>JBAMMX010000012.1:6017784-7420284 GCA_037126225.1 Dillenia turbinata
AATAAAAAAATTATATTTAATAAAAATAAAAATTATATTTAATAAAAGAATAAAATTATATTTAATAAAAACACAAAATTATATTTAAAAAAAACAAAAAATTATATTTAATAAAAATACAAAATTATATTTAATAAAAATACAAAATTATATTTAATAAAAACAAAAAATTATATTTAATAAAAATACAAAATTATATTTAATAAAAACAAAAAATTATATTTAATAAAAACAAAAAATTATACTTAATAAAAATAAAAAATTATATTTAATAAAAGAATAAAATTATATTTAATAAAAACACAAAATTATATTTAATAAAAACAAAAAATTATATTTAATAAAAATACAAAATTATATTTAATAAAAACACAAAATTATATTTAATAAAAACAAAAAATTATATTTAATAAAAATACAAAATTATATTTAATAAAAGCACAAAATTATATTTAATAAAAACAAAAAATTATATTTAATAAAAATAAAAACTTATATTTAATAAAAGAATAAAATTATATTTAATAAAAACACAAAATTATATTCAATAAAAACAAAAAATTATATTTAATAAAAATAAAAAATTATATTTAATAAAAGAATAAAATTATATTTAATAAAAACACAAAATTATATATAAAAAAAATGATTTTTAATAAAAATACAAAATTATATTTAATAAAAACACAAAATTATATTCAATAAAAACAAAAATATATATATTTAATAAAATATAAAATTATATTTAATAAAAACACCAAATTATATTTAAAAAATTATCCTAATTTAATAAAAAATATAAAATTATATTTAATAAAATGCAAAATTATATTTAGCGACAGAAATTTTAGCGACGGAATTTTTCCGTCGCTAATAGGTCCGAATTTTTTTTTTTTTAGCGACGGAATTTTTTCCGACGAAATTTTCTGTCGCTAATTATTCTATCGCTGTTCCGTCGTAATTTTGTTATTAATTAGTAATGGATAGTTATCCGTCGTTAATTTTCGTCGCTAATATCGTGTTTTCTAATAGTGATTGATATTAGATTCAATTAAGTTCACGACAGTATCAGGTTTCATGTAACCATTTTGCTGATGTGGCCCATATTGTGTAATAAGCTGAGGGGTCATACCACATCAACATTTTGCTTGTGCATCATGTGCCACATCAGTATCTTGCTCAATCTATCATGCCATGTCATACCAAGTCAACATTTAATGGCTACGTTGGCACCGCATGAGCTAAATTGTTGCACCTTTTGAAATTTTAGTATTCAAATATTGTGTTTTAAAATTCAAAACTTAACTGCAAATTTGGTGCAAAGTTAATAAATTGACAAATAATTTCCTCCTTACCACTATGTTTTAACTACTATCAATTGTTTCAAAGTATATAGTCTATACTCCATGCTCTCTGAGTATCACGTATCTTTCACACCACACTTGCCTGTGCGAAAGAATATATATATATTGGTGCTTTAGTTGTTTGACTCCAGTGTCATCTATTGCACCTTTTCTGTTTTGATAGTTCTATCCTGTCATCTAGAACATATCTTCCAGACCCCTTCAGTTTTTTAGTTAACCTTGTCACTACTCCATAAAGTCAAAAAATCTCACCAAACATAAATTGTCTGATACGGCTTAGCAACTTTGTGGTCCTCATCGAGTGAAAAGAGACTCTTCATGTGAAACCACTAGCTCTTTGTACATGGCCGAAAATTTTGAAGTAGTTTTTGCGTGTTCACGTAGTCTTGTCTATGTTATCACAAAGGCTATCACATCCCAGGCAGGTCATACTCTCTCTCTCTCTCTCTCTCTCTCTCTCTCTCTCTCATTTTATTATTTCTCCAAAACAGCAACATTTGGTAACACTCAATTATTTATGCATCATAGCTTCCAATTTTGTAAAGCTAGCAACAATTTCTTGTGAAGGAAAATAAGGCGAGATGGATGAGGAAAACGAAGAAGCCACCCATGGCATGTTGCAGGAAAAAAAATTGGCAGGTTTTCTTAATCTTATAACATTAATCAGCAGAAACTCATGTAGAACCGATGGCCATCGGAATGTGTACCAAATATTGCCATATTTATATTATAAAAGGAGGTTAAACAAATATCCGAAAAAAAAAATGATTAGTAAACATACCACTACGGTGGTAAATTTAGAATAGAGGAAGTTGAGATTATAGTCATGAGAATCATCGTGGCGATGGCAATGGTGATGGTCACAGCCGTAACATAGTTAAAAGGATAGCCATGGTTGCGGCAATACTGCCATCGAAATACGCAGAGGCAGCTGAGCGAACTTTTATTCTTTTTCTTTCTAATTTTACATTTTTTTTTTTACATATTTTTCTTCCTTATTTAGTTTTTTCCTAAAATCTTTTGATATATATATATATGATAAATTCATTATTTATTCTTTTTTTTTTTGGGTTACTGTATTGAGTTTAATGCAATATTGTTGGAAGGATTTTTATTGATTGTACTCCCTTCGAATATAAACTTTCAATACAAATATTTACGATCTTAACAAAAGAATTCTAGATATTATAATAAGTAAGCAACTCATATGCATCACATGTACAACAATATTTACTTCTGTTAAATTCTTCGATGACCATTATGCTATTCTACTTTCAGGAATTAAGAAAGCGCATTAACCCCCAACAGATGGTTAGACGAGCTCAACTTGTCTCACTTAATATAATACTTTTCAAATAAAATAATTTTTTTATTAAATATGAGACTTTGTAAGTAAAAATTAGTTTTCTTTCATGATTTTTCTTATATTAAAAAACTCACACCAAATATCAACTAAGTTAATCTCAACTTTCCAAACAGAGCTAGACTTCGTCACACGGAGGAGAATTCCGTTGGGATGGCGTGTTTTATTTTATTTTATTTTATTTTATTTTATTTAGTTACATAGTGATTTAAAATCTGACTATTAAAACTCTGAATCTGAGAGTTGGGGGAGTCCTCTTGGGTACAAGCACATGTCTTGACATTTCTCACATCTTTCCACCGTTGGAGCCCAGCCTCCTCAACGAATTCCTTTTTACCTCCATCTTGTTTTTTATTTTCCGGGCATTATTAGAGAAGATATGGTTACAAATCATGTTCAAGGGATATATAATCACCACCATTAATTTTCTAAATCTACATTTGTATAGGGTCTAGTCGAAGAAAGTAGTTTTGTCCAATAATTTCAATTGCAAATCTAAAGAAATTAAAAATTTTCATGATAAATAGAATTTCTCCCTTGATTTAGGGAGCTTTGAGAGATCCAAGATGACTGTATTGGATGAAATCAACATGAATCGAAAGATATAACAGATAACATACTGACCTACCAATGTTTCATTGATCTAATAAGAAAGACATTAAAATCTCACACTAAGTATTCAGATTCGAGTCTTGATAATAAAAAAATGATATTGAGAGAGTCTCCTCTAAATGAGAACCTAGTAGTGATTCGGTCTGAATTAATTAGAATAAAACTCTAAATATTAAGCGATGAATCAAATTCAGAGTAAGAAAAAAAAAAAAAGAAAGACATACTGACCTGCTTTTCATGTCCACACAGTTGAAGAGAGAACAGAGCCACGTCTGCCATGACCTATCACTTGAAGAAACTTCAGACAGAATGGAAAAAGAACTAATCAGAGCTTGACTCTTATTGCCCACGTAAGTCAAAAGAGCCATCTGAACGTAAAATCTAACGCGGGGAAACTAGAAATTAGAATTCTATAAGCACCGACTTAACATTCACGGCTAAAGACATGCATGGTAAGAGAGAGAAGATAGTAAAATATTTTTTCCCCAAATTTGAATCCATTTTGAAGAATATTTCCTCACATAAAATTTAAGGAAAGGATAGCTTTCACGCTCAGTACTGGAGCTACATATGAAGGAAGATGGGTAATTGCCCCTATTAAATTAAAATTATTTTTTTAAAAATTTTTACATGTCAAATTAATAAATATTGCCTCTATTCAATTCAAGATATTATTCATATTAAGATCATCAGTCAATCTATTAAGATCGTCATTCTATTCTATAAAAATATTTTGTCTCTATTATTCTTAAATTCTGGATCTATCACTGTTTACACTCTAATTAGAGAGAATAAAAGGAGAGAAAAAGTTGAAAAAGAAATAATAAGTCGTATAAAGCGTGGAAAATTTTATAAAATTTATATCTCTCTCTCTTTCTTAAATAACTTTCTCTCTACCATCATTCTCTCTCTCTCTCTTTCTAATTAAACATATGAAGGCACAAGAAAGGAATGGTTGTTTTTTGATGAGATTAAGACAAGCTAATCAATCTTTCTAAGAAATCAAGTACCACCCATGCACATGAAAGTTGAAGAGATACTTAAAGATCTCGTCCTTCGTGGTTGGGCATTGAATTAGAAAATAGGCAAACTTTTGCTAATAATGTCATGTAAAAGCATATGAAATGTGATAATCTTCCTTCAATCTTCGCAAAGAAGTTGATTGTATAGTACTGTAAATAAAAAAAAAAAAAAAGGAAAGTTTTGCCATACTCTTCCTACACCTATGGGTTCTGCATATTTATTTTCTAACCAACTTTGAGCTGCCCTGCAATTCCTATAAGTTTGCAGGAATAGAATGCCAAACAGTTCCAAAATGAGCGCATCTACGTTGGAGACAAATTCAAAAAAGAGAAAAAAAATGCAACTTCTGTGGGATTAACTTGCTTAAGTACATCGTGGTGATGCCTTTCAAATTCTTTTATCACAGACAAAGGGGCTCATAGCTAAGCACATAACTAATTGCCACTCATCTAAACTTCAACTAGTTCAAACACAGACACCTGATATTGCCATGCAATTTGCAAGCAGGCCTGTGCCTTGACTACCATTTGCAATTTCTCCTTAGATGACTCGGTTTCTACAGTTGGACTTTTTCTTTAATCTATTTCCCTTTTTACACGGGCTGGTCTGGTAAGACCATGAAAAAAGACATGGTGGGTCAAGTCTTCAATCGCATCTGATCTTGGGACAACAAAAATTGAGGAATTTTGTGATCCTCAGATCTTAGACATGGAGAAGGGTAAGCATGTTAAACCTACGCACATTTTACACTGGATCTGTTGAAAAATTCTTCATCAATCTTCAAGATAGTCCTCTGCTTCATGTGCATGTGTGACCTGTGCAACAAAATCAAAGTTGAGTACACACACCTCTAAATTATAACCATTCAAAAACTTAGTATATTCTCATACAAGTGGAAACATGCGAAAACTACCAAGAAAACAGAAGAGGCCAAAAATGATCTCTATTCACACCTAATTTTTCAACTAAGGTGGCAACTAAGCAAGCATCCCTCGGCCAATTTTTTTCCATATATTCAGCTGTGGGACCTAAATGATCAATATAATGGACTGGACCACTCAAGATGAAACCAGAAATTCCAAAATGATACCAAAGAATGCAATGTAAGATCAACTATTGATGAAATAGTACAGGCCTACCACCTAAAAAATTTCTAAGCTCATGGCTTGCCCAAGAAGGCCCCAGCTGACTATAAAAGGAGGCCTAATTCATCTAGTTTTTCACCAGCAGCTCCTCCCTACTAAAAACATCATGTCCTCCACGTACCTGCTAGCCTTGTTCCTTGGAGTGGGGCTTCTCACCACTCCCTCTCTTGCTGATTACAGCAAGCCTCCTTCCTCATATGAGCACAAACCACAGAAACCCATTCACAAGCCTCCACCAATAGCAGAGCCACCATTGCCGATCCACAAGGCTCCTCCAGTGGAAAAGCCACTACCAGAACATAAACCACCAGCCCCAATTGAGAAACCACCCAAGGGGGAAAAGCCGCTACCAGAACATAAACCACCAACCCCAATTGAGAAACCACCCAAGGGGGAAAAGCCGCTACCAGAACATAAGCCACCAACCCCCATTGAGAAACCACCCAAGGGGGAAAAGCCGCTACCAGAACATAAACCGCCAACCCCAATTGAGAAACCACCCAAGGGGGAAAAGCCCCTACCTGAACACATGCCACCAACTCTACCTCCCAATGGATTCAAACCCCCATTAACACACAAAGCCCCTCCACCTTATAACCACCACCCCGGACATCGTCTAGCAGAGAATGTAGAAGATGTTCACAAACCTATTCAAAAGCTTCCACCAAAGGCAGAACCACCGGTGCCTATTCACAAGGCTCCTCCAAAGGAGAAGCCACTACCAGAACATAAACCACCAATCCCAGCTGAGAAACCACCCAAGGGGGAGAAGACACAACCTGAACATAAGCCACCAACTCTACCTCCAAAGGGAATCAAACCCCCATCAGTTCACAAAGCTCCTCCACCTTATACACACCACCCTGGACATCGTCTGGCAGAGAATGTTGAAGACTTGCACAAACCTCCAAGGAAGATAGTGAAGCCTCCTCCCACTCCATTCAAGAAGCCACCATTCCCTGAGAAGAAGCCTCCTGTTGGCCCGCACAAGCCACCACACAAGCCTCTGACGCCACCTGTGCATGCCCATTAAGTGGCTTTCCTCTTATGATATGAGTGGATTTGTCTCTGATAATAAGAGATGCCAACTGGTTTATCTAGGAGTTGGTCTCTCACTGATGAGTTACTACTACTACTACTACATAGAGCCTTGTGCCATTAGGGATTGTTCTTGTACCTATTGAGCAGTCCAGTCCTCTGCTGCCATTGGTAATTCCACATTTATTATTGTGATTTCCTTCTATTATAGATGTGCCAGTTTAAAAAAATATCTTTCATCCCCATGAAATTTAGATGCAGTCTTTGCTGCGCTACATAGTAGCAAAAGATTCTGGTTCTAATTCAACAAGAAAACTGAAAAGTCAGAAGTACATAGGCAAAACACAATCACAACATGGTAATTACTCCATCCCTTGCCAAAACCTATGCAGGTGTCTTGTATGTTGGACTTTTCATAAGAAGCAGATCATAGCTAAATCTGTAGATAGTAATGCCAATTCTAGGCTCACCTGATGTGATGAATTTAAAAATCAGTGGCTAATATAACGGAACTACTAGGATATGTGAAGACTACAGCACTTCGATGGAGATTGAACTAAAATTATCCCTACAATCAGAAAAACTTAACCGACCAACTTTGAAGCCTGATTAAGCTTCAAAGAGACATTCTAAATCCTGATTTGACCAAGAGGCAAAATCTCAACTAGAATAAATAACCTAAAAGAGAAAGTGGTAACTAGAACAAAACTAGAATTAGTCTCTTGCATCCTTTAAAATTTTCCTTTCCATTTTGCAAGTGGTAACTTACTAGGAAAACAAGTCTATTTTTTTTTTTTTTTGGATTAAACAAAGTTGATTACCTATAATCTTATACAGTAGGCCTCTCTTCAAGTATGAGACTGTTATACTAAAGAGAACTAGGTTCTCACCCTTTTTCCCCCGCAAGACACTTGGAGCCCTGACTTTCGAAAGCAGAGGTCACCATGTACATATATGAAATGTAGGACACTGAAGTATCACAAATTTCAAAACAAAAAAAAAAAAAGGAAAGAAGAGTGGGAGAGAGAAAGGACAACAATAATAAAATAAATTATTCTTATGTATATTGATGGCATAATTAAGTCAATTACTGTGATCAAGCAAAAGTCAAAAAAATTATTAAAAATTTAATTGTAGAAATTTTATAATATTAATTGTAAGAATTTGTATCCAATATGGATGGCTTGGAGTTTATAGTCAGAAACGTCTGCAAACCAACCAAGGGTGGATGGCCAAATAAAGTTTTTATTCATCAAAAAAGAATTTGTATCAAAAATTTAACTTTTATTCATGAAATCTTGTATTTTGTACTAAGATTTTATTACTTTCATTAAAATATATGACTACCAAAATAGAAGAAAGTTCAAACAAGTTGCAAACCTCTTTGTATCAATAGTTTCAAAAGTATATAGTTCATACTCCATGGTCTTTGAGTATCACATAGCTTTCACACTTGCCTGTACCCCTAGAAAAAGAAACTCTTTTTCTTGTTATTTTTTGTTTGACTCTAGTGCCAGCCATTGCATATTTTCTGTTTTGATAGTTCGATTCTACATCTAGAACAAATCTTCCAGACCCTTTCAGTTTTTAGTTAACCTTGTCTGTACACCATAAGGTCAAAAGATCCCAGCACATGGAATTGTCTTAAACGACTTAGCAACTTCGTGGTCCTTGTCCCATGAAATGAGACTCACTCATGTGAAACCACCAGCTCCTTGAACTGGCCGAAAAATTTGATATTTTTTCCTTCATGCATTCTTTTCTATCTTATCACAAAGTCTATCCCATTCCCATCCCATTTCCTAAGGCAAGTCTCTCTCTCTCTCTCTCTCTCTCTCTCTCTCTCTCTCTCTGAAACACACGCACACACACCTTCTTTCACAATGTTGAAAAATTTAATCTCGGTATTAGACTTCTTGTATGTTTCTACATATATAATCTAGAACCAATCTTATGTAGAAAAATTATATCAAGATAAAATTCAAAGAAAATGAATAAAATAAAGAGAAAAACTTTCTTTATATTGATTGTTAAAAAAAAATTACAAGAGCAAGGAGAAAGAAAGCTAATTGCAAGAGAGAATATTATCCCTCCTTACTTGTTTACAAAGTGTAGAGAAGGGTACTATTTATACAAAAGGTCGTTAGTAGAAAAAAGTAAAAAATTTGAATAAATTATCGAAAAGAAAAATAATCAAAATAAAGTCAATTTTCTAAATATATAATGATAGAATAATCAATCATTAATTAAATCAATAAAATATATAATGGTTGACTAAATCAATTTTAAAATTGACTAAATCAATCAAATATATATAATTAACCAAATCAACCGTAATAGTTAAATCAGTCACAATAATTGACTAAATCAATCAATATGGTTGAATGATTGATAGCTAATTAGATCAATCAGGATTGATTAAATCAATCACAATGGTTGACTAGATCAACCAATGAGCGCCATTTGGATCTATTTTAACACACAAGAAGACAGAGAAGATCATCATATAAGCACCATAGCTCCCAAGTTTGCAAAACAAACAACAATTCCTTGTGAAGGAAAATGGCGATGGATGAAGAAATCAGAGAAGCACACATGGCATGGTGCAGGACTAAATTGGCTGGATTCCTTAATCCTATAAACATTAAACAGCAAAAACTCACTCCTCAAATTCACGTATCCCAATATCCGAATCGGTTTACACAAGTATTTTGACCAATACTTTATTGTATTTCAACTAAAGGTCAAAAGAAAGGAAATTCATAGGCATAACATATAATGTCTATCAAAATCTAATCTATTAATTCCAAATATGAGACCTCAAATCAAAAGATCCATAATTCATTCCAAAATCTTTTGATATCCGGTGATAAAATCATAAGTCACTATTTTCTTTGATTATTGCACTAGGTTGAACAGATATATTTAGAAATCTCTGCCGAATTCAACTTTGTTTCAATTGAACTTTATTTTAGTTTACTTTATGCAAGTACTTTTTAATTAAATTGAGAAAGATTTTGGTATAAAGAGATTTGTAAAATATTTTATAAGAGTTATTTTAAATTATAATTATATTGCTTATACTTTTTACATTGAAAAATTATATTACTCACAAGAAGACTAATCTCAACTTTCTTAAATAACACTCACATTTCCCATCACACGAAGAGAATTCCCTAAAATAGTTTTCCACGCTGCTCCAACAGGCCCTTTTAAGTACCAAAATCCGGTCTGTAGTGGATTAAAAGAGTAAACAAATAGAAGAGGAAAAGACGCGCGCGCACACTCTAAACCAAGCAAAACTCTTGATAATTCTCTCCTATTTTCAATATTAGAGCATGGCCTCCTCTTTTTTTTTTTTTTTTTTTTAAAAAAAAAAAGGGTTTAAGTGGGAAGAAGGTGTTACAAATCATGTTCAAAGGAGTCAGCATCCTTATTTTCCAACTCTACATTTTTTTTTTTGGGGGGGGGGGGGGCTTATTCTGAAGAATATATACAAATAGAAAAGGCAGAGGAAATGACAGAAGTGATAAAGAGTGGCCGACCTGCAAAGTCATCTCGAGGATTGAAGAAAACTTAGGGCTGCGCCAGACATCACCGGAATTTGACTTTAGCAACTCCAGAAAGTCAAGAATATCATCCGCACGTAATCCAGGGAAATCAACATGCTTGTCTCAAAGAAAAGCATAACATAGATTTCAGCCGTCTAACCCTGAAGTCCTATGAATGCGATAACATAGATTTCAATTAGCTTGCAATAAATCTTAAGCAAAAGGGATGAGAGCATAGTAGAAACTGATGAGAAATGAAAAGAAAAGCATACATTGACAGAAGAAATATAGGAGTATTAGATGAAGCTCAATCAAAGAAGATATGTTCAATTTAACCAAAACCAGAAGCCTGATTCTTGTCCTTATGGTCTTACCATTCTTTTGCTGCAATTTCTTAACACTTGAGACATTCCAAATGCTCCCTTTTTTTTGGGGGGGGGGGGTAGGGGAGGGTAGATTATATTCCAAGTTTCTATTTAACAAATCATTGATGGGTCTCTTTTGAAGATTCTACAAAGAGGTGTCTTGATCTCAGGGATTCATGCTAACATCACTAGTCCACAAAGTTAACTGTATCATACTTAAGTCGAACTTCGCAACTTGCTGAAATTCCCGCTGTGGGGGAGTCCTCTAAGTTTCCACTCCCCCCCCCCCTGGGGTTTAGGAGGCTTACATGAGAGCTTATTCAGAAAACACTTAGAACAGGATTGGTTGCCATTATCTAAAGACAATCTGATAAGACTCGGAAAGCACAAACTCAGAAATCAACTACACTCAACTGAACCTTAGGCCCAACTTAGTATGGATTGGATTGGAAGAACATGAACCAAACAACCTAAGACACAACCCCTCGCCTTCCTCAAGGGTCAAGCAAGGGACGGATGAAGTACAGTAAGGATGAAATAGTGGAGATAGGAAGACAAATACAAGAACGAAAACAACACATGACAAAAGCACACCTCAATACCAAGCCCACTACGGTACGTAGATAATAATTCAATACTGAAAGAAGCAGTGAAGAAAAGAAAAAAAGCAAGCCCAATGTTACCTACTCCAAGTAAGATGCAATTCAAATGTACTAATAAAAATGAGATGTGCTCCCCCAGGCCCTAAACAACCCAATAGCAGTCCAATGTATTACTCAAAATACATCAGCATTACTGATTGATCTTGCTCATTTGAACAACATAAAAACAGAAAGTCATAAAATTTCATACATTGTGAACCACAACATACAGGACATACAATAAACATCCGTATCATAACCAATTAAAAACCAGCAAATTTGAGTTCCATAAATTTTAATATATATATATATATATATATATATATATCTCACAAGTAGTTCAATGCTACAACTGCTCTTACCTTTTCCAAGATCTTCTCTTCAAGAATTTGAACTTTATAGCATACCTTTGATTGAAAACATTGGGCTTGAGATGCAGAACTGCAGAATGCCAAAATTTGAAGATGCACAGCCAGTGTAATATAAATACACAGTTGATATTTAACCATCTATTTGTTGGAAAACTCGCAAACATTACTCCACTGATACCTAACTCCAACAGCACGCAGACACAATGACAACAAACATTATGGATCAAAACAAACTCTTGTCTAGATTACCAGGGAGGAAAATATTAAAAAAAAAAAAGGATAAAAGTATTAGCAATAGTATCACCAAATTCCAGCAAATAGTAATGAAGAAATTGAATGATGGAACAAATTAGCAAGAAATTACTATCTGGGATTATTGCACTTGTAGCTTGATGTAAATGATTTGCTAAACTTTAAATCTAACACCCTTTCAATATTTTCCTATATGTACCTTAGTTGAAAAACAGAATTAAGTAGAATAAAGAAAAATGGAATCTATTACACATAATAGTGAAGAAGAATTCGAATAGAATCAAAAGATCATTAAAAGATTCGGCGCTCTTAGTTCTAAGTCATCAATCAATCAACATTAACAATAAAACCAACTTTTCTTCCTGTCAGTCATAAAGTAAACAGATATCCTGAATATCAGAAACCAAAATAATCTCTGTCAAATGATTCTCAGCCTGCACCAGTAGTTCCAGTTAGGAACAATAAAATCATGTTCATTTCAGCTTTTCATCGCTGCATTTTTCATCCATTTACATATACAATTCTGCATGCCTCCTCCTTTATAAATTGATATGCACAAGTGATATGCTAATGAAGTCTCAGACCACACAATAGCAGTATTGAAAGATAAAAGGCTTAGATATGCACAGTATACATGAAGGGGGCAAGAATAGTTTGATCAAGAATCATTTGACATACGGAAAAAGATATCGAAAGGAACAGCTGTACAATCTGCAAATTAAGAGATGAGAAGAATGAGAAATGGGAGTTACTTGCTATCAAAGCTAATACATATGATTGTCGAATTCTTCTCCAGACACAAGCTCAAGCGTCAATTTCTCCTTGCTCCAATACAATTTCAGAAGTGAGAAATAATTGGCCAGCATAACCCCCTTCTCTGCTTCCAATAGTAGCCATCCATTATCGAGTCTCTGAGGTTTGCAACAAACAAAACGTTTGACAAATTTTTACACACAATAAGAAAACTTCTTCATATGTATTTCTCTACATTATGCCGTCTTACATTGCCATATCCAAATACGCTCTTTATAGCATTCTAATTTTGTTAATAACAATGATCGCACATATTCTGAGCTTGAACCCAAGATTTTCTCCTTTATCTCACAAGAGGATATGATGGTTTCCTTAATCTGATCAACTCATCTTATCATGGATCATGGGAAATTCATCATCCACCTTTCATACCACAACGGACATAACAAATAGCCAATATTGCATAATGTTTATTATATTTACCCTTAACTCTAAATCTCTTCACCACTGAACTCTAAGCTATGTAGCACAGACATTTCTAAAAAAATGTTGTATTTCTCTTCAACTTTAAATCTCTTCACCATTGTACTTCAATAGGTTGCATAGACACTACAAGGAATCAGTTTGTGGGTATACAACATCTCTCTTAGATCAATAAAACTCTTCGTAAATTACACTAATACCAAGTTTTAATGCAATCGTGCAAGAACCACTCCATAATTTGAGCAATCTTCTCTACTTTCTTGTTCTTTCCCCGAAATTGATGTTGCATATGCATTGCATCACATTCCCCCCCCCCCAAAAAAAAAGGCCTAATATATTCTTCAGTTCTCTCCCCGTTTGATTCCACAGTGAATCAAATTTCAGGCCCTCCAAATCAAGATCCCAATTCACAATTACAAAAAAAGTCTTCAGGAATACCCTTTTTTCCCCCCTTCAAAATGTGGGTTTTGGAGGAGTACGTTCACAAACCCCCCTTCCCCATAAGATTAGAATGCAGGGGAGCGGTTTGAGAGAATTTTATTAATCATGTGGGGGGAATTTAAATAGGGTAATGCTGGAATCTGCTAAAAATGGGAATCCCTTTCTCTTCCTTTTCCGGCATAAATAACTTTAGCTAATGCTCAAGACATCAATTGTCTTCGTTTCCACAACTTCACTCCAAATAATGCGAGTAAATCCAATTAATTAATTAAAGGCTAACAGGAATGTGAGAAAAATGAAACAACAAGGACAGCCACATGATGAATCAGTGGAAACACTCGAAACAATAAGGAAATTCCATTTTCTTAACATTAAGAAATTTTGAATTGAATGCTTTATGAAAATTCATTTCTAATTTTTTCAATTGTTAGTTTAGTTATAATTTAAAAAGTAACTTATAATTTATAACACACTAATTATAATTAATATACACTTACAATATGTAGCAAATGACATATAACTCAACTAATAAGGGGGCTTAAAAGCAATAAATTTATGTTTATTGGGGTTCACAATTGTATATTGTTTTTATTTAAACATAATTCGTCTAAATCTTAACGAATACTAAATATAGGGCCTGTTTGGAGAAAAAAAAAAAAAAAAAAACCTTAAATTAAATAAATTTTTTAATATAAAAATTTGTTAATATAATGCTACTTCAATTTTTTTTTTTTTTTTTTTTTACGAAAAATTTGTGTTTTGCTTTTAAAATTCTACATTTTTAGCTAATTGCTTTTTATTTTAATTAAAAATAATACAAATAAAAAATTAAAATAAATTGAGAAGAACAAAAAAAAATTAGAATATTTAAACGCCGCCATATATATATATATATATATATATATATAATTCGATGGGTCCCAGAGGCCTTGTTTTATCAACTAAAATATACACAAAAACCTTTGCTACCGCACAAATGGCTAGCAGGGATTAAATAATACATAACAACTCACCAACAAGCCTTATTTTCTTTTTATTTAAATTATTTGAATGAAAGGAGATAAAGATGGAATTGAAATACGAAAGGACAGGCAACCTTAATCTTCCAGAATTGCTAGATTTTTCCTTAAACTTTCATGTGGAAATGGACCCACAATTACATTAAAAATGGGTCCTAAATTAGCTTGAGAAATCAAAAGAGGAAAACTAATCCAATTTGTCATTAACCTAAGTGTTGATCAAAGCCATAAAAACATAGACTCACTTAAACAGGTGTAAACTATCACCGGAGATTGAGCTCAATTTGAATTCTACCCATTTAAAAAGTTTTGTTTGATCTTGACTTATGAAGTTAGAAGAATTCAAATTAAACTCGATTTTGAGTTTAACATATCATAGATTATTATATTATTTAATCATATATTTTTGTTACATATAATTTATCTAAATTAATTGAATTTAACTTGAATTGAATAATACATATATAGTGAAATATTAAAATTTCATGATTGAATCTCTCTCGTTCTAACTCAATCAACAGATCTATTGTTACATATCCAAATCTATTCGATTAGAGATTCAAGCGAGATCACCCTGAATCAAAGGCTAGGGTTACTAGGTAGGTGAGCAACCAGGCTTAGGACTACTCCAAACCCAAGATTGATTGGTAGACCAATCAAACAATGGGACTTCAAGTTTGGTACGTATAGCCCACATCATTTTTGGGGGGATTTTGACTTGAACAGGGACCTCTCTCTATCGACGCATGCTTGAAAGTTCCCTTAATGATCAGAAACAAGTTGAAGGGTCTAGGATGACCAAATTCAACCAAGCAAGTGAGGAGTTTCTAAATTTGAGTATACTTCAGATAATCCAGACCCACTTTGTGTATTATGAAGCTTCCTAGTTCCTAGTATAGAAAGTTGTCTTATGAACTAAAGAAAAGAGTAGAAAATGGTGTCAATTGAACTATTACTCATAGACGTAAATAATTTACTGTATTCTATACTTTTAGTAGCATAGTATCAATTAGCAAATCCCTAGCAATATATGAAATTTACAATATTCATATTTTGCAAGTTTATCAAAATTTGGATCAAAAAAATTAATAACTTAAATAACAAAATTCGATATGCTGTAATATTTTGATTATAAAAATAGTTTTTGCATCGACACTAAATTTGTGTTAGGCATATTTCATCGTCAGTGACCTAATAAACATAGCCCCATATAAATATACTAAATAGTAACCTAATCCTAAATTTCTATACTAAATGTTGGCCTATACGTTGATTAGACCTTACAGGTTGGACCAAAAAATAGTAACCTAATAAACATAGCCCACATAATTCTTCTCCTTAGCGTACAAATGAAAATTTCTTTTCCAAAATTTGCACGACAGAAAAAGGAATTATTTTTTAGGAGAAAAAAAATATTACTATAATTTACATTAGACCCATGATGTCTTTCGTAGGGAGCAAGAGAGGAATTTGAATTAATTGTTACTCTCACTAATACTGATCAACAAATTGGGCAAATGATTTCCCTTTTCTCTTCTTTTCTAAATGAAAAACTCAGATACTGCTCTTTAAAAATAATAAAGAAAACATATTAAATATAAACATTTTTCACCAACTCATTGGGGAATAAGATCAGATATGGAAGTTTTGGATAAAATTTTGAATTTGAGTTTTATGTATAAAGAAAACAAACGTTAGGAGAATTTTGTCCGATCCGGATACCGGTGGTTTATCTTTAATTTAAAAAAAAAGAAAAAAAAAAACAGTTCCGATGGAGATAAATGCACTTGTTTGTGGAGATATGGCAAACAAAAGATGTAGAAAGAGAACTTCAATCAAGCAACATTATGGGGTCAAAAATACAACGAATAACCAAAAGGGTCAAATTCTAAACTAGAAACAAATTCATTAAAGTTCATCTCTAATTCACATCCAACATTTCATCCACTACCTATTCTATTTTTATTCATAGGAGAAGAAAGCATTAGAACCCCAATATGGGCTCATTTCAAATCTTACACCCATATATCAAATGATACAAAGTTGCCAAGATAATAGTTTAAAAGGTCATGTGCCATAAAGTTTCTTGTCCCACGATAAAATTTTTTAACTAAATCAACTGTGTAACTTCAAGAAGCACTTTCAGAAGAACTCAAAAGTGCTTCCAAGAAATCAACACCCAAATCCTCCAAAACCATAACATTCTCCTCTCCCACATCTTCAACTCTCTCTCTGTTTGGTCTTTTATTACGAACCCCACGTTTCTTCCTCATACTATGCCTCTTCTTAAGTGCCATGACAGGTGAACAACCCTCTTCAAAACTATTCTTCAACTCCTTGAGGGATTCTCTGACTCTCTCCTCAGGAAAATTGAGTGTAGCCTCAGAACCGCGCATTGCAAAAGCGGCTTGGTCATAAGCCAAAGCAGCAGCTTCGGCACTGTCGAATGTTCCAAGCCACACCCTTATGCCATGCCTTGTGGAATCTCTAATTTCCGCCGCGAACTTTCCCCATGGCCTCCTTCTCACCCCTCTGAATGATTTTCCTTTCTGGGGTTTCTCTTCTTCTCTTGAATTTGAACTCACTTCCTCTTCCTTGATTTGGGTGGAGGAGGAAATGTTTTCCCATGTTTTTCTGGTTGTTTGTGAGAGTAGACCATAGAGAAGCATTTCTTGGGAGTCATTTTCATTGAATGGGAGGAATTCAATTCCATTCCGGGAAAAGGATTCCCGTGAACCGGAGGAGGATTCCGATGAGAAATCCGAATTTGTTGAGTGAAGAAGAGAGGAATTCATTGGAATTTTTGGTGGGGCTTGAGAGTTTGGGATTCGGATTTGGATATGGATAGTGTTTGTGTTTGCGTTCTCCCTTTTTGCTCTGTTTCCAGGAGTTCTCTCTCACATGTGACGGGTTTGTAGTTTTGGAGACTGAACTCTCCCTTTATATACCCAAAATGGAGGTATTCTTGGCATAAATTAAAAACATGTGAAGGCCAAGTTTTTAAAGTGAATCTCAAATACAAAAATAGGGAAAAATCTAGATTTGTGACGGCATGTCATTGTTGAATTGCAGTAATTATAAATAAATTAAGGAGATTGATTGACAAGTCAAATGAAATTGGAGATAAGGTAATCATTATTGTGAAACAAAACATTTAGCATGATATATGCACCACTCAATCAGCTTAATTATGTATTTCTTCTAAGATGGATTCATTTTTTTGAAATTCATTTAATTCTTTGATCATAATTCTACAAAATTTTCAATTATTACTTAATATGCATGTATATATATAATATTGAAATTTCCAAAACTTTATTAAAATTGTTTTATATTTGTCATGTTACTCAAAATTTAAATTCAGATTGTATAGCCCACTTGTTATTCTAGAGAATAATTATTTTTTTTTGTTTTGGTCTTAGGTGAAAATGGCAATTAAAGCAGCAACTCCATTGAGTGTTGCTAAACGAATTTTTGCCCACTATAAATTATTTGAATTTATTTGCATTGCGGCTAATTTAAAATCCTCGACTAGGTGATGGTTACGACCCAAAGTAAGATCGAACTCCCCGGTGTACATGAGTTTTGTCACTTAAAGCGTCCAATTTAACTCAGATCAGATTAGTTAGATTCAAAATAATTATTAGAAATCGATAATTTATAAATATATATAGACACACACTGTATTGTCCTTACATTACAATCATTTTTTATTTTATATAAAAAGAATTTGATTATTAATACATTAATAAATTTGTTATATGTAAAAAGATCTCAATTGAATTGATTTTAATTCTTTTATGTAAAACCTAAAAAATACAGGGAAGAAGGGGGTCGAGGATATTGTTAAAAATTTTAGAAATATTGTTCGGATTTAAAAATATTGTTAAAATCTCTTAAAAAGACTTTCATCCCTAAAATTTATAATATTTCGTTTTTTGTCGAGTAATCTATTCATTATATATTATATTTTATTTCTTAATATAATTTTTTTTTATTTAGTCGAAATTCAGGGAATGGTTTAAAACATAGGGACGCTGACATGGCATGGTGCGGTTGTGATTGTTGTGTTTATGAGGGAAGGTTGGCAATAGAATGGGTGGCCAATGAGGCATGGCCGCCAAGTCGGACAAGCATTAGAAGATGAGCTCATTTCCCAGGCAGTCGGTGGTTCTTTTGTGTCACTATGGCCACCCCACGTGGCGCATTTTAATATATGACAACTCAGCATGATGTTGTCCAGTCAGCGCAATTGGCTTACAATGATGTACATAGTTGTTGTCTATTTTTATTTCTTTTTTATATAAAATAAGATGGTTTGGTGCAACTATTGGTTAGATGGTTAGAATTAAAGCGGTTATATGAATCGAGCCATTCACAGTCCTTCACGAGCCATTCGATCAGTAATTCGACTCGATTTGATTTTGGCCAAAGTCAAATCGAATTTATTATATAATTGAGTCGATTTCAAATAATAAAATTTTAGATTCGAAAACTTATCGAATAATTCGATAATATATATTAATATATATTATATATATTTATATATGATTATAATATAAAAATAAAATAAAATATATTAATATATTATATAATAATCGAATTTTTGAATTGAGTTCAAATGGTTTTATTATATAATCGACTCGAATTCAAATTCCATTATTTACTATTGTCGAGTTCAAGTTTGAATTCGAGTCAGATTAAAAAAATCGAGTTTGAATTCTAAAATAGGGATACTCGGGATCGACTCAATTAGAATACACCCCTAGTTAGAATGATCGTATGGTTGTAAGATTATAGATTAGATGCATGGAAAAATTATCTTCTTATTCAATATAAATGTGTGCGTATGTGATTACATCTTTAATATAGTTAACTTTGTAGAATATTAATTAATTTTTTATTTAAAAATTTGTGAATTCAAAATTATAAAATGAAATATAATGTTTCTTTATATAACAACTAACTAACTAAAATCATTATTAGAATTTTATTTCAGAAACTCACGAGTATACTAAGACTATTTTTTGGGGGTAAATTATCAGTATTCAAAAATCATATTGAATCAAATTAAATTTGATTCGAGTCAGATTAGATCATTAATAAATAAAACTCTCTCGATATCTACTTCTTCTGTACATAATACTCAAACTCGAGATATTAATTAAGGAGTATCAGTACTCGATCACCAGACTAATTAGCTTTGGTGCTATACTAGAACTATATTTACTTTTATAGAATCATTGACCCACGTTAAAGTTGTAACCTAAAATTTTTACTCTCAATTTCATTAACTACCTTCAAGTATTGCAAGGGGCTATATCATGCTACCAATCTATAAAATCATCAATGAGCTCATCCACTTGTCGTAGCGAATTGAATTTGGATCACTGTCCAATTGAATTTTTACTACTATGTGATTTCAATTTCACTCCTTTAATGGCACGGCAGTCATTTGGGCTTCCATGGCAACAAAGTCAACTTTTCTCCATAATTTCACATGTATTTGTTAGTAAATGGTTTCGGTATAAGATTGCGTGAGTCCGATGCAAAATCAAAAGTCTATGCAAAAAATAAAGAATGGGAAAGGAATTGATACCATTTCAACCGGGTAGGATTCTTTTAATGCTTTTTACTGATCTCATTATTTATACGGAAAAATCATATATAGTTTGACAATTAACGTATCAATATGCTTTTTTAAATATATATATATATATACATTCGAGTATGAGTAATAATTTTAATTTATTTAATAATGATTTATTAAAAAATTATTCATTAATTCTAAATTTATAAATTGTTTGTACAGGTAAGAGATATACAATGCATAAATTTTAGTTGAAAACTTTATTCCAAGAAAAGTAATAAGGTCAAGCTTTTTAATTTCCCCGTCGAGTGACCCGAGACTACGTTTTTTGATTTTTTTAATATATATATATTTTGTTTTTATTGATTAGTATTTAAGTTTTATTTGGTTAATTTGATTTAAATATTATTAAATTTATATAAAATTATTTTTTAAAAATTTTATTTTTTTTATTTTTATAATTTAAATTTAAAATCCATGATTAAAAACATGCCATCCCGACAGGAGTTTGGTGCCAAATTCAATTGATGGAAGGGGCCAAATTCAAATGATTCGTGGCAAGTGAACAGGGCACGTAAGCATACATAAAACCATCGTACTTGCCTAAAAGATAGGCCTCAATTATCGCCACGATAGCCTCTCTCCTTCTGCCAACATCTCACTTTCAAAAATTAGATTGGAATCCTTTTTACACATAATTCATCTTCGATTCTACTCTAGATAAGTTAAAAACATTGGAGCACCCCAACTGTTTAAGTTAACGACAACCATTTTCACACCATGCAACTATTTGATAGGATAGGGGTGTTCAATATTGGAATGACTTCTCGATCTAAATTAAATTTGAATTATTTGATTTAGATAAATAAAAATCAAATCGAATGAATAATTTCATCCGATTAAAGATTTATATAAATGATCTGATATAAAAATAAAGATTTTTATTCATGATCCATCCAAAATCTGAATAACATATTCTCACATAATATGTTATGCTTAATCCGATTAAGATTCAAATCATTTAATCCAAATCATTAAAAAAAATTTTCATATTATGTGATTATTCAAGTAAATAAAACTCAAATAAGTCAAATCGAATAATCCGAATTTAATTCGGATAAATTGATTCGGTTTTTATTTTATTGTATTCAATTTTTTATTGGATTAAATATTTCTTAAAATCTGAATAACCCAATCTGAATAACTCAAAAATCCATTAACCGGTCCGAACACCTGCTATTTGATGGTGATATTTTAGAAAATGGGTCTCTCATTTTTTTTTCCCTCCCGAACGTTTTAATTGCATTTTGCTGAATTTGGATATGATCTCGAGAAAGTGAAAGGATTGTACTCATCAATGGGTGCTTGAAACTTTAGTTGATTGAAGTGGACTAGATACATGCCCCTTATTTTGGTGCTCTTGAATATGATACGAAACTCATCAAAAGCTACAGAGACTCGAAAGTCTTCCCAAAAGAGTGGACACCATTGTTGT
Source organism: Dillenia turbinata (assembly GCA_037126225.1). NCBI lineage: Eukaryota > Viridiplantae > Streptophyta > Magnoliopsida > Dilleniales > Dilleniaceae > Dillenia > Dillenia turbinata. The sequence goes on from JBAMMX010000012.1 coordinate 6,039,291, forward strand.
TTACTTGACAAACCCATGAAGCATCATCCCCATGAGTGCTTTCATCAAAGTGTCTATTTCCTTTTTCTTAATTTGCTTCATCAAATTGTCTAGGATTTCATCAGCCTTCCTCAAAAGTGTATTTTATTCCCTTGTTTGTTTGTATGGAAAATGAGTTCATATATTTGAAGATTTTATGTTTAGTTCCATCACCTTGGAATAACAGTGAAGAGGGTATAACAAGTATACAACAAAAAAATTTTCCTTGGGAAAAAAACGGAACAATATTTGTCCAATTAGAAGAATTCGACACTCACTTAACACCCGGATGGACCGTTCAACAATTCTTATATAACATCTATTTTTTTTTCTTTTATATAGCGATTTAAATATAAAATCACCGATTTAAAAATAGATTATGATCATTAAACTGTTCTCTTGAAAACTTATATTTTATTTTGGTGCCGTAGATTTGGTCCACAGCCGAATATCTGGATTTTCGTTCCGATTAATCTCGACCGAGCTACTGTCGAGTCCGTTATAGGAAGAGAGTTCTCTCAACGTCATTTTTTATCACTATCAAAACTCAAACTTGGTATGAGCCTTGGTATGAGGTGTTATTGTTTTTTTAACTAAATCAACGAAGCGTTAATTTCCTTGAGGACTTATATAACATCTATTGTAATCGCCTACCTTTCAAAATCATCACCTAACAACATTAAATTCAATACACACACATATATATAGTCAAAGAAATACTTTATGGAAATTATCATATTATCCTTTTATTCTAAAGTAATCTTAACAATGTCACAACATCTACCATGGTCCAAATACGAGGTAACTAGGGAAAATTATGAACATTTCGATTCAGAAACCAACCCAAAAATAAAGAAGTAATGCAACTCTTGGATGTAAATTGTCGATTATTTAGTAGATGCATTTTCCACGTTGTGTCCTATACTGCCGCAATGGCAAATTTATAATTAATTGAAAATGATGTTTATTTTAGTACTGTTATGAATAAAGACAATTCGTGTGAAATTTACTCGATAATTTCTCGACAAATAAGTACTGAAATAACCTCAATTCTTGAAATTTAGGAAAACTGGGTAGAAAGACAAATTGAATGGGTCAGGAACAAAACCAAATAGAAGAAGAAAAATTCGAAAACAAACAGGAAACAGAGAGAGAGAGAGAGAGAGAGAAGAGTACGATGAAAGAGACGAGTGGTCACAATCTCTCCCACGTTAGCCCAGCTCTGAAGTGTCCGGACCGGACCCATAGTTGAGCCGAATAGGCGTTAGGCAAGAAATGGTATTTACGGATACAACGAACCCGGTCACTCACACGTCCCCCAGCATTATCCCAAACCAAAGATTCCAATCTTGCGAACTAGGCACTGTGTCAAAATGTTCGGATACCATTTTCAAGGTCCTTTTTCTTTCTCTCTTTCCTTTCTCTCTTTCTCTTCGATCCATGTTTAAAATTATAATATAATTAATTCAATTTAAACATTATCCAAATCAATTTAAAAAAATTCTTCTAATATAATTTAATTTTTATTTTTAACTTTCAAATTTAAAACTTAATTAACAAATCTAATATTCTTATCTACTAAATTGACTGAATATTATTTTTCTTTTTATTTTTTTTTCTCACACCGACTCGATGAAAAAGAAAAATGTATACCAACAAAGATCAGCCGGTAAATCATCTAGACAGTGACAATAATTTTGCACCGCCCTTTGTAAACGGAAGAAAGGATTTAGCCATAAGAAAGGAAAGAAAAAGGGGTTGCCAGTTGAGTGAGACCCACCAAGAAGTAAACCCCACAGCCCGCACATGTAGGGATAAGGATGTACCTTGCAGGCACTTTAATACATATTGCAACTCGTGGTATGAAATAGAAGTGATGATCAACCACAAAGTCCTTCTGAAGTGTCGTTGCCGCTCAATTCCTTTTACCCATTGTAGAGGTCTCTCTGATGCTCTTGCTACTGCTTGCCACCTTTTCTAAATTTAATAATTATAATTATTCCTGATTTTTTTTAAAAAAAAACATTAACAACAAAAATCTGAACATCAATTTCAAGTTTTGGAATACACCATTTAAGAAACAAAAATATGATAAAATAATATATATATATATATATATATATATCTATATTTTTTTTGTGTTTTGAACTTGATCTATTACCTAATATTTAAAATTTCGCTCCGACTAATCTAGATCCTCATTCGGAGAAGATTCTATTAATATCATTTTTGTCATTACCAAGACTTGAATCTGATCACTTGATATAAAATTCTAGTGTTCTTCCCGATAGACCAACGAAATGTTGGTGAGAATATATATATATAAATAACCCAAATATATATATTTATATAATATAAACTTACAATGAAAAAAGATATTTAACTTGTTAGAATTCTCTTATATCATTTATTCATATCTAAAGTCATTTTTCAGTTAACCTCTTAATTATCGTATCTTTATTGATACATTGTATTCAAATTTTTAACAATTTATTTGGATATTTCACTAAATGATCTATATTTAAACTCTCGGTTCTCCTCATTGATGTATTTTTTAGTTTTTATTACTATATCCAAATTGACTCAAATAATATTCTTGTATTTTATCCATAATTGAATCCAATGCCAACTTGATGCGTATATTTTCATTTAAAAAACAATAAATTAAACAAAGGGCACATTTGATTTGTTTTTGGTGGAAATCAAGCAAGTCAAAAAATATTTGAACTTTAAATGTGTCGGTTTATATATATGAGTTAACTCTATCTTGTTTGATAAATGAATTTACATATTATGTGATTTATTTAGTTAAATAAATGAAAATTCTAACCAAACTCTTAATAAGTCAAATTGTGATTTTTTTTCATAAAATACTGATATTTAATAACTATTTTGAATTCGATTAAATTTAATTTAATTTAGGTTTAATTTTTAAAAGGTAAAATTTTTTCAATATCTATTTTTTATATATATAAATTTGAACTCAAAATTTTATTTAAGGAAAATCAATATTCAATTATTGGACTAACTCAGCAACGGTGATCAAATTATGAACTATTCAAAATTTACTTGGTTTATTTATGGTTAAATTATCGTAAATTGTTAAACACGAGATTTTAGCTTTTTTCTCATTTTTGTAGGCATCGATGGAATTTCAATTTTGTTTTTGAATTCTTTTTTTATTTGAAGAAGTTTGTTCATTTGTTAATTGTTTAATTTTTTCCCCGATTAATGAGAAGGTCCAAATTAGGGAACTATAACTATAGACCATTTAAATAAAGTAATAACCAGGTTGGATCCGATTATAATTCTATGAGAAAATAGGGTACCAAAGATAAAAAATTAACAAAAGAAAACTATCCATCATAAATAGTGACAAAATTGTGACGGATTAACGAAGGATAAAAAATAATAAGTTTTTCAACAAAAAACAACAAAAAAAATAGAAGGGGTGAGCGCGCAGGCACGGGGCCAGGCGGGCGCGCGTGCATGTGCTGGACATACTACATTCAATAACGGATTAGTGATGGAAAATTTCCGTCGGTAATTTGAAAAGTATTAAATTATTTCACCGACGGATTAACGATAGATTTTTTAACCTTAGAAATTTTCCATCGCTGAAAAAATTTCAACACTTTCTATATTCTCGATGGATTAGCGATGAATTTATTAGTGACAAAAACTGATGAAAATATTTCTGTTGCTAATATTTAACGAGGAAGTTTTCATCAACGGAATTGTGATGAAAATATTCCGTTGTTAATATTTTTTAACGATGAAATATTTACTATCAGTGATAGATATTTCTATCATTCATACTGTATTTTCTAATAATATATACATACATAAATATATATATATATATATATATATATCAATTCTTGTTTTTATAATTTTACTTTATTACACTTGTAAAGTGGTACAACTCTACGATGCACAGAAACATTTTAATGCTGGGTTTTTCCATTTCTAAAATATTTCTCATTTTTTAAATATTTTTAAAATTTTCAATACGTTAAATTAATTTATATTTATATTAAAATTTTTTATATTTTTTATATTTTTATATTTTTCATATTTAATTAACTATTTATTTATTTAATTATAATTTTTTATTTTTTATATTATTTTTGTTATGATTAATTATTACATATTTGATTTTTTTAATTTTTATTATAAAATATAATTATTTTATTATTTTTATAAAATAATTAATATTTATATAAAAATTTTTATATTTTTTATATTTACATATTTATCTATATTTTTATTTTTTATATTTTTATAAAATAATCTTTTATCATATCATTTTATATTCATTTTCATATTCACCGTCCAATTTCGTCAATTTCAAATAACATCACGAAAATATATACAAAGACCGGTCTTGATTTATGACAAGTCGATTCGAACAGGACACTTTTGCAGGCAAGAAATTGGCCCCATCCTAGATCATAGCACACGTTTATCTGCATGGGGAGAAAAATAAATATACAAACTATGAATAAATTTTGCAAGTGCATTTTAATCTAAATGTTGGACTATACAAACATGATATGCAACTGGCAGTTGTTAAAAAGTATATAAAATAAATTTATATGTAAATATATATAAAAATAAAATAAAAAGAGGGGAAAAGGGGTGAGAAGCAGGGCTGAAGAGGTGATTAGGAAGTTGGGCCAATAGTAGCTCTCCTTATAAAATTTCTAACCATAATTCAAATCAGATTAATCAAAAAATAATTCAAATCAGATTAATCAGAATTTAATTTTCAATACCGTAAAATATATATATATATATATATAAAGATAAGGAAGTCGCACTGCGGTGCATGGGTTAGTACTATTTGCGTTCAGCATTGAACAATTCATAGAACGAACAATTCATATGATACCAAACTAGAAAAATAAAAAATCAAAATCAAAAGAGAACAAACAAGTTTTTCTTTTCAATTTGGTGTGTCATTCTTATTCTAATTAAATAAAAGTTATTTATATTGAAAATTTTTAATTAATTAACCAGAAGGAATATATGATCATAAATTATTTAATGACTCTTTTTTGTTATATTGTGATTTAAATCTGAAATTATCGATTTGAGGGAGGGGATTATGACTAGTAGGTTACTCTCTTGCAACATTTAGCAAGACTCTTAATAATAACACTCCAACAGAAGAACCATGTTAGGTTTTATCTATTTTAAATTATTTTTTTAAAAAAAAATAGTTAGTGCTATTTGCTAATTATTTAAAATATTTTACTTTTCTAAGCTCTTAATAAATTAATTGAGTTGCGGATGTGTCCTATTTTTGAAGTGGGATACTTGGGAACTTTCCCAGTTGTTGCAATAAGTTCAATTTCTCAGCAAACAAACAACACAAGAATAGAAGAAGGCAGAGATATGGAATACAAGATAAAGTAAGATTCAATGCCTCTTCGATGCTGAGATTCATGAACCTGTAAGCTTCACCAGACCAGCTTTGATCATAGCTTATTAAAAAATAATAATAATAATAATAATCTGATTTTCGCAAATCGTTGAATGTATTTGTAAAACGTGGATAATTTTCTCTTATATTATTGTTTTCTTATTTATTATTATTATTATTATTTTGGGAAGGGTACGATGTGCTGAGTTGAGAGCTTGTCATTTTATGAGTTGAATTTGCAAATTTTGAGTAGCCTAGGTGCTAGATTGGAATTGACGCCGGGGTCCATACGGGTCCTACAAAATGACGAAGTCACAGCCCAAGTAGGGCACTTGCTCCGGAAAAGGGAAGGGACATGTCCCTCGAACAGCTCAATGGTAAACCCTTCTTTTTTTTTTTTTTTTTTTTTTCTAATTTAATCTTACTTAATTATAATTTTTTATCAAAGAAAAAAGAAAAGAAAAAGGACTTGCCAACAGCCTAATTTGTGCGAAAATGAAAATAAAATTAAAAATAGATATAAAACAATATACATAAATGATATTTTGTAAAGATATAGAAAATAAAAAGATAGATAAATGTATAAATATAAAAATATAATAATTTTTATATAAATATTAATTATTTTATAGAAATAGTCACATTTTATAATAAAAATTTAAAATGATAAAATATGTAATTATCAATAATAAACCAAATAACATAAAAATAAAAATTGTAATCAAGCAAACAAATAGTTTATTAAATATATAAAAATATATAAATATAAAAAATGAAAATGTTTTTATATAAATATTAATTAATTTAGCATGTCAAAACGTTTTAAAAATAAGAAAACTTTAGTGTTAAAAGGTTTCTATGCATCATAGGCATCTGCTCCTAAAATTTTAGATATATGTAATTTTAGAAATTATAAATTTAAATATTATTTAATTCTTAAAAGTTATTAATTTGTCTTTAAAATTATAATTTTAAATATATGTCTTGTTTTATTTTTTTATAATTAGAAATATTTTTATGAGAAAAGCATGATCCTAAAGACATTGGAATTTATTATTATTATTATTATTTTGATTTTTATCGATCGGTAAGCAGATTTCGTTTGATTAATCTGATCTAAGTATTATGAGGTTCATTTTAAAGGTTGACTCTTTTAAATTTTTTTTTTTTTTAATTTTTAAGAATCGAATTCGAGATCTTTGACTTTAGTTAAAGAAATAGAGTACACCATCGACTTTGGTGACATTGGAATTTATTAAAATATTATAGTTGCCATGGGAAGTTAAGGATATGAAACGACAACCTCGTTCCAACAGGCGAGATACACTTAATCTATCCGACTTACCAAATAATCAAGGTTTCATAATCAGTAATTATCACTAACATGACATTTAGTGGTACAACTGACCCTTTCATTAGCGCCCCATTATTTTAATATTTCTCAATTAGGGATTAGCTAATGCATTTTCCTATTAATATAACACCAATTCTTTGCGTGGCAAACTCAAATCCTTTTCTGTACCCAAAAAAAAAAAAAAAAAAACTCAAATCCTTTTCTCTGCACAAGGGAAACGACATTACACACAAGATGATTCAAACTCAAATTCTTGCAATAAACTATTAATAATAAAATTCTGTATATAATTGTTATATATTTAACAATTACTTAAGAGTAGTGAGTTTGTGAGTTTTGTTTATAACAAAATTTTCTCTTATTTAATTCAACCGGTGCAAATTGTATGTAGAAGAAGAGGAGGAGGAGGAAAAAAAAAAAAAAAAACTTTGTTGTTAAAAGAAAAAAGAAAAGCCAATCACTGCGAGGACTAAAATTTACATTATTGAAAAAAGCTATGGGGTGCATAACTGCAGAGCTACCTTTACTTGAGCAAAAGAGGAATAGTCTAAACTCCACAATATGTCATGCATTTTTATCTGGTATTAGCTTAAAATAGTTTAGGTCAGAGCGTAACAATCTCGATACTGAATTGGACTACATCCCTAAAAGGATAGTCTAGTGGTCACAATCTACTTCCTCTGATCTTTATATTCTAGATTCAAATATTTGTGTAATAAAAAAAAGTATTGAATTGGACTACTAATACTTAGTTGGTCCGGTACCCGGATACTAATATCTCTTAAATAAAATCTCAAATTAGTAAAAAAAGACATCGGGAGAGTTTGTCCCTTAAGAGAATGAATCAAATTGAACCGGATTTAGTCAGTTTTAATTTGGTACATGGTGATTTATTAAAAAAAAAAAAAAATACTGATTTGGGCTAAAATGGTCTTCCATGGGCCTATTATGGAAAAGTTGACCTTGGGCCTAGTTTGGCATAATCCGTATTGCCTGAGAATGAGGAAGTGGGATTATCACTATTGAAACCCACCAAAATAGTTGATGCGGCTGAAGATTCTCATGGGCCATGAGGTGGAAATAGTTTAACATAATAATAATAATAATAATAATAATAATAATAATAATCCCCACCAGATGAGACCTGAACCAGAATCCATATATAAATAGGCCCACATTGAAAACTTTTTGAATAAAGATTCTTTGGTTGGCTTGATACGAGGACCCACATCCTAATAAGTGAGATCCATTATTTCAGAGATTCTATGTATTACAATTGGAATTCAGGGTTAATGTGAATACGACATTAGTTATGAGGACTCTTGTAACCCAAAAAAATATATATGTTATGAGGACTCTCACTTTCCTAGGCTTTGCTTTTTCCTTCTTTTTGTGTTGGGGAGGGGGGGGGGGAGGTGGGGGTTTGGTTAGTACAAGTTTGATTTTGGTTTCTATGATCAGTATTGCTTACTTCAATTCAACATCCAAAAGAGAAGACTTAGGTCCATTATGCTCTTAATTTTCTAGGACATTTCAATCTAATTCAGTGGATTGAGGGGAAAAAGGTGATGATGGGCATTCATCTTATTCATTGGCCCTTCGAGGGTTGGGAAAGGGTTTTTATTTTTGACCTTCCCAACTAATGAATGTTTGGAGAAACAAAGGAGCCATTCTTGGAGTCTGACAACTTTGTTGCCCCTTAGCATAGGTAAAGCGTAAATCTTAGCATTAGCCTGGCAGCCGACCCTTCTGTAGAATTTGGCAACTACTTTGGGGTTAAGGAGGTCTTGTGGAAGCATTTTCAAAATGAAGAAAAAATTTACTCCATTGGAGATTTGGGAAGTTTAGAACTTGCATACAAATATGAATTTTGGGAGAATGATAACAAATTCTTAGTGGGTGCTATGCTAAGTGAGTTGTTTATAATTATCAAAGAAATTTAAACATATCTCTGATATGATAATGGAAGCAATATAAAATATTAAACTCTAACACTCCATTTCTTCAAGGAATTAATACAATAAATTGAATTTATATACAAAATATCATATGAAAATATAATATTATAATTATAAAAATAAAAAAAAATAAAAAAGTCAAATATTTTAAAAATTAAATCAAAAATTGATTTGATTTTGGTAGATAATATTTTCTAATATTTTATATTTTTACGATCTTTTATGATCTATCAAAGACTTATAAGTAATGTAAGCTGTGAACAATACAAAGCCATCTCGTAGGAGAAAAATTTTTGTAACTTGAAGCTTGCATGCACACATGTCAAAATTTAACATATTTTATAAATTTCATTAATAAACTTTATATATATACACACATAGAGACTTAAATTCAAAATCTCTTAAAGAAAGAGATTTGTATTAATTGATCTATAATTCATTGACATTCATAAATGAAATATCAGTTTAGTTGATATGATATTTAATATTTATATAGTAAGCCATTTTAAATGATTGACCATGAATTAATTCAATTAATAGAAAAATTAGGGTCTAACATAAATACTATAATTTGATATTAGTTGAAGTTCGATCTATCATCCTCAATTATGTGCTTGTTTGTTTGATTAATAAATTGAATTTATTAACTTATAATGGACATCAACATTATGAATGATATAGTAAGTAAAAATGTTTGACTCGGGAGACCAAGATATGGCAGGCTCGCCTGGTGGAATTGGAATTAGTGGGCCGGTGACCCAGTACTAGAACCGTCGATTTCTAAAATTATATTTTAATTAATTCGATTTGAAATTTATAATACTCTATTATAAAGATTATTCTTTCGATGTAATATTTTTCATTTTTAAAAGTTAAACTTAAAATTTTAATTAAAAAATTTAATATCATTTCCAATAAAATAGAATGATTATCCGTTAATGAATCTAAAAACCTATTAAAAGAATTATGAACCCGGAAAGGGCATTAATAGGAACCCAGGAATCTATTGAAAGAAATATGAGCCTGGAAAGGGCACCTGTTGACATATATATATTTATATATATATATATATATTATTAATATTTAAAATCATATTTTAATTAATTTGATTTAAATATTTGTGAGGGTTCTATTTTGACGTAGTTCTTATAATGTAATTTTTTTTAATTTTTAATTTTAAATTTAAGATTTCGTTAAGAAATTTAACACTTGTAAAGCCCGGTTACTCACAGGGAACTTGACGCATGGGTCGGTGTTTTTGAGGTCTAAAGAGCGTCAGCATTTCTATCAAATATGTATTAGAACTCGACCTTAATGCAAACGCCACATGAGGTTCTCAAATCTCCCAGGACTGAACATTCAAATCTCGTTTTTGAATTTGTGAATTGAATTGGTAATATAAACCAAAATTAAAAATTCATTTTAGAAGGTGAAGATGGGACGAGAATAACAGAAAGGAAGTTATAATTTATTGAGAATAAATAATATTTTAAAAAATTTTAGTAATATTTTTAAAATATATGATGATATTTATATAATTTTTAGTGATATATTTTAAATTAAAAAATTTTAATTTTTTTTTAAAGTTCCATTAAAAATAATTTTAATGTGAGCGGCCACCCATTACCCCATTTTGGCTTCACCACTGATTAATATTTTATAGACCAAATAAGTACAAAATTAAATATATATACTAAATCTTATGTAAGAGTTTATATAAAAAATAAATTTAAATTTGAACAATTGTGAATTGTTTAAAATATTTTTTAAATTAAATAAAAAAATGTAATTAAAACATTCAAAATGTCATGGAAGCTTCAAATTGACACTATTTAGTGAGAATTAAAAAATGATAACATATTTTTCCATCTTGTTGGGCTTCCGTTTTTTATGGTATTTAGACTTTACCCACCGATGAAGGGTTTAAGAAACATAGTACTAATGAACTATCACCATTCTCTTTGTCTTAAAGATCTACGGTCATAAATTTGTGTTTGGGGTGTTGTAGTTGTATCAAGTAGATTGATCAAGTCCTGTTTGGAAAAGTCTAGAACTTGTGAGCATCGTCCGTAGAATATTCATGTTTGGAGAACATACATACATAGGTAAGAAAACTGCTGATGTTTCGAAGTTTGATTCCGACGATGAGGAAACATGATTTAGACCCATGCATGGTTTACAACTAGTAAAATGTAATGTGGTCATCACATGAGACCTCTGCATGGGGTTTTGAACTGAAGTGGACCAAGTGCTACGAAGAAACCGGTTGAGAATGAGTTCCCTAATTTTCAAGCAAGTGTAGCAGAGCTCGAGCCAAAGCCCCCGCAGCACAACTCTTTTCAGCACGCTCTTCTTAATTATCTATTCAAGACTTATGTCTCCAATCAACTTTCCCTCCCGAATTATTAAAATTTTAATGTTTTTATAATGTTAAGAATTTCGTTTTTAACCCTTTGACCCAATAAATTTGTTAAAAGCATGAAACATTTCACCTGTAAGAGATAACCAAATTAAATTAATATAGTTTTATCATACCCACAAAACTTTTTACCTTTTTTTTTGTGAATGTTGAGACTCGAATTCGAATCTATTATAAGGAGAAGGAGAAGGAGGAGGAGGTGCCACTTGAGCCAAAATTTATCGATAACTTTTTAACTTTTAACTTACCAAAAGTTGAATTTAAAAGAGAGAGAAATGTCTTTTAGTCAAATCTTGAATTCGAAATTTAAAAAAAAAAAAAAATTTGTTGAGAGAGCTCTTGATAAATTGGGCTAAAAACGTTTATATCGGATTATATATAAATATATATATATTTTCTATTTAAATATGATTAACAATTGTTGTAGATAGAAATTTAGAAATTTTGACAGGACAACCAGCTATTCTCTATTATTTAAATTTATAACCAAAATACGTAATCAGTTAAAAAATTACATTCTTGAGTGACCAAATCAATGCAAAAGCTGCAAGGCCTTGTAGGATGATTTCATGGAAATCAAATAAAACAATGGAAAGGGCACCTTGAAAGTTCTAGAAGACGGACTGATCCCTTTGGGCAGCTGAGAGTTCTAATTTTAACTTTTATACCTAGTTTTTTTCAAAGAAGAAAATAGCAACAAATTGAGAAGTTCAATTTATCAAATGATTGAATAAATGTAGGATAGTTGCAGATAAAACAAATTAATAGGAGGAAAAGGTTTGAGGATTTTGAGGTTGTCTATGCGGAAAAGAATGGGAGTTCCAAGTTCAGGACCCTGCTCTTGCGCATGGAGAAAAATAAAATTTTATTGAGAGTTAAAATTATAGAAAAGTTGTATCTTTATTGTATGATTAAAATGATTTCCAATTTTTTCATGATTATCGATGGCTTTAATAACTAGCAAATCGTTAATAGATAAGGATTTGTTTCATGCTAAAGGATTTTTTGAGAATAAATTATTAATATTTAGTAATCATTTTGGATTTGATTAAATTTGATTTGGGTCGGATTGGATTTTGAAGATGTCAAATCTCTCGAAATTTAATTTTTCATACATATTACTCGATATCAAAATTTTATTTAAAAAATCAATATTCAATTAATTAGGCATTACTATTTCAACCTAAAGGACAGTTGTGCTCAAGATTGTATTATAATTATTGGAAGTCTCGCATTTTCTTTTTTGGGATGATGGTATTTCTTTGATTATTTTATTATTTTTTTAATTCTATATCTTGGAAGATTGTATTAGTGCAAAATACATCTTTCTGTCCATAATTAAAATTCAATAAGTCAAGGAGAAAATATGCCTTCGAAGGCCACTCTTTTTAATCTTAGAAATTACAACTTGTGAAATTTCAACTAAAAATATAAGGTGGCCAATAAGATGGGAAGAATTCTTACAACAAGTTCCAGCTAATATTACAATATTAATATATTATTTTTCTTATTAAATATGAGAAATAATATAATAATATAAAAATCTAATCATTCATTTCTTCATATTAGTTAGCCAATTTTAACAATTCTCCTTCCAGATTGGTTTCTCTAATTTCCTCGCAATTGACGTAGACCCTAACGTGAACGGGTCCCTTAGTTGATCCACATTTATGACTTTATAAATAATTTTTTTAGTACATAGGAAAAGTTTAAAATAAATAAAAAAAAGACGATATTAATAGAATTATAATTAAACAATGAGGTCCTTCAAAGCAACGTAAGCCAAGATCTCAGCCCATGGTTTCTTGGGTTCCTTTGGTCCATGGTATTAGTGAATAAGATTTTGGTCTAAATTGCTAATTACTTTTGACTCCTTAATGATGACTACTTTTATTTTAATACTACTGTTCAAGTCGTTTTCATTAATTGAATCATTTTTCTTTTTCCCACCTTTGGAGTTTGAGTTGGAGTTTGAGGGACCCAATCTGCCCTTCCATAGGATTTTATCGTTTTCACATTGACCTCCAAAAGGCAGCCTTCATCATGTGTCACAATGGAAGAAAAAATTAAGATTCTTTGCTCTTTGCCCTTTGCTCTTTGCTCTTTGCATTGAGTTTCTTATCATAAACAAACAAATAAAAGACCAATGATATGACTTTGGTTAGAAGAATCCAGGACTTCATGGAACTAGGTAACAGAACATAACAAGCAATGAAAATAGCGAGTGAGGACTTTAGTGCTCAAAGAGGCTGCAAATGTGGGTGTATTTTTTTTTTCTTTATTTACCCTTCTGCCCAGAAAAAATTAAAATAATAATAATAAAAGAAAAGAATAATACAAAGTTTAGGTTTTTAAAACTAAAACAAAAGTAACACAAAGTTTAGGGTCTTTAGTGCGCAAAGAGACAGGCATCGAGAGGTTAGGGTTTTTAAAAGTTAAAACTATAGAAGGGTGGAGTGTTAGGGTTTCTAAGACGATTCATTTGAAAAAGAAAAGGGGGGGTTTTTAAAAGGTAAAATTAAAAAGGCAGAGAGGATTTTTATAACGATCTATCCGAAAAAGAAAAAAAAAAAAAAAAGTTAGGGTGCTGAGATAGCCATTGAGATATCAAACTAGAAGGGTAGAGAGTTATGGTTTCAAAAATGATTTGTTTGAAAGAGAAAAGTGAGGGAATGCTGAGACGGTAATACTAGGGGTTTAAAAGGTAAAATTAGAATAGTAGAAAGTTAGAGTTTCTAAGATGATCTATTTGAAAAAAAAAAAAATGGAAGAATACTCAAACAACCATGGAGAGGTTAGGGTTTTTAAAAGATAAAAGGGTGAGAGTTAGGAATAATTCTAACACGATTCGTTTGGAGGAGTACTCGAACAGCCATGGGGAGATTAGTAATATAAAAAAATACGGTTTTAGTGTCGAATTTAACGATAAAAATTTTAGAAAAATTCATTGTTAATTTGTTTAACGATGAATTTAGTAACGAAAAAGTTTTTGTCACCAATAATGAGTCGTAAAAATTTAGCAACGAAAAATAAAAAATTCGTTGCACAATTAGCAATGAACTATAATTTCGTCACTAAATTTAGCGACGTATAATAATTTCGTCGCTAAATTTAACGATAGATAAAAGAATTCGTGACTAAATATAGTGATAGATTTTATAATCCGTCGCTAAATTTAACGATAGATTTTTAATTCGTGGTTAGATTTAACGACAGATTCCTTATCCGTAACTAAATTTAGCGACGGATTCTGAAATCCATCGCTAGATATAGCAGCAAAATTATATTCCGTTGCTAAACTTAACGACGGATTGTGGAATCTGTTACTTAATTTAACAACGAATTATAATCTATTGCTAAATTAGTGACGGATTTATTAATCTGTTGCTAAAATTTGCCAATCTTTCTTTCCCTTTATTTTTGAAATTAACATTTTATATATTATATTTTTGTTTTTTCTGTTATTTTATGATTTTCTTTTTTATTTTATTTGAAACTCTAGAATTCTAGACAGTCGTCTGTTTTACTAATGTTGTCATCGGAAACTACTATCCAATCTACTTATCGGGGAAGATGGATCACCGGATGTGGATATTTGATCTATTGTCTAATCATTTCAAAATCTCGTGAAGAGCTCCAATATGCCACAATTCATTGCCATTGTTATCGAAAACTAAAGGCAAAATGTGTTGTTGATGGCAAAATTTATTGAAGGCAAAATTTGCTATCGATGGCAACCAATGGCAAAATTTGCTCGAAATTGTCTTCCTTGTTGTTCTCGCCTCAAATCCTCCAGCAATTAAAAGAATTTCTCATTGGACTTTTCAACGCCGATTGCCAATGACGATAAGATGTGCGGTCAAAATAGCAGTTTGAACGTCAATAGATGTTCTCTTTGGCAATCTAACATAGTCCTTTGTTCTCCAACATAGTCGTCGTTGCTCAGCAGTCGATTGGAGTTGCTTAGCTGTTTGAAACCTTGTGCAGATGGAAATTCCTCAGTAGCCGTAGATGGGTGGTGGGAGAGTGAAAGCCTTCAAATTAAGCTCAGCAGTTCGAAAACTTATGTGTTGGGGAGAGAAATTCATCTCCATTTAAATTAAGTGAAAATGAGAGAGACGGAAGAATAAAAATTTTAGTCAAGAAAGTGAAAAAAAAAAGGAAAAAAAAAAAACCAAAAAGACATGGTCTACTGTGCATTTGTGCGGGAGAAACAAAAGAAAAAAAAATCAAAAGAACAAAAATTAAAAACAAAAGAATAATAAAAAAAAGCTCAACAGAGTAGGTGCAAAAAACAAACTAATAAAAAAATCAAAAAAATAAAAAACAAAATAAAAAACAAAATAAAAAATGAATAAAAAAATAAAAAAAAATAAAAAGGAATAAAAAACAAAAGAATAAAAAAACTAAAAAACAAAATAAAAAAAGTTCGAGGGGTTGTTCCACCGCCGATGGAACCGCCCCTCCTATGTTGATATTTTTTTTTCTTGTGTTTTTATTGTTTTGTTTTGTTTTTCGTTTTTATATTTTTTTCATTACCATTATATTACTACTAATTATTTTAAATTTATCACAATTTAAATTATCGTTATATTACAACTATATTACTACTAATTAATCTAAACTTACCTTTATTTTAGTTATCACTATTTTATTTTATATCGTAATCTTATCGCAATTTATCATAACATGGTATTGCTACCTATTATATAGTAATAGTGTCACATTTACCATAACAATTAATAATCGTTTTAATTAAATAATTTTTTTGTACAAACGTTGCAATATATATATTAATATAGGTATAGACTTATGAATATGGTATGGTTAAGAAGATCCAAATAGAGACTCTTTTCAAATCGTGACTAAAATTGTCACATCTATTGATGACAAGTGATAATTGTTTAAATGGTAGATGTCATTTACAGACGGTAAAATATATCTGTTAATATAAATGAAGAATTTATGTAAAAAGTATTGTTAAATAGATAATAAAGAAGAGTTATATAAAAACTATTTGATTTTTTTTTATTTTTAACATTGATTTTTACAGAGAGTTTTGCTAATTTTACTGACGGTTTATAAACTTCTCTCGATGGACAATTTTATATTTTGGGAAAATATATATATTTTCTAACGGTTTCGTTAAAAACATCTCTATAGGTCATAAAATACCATTAATAAAGTTCACCCATAATAAAAGTTATCAGATAATATTTTAATTTTGTAGTGATTATTTATTGTCCAAAATTATCAATTTGGTGAGAATTATAATGTTTATTATATCTTTTAATTTGATTCCGTTATTTAGAAAGGATCTAAAAAAGAAATACGATCGAAAATATTTTATAATAGAGCAAAGAATAAATTTAACCACGAGTTTAGTCATGAATTTTTAACAAATTAGCGATGAATTTAGTCACGAATAATTTTTTCATGGCTAAATAACAACGACTTTAACTATGAATAAATATGTCCGTGGCTAATTAGCGACAAATTTTAAGATAAAAATATTTTCGTGGTTAAGTTTAGCGATGAAAAATAGATTTGTGACAAAATTTAACCATGAAAAATTATTCCTCGCTAATTACCGATGACTTTAGCAATGAAAATATTTGATGGTTAAATTTATACGAAAATGCTTTCATGGCTAATTAGCGAGAAATATTATCATAAAATATTTTTAGTCGCTAAATTTAGTGACAGAAAGGAAATTTGTCACTAAAATTTAGCGACGAATACTTAATTCGTGGTAAAATTTAGTCACGAAATTCCTTTTTATCGTTAATTAGCGACGATTTTGGTAACAAATTTTTTTTATGGCTAATAGCAATGAATTTTGCCACAAATATCTTATTCGTTGCTAATTTGGCTACGAATATTTTTTGTCACAAAATTCATTATAAATTAGCGACGAAAGTGTTATTAGTCATTAAATTCGTCACAAATTGACGATAAATTTTTTTCATCGCTAAATTTTATAGTAAAAATCAACTTTTTTGGTAGTGCAGAGATTTTAGATGGTAAATCTAAAAGGGTGGAGAGTTAGGGCTTATAAAACAATGCCATTTGAAAAAGAAAAGTGGAAAAGTATTCACATAACCATGGAGAATTTAGGGTTTTAAAAGGCAAAACTAAAAGGGTGGAGCATAAAAGTTTCTAAAATGATCGATTTGGAAAAGAAAAGTATAGGAGTGCTTCTTTGTTTTCTACTTCAATGCTAAGACTTAAAATTCTACTTCAATGTTAAGACTTAAATCAAGTGGTTACCCCCAACTCATATCCCATTTTTGTGATTAATGATTCATTCAACACTTGCCAAGTTATTAAAATAAAATCATTACTTTTTCAATAATTTTATTGCTCATTTGAACTACAGAGAAATTCAAGCCTCAAAAAGTAAATCCATTTCTTTACTCTTATTATTCTATAATTTTTTTCACAATTGCTTATTCGGGTTAGTCAGGTTTCCAAATATCAGTGGTTAAATATCAAAACTAAGCTCTTTACATAAATATGTATATGTTATTTAATGTTAATCTTTTTAAAAAGCCAATTAATTCGTATTATCCTATGTGTTGTAAAGAATCAAAGCTAATAGATTAACAAAGCATAAGATTGGGAAGGATCTTACAAAATTTTTTTAATTTCATCTTTTTGTGGGGACATATTTAGGAATTTACAAAGTTGCCCAAAAGATTTGATTCTCCCATAGGGAGCACCTACATGTAGGGACTTGTCTTCCCAATTGCTTTCTTTACTGCTCAATATTTCATTTAGTCTTTGTCCAGCAATTTTCCAAAAATCAAAAATCTTTTACTAGAAGGTTATTAGAAAAAAATTGTAAGGTTAAAATTTCTTTTGTGAAAATTCCATACTAGGAAACATATTCTATGCATTAAAAAAAATAAACAAATAAACTTTTTTGTCACAACTTGAATATTAGTCACTCTCCTTTCCTCTCTTTTGCTTAAAAAAAAATAATAACAACAAGAAGAACTGTGTATCAAATGACTAGAAAAATAAAAAATAAAATAAAATAAAAAAGGACAAATGAAGAAAGAAACCTAAAAATGCTACTAATCAACTTGGGAAAGTCATCAAGAATAAAGGGTATCTAATCACCTAAATGGAAAAATGCCTCAGTTTTTGTGTCCAAAAGTAATCTATATCCTCAATTTCGCATCCTTATGTCACATTTTTATGAAGTGGGGAATTAATGTTGAGACTTTAATTTCGAAAATTATATATCTATATATATATATGTAACTATCAACTTTTGAATTTTTGCAATACAATAAGAAAAAGAAATCTAGTATCCTTTTTGTAATTAATACCATTTCATTTTCTATTTTATTTATCAAATATATTAATTAAAAACAGATTAAAATCAAATTAGAAGTTTTACTATTAGTATTTTGTGTTAAATAAATACAAAAATATGCTTTTTTTTTTTATTTTTCAATATACACAATTAAAATATCCACTTTCATTCAAACAATTAACAAGTTAAACTTGAACTCTTTTATTCACATTAAATTTTGCTATCATCAAACACAATTTTAGCTATATTAAGTGCTGAATTAGTTAATTTTTTGTCCCTAATGCTTATATATATAAAAAAAAAAAAAAAAACCCTTAGTCTCCTATTTATAAAATGACTTATATCGTCATTTTCGTTCATTATTGGAATAGAAATTTATCATTAGATGAAAATTCATGAAAACTAATTGTATATAGAAATATATATATATATATATATATATATATATATATAATTTTTTTTTTTCCCAATGAATTGAACACGGCATGAAAAAAGGCGTTATTTATATTAAGTGATTATAATTATAATTGAAAAATAGCTTGCATCACAAGTTTGAATTCCACAGCAAAGAAATATTTTTTGGGGAAGAGCAAGTTGCACAAGTTGTACAAGGCGAGCATAAGCATTTCTTGAAGTAAAAGCAGCATTCTATTCGTTCCACCATATTGGGCACCTCAAAGTGACACCACTGTGTGATTCAACAGTATAACTCGATCAGATTTTTTTTTTTTTCTTCTTATAATAATTAACCAAATTCCTTTTAAAATGAATATACCTATTCAATTGTCCCACAATATCCAAATCCATAAAAATTATATTAAAAAAATAAAAGAAAAAATACTTTGGAGTAATAGCGAGCAATCAACTTGAAGCTACAGATTATATGCATCGAACCCTGTTTTCGCGACCAATCAGATCACATAGTCGTCAGATGTGACTTAACTGACATTTTCTTTGCCCCCAAATGAAACCATATCTATAAATACCTAGAATAGACCTACCTACCTCAAACTTCACAACATTAAACATAAACCTTAATCCTCAAACAAAGCCTTGGAGATTAAATACATAGCACATATGGAAGAGTCATCTAGCTCAAGAGGAAAGGAAAAGGAAGTGAGAGAAAAGGGAAAGGAAGAAGTGAAATATCGAGGAGTTCGCCGGAGACCATGGGGGAAATTCGCCGCTGAGATTAGAGATCCGACCAGGCAAGGGGCTAGATTATGGTTAGGAACGTATGATACGGCAGAGGATGCGGCACGGGCATATGACCGCGCAGCATTTAAATTACGGGGACATTTGGCTATACTTAATTTTCCTAATGAGTATTATGATCAACTTAAGGGGTCATATCATTATTACCACCCTTCAGTTTCATCTTCTTCTGGGGTGTCTCCTTCTACTTCGTCTTCTTCTACTACTAGTACTAGCACTGCTAGTACTACTCTGGCTTCTGGAGCAGGACAAGAGAAAGAAGTTTTTGAATTTGAGTACTTGGATGATAAAGTGTTGGAGGACCTTCTGGAGGAGAAGAAGAAAGATTGAGAGATTTGAAGAATTTTTTTTTTTTTTTTTTTTTGGTGCTGTCATTTTCAGCTGCTACATTTGAATATGGTTTATTGAAGGTCTAATGTTTGGTTTGTTTAGACCAGAAAAGCTTGGTACATGTATTTTGTTCTAGCATTTGAAATAATGTTGATTACCAGTTCCCAGTTTTCAATCTTATCTTTTGAATGGGATTCAATTCTAAGTACCGCCATGATTACTTATTTTGAAGGGCAGTCATTGTGTTCGAAACAGAATTAAGGGGAGAGAGGGGTGGGGGGAGAGAGAGAGAGAGAGAGCACTGTTTTGAGAGTTTACGAAGCAGTCATATTTCACCGTTCTGCATAATAGTATAGTTTTATTTGATGGGTCCCTAGGGTATATTTGAATCGAGTCGATCCCGAATATTCATATTTTCAAGCTCGAACTCGATTTTTTTAATCTGACTCGAAGTCAAATTCAAACTCAACGAGTAGTAAATAATAGGATTCGAACTCGTTTCGAAAACTCAATTTTATATAATATATTAACATTTTTTATTTTATTTTTTTTATATTATAATCATATATAAATATATATATAATATATATTAATATCTGTTATCGAGTTATTCGACGAATTTTCGAGTCTAAAATTTTATTATTCAAACTCGACTTGATTGTATAATGAACTCAACTCGAACTCGACTCGAATTCGATCAAAATCAAGTCAAGTCGAGCCGTTGACCGAGTGGTTCGTGAGTAACTCAAACTCAACTTGGTTTGCATAATAGCCCTAGTCCGAGGGACTGAAGTTTAATACTATAAATTGCCTAAGATTTGGAAAAATGAAATTCATTTATATTTTCTACATATATAGCAAGGGGAGAGGGCAACAGTTGATATGAAAAAAAAAAAAGAAAATTAAATGCATATTGGATATTTCATTTTTTTTTTTGGAAATAATATCTTTCCTGTTATATGACTTCATTCATTATGGCAAACAAGAGGAGAGAAACTGATCCAACAAAAGAAAAGAACCATTAAGATTCTAGTTCTCTCAAACTTCAGATATTGTACTCTGGTTAACGAACTAGAACATTTTGTAAATAATAATAATAATAATAATAATAACAACAATAACAACAATAATAATAAAAAAATGGAGCAGTTTCCTCCGAAAATAAAAATAAAATACACTAATTTCTGCCAAAAAAAAAAAAAAAAAAAACTCAACTTTAAGTGCAAATATGTTGTGTGGGATTTTTTTTCTTCCTTGCCGTTGTGCAAGATTGATATCCAGTATCAAAAAATTCAATTAATCCAATTTGAATAATTAGCGTCCAATTAAGGGATTGGACATTTCTAATATTCAAACTCAAAATCTTAATTAAGAGCGTTTAGTATTTTATCACGAATAATTGAGATTATTACAATGATAGAAATTCTTCTTACATCTGAATTAAGAACTCAAAATAAAAAAGAGTTGCAATAATCTCTTAATTCTGGGGCGGAGAGAAATTGTTTTTAATACAAAATTATTTGAAATCATAGAGAATAACATTACTAAAGCAATTCATCTTTCCCATGGAAGGTTATGGCTTGTGAGAGAGAAAAAAGGCTTAAGATCACATGTGGATTGGATAGGATAAATTTAAAAAAATGATATTTGATTCTTCAGAGTTGTGGATAGAGCTCTGACATATTTCATTCTCTCCTTGAAGATTGCTTTGCAAAGCATCGAGATCAAATCAAATTCAATTTCAGATATTCTGAATCAATGACCTTTTTATCATCAACAGAAAAAGGTGAAGGAGATCTGATGCCCAGTTTGGATCTCAAAATGTCAGAGTAATTAGAGCACAGCATTTTAATGGAGAGGAATTAGAAACTAGGATCAACTTTTGGTAAATATGATTACCTTCATTTAGGCTTATCACAGTGAAGGATTGGAGAGAGAATGTTTGAGGGATTATGAGGCATCTTGATGTCCACTCAGATTTTATTCAGATGCTTAATCATCAGAGAATCTCTTAGATTAAGCATAATGCACTATCTGTTAAGTTGGTAAACGTGTATAACTTAATGTCTCCAACCATTTTCCTAATCCATCTAAAAAAATTTCTTATAGAAGTGTGAAAATATGCCATGGAATGTCGGAATCGGAATCAGTACTCTGTTGAGAAAGCACCACCTCGCTTTCTAGAGAAATTTCTGGCACCAACCCAATTTAATCATTTTAATTTTAATGTTTGAGTTATAAATCTTCTTTTGAGTGTTATCATTGATACAACATAATCAATCAAAATTCACATCATAAGCCCAAGAAATACAAAAAGCCTCTCTTTCTCTCTCTCTCTCTCAATTTTTCACAGTACAAGTACAAAGCCAAACTTCCTAAACTCCCATTATGAAATTAATTTTCTATTAAACTAGAGAGGCCAAAAATTAGGGAAGACTCTACACTCTTCCAAAAACTTTTTAAGAAGACAAAATTGGACATTCCCAAATCACAGGCATTCCTCTAGACAAAGAGAAACCACAAATCAAGTCAACCCCTTCTTCAAACATAAAATACGAGGCCACAAAAGCGTTACTTAAAAATTGTCTGATTCCCATTTCGTACGGTACCAGATTAAACAACAGACAGAGGCCCATGACCATAAGAAGCCACGGACCCAAAAGGGTCTGCTCTGTTTAAGGCTCTTGAAATGGACAACCCTTTTCCGGCGAATGTCGGCGGTCAAAATATTAAAATCTTAATATCTTAAATTTAAATTTTAAAAATAAAATAATAATTATTAAGAGAGATAACTCCAAATAAACCTACAAAATATTAGAATCAAATTAATCAAATAAAAATCCAAAAAAAAACAGAACATCACTTTTCACTCCATTAACAGCGTTTGCTAATTGTAGGCTTCCGCCATTGTTCAAAATTCCAAATATGGTGCTTCGGATTCAAGGAAAAAAAAAGGAAAAATCATACGTAAGAGATCAGAGAACCTTGTTTCCTGCGTGAATGGAGCTCTCCAATGAGACAAATCATTTGAGTTACAGGACCATAGGCCCAAGCAGGAGGTCTGGGTTATGGGGAAATTTTTTTTTTTTGGGGGGGGGGGGAATTTGATAGATATACTTTTAGTGCATTTCAGTAAGATGTTCTATAAAATATAACATTAAAAGACAAGAAAGTATTTTTTAAAAAAAAAAAACCTTAGTTTTAGTAATATTTTTTTTTTAAAAAAAAATGTTTGATAAATATCGTTAAAAATCACATAAAATACTAAAAAAGGCTTCATCATTAAAAAATTTTAAAATATTATTTAGTTATTTAAAAAATTATAACCTCTTATTTTTCTTTTATCTTTCTACCTTATACTTCACTTTTGAAAATAAATTTCTAACATCCACACCGGGGCAAGAGAGCTGAAATATAGAAAATTCAGATGTAGGAGTTTAGCCTAGCGTCATTGTCCCTACGGGAAAGCAATCAGATTGAGCTAAGCCACTGAAAGTAATGGAACATGTCTCACTTGGGCAGCTCACTCTAGAATATTACGACCCACATTCCCTAATAATAAAAACAACAAAAATATAATAAAAGTTTGTTATGTAACAACCCAAAGTATAGTAAAGAAAGAATGTCTAGTTGAAGAAATAATGAGGGAGCAGTAGAGAGATCAGCGAGAGAACATACAGAAAGAGAGATAGAGAGAGAGAGACCAGAGAGAGAGATAGAGAGAGAAAGAAGAATTCTAATATCATTTCATTCAATTCTCAATACATGTCTTGATATTATTATTTATACTATTTATACTAATTATTTAATTATTTCTACTAATTACTAACCAATCTATTAACTATTAACTAATTTATCAACTACTAACTAATATTTCTGATTATAATTAATTACTAACCATAATTGTTATGATATTTCGCCCCTTGAAGACATTCTTTGAAAAACCAAGAATTAAAATTTTGAATCTATGATTCTTGAATCAAGACTTACATTTGTGTTGAGAGATAATATGATAGAAACGAATATAAGATGTGACTTGAGTTACAAGGAGATTAGTGGAAGAAAAATGTAGACGAGGGAACTTGAAAAAAACTTTTTTTGAACTTCTTTTTCGTGAAGGATTTTATTCGATAAACACGGAAAGTTCAATATTTACAATGTTTGACAAAAACTCACCATCAACAACTTCTTTCTTGGACATTCAAAACTCTTCTTCTATCCTCAACTTTTCTTCACTTGGAGTAAGTAGAATGAAAAATTCAAAAAAAATTTCAATGTCTTGTTCTTTCATGATTTTGACATTATTTTTTCTGTCATTTGATTTGCTATACCGATATTCAATTTCTTATCATTTTCTTGCTCATTTTTTACTAAAGTTTTGATATCTTTATTGATACCAAACATTTTTAATAGAATATTAAATTTGTCATCAATGCATGCCATGAGAGCATCCATTCTTTTATCATGTTCCTCCCATTTTTTCTTTCATTTTTGTCTGTGAAGTTCATAATTTCTTTTATATATATATTTCTCAAACCAATTATTTTCTACCATTGATTATACCAAAAATCGTAAAATCTGATATCAATTTATAATAACCCAAAGTATGGTAGCGAAAGAATGTGTGGTTGAAGAAATAATGTCAGAGGAGAGAGTTAGGGAGAGAAGATAGAGAAAGAGAGATAGAGAGAGACTGAGAGAGAAAGACATGAGAGGGAGAGAGAATACAGAGAGAAAAAGAAGAATTTCAATATCATTCTATTCAATATCTAATAAATGTCTTGATATTAATATTTATATTATTTTTACTAACTATTTAATCATTTTTATTAATTATTAATTAATTAATTAATTATTAATTAATATTTTTAATTATAATTAATTACTGATCATAGTTTTTATATATAATAAATAATTGTGATGTGGCTATTTTATTCTAATATACAAAAGCTACCTTATGATAATCCGGCCACCAGTTTTCCTTCTTTGTATTCCGAAAGTACAACAATAATTACTCTTATTTGTCGACATTAATAACCTATTGTGAACCCGTTATTCGTGTCCATCCAAAAAACCCCGACTGTCTTGCCATTTGTCTTAACAATTGCCTTTATCAAGACAAAATAAATATCCACCGATCGCTTTTTTAAGGACAAGTAACTACGTATCAATGGATAATTAATTTAATAAATAAAAATAATAAATTTTTTAATTAAATTTAAAATTTTAAAAATAAAAAACTATATTAAGAGAATTTTTTTTTTTAAATTAAGCCCATAATATTTAAATTAAATTTTTTAAAATATGAATCAAGATACCAATCGATTATATATATATATATATATATATATATTTATATAGATAAGGGATAAGTAACTACATGTGCCACGCCAATATAACCGCCTTTCAACACCAACTGTTTTACACATGCCACACCCATACATGCACCAAAATTCTTACACAGTCATTTAAATGCTTTGAAAAGAGATGTTATGATACTCGAGTTGAGTCGGGTAGTGTCAATACCTGAACTCGACTCAAGTGTTTTTTGTTAAGCTCAAGCTCGACCTTGATCTTGTTGAGCCTGCATTTCCAAAGCTCGAGCTTGGTTCAAAATGTCATTGGTTAGATCGAACTCAAGTGTCACGGGCTGAACTGTGCGAGATTGGAGCCCGAACTCGAGCTGGAACCCGAGATCATACTCGAGCCCGAGCTCGAACCCGAGATTATACCTGAGCTCGAGATCAAATTTAGGTTCCCAAATTTCAACAGAACATTTCACAGATGAAAACTCTAGATTCACAAATTGCAAAATCGCAAAAACCTAGAGAGAGAGAGTTTACCTTCAATTCAACCTCCGAGTATATGCAGCAGATTAGATCTTTGTCGGATAGAGAGGATGAAGACGCGACGGGATGCAGCAGTGACGAGACTCGAGAGCTAGGTCGAGAATAAAATCAATTCGTGAATCGACCAAGAATGAGAAATGTGCAAATGAGGAAGAAAAATGAAACTACAAATCGTAAAAGGCCTAAGAGGATAAGGAAAAACTCTAGATTCACAAATCGCAAAAACCCTAGAGAGAGAGAGAGAGAGAGTTTACCTTTGATTCGACCTCCTATCCAAGTAGATGCAACAACGTAGATCTTCATCGCACAGAGAGGAGGAAGACGCGACGGGATGCAATAATGACGAGACTAGAGAGCTAGGTCAAGATCGAGAATAATCGTGAATCGAGTGAGAATGAGAGATGTGCAAATAAAGAAGAGAAATGAAAATAACATAAAATGATGGTTTCATCCTCTTTTTTTTTTAAATCTTAGAATTATTAATTATAATTTACTAAAAAGAACATGGGTATAAATGTAATTTCACACATGTCGGTAGCTCGACGAGTTTTCGATCTTGACATAGTTGGGTCGAACTCGCGCTCAATGCCAAGCTACCCAAGCTCAAGCTCGATTTGAACTCAGTTTGATCTAACTTGAGTCGATTTTGACCGGATAGTGTCACGAGTACCTATAACACTACTTGAATATCATAACACCCCTAGCTTTGACAACCATCTAGCCTTGATCTATGCCTTAAAAAATCATCGCTCAACTTTGGTTATTTCAAAACCAATCCACCATTTGTCACATTACTGTCTTTTTTTTTTTAATATATAAATTATTTAATCATTTCATTTAAGTAACTACCAACCATATTAACTACTAATCATCTTATTAACTAACTCCATAATTAACTATTAACTATTTTTACTAATCATAATTAACTATTAACCTTCATGGCTAATAGTTGTTACACCTTCTTCATGCATTTGCCAAGCCACCCACCTGCGCCTTGGCTTTGCTTATACGCTCGTGTGGCCACAAGCGCATACCCAAAAATTAAGGGTGTTACAACAATGCAAAATAGAATCCATGACGTGGCCATAAGATTTGTATAATAAGTGAATTTATAGTACATACAAGCAAATATATCCTGATTTTCCGTAATTATATGAGAAGAATTATCTGATTGTGTGGATTTAAGTTATAATTCTTCTATTGAAAAAGGAAAGGGGTTAATCCTATTTGAAGTTAAACATGCATTTAGGTCGGATTGGACTAAATTTGAGACCATACCATTCGGGTTGGCCTAAAGGAGCTCGATCACACGAAAGCCTAAGCTTGAAATTTGATATTCCAATGCAAAATTTCCACTCATCCATTTTTTCCCTGGTAGTGATGATTTCAGGTGTCATTACGTGGTGAGATAAGATTTGAATTCAACACCTGCAAAGCAGGTAGAAGATTAAGTTGGACAACTACTACCGTGTGTTCTCCAATGCCAAATCAAATCGAATAGAGATTTAGAGAGAGATAGAATGAAGTAGTTTGGTATCAGCAAAAGAAAAAAAATAATAATAATAAAGTTTAGAATGAGGAAATGTTACTTGGGGCTGAGGCAATGTCCCTTCCACGGCCGAAAGAGTGCTCTGCTTCCCCCGACTCACACCTCCATTTCTACCGGGCTAAGCCCGAGCCCAACTTACCATTTTTTTTGGGTATAAGAGCCCAACTTTGGTGTAAGTGGATACTTGCTTTCAACCAATATCCGGCTTTAATCTGAATAGTCCAGTCGAACATGATGAGATCTATTAAATGATTGACTTACCTAGCACTTATCTTTCTATTTTCAAGATTCAAACTCAAAATCTTGATTAAGAGGATTTAACATTCAACTGCTACACCCACAGATCATCGGTGCCCAACTTACTTCTATTGTCGCCTTCAGTCTGCCAACTTAATTCGAGTGATGCTCGCTTCTAGTTGAGATATTAATAGAAAATGGAAAAATAATAAATTAAATGTACACAATAAATAAATCGTAGAAGTTTGAGAATCAACATTAGCATATTTATTATTTAATATATTGCATTATATAGCACACTTCAGGCTATCAATAAAACCTGTCACGTTAAATTCAAGCAAATTCTAATTAACATGTTCAATGTAGTATGTATGACCATCCAAAATGGGGTTGAGCTCATTGTCGTGGAAAAACGCTTTCCTCGAAACAGAAAGAGACTCCTTCCTACACGAGAGAGAGAGAGAGAGAGAGAGAGATGCCCACATCGGTAGTTCTCTTCCGAACTTATCTTCCACACCAGGGGTCCCCACCCAAAAAAAAAAAAAAGGTCAGGGAAATAAGAAGCTATCTCGAATGTTCACATTTCAATTATCCAAATATGTTACTAATGAACACAAATATTTCAAGGGTAGAAAATAGAATCAAAGCCCTGTTTTTTCCCTCCAGAACAGAGCATTGTTGCACCAACAATGCCCTGACTTATCACCTATGACAAACCCACCTAAACTACTACATTCCCTTTATTTTTTTGGGAATAGTTATAATCATTGGCTTTCTAAAACAAGCCAATCCCCATTTAGAGAGAGAGAGAGAGAGAGAGAGAGACCCACGGAAACAATCTTCAATATTTCTTGTTCTTTTTATTTTCACAGTCTAGTAATTCCTCTAGCAACTTATCATCCAAACACTCAAACTCAAAAACCTGTTTCCCATGTTGATCACTCCTAGCATTCCACGAAGAAGAGCTCGACGATGCCCCAGAACCTTGAGGATATTCATTTGGAAAGTTGAGAATTGCCAAAGAACCTCTCATAGCGTAAGCGGCTCTATCATAAGCTCTCGCGGCTTCTTCTGCCGTGTTAAACGTCCCAAGCCAAACGCGGGCTCCTTGCCTTGTAGAATCGCGGATTTCTGCCGCGAATTTTCCCCAAGGCCGCTTCCTCACACCGCGGTACTTCACTTCTTGTCCTTCTTCCTTCATTTTGTCTTCCATTGGTTTTTTGTTTCCCCCTTTCTTGGTGGGCTTTCTTAGTTTTGCATGAGATGTATGTGGGAGTGATGGGTCTCTTTAATATGTGACGGAAAAGTGGCAAATGTTAGGCTGATTTGGAGGAATCAAATGGTGCCAAAAAGAAATAAAATTTGCCATTTTTGTGAGTGCGGGGAAATGACATGGTGCCACGTGGAGTAGAACCTTCGATTTGGACCAAGGATTTTGTTCAATGCACCTAGTATGGTCAAAGCGATGGCTTTGGAGAAGAGTAATGATCTTGAGGGTCTTGTCCTCTTTTCTCGATTTGTCTTGATTGCTTGAAAACGAAAAAGACAGTTTGATGTAATAGCATTACTTTGGCGTCGTTTCGATCAAGAAGATTGATTCCTTTGTAGGCCAATTTATGTTTGATCTCATAGCAAGGATTTTTCAGTCAGGTGAATTTTAGGAATAATAAAACAAACGTCAACAGAGTTGGTCTTTTAACGTGTCCAATAATTAATTTGAAATAAATTAATTAAAATAAATTAATTAATTATCAGATACGAGATGAATCACAAAAAAAAAATAGTAAGTAGTTTTTGAATTTGTTACTCTTTCTTAGAGCTTTTTTATATATATAGAGAAATTAGTTTGAAAAAATCATTGTGGTAGCCAAATATTTGTTTTATGTTTTGAATTAACAAGTTATTTTTTTTTAATAAAAAATAGAGGTGTAGTTATCAGTGCTACTATTTTTTTGAAGTGTGACTATAAGGGATTATTCTTGTCACGGTAAAATGTCTCATTTAACCTATAGTACCACAATCCCACCAAACTGATGACAAAGAGCTGAGATGTATCTTCTGGTCTTTTAATAAAAATGGAACAATTGAATTTCATATGAGGTGGAGATCATTTTCTTTGTGGAATGGCTAAAACAAGTGAATCTTCTTCAAAAATTAAATTGTCTTGGCTTGAATTGCATCAAGTTCAAAAGGGCAATCAAAAACTGAATTTATTTCCAACGATTAGACCAAATTTCTCTTTAATCATATCATTTGGGTATAGGTCACATAATCAAGAGATCAACGGGCAGTCGATCTATTAGGCAAAGGTACTAAATCCTTTAACCAAGTCTTGAATTCGAAACTTAAAAAGATTATATTGGAAGAACTTCTCATTAAATTAGATCCGATAAATCTTGAATCGAAATAGTCATAATATGATTTCAGATATCGACTGATTTAAAAAAAAAAAAATTATCTAGTCTTATGTTTGGGGTGATGATGGTATTGGCTTACGTCATGAAAGTGGACAGAGAATAAGTCTTGCTATATTATGAACGGTGTTAATTTGCAAGAAATGTTTAAGGTCACTAAGACTCCAAATTAAATTGACACTTTTGTCTGAGGAGTAATATTTGTGGTCCTAAATCTACATTTGCCGCAACAAATTTGAGTCATTGCTAATTCCATGTAGGGTCCCCCAACCCCCCCGCCCCCCCAAAAAAAAGAAAAGAAAAGAAAAGAAAAATTGTCCTTTTCGATTCGATTTGGATGTCCTAAGTGTCCCACATAAGGAAATTTATATATTACATTCTAAATTGTGAAGTACATGGTATAGGGACTAGAAGAATCTTATTAAAAACCTTATAGATTACATACTATAAAGAAAGCATCTCTCTAGAGCAGTATCAGAATAATTTGGTCCTTGACCTAGTACACTTTAGGTTAATTCGCGCATTAAGGATGATGATTAGAGACGTTTGGTATTGATCAACCATTATAATTATGAATCAAACATAGCATTTTTGGATATTGCGAATCGAATATAAGATTTTATTCAGGAAAGTTCTCTATAAAATTGTGATTATCATAAGATGATTAAATTTAGCATGTGAGGATCAAAGAGATTACGCCCACGATTTTTTCAATAGAAAACAGTAAGATTCTTTGGTTCAATTACATTGTATGGTGGGAGGTATTGCTCGCTTCAGGAAAAGATGTACACAATTGGAATCTAATTTCAGATATAGCACCAAAATATATATATAAGCCATGTTTGATTTGGGCTTCTAAGATTTGGAGCCCAGAACAGTTTGTGTGGCTGGATATGGATCCAGTCATTTCACTTGGGTTTTCTCTCTTTGGGTTGCAATTTGCAGGGTGCCTGACATGGGTCTCCCTCGGGATTGAACCGGGGTCACTCACTCGTTTATAGCCCAAGTGAATTACAGTAGACAAGTCAATTTGAGACATGAGCATGGAGAGAATAAAGAGCACAAATCAAATAAAATAACATATTTATATGGTTCATATAATTCTAAAATCTCCACAAACACCAAACTCCATGGCTGCTCAACCTCCCTTCCAACCATGATTTAAGCCTACCACATTTTCTTGTACTAGTTCTCTCTCTCTCTCTCTCTCTCTCTCTCTCTCTCTCCCCACATTATGACCCCATAAAGCTTCTTGAAAATGTTAGACAAAATTTTACGTTTCGTTTGAAGAGATTTTTAAAGTTTATTCTTCTTGTTGTTTTCCATTCGCAGCTTATATTTTTGAATTACCAAATGATTTTTATAAATTGTTAGCTTTGCATTATTTGAATGAAACCATACATTCGATGAATATTTAAATCGAAATCGTTGGTACAATGATTCTTCAAAATTTATTCATGACCATGTCAAGTCTGGTTCTTCAATTCAAAGTCCATTCACATTGGTACTGCTTTTCAAATTTGTTCTTTTCTCTTTTTTTTTTTTTTTTTTTTTTTTTTTTTTTTTTTGTGGCATGGTTGTTGGGGTTTTAAATATTTTGGATTTTTGCTTTGTATTCTTATATGAAATATAGTAAGACTTGAGAAAATTTTGTAAATTTTTGGAGTTTTATTTTTCCACTAATTTAGTCAAAGAAAGAAAAAAAAAAATCTATTTTTTCTGTTTAAAAACACATTTTTTCATAATTAAGTTATTTGTGATTAAAATTTTATTCTTCTCTAAATAATGTAACCAGAAAGTATAATTAAGTGTCATATTATAAAAAAAATAAATACAGGTTTATGCTTTTGACGGAGGGGGAGAGAGAGAGTGGCGAACCAATCACGCCAAGCTCTGCCTTGCAGAAGAAAGGAAACAGTGTGGTCGGTGATCGATTTTCTTCCTCTTCCCCCTCTCTCTCTATCTCTCTCAAGAAATACAGGTTTATGCTTGTGCAGGACTTAAAATTTACAAAAGCTACATAGAAACAACAAATTTACTGATCTTCCTCCATTAGTGTCAACAGAAAGGCTTTCAGCTCAATCCTAACACGTCTGCAGGTACCCCTAATTGCAGGATTCTATCAGAAAAAAAAGTCAAGGAATGAATTATAACAGGGGGACAAAATCGCCACATCGGAAAGTGAAAGAGAAATCCTTTCAAGTTCGGTGCTGTACCGCCAAACCCAGAAAAATGGTAAAAAGAATTTTAGGGATTAACTGAGAGAGAGGGGAGAGGGCTTTCTTTGATCAACGAAGACCTGTTATCCACTCATTTACGGTTGGACTAATTAAAAGTAAATATATATATTTATTTTACAGAAACACCCTTTGGCTTTCTCTTATTTCCCTTGACTCCACTTGTTTGGTTTTCCTCTTTTCATTTTTTTTTTTTTATATAAAAAGAAAACTTTAATGTGATAAACACTCGAGTTAAGCATGGCTAAATGATATTTTTGGGGTTTTTTTTTTTTAAAAAAAAATAAAAATAATTATAATTTTTTTTAAAATTAAAAAATTTTTTTTTTTTTTTTAAAAAAAAAAAAAAAAAAAAAAAAAAAAAAAAAAAAAAAAAAAAAAAAAAAAAAATAATTTTTATTTAAAATAAAAAAAAAAAAAAAAAAAAAAAAAAAAAAAAAAAAAAAAAAAAAAAAAAAAAAAAAAAAAAAAAAAAAAAAAAAAAAAAAAAAAAAAAAAAAAAAAAAAAAAAAAAAAAAAAAAAAAAAAAAAAAAAAAAAAAAAAAAAAAAAAAAAAAAAAAAAAAAAAAAAAAAAAAAAAAAAAAAAAAAAAAAAAAGTAGGAAAAAGCAAAAACAGAAAAAAAAAAAAAAAAAAAAAAAAAAAAGAAAAAAAAAAAAAAAAAAAAAAAAAAAAGAAAAAAGAAAAGAAAGAAAAAAAAATAAAAAAAAGGGGAAAAAAAAAAAAGAAATAAAAAGAGACGAAAAAAAAAGAAAAAAAAAACAAAAAAAAAAAAAAAAAAAAATAAAAATAAAATTAAAAAAAAATTTTAAAAAAAAATTATAAAAAAAAAAAAAAAAAAAAAATAAAAAAAAAAATATTTTAAAAAAAAAAAAAAAAAAAAAAAAAAAAAAAATAAAAAAAAAAAAAAAAAAAAAAAAAAAAAAAAAAAAAAAAAAAAAAAAAAAAAAAAAAAAAAAAAAAAAAATTAAAAAAAAAAAAAAAAAAAATAAAAAAAAAAAAAAAAAAAAAAAAAAAAAAAAAAAAAAAAAAAAAAAAAAAAAAAAAAAAAAAAAAAAAAGGGGAAGAAAAAAAAAAAAAAAGAAAAAAAAAAAAAAAAAAAAAAAAAAAAAAAAAAAAAAAAAAAAAAAAAAAAAAAAAAAGAAAAAAAAAAAGAAAAAGAAAAAAAAAAAGAAAAAAAAACAATAAAAAAAAAAAAAAAAAAAAAAAAAAAAAAAAAAAAGAAGAAAAAAAAAAAAAAAAAAAAAAAAAAAAAAATGACCTAATTTTGAGTCGTATGCCTAATCAAGTTGTATTTCTATACAGATCGAGCTTATATCGGTCGAGTCAATCGATGTGCAGACTCAATCCTTAATTAAAATAGATCTGGATAATGGGTCAGATATCGACATGGCCCTAAAAGGGTCCGGGCTCTATCCTTGGGTCAAACTGGGGTTAGCCCGACCCAAGCAAGTCATAATTTAGCCCCTTCTTTCGTGTGCGTTTATTTAACTTGAAAGATAACGTGGCTTGCTTGCACACAATAGATAAGGACGACATCAAATGTGAGAGAGAGAGAGAGAGAGTTATCTTGGACTCTTGAGGTGAGGGGGTCTTGGAAAGCGTTGCATGCATTGATGACAACCCAATGCTCCACCGCCTACCCACACGAAAGTTGATTAATAAGTAGCCAGAGACGTCGAGTCATTTTAAGTGTGGTTGAGTTGTTTAGTAGCTTTAGTGAGTGAGGGGGGGGGAGAGGGAGAGAGAGAGAGAGAGAGAGAGAGATGGGAGACAAAAGTAGTGTGGCTGCAGTTAGCTCTCCAATGGAGGTAGGATCGAGAGATAATAGAAATGAAGACGAGAATGGGAAGATGAGTAGCATGCGTAATGCTGAGACTTTGTTTCGTCTATTGCCTGTGGCTCTAAGTCTGGCTTCACTCGTTATCATGTTCAAAAACTCTCAATCTAATGACTTTGGCTCTCTCTCCTACTCTGACCTTGGTGCTTTCAGGTCTATCTCTCTCTCTCTCTCTCTCTCTCAATTATGCTACGCAAATCCTAAATTTTCTTATTTTTTTAAGTTAGTCTCTGGGGAGAAACTGTGTCACATATTTCTTTTAATTTTTGGCTTATTTAAATATTATTTTTTGTTTGTTTATATGGCAATTCTGATTGAATTTGCTGCTGTTCCATTTGATGAAGAAATTAGCTATAAAAAGTTATGGCCAAAATTATCATGTAATAAGGCATTTGTCTTTTGGTATCTAATTAATTGGAGTCTACCTGCAAATTTGATAATGTATATTTTTTAATTTTTGGCCAAAACTACAAAGGTTTCTTCCAAATCTGTACCCTCTTTCAAATATTTCTTTACATTTCAATTACAGGCTGCATTCAAGTGGTCCCAAATTTCTAAATATTTATTCTCGATGGACGTTACACACTCTCTCTCTCTCTCTGTCCCCGGCCCCCAAAAAGTGTAATAGAAGTATCAAGGTAAAATGAGAAAAAATATCAGGGTGGATGAAAAAACTTACTTGGTCCACTTACCAAAGTAGATGAGTACGATTTCAAAAGTTTAGGATTCTACTCAACTAGAATTAAATTTTAAAAGATATTTGAAAGTGAATATATATATAAAGAGATTTTGTGATTTTAATAATAAATATATTCTACGTGCAGGTACTTGGTGCATGCAAATGGGATATGTGCAGGCTATTCCCTTCTTTCGGCTATCTATGCCGCTCTGCCTCGCCCTTCCATCCTGCCTCGTGCTTGGACCCTTTTTATCTTCGATCAGGTCAGCTCTTTACACACAAATTAGAAGTACAATTGATTCTTTAAAACATAAATACTTTATTTTTTGTTGATTTTTTTTTTAAAATATAGTACACATTTTAAATTAGTTTTATTATTTATACTTTGAAGCAGCATGCATCATAGATCGACCATACAACTATCATTACGCTATTTACAAAATTCCTTTGTACCAAAAAATTATGTTTATCTCTATTTTAGGTACTGACCTATGCGATATTGGCTGCCGGAGCTGCATCGACGGAGGTGGTGTACCTAGCCTACAAGGGCGATGAGGCCGTGACATGGAGCGACGCCTGCTCTTCCTTCAGCGGATTCTGTCATAAGGCGACAGCATCGGTAGCCATCACTTTTGTGTGCGTGATTTGCTACGGCTTGCTGTCTCTTGTATCCTCATACAGGCTCTTCAGCAACTATGATGCACCCGTTGGGTATGTTCACAAGGGGATCGAGATTGCAGCCTTCCAAGCATAGTCAAGTTCATGCCTATGCTTAGCCAATCTTCTGATGTCTGTCTGATGAATTGTAATAAATTTCTCCGCATCATGTAGTGTGTAGTGAGCAACTTTTGCCAAATTTTATGGTGACCAAAGTAGAGTGTGTACTCCCTTCGTTCCTTAATTACTTTTATGAGAGGCTTCAAACTTTTTTTTCCCTAATAAAAGTTGAGCTTAAAATCACGAAAATACTTGATTAATTTACATAGTAAAAAAGAACATTTTGATAGAAGTTGGTGCATCTTGTACCTATACATTTTCTGATTCTGCCTAAACAGATTTTTGGCTAGATCTTGAGCTAGAATGTTGTAGAATTTTGGAACAAGATTACATTAAAATTGTCTAAATCGACCCTTGAAAAGACATAATCATAAAGAATTACATCTATAATTTTATAGACTAAATGGATAACATATACTAAAGCTATCGTGTCCGAGACATAAGGGCTTAATCACCTGTCACACTATTTGACAGACACAAGAATTTCCCTGTTATTTCATAAGACAACACTAAAACCCACCTTACCAGTCTCTGATAGGCTAACATCTGTATTTAGGTTGACCATCCCCACAGAGGAAGGACTTCAACTCTTCAAAACCCATATATCTTGCTCTTCTCCTTCATTTGTCGGGTTTAATAAGACTTTGAACTGTTTAAGCATATATCCTACCCGATTGGCCACTGCTTGTGCATCCCAGCGAACACCATCATAGTACACATTGTTTCTTATAAACCAAATTTGCTACAAATAATAGCAAGGGATGTTAAATCTTCACTCGGTAACCTACTCATGATGTTCATCTTCCACTCCCTCAATATACTAGAACCTGGGTAAACACACAAAGCAATCCTCCTTGCAATACCTCTCGCACCCGCGAATATGCTTGTATTGTGGTGCACTGGAGTGGTTTCAGATTTGGTCCCTGTAGCCTAAACACACTCCCTCAATTTGCTAGTATTGTGTCATTAATTTTTTTTTTTTTGGTTCCCATTATTCCTCATCAAATGTTGAATTGA
Source organism: Dillenia turbinata (assembly GCA_037126225.1). Classification (NCBI taxonomy): domain Eukaryota; kingdom Viridiplantae; phylum Streptophyta; class Magnoliopsida; order Dilleniales; family Dilleniaceae; genus Dillenia; species Dillenia turbinata. Next base: position 6,075,935 of record JBAMMX010000012.1, read on the forward strand.
AAAGTATAAAATATTTAAAGTATGAATCGTGCGATTCTATTGAAGTTCTTAAAAGATGATTGGATCCTAAAAACAGTCAATTGAAAGTTGGATGTTATTATATATTATCTAAATAATTTTGCTATTATTTAAATACCAATCATGGAACTATTAAAAAGAAGAAGAAGAAGAAGAAAAACAAAAAATCGGTTGAAAAAATAAGAAATAATTTCGTTCAGGAAATGGGTATTTCTTTTAAAATGAAACTTAGCTTTATTTTAAAATAATTACATAAAAAATATTTCTCTTTATTATGAAATTTAGTGGATTTGTCTATATTAGTTGGTCTAGTTGTTGGCCACTAATTCCCTTAAACAAAGTCTCGGGTTTGAATTTTGTATATGGAGAAAATAGATGTCATAAAAATTTTGTTCATTAAAAATTTAATTCGATTTAAGTAGAATTTAATAAAATTCAACGTGATTAACAGATACAATATAATCGTTTTATTTTTAAGGCTGACTTATGGATTACAAATATACTCGATGCTCAAAGCAAAATATTTGAGCCCAAATTACCCCTAAGATGATTGGGTTTGAGTGTTCTAGTAGCCCATTGAAAAGGAAAACCGCGCAAATTCACCCGAGTCCCCAAAGATGGTAGACCCGGCCCAAACCCTATTCAGGCCTCTACCTATACACTATTAAACATAAAATTTTATAAATTTATTTATTTTTTGCGGAATAATAGTTTGACTTCTTAGCCAAATGGACCAATATATACCAGACAGCCCATGTAGATACATTTGGACCATTAGGACGGTGCCCTTAACCCAACAATTGTCACCCATGATATGCATACTTTATTTTTTTTTATTTTATTTTTATTTTTTATTTTTTGGTGAGAGATATGCATTCTTGATACAATAACTATTTTGTGAAATAGTTGAATTAAGAAGCATTAATTGGTCGAGCCCTAAAAATGAAAAAAAAAATTGAAAGAATTAATCTTTTAATAGATCCCATAATGTTCATATTGGATTTGTCAAATAAATATCAAATATTGATCGGTGAAAAAAAGAAAACATTAAATATATCTTTACTCAATAATATGCAAGTTAGACCCATATTGAGGGGAAGGAGTAAAATAATAAAAGTTCGAATATGCACGCACCATTTCTTGTAATATTGCATATTTTATGTTATCCACAAGACACGATCTTCACAAATTTTCAATTTTTAGCTCAAATCGACCTTGATGAACAGACCAATAAAAGTTACTTATCACTTGATAATAGAAAAGGTCAACTTTATTTGGGAGATAGACTGCTGATATTGTTATTAGTCATTGTGGGTTTTATTGTACCTAACAATGGAAGGTGTTGGAGGTAAGTTTTATTACCATAGATTCGACTCTTTTTAGACTCGATCGGATAGTTGGTTGTGAGATTTGAGACCTGACAAAGACTGCCAGAAGATACTCCGACGGGAGAGACTCCGACGCTTAAGTTAAAAAGAGTAGTTTATGAAAGAGAAAGATAAACAGATTGAGAGAGGAGGGAGGATGGAGGACGGATCTCCCTCTATACTCTGTGTGCCTTGTGTAGGGTTAGAGGACTTACCTGAACTGATGCCCCCATTGTTGCTATATAATGTCTTTTTTAGATCCGTTCCGCTAGGGGATTTGTGAAATCCTAGTTTCCTTAAAAATTCGTCTGGAAATTCTAGATTTATGATCATAAAAGATTTGATGTTGCGATTGTTTAGCCAACTGAATTATACGGAAATATTTTTTCTCTTACTGATTAGATCTGTTAGGTTTCCTTTCATATATAGAAGACATGCTTCGTATCGAAGTGGGGAACTTAGCTAATTAAGCAATACCGATTGGATACTAGTGATCAAGGGAGACGGATGCATCCGGTCTCCTCAGCGGCTATCAGTTAAGGGTGTTCAGTTCCACCAAACCCCTTATAAATCGATTCAAACAATAGAGCCCTTCGGTTAAACAGGACGACTAAGACTCTTCGGGAAGATAGATCCCTTCGAATGTATGGGGCGACTAAGGCCCTTCGAGGAGACAAGTCCCTTCGAATGATTGGGGCGACTAAGGCCCATTTATGGGGATGAATCTCTTTAGTGAACCGGGGCAACACAGGTCCATTCTCACTTGAATGCGTTGATACTAAAAAAAAGAAGGAAGGCTCACTTTACACGGTAAGGCCTTCTGAAAGAGGGTCCATCATTTTCCCCCGACTTATGGTATCATTTCATGAGAAAGGCGCCATGAGCAGTGGCTGTTCAGGATGGGTGCTGATCCTTTAAGGTGAAGAGTGTCTCTTCGATTTCTGTGAATTATGCTTGTAAAGACTTATATGAGACGAAAATTGTCATTTTCATTGCTCCGTGTTTATTCTTTCTTTCGAATTTCCTCCATACGTTGACAAGTTTCTATAAAAATTATAACGAAGAGTCCTGTTGCTCAAGGCATTAGCGACATCAAGAGTACCATGTCGGTATCGGAACTTCAAGAGGTCCAGACTGCCATGCTGGTAGGCGACGACTATGCCCTAATCTCTGCTACTGACGAAGATAGGGCAAATAAGGCCCTTGAGGGCTATGTCTCGATATACAAGCAAATTGTGAAATTCGGTTTGAAGGTGCCATATACTAGCCCATTTACTGATGTATTACAACGATGGAATATATTCTCAACTTTGTTGACTCTGGCTCCTAGTGTCTCATTGTCACCGTAGTTTCTTGGTTAGGGTTTTGTCGCTTCAGTTTTGATTTCGACATTTTGACGGTACTTCTCTCTAGTGAGATGTACGAGGAAGAGATTGGTTTTAGATTGGTATAGACTGCAAACTCGCCCAGAGTCTGATTGAGGATTCCGTTATGGAAAACTTACTAGCAGTGACTGGGCACGTAAGTTTTTCTTTGCGGAATTCCATAACAGGGATCTCATGCCAATGCTTCCTAGCGTTAAGGGAAGGCCTGCACTCGGGTTACAGACTTCGGACCTTTCTTGTCATTTTCGTTTCATACGTTTGGTTGGTAGCTATTGTCGTTCCACGCAAAGAGTCATTTTGATTGATGCCTTGACAGATGATCAAATGCTTTTGTTGGCAGGCCTGCTGATAGGGGTGAAGAGAAGTATAGATAGGCCCCTCTTTATTGACAGGATGGTCATGGAGTTGACGAACATCTCCGGCTTAATCGATGATTCCGTGTTAACAGAGGTTACAATCGACAAGGACGTATCCCTTGAGAACCCCTCCGCCGAGGCTAGTGGGTCATCTGAGGCCCCGTTACTGGCAGTACTTCCTTCATCGAAGAGAAGAAAACTGGTTTGTCTTGATTCTTTATCGGAGGAAAGTCATGAAACAAGTGAGAAAAAAGGGGAATATGCCCCTTTGGTTCCATCCATGGGGTTCGAAGGTGAACCGATGAAGTCGGGTAATATTGATTATCTTCCGCCGGCTGGGGATGAGGGGACCTTGCTCTTGGAAGGGCCTATCGGAAATCCATCGACCGATGTGGAAACCGAAGCATCAAGAGGGGCAAGAGTGTTTTCCCAGAGGTTGTCTAGTTCATCAAGTGTGGTTCCTTTGTGGCTTTCCCGTAAGGGAAAGCGTAAGGTATCTAATGGAAAAGTCATCCCTCCTTCTATCCACATTCGTTCTTTTCATGGTGACAAGGGTTCAAAGGAGAGAGGGATGGTAGCTATTAGTTCTGGAGACAAGTAGTATAGTTATGTGGATTTGTCGGAGGCATAGAGAATAACCGATCGGCTTGACTTTCATCATTACGACTTGGAATTACATAGGATATCTATAGAGTAGGCCGACAGGGCTCTTAAGTCCCTTGGTTTGATAGTATCGCCTTGTGGATTCTCTCATTTCTTTATTTTCATTGTAAGTGACTTTTGTTTTTTCGCAGACGATGGCTCTCACTAAGTTTCAAGAGTGACGGAGAAAGCAGACTATTGACCACTTAGAGAAAAAGGTTCGCCAATTAAGTGCCCAAGTTAGGGCTTTTTAGGATGCCAGCGATCGAAAGGAAAAAGGCATGGAGACGGAGATGTTTGAAGTCTCATCGACCGAAGAGGAGGTTAAGGGCCGATGAAACTATTGTAAGCAGTTGGAATCTGAAAAGAAAACTCTTAAGGCGCGGTTGCATGCTGCTGAGGTATTAGCCCAATTGCGTGAGGAGTTTCTCCGACTGGTGGAAAAGAGATCGTTTGAATTTGAAAAAGCTTTGTTCCAGTGTGTCGCTTCTGCTAGAGACACGCAACGTGAATTGACAGAAAAGCTTCGGTGTGCTGAGAAGATGATTCGTCGGTTGGGATTGGAGGAAGCTTTGCTCCCCTCCAGTGAGGCGAGTGGTCGAAATACGGTGGGTGGAGGTGTAACTTCTGTCAAATCAATCAATGTCCGGGTCGAGACGAGTTTAGTTGATATTTGTACTTTTAAGGCCCCTGTAACTTCATGTTCACCGCCTTACAATGATTCTTAATAAAGATTTGCTTTTGTTCAACATGTGCTGATGGTTGGGGATATTCCTTTTATAGTTTTAAATGAAATCCTAGATTTGGTAATCTTGGGAGGACAGGCTCTTTCCATCAGGCAGGGCGGCCAAGGCCCTTCAGGTGGATAGGCTCCTTTCGAATGTACAGGGCGATCGAGACCTTTCTGGGAGATAGATCCCTTCGAATGTACAGGGCGACTGAGACCCTTCAGGGAGATAGATCCCTTTGATTATATAAGACGACTGAGGCCCTTCGGGGAAATAGATCCCTTCGAATGCATGGGACGACTGAGATCCTTCAGGGATATAGATCCCTTCGAATGTGCGGGACGACTGAAACCCTTAAGAGAGATAGGACTTTTCGATTGTACGGGACGACTGAGACCCTTTGGGGAGATAGATCCCTTCGATTGTACGGAACAACTGAAACCCTTCGGGAAGATAGATCCCTTCGAATACGCGGGGTGACTGAAGCCTTTCGGGGAGATAGATCCCTTCGAATGCATGGGGTGACTGAGGCCCTTCAGGGAAATAGATCCCCTCGAATGTCGCTTCTCTCGTAAAGGACAGAAATTCATGGGAATGCAGTAAGAAAAGATACGCGTGCATTTATTGCTAAGTGAAAGGATGTAGTATCGAGTAAGCAAAAGTTGTGCAAAGTTTATCGAAAGGTACCCAGGAGCTATTTCGAAACAGACGTTGGGGGCTTACGATCGCAAGACAAGGTCCCTACTCCGAGCGAAGTCCTAAACTTTAGCTTCATATGTTTGGTGCTAGGTAAGGCTTCTAGGACGTTCAGGCCCAGTCTCCCCAAGATTGTATTATAGGGTGAAGGGAGTTTTATCACATTGAAGGCTGTCGCATGATTAGGAGGTGTACCCAGAGTGACCGGGAGTGAAAATATCCATTCGCCGGAGAGCTCCTTGACCAGACCCGCATGAGGTTGCAAATGTGAAGGGTCATAACCCATGCGCTTGAAAGCATCCCAATATAAAAGATCACACCCCCACTCTTTGGTCAACAAAGATCCTCCGCACTTCGTATAGGCCTATTTTGGCTGTGATAACTAACAGATCATGGTGATTGGGATTTATTTCATCTAGCTCCTCGTCGGTGAACTCGATGATTAGTCGCTTGCCTTTTGTTTTGTTTTCAGTAAGGGTTGCAAGTATTTTTGGCATAGGGAAGACATGAGCATTAGGCGAATAAAAGATAGGCGCAATTAGGTATTCGGTCATGTCCTCTCGTGTGTCATCCAGATGATCTGAGATGTTCGATGGAAACTGAGAGGTTTGTAGAGTATGACTCTGTCCTGATGGTTTGTCAATGAGGGGTCGACAAGTCGGTTGCCTTGCTCATCTGGCCTCAGTGTTCACCTGTTGGAGCTTGGTTTGTTCTTAGCTTCTTTACTGAAGAACCTCTGCAATTTTCCACTTCTGACAAGGAATTCAAACTCATCTTTGAGCCTCCTACAGCTGTCGGTAATGTGACCATAATCGCGATGGAAGTGACAATACTTACTTCTGTCCTTCTTAGGGTCATCTTCTGTGGGTTGAGAGGGCCATCAGATATAAGGATGGTCCCTGATCTAGAACAAAACCTGACTAGGGGTTCCACTCAAAAGGGTTTAAGTACTGAATCTTCGAGGAGGCGGAGGAAGCGATTGATTTGTCTTAGGCATAGGTCGCCGAGGTAATCGACTACATTCCTTCTTGGACGTTCGGCTTTCCTTTCAGTCGAAAGCCTTAGCATCTTCAGCAGCAATGTATTTTTCAGCGCAAGAATAGAACTCTTGGATAGTGGAGGGAGGCTTATTCGTGATTAAAACTTTCATACCAGAAGGGCGTAACCTAGTGAGTAACGCTGCTAGCGTGATAGAATGGTTCAAAGATAGAACCTTCATCATCTCTGCCTTGAATCTTTCCAAGAAGTCCCTTAGGGACTCGTTCTCCCTTTGATGTAATGACAATATGGAAGTTGACTTTCTCTTGGCCCCCTTGCTTATTACAAAGTGCATTTCGAACTGTTCTTGAAGTTGGAAGAAGATTTTTATACTCAGTGATGGGAGTGAGTTGAACCACGTCAACACATTCCCCTTGAGAGTGGTAGGGAAATATTTGCACATGGCTATATCGGTCATGTCCCTTGAAATCATTACCGTCACAAAATGCGTCGTTTGATCACGGGGGTTTGCTATCCCATCATATCTTTCCATAGGAGACAGAAATATATCACGAGGCATAGGCTCCGAAGAGACTTTCGGATCGAAAGGTGAAGCATTAGAGTAGAGGGGAGTTTGGTTTCCCTGAGCATTGACTTACTTGAATTCGTTCGCAACAAGTTGTTCGACCTGCCTTCGGAGGTCATTGGGGTTGTGGTGAGAAGTCACCGAGGGCTCATAATTTAACGGTGGGGTTTGTTGACGGGGATGATCGCGACCTGATCCCCCGGAAGATGACTGACCTTTGGGTCTCACAGCATGACTAAGGCCTTTGAGCTGTTTACTCATGTCTTGAATCTTTGACTCTAACCTATCCATTTGGGATTCACTGGTTGGCGCTGGAGGTATCGGCGCAGGAGCCGCGGTGGGGCATTCCTGGTTCTCGGGTGGTGGGACTGGCCCTGACCGAGGAGATCGATTACAAGTAGGAGAATCGGTTGATCGAATGGGTGCCGCCGAAGGGGCGATGTCAGTGGGAGTAGCGGCATGGCCGTCTACCGTAGATGCGGCCCTTGAAGCTGCTCTAGTTCTCCGTTTCATAGGCATGTCCTCTTTGATACTTTCAGATGTTCAGTAGGGATTCTCAAGTCTATTTTCTCATTGACGGCGTCAATCTGTTGGAGGTAGGTTTTATCTCCACAGATCCGGCTCTTCGTGGACTCGATCAAATAGCTGATTGTGATACTTAAGACCTACAAAAGACCGTCAGAGGGTGCTCCGGCAGGGAAGACTCCGGCACTCAAATCAGAAAGGGTGGTGTATGAAAAGGAAAGATAAATAGACCGAGAGAGGAGCGAGGACGGATCTCCCTCTGTACTGTGTGTGCCTTGTGTAGGGTTAGAGAACTTACTCGAACTGATACCCCTATTGTTGTTATATAATGCATTTTTCATATCCGTGCCGCTAAACGATTTGTGAAACCCTAGTTTCCTTAAGAATTCGTCCGTGGATTATGGATCTATAATCATGAAAATTTTGATATTACGACTGTTTAGACAGCTGAATTATATGGGGAAATTCTTTCACTTATTGATTAGATATGTTAGGTTTCCTTTCATATATGGAAGACATGTTTTGTATCGAAATGGGAAATTCAGCTAATTAAGTAATACCGATTGGATACTAGTGATCGAGGGAGACGGACGCGTCCGATCTCCTCGGCGGCTATTGGTTGAGGGTATTCTAAGGCTCATTCATGGAGATGAATCTCTTCAGTAAACCGGGGCAACATAGACCCATTCTCCCTTGAATGCATTGATATCAAAAAAAGGGAGGAAGGCCCACTTTACACAGTAAGGCCTTTTGAAAGAGAGTCCATCAGAAGGAAAATAGAAAATGAAAACAAAATAATAGAATTTTTTAGGGGGAAAATGGGGAATATAGGTAGGGGTGTCCAACATTCGGTTATAACTGAATATCCGACCGAATTGAATTCAATCGAATTCAAATTTGTAAATTCGAATTCGATTTTTGGATTACGAATTAGTTTTTGATTAAAACTGAATTTTGAATTCGGTTTTCTATTCGAGTTTCGAATTAGGATTTTTAATTTAAATTTGAATCGAAAACCGAATTCGAATACGAATATTGTTTTTTGATACTAAACGAATCAAATTCAAATTTGAATTAGTATTTTTTTCTTCAATTACGAATTTTGAGTTTAGAACCGGATACAGTTAAATTCGAATATAACTAGAATCGAATTCTGAATTTGATTTTCAATTTGAATTTTGAATTGGATTTTTTATTCAAATTTCAAATTCTGTCGGATTAAATTCGAATTTAATCAAATTCGATTTGACTTTTGATTTGAAATTTAAAAAATGTCAAACTAAATTAATCAAATCAAATTAATTAAAAAACTTAAAAACCGAACCAATCAATACCCCCTAAATATAGGTTCATGCGAGATGAGAATATTTATCTTAAATATTTTTGATAGCTTGATGATTTACCTTGTCCATCGAATTCGACCTTCTCAGCTATTCAACCAAATTTATATAATAAGTTGAGAGGACAATTAAGTTAATGAGTAAAATATTAAATTTTTTAATCAAATTTAAAATTTAAAATTTAAAAATAAAAAAAAAATTATATTAAGAAAGTTTCTCTTAAATTAGACCCAGTAATATTTAAATTGGATTAATCATATTATGACTCTAAATATTGATTAGTTATTAAAAAATAAACGTTGTTTAATAAGAGTGCTTTTATAAGTTGTTTGTAGCCATCAATGAATTTTAGATTAAGTGGCACTTTCCTCTCTTTTTTTATAATAGACTCGGGGTCAAGTCATACAAAAAAAAAAAAAAAAAAGTTGTTTGTAGCATTGGTTGGTATTTTCTATTCACTTTAGAAAACTATATTTGAATTACACTTTTTCATTACCCATTAATATCTTAGGTAAGTATTTGGCGTGGTGACTAGGTATACTGAACCCAACAACATTATAGCAACAAAAATCATCGCCAAACTAATATGATTCCCTATTTTCTTCATTATTTGATTATTTTAAATACTATTCATGCCCTTGAGTAATACTAAGTTTGTTTTAATTTGCTATTTGGTTGGATAAAATTCAATTATCAAACAATATAAATTTATATAAAAAAAAATTTCCCAAAATCTATTTTCAACGCATTCTAGAATATAAAATGGAGTTTTACATTTATTTTATTTTATTTTTTTGGTAGAGAGTTCTGCATTTATGTAATAATATATTGAGTGCTTTTAAATCATTATTCGATAAAACCTACAGTCAAGTAAGAATATTTTTGAGCTTTTTATTTTAATTAAAAATACATATTTAAAATATAATAAAATAAAATCAATTAAAATTAATCTTTTCTAGACACCTACTCTCCGACAATTTTATAATCTCAACGATCAATATGAACATTTAATTCTGTCAACACCTCTACAAGACAAAAATCAACCCTTTTTTTTCCTCTTTTTAATATTGGTGCTGCAGACGCAGATGCTCGCACGATGACTATTTGCTATCCCATTCATAAGGGGTTCAATATGTTTGGTGTCTTATCTAAACTATTATTTTTCTTTTCTTTTTTTTGTTCTTATAAAATATATTTATAAATTACATGGCACATTCCTCGCTACTACATGCACATAGCTTTGATATTCCAAGGAACCTACCTTGCATTAGCTTGAGAAAACAAATAAGAAATTTTTTTCTCCCGGTGCATGCTGAGTTTCAAATCCGACTTTATTATAAAGAAAGAGGAAAGATGTGTCACTTGACCTAAAATTCATTAACAACAAATAAGAATTTATGATTTAATTGAGAGGCTGCTATAGCATAGATGGTGCTTTACAACTAATATTAGCTTTTAGCTTGATATTGGTATGACCATGCAGTATCACCATACGAAGTGTTTTTTAGACATCAATTTATGAAAAATTTTTCAACTGTAGTTGTTGATATTTGATTTGTTCTTAGACGACAATTTGCAATATTAATATTGATGCTAACATAACCCATCTCAAGATCTTAGAGTTTAAGTTCTAATCGAACGATATCTAGTTTATGTACGAGAATTTAAATATTAGTATGATACAACACTAAATCATTAAAGAATGATATAAATTTTTAATATAAAGAAAGAAAAAGCATAATTCTAATCGAACAAGGGGTTTGATTTTCCAAACAAGTAAAATGAAAAAAGTGAATGAAATTGGGCAAGTGACTTTAGGACTGTGGAGACTGAATTTACACGAAATTAGAAAAAATATTTGAAAAGAGAAGTTTCTCCAACATGGGTTGTGTACTTTTTGACCGCAGGGGGAAAAGCAACCTTTTCCCAAAAGTGAAAAAGAAGACTTGATTTTCTCTGCTAACGTTAAAAAGCAAGTCTGTCTTCATTCTAAGAGCGTCAACACGCAGGTGTGGACCTTTGAAGCTCCCTCTTGAATAATACATTGTGCCTTTCTTCTTGAGATTCTCCACGCGACACGGTTTTGACTTTGGGTTTATGTTTTGCATTCTTTTCTTCACAATCATCAAATTTTGCAGGGACCCATTTGATTTTATCTAATGACCAATCTCTCTCTCTCTCTCTCTCTCTGTCTTTTCTTTTCTTCACAATCATCAAATTTTGTTGGGACCCATCTGATCATATCTAATGAGCAATAGCTCTCTCTCTCTCTCTCTCTCTCTCTCTCTATTCTTTTCTTCACAATCATCAAATTTTGTAGGGACCCATTTGATCATATCTAATGACCAATAGATCTCTCTCTCTCTCTCGCTCTCTTCTGTATATGCATGTGTGGGGGGATGGTTGGGATTGGGAACCAATTGATCGAATGTCATGCTGCCCATATCCAACTTCTAATTCAAATTAAAGTGCGTGGGGGACAGACAATGTGAAATGATTTCCTCTTGGATGAACTCTTGTTGTCTATTTCACGAGAAAATTAAAAGTGAAAAAAGAAAAAACCTTTTTCTATTTTTAATTATTAAAACTACTATTTTTGTTCGTAAAATACATGGCGTCGAACTTAAGAAAATCACCGACTCTTGTTATTTGTATGGTTTTTAAATAAAATAATATCGCCATCTATATAAACCACTAATTTAGAATTCCTATCGATGGATATTACATATTAATCCGGCAGTAAACTTTTGTGATACGTATGTGATTTAGGGGTTTAAGCAAGTCTATGCTTACGACAATAATAATTTAACTCTTAATTTTAATAATTGAAATCAAATATTTTTAAAACAAATATGGAGAAGATTAAAAAATAAAATAAAAAAATATTAGTTTAATTTGTATTGATTCCCTTACGCTATTTATTTCTATTCAAGATCATATGCTTATTTAAATTTTTAACCATCATGTTTTTACAAATAACTTGTATCCAAATTTTTAACGGTTTATCTCTACATTTTACTAAATTTTTTATATTTAAATTCTCGGTTATCCTAATCTGTGTATTGTTGAGTTTTCTTTACAAATGTTCAAATCACATTAGATAATATTTTCACATCTTATTCACAATTGGACTAACTCCTAACTTATTACAAATCTTTTCATTTCTAATTCTATCTCTTTTAGTTTTACTATACATCCACCTAAATATTTTTATTTCTGTTACAATCATTTTCTGTTCTTATTTATGTTTAATAATCCAGCATAAATAGTGCAGGTCTTATTACAATTTTATAGAACTTTTCCTTCAAATGTAGCGATATCGTGTGATCACAGAGAATTTTGAAAACATTTCACTATTTCATCCAACCCATTTGAATTCTATAATTCACATCTCCATATATATTTCCATCATTTTGAATAATGGATCCAAAATATCTAAATCATTTTTTTATATCTTTTTTTCATAATCTAATCGTTTTTTTCTCATCCCAATGATCGTCGCTAAACCTATATCTCATATACTCAGTTTTCAAATTGATTAATTTAAATACTCTAAATTTCAGTACGACCTTCCATAACTCTAATTTAATACTAATACTGTCTCTAGTTTCATCAACAAAAAAAAAGATTTAATGAAAGTCTGACGTGGGACAGATTTTAAATAATTATTGGGTTATGCGAGATCATTTCAAAAAAAGAAAAAAGAGTCTGTTAACTTTTCGGTCTTTTAAGTGTTTTAGTATTTTTTTAGTTAGTTTCCAATTACTATAATTTTTTAATTTTTTTAATTTCTTAATTTTCTTAATTTTTTAATTTTTCTAGTGTCTTAATTTTTCCAATTTTCTAGTTTTTTTTTTATAGTTTCCTAATTTTTGAGGGTTTGCATTCCTTATAAATATCTATAGTGTTTCATTATTAATAATATTTCTTTTAAAATATTAATTCTCTTTTGAAAATTCTAGGATTTTATTTTTTTACAAATCGTATTATTTTCCTTCTATTTCTTCCGTGTTAGGTGGTATCAGAGTCAAAACTTTCCTTTGCGATCGTCAACTAAGACAGTGAAGGTAGTACTCTTTCTAACATATTCAGAAAGTTATGAACCATGACAACTGCAATTCAAACTATGTCTATTCGAATAGAGTGGATAGAAATAAGACTGCAGATGTTGCTGGCAAACTAGAGCAATATAGGATATGAAGGTGGTGCCAGGAGAATCACTCAGAGACCACACGTCAACTCTATGTTATTCTAACAATCTTGTAGTATTCAGACCAACAAGAATGATTTTTCAGGTGAAGGTGTGCAAAATCTGGCGGTGAGTGCCATTTTGGAAAATACTACTTGCAATGTTAAGAATTTTACAATAAACAATGTGAATTTTAGTAGCTTGCAATCAATATATGGCATGGTGTAGTGCACCCCGGACTTGGGTTAGACCGATTGCACGAGTGGTCTCTTTATGGGGCCATTAATGATTTTAAGTCTTGTTGTGATGGGTTATAAGGTTGTTCTATTTTTAAACCTAGTTGTTTTATTAGGTGTTATGTGTATTCTTTTTATACCATGGAGAATTTTTCACATAACAATTCACATAATCTCCCAAAAGAGAAAAAGATCAGCATGACTACAATAGTCATGATTACAGCTCTTACAATAGTAGTTGCGTTGATATTTATTATATTTAATATATGTTTCCGGATAAGAAAATCAAAAGAAAGAGTTGAGAATCTGGACGCACACATTGGAGGTATCACTCAATGATGAGTTCTTTTCAACTAGGAGGGACTAATATAGGATAGATTTCAAATAATTATTGGGCTAAGTGAGATCGGTTCAAGAAAAGAAAAATGAGTCCGTTAACTTTTTGGCCTTTTAAGTTTTTTTAGTATTTTTTTAATTAGTTTCTAATTACTATAATTTCTTAATTTTTATAATTTATTAATTTCCCTAGTTTTTAAATTTTTTTAGTTTTTTAATTTCTCTAATTTCCTTTTTTTATAGTTTCCTAATTTCTAAGATTTGCATTCCCTATAAATATCTATAGTATTTCATTATTTTGATATTTATCATTAATAATATTTTTTAAAAATATTAATTCTCTTTTAAAAGTTTTAAAAATTTGTATTTTTATAAATCCTATTACCTTCTTTTTATCTCTCTTGTATTAAAGTCTCTCTTCAAAAAACATTATATAATGAGAGCACAATGTCCTCTTACGTTGGATACGTTGTCTTATATCCCATGTTGACTTTTATCCCAATAGAGAAAGGGAAATCTTGTGAATGGGAAAGTAGTGGTGCTCTTTCTTTTATTTTTTGAATATCTAAAACATCACAAATGTCACTTTTTTAAAAAAAAAATTAATAAATCTCTGAGAAATATTTGTCTAAACTTCTTGTCTTATAATATAATATTCTAAATTAGTCAAATTATTAACTATCTAATTGGCTTAACGATAAAGATTTTTTTGATTTAATATTTTGGTTCATGATATTGCGAAAATTCAGATTTTTCCTAACGTTTATTTTCATATTTTTTGACATTTTATAAGTATCGTCAAATGAAGGGACGATAAAAGGAAAAATGTCGGAACAACATCCGAAAAAAAAAAAAAAAAAAAAGAAAATGCCAATGTTTCATGGAAAAACCTAAACTAGCTTAGGAGAAGGTTGTAATTTCTTATTACTGAGCATGAATTGAATTTTTCTTTTTTCCTTTTTTTCCCAAACTTCTTTTATTTTGTACTTTATTTTTGTAACTGAAAAAAAAAATTAAAAGATCTTCCATTAGCAATAAAGATAATAAAAAAGTAATTTTATTTAAAAAAACGTAGAGCAGCGTCCTGCTTAAGATCACCAAGAAAGAAATAAAAGGCACCAAGAGAAGCAAGAGTTAGCAGTTGCCTTTAATTTAGTAGTAGTAAAAAGTAGAAAATTATCATTTAGCATATTATATTTAAATCTTTATTAAAATTTAAATTAAGTTATATAAACAAATTTTTCTTTGTCAAAAAGATCTTGGAGAAGCTAAGGGTCTTGGCAATGTGCACTAAAATCTTTAGCTATGCCATGTTATAATTTTTCAATATTGATATATTTTTATTTTTGGAATATTTTTCAATTTTAAAATATTTTAATACATTAAATTAATAAATATTTATATAAAAATTCTTATATTTTTATATTTATAATTTTTTCATATTTAAGAAATTATTTACTTATTTATTTAGTATTTTTATTGTTATGTTATTTATTTTATAATCAGTAATTATATATTTGATTATTTTAGATTTTTATTATAAAAGATGACAATTCTATTATTTTCACAAAATAATTAATATTTACATAAAAAAAACTTTATAAAACTTTATATTGTTTTATTTACGTATTTGTTCATATTTTCATTTCTTTCATTATTATTTTAGCCGAGTAGAAAATAATCTAAGTGGTGAAAGTATTTTTGTAAAACATTATATATATTTTACTTTAATAAAAAATTATCATAATTAAATTAAAAGATAGAAATAAATTGATATATTGCTCACCTCAATCCACGGCTTGAAATTTGAGAATAGGAAGTGAAAAACGGTTAGGATTGACCAGCAGTCATGAGTGGTGCACCGCCCACTCTAGTCTGTCCCCTATTTAATTCCAACCCATACGTTATTGTTTTTCCCCCCAATTAAAAAATTCCTTGGCCCTTCCTTGCGATGCAATTATCGAGACACTGCAACCAGTAAAGCCCACCCCAAATCTTCACCCACTACTCTCTCTCTCTCTCTCTCACACATTTTCTCTCCTTCTCTCTCTATAAGATTGATTGCATGTAGTTCCAAGTCATTGCATTTATACTACATGTCATCTTCGACAGTGACTCTCATTTATGATTTTTACTCGCAACTATTGGTTGTTCTGTTCTTTCTTCCTCTGTTTTTCTCCTCCTTTCTGTCTCTTCAAGCATTTCCATTTCATTAAATTGACACTTCTTCCGTCATTTTCTTCATTAAATTCAATCTGGATTTCAATTCATTTTCCCCTAAGATTTATCCATCTTTGCTCACAATTTCCTTTCTTTTTCTACTTATGACTCAAAGTTTATCTTTTTCAAATCTCGAATTAGATTTTATGAGAAAGCTGTGAGAAAAAATTTTCACCAAAATTGCTGTTTCCAGTGGAATAAACCCAGAAAGAATGTTGAGGCAAAGTCAAGAAATCCTAACATCATAAAAAGAAAAAACCCATATATCATTTCCCTCTCCCTCCCTCCCTCTCTCTCTCTCGTCAAAGCTTACAAATGGATCAAACAAGAAAAGAGTACTCAGTTTTCATACACGTATCACAAGCTCTTTCTCCAATTCCAGATTCAATCTTCCAAAATTCATATCATTCGTCATCAGACACTAGTTTTCCCATTTTAGCTATTGCAATTATAGGCATAATATCCACAGCAATTTTGCTTGTCAGCTATTATGTTTTTGTGATCAAATGTTGTCTCAACTGGCATCGAATCGATCTTCTTCGACGATTTTCATTATCCAGAAATCAAAGCAATGAAGACCCATTAATGATTTACTCTCCGGTGGTTGAAACGAGAGGATTGGATGAATCTGTGATAAGATTAATCCCAACATTTCAGTTCAAGAAAGGGGCAAAAGCGGAGCTGGGAGAGAAAATCTACTTTGAATGCGCAGTTTGTTTGGGTGAATTTCAAGAGGAAGAGAAGCTAAGAATTCTGCCAAATTGTAGTCATCTTTTCCACATTGATTGCATTGATGTTTGGCTTCAAAACAATTCTAATTGCCCATTATGCAGATCAAGTATTTCTCTCATCGACAGATTCAAACTTGATCAAATTGCTGCTCCTACCTCTTCTCCACAAGATCCAAACACATTTTCAGATGATGATTTTGTTGTGATTGAAATCAGAGAAGACAACAATAACTCTTCTTCTTCTTCTTCTTCAAATCAAGAGAGATTGAATTCAGGGGAGATTTCATTTTCTTCAATTAGTCCAAAACAGCAAAACAGAGAAAACAGAGGAGTGTATAGTAAAAAGGGAAGGAAATTTCTTCATAATTCAAGTATGGGAGATGAGTGCATTGACATTAGAAGCAAAGATGAGCAGTTCTCAATTCAGCCCATTAGAAGATCATTCTCAATGGATTCATCTGGCGATAGACAGCTCTATTTGTCAATTCAAGAGATTGTGCAACAACATAGAAGACATCTGAATGAGGTTCGTCCTCCCAGTGAAGGATGCAGTAGCAGAGTTAGACGGTCAATCTTCTCATTTGGGCATGTTAGAGGTTCAAGAAGTGCTGTTCAACCTATTGATTTGGAGCCTTAGAACATAGCCTTTGTAATTTCTCTTTCTTTTTCTCTTTAGTTTCCCTATTCACTAGGATTATTTTAAACAGATATCAGTCACCAACTTATGTGAAACACTCTAATTATCTCTTACTATATTCAATTATAAAATTGCATCACATCTGTGAAAAACGTTTTTATCTTTCCTTTTTTCTTAAATTGTTCATGACCCAAATGAGCATATAGGATTGGAATTTGACAGCGGTAGAATGAATTCAAATTTGATTGAGAATAGTTGTACTTACAGTTGATGTCTTCTTGTATTTCTTTATTCGGGGACCTGGGGTTGGTTAGGAAGGTGACACGAGTTCAGTATGATCCAGTTAAACTAGAGCAATGATTATTAGCATCATTGTTTGTTGCTTAATTAAATCAGTATTTCTTTTTCCTCTTTCTTTTAAAATTTACCCCTTTTGCATGATTGGATTATACAATTGAGTCTCTTCTTTTGCTAGAGAGGAGTTCGACAGTACCCTCAACAAGAATCAAACCCCCCCCCCCCCAAAAAAAAAATGAGAAAAAGAAAGAGGTCCCCCTAAAGAGAATATTCATATAAGCACACACCAAAAAGTTGCTTAATCACCTACTATGATTATTAATATAATTATGATGTTTATGAGGTTATGGCTTAGAATAATATAATGCTGAAATTCTGGATCAAATGTCAACATTTTCCAGCCTGGGGGAAACACATCTGCCAAAGTTTGGAGGGTTTCCAAGAAGGATTAATAGAAAAACGTTTTGAATTTAGTCGGTGGCTTCTCATAACATCCCCCAAAGAAAAGAACAAAATTATTTTAGTCAAAGTCATAATTCATTTGCTAAGGAAGCAAAGCAGCCTCTCTCTCTCTCTCTCTCTCTCTCTCGCAGGTTATATTATGGATTTTGACCGACAATGTGAGGCAAGACAAAACGTTTTTTGTAATTGGAAATTAAGAGGGATAGTCTTGAGTCAAAATCCTTAGGTGGGTCTCAATTATTTCTTCGATGTTTAAATCAATAAATGCAGTGACAGTCAACTTTGGTAACTCATTTTCATGTTCAATTACTCTCCCAAGTCCAGGATTCTTTGTTCTTTTTTCCTTTGGCTCGCCTAAAATTGTCTCTTGGTGGGATCCATGATCAAAGAGTCCGGTGTCTCTCTTTTATATACGTTTGATGGATTTTTTTTGGATTCTCGTCAACATTGATAGCATATATTATTTGTAATTGTTAAATTATTATTTAAAAATTATTTTTATTTATAAAATAATAAAATAATTGATAATTATCAAAGAAATTCAACAACTATAAAACTTATATGTGTCAAGCTTATGGATTGTAGTAATCCCCATATTTGAGTTGCACTTGTGGCATGGAGAAAACTTGTTGGGACTCGCATTTGCTAATGCATGCGCAAGGGAAAAGGTCATCCTTCTCCGCTCCCTCTCTCTTCTCCCCCTCCCCTACCACCTCCACTGGTCGGAGCACAAAAGTTTGAGTGTTGATTGCACCGGTAAGCTCATCAGTAGATTGAAAGATTTCCAATAGGAAATTAGGCAATCAAAGTGTAGAAGGTAGTTTTAATGGCGGCTGATCCCCAAGTTTTGGATTGACGATGACCTGATCTTTCTTGTTAAGTTCCGGGGGTGGGCGTTTCCCCGCTAATGTTGGTGTCCTTGATGCATCAACTTTTGATCCAGAGCGGCATCGTTTGGCCAATTATGGGGTATTCTGCATGAAGTCGGACATTGCTCTTTCATCAGATGTTGTTAAAGGGTCTGTATTAACGTAACACAATAGTGGCCATGGTGCTCTTCTGTTCTCTATGCCAAGTTCTTCCCATCTAGTTTTCTCGCTCCATGTTCTAATGGGCTAATGGTTTTGTTCCCCCCGGCCCAAGGGGCAAATGGTTTGCTTTGCAGCCCTCTGTGCCTGTAGTTTGTTTATTTGGGTCATCTTTGGCTGCACGCTTGTGTTCTCTGGTGTGGTTGACCCATGGCCCCTTCTTAGAAAATAATTTTATTAGATACACTAAATTTCTTAGAATCATATCAATTTAGGAAAAATTTAATCCGAAAGAATATTGCATGTTAGTGAATTCGAGGGTTGTGGAGCTTCCATTTGTTAATGAGTCTGTGAAATTGACGCCAAAATGATTTAGGGCATAAGGTTTAGTTGAGTTGCATCTGATTGAAATGGGGCTTGGAAGATAAAAAATAGGGATAATTAAGTAACAAAATGACCCATGGTGGCAGTTCGTTCGGTTTGTTCACGGGGCGATGGCCTAGGTATTTATAATAGGATTCTTGCTTTTATTAAAACTTGAACATGGTACAGCGTTCTGCATCATATTGCCTAAATTGGAGCCACATAAATAGACACCTGGAGACCAGCCTGCAAAACTATTGAAGTCAGTCACCACGTTAAGGAAGCTAAATAAAAAGTAACACCATGCAAGAACCATATCCTTCTATGTTATGCCTAGTTAGGAGCAGTACGATTTCTCATGCCAGGGGTAAGACTTGGTGCTGTGGTGGGTGTCGCAGCCCCTGGTAGTACTTCATTCTCTTCTCTTAGATGAGATATGACTAAGTGTTGGGAAAAAATGACTTAATACAAAATCATCATAAATATCATGTTAAATTATCAGAATTAAAAAATTTAATAAATTGAATTGAAAAATTTAGATCAGATCAAAATATATCTGATTCTATAATCGGAATCTAAATAGAGTAAAATCCTGATCTGGGCAGAGTCTTGAATTTGGCATTCGTCAGAGCAAAATTGGGTACGACCTTTCAGGTCATATGTATCCTCACAAATTCTCTCTATATGATGAGGGTATTAGGGAGAAGAGTAATCCATTGACTTGGGGACCATAACCCTATTTATAGTTGTAGAGTAACTTTTATCTTCTAAATCTGTCTGTTCAACTTATAACACTTATCCTTAAATCATTCTCAAACATTCTCTATTTAACTCATCATAAATAATAAATGTTTATTGGTATTTATAGATTATTTTTTTTTTCATATCATTTGAGATATTTAAACTCAATTACGGAATTTTTCAAATTTAATAAATTATTTTTATATGGAT
Source organism: Dillenia turbinata (assembly GCA_037126225.1). Classification (NCBI taxonomy): domain Eukaryota; kingdom Viridiplantae; phylum Streptophyta; class Magnoliopsida; order Dilleniales; family Dilleniaceae; genus Dillenia; species Dillenia turbinata. Next base: position 6,096,006 of record JBAMMX010000012.1, read on the forward strand.
TTAACTTATTGAATTAACAGTACACAATATATAATTATTTAAACATATAAGCCTAATGTTGGATTAATGTTCCAACACTATGGTCATAACATCGGCCTTTGGCAGTTCATTTGTTATGCTTTCATGTTTTGGTTCTGCAATGGGAGTACCCACCTTTTGTAGTACGTCGTTCCCCGTCTGATGGGAACTTGAATTCGTTGCAACGAGACCAACATTAAGAAGACACATGCAAGGAGAAACTTCTGGCCATGGAGAAAGAGAGAGATATGCCTTTAGACCCTTTGACAGCTCAATATATAAGGGTCCTCGAGAGTCATAAGATGCCTTAATTATTGTGGATTTTGGTGGATTGAATGAGATCCATGAGAGGTCATAATATTCTGTCCGTTGATTAAATGAGATTGAATATTATGATAAGAGATTTTAACTAAGATGGATTAAATAAAATTCAATTTTGTGGATTTTGGTGGAATGAGCGAGGTTCAATAAGAGATATTAATTGTGCAAGAGATTTTTTAGGGATAGTTTAAACGATAGAATTCTTTTCAATTTTATTTTTCCTTCTTTAGATTAGTATTGTTTGATTACATTTTCTTATAAAAAAAAATTATTACGCAAGAGATAAAGATAATCTAATAGACATGTCAAAATTTACTCATCATTATTTATTTAATTTTTATCAACTAAATCAATATCAAATGCAATTATAAAATAACATTACACGGATGGTGTCAGTACCTAGACCCGGATAATCATGTCGGTTGCTTTAACACTTGCACTCCCTTTCACTAGAAACACATTTGCACCTTCACATCCAAAACCCAAAAACAAAATTGTCCCTTGAGTCATCACAATGTCAAATTCAATGCTTTCGTGTTGTTGTGAGATTTGTTTTTTTCAAAATTAATTAATATAATAAAATAGTGAATTTTATTTCCAACGCATAGTAATATTGCCAAAGAAATTTTTTTAATGAATCGACCTCAAGAATTACTCACTATAAAGTTAACTAATATTTACATGTTTTTTATTCCTTTAGAAATTAAAAAAAAAAAAATCTTATTATGGTGAGGGAGTACTGAATCTAAATATGAGGAGATGGAAATCCTAACTAAAACATAGAAGCGGTAGCCCCTTGAGAGCATGAGAGTGTGCTACTTTATTATAGTAAGGTTCTTTAAAACTTGGATGCAATACAGTGGTTGTCTATTGTCTAAAAGGGCGCCATATATAAATAGAGTCCCAGAGACAAGCCATGCAACACTGCATCGAAATCACATCCATCGTATTAAGGAAGTTACATAAAAAGCAACTCCGTGTAAGAACCACTTCCTTCTGCACAATGCCTAGTTAGTTAGCAGGAACAAAATGCCCCATGCCAGGGGAGGGTGTGCCACGAAGAAGTGCTGTAGTGGGTGTCCCACCCTCTGGTAGTACTTCATTGTCCTCTCTTTCATGAGTTGGTGCTGTGGTGAGAGTGTCAGCCTTTGCTTGTTCATTTGTTAAGCCCTTCATGCCTTGGTTCGAGATGGGAATACCAACCTTTGGTAGTACTTCGCTCCCCCTTTCTAATAGGAACTCTTTTCCTATGGCAGACTGAATTCCTTGCAACGAGACTGACATGAAAAGAGCACATGCAAGGAGAAAATTCTATAAGGACATAGAGAAAGAGGGGTGAAGATGCTTAGATGTCTTAATTGGATTGCATGAGATCGAGCGATAGGTCTTAATATTCAGGCCATAGATTTAATGAAATTCAATAATATGGATTTTTGTGAATTGAGTGAGATTCAACAAGAGGTCTTAATTACGACGGATTGGATGACATTCAATACAATTATGGTGGATTGCATGAGGTTGAAGACTTCCCCCATTTTTTTTCTGATTTATTGTATGAGATTTAATACTGCAGAAACTATTTTCTTCTTTTTTCATGCAAAAGACACTAATCTAATACTCATGTTCTTCCCATATCAGAATCGTATGGTAATGCGACCCAGGGAAATTGTCCATAGGGTAAGTTTTCATGGTTTAAAATTATTAGGATTCTAGTAAGAAAAATACACAACATATGTAATTCCGGGTCAATTTGTCTTGTATTCCTTTAGAATTTTTCTCGGCGGATCGTTTGAGCTTGCCTCTAGTTAACCTCTTTACATGGATTGAACAATTGCTCCTAAATAGCTATGCCAGTATATGTACTAACCCGGTTTTTACCTGGGTCTGAGTAGACATAAGAATAACCGGGTTGGATACGAAAGTATAATTATTTCCCTATTATAGGTAGACCCTAATTGTCTAACTTTAAAATATATTATGTATTAAAATTAAATTAATTATTGAGTTTATTTTAAAATATTTAATTTTTATATTTTTATATTTATAATATTATATTTTCATATTTATGACAATGAATTTTTAATATAAATCCAATTATCATAGTAATTTATAAAAAATAAAACATTAGGATTTATATTTTTTGTATTCCTTCCGTGTTCTAAATACTCTCCTGTATGGTATTAGAGCTATGTCCAAGAGCCAAGTTCAATTATCCTCATCATATGATATCAGAGGTACAGTCAAATTTCTTTTAATAATAGACAATGGCTAGACAGAATCAGTGCCAGGACTATACTCAACTATTTTCAATATAATTTATAGTAAAAACTCAAAACCACTAAAAAAGATAAGGATTTAACGACGTATTTAGCGATGAAAATTTATAAAAAATTTGTTGCTAAACGTATTAGCGACGGAAAAATTTCCGTCGCTAATCATGCGTCTCAAAAATTTAGCGACGGAAACTGAATTCCTTAACGACGAAAAATGAATCCATCGCTAATTTAGTGACAAATATTTTTTCCGTCGCTTAGCGACGAACTCATTTTCCATCGTTAAATTTTGTATTTAATATTTTTATTTATAGGGCCCACCCGCCCGCCGGCGGCCACCCACCACCGCCCTTGCTCCCTACGGCTTGTCCGCCCATTCCCGCACCCCGTCAGCCCTTGCCCGCCCGCGCATGCCCACCTCTTGCTGTTTTTTTTTTTTAGAAAATGTGCTTTTGCCCAGATTCGAACAGTTGTTTGAAATGCTCTTAACCACTATACCACATTAATATATTAGATATACCTTTTTTTTATTTCTTTACTTTTTCTCTAACTCTTACCATTAAAAATATATTTTCCTAATTTAACAAAAATACAAAATATAAAATTATATTTAATAGAATTATAAAATTATCTTTAATAAAAATATAAAATTATATTTTAAAAAATATAAAATTATACTTAATAAAAATCAATAATCTAATTTAATAAAAATATAAAATACAAAATTATATTTAATAAAATATAAAATTATATTTAACAAAAATATAAAATTATATTTAGTGACGAATTTAGCGATGAAAATTTTTTCCGTCGCTAATTCAGTGACAGATATTTTTTCCATCGCTAAATTTAGGGATAGATTTAAATACGTCGCTAATTAGCGACGGATAATTTTACTATCGCTAAATTTAGCGATGGATATTTTTTCTGTCGCTAATTAGTGATGAATATTTTTTTCATCGCTAATTAACGATGAGTTATTTTTTGTCACTAATTAATAATAATTTTTATTTTTATTATTAAAATCATCATTAAATAACGATCAATTTTTTCGGTCATAAAATTTTATGGCTAAAGCCATGTTCTTTTGTGGTGAACAACCGCTTGTACGTCTGCACAACTTTCCAAAAAACCCATGGTCTATTTCGGAAAGCTACTCTTCAAGGTTGTAAAAGGTCGCTTTTAATTATAGAAAATGTTCTCTAGTTTTTTATCTTTAATTTTCTAAATATTTTTTATATTTTCTATTTTTTTTTAAAAAAAGTAGAAAATATATTTAAAAACTATATAACTCAAAAACCTGAAAAACATATTCAAATATTTAAACTCATAACAAATATTACAAATCATAATATAAAACCAATATTTAATCAATAATACAAAATATCATATAAATTAACCCTAATTACACAACATCTATGACATAAAGTGCACATAGTTGAATAATTCTTCTTTTTCTTTAATTCTTGGACCATTGGAAATCTCTACATATAACTTTAACCTCCTGAACGTTACTCTTCTTTTGAACTGTCACACCAATGCAGATCTACTGATTGGGTGCTGCTACCCTTTTTTGAGGCCTGCTTTTGTTCAAAATTCTAATATGTAGATCGCTTGCAAACTTCGAACCTGTATTGCTCTTGTTGTTGGTGTTTTTTTTTTTGGGGGGGGGGATAGTGTACTTATACACATCCACGCATGAAGTGGATGAAATTAACTTTAAACAAAGTGTTCTTTTGATTTTTCTAAATTTTTCTTATTTCCTTTGGGTTAGATAAGAACTTTCTCTAAGTGTAAAAAACTCTTTCTATTGGCATGGATTGAAATACACTGGTCTATTTAATTACACTGTTGAAATGATCTGTGCATTCATAGAGGTGACTTATACACTGGTCTCTTAATTTTTCATGTGAGGTGAATTTGTAATTTTTGAAAAGTTCAAGGGCATATATGAAAATTTTGAAAAAACTCAATAACTAATCTGCAAAAACTCTATTTTCTTGTCTTTTAATAAAGATAACAATAACTAAGTATAATTTGCCTAAATTTGAATGTATTTTAGATAAACTAGTGATATTAAGATTTCTGAGTCACGATCGAGGGAAGCTCCAAACCATTGTTAATTTTGTTTAAACATATGGATTGTCGAGTTTATATTTATTTTGAGGTATGAAAGTAAGGTTTTTCGGTTAGAAATTGTATTAGAGAAATTTTGCCTCCAACATAATCGAATATCGAACAAGTCAGATGTTTAACGCTTGACTGTCTGCTAATGCGATGCTGGCATTTGAATAGTCTTTGGAAACAACTTTTGTTATTTGACTCGTCTTTTGACATGATGTTCTTGACTTATGTTCGTAATCAATAATAAGCTTAGAATTAATTAGATGTTGTCTGTCTTTTACTAGTTTGATATGATTTGACATTCGAATAATATTGTGTATTATGATAAAATGAATGCTTAAAATTCAGTTAGATTTGAATATCTTAATATGTCTATTTTGATAAAGTATTTGCGAAATATTTCAGTTTTGAAAGATAATCCTAACCTCTTTCTTTAGAAGGGATGCCAAGATTTTTTTATTTGTATGTATTCAAAATTATTATGCTTATTAAATCCACCCGACTTATCCCCTTTGTTTCTATCTATCAGGATATCCAAAAAAAAAAAAAAGGATATGGATGGAAACCTTGGCTAGATGATTTTGTTTTGAAGGATGGTCTTTTTTGGTACATTGGATGACTTTGTTATCTTCATCACTACTGCAAACTTCAGGTCAACCATTGATGCCCCCTACAAAAGCACCAAAATCCTCATTTTTTTTATCAAACCATCACATCAATTCAAAGTCCTACAAGATTTTACCCATGATTTGGAACCCTCTGACCAAGATTTTAGGCCTAATTTCCAATTTTCTAACCTCAGTGGCAGGAGAAGACGAGTTCTTCAGGGTCTGACCCAAAATTGGACCTTGAAATCCCTTCATTTTCATTCTTGGAATGTGTTTGACCTCCCTCAAAACCTCAATTTGATGATCAAGATCGAATACCCAAATCAAATCCATTATCTGCACGTTTGTGTTCATCATTGTCATCAGAAATTTCAAAAAATCCGGTGATTTGGATGAAGAACAACCCTCAAATCCAACGTGTGAACCTCTCTGCAATATTTTGAAGATCAATCAAGGATTTACGCAAACAAGAACCTTTAAATACCCCTGTGATTTCTGAAAAAACTTAGGTCATAGACCGAAGTGCAAACTTTCAAATGTTTTTAGGGCACTCTGTAATTTTTGAAAAGCCCAGGGCCATATCTGAAAAACTGGAAAACCCAAAAAACTAATCTGCAAAAAAAATATTTTTTCTTGTCTTATAATAAAAATAAATAATAACTAAGTACAAATTGCTCAAATTTGGTTTTGTTTCAGATATATTCCTTATTAGGGGTTTTTGTGGATTTTCGCGGTCAAGGTATGCTTTAAATTGCTTTTAAATTTATTTATGCATATGAAATCTTAGGAATATATATCTATTTTTGAGGTCTTCAAGTTCACTTTAAGTTAGAAATTTGTAAAATTTTACCTCAGGTATATTTCTAGAAATTTAATATGTTAATTGCAAGAAATTATCCTTTTTGATGGAAAACCCTAGTTTTGGAAAAAAGTACTATACAAATTATAAATATATATATATATATATATATGTACAAGTTTGTAATTATAAATATATATTAGAAATTAATATTTTGAGAAAAAGTTTCAATAAATATATTTAACAAAATTATCTTGAGAACTTAATTTAGAAATTATCTTTCAAAAGTGTTAATAAATTATTAGAAATTATCTTCAATAATATAAAAATCAGAAAATAATTTATAATTATTTTGAGGAAAAATTTTATAAATATTTTCTGAATCATTTGAGAAAATGTATTTCACAAAGTTATATCTATCGAAATAAATTATCAAATGACTTTTAGAAAATATTATAGAAAAAATATTTGAAGAAAATTTGAAAGATATTCACAAATACTTTATTTTGGTAAAATTTGCTTTAATATATTTTATAAAATGATTTACAAACTGAAATAATTTTGACAAAGATAAATTGGAAATTATTGAAAAAAGATTAAAGTTTTTTTATACTATTTTGAAAATACAAGGAAATAATTTTGGAAGTAGCAACATATTTTGTTATCTGAAGAAGTGATATTTAAATAAAAGTAAAAAAGTAAAATTTAATATTCAGATATCTGATACATATCAATCATCGTTTTCCTAGGGTCATACGATACGATGTTGTCATTTTGTTATGTGACCCATTTTTTAGATAACTTGACATGAAACAAGTTTCACACAAATTATTGGGTTATGTGAGATCGATCTAAGAAAAGAAAAGAGATCTGTTAACTTAGTTTTAGTTAATTTTCTAATTTTTCTAATTTTCTGATTTCTTTAATTTCTTAATTTTTTTAGTTTTCAAATTAATTTAGTTTTCTAATTTTTTAATTTTCAGATTTCTCTAATTTTCTAATTTTTTCTAGTTTTTTAATTTTTAAAGTTTGTATTGACCCTATAAATATTTCTAGAGTTTTGTTTTTTTTTTTTTGTAAACCCTATTACCTTCCTTTTATCTTTCTCTTATTATGTGATATTAGAGTCAAAACTTTTCCTTGTGATGGCCAACTAGGATGGTGAAGATAGTACTCATGTGCTCAATGATTTACGTACCGTGATGGCTGCACTCTAGACTCTATCTGTCCATGTGGAGTAAACGGAAACAGAACTACAGACGTTGTCAGCAAATCAGAGCAATATAGGAGGTAAAGATGGTGTCAAGAGAATCACTTAGATACCTCACATCAATCCGACGTTACTTTAACAATCACGTAGGGTTCAGACTAATAAGGATGATTCTTCAGATGAGGAGGTTGCTGAGTTTTGGGATCGTAATCCTAACTCTAGAGCAACCCGCCAATATCGACAAGAAGAGTTTCGATTGAAAGTGGACATCCTTTCATTCAATGGGAATTAAACATTGAAGATTTCCTAGATTGAGTAGTAGAAGTTGAGAGATTTTTCAACTTTGCAGAGATTCTGGAGAATAAACAAGCAAAACTGATGACATATCGATTAAAAGGTGGAACTTCTTCATGTTGGGAATAGACTCGGTCTTATGAAGGCATTTGAAAAAACAACAAATAAGGCTTTGGCCAAAGATAAAGAAGAGGTTGATGGCTAGATTTCTTTCTCCAAATTACGATCATTTTTTGTTCGATTAGCACCAGACATTAGTGAAAAGACAAAAATTTATGGTTAAATATTTCACAGATTTCTTACGATTATCAACATATAATAATTTGATGGAGACTGAAAGTTAATAGATGGCAAGGTATATTCATGGATTGAAATATGTGATCCGTGATAAAATTGGCTGTTAGATCATTTTAACCCTCAACGAAGTCCAAAATATGGCCCAAAAAGTAGAGTCAAAGAGGTTTGGGGGATATTACGGGAATGAAGGTACTTGTAAACCTTTAGACAAGGCATCTACGGCAAGCCCGAGAGTCAGTACATGGTCCAATTTTGAACCCATAAAGAAAGATATGATAGAGAAGGAGTCTGCGAAGAGACCAATCAATAATAACCCTTACTTAAAAACTGACAGGAGATAAGTATTACAGGTGCAAGCATACTAGGCATAAGTCTAGCAAGTGCCCTCAACATTGTCAACTTCATCTGGCCAGCTATGATAAGGAGGATGACGAAAGGTCTGCTAATGAGAAAGAATGAATCTGTGAACCAGATGGAGAAGACGAAGATGTGCAAACTTTGGTGGTTAGAAATGTTTTGTTCACCCCTAAGCGAAATAATACACGATGGAGTATGCTGTTTCAAACTAGGTGCACAATTTCTAATTGTATTTTTAAACTAATCACTGATAGTGGTAGTTGTAAAAATAATATTTCATAAGGTTTGGTGGATGCTTTGAGATTATCTTTTGAAAAACATCATGAACCTACGAAGGGGAGGGAATTAGAGTGAAAAAGAGATGTCGAGTACCTAAACTATTGGTAAATATTATACGGATGAAGTAATGTATGATATAGTGGATATAGTACTTGCCATTTACTTTTTGGTAGACTTTGGCATATGATTTGGATACAATTCACAATGGCTGAGAAAATACTTATCTATTTGAGAAGGATGGATAAAAAATTATCTTACTACTATTAGGTTCTAAACAAAATTCTAAGCATCGTAATATTTCGAGTTTCTTAACTATTACTTGTTCAGATTCTAATTTCATAATAGGAGCAAGACACACTGGAGAAATTCTTGCCTTAATGGTTAAAGTAGTTGTTTTGGTAGGAGCCTACGGGACCGGGATAGAGGTTCAAAGTTTGGTTCATGATTTGTTGAACGAGTTTTTGGAGCTAACGTTTGATGAACTCCCAATGGAATTCCTTTCAATGAGACATATTTAGCATACCAAATTTAACCCATTATCGAATAAATCCCATGGAGTGTGAGATCTTACAACAAAGGGTGGAGGAGTTGCTTGAAAAGGGGTTAGTCTGAGTTAGCAAAAGTCCATGTGCAATTTCTACTTTACTAATCCAAAGAAGGATGGGATATGGCGAATGTGTGTGGATAGTCGGTCAATCAATAGGATCATGATTTGGTATAGGTTTCTAATTCCTCGGCTTGAGGATATGCTTGATATACTGTTTGATATGAAAGTTTTCACAAAGATTAACCTATGAAGTGGGTATCATCGGATTCGAATTAGACCGAGAGATGAGTGGAAGACGGCTTTCAAGACTAAGGATGGTCTCTATGAATGGCTTGTTATATCATTTGAGCTATCTAATGCTCCCAGCATATTTATGTGGTTGATGAATGAGGTGATGAAATCAATTATTGATAAATTCATTGCGATTTATTTTGATGATATTTTGATTTATAGCACTATTGAAGCTGAGTACTTAGAGCATTTACAACAGGCTTTGACTATTTTGCAGAAAAATAAGTTTTATATTAACTTGAAAAAGTGTAATTTCTTGCAGTCAAACCTTATTTTTTGGGGATTTGTAGTCAGTGATGAAGGGATTCAAGTAGATGAGAAGAAAGTTAAGACAATTCAGGACTAGCAAACACCGAAGTTAGTATCTGAAATCTAGAGTTTCCATAACCTAGTTACCTTCTATTTTGTAATTTCAGCATTGTGTTTATTAGTATTTTAAGAGGGGAGTTTTTTTTTAGATGGGTTGTTGAGTAGGAAAAAGCTTTGCCATGATTAAAGAAAAATTGTGTACAACCCCGATGTAGCACTTCCCAATTTCGACAAATTATTTGTTGTGGAATGTGATGCTTGTCGAATTGGAGTTGGAGCAATTCTTTCTCAAGAGAAACGATCTATTGCTTATTTTAATGAGAAGTTAAGTGAAACACGTCGAAAATGGTCGACCTACGACCAAGAACTTTATACTGTTGTTTAGGCTTTGATGAATTGGGAGCATTGTCTCATCCAAGATCAGTTTATTTTGTATGCTGACCACCAAACTTTAAAATATATTAACAAATAGAAAAATGTTAACAAGATGCATGCTAGGTGGATTGCTTATTTGCAGCAATTTCCTTTCATGCTGAAGCATAAGTCAGGAATCCAGGATAAGGCTGTTGTGAAGGGAAGATCTGAAACAATTTGGGAAACCAATTTTGTAAACCTCCTACGTCTTTAAGGGAAAAATTAATTCGTGACTTGCATTGGTTTGAATAGACATTTAGGCTGAGAGAAGACTATATCTAGTTTGGAGAAGCTGTATTATTGGCTTTAATTAAAGCGAGATGTGGGCAAGTTTATAAGTCGCTGCTACACGTGTCAGACGGCTTAGGGTCGGTCACAAAATACCACGTTTTATATGCCTCTACCAGTCCCTGAAGCAATTTGGGTAGATCTATCTATGGATTTTGTTTTGGGGCCACCTCACGCTCGGCATGGGATCGATTCTGTTTTTGTTGTTGTCAATGGGTTCTCGAAGATGGTGCACTTTATTCCATGCAAGAAGACTTTGGATACTTCACATGTGGCAATATTATTTTTAGAAAGGTAGCATATTTATATGGTGTGCCAAAGTCTATTACTTCATATCGTGACACCAAATTTCTCAGTCATTTCTATATGACTTTGTGGCACATATTTGATACTTTCCTGAATTTCAGTAGTACAACCCATCTCCAGACGGATGACCAAACTGAGGTTGTCAATCAAATCTTGGGTAATCTTATTCGTTGTATGTGCAGGGATCGCCTAAAGCAATGAGATCATGCTTTACCTCAAGCGAAGTTTGCATTTAATATTGTTGTTCATAGTTTTATAGGAAGGTCACCTTTCTCTATTGTCTATCAAAAGTCACCCCAACATGCTTTAGACTTGATGAAGTTACCTCTAGTCTCGAGATATAGCTCTGCAATAGCCAACTTAGCTTAGGATGCATAGGCCATTCAGGAGGAGGCTCATCAGAAGTTGTTAGAGACCAATTAGAAATTCAAGAGTACCGTAGAAAAACACCACCGGGTTAATCTATTTGTGGTCAATGATGTGGTGATGGTTTTCTTTCAACGCTAGAGGTTTTCAATTGGTCAGTATCATAAGTTGTAGCCTAAGAGGTATGGTTCTTATAAGATCGTACACAAGATCAACGACAATGCTTACGTGGTGGACTTGCTTAAATCAATGGTATTTCTCGTACTTTCAATATAGCTAACTTGTTGCATTATCATTATTCCGACACCCCTTTATATCTAAATCACTCAAAAGCAAGTTTTTTTCATGTAGAGGGACTGATGTGGAACAAGTTTCAAACAATTATTAGGTTACACAAGATCAATGCAAGAAAGGGAAAAAAATCCGCTAACTTAGTTTTAGTTAGTTTCTTAATTTCTCTTGTTTCCTAAGTTTTTTAATTTCTTGATTTCTGTAGTTTCTTAATTTGTCTAGTTTCAAAACTATTTTAGTTTTCTAATTTTTCTAGTTTCCAGATTTTTCTAGTTTTCTAATTTTTATGGTTTATATTGACCCTATAAATATTTGTAGTATTTTAATATTTTAGAGAAATATCATTAATAATATTTATTTCAAAATAATAATTCTTTTTGAAAATTTTAAAATTTTATCTTTTTCACAAATTCTATTATCTTATTTTTATCTCTTCTGCGTTATAACTTTTATAACTCATCGACCATTGATAAGTGTTCTATTTGGTGTTAATTAAGCAACGCTTCTAAAATGTTTGTTTGTCTTCTATTATTTTGATATGATTTGATATTTGATTTACATTGTTGATTGTGGTAATTAGATATTTGAATTTCAGGCATATTTTGGAATATACTAAATTGTCTATTTTAATAAAGTTAATTACGAAAAACTTCAGTTTTGAAAGGCTGTCCTAACCCTCTCTTCAAAAGAGACACCATAATTATTTCTTATATGTATACGCCCAAAGTTATTATGCTTACTAAGTTCTTTTAACTTATTCTCTCTTTTTTTATTTTTTCAAAAGATTAGAACCAAGTCATGGCTAGATGATTTTGTCTTGGAAATGTTTGTAATACATCATGGAATATCGATCCTTCATTTGTAGTTATGATCCAAGCGATCTTTTGTCATAAATATCGATCCTGATATTAGCTTGTTCTATGGATTTAATATTTTTAAATAAGACTATAATATTTTGTAATAGTTAAAATCAATGGGTATACTGTGATGACTTTGTGATGGTAGATGATCCGAAGGGAAAAAAAAAAATTCTCATCATCGACAATGATAAAAGTTTTCGGTGTGGCTAGGAGGAGACTAGCTTTTCTCTCAAGCTATACTCATATTGTGCATATCTCTCAGCCACAACTCAAATGGTATAGTCTCTCTACTTCTATCATCTTTTTTCCATTTCGATTTCGTTTGATTATATTTTCTTATATAAAAAAAAACGACTCATATTGTATGCATTGGAACTCACAAAGTGCTTCATCCAACCAACAATTTGGAAGTAGATATATAGTGTAAGCAAAGCAAATAAACAAAGTTTCTAATGGAACAGTCTAGTGATCACAACTCACTCTCTTAATATAGAGATCTCAAATTTAAATTTTTATATAACAAAAAAAAAACTAATAAACAAAAATTAGTTACGTGATTGTGGGTATTTATTAACTAAAAAATATATAACTTGTTAGTAAGGGAGTTTTTGGATAGCTACCCAAAGGTTGAGAATCGGGTTACTTACGATTGTATTGCCCAATCGCTTTTTACTCAAATACCATAAAATAAATATGTTTTAGTTATGAATACTGAATAAATTGATAGATATCTATCGAAATATACAATTTTACTACTATCATAATAAGACATTTATTAAGATATGGTATCTAATGACTTAGTAGTTTACGGAACACATGTCACCAACCAACCATTATGGATAAGTATCAAGCGACCATTGTGGATAAGTATCAACCATCTAAGACACGTGTCAGCAATTGAAGAGATAATTCATCACTTTCCTTACCAAAAGATACACTGAATCTAGACACCTCATACCACCAAATGGCATGTGTCTAGGATATGTGCTACTTTTCTTGTCAAGTGTCCGACACGTGTCGACCATTCATGCAACAAGATGCTGACTCATCACCAAATCAACTCCTATAAATACCTCACCCCCTTTCCAAAAACGTGTAGTCTAACAAAGAAGAAGAACTTGAGATCATAAGATAGAGAGAGAAAGAAAAAGAGAAAGTAAAAAAAAGTTTAACAAGTTTCTTTCATTATATCTTATTTAAAATTTCTCTTTAATATAAAATTTTATTATGTATCAATTTCCTTTTATAACAGTTTTTTATTATGAGAGTTGGCTAACACTCATTTATTGTAACACCAAGCGCGGTCCGTACATATCTAGATTGTGACCTTGGTGACCGAAGTATCATCAATGGTCACGAGGACTTAGAATTCAGCGGTTAGATTTTGGTTTGCAGGGCTAAAACTCACACGCAAAGGAAGGTTGTTGCATGGGCTTAGTCTATGCATGTGGTCAAGTCCAAATTCTAACGCAGAAGCAGGTGCCACCTGTTAAAGCCCACACACTCCACATTAGCTTGTTGGATTGGGTAAATTTGGGGTGGAAATCGACATACTGGGGGATCAAGAAATCAAGGGCCGAGATCTCTCGCCTTGAGGGTTCAGATTTTGCATTAATAAATTCTTTTTCCACCTTCGTAAAATATTATGCATATAGTTTTAAAATAAAAAAATATATATGTAAAAAAAGTCACTCATTTAATAGATATTTCTGGATATTTGAATCGAATTCATTAGAGTATGACTGTGACAAGAGTAAAATATCAAGGGTCGAGATCTCATAATCTTGAGGGTTCATATTTTGCATGAAGAAATTATTTTTCCATCTTCTTAAAATATCATGTATTAAAATTTGGAATACATAAACTGTGTTAAAATTTGTAAAACATTTCGTATGTTTGTATATTTGGAATACATAAACTGTATTAAAATATCATCGTCATCGTCCTCATATAACATTTTGTATATTTGGAATACATAAATTGTGTTAAAATTTGTGCCCAAATATTAATATTTATGTGACATCGATACCTTATTATTATTGATTGATGAGTTATGAAGGCAAGAACTGTCACATTGTCCAAGTCTACAGCAAGTAGCGAATAATTACTGGCTCTTGATTTCGGCCCTGGCTTTGTGGGCCGTGACGTAGAATATTGTATATAAAAAAATCCAACTTTATTTGTTTTTGTTTTATTTTTGTGGCTAAAATTTCTATAGTTTTAAAATTGGGTTAATTATATGTCCAAAATTTTAATTTTGTCTAAATTTCATAGATTTGTTTCTATTGTTAAAAATATTATATTATGATACTTAAATTTATAAAATCGTAATATATAAATCTTTCTATTACTAACGATGTCATGTTATCCATTAAGTGTTAACGTGAATTGATATGACATCTTAGATAGACGTATATGATTGTTATGTCAGTATTTGAAAACTTCTCATACTGTTACATTGTTTAATTGTTGACGTGACATCACTATTCTCTCTTTTTCTCTCCCTCCCTCTCTTGCCCCCAGTATGCAGACTCTTACTTTTCTTAAGATGAGTCCCACCATCCTCCTTCACTTCTTTGACTCGTTCCCATACAACTCTCTCTCGCTCTCTCCCCCTCTCTATCCTCTTTTACCCAAATCTCACTTCTTTCTTATTCTCTGATCAATAATTTAAAATAAAAAATATTTAAAATAAAAAAATTACATAAAAATAAGGTTCTTCTATCTCTAGTGAGAGAGAGAGAGAGAGAGAGAGATAAAGGGAGTTTCAAGGCAAGGGCTGCAACCTTTCTTTCTCTTTGATCATCACAGCTGGTGATTTCTCATCCGAAGGTGCTTTAGATTCGGGGTCTATGGCAAAGGTAGCGTCGACTGCAGCCACTGATGGCAATGGTAGGTCTATAACATCAGCCACATCAAGTGCTGGTGTCAGGGCTTCTGTTGGTGGCTGCGCTTCACTTGGTGCGACATCAATTAGGGGGTTAGCCTCTACCAGTGGAATCAAGTATGTCAATTTGCTCTTGAAATCAGAGCACGAGCTTCCTGCCATACCAAATCCCTCTAGTGAGAGATAGAGAGAGAGGAAAAATATACGTATATAACTTTAAAAATTAAAAAAAATTTAAAACATTCAATTTCTAACACCCAAGATTTTCAAAACCCGACATGTATTATTCACGTAAATAATATCATGTCGGGTTTTCAAAATCCGATATTAGAAATAGATGAACAGTGTATGTCGGGTTTTGAAAACTCAATATATGAGTGTTAAAAATGAAATTTCTTTCCGTCTAATGTTGTTTTAAATTTTTTTTTTAAATTTTTAAAGTTATATCGATACAAAACTCGAAAGAGAGAGGGCTTTGCTTTTGTTTGGCTAATAAAACTCTCTCTCTTTCTCTCCCCTCTCTTCAATGTCTTTGTCTCAACTCATCACTTCCCTAAACCACTCACATTCTCCTAGAGGCCTTAGTTAATGGGTCAATATTACTAAAGCCAGACAAAATTGAAGAGTGAGAGACTAAGATGAATTGATTTTTTTGATGGAGGAATTATAGGAATCGGGGGAAGAATGAAACACTTCATAAGGATGATCTATGCTTTGGCTTTGTCTTTGTCTTTGCTATCCTTGATTATGGTCTTCTCTCTTTTCTCCACCGTCTATGGCAACGCTGAAGCTTTCAATTTTATTTATTCTTTTGTATTTTTTGCGATTATCGAAGGGTAAATTTATAGTTTTAGATTAAGGGTTTGGGTTAGAGTTGAAAGACTCCAAATGGGTTGAAGCTTCTGCAGATAGGAGAGAAAGAGAGAAAGGGATGAGAGTAGGGGGGAGAGAAGGGGAGAGTTGGGAGTCCAATGGATTGAGTTGAAGTTCGGCGATAATGGGATCGCAAGAGATAGAAGAGTTTTTTTTTTTTTTTTTTTTGGTGCATGAGAGAGAGTTTTTTTTTTTTCCTAACGGATAAAGGAGAGTTTTCGCTGACGTAACATTGTCACGCTGACAAATTGATTATGTGGCAATACTACATCAATAATAAAACATTTTGATATAGTTACGTCAATAATATGATAACATAATATTATGAGATATTTTTAATAGTTGATATAGTAATGACACGTCAATATTAATACGTTTATTTAGGATGTCACCTTAATCCAAATAATATGACACCGTCAATAATAAGACTTATAAGCTATAATTTTGAAAGTTTGAATATATTTTTAATTATAGGAATTAATTTATAAAATTTAGATAAAATTCAGAAACGAGACATTTAATTAGCCTTTTAAAATTCAATCCCGATAACCCTTTCGTGCCGTCCCTTCTCTCTCACAAAGGAAAAACGACAGAATAGCAAGAAGGCGAAACTGAAATCTGGGGTTTCATTCTTTGAAGGAATGAATAATTCGTTTGAAGATAGCAATTGGGACTTTCTTGATTATAATCTTCTCATAGGACAGACAGCAACACCTGCTGATTTCGATTGGCTCAACGACAGGTAGTTTCGCTAAGACCTAATTTCTTACTTTTTTTTTTTTAATTGAATTTTTGACTCGTTTTGTCATTTCTGAATTGGGAATTTTGTCTATGTGCGAAGTCATGGGAAAGAAATCGTGGTTGCGCCTTCGACTGTTGCGGCTTTAGAAGTGAAGGAATGCGCGCAAAGTGAATGCAAAAAGAAGAGGTACAGTTTAGAAATTGCTTTTTTTAATAATTTGTTTTATGACGTTTGATGCTTGTTGCAACAACAAGGTATGAATGTTTAGGAACAGTTCTAGGGCTATGTATGTTTAGGAACGAAAAGATTAAAAATTTGATTCAATTGCTTAAAACACCCAAAAGAAAAAGAAAAAAAAAAATGAGACCTTCAAATTCGCAAATGCCTTTTTTGATGACTTATGAATTCTTCTTTTTATGGATTTAGAATTGAGCTCTGTAAGTTTTTGTGGAGTTCATTTTGTTTCAACCCAAGCGAGGCAAATGCGAGTTTGTTTCTGCATATACTCTTGAATTTGGATATAATTTTTGGTGACACTAAATCTAAGTTACATGGGAAATTTCCTTACCACACCATTATAGGTATCGGTGCCCAACAGGTTGTCTTAGTGAAAATTTTGACTTGTAGAGGAGTCCATGCATTTTAGGAATAGATTAAGTTTCCTGCATTCCTCTTTCCTGCAGTGTAGTGATAAATGGGCCATTTTTTATTTCTTTAGTTTTTATGCTGGTTAGTGATTAGGTAAATGGTTTCTTATCGTGTTCATTTGTTTGGTTTCGTTCTATATGTTTTCAACCCTGATGATAGGGACTTCCTTGAAACCATCTAGGGGACGGGATGCTTCCTCCAGCAGCCAAGTTAATAAAGCTTGTCGGGAGAAATTGCGGAGAGAAAAATTGAATGACATGTAAGGTTCCTTTGAGCCAGATTACTTTTTGATGCTAGTGTTGTTGTTACTGGTTTGGTGTTTTTTCTTTTGGGGGGGGGTAAGTATTCTATAGGGCTCAATTTCATTATCATGCACCAGGTTTCTGGAACTGAGCTCTGCTTTGGAAATCGAGAGACCTGCCAAGTTTGACAAGGTCTCCATACTTAGTGATGCCATCGGAGTAGTTAACCAACTTAAAATGGAAGCTCAGGAGCTTAAGAATTCAAAGAAAAGGCTGCTACAGGAGATTAAATGTTTAAAGGTGAGTTTTGTTGAACAGAAATTTTAAACCAGGGTATTGGTTGATTTTCTGCATGGAGTATGTATCTTAACGAATGATGCAAAGATGTTTCTCTGGAGGACATGATTGTTTGTTTAAGTTTTGTTATATTTAGCTTATATTTGCTTTTTGATCTTTGAAGTCAAGGTTCTTTCTTTAAGTGGACGAAATGTATTCATTTTTGCTATACATACAGGGGTTCTCTTGCTAACCCTGTGCTCTAAAACAGGCAGAGAAGAATGAACTTCGTGAGGAGAAGCTGGCACTGAAGGCAAATAAGGATAAGGTGGAGCAGCAGTTGAAAGTCATGTCTGGTCCTCCTGGGTTTTTGCCAGCTCACCCAGCAGCATATCATGCGGGACCCAACAAGATGCCCGTTTTTCCTGGTTATAGTGTAGTACCAATGTGGCAATACTTCCCCCCATCAGGCGTTGACACATCACGGGATCATGAGCTCAGGCCTCCTGCCGCTTAGTGCTTTCTGAGGGAATATTTGTTATGGTTAGTACACAATCATTTAGTGCTTCACTTTCCTGCTCTACCTGTTAAAGATGGTGATGCACTAAGATTCGGTATTATCACGGAACTAATAAGCGAAATCCAAGCACATGGTTGCTTCACATTTTTTTGTTATCTGATATGAATTGGCAAGAACCCAAGGATTAATTGATTGAAACTTTTCCTTATGAAACTTTTTCTTGTGAAATTTAGCTGCTATGATGAATTTTTATTTTGCTCGTCTATCGACTTGTCTAGATAATATAGATGTTATCTTCATTGAGCCGCTCTGACCATTTTTTTTTATCCTCTGGTTATGGTTGTCAAGCAGTTGCAGCCAGAATGCTTGCTTAATTAAAATGCTTTTGAAAGGGGACATCAAGATCCATCTAAGATAAATGATAATTTAGAGATCGGTGGTATAAATAATTATTGTGGTCATTGTAGAGTGAGTACAGGATTTGGGAATTCTCCAAGGCACATTGTGAGGAAGATTTAAAAAAAAAAAAAAAAAAAAAAAAAAAAAAAAAAAAAAAAAAAAAAAAAAATTATTACTTTTAGTGGCTGGTGGGCTCAGGGGTAAAATAAATAGTATAAAAATGCGCATGATGTGCGATCCTAGTGGGGATCAAGGAGCTTAAATTAGGTAATTATTGTGGTAGAAAGAGGTTGTGGTGTTTTCGTTTTGAACTAGCATTCAATTTGGGTACCAGGCAATTATAGGTGGGGTGATATAGGACAACTAGGGGAGATTCTCTATAATTGGAAGAATGGTGGACAAAAACTCAAAAAAGTGTTGTAGCAGAGAAGGCCCGGGAAAAACTTAAGTGTTTTTTACTTGAGAATGAGAAAAATGGTTCTAGTGGAAATATTTGTCATAATTAAATGATAGGGCTGGACAGTCAAAGATGATAAAAGAACAAAAGGTACTCCGAAGATACATTGTGTGGACCCACATTGCAAGAGGGAGGTTTCAGCTGAGAGTTTGGAGGTATGTATCATCTTCTTAAGAAATGGTCCATAAACTTGCTAACTCTAGGAGACATTTTATTTGAAGTGCATGGGAGTTAGCGTGTCAATAAGAGTTCTATTGTCTAATCTGGATTAATTTGAAAGATGGCCATGGTTGTTAGAATGAACTGTCTCTCTGACTCTTTATCTACGACCTTCTCTCTTGGGCTTGCTCCTGTCTAGCTATATGTTTCTCAATTTGTATGCGTCATCCCTTATGCAGGGCTATGTAATCTTCTTTGTGTCATTCCAGTTGTTTTTATTTATTTACTTATTTTTTATGTCAGCAAAGGGACTATTCATTCTTTTTTTCCTTCCAAAAATTAGTGGCCACCATTTTCTTATTTTTCATGGGGTTTTTAGAGTTGTATCTTAATTGCATCAAACATGGTCCCCTGTGACTTCTCTCTTTTATAAACACACACACATATGCTTGCTCTACAATCTTCCAGTGGCTTCTCATTCTGTTGAGATCTTGGGGGCTATGCTGCGATCAAGCAGCTCATTTTATATTCGTGGACTAATACCATAGAACCAGAGTTGATAGAGATTGCTCTACTGTGATGCAATTGGTACATACAATTCAAGCATCTTGAATGGTTATTTGAGATCAGCTATCCATTTAATGTCTAAGAATATTTTAGGCTCGCTCTTTTGCTCCTCAACAAGGACGCAAACATAGGCATATCTATGCAGCAGATATGTTTGGCTTTAGTCTGCACATAGTGCTGAAGCCTCTGTTATACATAATGGAACATATAATTTGTTGGGAAACTCCTTTTATACTTCTTTTACCGCTGAAGTGACTATTGGCAGGCTGCCTTCTTTCTGGTCTTCATAGGCCAAGTGAGATTGCTCATCCCCCTTCTGAACTTCTTGATCACCTTCTTTTCCCCACAAAAGCAGGTATAGACCAATGATGACAATAACTCCCCCTAGTATGCTGTGGAAACCAAGGATAAACTTCTGATATCATAAAGGGCAAATTGCATTACTTCTATGTGACTCTCTCTCTCTCTCCCCCCCTCCCTCCTTCCCTTCTGATATGGTAACGTGCATGTCTGCTGTTATCTCTTTCCTAGTTTTTGTTCACGTTACTTTACTCACAAGTAGATGAACCATTGTAGTTATAATATGATTTATAATAATTCTATCTTTCTCTTTTTTCCATGGTTTAACTTAGAAGGTGCATGGTCCAGTACCAACTGGTGCATTACTGCTGCTAAATAATACATAATTGAGTGTGTGTGTGCGTGTGTGTGTGTGTGTGTGCGTGTGTGTGTAGAGTGAAGAATACATGTTAGCATATTGGGTCAAATATTGGGAAGCTTCATTTACCTGCCCATGTAAAGCTTCTCACCAAAAACAAAGTATGCTAGAACTGCTACCAGAAGTGTAGAAAGAGGATTAAACATTGTGACAAAGACTGGCCCTTTTGCTTCTGTGACCCACAATTGAAAGAAGATTATTAGACCTGAGCAAATTACTCCCTGTCATGCACAAAATCTAATTAGAACATTTTAGAAGCCAGATTTTGATGTAGAAGACTATAAACAACTTGAGTGCTTACTTACAGCATAAATGATGGACCAAAAGTCTATGTTAAAACCAACAGTCCAGGCAGCTTGTTTGTGTTCTACAATAACTGTATATACCGCTGATTGTGCTCCTCCCACGAAGCTCATCCATGTAGTCAGTGATAGCTGTGCAGGATACCTTTTCAATGTATATGCCTAAAAAAATTTGAAGATCCATTATATCTGCATTGTACAGTTATCATATCTATATATATATATATATATATATATATATATATATATGTATGTATGTATGTATGTATGTATATATTTGGCAGCTTGATATGCTTTTTGGTTAAATGAACCAGCTATTTCTGTTTCAGTTGTTCAATTCCATGAGAAGGTGATATCTTGATGCAATTTGCCTTTTCTCTTTAAGAAATGCAGTCAATGAGATTAATTTTAATTTTAGCAAGGTTCTCTCATGGGGCTCAATTCATAAGTTTGGATTATAAGTTGCATTTTCTTAGTGTTCTTTGTGCTTGTGTTTGCCTAACAGCCTTAAAATGAGGAAGTCAAAATCATCTCTCAATTATCAAAACCATTTTCGGATTAGGTAAAACTTTAATTTTATGATTAAAGTTTAGTACAATTGTCTTAACTAGTTGTTTATGCAATTGACTCTGTATCTCATTGGAGATGACCTGCTTTTAGTTTCTGCTGAAGAAAGTTTGTCAAAGTAATGAAAATTGATGAAAAGGAATTGAGTCTTAGATGAGAGAACCTGCATTATATACCAAATCGACCATGTTATGCAGCTTGCCACTGCAAGAGTAGATCCCTTCAACCATTCTTCCTGGGGAGCTTTGCTTCCTTGGATATGGGTAAGAGGATGCCCCAGGTTTCTCATGATGGGTCCTTTGTACAATGTCATTGTCATAACACCGGCCAAAGAAACCAGGGTCCCAAGAATTTTTGCCATTCCGTGAGGACTTCGAAGGTCAAGAACCTCCAGCCTGCATGAACTTGGCCTTAATATAAACCAATGGCAACATACCGTTACCACACGAATAAAATAGTAATACTTGGACTTTCTGGGTTGAAGGGTAGCAAACCTGAGTATTACTGCTATAACAAAAGTGAGGGAAGCTATTGTATTCACCATTGATGCAAGGAAGGTAGGAGAGGTGTATCTGAGGCTTGCGAAGTACATGTTTAGTGTCAAACTTACCCTGCAGTCATACGATGGATCCTAGTCATTCTTTCCTATTTGTTTCTTCTGAAAGTGAAGTTAGTTTCTTCTTACCCGAGGAGTGAAAGAATGAAAATTTCCCCAAACAAAGCTAGTGTCAACTTTGGCCTCACTTTTCTGCAGTAAATAGGGTCAAGGAAAAAAAAAATTACTCACCGATTTGGTGTACTTGGTACTTGGCACTAGTCAGAACTCAGAACTTATTACTCCTGTATTTCCATTTTATTGAGTTTAATATATTTGACAGAGTTACAGTTAAAAGTTCAGTGAAGTGCAGAAAAAAAAGAAACATTTCTATGGCATCAGAATTGCATTAATGTGTATGTTCCATGTACTTTAAAGTTTGAACAAGTTTGTTACCGCAATCTAACTGTGTTCATGGCATACAAGGTGGATTTGCGAGCCAAATACACTGGTCATGCCCGGCACATATTCATGTGCATAGACTCATGCATAATATTTACCTTTCCAGGAAGTAGGCAAAAGGAAACACTATTAAACCCGCCACGAGATGCCTATATGTGACATATACATGAGGATTCATCCCATGGTTGAAGGAGGCTTCCGTAATGAAATACAGAAATGTGTATCCCATTTGTACAAGAACCATAAGGATGTGTGGTTTGAACTTCCTATACATGGACACGATGTTACTTGACTCCATCCTCAATGTGAATTCTCTTTTCTTATATTCCACGAGCTGGACTAGCACAAAGTGCTTCTGAAGGTATAGAAGCAGATATATAGGATCTGGTTTTGATTCTTCTTGCATATTGTTATCGGTATAAGTTCTTCCTGAATAAATTCCCAGCCATGCGTGAATATTCGCCGACTTCTTGTTAGAATCAAAGTATTCTCAAGCACGTCTATTCCTCTGATCAGCTTTGCAGAGACATGATTAATTTCAGAGATGTTTATGCTTACATTGTTTTGTTGTTTAGCAAGCAGATGCTCTATATTCGGATCGATACGTGTTAAATTAGTTGACACCGGAAAAGCAAATGTTCTTGAAACCTCATGTCATAATTTGGTGTTAGGTTTGATAATTCATCGAAAAAGAAAAAAATTTCTCCGAAACTAAATTCACCCACCTGTTTGTTCCATCACTTTCATTTGTAGATAATGGTATCTACATTCCTAAAGTAACATTTTTGCTCTCGTGTCCATACCCTGGAAAATTCTACATTTCAGTTTCTGATGGAATCTGATTTCCTCCATATTAAAGACATGTTGCTGCCACGGACGATGTGCAAGCTATAGTAGAGGGCAGAGGGGCTGGCTCATCGAAGAATCTGATTCCTCAGCATCCCCGCCTTCCCAATTTGCAACTTATGATTATAGCTTATTCATTCATGATCTGGTGAGGCAAATCACAAGGACTTGACACAATAAAGAAATCGTTTATTCATGATTTAAAAGGAGTTTTGGACATTTATTTAAATTTTTTTAGGTGAAAAGTCTCATTTACATTAGTGGCATCTTTTGTATATCTATGCTATCCTCATATCAATGCTTTTAGAGTGCTAAAAAATAGAGCAAGAGAATTGTGTTTTGAGTCTGGGCCCTCTGGGGTTACAGTTTCTTGCATCACCTCCAGAGGAAATACAAGTGTTGCATCATTTGCCATGAGGGGATCATAATGAGATTTTTTTTTTGGGGTGATCATTGATGACGCAATATTCTTATTCTGCACTGCCCGTGATCTTTGTATATCTCAATAGCTTGAGAATCTCTTTATTATGATAAAACTATATTTCAAGAAATGATGGGAATATGTCTTACCTTCCGATTTATTTTTGTTTGTTTAATCAAAGGTAGCATGGCTAGTGCCATATTGAGATTTTGATGAGAAACTCTGAGGAAATCAGGTGATCATGCCAAAGGAGAACAATGCCTTAATTTCATATATTCGAACCTTCAGTTGAGAACATTTGATGTTTGTTGAGAACATTTTCTTTTTAATGGTAGTTTTCACTTCTCCAGAGAGATTTGAGGAGAGAGAATAACGTCTTCAATGAAGTCGTGTGGGGCCATACACAATGGGTGTAAACCTTGGACTAAGATTGCCTTATCTACATTGATAGGATGATTTGGGTTCTTGAAACGATTAGATCAAGCTCTTTTCTGTTCTACTGTTTAATTCTTTAATTGGAAAATAGTAAGGGGGCCCCTTTTAAGAAAAGCAAATTGCATGTTGTAAGCAAGAAGATTGAGTGGCAAAGGATTTGTGGTGGTGGTGGTGCCATAGTTGTTCGTCAGCAATGAAAAGGCAAAAGAAGTTGCCAACCAGTCCAAGATGCTGTAACTAAGTTAAGGCCACTTGTCATCCCTTCCGGGTCCTACTAATTTTGTAGCTAAAACAAGAAATTAATAAAACGAATCAGCATTTTTAAGACGGTGACTAACATTGGACCATCATATGATGCAAAAGTACCGAATTAGGCAAGTGAGATAGTGAGATAAGATGTTAAGTTTATTAGCTCAGTTTTGAGTTTGAATTTAAAAATAAAAAAAATTAAGTTAAGACAGTCATACTCTAAATCTATCCTAAATCTCTGAGACAAATCTCTCTCTCCCTCTCTCTCTCTCTCTCTCTGAGACAAATTATGACAAGATTATAGCATTCTAAACTCCCGCGCAAAAAGAGAGACAAAAATTATTGGGTTAATGAGAAAAGTTCCACACTGGGGAGGGGGGATTCCAAGCTACACTGATGTGATGTGAACAACAAAATGAGATGATATACACTTAGCTGAAGTGGGATAGCTTGTTCTATTTTTTTTTTTAGCTTATTTTGGTTTGGTAACGAAAAAATTATATTGAAAGATATTTCCTTAAGACTTTTCTTAAATTGATTTTAATAACATTTGGATTGAATCAGTCAGAATATAATTTTGAATATTAATTAAATATACCACAAAAAAAATGATTCCTTTAACGATGCCCTGATAAGCTCTGAGCTATCTACAGTTTTATAGCATAAGGGAATAAACCAGCTAGCAATCTCCAGTATGATAGATTTGGTGTGAGTGGAAAGTGTTAGGAAGGAGCAATAACACTTTCAACTTGGTTATTTGGTTATATGAATGGACAGAAAATGCAGGTAAAATGCTTTGATTCCCAACAATATAAATTCATATACCAAGACACTAGACAAGAATCTCATTCACTCTTATGTTAGATTTAAAAGCATCTATATACATATATCTCATAAAAGTGCCTAAAAAGCAGCCAAAAATATAAAGGAAATATAGAGTCTCTTACTATTGTTAGATATTATTGAACTCATTTTAGGGGAGAGAGAGAGAGAGAGAGAGAGAGAGAGAGAGAGAGAGAGAGAGAGAGATTTTAGAGATGGCGTGAGAATGAATTTCGCGAAGAGAGAGATGGTGTATGACTGAAATGCACTCAAAGCTAGGGGTAGGGGGTCGAGTTGATAAGTTGCACGAGTCAGAAAATTCAATTCATACTGTCATCCAAGCCAAGGAAACTCTGAAGGACGGTGGCTGACCTCGAATTTGATTTAGGGATTACAATATATAAGTAGATTTATAAATATATGTATTCATATATATATAAACATAATTATTTAAAATATAAAATATTAAAATTTAAATATAAATAAATAGAATTTGTCATCTTTCTTTAATTGATTTTTTAAAAAAATTTTTAAATACAAAAAAATTTTGAGAACAGAAAATAGGGAAATTGAAAAATATTATGTATTATTGAGTATGGAATATATGTACAGAGTCTTATTTATGTAGCTCATTTTCTAATGCTAACAGTAGTCTATAATATGCAGAACAAATATACTCCCAATATTAGTAAATATTGTGATAGTTAGAATATATTTATAGTTATTTATGAGTGAACAAAACCAATATTATTTTTTATTTAGGAGATAAAATTAATAAAATAAGAAAATTTATAGATTTTTCCCGAAAAAAAAAAAGTCAAGGGCAATTGCCCCTCGCACCCTCCCCCATGGCACCGCTATTGTTGAAGGATAACCTCTCAACACTTGAGCACGGAACAGTGACGGATCCAGAAGTCAAGAACAATAGGAGAAATATTTTCATGAATCAAAATATTTTATTTTTAGGCCATAAACATAATTTTTTTGTGGAGGCAATTTTTTTTTTTTAAATGTGGGGCATTTTTTTGTATGGAGATAATTTTTTATTTAATATATAAAATTTAATAATTTTTTTTTCTTTTTTAGTGGGTGCAGTTGTCCGCACACCCATCAACAAGAGTCTTGACTTTTGAGATTTGCTTCTTGTGACTTTTTCTTATTATTGTTTCCACGAGTTGAACTAGAATTTTGGGTTTGATCTTTTATTTGTAGCAATCCCTTTGAAATTTAAAGATAGAAATAAATAGTATTTTACAAATAAAAATTAAGTCAAATAACAAGAAAACAATAAAACAAAATAAGCACTTGATTTACACATCTATATTGGAACTTGTTGCAGCAAATTCCATAACTTCAAGGCTTCCCATCAAGTGGAAATGAGCCCAACTCAGTCAAGTACCATACAAACTCTTGTACAAAGGGGCACTTCCTTCTGAAATTAACTTTTTTGTTGGGCTGTAGAGCCTTTTAACACTTCCTGTAAAGCACCAAGCCACGGACACTCTTGGCCCAGCGCGACTAGCAAGCGCCCTATGTCCAACACACTTGAACTTGTCATTTGATACCATCTGGACCATATCAAGCGGTACAAACTTGTTACACAAACATAATAAGAGAGAGAACAGAACATGAGCAGAATGGAAGAAAACATCGCTACGGTGATTTGCCCAAAGGACAAGTTCAAGTCTTGACGAAAAATTACTTGCGAAAGTGCATTGAGATATTTCAAAGGTTTTGTATGGGGTCTGTGATGGGGCCATGTGCTACGCTTCTGCTAAAAGTAGTAGCTATAGCTCAAATTAAACATTTCATAGTGAGTAGAAACCCACATAGTAACACTGAGAGTAGGAAACTCTTGTGGCCCCTCTTCAGCCTCAAGAAAAGAAAGCCGGAAATGAAAAACATTTGTAAAACAAACCTGGAGACAGTCACCCATGTTGACCATTAAGCTTCCTGCAACTGGAAGAAGATTGACCCATTTATTTTCATGGAGGACTTGAAGGCCTCTGAGCTGATCTTGGAGAAGTACAGGGAGAAATGCAGGGTCGGTGTGCTTGTCCACTCCCGTGGTTAGTTCTGGCCGTGGACATGGGGGTAGCAATGGCCAACAAAATTTAGACCTTGGTCACATTCCAATTTTCTTAGGTGGTCTGGCTTGAGTCCAAGAGCCTCTGGCAACAATTCAAAGAGAGTGGCTACTAGTTTTTGGATGTGCTCTACGTACTTAATTGTTGTATCTCCGAAGATGAACAGAACAATGCAAGACACATTGTTTATGGTTAACTACAACAATATTAGTACTTAGTTGAATTACTAACTGTATAGGAAAATCATGAGGATTTCATTCTCATCAAAGGGTGAAATGAAAACTAAATGCATCATCTGGTTCCATTCACTTAGTTGAATCATTGTATGTTGATTTATCCATTTCAGCCTATTTTTCCCAAATAAATGATAAAAAAAAGTGACTGTTACCTAATATAGGAAGGTTCCCCATGAGCTTTTAAAACAATAGACTGTTCACATGGGCAAGATCTCTTTGAAAGGTACTCGATCCTTTAAGCTTATTTAACTTTAAAACTTTACACAGTTGGGACCCTTTTATAAAATCATCACGGGCACACATAAGGAGTGGAGTTCTAAAATATTAAATTGAAACATACCCTTCTGGTGGGTGATGATATAGAAAGCAGATCATTCAAATTGTTTTCTATTTTCTTTCACAAATTTCAGACAGGTGAAAATTTAGGCATTTGATAGCAATCAATAGATCAAACAATAAGTTCTAATGTCAGAGCACAATCAGGGTAGATCAAAGTGTACCTGCAAACTGTAGGCAGTTCTTCAGGCGCTAGATGGCCAGAAATCAAGGTTGATACAGTCAGTGAGTCTCTCCAGGCTAGCAGCATGTGACTGGTACAGATCGTAGTTGCTTTAGAACCTCACTATCCTTGTTCTATCCCGTGTATAGAACTCTTACTTCAGTTCAACATCATGTTCATAACATTCTCATTCGATTAAGCATTCCATTCAGTACACTCCGTGGAATCCCATGATTGATCAATTGAAAGAAGCCCCACTTTTCTGCAGCAATCTGAACTTCACCAACAATCTTCAAATGTTGATCACCATTATGAATTCCTTCAAAGCTATGACTGGAACTTGGAATTCATTTCCTTGGCAACATAGCTCTTCAATGACATCATCTTTTGGCAGTATGAATATTTCAGGAATCTTCTCTATGCCAGCCTTTAGCTCCTTAGCTCTATCATAACCTGTACTTTCAGCAAAGGATTTATCAGAGATGGTCATTAACAACAATCGACAGCAATACCCCACCTGTGTGCTATTTAAATCAAGGAAAGCACATTCTTCAGCCTGTGATTAGAGGAAGTAAACAAAAAACATTGATGCTTATCAGGATATAACTCTATAGTTAAACAAGAATAGCACATTATAATATATGAAGATAAAATATACAACTACCACTTGACAAGGTTGATGGCCTCTTAAGGCAATAGGCAGTTTTCATCTGAAGTATACTGTGACTGACTTTTTTCATTTTTATATTTTCCCATCAAAAGACCTCAAGAACAGAAATTAAGTTTCTTTCAGTCATGGCTGTGATCTATCAAAGTTATGTTGAGATGCCAATTGCAAACTGAAGACATGCTGTGGTATACACTGCATACAATCTATCAGATCAGGTGGCCAAAATGGTAACTAAAAGAGATGTGTTCACAATGCTCAGTATCTTCTTCTTGTTTATGTTTTATGTTAATAGTCCTTATAAGCAATTTCATTGACTTAAGTTAACATTGTAACATGGCACCTAATTGAGGTCAAAATACTTTTTCATACAAAATTTCAGAAATTTTCCCAAATGTTCTTCCTGGAACATGTACCTATCTATCCATACTGATTCGAATAGAAGGTTATCTTAAACTAACACCACTTGAAAACATGAATACGGTTATGATTAATTTCTCTGTAACTCTCCCTTTCAGTATTCTAACGATTTTGAACAGAGAAATTGAGTGTGATAACTTTGAATTGAGGCCTCATCTCCATTAGTGTCAAACTTTTGTAATTTTCTTTCAACAGATGTCTTTCCATTGAAATAACAAAAAGAGAAGTACTTTTCAATTGACAGTTTTCATTAAAATGAATATCATATCTAGCATCCCAGATGATTTGGTAAAAGTACGATGAATTTTCTCATACATTGTTTATTGGAGACTAAGGAGGAACATAAGATAGACAGCTGTTTATTGGAGACTAAGGAGGAACATAAGATAGAGCTAAGGAACCCAATATAGTAATTGCAGTATTGCAGTTAATGACAAACATTTAGCAGATGGATGTAGAAGTGGCTAGCATGTGCCACCTACATGGTGGTGGTCTGAATCTTGAACTCATCAATGTCAGACTTGTCACCAAGCCCCTTCTTATAGAAATTCCTAACAAACTCACTCACTAGGAATTCTTTGTATCGAGGAGGATTTTCTTTTGACAACAACTCTTCAATTGGTCCATAGACTTTCTCAGGAATTGCTTGAGATCCCACGAAAAAGATTGCTATAGAGATTCGTGGTCCCACACGATTAGCAACCACTCGATGGTTTACACTTCTGAACTTTCCATTTGATAGAATCTGAGCCAGATTGACATGACTCAAGTGTAAGTATTGAAGAAGCAATATATACAAGAATAAACATGAGAAAGAACAATATCTATCTAACAAATACCTGAAGAAGCTCTCCTATGTTTATGACTAGGGCTCCGTTTATAGGCCGAACATTGACCCATTGATCATTGTGAGCAACTTGAAGACCTCCAATTTGGTCTTGAAGAAGAACAGTTAGGAAGACAGGATCAAAGTGGCTGCTTGCTCCCAATGTCAGTTCTGGCTCCGGACATGCTGGGTAGTAGTGGTTGACAAACAGGCACGCTTGAGCACATTCCAAGCGGTGTAGGTAGTCTGGTTTCAGTCCAAGAGCTTCTGATAGTAACTCAAAGAGAGTATCTCCAAACTCTCTGACATGTTCTATGTACCTCAATGCTGTGTCTCTACAAAATAAAGAAGATGAAATGTTGAGAACGTTTACGTAGTCCTAGAATCACTCTTTAAACTTCAACATCGATGCTACACTGTTCCAAGTGATCGACCAGTCTCCGCTCTTGGTACACGAGGAAGGTTTAGAACAAGAAATCTCAAGATATTCTGAAACGTAGTTTCTCTCAATCAATCAAAGTCTTTGTACAATACAAATGGCTTTTTTTTTTTGGGGTCCAAAAGTTCAATATCATTTTGTGGGTGTTCTATTATTGCTATCCAAATTTAACTAAGAGAACTTTTTCAGTTGTGAAAAAGTGAGAAAACATTTAGAAAAGGTAAAAAATGGATAAAAAGAAATAGTAAAAAACAGATCAGAGTTTCAAATACAGGTTTACGCTATTCAGTCAAGGGCATACCTGCAGACTGCAGGCAATTCTTCAGGCTTAATTTGGCCTCTAGCCAACAAAGATATGGCCAATGAATCCCTCCAGTTCGCTGTTCTAGATTGATACAAATCATGGTTGCAGCTATATCTTACTTTCTTTGTTTGATCGCGTGTGTAGAACTCTTTTTTGAGCTCTTGATCTTGTTCATGAAACATTCTTAATCCATTCATAGCATCATCCAGCACAGTTAATGGTATCCCATGATTCACCACCTGAAAGAAACCCCATGTCTCGGATGCAGCACAAATTTCTTTGACAATGTCCTTACGCCGATCTTCATATCGAATGCCATCAAGATCTATGACAGGCACTTCGATATTGATTTGACAGTAATTTAACTCCTCAGCAAGTTCATCAACAGGTCGGATAAATATTTTAGGAAGTTTCACAACTCCCGCATCTACAAGTCCCTTAACACCAGCCTTGGTATCATCGAAACTTTTCAGCTCTTTCTCTCGGTTGATATCCATTAGGAATCACTGTCAGACTCTCTTAATATTACTGGAAAAATAGAGGATAATGCCAAAGTAATAGGGACCGTTACTTCTGAATACCGCACTGCCCAATACGATACATATCTATTTATAATGACATTCGACTTGCAGATAAGTTCAAGAAAACAAAAACACATTATTAAATAATTTAGAAAAACTAGGAGACATTAACGTAATTCTCCTTTCCTACAGAAATGAACAGACAATTCTAGGAAACTAAAACATCAACTTTTCAACAGAAGCAGCCTCTTTGAATCATAAAATAATAAGATAATTACCATTTCCCACTGATTCTATTTGTAGGACCTTCTAGTAACTATAGAGGCGTGAACTGATTCTTTTCCCCCGGGTAAAAGATGTGATGTTTGATTTTTCTATACTTTGTTGTCAGGAAAAAATATATATATATCTTCAACTTTCCCAAGGAAGGAGAGCGAGACAACCAAGGGCATACTCAAGAATTCTTGCTATATTATAATATATATTCTTATTGTTGGAAAATTCTATCGTACTGCTGTTTATTGTTGTGGTACTATATCAGTATTAAAAAAATCCCCTCCTGTTATTATATATACATATATTTATACATATTAGATTATGTATATATATAGACATCTATTCTATGATTCTTGTTAGGTCTCGGAGCATTAGACGTATGCGACTAATTATATATTTCAAGTAGTTGGGATGGGCTACATGAATCTATTCTATAATTAGAGCTATATAAATGGTTAAAGAAAAAAAAAAATAGTGTCAATGACAGATGTGTGAAAAATTGCTAATGTTGAAGGAGTAATTTTACTCGGAAAAAAACCTGAAGAACGCCGCCGATGTTTATAACCAAGGCTCCTTCAATAGGTTGAACATTGACCAATTGGTTCTTATGGAGTACTTGGAGGCCACGGATTTGATCTTGGAGAAGGATGGTAAAAAAAATGGAGGATCAGAGTGGTGGCTGGCTCCCAGAGTCGGATCTGACCGAATGCATGCTGGATACTAATGGCAAATGAAAACACGACCTTAATCACATTCCGTTAAGGTAATTAGGTTTCAGCCCAAGAGCCTCAGACAGTAAGTCAAACAGAATTCCAAACTTGTAACATGATTGACATACTCAAATAATGCATCCCTGCAAAATAGCAGCACATGGTAACCAAGCATGTCTAGATTAGTGAGAGAGAGAGAGAGAGAGAGAGAGAGAGAGAGAGAGGGAGAGGGAGAGAGAGAGAAGGATAAAACAGAAGTACTTGGCTGTTTAAGAAGATCAAAACCAAGACACTAGGAGCTGAACAAAACGAAATTAAGTACTTACCTACATATAGCAGGGAAATCATTGGGGTCGACATAATTTCTTGCCTGCATAGAAATGGTCAGTGTGTCCCTCCAGTTTGAGTCCGTGACTGGTACAGATCAGCATTGCTTTCAAACCTGATTTGTTTTGTGTGATCACGCGAATAGAACTCCTTTTGGTCTCTGAATCCTGTTCATGAAATAACTGTATCCCTTCAACCATCCCATTCAACACACTTAATCCCATGATTAACCACCTGGAAAAATCCCCAAGTTTCAGATGCAATCCTAATGTCGTTCACACTCTCATGTCTATCATTTCTGTGGATGCCATCTATAACTGGAACTTGAAGGCGGCTATGCTGAAAATTGTGCTCCTCAGCCAGCTCATCAGGCGATCGAATGAACATTTTGGAATTGTGGACTACCCCAGCATCACCTGGAAATGTGGACACCGGTTTTGGTGTCATCAAAAGCCTCCACCTCTTGAGCACAATCGGCATCCATTACGCTCCCGAAATCAAGCAGCCTACTCTGAGATTTTAAGGTTGATCCTAGCAAGAGAAGAACTATAGCTGCACTGTAGCTCAAAAAATCCTTAGGACTGGTAAATGGACAAGCATCAGTACCTCAATAATCAAATGAAAGTCAGATCTGATTCAAAGGACTTACAGAGGATGTTAGCTGGGGACAATAACATTACATGGTTTATTGAATTTATTAAACACTAATTTGACACACTGCAACTAAGGACAGAAACGCAGTCACTGAAAATGAGAACAGATTTAATTGTGTTAAAGAGAAAAGATGTTGCCAGTTGAAACAGGCAATAATAATGGCTACTTCAGATATTTATATAGTCCGGGTCCCTCAATGGTGGTAACACTGACAAGTTGCAGAGAGAAACTAAAACCATCTTTATCAATATGGAAAAAGACTTGCCAGTGGGAAGTTCTACCATGTTTATAACTAGATCACCACGGATGGGAAGAACATTGACCCTTTGTTTTTCATGAAGAATTTGATGGCCACCAATTTGGTCTTGTAGGAGCACAGTGCAGAAATCATCAGAGACACTAAGAGATCATATGTGTGAAAAAAGATTTGCTGGTTGGGGGTGGGGGAATGCTAAGATAAAAAGTTGTCAACAGCTATATCAGTCATATAGTTAGTCTGCAGACATTGTCCCAACAACATTGATCAATCAAACTCTTTATATTCAATTCATGAATTGAGAAGTTGTACATGTTAAATGAAAGGGAATAGGTCATTTTATGTTGTGAGGAACACATAGTTGCTGGTGGTTACACTTTATTAGATTTCTTTATCAACTCTTACTTACTCTTTCTGAAACTGCTGGCTTCATACCTTGAATGCTCAAGTGAAGACTAGTCACTCAGAGCACCAGCAAAAAATTGACCAATAAATTCACCTATACTGAATTCTCTGTAAAGAGGAGGATTTTCTTCTGATATCAACTCTTTGATTGGACCATAGGGCTTTTCAGAGCAATATAGACTTCCAATGAAAAAGCATGCAGTAGAAATTCTAGGACCCACCTGATTTGCAATCACTCTGATGCCAGTGCTTCTAAACTTGTTATTGGAAATTTTCTGCAAGTCCAGCAGCTAACTTTGGATACCGCAAACAGTTGGGATGATAATAACAAGTTTAATGACTATATTGTAGTTATTTTCAGCTTGCTCATGTAGATGAGGCCTTGCTACTGTACACTCAGGAAATCATGGAGATAATAGGTACAAACCTGAAGAAGGTCACCGGTAAAGCCCCTGCAATAGATTGAACACTGACCAATTGGTTCTCATGAAGTACTGGGAGGCCACCAATTTGGTTGACTCCCATAGTTAGTTTGGTTGTGGGCCTGCTGGATAGTACTGGCAAACGAAAAGATGACCTTTATCACAATTCCATGCCTCTGAGGTGACCAGGTTCAAGCCCAACAGCGTCAGACAATAATTTGTAAAATGATTGATATACTCAAGCATTGCCTTCCTGCACATGTAAATTGATGAAGCAATGACACAACCTGTTGTCCATTATTCACAATAATTTGGCTCTCCTGGATATTTTGAATGATATATTTTGTGTTGAATCATGTACACCATACACTTGGATAGTGTAGCTTATTTTTAGGTTAGAGAAATAGTACCTTAAATCTAGGAATTTCTAGATTACTCTTGTCCTAAAGATTTGGCTTAAATGTACTTTTCTAACTTCAAAATAATCAATGACTTGAATGAAAAAACTAAGCTTTTCTCTTCTTCTCCATCATCTCTTTGCTCTCTTTCTCTTTTTCATTTTCTGAGTAGCTAATAAAAAATAATTTGGATGACTGGAAGGCTGCTAAATGTCTTTCACAAACAACCTACAGAGAGAACTACAAAATACTCCTAGCAGAGCAATACGCATCAGAAACCAATACAGCAGTAGTATGGGGCCATTAGAGAAGGCCAATGTCAAAGCCATTTAGAGCTGAAAAAGGCCAAAAGATTTAAGTATTTACCTACACATAGGGGGTAAATCCTTGTGGTCAAGATGATCTCTTGCCAGCATGGAAATGGATGTCCCTCCATTTAGCAGCTGTGGACTGATAAAGATCAATATTGCTATCAAACCTGACTCTACTTTTTCCTTTTTCAATGATCACACAAATAAAACTCTTATCTTGGTTTCTAAGTCCCATTCATGAAATGAGCATGTGCCATCAATCATTACATCCAACACACTTAAGAGGATCCCATCCTGGAAAAAAACTCCACGTTTCAGATGTAGTCGAAATTTCATTCACAATCCCCACATGCCTATTGGTTTTATGGATACCCTCAAGATCTATGACCGGAACTTGAAGGCAGCTCTGCTGAAAATTGTGCTCCTCGGCAAGCTCATCAGGCAGTCAAATGAAAATTTTGGGAATGTGCTCTATCCCAGCATCAACAAGCCCTTTGACACCAGATTTAGTACTATCAAAAGCCTTAAGCTCTTCCGAACGCTCAGCATCCATTAGCCTTCCAAGATCTAATTCACCCATCTAAGAAGTAGGTAAAAGCTTTGACTTGAAAAATCCTTAAACTGGTAAATGTAGAATCCTAAGTACCTCAATATATACTGGATGGTTTAGTAGATCATCACATAGGAGTCAAATGCATAAAAGGACTTACTTAGAAGAAGATGACAGCAAGGAAGATTTGAAAATTGGCACAGAAGACTCCAAACAACAAGGATAGGAATACTGGCTAATATAAAAATTAAGTATGACACTACCATAACAGCTGACAGAAATGATGTCAGTGAAGACGATTATAAATTTGAAAGAAAAAAAAAATAGTATTAGAAAAGATGCTTGATCATCTGTTTGTTATACTAGATGGTCCAGTGCTCTTATGCACACAACGTATGCTGAAAATTGGTGTTCATTTTGACATTAAATCAACAATGACTGCCTTACACAATATATTTGAGGAGTTCACCTTCCCGTGGTCAAAACAAGACTTGCGGATAACAATCAGACCTTACCCGAAAAGGGACCACTCTCTATTAAATGTATGGACCCTTTCAAGTTGCCAGTTGATATTTATAGCTATCCCAGATTGTTTCTAATGGGCTGAAATTGCCATTAAAAGTGGCCTACCTTAGACATTTTCCTCCCCAATCTTTACTCGTACCAAAAAAAAAAGAAAAAAGTTTTGTGGTCTGTTAAGATGCTGATATTTTTCTTAGAAACTCTAGCATAAATATCTTTTTTTTTTTTGGGTTATGTTAAACTTTGTTATTGTTGGTTAATAAACCATGGTTATGTATTGTCCTGGTGTTACAAAGTTTCCTCAAGAAGCCTTCTTGTAGATATAAAGAAGCTTTTATATGTTTTAAAAATGAGAAGACAAATATCCAAAAATTTCTGGTTTTCTTCGAAACTTTTGCAGAGCATTTCTCTTCATTTTTTTTCTTTCCCTCATTTTCATATCTTTCAAACTCTTTAACCTCTTTTGATTGTTAAGCTTTTGGCTTTAAAGTGTCTGACTTGCTTTGGAGCTCCCAACATGGTCACTCTCTCTCTTTTAATAACACGGGGAACCCTAGCTACTATAAGGAAATAAATTTTGTAGTATGAGCAGTTCGTAAAATGAAAACAATCTACCTGAGATAGAAAGATTCAAGGTATCAGACATAATGAGGTTCAAGACCACAAAGTGGCTCAAGGAATTGAGTGGTAATTACTGCCCCCAGGGTTTACATCTGGAATGCAAACCTTGATCTACTCCTCATGCTGGTACGAGGTATTCTGCAGGGATGAGGTATTCTGGGTTGATCCAGTATTCTCATGCTTGTACAAGACTCCGTCTTCCCAATGTGTGCCTACTCAAATCTTTTCACAAGGTATTTACTAATTATCACTCAGGTAGGATGCCTTGTTTTTTCTCTCTCATTCAGTATATGACACATCCCACATTAATTGAAATGTAATACTCTGATCTTATCCTTTACGTTTGTCAATTTCTTGTAATATCATGAATGTAATTGAGAAAGGATATCAGAACATGTTAAAGCAATGCAAATCAAACTTCAGGCTCTCCATTTTAAAAGGTTATTGCAGAGCCAATTCTCAACTAAATTGCTCTCCTAATGTGTCATAAGATCTAAGAGCCTAGTTTCTAATGGTTCAAACCACATACATTCAGGGTAGTGTCCTCAAAGCTGTCGGTAAAGAGAGAGGCATACACAAACTATTAAATTCCAGTTTTCATGCTAATGGGTTGGACACTTTGATCAAGTTTATGAATTCAGTCATCCATGAAATCTTTCATATGATATGTCAATTTAAAGCTAGAAGTCTAGTTTATACATGAGAAAAAGTCACGCAATTTGGAGTACAATAGAAGAAGTTATGGGCTAAAGAACGGAAGTACTGCATGCTGTCTGAAGAAAATTCAGAATTCATGAACTTCCCTAAACAATGCATATTCGAAATTCTATCCATCCATAGACTATTCTAACATATTGAAACATGTCATAAACACAATTAAAGACTATTCATGGAAAAACAAGAAAATATGCATAGTACACTTTCGTAGCTCTTCAAATCTGCCAAAGCCTCCTCTTTGCTTAGACTTTCTTAAAAACTAGGCATGGGCCGAACATAAAACTATCCGAACTCAGGATTTCTTCATCATAAATGAAACTAAACGTGTAGGAATGTTAAACATCTTAACATCATCTCCCACCAATTAATCATTGAATTCCACAACCAGATCTTAAGTTCCTCACTTACCTTCTTCAAGACTTCTCTTAAGTTCTAGATCTCCTTGAATTTAAACACCTTTTCTTTGCTTCTAATGATCGGATATATGCTATACTTCACTTTGGCTTCAAGATTTCGGGTGTTCTTGTTGGTCTTGTGAGCGTGGTAATTTCTACAAATGGTGGTGAGGAAAATATGAACAATATAAGAGAAGATGATGAAGATGGTAGAGTGTGGTATAAGGAGGTGTAGACAACCTTCTATGCTAGTCCTATACGCACAGGCTACTGAAGACTTTGGGGGAGGTGCTTGTAGGCCTCAAGCATTTGTGGTATGTATTGACACAAAAAGAGAAAAAGCTTCAGTTACTGCATTCCATGGCTCTTGGCCAGTAAAACCCAAAGGGACCTACATCCTAAGTCGAACCTATTTTCCCAAGTTGTTGATTTAATCTGTCATTTAGATGCCAGCGCTAAATTAGCATCTAACTTTACTGTTTTGATTCAAAAGAAAAGTAGACAAGAACATGCTACAAACGGCCCAAGTGTTAGTTTTTTAAGATTGCTGTGGTGTAATTTTATTGAGCAAGCAAGCATCTATTTATACAGAAAATGAAAACTGAAATTGCAGACTAGACAAACAAGATGCGGATTTTACATTTAGGAGAAAATACAGTAGTGGAAGACATAACATTCCTGAAAGATAAATTACATGATGGAACAGGAAATGAAGGCTTTATTTTATATATTTATCTATTTTGTTATATTTGTATTTAGTTCAACTAACAATCACATTGAGCATGATTCTTGCCTTCAACAGAAATCCAGTTTAAAGCACACTGCCCTTCATTCTAAACAAAGACTCGATTTCTCTGAAGCCATTGAGGTTGAAGTTGACAACTTAAAATGTTCCAAGAGAGAAGTCCCATCAAGCCTCTTTTTGGGGAAGCTAGTCATATATTCTTTCATGTTGAATTCCCTGTAGGCCGGAGGGTTTCCCTCAGATAACAGCTCCTTGATCGGTCCATATTATTGCAGGTTATCCCCTTCATCAATAGATGGACGGAAACAAGATTTCTTAAAGACCCGGAAGGAGGTATGTCCAATCTTATGCAACACTTGTGCAATTTATATTGCAAGATTTCTGCATGTTCATCAAATTGGCTTTAAACAAAAACCTTATATCTAAACAAATCAATGTCTCAAAAGCTCTGTAAAATTTATTTTTTTTCCCTTACAAAATGAA
Source organism: Dillenia turbinata (assembly GCA_037126225.1). Taxonomy (NCBI): domain Eukaryota; kingdom Viridiplantae; phylum Streptophyta; class Magnoliopsida; order Dilleniales; family Dilleniaceae; genus Dillenia; species Dillenia turbinata. The sequence goes on from JBAMMX010000012.1 coordinate 6,135,176, forward strand.
GAGCTGCAACTACTAGGTGATGCTAATGCCATTAGTTTAAGCAAAGTTTGCTGTCCATGCCTATATTCACCAAAAAATTATTGAATTTTATTGAAAGCCAGATATGCAGCTAACAAATCTGATAGATGAACATTACTTACTGCACAAAAGTCAAGGCTAGCTATCGTACCATTGAGGCTTTTTTTTTTTTTTTTCTCCTTCCTCTCACTGCCGACGGAGAACATGTTTTATTTTCTTGATAGTACTTATCCAGATTTACAAGGCAAGCATATGATTTTGGTATTGCTATTGAACAATACTTTTGAGGCAGAATAGTTCATGGCGAGCATATTGATGTTAAATTTAATGCAACTCCAAAATGGTGTGCTGGAGCTGGAGTTCACCAAAAGCCTCCAAAGGATGCAAGTAATTGGGGGATGCCGACTCTTCTCTCTCTGCCTCCCCCTCTCCTCCCCATATATATCTATACAAGATACCCACACACACACACTCCTATATACATGCCCTTTACCTTCCACACAATTTAAGCAAGCTTGTTGACATGTACAAGGCGGAAGATGATACTATAATTCTATGAGATAGAATTCAAGGCTCTACCTTAACTTGAATTCTCCCAAAATATCTCAATGCAATTTGGCAAAATAGCAAACAAAGCTCATCCTTCTCCACAAAAGCCCCAAGTGACATCTGATGTGTAGTTGGTACTAATAGAAATCTCTTAGGATATGGACATGCCAGAAAGGGAGCTAAATTAATCAATCTAGACCTTTGTGACATAACCGAAGTAGAGGTCAACCACCCCTTGATATCACAACCTAAGTTTCACAAGCCATCTTTTTCAAAACGAATATTAGGGTCCTCAAATTTGACAGAAACTAGGAGTAGTGGACATTGCACCAGCATATGCCTATGATGTACAATGTGAATGTAGAATCCATTTCGCCCACCTCGTCTCAAAGTCAGAAAACTTCCAAAAACATGAATGTCATACCTAGATTTCAACATGAGTAGATATAATGTTGGACACTATCACTATGACAATTCTACTTTTCCTGTGCAGGAGTAAAGCCAAAATCAGGAGTACAATTAAACAGAACATTTCGTTGAAGTCTCAAGGCACAGAGGCCATTCCTAAAAACTTGAAATGTGATAATGTAGAGGTTTCCTCTAGTTCTTACACATAGTTATATGTAACACACTCCTCATTGATGGTGATTTCCCAGTAGATTGGAGGATTTACTCTGGTAACAGTTTCTTGATTTGCAAGAACTGTTTGTATATACTCCTAATGAAGATTTATGCTGAAAAACATATTATATATATCTTGGGATTTTATGTTTTACTGCTACTTGCAGATTTATGCAACTTGTCATTAGTCATGAGCATGCTGCATTAGCTGTATGTATACATACAAAAGCATAAGATAATGTGAGAACAATTGTCAACCCTCTAACCCTGTCAATGTAATATATTTCACTTTTGCCAAAACAATTGCTAAGTGGTTTATGTTGCCTAGCCTAGATGATCCCAGTAGAACAGATTTCCCTTCCATCACCACAGAATGGAGTTCTTAGAGGAGGGGGAATGCATAGAAGATTTAATCAGAAAAGAATGGGGATAATCTGCAAACCAATTAAAGGCAAATTATGCCTATACAGATTCTCTGGGGATTTTGGCACAATTTAGTGTAAAAGAGCACCTTAATCAGAAGGTGATGAGGATTAATGCATACAGAAATGAAGTTCATGCAAAGAAAGCTGGCCTGTGTAAGTTCTCCCGGATTATTGACCCATAGATTTTCATTAATAATTTGTAGGCCATCGGTTTCAACTTATAGAAGCAGAGTTAGAAAATCAGCACATAAGTAAATGGCGGTACCATAACAACCTCTTTCATTTAGGTAATTCGTGTTTGAGGCAGAGTACCATAATTCCTATTTCTGCGAATTGATCAAGAATATTTAAAAGCAATGAGGAATTGCCCATGTTGCATTTACCCTATTGACGCTTGTGAGTTAGGTTAATGGAAACCCTGGTTGTCCTGGTAGGTGGTCAAAACTGCTACTGATATAGATGACAGTTCTTTAAGAAGCAGCAACAGAATGTTCCATACCATAGAGCCTCCGACCTTCAACATTTTCCTCTTCCATCTGTATTTGAACAAATAATACAATTTATAAACTGGACTAGGCTATAAATCTCAAGAATTGTACACTCCGTAGGCTAAGTTTCAGTAATTCATCAAGTGTTGTGTAGGCATATAGGAGATAAACACCTTAACCAAATATTTCACCTTGGCTTCTCATTGGTCCATCAAGATCAAGTGTTTTATAAACTGCATCGATGAGAAAAGACAAAGTGTATGACCACAGTGGGTAGAGGGAAGAATCAGAGAGATGTTGAGATGAAAAACAGCACAAGAGGGAGGGAGACAACCGGAGGGCAACAAGAAAGACTAGAGGCAAGAGATGTCTCAAAAATTCCATGGAATATGAACTCTATTATTATTATTGCAACTTAGTTCGATGGGTCACATGGACCTAGAGATAAAATTTTCATTCAAACATACTTATGATCTTCAACACAGCTGCATTCTATAAGGTAAACCATCTTCTTTGGCATAGCACCTGCCATTCATAAGCAGGACTTGAATTCCGAACTGTAAAGATGGATTCCATCAAACCATAATGAGTAAACATTAAAAAAGGGAAAATATTAGCATTTTCTCAAACAACTGAAGCTGATCTGGACAACTTAAAATTCTCTAACACAGGTACCCATTCAAACTTCTTTGTGGAGAAATGTGAGAATAATTCTTTCATGGTGATTTCCCTGTAGATCGCGGGGTTTCCCTCAGATAACAGCTCCTTGATTGGCCCATAAAGTCTTGGGGTATCATCTTCTACAGTTGGACGGAAGAAGCACGGTACAGATATTCTTGGGCCTACACTTTTAGATACTACTTGGTGATTTGCGCTTTTGAACTTGTCATTGGAGATAAGCTGCAAACAAACAAGTTCAACAAATTAGTTGACAAAAACTTACCACTTGCCAAGAATATATTCACATAATTCACTGCAACAGAAACATACATGGTGCTGGAGTGGGACGAGTGCATTTTTCAGAGAAAGGCAATTCATGCCCTTGCATAAATTCCAGTGTAACTCTCATGCAGTTCAGTACAATAAGCATATTAAGATAATAACACTTGAAAAGAGAAAAGTTCAGCTTGGTTCACACTTGCCTGCATAAGATCTCCCAAATTCACAACTAGAGCACCATGGATGGGAGGGACATTGACCCATTGATTTTTATGGAGAATTTGGAGGCCACCTATTTCATCTTGTAGAAGGAGAGTAAGAATACCGAGATCAGTATGGTTGCCAGAGCCCAAAGTTAGTTCTGGTTCTGGGCATGCAGGATGATAATGACCTTGTAAACGTAAGGCCTTGGCAACATCAATTTCTTCCAAATAATCTGGTTTCAGTCCCAGAGCCTCAGATAGTAATTCCAATAGGGTAGTTGCCAATTTCATCATTTGCTTTGAGTATTCAATCATAATATCTCTGCAAGTTAATCAAGAAATTTTAATAGCAAATTTTCCAAGAAAACAAGTTGGGAAAACAGCAATAGTCCTTGAAAAGTCGGGCTTTAGGCACGGTGAAGCCACAAATATATATAAGGTAGAGAAAGTGTAAAATGCATTTGGGGTTATAATTTCAGGTAAATGGAGCATGAGGGCAGCTCCCCCCCGGGGGGGCGGGGCGGGGCGCCCTTCCCTGCTCTGCAGATAGAAGCATAAATCAACTGTCCAAAGTCTAAACTTGAATCATAGACACTAGTATTTAGAAGATTTAGAATACAGACCAACCTAATTCCATGCCTTATGAGGAAATTCTATTTGGCATACATGGAATTTAAAAAGGAAAAAAAATGCAAACTTTTAAGTACCGGCATGCAGCTGGTATTGATTCAGGATCAGGTGGATTGGGAGCCATATAACATCCAAATAAATCCTTCCAAGTGGCAGCTGGTGCTCGGGACAGAAAAGGATTGCTACAATAAAAGAACTTCCTCTTCTGATCACATGAATACAACTCCTTCTTCACCTCATCATCCTGCTCAAAAAATCTACGCACCCCATTAATCATCTCATCCAAAACACTCAATGGAACTCCATGGTTGACCACCTGAAAGAAACCCCATTTCTCACTTGCATCTCGAACTCTATCAATAATATCTGCACGTAATAAAATTGGACTCTCTTTAACACCTTTGAGATCTATGACAGGGATACTGAATTCAGGTTCAGAATCCGACAGCTTATATAGCTTATCGGGCTGGTGAATAAAGAACCGCGGGATCTTAGTTATCCCAGCATCCACAAGTCCCTTAACTCCAAGTTTTGAATCTTCGAAAGCTTTCACTTCACTTGTCCTGTCATAATTTGATTCGGATTCTGCAGAAACTTCAGCAGCATTTGTTAACACCATTCTCTCCTCAGACCCTGAAGAGGTTATGATTTGCAGAAAACCCCAGAAAAAGTGATTCCTGATGCCACGCACCCCAGATGGATCTTATGGTTCAGCCCAGACTCTGAGCAATTTCAATTGCATGTTCGACATATGCCGATGAAATAAACTAAAGGCCAAAATGGAAACTTGTGGAGACCTAGCAAATTCGGTACCATAAAATTCTTTTCTTCGCTGTGTCCGTAAGGATAAGATGCAGGCAATAGTGGTCAGACTGCTGCCGTGGTCAGAAACAGCTGAGCTGGACAATCCTTTTACCATATGATCAGCCCCGCCTTTCCCAATAATCCATAAGTAGAAAAATATTACTGCTAGTTATTTTTTTGCTCTTACCCTCGTTGTAAGAGGGCACTGGCATTTTTTTTTCTTTTTTATATACAACAAACTAATATTTGATATAATATTTTAATTAATTTAATTTAAATATTTTTGGGAGAAGTTCTTCCGCATATTATCAACATCTGGATTCGAATCAAAGTTTGAGTGACTATAGCCATTAAGTCACAACATTCTGTTAAAATTTATAATATTATAATTTTTTATATTATATTAATCAATATCTAGAATTATATTTTAACTAAATTAAAATTTTAAAATAAAACTTTTTTAACAAAATTTTTTTAATTTTTAAAATTTAAAATTAAAATTTTTTAAAATTTTGTTAAGAAAACCAGTATTCTTGCACTAAATCAGCCGTAACTTTCTCGATAACAGTGAAGATTTGAAATTTCATACACCCCATTTAGTTGTAATAGACCTTCCGATCAATATAAAAGAGAAACGATTGTGAAATACGCAACGACTGTTGACTGAGGAAAGATAGAACCAAAAGAAAAAGAAGGTCGAAGTACCTATCTGTAATTGGGCATAGCAATGGAGAAGGTTCGAAACTCAATGCTCCCCTTAGTTATAATAGGACAAAGGTCTTCCAGTTAACCAAAAAAGTGAAATGATTGTGCCACAAGCAACAACTACTTTAAAGGGTCATGGTTGGAGTACCTATTTCCCTAACAGCGGATGCTACGCAAGCCTTCACACATGCAAGAGAGATGAACTAGAAAACGCAGTTGCAGATTTTCATGCTGTTACTCTAAAGCAAGCTTCACATGCGCATGCTTCCAACTTGGCCGCTTATAGAACTCTGGACAGGCCTGGGAAGATAATATGTTTTTCACTCTCGATTTTTGGTATCTTGTTAGTTTCAAAGCCAGAAGCGAATGAAGAGCATTGGCAATTTACCATTGGTAATAACCGCGAGGTAAGTAGTACATGATAGAAAATAGTTTAACGTCCTGGGAACCCCACGTACTGTATGTCAGCATAAAAGAAAATAATTCCTACCCCCTTAGCACAAGAAGAATAATTTTGGTGGGATCTTTTCTTTTTTATTTCAACGGGGGCCAACCATAGAACCTAAAGAAACCATATATCTATTTAATCATATTACACATCACCCAAAATATTTAAAAGTTTTAGTGAAGGATGCCCCCACTGTCTCCCATGTCCTGGAACAGGCAGAAAAAGCAACCCAAAATACCACAGCCAATCAAAAGCAGAACCAGTACTAGATCCATCAAAATGGACAATAGCCAACCAGACCCCACAAAGAGCACAGTAAAGCAAGACCAAACTAGAGCTCACAGCAGCGTGAAGGATAAAAATGATACACAAAAGAGCTAGGGGCTCTAAGAACAACTCTACTGAAGGGAACAAAAGGATAAAACTGAAATCAAAACTGTCACAAAGGATTAGACTAAGTATTAACTCAACAAAACAATTAGGACCGATGGTTTGCTCTTCTTCTATAATTTCATCCAAAGCTCAATCAACTTTTCATCGCTAACTTGCCCAATCTGCAGCCAAATATTCCATGTTGCTATAGCATTCACTCCATAATAACACCCACTGATGACTTACTCTTACCATTCCTCTGAGATCTTCTACCTGGAAATTTTGAGAACTTGCCTTCAAGCTCTTCCAGCAATCTCCTGATTTTCTTTTCTTTTCATCTTGAAGGTCTTAGGATGGAGACAAATAGCATGGGCCTTTTTTCATGATAAGCAAAGATAAGAGGGTCTCATCCTCATCATGTTCAGGATGGACTTACGTAGCTTCAACATAAGACAGAATCAGACACTGAACTGTTCTATCCTTGGAGGGCCTAGAGAGGTCCACAGGACATAAGACTGGAAAAATAGTACTAACTAAAGGGTCTTCCACCAAATACATTCCTTCCAAATGATCGTACTCTTCAATGCCATCGCCTACAACTTTCAGGCCAACAGCACCATCACAGAAGGCGGCAACAGCATTAGTGATAAGCTGCATGAGTTTTCAAGTCATTGAAGCTGATCCTGCAACTTAAAATGCTTGAATGGAGAGGTCTATCATGCTTTGTGTAAAAATATGAGGGATAATCTTTAATGGTGATCCCCCTGTAGTTGGGGATTTTTCCTCAGATAACGCATTGTCATTAGTGAGAAGAATGCTATCCTCTTGAGCCTGTATTTCAGCTAATAATCGGTGATTACTCTTGAACTTGTCATAAGTGAAAAGCTGCAAATAAGTGTATAGTAACTTTTGAAGAGAATTTCCACCCAAGCTAGCACACATGCAGATAAACTTGATACCACAACAAAAGTCAACCTGGTCTATGCGCAGGAGTGGGATGAGTCCGCTTAATAATAAAACAATGTGCACTTCAGTAAAACAAAAGATTACTTGAACAGAAAAACAAAATTCAGAAGTATGAAAACTTGCCTGAGAAAGATCTCCCAAGTCTATAACTAAAAGGCCAGTGCCGGGAGGAACACTGACTCATTTTTGTGATGAATTTCAAGGCTGCCAATTTCATCCAGTAGAAGCAGAGTGAAGGAAACCTGGGTCAGTATGGCTGAGGATGCCCAAACTTAATTCTGCTTGAGGGCAAGCTGGTTGGTTCAAACCATGAAAACAAAGGCCCTTGGCATAATCAATTTCTTTCAAGTAATCTGGTATCAGCCCCAGACTCCCTCATGGTAATTCTAATATAGTAACTGCCAATTTCATCATTTTCTTTGAGTATTCAATAATTACGTCTCTACAAATTAATCAAGAAAGTGCTAAAGCATTTCTTGGGATACTAATTCAAAACTAGCACATTCGGAAACACGGTGGAAGCAAAAAGGTCTATCTAACAATTACCTTTCCTCTCATTAATTTTAGGAAGATAGAAGTATATATCAAGAATCTAAACAATGATACGCATTAGAATTTGGAACATTTAGGTTGCCAACCAATTGATGGCAGGCGATTTTACTTCTACACGTAAACACAAGTTGCAGACCAATGACATACTGAAAGAACTAAATCTTAAATACCTGCTCACAGCGGGTAATAATTCAGGCTCGGGTGGATCTGGAGCCATGAGACATCCGAATATATCCATCCATTTGGCAGCTTGAGCTAGGAACAGAAAAGAAGTGCTGTAATAATAGAACTTTGTAGTTAGATCACACCAATAAAGCTCTTTCTTCACCTTATCATTCTGTTAAAAAAATTTGTGTGCCTTATTGATCAAGTCATGTATGACACTCACTGGGATTCCAGGATTGACCACCTGCAAGAATCCCAATTTCTAGCTTGCATCTCAGACCTGTCAGTAATCTATGCACATAACACTAGATTCCCATTGAGATCCTCGCTGATGACAGCAACATTGGAATCAGTTAAGATTCTACCATATAGAGTTTCTCTGGCTGACGAGCAAAAAACCGTGGGATCTTAGTTACCCCAACATCCACAACTCCCCTCACCCTGAATTTTCAGTCATCAAAAGCTTTCAACTTACTCAGCCACAAACTACTTCAAGTTCTCCTCACAAGATTTTCGCAATACAAGGACTGGATCTGTTTTCACAAGATGGGAATTCCGATGCAACACCTTCCAAATATGCAGGATCATGGAATTCCATAGGAATTGTGTTTACCTAAGGACAGATGCAATGGCCATTATTTACGCATGTGCAGGATCTTGGAGTTCCATATGTAGTCCACCTAGGCTGACAAAACTGATAAATAAAACCAAAAAAAATAGAAAAATAAAAAAAGCTAATGGCATCTGGTCTATTATGTTTTTCCCTCATTGCTTTTTGATTCATGACACAAGTTTAGTTCTTTTCACAGTAGGATTCCAAAATCATACCACAATATTTGGTGTTGCCCTTGACACCGATTTTCATGTAGAAAAGTTCATGAGGGGATATACTTGAATTTTAGGGGCCTTAAGAGGGCACTCTCTTTTGCCACCCCTTCCAAGCAGATCTTGTTTCTGGTAAATTATGGCGATGTAAGAGAGTCCATGCATCTAGGAATCATCTTATGCTTCATGAAGCGGAAAACAAATACAACCTCATAGCACAATAAGTAGCACGTGGAACTAGAATCACACCATACGATGGAGTAAAAAAGTTATTGTAAAGCTATTCCACAGTTAAAATTACAGAATATCAAAAACTTCATCTATCATATCCACATACAAATTTCTGAGCTTCTGCAATCCAAAATAAGCTGAAGTAAAATGATCATATCCATAAAGATAAACATATCACCAAAAGCAAGAAATTTAGATTCTTGCTGCCAATTAAGCTGTCAGAGCGAGGGATGGCATGAGACTCGGGTAGTGTCAAGGGTCAAAGGTCAACTTGAGCTCGGGTAGTTCGGGATCAAGTTTGAGTTCGAGCCCATACTGCCTTGAGCTCGAAGGCTCGATGAGCTATCCGAGATTGATTAATTATATTTTTTTAATAATTTTTATATGTAAAATTATATTTATACATATACTTTTAAAATATATTATCCAAGATTGCTCGATAACAAAACCCGATGACACTTCGAGCTGAACTCAAGCTCAAGAAATGCAGGCTTGATGAGCTCATCAGGCTCGAACTCACCTAACTAATACTTGAGCCGAGCTCAAGTATCAACACTACCCGACTCGACTCGAGTGTCATAACATCCCTAGTCAAAACAGAATCCAGCTAATGTGGCACTGAAGAAAAAAAAAAAAAAAAACACTCACCCCACTTATTCTCTCCCCCCCCCACTCACCTGCGCCCCTGTTTCTTTTTTCCCTTCTTCATTCTGTCTTTCTCCCATCTCTCATCTCACTCAATCTCTCCCGATTCTTTCTCATTCTCTCTCTCTAGAATTTATTTCTCTCTCATTTAATCCTTCCGCCTAACCCTAAAAAAAACCCCAAGCAAAACCTGCATTGTGAAAAATTTCAGAAAATCTAGGGTTTGCTCACGAAGGAGGAAAATTATGGATTTTGAAATTCAACGCCTCCGACTCGAAACTAAGGCAAGACAATTGGAGCTTAAAAAGGGATTTCATTGGATTAAATTTTGGTATTGGGAGTGAATACCCTCCCAAGAGGTGAATGGATAGTTCATTGTGACTTTAAATGAGTAAATTATTTAAAATTCTTTATAAATGATTTTGAATGATTTTTACATGATTTATATGAATTGTTTTATGATTGTGGGATATCTGAAATAAAAATTTGAATTGCGAATGCATCCATTGAATTTATAAATGAATGTGTGTCATATATTATAGAATATTTGAATTATGAATATTATGATACGATTTAGAAATTTTCTTATTAAAATTTTGGCACATGAATTGTGAATTGAATATTTGTGAATGAAACGGTGCATAGGATTAATGGTAACGCGGGAGAGATAGAAGAATAGTAACAGAGTTTGAAAAGAGAAAATCATAAACTCTCAAAAGAGAAATATCACTCTCAAAGAAAAATATTATTAATCATGAACACCAAAATAATGAAACACTATAGGTATTTATAAGAAATACAAAGCCCATAAATTAGGAAACTAGAAAAATATAGAAACTAGAAAAATTAGGAAACTAAAACTAGAAAAATTAGGAAATTAGGAAAATTAAGAAACTCTAAAAATTAGAAAATTATAGAAGTTGAAAACTAATGGATCTCTTTCTTTTTTCATAAGCCACCTGAATAATTTTTAGAAAGTTGTCCCACATCAGTCCTCCCTTCCTAAAAAGAACTCGCCCTCGAGTGATACCTTCAATGTCTGCATCCATATCCTCAACTCTCTAATTTGGTTTTCTTCCCAAAAAACTTATGTTGAGTATGATAAATATCAAAACAATTACTATAACAATATAATCATAGTCAACCCCAAATTCTTCTACCTCACCCACGTGCTTGTCTGAATTAGACTAATAGTAAACTTTCCTATTTGCTGGATCAATATTGAAAATTCAGCTTCCGAATAAGAAATATCAACCTTCTTTCTAATTATGTTGTGAATTGATTTTATGACCTTGCAAACTTCCACCGTACCACATGTAATACTTGATAGAGAAGGGGTGAATTTTAAATAATTATGAGGTACTAATATCAGAACTTCATATGACGGATCTTCTGGATTTTTCAAAAAGCTTGTTTTAGTCCAACCTGTATCAAGTACCACCACTTTCTTCTGTATTTCAGCCTCTAATGAAATAACGGTATTTGCAAACTGTAATGGTTTTGGTGAGCCAATGTCTGCCATACCATGTAATGAGTTTGAATCTGTACATGAAACAAGATCACCTCCACTGTTTTGAAAGAGGTCATTCTGTTTTGTATCTTCTGTTTTGTATCTTCTCTTTTAGAGATTAGCAACACTTTTCTACTCACTAAGGTCTGTACTTCTTCGTCTTCTCCATCTGGCTCACAGATCCCTTCTTCCTCATCAGCAGACATTTGATCATTCTCCCTTTCATATTTGGCAACATGAACTTCACGATGTTGAGAGCAATTGTTAAACTTATGTCCAACTTGCCCACACCTGTAACACTTATCTCCCATCGGTTTTGAATAAGAGTTGTTGTTAGTTGGTTCCTTCACATGCTCCTTCTCTATCATATCTTTCTTCACAGGTTCAGAACTAGACCGTATATTGACTCTCGGGTTTGCCCTAGATGCCTCCCCAATGGGTTTACGGGTACCTTCACTCCCGTAAAATTCTCTAAACTCCATTGATTCGGCTCTCTCGGCTATATTCTAGGCTTCACTGAGAGCTAGAATGATCTGACAGTCAATTTTATCATGGATTGTAGGTTTCAACCCATGAATATATCTCGCTACCTATTGACCTTCAGTTTCCATTAAATTATTCCGTGCCGATAGTCGTAAAAAATCTATCGTATATTCAGCCACAGATTTTTGCCCCTGCACCAATGTCTGGTATTGATAGAATAAAAATTGATCATAATATGGAGGAAGAAATCTTGTCATCAACATCCTTTTCATTTTTGGCCAAAACCTTATTGGCTGTTTTCCCAAACGTCTTCTTTGGATTTGAGTTTGCTCCCACCACAAAGAAGCTCCACCTTTTAATCGATAAGCCACCAACTTTACTTGTTTTTCTTCTGGAATCTCTACAAAATCGAAAAATCTCTCAACTTCTGCTACCCAATTCAGGAAATTTTCGATATTTAAATTTCCATTGAATGAAGGGATGTCGACTTTCAATCGAAACTCTTCTTGTCGATATTGACGAGTTGTCCTTGAATTAGGGTTATGATCAAAAAATTGAGCAACCTCCTCGTCTGAAGAATCACCATCGTTGGTCTAAACCCTACGAGATTGTTGTGGTAATATGGGATTTAAGTGAGGTCCCTAAACAATTCTCCTGGCACCACCTTCACCTCCTATATTGCCCTGATTTGTTTGTAACGTCTGCAGTTCCGTTTCTATCTACTCTATTCGTACAGGCAAAGTTTGGAGTGCAGTCGTCACGGCATGTAACTCTCAACACGTCAGAAAAAGTACTACCTTCATCGGTTTGGTTGGCCATCACAAGGGAAAATCTTGGCTCTGATACCACCTAACGCGGGAGAGAGAAGAATAACAACAGGGTTTGAAAAGATAAAATCATAAACTCTCAAAAGAGAAATATCACTCTCAAAGAAAAATATTATTAATCATAAATACCAAAATAATGAAACACTATAGGTATTTATAGGAAATACAAACCCCATAAATTAGGAAACTATAGAAACTAGGAAATTAGAGAAATATAGAAACTAGAAAAATTAGGAACCTAAAACTAGAAAAATTAGGAAATTAAGAAAATTAAGAAACTCTAAAAATTAGAAAATTATAGAAATTGAAAACTAACGGATCTCTTTCCTTTTTCATAAGCCACCTGAATAATTTTTAAAAAGTTGTCCCACATCAAATGGCTATAGTCATTTCCTCCACGGAGTGACTCAACGGGGTGACGTGGTTGGGGTTAGATTAATGGGGGAGATAGACGTGGCTCCTTTTGCTGTATGTCGTACTATATCTGGAAGCATGCCGGTGAAGTACGATTCAACGCCAAGGAAGGGGGATATAGTATTTCGAGATAAACAGATTGAAAATCCCTTGGCGGGCTTTCGTCGGTCAAATATGGTATGGAGTGATTTCACAGGAAGGCTCCGTGATTTTTTAGAAAGTCTAAATTATGTGGATGTCATGTTTGTTTGAATAAGTCGGATTTTATCGAGATTATTTTGTATCCAATAGATATTTATAAATTATGTTTTGACTTTTCTACATTCACCATCATTTATTGTCATAACTATACCATTGCACTCCATTCACTGAGTATTCTCATACTCACCCCTCTCTTTCATATTTTTCAGAGGAAGTTTAGGAAGGATATGTCATTTTGACCCGTCAAAGAGTTGTTGTCGCTGAATCTCAGTAGGTATTGAGATGTAAGATTTATTTTGTTTGGATTGATATAGCATGATCCATGAAAAGGGAACTATTGTACTATTCTTTTGGTTTGGATCATGGAGATCCTTAGAGTGGAAGTTCTGTACATTTCATACTGTTTGGATTTTATTAATATTGACTTGATTTCTCTTGAGTAAGTATTGGTAAAATCCATACTAATATGATTTAAGATTTCATTGTTTTACTTGAATTCATTTTTGGAAAAATGTTTATATTTTATTGGGACATTTGGAAATTTTATTATGGATCTTGATCTATTTTGAGTTTGTAAATTCATTGAAATACTTGAGAATGCTGAATGGCTGGGTTGGCTAAATTGCATGCGTGCATGTACAGGGATGCATCCATACTGACATTGCATGGCTTTGATAATTAATGACCTAGAAGGGTCATTTACACGTTGTTGAATTATTTTTGAAACAGGATGAATAAGTTAAATGCCTTACGGTGTCTTGATATATGGGGAGGTTCTACCCGTATGTCAAGATAACGCAGCGGTTGTCGCGTGTTCGATTCGAGTGTTGGGACGTGACAGCTAAATTTAACTTTTATAGATGTAGGGGCAAAGCCAGACATTCCTCATGGTAGGCAACAACTGAACACCACAATCTTCAAGAGCTAAGTTTGAAGACAATGTTTCTGCAAACAAAATTATATCTAAAACTAATAGACCACCGAGAATGCTCCTTCCCACAGAGAACAACATACACCTTACTTTTCAAGCCTATTTTACATTTTCCTCTAGCAATCTGGTTCACAAAATATTCTTTAGAACTATTTGTCCCATATATGGACATTCTCCTTTGGAATTCGACATGACATTGAAGAACCAACACTCTCCTTTGGTTAAGGAACATTGTGGCTCTACTTAGTGGAATTTATGGGCACAAAATTGACTATCTACTTTAGTATGTGGAGGTTATATGAAATTAACCTACAATGATAAAATGAAAAATTAATGTTACGTGAGAGGAATGCATCCAATTTGTGAAGAAGAAAAGAAGGGTCTTGACATTAAACTTGGAAAGAAAAGTGGAATTAGATATGTTGCATACTTATTGGAAGATCAACCAATAAAAAAGGACAAGGAAAACAAATACCTTAATTAGCATCCATGTGATAATGATTGAGAGAAATAAGGATTTTCTTTTCTCAACTAATAATCACACAAACATTCTCCTGAACATCAACGATACAATAATACAGATTATCAAGATTATCATACCCTTCATTCTTAAGCGGCACTTGGTTTCTCCACCGTAGAGAGGATGCCCTCAACTCACAATTAGAATTCTCAAGCCATTGAAGCTGATCCTGACAACTTGAAATGATCTGGTATAGGGGTCCCATCAAGCTCCCTTGTAAGTAACGAGTGATTAATTCTTTTTGATTTCCCTGTAGACTGGTGGTTTTATCTCGGATAACAGCTCCTTGATCGGCCCATAACGCCTTGCACTATCTTCTTGATCAATAGTTGGACGGAAAAAGGATGGTACAGATATTCTTGGGCCTATGCTTTTGGACAATACTCGGTGTTTTGCACTTCTAAATTTGTCATTAGAAAGAAGCTGCAAATAATGAAGTGTAGAATATCATTTGACAAGATTTACAACATGGCAATATTCATGCTCTTGCATAGCCCTCCAAAGGACATATGTGCATTTTTCGTGAAAAATGAGTAAATCAAATTAGGACACTTTGAGTGGGAAAAAGTTTAGGTGATTATGACTTGCCTGCAGAAGATCTGCCAAGTTTACCGTTAAAGCACCGTGGATGGGAGGAACATCGACCCAATGATTCTCATGAAGAAACTGAAGGCCGCCAATTTCATTTTGTAGAAGCACAGTAAGGACACATATATCAGTATGGCTGGAGGCGCCTAAAGTTAGCTCAGGCTCTGGGCAAGCGGGGTACTAGTGCCCAACGAGGCTTTGTTCTTCAGCACAACCAATTTCTTTCAGGTAATCGTGTTTCAGTCCCAGAGCCTCAGAGAGCAATTCAAATATAGTAATTGCCAATTTTATCACTTGCTTTGAATATTCAATCATTATATCTCTGCAAGTCAAGTAAGAAAATTGTAATTGCAAATCTTTAGCAAGAAAGAGAATGGGGGCCAAGAACAGACCAGGTAATCACTAAAGTAGGACATTTGGGAAGAGGGAGGATGACTAAAACATTTCATGCCTTTGAAGTACCTGCATACAGCTGGTATCAATTCGGGATCAATTGGCTCTGGAGCCATGGGACACGCAACTGTGTCGCACCAAATGCCAGCTGGTGTTGAAGAAGGAAAAGGATTACTACTGTAAAAGAATTTTCGAGTGGGATCGCGCGAATAGAGCTCTTTCTTAACCTCATCAACCAGGTCAAAAAATCGAAGCACCCCATTGATCATTTCATCCAAAACACTCTCTGGAATTCCATGATTGATCACCTGAAAGAAACCCCATTTCTCACTTGCATCTCGGACTCTATCAATGATCTCTGCGCGCAAAACTGGATCCTTATTAATGCCTTTCAAATTTATGATGGGGGTATCGGAATCAGCTTCAGAATCCGACTGCATATAAAGCTTGTCCGGCTGATGAACAAAAAGCCACGGGACCTTCGTTATTCCAGCATCCACAAGTCCCTTAACCCCAAGTCTTGAGTCCACTAAGGCTTTCAATTCACTTGTTCGGTCATAATCTTCTTCGAGCTCTGCATGAACTTTAACAGAATTTGTTAATACCATTCTCTCCTCTCAAAGATAGGGCTGGTTTTACAAGATGGGCTAAACTATTCATGTATTGTATTTTAAGTGCATTAGTGGGTGATTTTGATAAATGGGTGATTTTGTTAAAAAAGTATATGCTTAAGATTATTCTATATTTTTCTCAATTCTTATGTTAATACCTGAAAGTGACAGAAATGATGGGTGTCTTTCAAATTATGTTTTGTTTTGACTGTAGATGAACTCTACGGTGGCACAGAAGATGTCGCCACTCAAACTTTCAAGAAAGAGCCGAGTGGCCCCTCCATTCATTGGCCATCATTTCTTCCACAGGTAGCAACAAAAATGCCCAAAAATGGATAATTTGGCTGATCTTTTAAGATGGACCGATATTTTAATTGAGATCGTTTTTTAAGATAAGGGTCGTGAAGTGCACTCGAATGTCCTTATAAGGACAGTTTAATTAAGATATTAAAATCTATCTTCTGTATTTGGTGGTCTTTCTCTGCTAGGGGACTCCAAGAAGAGACTGAACAAATAGTTTCCACTGTTCTAGGTAAAATTTTTCTTTTCTTAGAGAAAAATGAGACAAGTCTATGTTGAGACCATCATATATACAGCATATGGGACAAATCTGCTCTGTGGCTATGCTTAACACTAGATCTCAACCTTACAGGAGACATTTAAGCAAGAATTGCTTAGCATTTAGGTGTCCCTACAAGGACGTTAAAGTTATTTGATTAGTTACATTGTTAACAGCACATTAACATCCTATTACCACAGCTCTTACACTAGCCGCTGTCATGACTGATCAAAATCTTTCGCTTACAAATAACATGTGGTGGGTAATCTCAAAATGATATTATTTATTTAATTGCATAATTAGGTTTTTACTTTAATGTTTCTCATTCGATTTTAAATTTTAAAATTTAGATTTTCGAATTTGATTTTAGATTATTTTAAAATGAAAATTAAAGCCATACTAACCCAGCAGTGATGTAATATAAATCAGGAGTACAAATATCCGTCCGGCTAAGAAAACCACTAATGAACAAATCAAATAATCATGACTCACTTAGGTGTGAATGTAGAGCAAATCAAAAGTATATGTGCAAGATTATGTCCTTATTTAATAATATTGTCTCATTAGTCATGAAGCTTAGATATTCTGATGCCAAGCATTCAACAGAGAAGAAGCACAATCACAGGTTCTGCAAACCATCCTTTGAGGCTGAGGTTGGTAGCTTAAATTTTTCCAATGCTCGGACACCGTCAAGGCCTTTGGTGAAAAAGTGTGCCATAAACTCCTTTTCAGTAACTTCCTTGTAAATTGGGGGGTTTTGCTCTGAAATCAGCTCCTTAATTGGCCTGTAAACTTTGGGGTTAACATCATCTTGATTAAATGATCTAAAGAAACAGGGCACTGAAATTCTAGTCCCCACTTTCTGAGCTCGGGCTCTATGTCTTACGCTTTGAAACTTGTCATTAGTGATAAGCTGCACAACCCCAATAAAAAGAAAGAAAAATCTGGTTAGGGTATTTCTGATTGCATCTAAAAATTAATAGAAACCTACAACATTGCATCAGTTAATCCTAATCCATAACATAACTATTTTCAATTAGATTTTCTATTAGGGGCTAGTGTTTGGATGGGACAAAATAGTATATGGAAAATTTGTAACCACGTTTTGAAATTATAAGTACACAAAGAATATTTTATTTATAGTCTGATAAGAAAAATTTACCCACAAAAATTAAATAAATAAATTAGGTTTTTAATATGATCAAGAGTACTAGCCTGGAGAAGGTCTCCAACATTAGCTGTTAGGGCACCGGGTGTGGGACGAACATCGACCCAATGGCCTTAGTGGAGGACTTGGAGACCACCAGTTTGATCTTGTAAAAGCAAGGAGAGAAAGCCAGCATCAGTGTGGTTGGTGAAGCCCCAAGTTAATTCTGGTTCTGGGCATGGAGGATAGTAGTTTCCCATAAAAAGAAGGCCTCTTACGCAATCCATTTCTCTCAAGTAGTTTGAATGTAGCCCTAGTGCCTCCGACATCAGCTCAAAGAGCATAATCCCAATTCTCATTATTTCCTTGGCAGATTCAATCATCATATTCCTACAAAATTATCAACCATTTATACTTAAATTATATTTAGTAAATTGTAATTGAGTAAATTTTCTCAATTCCCAATTTTTTTATAGTATAAATAGTTTGTTTGATATAAAATTTCATTCCCAGATATAGCCATGTCTGATTAGTTTAACCCGTCTGTTTACAAGGTTTGGACAATAGTATTGAGTTTGTGAGCCTAATTAGACATAGTCCTCTTTGGCTCAAACCATGTTGAGGAATAAGAGAGATCGCATGAAGGATGTGGGTAAAAATGTTGGGGTCAAATGGGCTCACTGGACCGTAGCCAGTCGCAAGTATCTATGGCATTGGCCAAATAGTAGATAAGCACATGAATTTTCATGATTTCACATTGTTGCATAAAGGTTAAAAAAATATGGATGTGCCAATATGCAAGAAAGATGAAGAACCTGCAAACTTCTGGCAATTCCTCAGGTTTTGGAGGATTAGGAAACATAGGACATACAAAGGTGTCTCTCCAACTAGCGGCTGCAACTCTGAACAGATCAATGTTGGTGTTGTACACGAACTTTCTCTTCGGATCATCACGGGAATAGAACTGTTTCTTCACCTCTGTATCTTGCTCAAAAAACCTTCTCACCCCATCAATCATCTCATCCAATATTTCTTGTGGGATCCCATGATTCACCACCTGAAAGAAACCCCATTTTTAACAAGCACCCTTAACTTCTTCGACAACCTTAGCTCGCAAAACTGCGTCTTTGTTAACGTTTTTGAGGTCTATGATTGGTATTCTCAATTCTGTTGGACTCAAGGAAAATGCATCTTTTCCAGGCTTGTCATTGTCATGGATGAATATCCGTGGGAGCTTCGTGCTCCCGGCATCTACAAGTCCCTTCACTCCAATTTTGGATTCATCGAACGATTTCACTTCGCTTTCTCGATCGTAATTTGATTGATGAGGTTGTGATTGAACGCCATCCGAGATTGTGACAACCATGGTGTACCGTTTTCACTTGTGAGAGAGTGAAATGTATTGGGCTAGTTTCAACGTGATACAATTATGCCTCTCTCAGAGATTCGTGTAGAGCGTGTAATGAAGAATGCAGAACAAAGGACTACCACAATAATTGTATTATCTCAGAGGGAGGAGGAGACCATGGCCACAACATTTTCTAATGTCATTATCAACGTTAGAAACAATGAAGATCACATGTAACCACTTGGCCAATACTATGATAAAAGATTAGCACTCAACGTATCCCAAAAATAAACAAATTTTAATCCAAAAATTGATAGAAAGATAAATTTAAAATTCAATTGAATTAATTAAAAAGGAAATACCCCATAAACTTTATCTACATGGTGAAAATATAATATACACGTATTAAAATTAAAAAGCTTATTAACTAAATAATTTTTAAAATAAAAAGAAAATTCTAAAATTAAATTACTCTGTAAAAATTAATTCTCGCATAGCAAAAACTTTTCGACAAACAGTAACAACTCTTGATTCCAAAATAATCAAAAAGAATCATCCGGGTCCCCTCCCCCACTTTGTCTTGGCGTCAACTTGTTCTAAATCACTTATCATTTTGAATTTTTTTTTTTTACACCACCACCGATATCTGAAACTATATTCCGACTAATTCGATTTGAAATTATAGTGGTTCATTTCAAAAGCTACCCTTCCAGCATAATTTTTTTTCATTTTCAAAACTCGAATCCGAGATCTTAATTAAGAAACTTAGTATCATACTTGCACTAATACTTCAAGAATGAAACATTATTTTTGTAATGTTGAACTCAAACACCTTCTCTGGATGCAATGCTTCTACCTCATATAATGACACAGTTTTTATAATTTGTGGAATTGTAATGTCATTATTTCATATTATATATCTATGTTTGTGCATAACTTTCCATTTTTCATGTACAGGAAATATCTTTTGGTTGAAAGTAGGTAGCAAGGCATTTCTATGATAGTGAGAAACCATAAATGGTAAATTTCCACAAGGAGAGTGGGGCGACGCGGACGCATTGGCGGTGCATGTGATGCGTCAATGTCGCTATAAATGGTTGTGAGGGGACCGCCAGGACAAGCTACCTTACCCCCAAGGGGCTGTAAGGCAAGCCAAGCAGGTTGAGCTTTATCTGAGTTTTACTTGTCAAAATCTCGGCAGAATCTCGGCTTTGCAACTCATTCAAAACTTTGGTGGGGTATGAATGATCTAAGAGTTGTACTTATAATTCAAATTACATATTTCGTAATGGGAAATTAAATATAAATTTTGTAATG
Organism: Dillenia turbinata; assembly: GCA_037126225.1. Lineage (NCBI taxonomy): Eukaryota > Viridiplantae > Streptophyta > Magnoliopsida > Dilleniales > Dilleniaceae > Dillenia > Dillenia turbinata. The sequence continues at coordinate 6,155,611 of JBAMMX010000012.1, forward strand.
GGTGGGGGAGGTGTAATAATATTGCCCAAAAGTAGCCGTGATCATGGTTTTACAGCCGTTGATTGGAATTCCAAAATTGACGCCCTTTGGTTCGATGGTTGGAGGAACATGTTCACTTTGCTTCTAAGACGTATAAGAAATTTATCAATATTTAGTTGGTTCGGTCACTGGACATTGATACCTCTTAAATAAGATATCGGGTTTGAATCTTCTATGTGAATAAAACAAACACCCAAGATTTTTATTAATTAAACGTCCAACTCAGTGATCAACTCAACTCAAACTGAATTTAATCGTTAGCGTAGATTATTAACTCATAATTATCAAAATAAAAAGATTATGAACTCATTATTACCCATTTATTATGGATAAATTAAATAATATGCTCGAGATTATACCAAACTCGGTATGAATCAAAGAGACAAAATTGAGCTTGTTAATTAAAACAGTCGAATTAAGCAAACTAATTCTCGGTCTAAATTAATCAAAAGAGTATTGGGCTTGGACCTATTTCAATAAGCCCATCTTGGCTCTATTCCCGGAGAAGGTGAGTTTATTTGGTCCTTTTAAGACCATTCAACCCAATCCAAGAGGATGGGGTTTTTTCTATTTCTTTTTCCTCTCTCTCTCTTGGATTAAAGATGATTAAACCACGACTCTTCCCAGCTACTATAAATCCCATCAATCTGGTTCAGGCACACGATTTAATCATATGATTCTCTTCATCATGCCATTTCAAGAGCCTTTTAGGACTGCACTAACTAAAATTTAGGGGGAAAAAGGTCATAAAAGAAAAAGAAAATGCTCAATTAGGGATGCACGTTTACAGGAGTGGGCTTTGGATCCCAACAGTAGAAAAACTTGTTCTCCCAAAGCCTATTTTAACCCAACTTAACCCCGCCCATGCAACCCAGCCTAGACGTGGTTAAGCCCATCCCGTGAATAGGACAATGCCCTCAACAAAAGTATGTTCACCCCAAGCCCAAAAGCTAAAAGAATAGTTCGCTACGTTCTCACATGGTCCTTGGATCTAGAAAATGCACTCACATTGTTCTGATTAGACTTGCCAGACCTAAACCAGCTGCCATTTCCATAGCTCAACATATCACTAGCATACATCAGTACTTGGCAAGAATCTCACTGGGATTCATATCTCCAGCATTCCGATATATAAAACCTTGGTTAAAACATGGATGCTACAACGTGCTTTGGTTTATCTAAACTTTTATTACGACTCTTAATACAACATCGTCCATACCCCAAATTACTGCCTCGTACATGCAAACTGTCCTGATTGATCTGCAAACTAGCAGCCTTATTTTATTACATCTGCATAGTATATAGATAGCACACAACACCATCAAGTGCAGAATTACGCCTTCTGCAAGCTATCCGCACAAGCTGAATTTGACAGCTTGAACTTTTCGAGTGCACGAATGCCATCAAGGCCTTTGGCGTAGAAGTGTGTCATGAACTCTTTCTCTGTAGTTTCCCTATAAATAGGGGGGTTCTCTTCTGATAAAAGCTCCTTAATTGGTCCATACACTTTAGGGTTAGGATCAAATTGAGAGCATGCTCTAAAGAAAACAGGCACCGAAATTCTGGGGCCCGCCTTTTGTGCGATAACTCTGTGCTTGACGCTTTGAAATTTATCGTTGGTGATGAGCTGCAGAAAGAAGACAGAAACAAAATGATCAACTCACAATCCACTTTTTGTTGCATTTTATGTTCACCACTTGTTGCCACTCGTGGAAATTAACATAGGCTTAGATGTAACAGTATCGAATAAAAAATAAATAATTAAATAATATATTTATGGACAGAGCTACTAGTATTTTGTTTTTCTTTTTAGACATCACCGTTGAGATCTCCACCTGGTGTGAAATATTTAATTTAAGTTATAATTATTACTCTTAGAGAAAATCTACCACCATACCCTCACGAAAGTGCTCGATGGGCCATAAACCAAAACCAAGAAACTTGATTAATCACAACATTTGCACAGTGAAACAAGATCAATAGCAGGAAGCTAAACAAAATTTCGAATGGATCGATTGCAATCCAATGCAAATGCAGTACTTCAAGGATGATGATTTTCTCTCTTCTCTTGAATAGTTTGAAGTTTAGGAGGTTTCACATGCAAGGCCTTTCAATTTAAAGTGAGGAGACATGACAGAAAAATAGCTAAAAGGGAAGGGATATGCATGATTATATTACACTTGCCTGTAAAAGATCTCCAACATTGGCTACTAGAGCACCACGAACCGGAGGAACATCAATCCACTGATCTTGATTGAGCACTTGGAGGCCACCAATATCATCTTGTAGGAGGAGAGTCAAGAAGCCAGCATCAGTATGGTTGGTGATGCCCCATGTTGATTCTGGTTCTGGACATGCAGGGTAGTAACTACCGAGAAAAAGAAGACCTCTTGCACAATCCAATTCCTTCAGGTAGTTGGAGGGAAGACCAAGACTCTCTGACATTAATTCTAATATGGTATGCGCAACCGCCATCAAGTGCATCGAGGATTCAATCATCATATCTCTGCAAATTGATTAAGTGCATATTGATTGGGACATCACATCAACGAGTGTGATTTGGTAATGAACAAACAAGGCAACTTTGGCCTAATACATTTAAAAGTCACAAGTAGCTTCTTCCAACATCAAAATTACTAAGTGGAAATACAAGAGTATGAAATTTAGACCTCATGTTGTTCCGATATTCGTGTGACTCGACAATTGTAATTAAGAAACAAGCAGAGAGTGATCATTTGTCATTACAAAACTTATCATTGAGGGGTTGACAAAACGTATCACTGTGTTAATCCCATTCAAGGTTAATAGTTTTATCAGTAGGAAAAATCAAAAACATTTTCTACAACAATTAAATCATGCAGTGTGAGCTTCATCCAGGGTAATACAATATATTTATCCACAGATGATTGATTATTAAAAATAGAGCAATGACACTCATCACCCCCCCCCCCCAAAAAAAAACTCCTCTCTTGTCTTTACCATCACCTTGAATCAATCATTAAAATATGAGAAAAACAAAAATCGTTCTTCCTTAAATTATTGTACAAACAAAAGTACAACAATGGAAAAAAAAAAAAAAAAGACACGTACACTCCTGATTTGATTTTATAATGACCCAAAATTATAAATCATAGTTTTCATTTGAAATCAGTAAAAATAAAAAATAAAACATTAGTTCTTTCTCTTGAACCTTTTTTCCCCTTTCTTGGGAGGGTACATTAATGAATACAAAATAATGATGTGCACAGCATGACATTTATTATTACTATTAGTCCAACAGAAATAGATATAACAACAGAAGATGAGCAAACCACACAAGGAATTTTCTATTATCATAACGGTGGATTTAAAAAATTTTAGATGGTCAAGATTTATCGCAAACCACACAAGGAATTTTCTATTATCATAACGGTGGATTTAAAAAATTTTAGATGGTCAAGATTTATCGTGATTACTATTTTGTGAGTATTGATAGTCATAGAATAAAAGAATAACTAAACATATGCACTCAAATATGATTTTTAATAATTTAAAAAAAAAAAATAGTACCTGCAAACCTCAGGCAATTGCTCAGGCTTAGGAGGATTAGGAGCCATATTGGCCATAAAAGTGTCTCTCCAACTGGCAGCCTTCACACTGAACAAATCAAAATTGGAATTATACAAAAACTTCCTTGTCATATCTCTTGTATAATACTGTTTCTTAACCTCAGTGTCCTGTTCATAAAATCTACGAACCCCATCAATCATTTCATCCAAAACAGTCTGTGGAATCCCGTGATTGATCACCTGGAAAAAACCCCATTTTTCGCATGCATCTCTGACCTCATCTACGACCTTTGATCGACGAATTGCGTCCTTATTAATGTCTCCGAGATCAATTACCGGAATCCCAGAATGGGTTTGGTCGGCGGGTTTAAGGTCGAGTTTGTCGGTTTCATGGACGAAGAATTTTGGGAGTTTGTCGATTCCGGAATCTACGAGACCTTTTACTCCGATTTTCGATTCGTCAAATGTTTTCAGTTCGGTTTCTCGGTCGTAGTTCAGGTCTGATTCGGCTGTTGCGCCCATTCTTCGGTTTTTTGGAGAGATTAACGGAAGATGGGCAGAACAAAGAAGAACAGAGCGTGGTCCGAAGTGATGGAAGTAGAGGGGTCTTTATAGAGAGAGAGAGAACAGTCAAAGGAGGCAGATTAAGGAGTCGAGGGGCACCACTAGTTTTTGCTTTGATGGTCGTTTGGTGAAGATTTTGAAAAGATGACTCCTGTCTCTGGAAGAGAAAAGGAAAAGAAAATAATAATTACTTTCTAGAAGAATTTTTCTTTTTATTTTTTATTTATTTATTTTTTACATGACACCAAAATTATATCACTAAATCTCAATAAATACAGTTAAATGAGGATTTTTTTATCACTTCGGGAGACAAAAATTTTCTGTATTTAGATGAAATTCAAAACAAATTTTAGAAAAGCAATTTCTAGGAAAAAAAAATTGAAAACCATTTTCAGGTTACTTTTTTTTGGCAAGAGTTGTAGAAAATATGAAATTTATGGAATTTATTAAGAAACGAAAGTTAATTTAAAAAATAGTTTCTGATAAAAAACTTTGTCGAGATGATTCTTAAGAGTAATTTTCTTATAAAGAATGGTATTTTGGATTCATGTTTAAGAAATGAAACCTTTCAAGAGGAAACATTTTTTTTCCCTTATTTGGGTTAAGATATGAAATAATATTTAGGTCATTAGCAACTGAGAAAGAAATTAATATTTGAAAATGATAAAATATTAATTAAATTAAAAATATATTTTTTAAGTAAATGTCAAAATTTTAATTTTCTTTTTATATAAGAGATGCTAGAATCCATTAAAAAAAGAATAATATGGTTATAACTTTTTTCCAAATGTTAAAAAAAACTATCGGAAAACATCACAAAAGTGGGCCAACAGCGTGAAAGACCGGGCAAAGGGAACTTCCGTGGGCCGGTGGGCCCAATTGCGACCAGAATGCTGTTTTGGAGTAACCCCCACTATTGACCAATTGACACATTCCTTAAATTTCTACCGAGGGGAGAGTACATTCCTCACAACCTTATTAAATTTTTTAAACTAAAGTTTTAAATTTGAATTTTAAAAATAAAAATATTTATATTAGAAGGGTCAATATCTAAATTAAATCTCACAACGAATCAAATCAAACAGACTTTTAAATACCCAAAAAAAAATTTTACTTACTAGTTTTTTTTTTCTTGTTAATATTAAATGTCTTATTAGAAATTTCACCATCTCGTAATGAATCGATCATTATCATAATGTTGCATATTACTTGTAAAGATTTAGTGTTTTTGTTATTGTTACTTTATATAGAAAGAATTTGAAATATATACTAAAAAAGTATTTTCTAGAAAAGGATAAATATGCAATAAATCAAGATGTTATCATGGTTATGTCTAATCTTATAAGAATAACAACATATGTTATTATTACTGCTACTATATATAAAAAGATTCTTTTAATTGAAAACATATCAAAAAAATAATTTTAGTAAATTTAAATATACAGATTTTAAATATAAACTTTACTTAAAAATGAACTAAAAATAAATTAGGATAATTTGAAATATCTTAGGCAAGATCTAGAGAGTTGAATAATATGTTAACTAAAGTTCTTTTAAAATATGGGAAGAGAATTATGCGCGCGCGCGCGCGAGGGAGGGGGTGAGGGAGCATATAAGCAATCTTGATGCGTGAGATTGAGAATATATGCGATGTAATAGGTGATTTATCTATAATATAAGAATAATAAAATCAACGATAAGTAAATTTTTTTAATCAAAATTTTAAATTTGAATATTATAAATAAAAAATTAGACATCAGAAGAGTTAGATTGTAAATTAGACTCTATAATTGATTAAATTGAATTTATCAAAATTTTGGATATCGATGGTTAAGTGTAAAAAAATATATATTAGAATGAAAATTTAAAAGTCAAATCAAAAGATATGTGTGTGTGTATAGAAAACAAAATATGTATAGCTGTGGATGGAAGTAGCCCATGGTTTCCATTTCCCTTGGGATCATCTTTGCTGAATGGATAATGGTGAAGAGAATACGGAGTTTCTAGAAGTTATCTAAAGTCGTTGTCCTAAGACTTCACGGGTCAATGAATTCGGTGTAACGCTTTCCAATTCGATGCCCCATTTTTCCTTTTGCTGACCCCTTTACTTAATAATTCTAATTTTTCTTCTTTCTTAATGCACAACCTACACCAGATATCTCTCTCTATTTATTTTTTTTTTACTCAAATCCGAATTTATTATAATAAAGAAATTGGAGGGGAGAGAAAAGTGACACTTAATCTGAAATTCATTAACCTCTCCATGTATATATGTATAGGAAAAAAAAAAGACATAATGCTATATATCTACTCTTAGGGTGCTTAATAATTAATTCACAAGATTGATTAAATTATTATTCCACATCTATCATTCTAGGAGGCCAAAGTCAAAATACCCATTTCCTCAGGTTAATGGAACTCAATAAGATGAAAATTTCTCATTTCAACTCTTTCACATAAGTATAATTATGGTGTGGATTGCAAATATTTATTTATTTATTTATTCATCACAGGGTTCTAGTAGTTCTTGTTTGAAGAATAACTTTGAATGCTTGGATGTTCTACTCATTATATTGTGACAGTGAAGAACAACTTTTTTGGGGCCGGGGGGCGGGGTGGGGCAAATCATAGGCCTATGATGATCGATCTCGTGTGGTTTCTGGGCTACCCACGCCACGCAAGGACAACATTAATTATCCAAAATTTTAATCGCAAAAGTTAAACTAAAATATAAAGGTCAGGCAAGAAAAGATTAGATATAGAAAAAATTATGAGCATTATCAAGCCAGACAACGCTGAAAATTTTGTTGGTACTTGCACACCTATTACATATTTGGTGGGTCACCAAAAAAAAAATTGATATATAGGCTAAGACATGTCTTACAAAGCCAAAAATTATTAAACTTTTGAGTCCATGAGACAAATAAAAGCGTGTCTCCCATTAGCTGCAGGGGGTTCGTGCAAATCAAACCTGAATTTTTTCGCATTATCTTGAGTATATAATACTCCTTTGATCTCTGTCTGTTGCTCATCCAAAACACTTGCTGGAATACCATGATTCACCACTTGAAAACTGAATTGTTTGCAAGAGTCATCTCGGTTCTTGATGTCTGTTCTTTGATTTGTCAGTCATCCGAGTTCGGTTTCACCTGCGGTGGATCTGAGACATCACACTTCAGCTGATTAAGTTGCAGACTGTAATAGGACATTTACCATCTTCTGCAGGCCCTCAAGGGACTCTGTCCAAGGTTTTTTTAAACCCTTAAGAGACTCTCGTCCCATCCCTTGTTTCTTGCAGGGACGGGACCCGTGTTATTTTAAGACACTTCAACTATAGAGGACGGGAGACACCCTTTATTTCGAGGCACCAATGAGGGATAGATCGGGACAGGAGTCCCTTGTTAACAACTATTGGGGAGAGAGAGCTATTGAGTGTTGTTGAAGATAAGTTTTACTTAACAGATGATGTCTTTGCTAACTCGAATGGAGGACTGGCCATCAGACGAACTTGATTGATGGGATTTGCAAAAAATCACCGAAGTGTGCTCCGACATGGGAGATTTTGACGTTAACTAGCGATTTTCAAAAAAAGAAACAAACTGAAAGAAAGTTGTGTAATGCCCTTGTGTGCTATGTGTAATTTCAAAAAGCGCTCATGTAGGAGTCTTGTATGCATCTGGAGCATTAAAACTCTAGTCTCCTTATGCAAACACCCCGAGATTACAGGAATTGTAGTAAAGGATTCCCAAAAATTTTAAATTCTACCAGTGCGAAAAATTCAGATTGTTACGGAGATTTTTTTTTCATATCGGCTATAATTGGAATTCTTCTTTCCATCTATGGGAGATTGCCTCCTTGTTTGTAAGAAAAGTAAATAATATCTTAACAGATCAAGCAATAATCATCGAGCACTAAGGAGGCATTAGGATTGGTTAACTGGCGATCTGTTCGGTGAATACCAAGATAGTGGGTCGTGTTTACCCATCTGGGAGGTGTATCCCGTATAGGCGATACGTTTTAGTGCATTCTAATGCATCTTGTCTATTGGATCATGGGCCCAGAGAATTTCAATCCTCATGCTAATAGGCTCTTAGACTGTACTACATCAGTTTCCCCTGACTCCTGATGTCATTCCATATGAAGAGTTTTAGGAGTGACATTAAATGGATAAGTATTTGAAAGCACATACTATTTCGGTTATCGTGAATCGTCTCCAATACGCTTTATAAAACGTGGTGTTTGATTGGTTCATGCACTATCATGTCTTCTTTTTGTCTGTTTCAACTGTTGCATGAAGAGGCACTCACAGGCCAGATCATTTGAGATTTGTAAGCAATACTCAGAAAGAGAGCAGGTGAGAAACGAATAAAGTTGATCGTCACGTGCTTATCCGAGCATAAATGACATTAGGAGCACCATGTCGGAATATGAACTACATAACGTTCAAAATAACTTGTTATCAGGGGATGATTATGTTCTTTGTTCGGCCACTGATGAATATAGAGCGAATACGGCACCAAAGGATCATGTGCCAATATACAAATAGTATGTCAAATATGGCTTAAATGTGCCATATATGGCAATATCGCCCAAGTTTTGCTTCGTTGGAATATTTTTCCAATGATATTGATTCCCAATGCTTGGCACTTAGTGATAGCCATGATGTCACTGATGAGCTTTTGTCATCTCCGCTTCGATCTCAAAATCTTGGCATCGATGTTTTCCCTCAAGAGTGCACTCGTGGCGGTTCTACAAATGGATGATTTTATCTTCAAACTAGACCAGAGTCGAATTGGAAGTTCTTTTACAAAGAGAGCATGGACAAAAGTTAGATATGCAAGTACTTCTTTGTGGAGTTTTTGAATAGGGATTTGATGTCCACACTACCGAGAGCCGACGAAGAACTACTCCTTGGGTTAAAGTCTCCTCAACCCACTTGCCATTCATAGTTCATACATTCTGTTGGTGGCTATTGTAATGCTAATAAGAGGCGTATTTAGATTGAGGCCCTTTGGAGCGGCAAGATGCTGACCCTGGTGCATCTATTGCTGGGAGAGAAGAAAAAGATTGAAAGGCCCCTCCTGGCCGAGGAAAAGAACAATAAATTCTAGATGTCATCACTTCCCCCGAGTAAGAGGATTTTATGGAGATTACTACCATCAAGGAGATGCGGTTGGGCCGAAGAGAAAGATGATTGAGTCGATGATTGTATCCGATAGGGTGTGGACAATGCTCCCCTTTCTTCCTTAGTGCAAAAGAAGAAAAAGATTCATCTTTTAACCTTGTCTGAGTAAGGGTGTAGGAGAGAATAGGGAACAGGATTCTCTGGGCATGTCAAGGGTTGCCGAGGCTAGGGTTCATGAGTCTGAGGCTCGAGGAGATGTGGGTGCTCGAGCAGAGCGCTTAAGGGGCGATGAGGCTGTGGAGAGAGAGAAAGAGGGTGAGAAAGGAGAGGGAGAAGGAGATGAAGAGGTCAAGGGCCATACCTACGAGGAACCAGCAGAAGAGAGAGAGGGGACAAAGGGGCAAGCTATCGAGGACCTACAGGAATTCCTATTGGGTTGACCAGAGATCCCGATATGGAGCCATCTTTCGTTATTTCTTTGTCACTAAAAAAGGGCAAGTGAAAGGTGCTCGGGGGAATAGCTCTTCCCTTGGTTATTCCTATTTGGTCTTATGATGGACGTTAGGGGCAAAGGGAGAGAGGCACCATAGCGATTAGCATAGGTGATCATCGCTACAGCTACATCGATAGTAGCGAGGCTAGGAGGAGAGCTAATCTGATTAATTTCTACCTTTCAAAGCTGGAGTTAAATAAGCTTTCTCTCGAGCAAGGCAACAAGACAATTATATTCTCGGGGCTTACGGTATGACTTCGTTAAAAGGTAATTTGTCTGTATCTTCGATTCTCATGTATGACTTTTCTCATTGCATGTAGACCATTATCTTGGGAGAGTTTCAATGGCTGAGGAGAGAGCAAACAATTGATCACCTGAGACATTGAGCAAATCAAATGGATATCGAGGTTTCTCAGCTGCAAAATGCCCTTTCATAAAGGGAGAGGGAGATCAAGGAGGAAAGAGCATTGTCGGTTGCTTTGAATGCCAAGAATGAGGAGGTGGAGCACTGAGGGCTGACCTAAACCTAGCACTCCAATGGAACGATATGGTCTCCAAGAGCTGTGAAAAATTAGAGGCAGAGACCAGGGTACACGAGGTATGGCTACAAGCCATGGATAAACTGGCCGAAGTACGTGACCGATCTCTAAAGGCCGCTAAACAATGAAAAATCTAACTGGGAGACTATCGCGAATACTATCGATCAACGCATACACGTGCTCGACATAGGTTGTCCAAGAGGCTCCAGTGTACTATGGAGATTATTCATCTAGTAGGATTGGCGGGTGCCATGCCCCTAAAAAATGAAAGTGTCAGCTCTGAAGTGTCGAACCCCGAATAAGCACTTGTTCCTATGGGTGAGATTCCACTTCAAGCAAAGGACGAGAATATTGTCGCCTTTACGCCCCAAGCCAACTTAGAGTCTAGAACTCTTCAGTCTTCTACTCTCCCTCGATCATGATCTTTTGTTTCCTTTCTGCTCGGGCCTTAGTTTTTCTTTCTCGTTGACCTTGGCTTCTTCTTGTCCTTTCCTCACTTGTATTTTTTACACCTTAATTAATGAAGATTTGTGACAAGCCGTCAATAAACCTTTAGATTATCGTATCGATAATATGTTTCATTGTGTACAATCAAAAGAGTGGACCATGCCTACCCCATCAAGGAGATACATCTCTTGCAATCGGCACGTTTGTTCGAGAGAGTGGGTCATATCTATCTGTTGGGGAGATACATCCCTTGTTATCGGCACATTCATTCGAGAGAGTGGGTGCCCACTCGTTGGGAAGATGCATCCCTTATTGACGACATATTTGTTCAAGAGAGTGGATTATGTCTACCCATTAGGAAGATACGTCCCTTGTTGATGGCACGTTCATTTGAGAGAGTGGGTCATGCCTACCCTTTAGGAAGATACATCCCTTACTGACGACACGCTTGTTTGAGAGAGTAGGTCGTACCTATCCATCGAGGAGATACATCCCTTGTTGATGGCATGTTTGTTCAAGAGAATGGGTCGTGCCTACTCATAAGGAAAATGCATCCCTTGTTGACTGCACATTTGTTCAAGAGAGTAGCTCATACCTACTCATCAGGGAAATACATCCCTTATTAATGGCACGTTCGTTCGAGAGAGTGGACACACAGTCCAGCCACACATGTTTGATATGATCAATTTATTATCGAAGGATAACGAGACAAAGTGACATAAAGGGAATAATTATAATGCAACTAACAAAACGAGTGATAAAGCCCAGTGTCACAAAGTATCTAACATGGTGTAGAGAGTTTTGATTGGGAGGAAGAGCCATGGATTCCAGGTCATAAGACAGTGTTCCAATCCCAATGGAGGTCCTGAACTTGACTTTCATATGTTTTGTGCTCGGTCAGGCTTTTAGGGTGTTCAAGCCAGACTAACCTAGGATAGCATTATAGAGTGAGAGTAGTTTGACATGCTGAACACTATGGTAGTTGTAGCATGATCAGGTGGAGTCCTGAGAATGACAGGCAGTGAAATGGTACTTCTGGGGTATATTCATTTACCTGAGCCCCTTAATTAGCCCAGCATGAGGTTGTAGGTGTGCCTAGGTGAAACCCATATACTGGAAAGCATTCAATAAAGGAGGTTACAGTCAGCTCCTTGATCCACGAAAATCCTCTTCACTTCGTATTGTCCGATCTTTGCAGTAATGACAAGGGATTCATGTCGGTCTAGATTAACTCCTATCAGATCATCATCGTTGAAGTCGATCATGGGTCTTTTCTTCTCAGGTGGCTTCTTGACACAGTTGATAAGGATCTCTTCAGACGAGGAATTGGATTGTCCGGTCTTGTGGAAGATCGGGGCCACCATTTGCCTTATTTCATCCTATTGTGTATAGCCTCGGTTGTGTTGGTACAACATCATTAGAATGTAAGTTGGTAGGTAAGGATCTGAAGGATCATATTCGCTCTGCACTTGGAGAATTACCCATCTAGTCGGTTGCGAACTACTCCTGGGGCCGGCTGCGCATCCTGTTAATTTTCACGTCTTGCAATATGTTAGCCTTTAGGGGGAGACCTTCTTTCCCTGCACTTATAAATCTTTGGAGTCGACCACTTTAAACAAGGAACTCAAGTTCATCCCTTAACTTTTTGTATTCGTTCGTTAGGTAGCCATAATTCCAGTTGAAGTGGCAGTATTTTGTCTTATCCTATTTTGAATCATCTTCCGTGAAGCGAAGGGCCACCTGATATAGGGTTTGTTCCAGATCTGGAGTAGAACTTGGCTTGGTATCTCATTTAGAGGGGTGTAGCTAATGAACCTTCGTGGCTGCAGGGGTCCTTATCAGGCCCTCTTAGTCGATGACTATCGAGATAATCGACTACGTTCACTCCGAGCTGGTCAATTTTGCCATTTGTCAAACACTTTAGCATCTTTTGTGGTAATGTACTTCTTTGTGTAAGGATAAAACTCTTGGATAGTAGATGGAGGGTTCTTAGTGATGGATGTTTTCATTCTCAATAGCCGCAAACCCCGTAAGTAATGCTATTAATGAAATATAGTAGTTTAAGCCTGAGACCTTCATCATCTCAATTTTGAACTTATAGAGAAAGTCTCTCAATGGCTCATCATCTCTCTATTATAGTGAGAGGAGAGATGTCGATATCCTTTTGGTCTTTCTACTGATCACAAAGTAAATCTCGAATTGCAACCGAAATTGAGAGAAACTCTTGATATTAAATAAAGGGGAAGAATTGAACCATGTCAACGTGTTACCCTTTAAGGTCATAGGGAAATATTTGTACTGGCGGCGTCTGACATGTCTTTTGATATTATCACAGTTACAAAGTGAATGGGGGATCGGTTCTACCATCATACCTCTCTATCGGAGGAAAAGCATGTCACGAAGCATCCGTTCTGAGAAAACCTTGAAATCGAATGGTGAGAGACCAATAGGATATTGAGCAAGTTTATCTCTTGTTATGTTAACACGTTTCAGTTCGTTTGTCATAAGTTCTTTGACCTGTCTCCTTAAATCATCTGGGTCATATTGGGAAGTCACCGTTGGCTCTCGATGCTCTCTGGGCTTGAGCCTTCGTGAGTGTATGCAACCTAACCCGTGAGAGGAGGATTGTGCTTCTGGTCTGAGGGTGCAACTAAGTTCTTCCAATTATTTGCTCATGTTTTGTATTTTGGACTCGAGTCTTTCCACTTAAGGTCGAGTGGCCCTTTATAGAGAAACTGGAGCGGGGAGTGGAACCAGTTGATTTTGGTGGACAACTAGTAGTTGGTTCTCAAGTAGATTAGCAACAACAGGAACCTCTGCAGGGTTGTTTGGCGCTACAGGTAGGATGGTATTTGTCGTGGTGACATTATGTCCTTCCATCATGGACGTGACTTTAGAAGTGGTTCTAGTCTTTCTCTTGAGGGGTGATCCCTAGTAGAACAAAGCATGGGACAAGTTTTTTTCTAGTCTATTTCTATGGACAACTCCAATCTATTGGTGGCAGGTCTTATTTCACAGATGATGGATCTGCTGATTCGAACGGGAGGACTGGCTATCAGAAAATCTTGATCGATAGAACCTACAAAAGATCATCAGAGACTGCTTCAATGGGGGAGACTCTGATATTCAAGTTAGATAGTAGTTTTTAAAAAGAGAATCAAACTGAAAGAAAGCTGTGTAATGCCCTTGTGTGTTTTATGTGAGTTCAGAGAGCGTCCTTGGTCGGTTGGTTTTATGATGTATATAGAGCCTTTGTGCATGAGTCTCATATATGTCTGGGGAATTCAAACCCTAATTTTCTTATGCAAATGCCCCAAGATTATAGGAATCGTAGTGAAAGATTCCCAAAAATTTCAAATTCTACTGGTATAGAAAGTTCATATTGTCATGGAGATTCTTTTTCTTATCGTCTATGATTGGAATTCTCTTTCCATTTGCGGGAGATTGTCTCCGTGTTTGTAGAAAAAGTAAATATTATCTTAGCGGATTGAGCAATAATCATCGAGCATCGAGGAGGCATTAGGATTAGTTAGCCGACTATCAAGAAAGATCTGTTCGGTAAATACTGAGAGAGTGGATCATGTGTATCCATTTGAGAGGTTTATCCATCATAGATGATACATTTTAGGGTGTTCTAATACATCTTATCTGTTGGATCATGGGCCCAGAGGATTTCAATCCTCACGCTAATGGGCTCTTAGACTGTGCTCCATCAAGTGTAGTTTAGTTTTTCTAAGTTTGGTTATGAACTCATTTGTGCAAGCACGGATGGCACTCGCACCAAGAGAGATAAGTGAGGAGTCTTTAGTGTGTGTGCATCCTTGTGGCAGTTCTGCAGTTCTTTGGGGCCAATGTTTGGGCGTACTTAAGTGTCGTGTGGGAATGTTTGTAAGGCATCAATAAGTATATTGTTTGGGGTGAGGTTTATTCATTTTCAAAGAATAACATTGGTGTAGATAGTTTTAAACAAATTTTAAAAAATATAAAATAAAAATATAAAAATAGTTTTTATTTTTTAAAAAATAGGAAAATTATTTATGTTACATGGTCTAAAAGCCCATTAACATGCAATATGGGCCTGAGGCCCAAAGAATAGAATACGCTAGACATCTGCCAAAGCACATCGTTCACATGGGACATGTTCCTCCTCCTCAACACCTAATGACCAGACCCTTCTCGATAGTTACCTGATCGACTCCCACACCTCTTTGGTAATCGACAATCAGTCAACATTGGAGAAATACTCACCTTCCCGTAAAACATAGGTATGACATCTCGTAATGAGGAAAGAAATCTATGAATCCCCATCGATAAGAAAAGTAATCCCCTAACAACCTTAAGCCTTCTCCAATGGGAAAGACTCTAGATCTTTTACAATTTTGCTTAGTACCCATGAATCTTGGGACACCTCAAGAAGAAAACTAGGGTTTTAGTGTCCTAAAGGCATACTAGACTCAGGGAGGTAAGCTATATATCCCCATTAACCACAAGAAGAAGTACGCTCTCTGGACTCACACATAGCACACAATTGCAAAACGGGGTTCTCTTTCAGTCTGTTTTTTCTTTTTGAAAACCATTTACTAATTTGAGTATCAGAATCTCCATCGTCAAAACACTCTCTGACAATCTTTTATAGATTTCACTCATCAAGATTGATTGATGGCTATCCTACCCATTCAAGTCAGCAGAGATAGCATCTATGGAGCTAAACTCATCTCCAACAAATTGGTGTCATTCGTGGGAAACAAACTGATTTTCTGAATTCCTATTGTTATTCATCCCTTTACCCACTATGACATCGACCGACAGAAAAAGACCAATCATTGGTTTCGATGACGACGATCTGCTAGGAATCGATACTGACTGAAATAACCCCTTAGTCATCACTCCAAGGATAGGATCTTACCTCATCAAGAGAATTTTCACGGATCAAGAAGCAGGTCGAGGCCTCCTTTTCTGGGAGGCTTTACAGCAAATGTGCTTTAGCCTGTCTCATCTTTGATCCTCAGATGGACCAATAAAAGGATTCGTTGACGAGTGTATCTACCCCGAAGGCACCATATTGCTCACCGTGACTTTAGGAACACCTCCCCATCATACCACTACCGAAACCACCTTTCACGTGGTGAGACCCTCGTCCCCTTACAATGTTGTTCTCGGTCGTCCCAGTTTGGATGGACTCAAAGCGCTACTAAGCACAAAATATATGAAGATCAAATTTTGTATGCCCTTAGGAGTCGCAACACTCCATAGTGATGTCGATCACCATCCCCACTGTTGGAGAAGGAAAAGAAGTCTTTCCGATGGATACACTGGAACTTAGAGATGATGCTAAGCATCAATCCAAGCCATAACCAGGAGAAGAAGTAATTGAAGTTTCAATCACTGATGTGCATGTCAGACAGTCCAAGTTGTCGCCTACTTGCCTAAACCTCTCTGAGACACGATCGTGAACTGTCTCCAGCGACACTCCAAAGTCTTTGAATCCACTCATCGATCATAATCCACAAGTTAACCATGGACGTTGGTCACAAACGCATCAAGCAAAAAAAAATGGCATTCATATTGGAAGCCAGCATGCAATACAAGAAGAAGTTCAAAAGCTCCTAGCAGTAGGTTTTATCTGGGAAGTAGATTACCCCGAATGGCTAGCCAATGTAGTCATAGTGAAAAAAACCAACAGCTAGTGGAGGATGTGTGTGGATTTTACCGACTTCAACAAGACATGTCCTAACGATAACTACCCGCTCCCCAACATCGACAAGCTGGTAAATAACTCATCAGGCCATCAGCTCTTAAGATTCATGAATACATACTCTAGTTATAACCAAATATGCATGACCCCCAAAGATGAAGGAAAAACTAGTTTCATCATCAAATTCAACACCTATTGCTACAGGGTTATGTCATTCGATCTCAAGAATGCTAAAAAACCTTCCAACGGTTAGTCAATAAGGTCTTTAGCAAATAACTCGTTAGGAATGCGGAGGCTTATGTTGACGACATACTTATCAAAAGCACAGACATTGAAGATCATGCGGCAGATCTAGAAGAGACATTCCAAATGCTATAGTAGTACAATATGAGACTCAATCCAGCAAAGTGTACCTTTAAAATCACATCTGAGAAATTCCTAAGCTTCTTAATTACCAATCGAGAAATCGAGGTGAATCCGAAAAGATTCAAACCATACTTGACAATGGCACCACCGAGAATGATAAAGGACTTGCAACGCCTCACCTATAAAATCGCAGCTCTGAATCGATTCATGTCAAAAGTGGGGGAGAAGTATAAGCCCTTTTATGATGCTCTAAAGAGGTACCAGAAATTCACATGGATGCCCAAGTGTTAGGTCGCGTTTAAACAACTCAAAGAATATCTCACATCGCATCCACTCCTCTCTTGATCAGTTCCTAGTGAGAAACTCTACCTTTACCTCTCTATTTCTGACCATGTACTCTGCTCTATCCTTGTCAGATAGGAATTTACCACACAGAATCTAGTGTACTACGTCAACCGTATACTCCATGAATCTGAGGTCAACTACCGACCCATTAAAAAGATGGCCTTCGCCCTCGTCATCACTGTCCGATGCCTTCACCCATACTTCCAAGTTCACACCATTGTCATGTTTACCAACCAACCTCTAAAGCAAATCTTACAAAAGAGAGACTTCGGGTTGACTTATCAAATGGAGTATTGAACTAGGCGAGTTTGACATCGAGTATCGACCAAGGCCAGCCATCAAAGGCCAAGCCCTCACCGACTTTGTCCTTAAGTGCACGTTCCCAACGCACATTGAACAAGTCCCTACTAATGACCAAGAAGAATACTCACAGCCCGAATAGACCCTTCAAGTAAACGGGTTCTCTAACTCCTCAGGAAGCGCAGCTAGACACATTTTAGTCGGACTAGATAATTTTAAAGCCGAATATGCTCTCTATTTTGACTTTTAAGCAACCAATAATCAAGCCGAATACGAACCCTTCTGACTGGATTGTGAATCGCAGTCTCACTGGGAGCTCAAAACATGCAAATCTTCATAAATAGCCAATTAATTGTTAAACAAATCAAAGAAGACTATGAAACCAAAGAGTAAACGATGGCAAAATATCTATCCAAGATATGGTAAATGATAGACAAATTCGATAATGTGGACATACAGCAAATTCCTCAGTCTGAGAATGCACGAGCCGACATGCTCTCGAAGCTAGCCAATGATGATTCGGTAGCGACCAGTCAAACGGTTTACATAGAGAGCCTGTCATGCCCCGGCATTGAGAAGCCCGAACATATCCTATCAACAAATAACTCACCAAGTTGGAAAGACCCTTAAAGGCCTATCTAAAACATGAACAATTAACGAGCTCACCATCTAAAGCCACCAAGCTAAAGAGGAAGGCCGTCTATTATGCCATCATCAATAGTGATCTTTTCAAAAAGTCCTACACTCATCCGTATCTAAAATGCCTAATGCCTGAATAAGGAAACTACGTACTCAGAAAGATCCCTTAAGGGATCTGTGGTAGTCACTTAGGTGCTCGAAATCTAGTGAATAAGGCTCTTTGACAAGAGTGCTACTGGCCAACTCTGAAACTTGATGCAAACAATTACGTCAAAATATGCGACAAATACCAGCATTTCTCATCGGTATCACGTCAACCCTCCACTAAGCTCTACCCAATAGCTAACCCATGGCGATTCACCCAATTGGGAATGGACAACCTGGGACCGTTCTCTCTAGCCATCGGACAGCGAAAATTCTTAGTCGTGGCCATTGACTACTTCACCAAATGGGTAGAAACCAAACCATTGGCCCAGATTATCATCGACAAAATACAGAACTTCGTATGGATGTCCATCTTCACCAGATTCAATGTACCCCACATCTTAATCATGGACAACAAAAAACAGTTTGATAATAGAAGCTTTCAGGACTTCTACAATAGATTGGAGATCCAACATCGTTTCACTTCTATCGTCTACCCGCAAACTAATGGTCTAGCTGAGGTAACTAATCGCATGATCCTACAAGGGTTAAAGGCTGCCCTAGACGAGGTCAAAGGTCACTAGGTAGACGAACTCTACAACATCCTCTTGGCCTACCGAATAATACCATGAAAAGCCACAAGGGAGACACCGTTCAGCCTAACGTGCGGTTGCGAGGCAGTGATACCGGTCGATATCGACATTCTATCACTCCGGGTGGATCAGTACCAACAAGTAACAAATAAGCTTGCTTTGCAAGAAAGACTAGACCTACTCCCCAAGTTCAAGGATGCCACGTCCGTTCGAATGGTTGCTTACCAGCAATAAACAATAAGGTACTACAACCGACGAGTTAGTACCAGAATGTTTAAGCCGATGCTCAGGATGGTGGAAGTCTCCGATCAACTCCAACGAGGGTGTAAGTTGGTACCCAACTGGAAAGGCCATGCTCCAAAGTCCGCCCAGGCACATATCGTCTCGATCACCTAGATAGTTTGACTATGCCCAGAACATGGAATTCTGAGAACCTGCGCATCTATTATCAGTAATGATTGACTCCCTCCTATGGGAACGCACACTATTTTACCTCTAAACAAACAATCAGGTAAAACCTCCATAGAGATCCACCTCTTTGTGTTATCTTATCTGCCGATCGGACTTTTTTTATACTCATGCCTCTCAAAGCGTGTAGTCAAGAGATCTATCTCCCCGTTAGGTGGACACGGCCCATCCGATCAAATGAACGTGTTATTAATAAGGGATGTATCTACCTAGCGGGTAGGCACGGCCCCTTCACTCAGTTAAGCTCTATCAAACGAACGCGTTATCAATAAAGGATATAACTCTCTAACGGATAGGCACGACCCCTTCACTCGGTTGACCTCTATCAAAAGAATGTGCCATTAATAAAGGATATATCTCCCAGATATATGGCACGGCCCCTTCACTCAATCGAGCTCTATCAAACAAACGTGTCATAAATAAAGGACTAGTCTCCTCAACAAGTGGACACGGTCCATTCACTTGGCTAAGTTCTCAAATAAACGAAAAGAGAAAAGCTTCTACTCCGGTAAACACTACTCACTCTCTCAGTTGAAAGCAGTAGTGTCCTGTGCCGGACGACTAGGCCTACCGACCAAGAGATATCTTTTCGGTCAAGTTACGCACTCAGTGGTTTGGCGTCAATCGACTACTAACGAATAAGGCGATTATTCTACCAACTAAAGCAAGACCAACAATTAAGTAACAAAAAGACTCTTTTTTATTTCAATACAATAAGTATACACAGGAGGGTAAACAGTTGGATATAATGTGAAAGAAAGCTTACAAATCCCCTAGTTGGACCAGGTTACATCGAAAAGGATACATTAAAGACCGAAATAACATTTCAACTACACGTGGGAAAGCCAACCAAATGTAAAACAAATATCATACAATTGGAGGAAAAACCATAAATTAATTATAGGAGAAGCTGGAAAGAACTTTGAAAAGGTAAGAGTTGATAAAAAAAAACAGACCGAAAAGATACATCAAGTTTCAAACCCCTCTTCCTTGCCCACACTCCACCACTCCCCAACTCGTCTTGCGACCCAACCCGAAGAAGTGCCAAGAAGTATTTTCAACAACATTTGCTACACCAAGTCGGACGATGATTCTGACTTTGAGAGAAGAGTTTCCATCCCGGACAAGAATTTCACCCGTCTAAGCCAAAGCATCTCTGAACCCAAAGCCAGCATCCTTGGGGAACCATGACAGTTTCCACCATAATGCAAGAATCTCAAATGTCATGATGGGACCTCATATCAATAGTCACATTCTTGATGAAACCCCATATCAGTAGAAATCATTTAGAACACTGGGATTTGTTGTCCAAAACCCATATTTGAACTATCTCTAGGAGACTATTACTCTCAGTAGAAGAAACTCTCTGACTCATTTTCAAAATGGTAAAAATCACTGAGATTCTCATTCTATTCATAATCATGAAGGCATGATCTTTACAGATACAAGCAATAGGAACAATCTAATAGAAAACATGCGTAATGAATAAAAATTCAGGCTTTTCAACTTCCCACAAAATATTTATTTCGTGATCATTTATTTGGTGGTTATCTTCATTAACACACCCACGACCCTTCAGGTAACAACTCTTAACATTATTCCTCGTGTCGTTTCTCCAAAACGACACCAAGAGTGAGGACAAATGATATTACAAAGCCTAAGAGCCCATTAACGTGCAATATGGGCTTGAGGCCCAAAGAATAAAATACGCTAGAAATTTGCCAATGTGTGTCATTCACACGGGACGTGTTCCTTCTCCTCGACACCTAATGACCAGACCCTTCTTGATAGTCACTTGGTCGGCCCCTGCACCTCTTCGGTACTCGACGATCAGTCAATATTGAGTAATATTCATCTTCCCATGAAACATGGGAATGACATCTTGTAATGAGGAAAGAAATCTATGAATCCACATCAATAAGAAAAGTAATCCTCTAATAAACTGAAACTTTCTCCAATAGGAAAGATTCCGGATCTTTTACAATTTCACTTCGCGAATCTTGGGACACCTCAAGAAAGAAACTAGAGTTTTAGTGTCCTAGAGACATACAAAACTCCAGGAGGTAAGCTATATATGCCCCATTAACCGCCAGACTATGTAAGCTCTCTGGAGTCACACATAGCACACAACCACAAAACGGAATTCTCTTTCAGTTTGCTTCTTTCTTTTAGAAAACTGCTCAATGATTTGAGAGTCAGAATCTTCTCGTCGAAGCTGGAGCATCCTCCGGCAATATTTTATAGATTTTATTCATCAAGATTGATTGACAGCTATCGTACCCGCTCAAATCAGCAGAGCCAATATCAATGAAATTAAACCCACCTCAATAATTATCAAAAGTCACCTAAAAGTAGCATTCCCCGTTGTACATAGTTGCACAATTGCGCAGCTGTTAGGTCATCATCTCAAGCACGACAATTTTACCATTTCTAGATGCGAATTTGGTGTATGCGATCATGCTTAACGAGGCCTGCAGGAAACTTTGAGCCTGTCCTATACAGGGTTAGGTCATTAATTACCTGTATATAGTCATGGACATACAATATACAACCCAACACGGCAATATATATAGGAAATGGAAAAATTATTGAAATTTTATTAACCGTTGTACTATATTGTATTTTGTATTTTGGAAATATGTTAAATTATTTTTAAAAGTGTCAGTATAATGATAATGTTTAAATTTCTTTTAAAAAATTTCATGTATCAAAAAAGTTGCCCAAAGTAACACCTTCGTGTCTTTGATCGTTATGTTGAATTCTAGGCACCTGGAGCGAATATGATTGTAACACTGCTTTTAAAATTTTAAAATTTTTTGAAAAATTTTGTTCAAATAGATTTTCATTATAGAATAGCTTTTGAAAGATACATTGCCAAACATAACACTTCAACTCACAATCTCAAAATCTTGCATGCTTGCTCGAATTCAAATAGCCAACCTCAACTAAACTGGGGCAAAACAATCAATGTGTATTAGAATGGCCAATTCACAACTTGAAAAGTGAGTGTGTGGAGACCCCATCAAGTCCTTTGGATAAATGGTGACCAATAAGTTCTTTAACCATTATATTTTTGTAAATTGGTGGATTTTCCTTCGATAGCAACTCCTTAATTGGCCCATAAACTCTGTCCATAGTGCCTCTTATGAAACATGCAATTGAAATTCTAGGACCAACCCGTTTTGCCAACACTCTGTGCTCAACGCTTTTAAACTTGTCATTGGTGACAAGCTGCAAAAGTCAGGTTCAAAGAGCAATTTATAAGCAGATAGAACTCACTAGCACAGGTTTCATATCAGATATTTGAGTGCTAAAACTTTTACCTGCAAGAGGTCTCCCACATTGACTACTAAAGCTCCGGGTATTGGTTGGACATCAACCCAATGATCCTCGTGGAGAACTTGGAGACCGCCTTGTTGGTCTTGCAAGAGAACAGTGATGAAAGTAGTATCAGAGTGGGCGGTGAGTCCCAAAGTTAATTCTGGTTCTGGACATGCCGGATAGTAATGACCAAGAAGAAGCTGCCCGTCGGCACAGCCCATCTCTTTCAGATGGTGAGGACTCAGCCCGAGAGCCTCCGATAACAGTTCAAATAGTGTACAACTCAAGGTTGATAGATGTCTGGAGTATTCTATGAGAATATCCCTGCAGAGACATCAACTAGTCTTGCATAACAAAGAAAATGGACTTACATTCGGGCTGTGATGCGGTGTGTAATGAGAGAAAACTTGGAATTAATAAATTTTTAGGAAAAAAATGAATTAAATTAAACTTTTTAGAGAAAATTACTGTATTTATTTTTTAGAGAGATAAATACTGATTTAAAAAAAAAAAGAAAAAATTAATATGTACTTAATTTTAAACAGAAAAATAAAATTTTATTTTTTAAAAAAAGAAAATTCAATCAATATATTTAGAAGAAAGTATAAACTAAATTAATTTTATCTTTCAACGAATTTTCATCTAACCTTCTAACTCATATAACAAATTTACCTTTGTTCAACGAAAAAAGATAAATATTTTGAGGGTAACATTTACTTCTTAAAATATAAACCTTAACATTTTTGTTATGTGCCAAACATGTTCAGAAAAGAAGGTGCTGGCCGCTGGTGGGGGTGCTTTCTTTTATGTTGGCTACTGCTGGCATAGTAGCCCTGATGCTCCTCCAGGACCAGGAAGAAAAGCATTTTGATTCTCATAAGAGACTTGACTCTAAACTCGATTCAAAGTGTAAAAATAACTGGAGAAATATGATAAGGATGCTGGCATATACCTGCACACGGCAGGCAATTCTTCAGGTTCTGGTGGATGGGGAGCCATCTGACAGTTTATACTATCTCTCCAATTAGCTGCTGGGGCTTGAAACAGATCGAAATTGCAAAAATAAGCAAACTTTCTAGAGAAATCACGAGAGTAGAACTCATTTTTAGTTTCACCGTCCAGCTCATGAAACCTACGTACCCCGTTAATCATCTCATCCAAAACACTAGACGGAATTCCGTGATTCACCAGCTGGAAGAACCCCCACTTCTCAGATGCTCCTCGGATTTTGTTGACGATATTAGCATGCAGAGTGGTACCCTCAATGATGCCTTTCAGGTCTATGATGGGAATGCTATACTTAGAAGTGCCAGAATCTGACCCTGTTTTGAGATTTTTCTGGTTATGGAAGAATATGCGTGGAATGTTTTTAACATCACCATCTATAAGGCCCTTTACACCTGTTTTTGTATCATCAAAGGCTTTTAGTTCTCTTCTTCTATCATAACTGGATTCATTTCCTGCCTGCACTTTATCTCTGCTGATGACCTCCATTCTCTCTCTCTCTCTCTCTCTCTCTCTCTCTCTCTCTAAAATATCTGTTGAACCAAAATGGTCAAGAACCACCGAATTAAAAAAAGGAAGATAATGCCTGATATTGGTCACTTCCCCAATTATGTCCTGACATATAGCGGCCATAAGCGAACAATGCAAATGCCCCGACAAAATTAACGGTCCAATTCAGTAAAAAAGTTTGACAACTGACAGTGACAGATATCCATTGCACAACTGCTAAATCTCCCCCACCACAATCGTAATCCATAAAGAACAATTGTGGTCCCAGAGGAGATCAGGCTACTAGTAGTCCACAATTTGGTGTTATTAGGGTGGGGTTGGGTCCCTTCAATGTGGAGAGAAAGCCAACATGAGTTTTGTCTATTACATATATTATATTATATATATATATATATATTATATATATTGTATATGATGTGTGTAAGATGGGTGGAATGGGTGAGGAGATAGAGATGTGTGGATTTTTATTTGGGGAGAGAGCGAAATCCTACTGTGAGAAGACTGTGATTCTTATTTCAGAAAGAGTCACCTCATAGAGTGAGAAGAGAAAACATTGGAGAGAGGGAGAGAATGAAAGTGAGAAGAAAGAATGAGAAAGGTTGAGAGAGATATTTCTTGTTATACTCTACATTTTCTTTTTTACTGAAATTTTTTTCTCCATATCTCTGTATTGTTGTGGTTTTCTCTTAACTCATTGTGTTATGAGGGATTATAATGACCCGTATGAGAAATCCCAACATCAGGCAATTGCTTCGGTTAGACCTTTTCACCAATACAATCCCATGAGAGCTTTCTTATAAATGACCTTGACAATTACTCAGGCTTTTCCATGATTTTGGGAGACATGTTTTTTGCTTATGATTTTGCTTGTTAGACCTTGGTCTGACTTTGCAGCTGGCTACACACCTAGATTCCAAATAGATGACCCTTATTTGCACTGAAGTATAAATGAAGGTCAAGCACCGTAATATTTCAATCATTGGTATGCTTAAAAGGTCCAGAATTAGTTGAACCCTCCAAAAAAAAACCAACAAATTGATATCAGAGCCATTAAATCTTGAGCGATCTATGAGATTGATAGAGTTTAAACACTTATCCTTATTTTATAGAAAACACAAAAAATTGATTCAGACACTTCATTCACTCCAATTGCGTATCCAGTGTTTGACGGAACAAATTATCAAATGTGAACTATTAAAATGGAAGCATATATTGATGAAAATTATTTGTGGGAAGTTGTTGAAGATAAATACGAAGTTCTTCCTCTTCCAAATAATCCAACTGTGTCACAAATCAAAATTCAGAAGGAGAGAGAACCAAAAAAAAATCTAAACCCAAAGCCAGCCTATTTGCAGCTCTTTCATCTATATTCTTTACTAGAGTCATGATGCTAAAGATTGCAAATGAAATACAGAACTCCCTGAAGCAAGAATATGAAGGAAATGAAAATGTCAGAGAAATGCAAGTTTTGAATTTGATGAGAGAGTCCAAAATGCAAAGGATAAAGAAATCAAAAAACTATCAAGAACTACTCTGATAGACTTAGACTTCTCTGTATAGTTAACAAAGTTAGGATTCTTGGTACTAAATTTTCTGATTTAAGAATAGTTCAAAAAATTTTAATTACAATTCCTAAAAGATTTGAGATTATGATTTCATCACCGGAGAATGTTAAAAATTTGTGAAGTATCACATTGGTAGAGCTTTTAAATGCACAACAGGTATAGGAACAAAGGAGGTTTATGAGGCAAGAAAGATCTAGAGATGGTGCTTTTCAAGCCAAATCATTAAACAAAATTAAGAAAAAGATAAACGACAACAAACAGTCTAGAAGAAGCTCAGGTAGCAACAACACTTAAACCTATCCACCCTGTCCTCATAGTAAAAAGACTAATCATCCATAGAAAAGATGCTGGTGGACGCCAAAAGCAAGATATAACAAATGTAGGTCGTTGGGGCATATGGAGAGGATCTGCAAGAATCAACAGCAATAAGGAGAAGCCAACACTATTGTAGATCAACCACATGAGGAAGAGCTGTTTGGGGCATCATGGTTTGCCACTAGTAGCTCTACAGAAAGTTAAATAATAGACAGTGGTTGTACACACCGCATGACTTATAACCATGAGCTGTTCACGGAGCTTGATCGAACAACCATTACCAAAGTCAGAATTGGAAATGGGGCAAACATTGTAGCAAAAGGCAAAGGAATGGTGGCCCTCTCAAGTTTGAAACTCATCCCAAATGTACAATATATTCTTGAAATTGAGGAAAACCTTTTCAATGTTGATCAGTTGTCGGAGAAAGGACAAGGTTCTGTTTAAAGAAAAAAACTGTATAATTAAGGATGTAGAAAGCATGAAGGTATTCAAAGTCTAAATGAGAAGTAAATGCTTTGCTTTGAATCTGCTGGAAGAAGAGCAAGCTGCAGTACACAAACAAGTAAGTAATGCAGTGTTTTGGCATAGGAGAATGGGGCACTTAGAACAATATGATGGAATGAGTACTTGAATTAGAGGAAGAGCTTCTGGCATATGCTACATGGAAAGTAGACCAGGCTACCTTTTCCCCAAAACAAGGTCTAGAGGGCTACACAAAAGCCACAGTTGGTTCATATAGGTGGGAGGATCTCAAAAAATGACATCATTGAATGACAGTAAGTTTTATATTGCTTTCATTGATGACTATACAAGAATGTGCTAGATTTAATTCATGAAATTCAAATCTAAGATTGCTGACATCTTCTGGAAGTTTAAGGCTTGGATAGAAAATCAAAGTGGATGCAGAATAAAGATGATAAGGCTTAATAATAGAACTGAATACACTTCAGAAAAATTCAACAAATTTTGTTAAGATGTAGGCATTGAGCATCAATTGATAGCTTCTTATAGCCCACAGTAAAATGGAGTTGTGTAGAGGAAAAACAAAACATTCATAGAGATGACAAGATGCTTGTTGCATGATAAAGGGTTGTAAAAGAAATTTTGGGCTGAGACTACAAACACAACAATTTTTTTTGTTGAACAGAATGCCAACAAAAGTTTTTCAAAAGAAGACTTTATTTGAAATATGGTACAGTTACTAATCTAGTCTATTAAATTTAAAAACATTTGGTTGCTTTTGTTTCTCTCATATTCCTTAGGTTAAAAGAAACAAATTGGATAAGAAGGTAGAATTTGGGATCTTTGTAGGCTACAACGTAATTTCAAAAGCCTACAGGATATATTTTTCACAAAATAACAAAGTAATTGTTAGTAGGAATGTCCATTTCCTTGAGGTAGGAAGCTGGAGCTAGAGAGATGATAAGAAACTTGAATTTTAGGAGAAGAATGATGATGTTAATGAAAAACCTAACAAGGAAACTAGCTTGATATTTATGAGAGATGTAATGTTGTTGTAATGGAGCCTCCAATGTACGAAGAAGTTGCAAGAAATCAAAAATATATTGCTACAATGAAGGAGGAGCTCATGATGATTGAGAAAAACCAGACTTGGAGTGGATAGACCTACACAAAAAAAGACAACAGGTGTGAAGTGGGTTTACAAAACCAAACTCAATTGTGATGGTTCTATGAACAAGCACAAGGCAAGGCTTATTTTCAAGGGATATGCTCAGATGTTTGGGGTGAATTTCTCTGAGACTTTTATCCCGTTGCCAAATTAGATATTATACGAATGCTTCTTGCTCTAGCTGCTCAAAAGGGTTAGATTATACACCAAATAGATGTCAAATCAGCCTTCCTGAATGGACACTTGAGGAAGAAATTTTTGTAGAGCAACCTGAAAGCTTTGCTGTTCAAGGACAAGAGGAGAAGGTATATTTGTTGAAAAAAAGGTTTTTATAGTCTAAAACAGGCACCGAGGGCTTGGTACAGCAGCATTGATGCTTATTTGCATGACTTAGTTTTATAAAAAGCTTGAGTGCATTTACTCTGTGTATCAGAAAAGAAAAAAAGAATTATGATGAAATACTTGTGGTATCTCTTTATGTTGATGATTTCCTTGTGACAAAAAATAAAAAGGTGCACATTGAGAAGTTTAAAAAGAAATGAAGAACGTTTTTGAGATAACTGATCTTTGAAGAATGACATTTTTCCTTGGCATAGAAATACAACAAAAACAAAATGAGATATTCATATAACAGTAGAAATATAAAAAGGAAATTCTCAAGAAGTTCAACATGGTGGAATGCAAGCCAACTACATCTGCAACGAATCAAAAGGAGAAGTTTTGTAAAGAAGGTGGAGCCGAAATGGTTGATGAAGGACTTTACAAGAACCTAATTGGTTGCTTAATGTACTTACTCCAACTAAGCCAGATATTATGGATGTTGTAAGTCTTCTTTTAAGATACATGCACTGTGTTAGTGAGATTCATTTTCAAGCAACAAAAAGAATTGTTAGATACGTCAAAGAGATGGTTGATCATGGTTTGAAGTTTAGTCAAGTTAAAAATTTTAGTCTCCATGGTTTTTCTGATAGTGATTGGGCTGGTTGTGTTGATAACATTAGAGGTACCATAGGTTATAGTTTTAGTTTTGATTTTGGTATTTTCTCATGGTGTTCTGAGAAGAAGGAAGTAATTGCTCAATCCATAGTAGAAGCATAATATATAGCTACTACTACTACTACTACTACTACTACTACTACTATATATATATATATATATATATATATATAAATATATATATATATAAAAATTAAGCTCTCTGGATCAAGAAATTAATGGTGATTTGCATATGGAGCAAGGAGAAAGTATGCAAATATTTGCGGATATTCAAACTGCAATTTTAATTACAAAAAATCTAGTGTTTTAAGGCAAAACTGTCACGCCCCGGTTCTCGGATCGAGCATGCAACAACCGCCGCTTTGTCTTAGTATACGGGCAGAATCTCCCCATATACCGAGAATCTGCAAGACTACACAACAGTATATTAAATCTTCCAATACATAATTCCATCAAAAATAAGAAATTATAAAGCAATATACATGCAAAGGACTCATCCGATCCATCCCTGTACACACAAACATGCGTTGGCACACATTTGGGAAGGAGGTTCCTGTACACGCACACATGCATAATTGGTTATCCCAACCATTCCAGAATTCTCAGTATAAATAAAGCATTCAAAATAAAAGAAATCATAAATCATAGTCATAGAATTTTACTAATACTTGCCTGAATAAATCAAGCCAGCATCAGTAAAGTCCAAACGGTATGAAACGTATAGAATTTCATAACACCGAAAATAAATATCAAAATTCAACGTTTCAATCCAAATGTCCCAGTTAAACAGTAAGTTTTTACCAAAATGGAATTTTAAATGAAAATGAACAAACTCTAACATAAACGATGTAAGGATTCCACCAATACTTGCTCTTATATATGAAACAAATATCGATTAAATCCATACCAAAAGGGTTATACAAATTTTTCCTTCCATGGATTTCAGATCACATCAAAATAAACCTTACACTTCTAGAATACCTAACGAGTCAGCGGATAATTCTTCAAAAACTCCAATTGTTGTCACAGATTAAGCTTTTTCTGAAAGATTTAAAAGAGATGGGTGAGTATTGAGAATACTCAGTGAGTGGAGTGCAATAATATAATTGTATAATAAATGATGGGTGAATGTGGGAGAATCAAAGTATATATCTCATAAATAACACTTTATATATGTAAAAGCATTTTCAATAAATCAAGATAATTCACAAAGTATGATTCCACATCAAACATTTTTTTTTCCAAAAAATCACAAGGTTCCATCGAAATCACTTCCGTCCTGAGTTTGGCCGAACCCAGATGAAAGCCCGCCAAGGGTTTTCATTTTAGTATTTTAAAACATTACCCCCTTTCTTGGCATTGGCTCATTCCTCACCGAAGTGCAATCCGAATAGTCCGACATGGCAGAAAAGAGACCATGTATACCTCTTTCGCAATTAGACCCCAATCACGTTACCCCATCGGTCACTTCATGAAGGGAATGACTATAATCATTACACTCATGCACTATCATTTCGCAATCATTCAAATTACAATCAATGTGTCATGTTTCAGCAAACAAATTCCAAAATCATACCACCAACATTTATAAATCCAATATCTAATAGCACAGATTCATTTATAATTTCAAATGATGCATTCGTAATTCAAATTTATATTTTAGACAGTCCACAATCACAAATAAGTTCATATAAAACATGTAAAAAAACCATTCAAAATCATTTACAAAAGAATTTAAAAACAATTTTACTCATTTACAATACAATAGACCATCCACTCATCTCTTGGGAGGGTATCAACTCCCAACTCCACAAATTTAATCCAAGGAAACCCTTCTCAACCTTCAATTGGGTTATCCTATACCAATAATCACAATTTCATTATTAGTTCATCCCAAATTCTAGGTTTTATAAACTTTTCTATATTTAGCACATACCTAATTCTTCAATTTCATGAACCAAGATTCTCATTTCATCATTTCAAAATCATTTGCATCACTAATGATCTTAATTTCCCAATACTTTTTAATTTTCCCTAATTTCTAATAATTTTTCCAATTTCTCCCGAATTTACATTACCCTAACTTTTTTCATGCACATTTTAAATCAAACTCTAAGGAAAGTTGTTCTACACCACTCAACAAGTTTCTAATTTCATCTAACACGTTTCTTTCGTATTAATCAGCCTAAATTCATGTAGAATTTAGATGTAACTCTAAAAATCACATATCAAATTTCAGGAAAATGCATTCTCTTTAAATTCCACACATTTTCAGAACATATACAAGGCTCTCATTCTAAATTTAGACTCATTCAATTATCAAAGGGATTAGAATTTCTCTCACCTAGGGTTTCACAATTCACAGCTCTAACGTCCGTGAGCCATTCAATTCATTCCGGGATCTGCAATGCTTTCAATTCGAAGCAAAATTCAGTAATTAAACTTATTCACTATGGAAATCAAAACTCTAGAACTAAGATCTGAAGTCAGTCCTTACCTGTGCAGGGAATGAATCGCAGTCCCGGCCTAGGGTTCTCGGAGTCTGCTGCTAAACACCGCAGCAGAGGTTGCAGAGGAGAAGTGCTCACAGCGAGTACCACGCAAGTGAGGGAGAGAGTGAGAGCTCTGCTGTCGCGCGTGAGAGAGAGGAAGAGAGAGTTCTGTTCGCGCGCGAGGGAGAAAAGGAAAGAGAGAGAGAGAAAACAAAGAGTGAGTTAGGACGGCCGTGTGCGGTGATCAGAGGCGGAGAGTGAGAGGAGAATAGTCGCTGCAGAGGAAGAGAATCCGAAAGAGAGACGGAGATATCGAAAGAGAGAGAGACGGGAGTGAGATTAGGGCTTCTAGCCCTAATCGAATTTGGGGGAGGGGAAAACGCAGCATTTTGGGCAAAACACTGTGTTTTCCTCTCTTCTCTCTCTTTTTTCTTTTTTTTTTTTAAATAAATTCTCATTTCAAATTTCTATATAGATGCAAAGTTTGTCAAAGATTGGAATTTGCTAGCTCCCAAATTTCCTTTATATAAAATCACGTGATAAATTACATACTTTGGAATTTTTCATATACCAAGATTTCTCAAATTATTACCCCAAAATCGAAAATCAATAAAATTTTAATTTTTCCTTTATATTACGAGGATATTTAATAGAGAATTTCTAACACCGAATTTTTCAGTGTTACAAAAACAAAATATTTCAAGTTGAAATTCGATTTTCTAAGAGAGGGACAAAAAGAAAGAGAAATACAACTGATCTAACAAAAAATCAGAATGCTGACATCTTAACCAAGACACTTCCTAAGGCTACGTATGAGTTTTTGAGACAAAGGCTTGGAGTATGCAGCTTCAGAGCTAAGAAGGAGTGTTGAATACAATTCCTTAGGAGATGCTGCTACAGAACTGCTAGTGATGTTGATATGTTGTTGACAAGGTGCTGATATAGCTAAAGTTTTGCTAGCAACTTATGAAAAATATGTTGCAAATAAATAAATAAATAAATCAGTTAGAAGATCATGGTAAAGATCTGGTTTCCAGGAGTTTGTTATTTCAGATTTTCCAATTATTTGTGACTAGTTATGATCTTAACAATATTCTCCAATTTTTACTCATTTCAATGAACATTTTTCTGTATAAATTGAGGTCTATGATTGAATAAAACAAATGCTTTTCGCAATCAAAAAACTTCTTGTTATTTTTGCTCTTTTTTGCTCTGTTTCTATCAAAAAAATAAAAACAACACCGATTCGTGTCTTTCATGTTTGTCAGATTAGCATCTTATTCTGCTGTTTTAGTGGTTTTGGATTGTATCCGCTTGTGTTTCTGCTGCTGTCCAATGCTCTGTCTCAAATTAGGTAACTAAAATTATTAAATTCCCCATTGACTAACAATACTTGAACTCCCCACCTTAGAGTAGACTTTAAAGTGGAAATCAGGTTCTGTAACAAAAATTAAGCCTATATGTGATACAAGAGCATTCAGATGAATATAACAATGATGAATGCATACAAAGATTACAATACATATTGTTTTCATCGTCGCCCACTTACTTACAATTTAGTATGGTGAGATATTTAGAGTCTGAGATGCTGGAGGGAAGACATCCCATCTAGCCCTTTCGCATTGAAATTGGCAACATAGTCTCTGATGGTGGTCGCTCTGTACTTTGGAGGATCATCATCCGACAACAATTCTTTAATGGGACAGTAGAGTTTTGTTGATGGTAGAAGAGAGGTACTAAAGAAACAAGCTACCGATACTCTTGGACCCTCAGACTTTGCCAGCACTCTGTGTTCCACGCTTCTAAACTTGTCATTTGTTATGAGCTGAAACATCAAATAACATGTGGTCAATGCCCTGCCTTTGCAATAGACACTTAATGCAAAGCACTAACCTGCAAAAGATCCCCAATATTGACAACTAGAGCTCCAGGCACCGGAGGGACATCAAACCACTGATTCTCATGAAGGACTTGAAGGCCCCCAATTTCATCCTGAAGTAGCACTGTGAGGAAGTCATTGTCAGCGTGTTTCGTAGTGCCCATAGTTAGTTCTGGCTCTGGGCAGGGTGGATAATAATGGGAGAGCACAAGAAGCCCCTCTCCGCAATCCATGTCATTCAAATGATCTGGATTTAGACCAAGAGCCTCTGACAACAACCTAAACAAAGCAAACCCCAGCCTTTGTATCTGCTTCGAGTATTCAACAAGTACATCCCTACGAGTTTACAAAATCAGTTTCAGATCCTGAACCAATAAATGAACTTTGTCAAATATGTTGATCACAAAACCTGCAAACAGCTGGCAACTCCACTGGCATGGGAGGATGAGGAGCCATAAGGCAGTAAAGGGTATCCCTCCAATTAGCTGCCGGTGCACTAAACAAATCAAAGTTGCAATTAAAGACCACTGGTTT
The DNA here is from genome assembly GCA_037126225.1 of Dillenia turbinata. Classification (NCBI taxonomy): domain Eukaryota; kingdom Viridiplantae; phylum Streptophyta; class Magnoliopsida; order Dilleniales; family Dilleniaceae; genus Dillenia; species Dillenia turbinata. Next base: position 6,189,163 of record JBAMMX010000012.1, read on the forward strand.
AGTGTACTCACGTGTGTAGAACCCTTTCTTCACCTGAAGATCTTGCTCATTAAATCGACGAACTCCATCCAACATTTCCTCCAAAACATTTACAGGAATCCCATGATTGACCACCTGAAAGAAGCCCCATATCTCTGATGCTTCCCGGACTCTCTTTACAATCTCCTTTCTCAATACAGGATCATTGTTGATGCCTCCGAGGTCTATCACTGGTATACTAAATTGACTGTTGCAAGTGCCTGACGTCTTCTCGAATTCATCTGGGGGTTGAATGAATATCCGAGGAACTTTTGCTACCCCTGAATCAACGAGTCCTTTAACTCCTTCCTTGGATTCATCAAATGCTTTTAATTCACTCAGCCGATCATAGTTCTCCAGAATTTCCCCAGGGTTCACCATTTTTTATTTTTTGTCTTGAGACCTATTTCACTGAGAACACCCACAAGAAGATAAGGTATTCCAATCAAGGGATAAACGAAGATCCCGGTTTTTAAATCCTAAGATGAACAAGTATGACTGGTGGCTGGAATTGGACAATACACCAGAAGGACGGGTAGCTGAAATTGGAGAATACGCCAGAAGCCATGCAGTGGTCCTTTTTTTTTCATTTCTTTTTTAATGGGAACCTCAACAGCGGAGTCACTACTCTTAAGAAAAGCTACTTTTAAGTGTAGTGCAATACAAATTTTAAAAATCGAATTTTTATACCTTACAAAAGGGTTGGTGGTATAAGTTCTACCAATTAGCATGGGATTGGAGAACCATGAGGTGGTTTTACTGGCACTAAATACACTGTGATCAACTTGAGGTTTATAATTATCTTAAATACACTAGACTAAAATGCATCACTAATATTTTATTTTCCAAGTCCAAATTGCCTAATCTTCATATTCCATTTACTTTTCGGCTTTATCTTTAGAAATATAGCAACGTTCATGACCCAATACTAAATACATAGATTTTCGCCGTACTGATCAAACTTTTTCTTTTTGAGCCATTCGAGAAAGTTTTTCATCTTAGGATTTAAGAGAGCTACTCGTCCTAATTTATAGATGATAGAGCTACATTCAAGGAAATAAACCCTATTTACAACAGAAACTAAGGTCAAAGGATTGCGTGAATGCTCCTTTTCTCTTCTGAGAATGTCATTAATATAAACCCAGACTCAACAATAATTCAGTGCTGGTGTTAGCCAAAATGTAAACTAAGCCTGAGAAACTGAACCCACAAAAACTTTCTCCAAGACTACTAGCGCCAACTACTGTAAACAAGTGACACCCTCGTGTACCCTCCAGGAGATGGTATTCTCCACGCCCCTGTAAAATAGTAGTGCCCCGAGGAGTGCCAGAGAAAAAAGGGAGAGAACATTGTGAGTTCAGAAAATTTTCCAAACTCACCTTTGGGAAAATGATTGAGGATAATATCTAACCCGTTGAAACCTTGAAAGAAGTGCAGACAAACATGAAAATAATAATTTTATTTAAATATTAAACAATTATATCCAAACAATAAATTTATTTTAAATGTCAAACAATTAGGTACAAAATTAATATACATGAATCTTAAATTTCATATTTGAACTAGAATATCGTATGAATTACATTAATTGGTTTTGCAACATCTCCTATATATCAGCGCAACCGTAGAAGTCATATCGTATGGGATGAAAAATGGGCTCGTGAAATATCTGAACAACAAAATGAGGAAAAGAAATTCAGTTTGAGTGTTCTAGCATGTACCTCTATGGTTTGTGATCTAGTGGCGGAAGCTGACTAAGGTACCATTTGACTCAAAATTCTTTGGGAAAACTTAAAATTTAATGGGTTAAAACCGAAAATATTTCTTAGAAGATTGAGTCATAGTTATTGCATTTATTTTTCTCATGTAATTTAAGGTATTGTTTTTCTTTTTTCTTTTGATTCCCACAAATATTTGAAATTATACTCTTACTAATCCAATTCAAATACATGAGGACTCTATTTAGGGGACGACTATCTTAGCGTAGTCTTTTTTATTTTTAAATTTCAAATCCGAGACTTTAATTAAGAGATCCAGCATCCATCATAGTAGACTGACTGTCTGTAGTTTTTTTTTTTTTTTCCTAATCTCATGTTATTTTGTTTAAGTAGGCAAATATTTTTTTTCTTTTATGCTACGTAATGCAACTTGCAGGGCAACTTCACACAAGGAAATTTTTCATATAATAAATAAACTAGTTAAAAATATGGCAAATTTTTTATGAGGCGTATTAAGAGAATTATGTGAGATTGTGGAAAAAATGAGATGAAGGAATAAAGTAGAGATAAGCTGGTTGTTTTTTTTTTATTTTTCATTTTTAGAAGAAAGTTAAAGAGAAGTGGTAAATAGATATTACAGAAATAATTATTTTTTGGAGAGTAATCCAATAAATAATGATCGTTTGGATAGTGATCCGTTTGTATTACCAATCATAATGCAACCACGTCTGCTGTTTAATTTTTCAATATATTATTAATATTTTGAAATCATATATAGTCATTAATTATAAATTGATGTATAGCATCAAAACCATCTGTATATGATTTTAGAGTCCATAAACATGGTTACCAAAGAGCTTTGCCCCTCAGTGTTAGTGTCCGTCTGACTACCTCTGCGTGCAAAGGGGTAGTGCTATGTTCCCAAATGCCTACATTGATTATTTGCAGAAATCTTAGAAATCTAGGTTTTCAATGCGAATTTGTATAGTCAAAAAATCCACAGTTTTAATGCTATTTGCATCAACTCCTAAGGCATTTACATTTTCCTTTTTTATGTCTCTCTTGTATGGCTTAGATTGCCTGCTTGTGTTTCCTACGACCTTACAAATGTTAATTGTTTTTAATACATTAATGTGATGAATAACTTTGGTCCGCAAATGATTTATTTGAGGCAGCGGAAGCCATAGTTAGACCCTTAAGCTTGCCTACTGCTGAGTCAATATTCCATAAGGAATGTCTAAAAAGACAACCTAATCATCACAACTCCTCCTCCAACCCGGTGATCCCAAGTTCAAGCAAAAAAAATATTCCACAAGGGATGCTGCCCGTTAGACCATAAAAGCCATAGTTATAGCTTTGAAAAGGATACTGCCAGTTGAGAGCATCATATTCAATAAAGTCTATGTAACTCGACTTGATTGACAATCTTCTGCGAGCATCATATGGTGCTGCAAGCATTGCAGTCACGGCCAGCCTATAATGCAGAAGAGTGATCAGCGTCGCCATGTTAGACATACAACAAAGCTTTTGAGTGCTTAGATGTGCTAACATAGAACCACTTACGATCACCACATCAGCACAGGGTCAGCTAAAGAGTTCCCTGGAAAGAAGCAAACCACTGACCCATAAGTACATGTTCAAGATTCAGATTCACCACCAAGAGCCAATTTTGCATTAAAATCCCAGCACTTGAATTGACAAAAAGTGACAAAAGCTGAGAGCATCACATCAAAGCAGAGAAAAATGGTGGATTGTGAAGCAGTGAGAACATACTTCTAGAGATTTGAAAAAAGATATATATTCCTTTCGTCAGGTCCATCGACCAATTTGCTAAGATCTAAAACAAAACTAAGCATGTAAGAACAGTATAAAAATAAACACACCCCCCAAAATGAAAAATGTTTAAAACCAAATGGAAAATGGTACAACCGCCAAAAATGTAAGCCCAGAACATGAGCATGTCCACAGGCAGCTTTGATTGTGTGGGGAATGCCAGTGACATGAAAACTGAGTCGTCCTTAAACTGTTTTTGTCTTGGGAGCCTTCTTTTTCACTTGCCTTCTGGGCATCACGTTCTTCATGCCTATGAAGAAAAGCAAGGCTCCAACAAGTGCCAAGTTCTGCAATCCCAAAAAATAAAAAGTATTAGTTATGACTTCTAGTTTAAGTTCCAATGGTTTTTTACAACATCCCCCATGGTGGAAAAAGATACAGGTCCTTATTGATAACAAACCTGTGTAAACTTGACAAACAGCTGAGCAAATTCTTTCCTGTCAGCATCATAGTTGTAGAAGTCATACATGATGGGTGTAACAAACAGCTGATGCAGAAGCTGGTAAAGAATGCAATGCAAGTGTCAGTCTAGAAAAACAAAACCACCAAACACAGCAAAAGGAAGTTGCAGAAAAAACTATATACCAATAGCAAAGCACCAAGAGAGCTTCCAAAGATGAAAATGAGGCCTCCAAGACCCTTCAGAGCTATTGCTGTGGCGACTAAGTACTTGATCTGCAAATAATAACAAAGACATAAACTATAATAAAGAAACTAATGTGTATGCAATAAGATATCAGCAACATCAGAATTGATTTTACCTCAAATTCCGGAATTTTAACCGCAACATGAGCTGAAATATGTCTTGAGAAAACATAAACTTTGGGTCTCAGAGCCTTTGCTGCAGGACCACCATCAATGCCAAATTCATTAAACCTGTATGCAAAAATTCACCGTGTCAACAGTAGACACTAATCATCACAGTAGTGAAAGATTGTGAATCAATTCACACGGCAATAGACGGTAAAACTTGTAGTCTCAAAATCTAAAACATCCAACATGGGAGGGTAAGACAATTTAAAAACTCCAAAAGAATCCAATGGCCGTCCCTTTTAGCCAATCCAATGGCCATCCTTTTCAGCCGGAATGTAAGACATAGACAGGCACATCAAGCACTTTCCAAGTATCTTTCCACCAATAGAATGAAATTCAATCAAAGGCTCACTTGCATAGTATTAACAAAAATCATAACAAAGAGAAAAAGATGCATGGAAAAGTTGCTTAGATAGATACAAATCCACATTTCATGGAAAGGAAGGACAATCCATTCAAGAATTGCCCACAACCACTTTTAAATGTTTAGTAGCATACGTCCCACTCATGTTCTGAATTAAAACCCTCATCCACAATTCTAACACCAGGATTCCCTGTGTCGCATTCAGGTTTGAAAGAAATGTCTAATGTATATTTAACAAATTTAAATTGTCGATTGAAACTAAAAAATTAAAGCAAATGCAAGATTTTACATTTTCACTGTTACAATTAAATAGAGGTTGAAGAGCTATCGAAGATTAAGCACAACTAAATTAATAGACAAATGAAAAAAATTCTGCTCCTGGACTGAAGAAACTCCATTGCTTTTTCTGAGACAGATGGGTTTAACTCCTATTTAATAGGGACAGAGGTGGGAAATTTTCAATTATCAACCCATGTACGAAGTGGTGACAGCTTAGCCCCTCCTACCAGAATACGAAAGAAAGTGGTATTATCTGCATCAAACTTTGATGCAAGAAATCTGAAGAGAATGTAAGACCACAAGCAAGCCGGTCACACAATTTATTAAGCATGTAAATCCAAATCCACTGTATCATATCAACAACATGATAAAGAAGCAACCAAGCAAGGCCTTTGAGCACCTGCGAGATAATTGTTTTCAAAATACTTGGGCTCCTGTTTTTGTTAAAGATGAAGTCAGACCCAAATATCCCAGCATTATCCAAGGACCCTTCCCCCTAGAAACCAGAACAAGCAAAGGCAGGTTAAGATTGACGTCTTTTTTTTCTTTTTTTTTTTTATTTTTTGAAACTTGTACAAGTTCAGAGTGGTCCAACCAATCCCCTCACTCTCTTTCATAGTGTATACATTTCAAAACAAATTGGCAAAATCATTTCCAGTGCCAAGATCACATTCCAAACATACATTAAATGACAGAAAGAAAATAGATAGGAAGGGCAGAGAATTTGGCTTCAGTGAATTTCAAATCTGGCATTGCTCATTAATGAAAATAGCTGCTTACACCAAAAACGAATGACTAGGACCAAACTAAAAGTGCAGTGGATGATATGAATAAGCCACAACTATAATGTACAGTTCCAATCTATTAAATAAACAGAATAAATCAAAATCAAACTACCAGGTCACAAGGCACCAGAAGGAAGAAGAAGTGGAATATGGACTCCAACCATATATCCAACAATGTGATTTGTATGATTAACTCAATTGTCATGGACTATAAAGCTCTACTGCTGTCCCAAGTTGGGGTAGGGTAAAGGAAGGGAAAATAAATAAATAAATAATAAAAGAAAATAACATAAAACATGGAAAAATTTATGTTTTTTCTCTCTTGTTTATGGACAATTCTCTCTCTCTCTCTCTCTCTCTCTCTCTTTCTAATAGATGAAAATCATCATGGAAAATTTAAGTGAAAGTTTCTCCTAATTCAACCAAGGGTAACATTTTTATGGGAGTAATTTTATGCCCTAAGTTGTTAGTGTCCTACCACACGTCCTTATGGTGCAAAATTTAGTCCAGCAATTTTAAATCTTGCGATTGATGCTAGAAACTCTCATAGAAATTCTAGATAAAAACCCTAATTTTCGAATCTCCTTGTAACAAAACTGTGTCTGCAAAACAATTAAGTGCTTAAGTGAGACCTCATAAGCAAGTTTATCATAAAAAAAAGAACAAAAAGTACTCGATAATGGCATTAGTAACAGATTCAAAATTCAAATCATTTCCACAATGACTAGGACTCTGAAACATGACATCAGTACAAATCTAAAGTAACAGTGCGGTCAGAGAGGGAGTCCCTAAATAGATTAGATCCAAACACAAACAACACATGGTCCAAAACCCTAGCACTTAAAAACAGTCAAAATAACAAAGCAAATGCCAAACAATTCTCACAGATCTGAAAAAATAAATACAGAGAGAGAGAGAGAGAGAGAATGGAGTAGCTCACTCTTGCCAAGCCGAAAGAATAAAGATGGAAGCGAAAAGCACTCTCCCAACGAACGACACGAACGCCATCGATCGTACGGACACAACCAGCTCAAGGAAGAGGGGGGGGAGAGTGTCGAGAGACGGGGGTTATGTGTTGGCTGAACGGTGAAAAGCCCTTAAAAATCTGTGTGAATATTGGCCGTGAATTTTTGGAAAGACCACGGGACACTGTTCAAAAACACTAGATCGGCCGGTGACTATACTCGCGGCTGTACAAATGGAAGGTACTCGCGATTTAGGAGGAACCGTTTACGTACTTCCCACCAATAGAATTCTGACATGTCATAAATCAACACGTGTTGAGTGTCTAAGGCGGGTTTATGAAGGATTGGGGTTTTACTTGCGTGTCTTTTGGGTCAATATTCGGAAATCTCCCTGGACTTTCTTTGAATTTCAACGGTGCCCTTCCATATGATTTCCATTCCGTTTTCTTCTCTCTCTCCATGTCTTTTGAATTTTGAAATTAGGACTTTTTTTGTGGAAAAGCCCTCAAAAAATGACCGATCAGGAAGCAAGTAAAATATTTTTATAAAATAAAATGATAATTTTAATAAGTTAATTTATAATTTTAATAGAGATAATATTTTAAATTAAATAAAAATAATATTTATTTGATATATAAAAATTAATAAAATTAATTATCACCCGTATATGTTTACATAACTCCGCAGGTGGATGTAAGAGTAAAGTATGGGCAAAGAAAGATGAGAGGAAACCAAGGAATTTTAGAGAAATAATTATTAATACATATATGTAGAAGTAAATAACAAGTCAGGAGCATGTTCCCCTCCATTTATCTGTCCTTAATCTAATTCAACTAAAGCATGCCAGCAACCAGCATCACATCCACAACCCTCTTTTGACTTCATTCTTTCCGTTTGTATGCAGATGAGACACCCTCCCTCGTATGTTCCACCCACTTGCACCCCCAAAACTTTGTTCCTTCGATCAAATGTTGTCTATTCATATAAATTACAAAACCACTCGAGTGAGAAACCCCCTTCTCTCTCTTAAATACTCGTTAATATTATGATAATATTTGGTTTTATTGAAATATATTACGTATCATTGATTTGATTTTAAGTATATTTAATTTTATTTAATTTTATATTTATAATAATAATTTTTTTATATAAAATTAACATATTATAATAATTCAATAAAACGATAGAATATTAGATTTAATATTTTTTATATTATTTTTGATATTTTCAACAAAATATTAGAACATATTTATCGATTTTTTATATTCATATTATTTTATATTATAATATGATATCAGAGTTTGAATCTGAACCAAAGCTCGGAGTCAAAGCCAAATCTAAAGGCAGAGAGTCAAAACCAAAGAGCCCGTGCATTGCTTTCACTAATACACTTATTATCTTAATCAAATTTAAGTGATTTTTATTTTATCATATTGAATTTAAGGAAATATTAAAATATATTATATATTATGAGAATGCTTAATTTTGTTAAAATATATTATGTATTAATATTAAATCAATTATGGATTTGATTTTAAGTATATTTAACTTTATTTTTTTATTTGTAATAATAGATTTTCTATATAAACTCAATGTATTGTAATAATTTAATAAAATAATAGAATATTAGATTTAATATTTTTATTTTCCTTTCAATATTTTCAACATAATATTAAAATCATATTCATCTATCTTTCATATTCATATAATTTTATTTTCTTAACATGGTATCAAAGGCTAAGACTAAATTGAGAGCCCAAAGTTAGACCCAGAGTCAGCACTAGAATCAAAGAGCCGATGCATTGCTTCCACTAATAGATTTATTAATGTTTCTTTTCAAATCTAAGTGATTTTTATTTATAACATATCGAATTTAAGGTAATATTAAAAGATATCATATATATCATGAGAATATTTGATTTTATTAAAATATATTATGTAACAATTGTTTCTATATTTATAACGATAGATTTTCTTTGTAAATTCAATATATTATAATAATTCGATAAAACAATAGAGTATTATGTTTAATATTTTTATATTACTTTTAATATTTTCAACACGGTATTAGAGTCATGTTTATCTATCTTTCATTTTTATATTATTTTATATTTTTAATAAAATCAATGATAAAATTCTTTGAAATACCACCAAATTTTGTTTTTATATTTATAACAATTGTTTTTATATTTATAACAATTATTTCTATATTTGAATTTATTTATTTTTATATTTATAACAATTGTTTCTATATTTATAACAATAGATTTTGTATATAAATTCAATACATTATAATAATTTGATAAAACAATAGAGTATTATGCTTAATATTTTTATATTACTTTTAATATTTTCAACACGATATTAGAGTCATGTTTATCTATCTTTTATTTTTATATTATTTTATATTTTTAATAAAATCAATGATAAAATTCTCTGAAATACCACCAAATTTTGTTTTAATATTTATAACAATTGTTTTTATATTTGTAACAATTGCTTCCATATTTGAATTTATTTGTTTTTATATTTATAACAATAGATTTTTTATATAAATTCAATATATTATAATAATTCAATAAAACAATAGAGCATTATGTTTAATATTTTTATATATTTTTAAAATTTTTTAATAAAATCACTGATAAAATTCTCTGAAATACCACCCGAATTTGTTTTAAACTCAAGTTTCAAATAAGGTCTTATCAAGTATTATCTATTTAATTTTGCATGAGATTTCATATTCTTTTACTTTAAACCAAAAAAAAAAAAAAAGAAAAATTGTTTCTCGTGGTCCATATAACTTTTCTTTAGAAGTCCATACAATATATAATCTAAAAATAAATTTGAAAACTTGAGCCCAATAATAGGGCTCAGCATAATTTTTATCCCTTGATACCTTGATATTCGGTTTGATTCATAGTTAGTTCTATAAAAAGGCTTATATATTAAGGTTCTATTTTCATTTTTTTTTACTTGATTGATCAGTATACGATAATTAATTTTATTAGTGTCGACTATTCAGATTTGACTTAACTGTCGAACTTATCAAGATACAAACTTTTACTATACCTATTTTTTCTATTTTTAATATTTAAAGTCGAGATTTTAATTAAAAAAATTTAGTATTGATGTCACTAGATCAACTAAGCGCTGATAAACCTTTTGTTCCTTGACCAATAACACTTTTAATTAAAATTTCAAACTCATCTATGTTAAATCTAGTGAGTTTATAAAAATGTTCTTTCACAAAATTTTTTATTTTATTTTTCTTAATGACAATTTTCTTATAAATGTCTTCGATGCTTCAAAAATATCCGTCAATCCTTTTCTAAAGTAAAATAATAATAATAATAATAATTATAAGATTAAAAATATAAAAATTATTGTTGATAAATTATTTTAAACTATTTATTGTTAAAACGGTTTGATGAGCTACGTCAGATGGTCAAGGGACTATTATACGAATCGAGCCGAATTCGAGTCGAGTTCATTATGCAATCGAGTCGAGTTCGAATAATAAAATTTTAAATTCAAAAACTAATCGAGTATCTCGATAACATATATTAATATATATTTAAATATTATTATAATAAAAAATTAAATTAAATATAATATTATATATATATACAAATTACTCGTTAAATTTGAGTTTGAGTTCGATTTCGAGTACCATTAAAAAATTCGAGTTCTAGTTCGAGTCTTATTATTTATTACTAATCGAGTTCGAGTACCATTAAAATATTTGAGTTCAAATTCAAATTGACAGATATTCAGATTCAACTCGATTTGAATACGTCACTAATGAAACCATTTTCGTCGGGAATGATTTACAAATAGCGTGATGTGGTGTTGCCGTAGACATGGACGATCAAATCTCTTTGATCAGAAATAATTTAAAGGTGAAAACGAAATCAGAATTATTGTGGCCTTTAAAAGCACCTAAAGTTTGTATTACTAAAAATATGTTTTTCGTAAACAATTAAAAGATATTTTGCATGAAGGGACGTGTTAAGAATTTTTGTTTGATACTTGCATATTAAAGTTTTCTCTAAAGTTTTCTCTTAGGCCTAAGAGAGGCATCCTAAGATATCTTAGATGAAGGAAAGCTTTTGGTTTCCTGCAGTCACTTGATGAGACTGCATTCTTAACTTCTTTACCTTGAGTGCTTTTAAAATTCCATAATTATACTTTTCTTGAAGGTTTTTTTTCTTAAATTCTTATTAGCTTTATTCTATCTTAATTTATAATATTTTTAATTAAAATAAATTTTTTTTGAAACATAAATTTATAAATTAAAATTAAAATTTTCATAAAATAAATAAAACTTTGATTATGTCAATAATTTTTTATTAAAAACTTGTCTACTTTCAATGGGATTTAATTTTAATTTTCTTAAACCAGCCAATAGTGCATCTCTATTTTATTACATATGCAATGTATTTATTGATCAAAAACTTTGTACTAAAATTAAATTCATGCAATCGTCACCCTCTACACTCATTCATCGAATATCAAATGGATGATACAATATATGTTCTCTACGGAGCAATAGTTCTATTTTTTCTCCTTTTTATTTGTTTAATCACTTATATAATATTCGGTTAATTGTAGTACTCATATAGAATAATATAACACTCATAGTAGGGATGGAAATATTTGCCCCGACCAAACACATACTTGATTAATCCGATCCAATGAATCGGTTTTTTTTATTGAAAAATGGATTAAATGCGGATTAGGGGCCTTTTTTTTTAATCGGATCTATTCAGATATGGATTTAATTCAGAAAAATTCAAACCGATCCTAATCCCACACTCAAATATAAATTTTTAATAAAATAAAATTAAGATTTAACAAATTTCGTTCTCTTTAAACAATTTGAAACCATCATATTCCTAATACTAATCAACTTAGTCATGCACCACACACGCGCAGCCTCCACTCTACTCTACCTCCCTCTTTCTCCGCATTGCGACCTCTCTCCCTTCTCCCTCCCTTCAATTTTAGTTTAGTCAGACCCTTCTCTTTTATTGATTTTGGTCAGATTTTGAAAATTTTAGAAAGAATAAGTCAATTTTTAGAGAGTAACTGAAAGAGATGATAAGTGGTTTCGATTTTGAAATTATCCATCATATGAATCAAGAACACCTGGTGGTAATGGTGAATATCTTCATTAGCAAAGTCTAGAATAGAATAAATTCTGAGTTTTTAATACTGATAAAAAGGGTAAAAAGGGGGGGGAAAATTTTTTTTTTTAAAAAATTTTTTATTTTTATTTTAAATAGTTTGTTTTTTTGGGTTTAAAAAAAAAAATAATTTATTTAGGGGGGTGTTTTTTAAAAAAAAAAAAGAAGGGGGGGAGAGGGAGGAAAAAAAAAAAAAAAAAAAAAAAAAAAGGAGGAAGGGGGGGGGTGGGAAAAAAAAAATAAAATGTGATTGTATAAATTTTTTTTAATAAAAAGTATAGGATCAGATATAAATTTTCGTTTTACTTATCAAGAAGGGTCTAGATCAAATATGGACCATAGTGTTAGGATTTCAAGGCAGATATGGTAATATCAAAAAGCAGACCATATCCTCCCCGTTGTGATATCACTGACTCATAGTTCAATACAATGTTTAGTGCGATAGTAATATCTTTTAATAATGGTATATTAAAATCAAACGCAAAGTTCATTATTATTATAAAATTAATTTAGTAACAACACACCATATTTATAGTAAGTTTAATCAATATTGGTAAACTCAATTGAAAGAGAGTTGAGTTTTCTTAATCATGATCGTGAGTTTGACTTTCTATGAACAAGAAAAAAATCACATTGAGAGATCTCCCTCCAAAAAGAATTTGACAGTAGATCAACCTAAATTAGTCGGGATAAAACTTTAGATACCGAATAGAAAAAAAAAAAAAAGTTTAAATTTTTTTCGTAGTTATTATTCGTAAATTAAACATTTTACGGATGAATATCAAACCGTTTGTGTTTTGGTAAAAAAGCGGTGATAAAATCATCATATGTCCCCCCAGTGAGCGGTTCGAATAATAGAGAGGTAGTAGTCTAATATTTTATTTGGGTAATTTCCGAAAATAAGTAATTAATCATTATTCCCTTCTTGGTTTATTTTATTTTTCTTTTTTTCTTATTTATTTTTTGATACCTTGATATTGACATTGACCAGCTGAGTTAAAGAATTTGTTTCCATCCAAATTTGCTTATTTTCTATTTTAGATAATGAGCAACAATTTTAAAATCCAATTTACTTGAAAAAATTCTAATTAAGTCTCATTTTTGCCAAGATTACCCAAATAGACAGATGGTATTAAAAGCATAGAAACGCGAAGAGCTGTGGGCAAACAGTAATTTTACGGAAAACAGAGTCCAATCTTGAAAGTTAAAGTGAAGTTAGTGGGGACTCGCTGTTCATAATATTTGTTTTAACCAGGCGTCAGGCAAAAGCTTTAAGACCAACGAACAAAACTCAAAAAGACAAAGACACAGACATTGTTAGGTTTCGTCCGTGGTCTAGACTTCTTGTCTTGAAAAGAGAGAGAGAGAGGGATCGTCCGAGATTGGCTGCGCAGACATCAATAACAGAGACAGTAGTTATGGGTTTTATTTCATTTCTGGGTCGACTTCTTTTTGCTTCCCTATTCATTCTCTCTGCTTGGCAGATGTAAGCCTCTCTCTCTCTCTCTCTACACTAAATTTTGACTAGGGTAACGATTTTTCTTTGCTGGATCTGGGTCTTGAATACTAGATTTGAGGTGTTTACTTGGAGGGTTCAATTGGGTTAGCATTTAACGGATTAATTTGTCTAGGTGATTTATTTTCTATTTAAGGATTTTTTCGTTGATGGATCAAACTTTGGAATTGTTAGTTTTTAGTGAAATTTATCCATGGTTAAAGTCTAAAGAGAATTTGGTTGTAAACTATGCACATGTTTGGATATTTGGCATTCAACAAAAACAAGAGGCGCTAAAGACGGTAACTGTTTATTTACAAAATGGTTTGGACACTGCCCTCAGCATTTGGCAATGGGTTAGCCCCAATTATAATGATTACTTCAGATTCAGCTATGGTTCTGGCATTTTTACCAAAATTGAAGATTTAGTATTGATCTAGTTTTCAATATTAAGTCTGGTCACTGGATCACCATCCTTGTAGATTTGATAAATCCAAGAAATATGCAAGGTTAGAGCCCAGGATCTTCTTAGTGTGGTATCTTGCATTGCATTGGGCAGAGACAAATACCTAGTTGAAGTGTCGGTACAAGAATAATTTGCCTAGTTGTGACCCATGTTATGTTTAAGAATGTTTATGGTGATGTGGTCGACATCATTTATTTATATAATTATAGCTATTTTGAATCCATATTCGGTCGTGAAATCCATATCCTTTCACCCTATTGTTAATGTGTGCAAGTGGTTTAAATTGATCGCTTGATTAGTTCTAACAAAGAATGGACTGCTTGATCAGAACTTCTCTTTCTCTCTCCCCTTCAAGAATACGTGACTTGGTCCATCTGTGTGGCCTTGATATATATATATATATTTTTTTTCACTGGTGCTTGCATGATCTAATTTCTATATTTTGTTGATAGCAGTCTGAATCTTTTTCATCCTTGTTGAAAATCTTTTGCCTTGCGCTTATTCTAGGGTTGATGAGCTTCTTGCTTACTTGTGGTTGCGTGGTTGGTGTTTGATTTAACCAGAAGAGCTTGTCTCTCCCCAAGTTCTGTATACAACTGGTTGATAGTTAAATCTGAGAATATTTTTCTATTGGATAATGTTTTATATCACTGAATTAATTTAACCATTTTGTCACCCCCACTAAATGCCAAAAGGATGTTCTTTCCTTATTCTTCCAAACAAAAAGATTACTCTTCTTATGCATACTGTGTGACAAAATGGTGAAGATGGAGGTGTGATATATAATATTGTCCTTTTTTATTCTTACTTTCAAGGGAACAATTTACTATAGGTCCTGCTTGTTGTAGTACTCATATTGAAATCTACTATATACTTGGTAGCTCCATCTATTAATATTGAGTTTCCTTTGCCATTTTTGACCCCTTTAACTTGATCTTAGTATTGTAACTGTTGTATAGCTATACTTCTCAAATCTCCTTTGCTTGGGAGAAGATGCAATTTGATTCAACCTCTTGTGTTAGATTGAGCAGCAGCTCCTGTCTTGTGCTTATGTATCCTTCATTTCTTAGGTTCAAAGGAGATTTACAATTGAGGCCTTAAAATCTGATTCCCTAAGGTTGAGTAGGTACCTTACTGATGCTACATTTATATGTAGGTTCAATGATTTTGGTATCGACGGTGGGATGGCAGCAAAGGAGTTCAAATTTAAGTTTGATATCGTGGATAAGTACCTAACTTCTAAGTTGGGATTAACTCTGCCACAAATTGACGTAAGAAGCCATAAAATTTCTGCATTTATTTCTTCTGCTCTGTCTTTTGCACCTTGTGGATAAATTCGATGTGTTTCCTTTTCTTTCTTGTTATCTTTTTAACTTGGAAAGATTCTATGCAGGCTAGACATTTGGTTGTGACTTGCATTGCTCTTAAGGGGATTGGAGGTTTTCTATTTGTGTTTGGCAACTTGTTTGGTGCTTTTCTCCTTGTTAGCATCAACTACATTTTTTTTTTCTTTTCCTGCCTATGTAATTCAATTAGCCAAGTAACTAGTCATTACTGTTTTATTGTTCTTTTAATATCCTTTTCTACCTCTTGACAGTTGCTATCTGCATCCCCACCTCTGTTTGCCTTGTACAAGACCGATTTTAGAAGCCCAGATTTCTACACCTCCCTTGACGAAAACTTGCCGGTAGTTTCCAATCTCTGTTCCCAAAAAAAAAGGGTTTTTACATGTACAAGATTTGATTCTCCCTCCCCTCCCCCCCAACCCCAAAAAAAATAAAAATAAAAATAAAAATAAAAAGCTGTGAAGAAGTTAATTCTGGTTGTGATATTTGATATGTTTGCAGAAACTTGCACTTTTTGGCGCCTTACTTTTCTTCGTGGGAATGAAGAATTCACTCACAAGGAGACAGCCCAAGAAGAAAAGCCCAAAACTAAAGGCATCCTAAGAAAAATGAAAGAAAACATTGCAAGCCGGATTCTTACTGTTCTATAGCCACAAGTGTTGGGGTATCAGGTTCCTGCCTGTTCATTATTAGTTACATGTGAACATTATTTCTTTTTTCAAGTCATTCTCAAATATCTCATTTGTCTTTTCCTTTTACATTCTTATATTTTGATTGACTTGGGAAGCTCCGATTCAGGGAAGTAGGGTTGGATTGACTTGGTTTTGGCTGCAAAAAGTATATTTTTCACGGAACATTAATCTTGAGAGTAATCTATTGGATTCTTAATGTGCTTTCAACCAAGGATCTTTACTATCAATGCCTCGAGCTTCTTGTGGTCGGATATCATGGAAATGTTAATATTGATAATCGAGTGCTCTTCTTTAAATTTTACACTTACAATTTGACTAATCACGTTGTGGAGTTTCACCCGGTTGAGTCTTGTGTATCAGGGAAGACGATGAAATCAATGGATTTCCCCCCCTTTTTTGGCTTCTACAATAAATTTTCATGCATTTTGGCCCTTAGATCTTGGATGACTCTTCATTTTATTGAAGATAATTATGATTTTCTTCCTACGGTTTGGTTTTGTTGTTGGGATGGTTAATATTATTCATGGGCCATAAGGCAGTAATTAAATGATATAGACTAGAGCATCTCTTGCCTGTTGGAGGGGATAGCAGTTATTTCAATGTTATTTTGCTTTTCGAACTACTGAAGGGAAAAGAAAGGAGTGGCTATGAACTATGCGCCTCGTTTGTCCAATTGTCAAAAATGATGGAACTATGTTCTCATCCTCTTCTTAAGTAGTAAGACCAATATGATCACCTCTTTCACAGATTTGAGCTTTTGGGTTTGTTATTTTGTTTCACAAAAGTTTAGGACCATACTAATGGTGAGATTGTCAGCCAAATCAACTCGATTTATCTTTATTTTATTAATTTTTTTATTGGATCATTTTAGGGTCATAAGGGGTTCACAGGTGTTGCAACATATGTATTGATGGGTTCGTTTGAAAGATCCGATATGAAAAGTGTTCAGTCCTATAAAACCTATGATCTAAAAAGATAGATATGCCTGGACGTGTTGATAGACCGAGATCAGTCTTTCCGAATGATAGACAGTCTAACACACTAAGAGAATGTTATCAGTATTATCTTAACTAATCGTTCGGTTGAAATATTCGGCAAGCTCAAACCGATGTCTCTTTCTCCTCAGTCGATGAGCAAGCGTTTTTTTAGGAATCGATCGTATTAGTTAAAGATAATATTTGATTAAACATCACGTCGATCTTTTGTTTACTATTTCGACATAAAACGTATCTCTTAGATCAATAAGGAAACCTTTAGAACCTAATCAATAAGCAAAAAGATTATCCTGTATCATTGAATTTTTGTCATTGAATTTTTTAAACGACAAATATCACGAATTATACGGAATATTTGCATATAAGGTCTTGAGGTCTTCGTACTCACAGATAAGGAAATTAAGGTTGTAACATCCTAGATACATACGGCTCTGATGGCGCCTGGTGTGTGTCAAACAACCAAAAATAAATTACCTACTTTACGAAAGACGAGTCTAGGGTAAGCAGGGTCGAATCCACAGGGAACGGTGGATTTATTTCTTTTAAGGAAAATTAAAATAAAATTTGGGGGGTTTTGAATTGACTAAATTAACTTCTAAATCTAAATAAACGAAGAATTAAAATCGAAACAGCAAAACGACAAAATAAAATCGAGCAAAAATCAAGATAAATTGACCTAGTTGAAGGGTTCGTTTCCACTTTGATTCAATCGATTGATCATTGATTCAAGGATAATTCAACAATGCATAAATAAATTGGTTATAGTCGCCGACAATCGCCCAACGACCAATCTCTCCTTACTTCGTCGATAATTAAGAGACGCTCGTTAATTATTTCCCTAATCGAGAGTCAACCCTAGAGAAGCTCTTAGGATTGAAAGTCTCAACAGCATTAAAATTTAGAGAGACCCAATTCTAATTAACAAACACACATCGGGTTCATTTAAATTAGATTATTTAATCCCATGACACGAATGTCATTCCCATGACATGAATGCCAATTACAACAGTATAATGAACACTTTCGCCTCACAAATAGCACACCAAAAATAAATGATCTCACTATCCACATGTGCTCATAATAGCCAATAGTCACGAATACATAAAAATATCAAACTTTTTCGATCGATGATCCATGACTGAAATGAAATTTTCAGAGATGCAGCGTTTTTTTTTTTTTTTTTTGATTTTTTTTTTTGCTGCTGCTTTTCTTTTCTTTTTCCTCTTTTTTTTTTCTTTTTTTCGTTGAGTATCTCAATACAAATAGTGAACAAAACTCAAATTCTTTCTTCCTTTCATAATCATGAATTCCGTTTTCATTTCACATCAATGAAAGGATCAAACTCAACATTCAAGTCAACACTTTCCCAATGAGACAAAAAACATAACTAAAATTATGCAATCAATTACATAAATTCTTGGTACAAGGGTTGAAACGCAAGCCAAAATAAGATTGTGGTATTGTATTGAGGGTTTTGAAGAAAGAAAGGGTTTCAGGCTCAACTTGGTTCACTAAAGGGAATAAAATTCAGGGAATGGATTTTTACGAAAGCCAAAATGAGGTAAAACCTAAGTGCCTTTATCATTTCAATGCATGAAACCCTAGATGTGATCTTGAAATGCATAACATTGCAAGTTCTAGAATGATCAATCCAAGTGCGATAATCACTCATGAAGAAAAGAAATTCCGAGCACAAAGAATGAATTTGCTCGTTTATTGGCTCAAAACCTTACTTTTAAATGGGGTTTGTGTCAAATCTTGCATATTTATCCTTCAAAGAAAACTAGTAAAGATATGCATGTCATTACAAGTACAAAGACCATTGATACAAGCTATTTTTCATAAATTTCTAGCCAACCAAATAACACATATCAATTTAGAAAATTTAATTTTTTTTTTTATTAAATAAAATGAAACAAAACTAAACCTAGGAAAACAAACAAACAAAAATATGAAATATCCCCCCACACCTAAATCATACATTGTCCCCAATGTATGCCAAATGAGAGAGAAAAAAAATAAAAATAAAAATAAAAATAAATAACATTAAAAGCAAAAATAATAAAAAAAAAAAAAAAGTGAGAACAAAACTTCCCTAGGGTGGAGTGGTGAATGGAGGGTCAAATCCAATAAGTTTTGAAGAAAAAGTTTTGGTGGTAGCAATGGACCCCTTCTTAGGGCGTGGGCACGCCCTAACTCATGTACAATTCTGGTCATTTGAGAGCATTTGTAAACCTGGACAGCATTGAAGGCTTTTTAAGGCGTGGGCACGCCTTAATGACAGAGCACTTTTGGTCACCAAATTTTTTAACATTTATTCACCTAAAAATTAAAAGCAAACCTAAATCAAACCAAATAAATATGAAATAAAAAACATAAAAGAAAATATTGGGTTGCCTCCCAACAAGCGCCTTTGTTTAATGTCTTTGGCTCGACATTACCTCCTCGTTTCAACCTCGTTCAAAGACGGGTCCGATCCATTTAGATTTCAACATACCTGGTGTGAACTTCAACTTTGAATTGAACTGAAGGATCTTATGGCCTACCAATGATTGTTTCCAATGAGGAGTTTGTTTTCAAGAAATTTGTCCAATTGAGCAACCTTGTTTGTCACTTTTTCCTTAAAAACAAAATCCAATTCATCTTGCACAAAATTATCATGAACTATAAATTCCATCATGCTATCATGAAAAATAGACTTAAAATCATTTGGATACTTCATAACATCAACAATATTAAAAGTATCAACTTTACCATCAAACTCAAGAGTTAGAGTACCCAAATCCGTATCAATTTTTGTCTTAACTCTTTTCATGAATGGTCTTGGCACTTGCTTTATTACTTCTAGGAGAGGAATGTTGGTTCCTTCTTTTGGAGAAGTTTCCAAAATCTCTTTTTGTTCATCCTCTTTCGGTTGTGCCAACCTACCAGGAAAAGGTGGTAAAATCAAAATTTTTGTTTTGAAAGTATTGGACTCGTTATTTACCTCCTCGGTGGATTCATTCATTGTTGATGATTTATCTATTTGCTCAATTTCCATATCTTCTTCGGCTTTTGATGAATTGTCTTCTATTTCTTTTGATGAATTTTCCGATCGACTCATGATTGCCATCAATTCTGACACTTGATTTTCCAAATTTTGGATGTTGACTCTTGTCTCCTGTTGAAATCTCAAAGTACTGTTAGCCAAACTCTTAACAATCTCTTTTAGAGACGTACCTTGGTTCGAAAAAGTTTGTTGAGACTGAAATTGAGATTGAACTTGTGGTTGTCGTTGAAATCCTTGTTGCCAATTTCAATAATTGAAATATGGTTCATTATACCATCCTTGATTATAGATGTTTGAATATGGGTCACCGTAAAGAATAGGACACTTATCGGTTGGATGATCCATCTCTGAACAAATTTCACAAGTTTGTATCGGCAGTGTTTCTCCTACAATAAAATTACGCATAAGAGAAATTAGTTCTCTCAATTCTTGACGAATGGAAAAATCACTTACCTCATTGTCTCTCTTTGGAACATCTTGTCATATTCCAAATTGTTGAGAAGTCTCAATATTAGGAAAATCACTATAAAAAGTATGTGCATCAGGAAATAACAACTCCCTCAAAGTCTTTTGATCAGCCATATTTTCGTCAAATCTTTCTCTTCAATGTCACCGTCAAATCTCAATAAGTTCACTGCAAAAGTTAGTCTTCAAAAATAAAAAGAAAAAAAAAACTTAAAAGAAATAAATCACTTAATACCGTTCCCCGGCAGCGGCGCCAAAATTTGGTGTGTGTCAAACAACCAAAAATAAATTACCTACTTTACGAAAGACGAGTCTAGGGTAAGCAGGGTCGAATCCACAGGGAACGGTGGATTTATTTCTTTTAAGGAAAATTAAAATAAAATTTGGGGGGTTTTGAATTGACTAAATTAACTTCTAAATCTAAATAAACGAAGAATTAAAATCGAAACAGCAAAACGACAAAATAAAATCGAGCAAAAATCAAGATAAATTGACCTAGTTGAAGGGTTCGTTTCCACTTTGATTCAATCGATTGATCATTGATTCAAGGATAATTCAACAATGCATAAATAAATTGGTTATAGTCGCCGACAATCGCCCAACGACCAATCTCTCCTTACTTCGTCGATAATTAAGAGACGCTCATTAATTATTTCCCTAATCGAGAGTCAACCCTAGAGAAGCTCTTAGGATTGAAAGTCTCAACAGCATTAAAATTTAGAGAGACCCAATTCTAATTAACAAACACACATCGGGTTCATTTAAATTAGATTATTTAATCCCATGACACGAATGTCATTCCCATGACATGAATGCCAATTACCACTTCATTAAAACTAACAAACAATTACGGATTTGCCGTTTTAATTAGTTGTAGATTAATCTAGGTCTATTAAACATTGGTCATCTATTCAATAAACTCTAGAAAATCATGATCCATGAAGTACGGAAACTAAATAAATATTTATGATTGATGAATGAATAAATACATTTAGATCTCATAATATCATGAATCAAAGTTTCAACTAACCTTCAACTATAAAATAAAATTAAAGAGAAAACATAAGAGGAGAAAAAGAATAAAACTCACAAAACTATTTCATTAATGTTGAAAAGTTGCTGGACAATGAAGAATGTGACCTTTAGAAGCTATAGGACGTGACAAAAATGGTGGAAAGAGGGTGAAGGGGCGGCTGCCCCCTTCTTGGACTCTCCTTTTGCTTTCATAACTCTCTATATATAGGAGTAGTTAACCTAATTTTTAGAGAGATAACTCTCCTAAATTTTAGGTAACTACTAAATGATAAATTACAAGAGTTTAAAATTTTCCAAAATTCTTATTCCCAAATATTTAGGAATATTTGCAAATCTTCAATGCTTCCAAATTTGTCTTCTTTTCCTTCCTTTTTTCTTCATGACTCCTCCATTATTCCTAGCACATAAAATATAATAAAATATACTAATTAGTGCAATATTTATTTAAAAATAAAACAAAATCAATTGTAAATATTACACTAATTTATGCCCTATCAGCGCCCTTATATATAAACCTTTGGTATGCCAAGACTAGTTCTCTCGCTCTCTTGCTCTCGGTTTATTCATTTTTATTGAAAATCGTTATTTCTGATTTGAGCGTTGGAGCATCCTTTGTCGGAGTACCCTCTGGCGGTCATTTGCAGGTTTCAAATCGTTTCTGACAATAACTATTCGAGTCAAAAGAAGTCGATATCTGTGAAATCGAAACATATCTCTAATATGTATCTATAAAAACAATATAAAAATATTAACTAACATCTCGAGTTTTGAGTTTCGAGAATAAAAAATAGATATAAAGCAAATTAATTCATAAACTGAGTTTAATAGTTATTCGAATCAAATTAATCGGATTTTCAAATATCAATCGTCAAGTAAAAAAAATTATATAAATAAATGGGTTAAATTAGAAAAATAATATGAACTCCCCCATCAAGTTTAAACTCTTAGAATAGGGC
The DNA here is from genome assembly GCA_037126225.1 of Dillenia turbinata. NCBI lineage: Eukaryota > Viridiplantae > Streptophyta > Magnoliopsida > Dilleniales > Dilleniaceae > Dillenia > Dillenia turbinata. The sequence goes on from JBAMMX010000012.1 coordinate 6,211,626, forward strand.
TTGTTTTGCCTATTTATTTTTGTTTTCCGGAGGGAAAAAAAATGCGAAAAACAGTTTCAACTCATTCATCATAATGTCTCTTCATTATTGGTATGACAAGTTATGTTGATTTCTACCACAATTTCAACTCGTTCGCCATATTTTTTTTCCACTCTTTATAGGTATGGCAATTGATATTGATTTCTCTCTCTTGTGCGTTACAAGCCTTTGATCTTGCACAACTTTTTCATGCCTTTGAGAGAGAGAGAAGAGAGTTTGTTTGGGCAGGTGGGAGCAAGCTTAAGCTTTATATCAGACATTCTCAACTCATACCATTTGGAGTAGAGACTCACTGTCCTAAACCGACAATGCCTAACCAGCAACATTATCCTTCAATATTAACACAATGAATTTAAGAAGTAAAACTTTTAATGTTACCCATCTCATTGAGTGTAGCTAAATTTGGTGACCAAAGTGAATAAATTACAATACAACCATATCCATATGTGGTGTGTTTTATTTTTGAGAAAGATAATAATTAAGAAGTGGGAAATATTTGTCTAAAACTAATTTTTAAAATCAGAACAGAACAGCATATGGGTTTTTCAAAATTATGTTTTTGTCCTATGCAAACTGTTGGTATTACCCCACTCATTGCTTGGAATTCAGGTGAAGCAAATTGGGAATTGATCTTCACCGTTGACACCGCTATTTTCCTTCTTGTTTTGCCCAACAAATGTCGCTGAGGCCAACAAGTGGATCGGGTCGACAAATGACTTATGATAGTTCCTGTCGGTCGGCTGGTCGGTCGGTCTTTAACCCAAAATTGCCGATCACTTGATACTTGCCCCTTTACTTCTGTACTCTCTCTCTCCCTTTCCGATTCTTTTCCAACGGACAAATTTATGTAACGAAAACTTGCATCGCCAAGTAAAACACTAACCCTAGACATGGTATGAACATCTCTCTCTCTCTCTCTCTCTACGTGAACTAAGAAGAACTCACTTTCACTTCCTCGCAGGACTACTTGAAAACAGTGGTTCCTTCTCTACTGATCGCAGAACGCGGCTCAAACCTCGTTGTCATCAATCCAGGTTTTACATAAACCCTAATTTCTTCAACTTGAGAAATCTCAATGCAGTTGGATCATGCTAGGGTTTATTTCATTTGTCGTGAATGTGTATAGGTTCTGCAAATATTCGAATCGGCCTTGCTTCTCAAGACACTCCATTTAACATTCCTCATTGCATTGCTCGTCGTGTCACCCCTTTGCCCAATCAAGCGCCTCCCAAGAAAAATGTGCAAGATCAGGTTTGGGAATTTCTACTTTTGTTTTATATTTTGGGTTATCTATGAATTCTTTTATTTTATCTAGATAAGGTATTCGTCAGGGTTATATTGGTTGTTTCACACTTAGATAGTAGTGCAATCGCATAAAAAAGGACTCTGCCACAATCATTGTGATCTATGACCCTGATAAATAGAATCTCTCTTTTTTGCTTATGTTGTTATTGACATATTTGAGGGATTGGGGTTTTAGATGCTCAATTCTCAAGTTACGACGGCTCAACATATTGAGCGTGAGAAGGCCTATGATATGGTAATTTCTTGCAAATTGTTTGGTTTTACCTTCATACCTTTAGTTGGATTGAAGTTGATAAAATTTTTATTATCATGATCAGATTGCATCATTATTGAAAATTCCTTTTTTGGATGAAGAAGTTGCAAATAATTCATTTCCACGGAAGGTAAGGAAAGTCCAATACTTTTGGTTTCTTTGTCACCTAAAATTCTTCAATCATATTGATGTGATCATTTTTCTGAGCAAATAATGTGTTTTAATTTGGATGATAACCTTTTATTTATAATTTATTGATGTGTCTACAAAATATCATAATCAAAGCATTTTAAGTACTTCTAGGAGTTTTGCTGACCACTGAAAATGGCCACCTTGATGAAGTATGCCTTCTTAGTGAGCACCATTATGTGGTCACTAATTGCTCAATGCAGGAGGTGACTCCGGAGTCGGATACTCAGCTTCTAGCCTTGTGTTTTATGTTTATTGGCAATTGTTTTTGAATCATTTAGCAATACTTCCTATTTACATCTCAATTGCCAGTTCAGCTTTTAAATTCATGGGAACTTGTTAATTTGACGGACAGATGGGACGTGTTGATGGATTTAATCCACAAAGTGGCAGGAAAGATACAGCCTTTGCCTGGACTGATGTATTTGAAAAGGCTTCTTGTTCTTCATCAGCATTAGGAGGTAATGCAACACTATTATGTCATCAATGGTAAGAAAGGATAGGACCTCCAGGGAGTAGAGGGTTTGCGGTGTAAATTTGTAGCCAAAGTCTTGGATTTTTTCAGTTCTATTCCCATCCTCTCTTTCATTACTACCTTTGGCCAAATTTTCAAATTGTGAAACATCCTTGACTTTCATCACCCGTAAGGTGATGTTACGACTTTGCTTATCCCTAATTTTAAAGATGAATTCAAACTAGTTTCTTGTTAAAAACCATAAAATAACCCCTTCCTGCTGCATGGTATGCTTTAGTTTTAAAAATAAATTGTTATACCTTATGTTTCTATGCAGAAAATTCAATAAATAAAGGGCCCAGTAGTGAATCGGCTAGCAATCATGAAGTTAATGAGTCAAAGGAGCTTAGTTCAACTGACCGCAAGTATCGAGAGTGTATTTTTGGTGAGGAAGCATTAAAAGTATCCCCAACTGAGCCATACTGCTTGTGTCGTCCCATTCGGAGAGGTCACTTAAACATTTCTCTTCATTATCCTATGCAACAGGTATCATCTCTTCATTTCTAGGAGCATTTCTTTTTGGCATGACAATTCTTATGCAGGAGAAAAAAGGTTGGTCTGGAATCAATATTATCTATTTTCATTTCATAAATGGGGAAAGCGAGAAATTGATCTCGCTGGAAATGATTGGTAGTGATTATTTCAAAATATTGAGATTTTGTCTGCATTAAAAACTGTACTGCCCCCTCAACCATGAACCAAACATTGCCAAAATGGCTGTGGAAAGCAACACAGCTTCTAGGAAGGGCCTTCAAGATAATATTATGCAGTTGAGCCCCCAGTTCTTCCTCCAAAGTTTTGATTATAATGTATATTTGCAAGACCAAGCTTTTTCCCATGATTTTTCAGAAGTTGTAGCAAGTTTGTCTTTGGAAGTTTGAGTTGACCTTGTCTAGGAATCTTTCATGGATTTGGCATAATGACACATATTCTGGTTATTCTATGCTTTTGAATCCTGGAAGTCACATTCTTGCCCTCTACTTGCAGGTGCTTGAAGATCTGCATGCTATTTGGGATTGGATATTGAATGAGAAACTACACATACCTCTATCTGAGAGAAACATGTACTCTGCTGTCCTTGTTGTGCCAGAATCATTTGATAATCGTGGTATTTATATTAAGTCTTTTTTTTTTTAATTTTATTGATATAGGACTTTAGAAGGGCAAAAAATTTGAAGCTTCATACCTGATGGCCAAAGATCTGACTTTTGTGTCAAACCTTTTTAACTAAAGTATTAAGGAAAGGTTTCTTCTAGCAGATGGCTGTGCTTGGGTGTCAAAATTGCAGCGAACAGTCTTATTCCTATTTAATGTGCTGCTATTGTCGTTATTACTCTTCTGTCTTGTTCTGCACTGTGATTTTGCACTTTTGTTTGGATTTTCATCAAAGTGTGAGTTGATTATGGTTTAGTATTTCAAGGCAAAAGTCTAATGCCCTTTCAATATGGTCATATTTGTCATTTTATGCATGTTGAGCTGCACCGTAGTATTTTTGTGTGATAGTATTTTTCTAAATGCAGTAAATAATGGACAATGACGGTGTTGATCCATGTTGTGGTTCTTGTGTGTTGCTTCTCAATCTTGATTCTTCCTTTTGTCAAACACAACTTAATGTTTAGAATCTCCCCCCCCCCCCTCAGTAGCAACTTGTGAGCTTCTTTCCATTAGCTTCTTTTACACCTATCTTTTCTGAATGGATCAACTTAGTTGCAAATCTACATAATATCCTCCTCCAAATGCCATGACATAGAACAACGTTGGTGCAATATAGTGTCTTATATACAATGACATCTGATAAATTAATTGAATAACTATCTCATTTGTATTATAGAATTTGAGCTATTTGTGGTTTGGGACATGATTGGGTGCAAGTTCTTGAATCTCAGATGGGTTATACATAATACTGGAATAAGGAGACAAAGAGCTTTGGTTCAAGTGGTCATTTGAGTAACTTGAATTCCTTGCCTGTAATAGAGGTCCATAATTGGTCCTTCTCTGTGTTTCCAAGCCAAAATTAATAAACAAATAAACAGAGGATTGCTAGAATAAGGAAGCTACTCCAGGAGTAGCTTGTTTTGTTCATCCTTGATGGGTTAAGTGATATATGATCTTAAGAAGCAAATATTGTCCCATTTGTCTTAGCAGGGTTCTTGCATAATTGCATTGGGTAATATATGCAAAATTGCAAAATGTTTTGTGCAAAGGAAAGACTATGACACATTTTGGTTAAGCAATTTGTGTAGTATTGAACTCATCATCAATGTCTTCCATAATGATCATTGGCAGAAAGAGAGTCACATTCTACTGAATCTGAGGATGCCTTCTGTTGTGTTGAGTTAAAATGATAATCAAATCACCTTAAAACAATAAAAGATGCTGTGCAATGTTCATATCTAATCTGATGGTTGCTACTTCATGTGTAGACTGCAGCAACACATGTAACAATTTTAAATACTTTACTACACTGCCTTGGGTGGATCTATCGTAAATGTGGATGTTTTAGTTAAAGGCTCTCAGATCTTTATACGTGCTGCATTTGGGTTGATATCATCTTTTTTTGTAATAACCTTAGCAGAGGATTCACCACTGGAAGCTGTTGAACTAGTTTATACTTTTTCTTCCTTTTTTCATACTGTGCAGAGATAAAGGAAATGCTATCTATTGTGTTGCGAGACTTGCGCTTTAGCTCCGCAGTGATCCATCAGGTAAAAATTTTTTCACTCTTAAGCATAAAATGATCTTGAAATATATTCTCATAATGCTATTGCAAGAAAGAGTATTCATCCTGAAACTGAGAAAAAAGCCATGATTCTATGAGAATTAGCATACAAATATTAGATCTTTGCCAAGATTTGCTTTCATATGAATTTGGGTAGTGTTGGATTAGCTGGACTTCGTTTACCCTGAGTGTGGTAACAACTTTCTTCCATTCCACTTTTAGTGCCGATATTTTCAGAGTTTAGTTGCTTACATCCATCTGGTTGGCTTAAAATCAGTCAGTATTTAACTGGAATTTTTTGTACAAGCGCATATATTTCCAATTCATTGAAAAAGGAAGAGATCAATAAACTGTGCACTAAAGGCATAGTTGGATCAAGTATTGTTTCAAGAGTTGACAATAAAGATTCTACTGTTTACATATCATGATTTAGAGTCACACAGTAAGAACCCTTGTTATATGTTCTCTCTGCTTAGCACCATTACTTTTTTTTTGGGGGGGGGGGGGAGGGGTTTGGGTTTTGGGTTTAACATAACTATCTGCTGGCTGATTGTACCTTCAAATGCTGGTTTCAGGAAGGGCTAGCTGCAGTCTTTGGGAATGGATTATCTACAGCATGTGTTGTGAATATGGGTGCTCAGGTGACATCAGTCATCTGTATCGAGGTAACCATTTTCTTGTATTGCCCATATGGTTACTTGCCTCGATTGTAATTGTCACTTGTATGATATTAGAACTGTGTTGCACACACTCTTCTAAAAATAATTTGTGCCTGTGTCAAACATGTCTTTGGACACGACACAATAAAACAAGTTGTAAATTACAATAATGTATTTTTTTTAACCTGTCGTCGCTGCACCGTGTCATGTCTCATCTCAAATACCGTGTCCACGCCTGTGCTTCATATGTTCTGAATCAAGCAGCTTGTGCATGTGTGTGTTTGGACATCATACAGCACCATACAGACATGGGGAAAAAATAGAGAAAAACTAGTGCTACCACCCTTGTCACCAACAAAATATTTAGTGCTGCTGTTGCCACCACTAACATGAATCTAGTTCATGCCATTGTGACTGCACGTCCACCCTGACACTCTGACAAATTTTCCTTTATCATCACTCCCATAAAGGCACTTGCTTATCCGGCCACCTCTGTCCATGCATTCTCAATCCCTTTTAGCTGACGCTTTGTTTTTATTATCAGAAAGTTCTTTACATGGAAGTTGCAGTTTCTTAATGTTGGGACTATATTAGAAAGAGCTACTAAATGCGTTCTATTTGATATTGTGTAGGCTTTACACATTTGAAATACTGTAACACTTTTATTTATTCAACGGTTCTCAGGATGGAGTGGCTTTACCTTCCACACAAATGACTTTGCCTTACGGTGGAGAGGTTTACATTCTGTTACTCTCTTATCTGCTCATTATAATCTGTATTCTGCATTTTGAAATATGCCGATTTGTATTTAGCAAACGTGCTGGATGTTTTTCATTGTTTGCTTTCAAGCAGCGATTAAACAATTTTAGTCTTATTGCTTGATTCCTTGGTTTCTTTAGGTATAATATCTAGTATTAACTTGATCTCCCCTTATCAGTGAAGAAATTGATCGAAGCTTTTGTAGGGATGAACTTTGAGTGCATCTCCAGGACTTTTCTTCTGCAAAGAATATGTCATTTGACAACTAGATGCATTATTGACTGCTTACACTTCATTGGCATTCTGGTGATTCAAGGAGTGAAAAAATATCATTTCCTATCTGTTTTAAACATTCAAGCTACTTCCTTGATCGTATTTTTGTCCTTGTCAGTGTTAAATGTTTTGAAGTTATGTTAATTACTGGATTTTTGGACCAGGTTGACAGGGAATAAAAAAAGGAAATAAACAATTTAGTCTTATTGCTTGATTCCTTGGTTTCTTTAGGTATAATATCTAGTATTAACTTGATCTCCACTTATCAGTGAAGAAATTGATCGAAGCTTATGTAGGGATGAAGATTGAGTACATCTCCAAGGACTTTTCTTCTGTAAAGAATCTGTCATATGACAACTAGATGCATTATTGACTGCTTACACTTCATTGGCATTCTGGTGATTCAAGGAGTAAAAAAAATATCTTGTCTATCTGTTTTAAACGTTCAAACTACTTCCTTGATCGTAGAAGTTATGTTAATTACTGGATTTTTGGACCAGGGATAAGGATTATAGCTCCAAGGACTGATCATCTTTTTTGGGAGCTTGACTAAGATTATTGGAGTTAGTAACGGAGGAGTACTGTAGCAGTACTTTTCCTGCAGCAAGATCTTTTTTTTTTCTTTTTTTTTTTTTTGGGAAATTTATTAGTTTAGTTAGAAATTATTATTGGTGTCTACTTATTTAGAATTTTTTTTTTTTTTACTCGTTAGCTTAGGAGTATTTAGGAGTTCATAAATTTTGGTCTGGTTTCTATTTCCTTAAGATAAATTGTTTATTTAGAGGTTTGTAACCTTATCATGAAGCAAGTGGAATAAAAATTTCAATTTCTCAGAATATATATATATATATATTTTGGGTTCTCTCAAACACTAGAAATGTGATGCTCTCTTGCCCCGGTTTGTGATGCTAGAAACTTTATCTTTCTATTTTCCTTTTAGTTTGCCTGCCGCAGTGTTCCCAGATAAGTATTTTGAGTATATACAAAATTTTGTGATATTAAGTTTTAAAGAAGCCAAATCAGTTTTCATGTTCAATTGGTTTCTCATGCAGTCCAAATTCTCCGTAGCTATTTATGAGTGGCTACCTCCATGTTGTTCGTGCTTAACAAAACACATGGTTGTGCTTTCAACATTATTTTACTTTCTTCGCAAATTCCTAGTTTTTTATTACCCCCCCGGGGGGGGGGGCTTTTATTATTGCCTTTAAACATTTCCATCCTTGAGAAAAGGTTGGTCTTCCCATGTTCACCAGCACCTTGAATGATAAAAATTTTTATCCATCTCTTTCTATGCATGTTATAATGTACCACTCAATTCATTTTGAAATTCTTATAACTATCTGATTGAGGAACTTTCTCAAACTTTCCCTTGCATAGTATGATTCTTTTTATTTATTCCTGGTTGAATGGCCAAAAAGTTTGATGTCATCTAGTTGTTCTTTTTGGGGTCTGTAAAGAATTTTGAATGCGATTCGGTTAAGCAGGATACTTTCAGATTGACTGAGCAGAGGTCTCTCAATTCCCAGATCTGTTATCCTTTTCAATAGGCCAATGTGGGAAATGGGCTTTGAAAATGTTTAAAACAGGGGATGGGCACATCTCTGGAGAAGGTGGTTGTTGCTAATGGTGCTTCAAGCACTGTGGGAGGACTGCAATAGGGTACCGGGGATACAGTTTGGATGGAAATCAAGAATGGCCGGCAAGTTTTTGATATGAGCCATAATGCAGAATCTAGTCACATCATACTCTGTAGGGAAATCCTCTTTTCCCTTGCAAGAATTTTTCCCTCCCTTAGACCCTATGATTGCAATCAGAAACCTGTTCCCTAACAAGTTTTCTACCACAGTTCTTTTAGGAGAATTAGACTTGTTTCTTACTTATCGTACCCCTTTTAAATAAGGGAAAATAGGGTTTACAATAGAATAGATTTCCTACTAAAACAAACTCCTAAAATTAAGAATTCCAAAAATAAGAAAATTACTATTCTAAAAAGATAACTATCAACTCTTAAATATTCTCCTAGAATATTTCTTTCCTATGAATGCATCTTGCATATCATTTTTGTCTTCTAAGGATGAACACAGGGAAGTGCTAATTTTCTCTTGGTAGACAGAATAAGTGATGTAAGTCCCTTGAGTCATGGTATATATTCATTGCCTGGGATGAATAATTTTTGGTGAGTTCTTAAATGAGATTGTCTTTGGGGAGGCCAGAGAGGCTTGAGACTTGGGACTTAGAAGCTTCTTGTTACCAGTGAGGAGGTTTGGAAGCATAAGAGGTTGGGCGTTTTTTAATATTAAATCTTTCCCAAGGACTTGGCTAAGGAGAGGATAGTTCATTAAATCTCAGTGAAAGAGTTGTTGGAATTCAAGGGCTTTAATTTTTTTTTTCCTGCTTGAGAGTTTCATAGAAGAATGTTATAGCTTAAACTGGAGTTGGACTTTTGCATCGTGTGTTGACTTTGAGATTTTATATCATACGTTGCTTGATAAACTGGAGTATGAGATTGTCTTATCTAACTGCCTAAGTTAATGGTTTACATTTTTGGCTTTGGGTTGGGGGGGGGGGTTGGGAACTGCAGGCTTAAAGAAGTGTGCTCTAACATGCCAATAGCGAAACCTTTTTGTAATTATGGTTTGCTCTAGCTCCTTTTTAAATGGTTTGGAGGGGAATAAGGTGAGAACTTTTAATGGTGAATACTTTCTTTAGGAGTGGTTTGGATCCTTTTCTACCTTTATGAAAGGTCTTTTCTCCCCTCAGGTTGAAAAGTACATTTTTATTGAACTTTGTGAAACCACCTCTCTTGCACATTCAAAAGTCTTTTTATATAAGAGGATCTAACCTACCCCTTAGGTTAGTAAACTCACTCAAATATTTTGGTGACTATGGATTTTGTTGGTACCTGTCTTCACTGGTAATTTGTTGCACCCCTTTGGTGTTAATGGGTGACTGGTATTTTGATTTTAATCCTTGAATTGATGTTTAGCAGTGTATCTTTGCCATGTACCACTAGCTACCGATTAAAGGTATTTTTAATGCCTTGGATCCATCTGGTTGGGATTAAGGAATTGTCATTTGTGTTGAAAAGTGAGTAGATTGGTGTTGTCATTGATTTCCAACAGTCTGTTGCAAATCAGGAGGTCAAGTAGGTTGTTAACTCCTGAAAGGTTCGTTGAGTGTGGTGGTATTTTCAAATGCATAGCTATCACCTCCTGGTTTGAGAATGAAATGTGGAAGAAAATCCTTGAAGTTTTGGCAGTTGCCCTTAAGAGTACATCTATTCCATAGCATGCAGTTTACGGGTCTACCATATGGCCGACCTCAAAATTTTGGGATAGAAGGCCTAGATTGTTGTTGTTGTTGTAGTAGTTTACGGGTCTACAAAAGAAGGCCACTTAATAGTCTTTAGGGCTTTGCAATCTTAGCTGTGATTTGGTGACTTTGGATCAAAATGAGTGCTAGGTATTTGAAGGAGCACTTTATTCCTAAGTTTTTCTGCAGCAGGATAGTTTTTCTCTCTTGTGGGCTTCTGGAGCTATTGAGGTTCCCTCCCCCTTTAAAATATATTTCATGGTCTTCCTTATTTCCTCCCACTTCTGGTAAATCTTTCTTTTCTGTGAAAGAATCTATCCAGTATTACACTATGTATATGCTTTTGGAAATTTCTTTTTAGGTGAATCTTGGCGTAACGGTTGAGTTGTTCCTTTGGTGACCTCGAGATCACGGGTTCGAGGCGTGGAAACAACCTCTTTGCGAAAATACAAGAGGAAAGTTGCGTACATACACGACCATTCTCAGAGCCGACCTCAATCGTTGAGACTAGGGCTCTGATTGTTGTTGTTGTTATATGCTTTTGGAAATTAATGATGTGCTACTTCCTAGGTCAGGTTTCAAATTGGCTGAATCATTATGGAGTCAGAAAGATATGTTTTGACTTGCACATTTACAAGTTATACAGTGATGTGCCATTTCGCCATTGACCACATTGTTTGCATGTATTTCATTCAAGATTAGTTGCTTTTCCAGGGTCATTGTTGTTTTCACTGTTGTTCTTGGATACCACAAGAATTACTGTTTTAAGTCATTTCACCTTTGTTGAACTTTCAAGACCTTTCTATATACAATTTGCATTAGAAGCTGTGAAGCAAATGATAATTTCCTTTTTTCAGGACATATCCAGATGTCTTCTTTGGACTCAGAGGCATCATCAAACCTGGCCACCAATTCGTACTGACACTTTAACAAAGCCTATAGATCTACTGATGCTTAATAGGCTAAAAGAGTCCTACTGTCAAATCAAAGTGAGTTACACTCTTTGACTCTAGCTGTTTGATTATGTCATCCTGCATTTTTTCTCATTGAGTACATAGATGGCAACTGCTTCTATTTGCGAAAGAAATAAATAGCTCTCTCTACATGACATATGCGGTAGCTGTGTCCATGCAGGAGTGTTTGTTAAAACTGATTTTTAACTTTTTTGCCTATTGTGTTCGTGTTTGTGTAACCTCTTTGATATCAAATGTTAGCCAAATCAAGAAAACTATGTTAAAGAAGAGCTCTTCAAACGGGTCCGCATGACTTCTAATTCTAGGATGACCGTTCTTTGAGAACCTACATAACTGTCCTTAGAAATTTGATCGGACTATCACGCAGCATCATGGATTGTTTTTCTGTGGGCGATTTCCTGCCGGTTAATGCTAGTCCAGGTTCAGGACTGAGTAGGATTCATAATGGGACAAAGCATGGGGCAAATTTACCTATTCTCAGTGAGCTGGGAAGATCCTACCTCCACCCTATCCCAATGGAAAGACAGTTTTCATTTCCTTCTGCCAGAACCGGCCCTAGTGGCTTGCTGGGATCATTAAATGTAACGTCCTTGAACTTTGACCACAAACTTCAATTAAGCCCCTAAACTTCATTTCGCACGACTGAGTAGTCGAACTTTCAAATCCATATCAACAAGTTTGCATACTCAATCGTGTGAAAATGAAGTCCAGGGACTTGATTGAAATTTGAAGTCAAAGTTCAGGGACATTACATGTAACTTTCCTGCAGTCTGCTTTGCCTTTGAAATTTAGTGACTGATCCTGTACATTTACCTTTTTTCTTCTGTTGTTGGTGTTTATATATTTATCTGCAGTATGTGATGGAACAAGAAACATATTACTTGACTGTGTTGGTAAAACGAATTGAATGGAACAAGAAACAACCAGATCTACTTGTTTTATTACTAATTATTCTCTAAGAAATCCAGCTCCCTGAAAAATAATTACATGAAATAAACTGAATGAACATATTGGTGTTACCAAATTGAAATGCACAAGAAGGAAATGAAACATCTAAAACGATAATAAGAATAATAAATGTGGAGTCTCTCTCACCAATGAAGGAGTGAGAGAGAGAGAGAGAGAGGTTGAAGCATAAATTTATTTCCGCTTCTTGTTGGTCTAATTTGCTGGTAATTCTCTTCTTCTCATACAAGAAAAATCTGCTTTTTTTCTATTATCTTCTTTTGATCCTCACTCCAATATCTTGTGTAAAATTATACATTCTTCCTACAGGAAGGGGAACTTGATGCTGTTGCAGTGGTTTACTCCTATGAGGATGGCATGCCGGCTGGATCACATAAGACAAGGCTTACTGCTCTTAATGTATGGGTCCTTTAGCTTTCTTATTATACTTGTGTTCTGATAGGAATACGGACAGATTGTTTCTACGGTACTCCTTCCATCCCACTTATTGAAAGCAGGTTGTCAAAACACAATTATGTGGGTAGTGTATGGACAACCGTAACTTTGAAAATATAGGGTGCATGGAAGGACATTCTGGGTAGAACTATGTGGGCTTTGGTACTAGAATACCTTTTCTAGTATCTGTTTGTGTTGTTGATAGCAGTGTTGACAAGTTTGTGCAATTTATATTTATTGTTAGACTAATGAAGAACAAACAGTTTTTTAATGGCAGTGGGTAACGTTAGTTGCTGCATTTTCCCTTGTAATTAATCGGCGACTTCAATAACATGTACCTCTTTGAATGGAATTGCAAGATATCTCGCCATATGGTCAAACCTGCAGAAGTAAAGAAAAATATTCAACAAAAATTGTAGAATTTGATGTTAGTTGATTTAATGCAATGACAGGTTCCCATCAGGAGGATAGAATTTAAGTTGGTGGCCTGAGGACGTTGTAACGTATGCTGGTATTGGGGCATATGGAGTTTGTTGAATGTTCAGAACGGTTCTAATTTATCTGCTCTCTCTTTAACAAGTCTAGAATTTGCTCATACTCATCAATTTATTTGTTGGTTGTGAACCGTCATAAACCATGCCATCTAAATTATATGTATTTGATTATTTTACTCCATAGATTGATTTTGATAAATATAGACTTGATGAAAACTTTATCGAAGTGAGGAGTTTATGAAAAATGACTATCTTGATATAGGTTCCTCCTATGGGCTTGTTCTATCCTATGCTTTTGGTTCCAGATGTATATCCTCCTCCACCTCGTTCTTGGTAAGTAATATTTTCTAATGGGTGTGCTTTAGCATTGTTGACCACTTGAGTTAGACTTCTATCATAATTTAATCTTATTTGATGCGTTCAATTCCCCAGGTTTCATGACTATGAAGATATGCTGGAGGATACATGGCATGCGGAATATCCTAGAAGAACCGACATATCAGATGGTTTGTTTCCTGGGATTACTGGTGGATTTCCAATGTGGGATAACTATCCTATTTTTCCTACAAAACCCAAGAAGGTAGATAATGTAGGACTTGCAGAAGCTATTACCACCAGCATCCTGTCAACTGGTAGGTGTGCAGGCAAACATGTGCTATGATAGCAAACTTGAATTAGATACTAACTAATGCTTTATCGGCAGGGCGTATAGATCTTCAAAGAAAATTATTCTGTAGCATACAACTGGTAAGCTTATACACCTAGGATACCCATGAAAATTATCTTTTGGAAGTGTAAATTATCTTTTGAAAGTATAGTAGGTGACATTGTGTAACACTTGTCTCTGTTTTAGATTGGTGGAGTGGCTCTCACAAGTGGCCTTATACCTGCAGTGGAAGAGAGGTTCGTTCTGCTCCTGCACCTACCATCTTAGTAGTCTTTTTCATTGGTTCCATTTATATGATGTGTCCTGTAACACGTAGTAGGCTGGATCGGCATAAAAAATCATGTGCCAACAAATGAAATTATGTCTATAGGTGCATTTAGTTGAATTAGATCATAGCCTCACTGATATGAAACCTCAGGTTACCAGCATCAAATGCAAAACTTCAATTGTTAGGAGTGCTTTTTCACTGATGTCTTGATGAAACAATACAGAAATTTTAATCCATTTGATGAGTTTTATTATAAAGATTATAGTGGATTGGCAGAAGAGATATCAAGTTGCCAGTTGCAATATTAATGCTTAATTCATTAGTGGTCTATAGACCTTTCCCCCTTGTTTTCCCATGGCCTAAAAAATGTTGTATGCCCATAAGTGCGCAAGTTTACTGGTATAAAAGAGAGATAGTAGATTGCACCAATTTGGAGTTTTTAGAGCTTTGGAGTAGTTAATTACCATGTATTGGAGAAGTTACAAAGCCATCAGAAGACAGTTCCTTAGATACTTGACACAAAACAAATTAGAAACTGTTGGGAAAATTGAATTTGCCTTGATTTCTTTTTTCTTGTTTGTGATTTGTTATCACGATGACTGATTTGTTCTTTCAGGGTCTTACATGCAATTCCTTCAAATGAAGCTATTGATACTGTCGAGGTTGGTTTTTTCCCCGTTCATCTTCTTGTCAAATATTTTGCTTTCTAATTCTTAATTCTTTTTATTTCACTTAAATAGGTTTCTGAAAAATTAACCTGTTTAAGCTGTTGTATTTCCTTTTATTCTGCATATTGAAATGAGAGATGGCTTATCTGTGGCTCATCAGTAAGAAGATAAATAGTTTGACACTGAACTCATTTGGCATCATCAGTTAGGGATTTCATTGCTGCAGTATAATAGGTGCAGATGCCATTTACTGCGCTTCTGCAGCGATTAGAAACATTTACTTTATGGTTCTCTATTCTTCATTTATTATATAGGTTATGAAAATTTAAAGCATTAATCTGGCACTATTCTCCTTGTTCTGCATAATGAGGGGGGAGGTCAGCAGTTGAAGCTTAGACACTTGTTGGGCCAAGTGTAAATAATATTTTATAGCTTATACTTTGCAAATCTATATAAGAATAGGTGTATGGCTCATTTGCAAGAAGACTAGTTGTTGAAGCTCAGAGACTTGTAGGGTCAAGTGCAAATATTATTTTATAGCCTATACTTGCAAATCCATATTAAAATAGGTATAGTCTCACTCTGAAATTTACATTCTGCTTCACAAATTATGTCTGCAGTCCAGTTGGAAGACACAAACTTTACATATTGCACTTAGGCTGAAATTGTAAATTTATCAATCATTGTATGCCTGTTCTGTGACTCCACATTAATTATCAGCTGTGACCTCTTCTGAACTTACTGCTTCTTATATATCTTTGAACTAATCATGGCTATGATTTAATAGGTTCTGCAGTCAAGAACAGATCCAACCTTTATTCCATGGAAGGGTGGAGTGGTAAGTCTAGCACACTATTTCATCATGACATTTTTGGCTCTCAAGTCCAATTT
The DNA here is from genome assembly GCA_037126225.1 of Dillenia turbinata. Taxonomy (NCBI): domain Eukaryota; kingdom Viridiplantae; phylum Streptophyta; class Magnoliopsida; order Dilleniales; family Dilleniaceae; genus Dillenia; species Dillenia turbinata. The sequence continues at coordinate 6,227,011 of JBAMMX010000012.1, forward strand.
TCTTAGTCATATAGAAAAAGTATCATGCTATCTTCCTTGTTAAGAGCATATATAGATTGATCTCTTGTAATATTAGGGACGTCCATGCAATAATTTTATGATCCTCTCCTCATCAAAATTAGATTCTCTCTCATGCATACTTCTTTTTTGAAATGTGGATCCATATGGCTGTGCAACCACTGGTCACCCGGTCTTAATTATCAGTAGTCTATATTGGTTGGAATACCAAGTATGTGTCTACACTTCATACAGAAAGAAGGGAACACTTTGTAGGACGTAATGAAGTGCATGCCACAGCAGTCAGCATGTACCTAAAGAGTTGTGCCGGGCCCTTTTTGATTGTGATATTCATGTACTCATTTGACTTTATCTGTTTTAACTGGGTTATCTGTTTACTTATTATACGAGGGCAAAGGACATTTTACTACTTGTTTCTGCACTACTTTTAAGCACAACCAACATGCCTTTTTTTTTCCATTAATAGTCATGCGAAGGAATAATAATCTCAATGGCATCCAGCAAGTGATTTGTGCGCTATAACTTAAGACTATCTTGGCATTGCTAAGGTTAAGTCTATATCAAGGTCAATACCTGGCACTAATCTTGCTACTTTAAGAATCAGAAAGATGTTGAACAAAGATTGCCGCCAAATTTTTCGATGAATTTTGTGGGAAATCATTTGTTATCTGAAAATGTGTCAATATTGGAGATCTGCAGTTGTTCTTGGGAGACATTGTACTGATGCATAACTTATGTGGCCGTCTCTCTGGTTATACAGATTCTTGCCATTCTTGATTTTGGTCGGGATGCTTGGATACATCGAGAGGACTGGATCCGGAATGGCATTCACATTGGAAGTGGCAGAAACTACAGGGACTCTTACTATCTTCAAGCGCAAGCTATGTGCTATATGAATTCTTAGAAGCACTTATATGTATTATATTTGCCTTTCTAAGACATGTAGCCCAAGTAGGATTTAGGTGAATTAAGCTTCTTAAAGCCCGACCAGCATTTCAAATTTTGACAGAACTTGTGTTGCTTTGTATGTTGCAGCAAGTGAAACCATTAAAAGGAGGCCATGGACTTGCTTTTCAATGCAATGCATACATTCTCTCTTTAGCTTGTGGTAGTGTTTAATTTGCTTTTATGCTGCTCAATCGGTTGAACAGATCCTAATGCTAAAAAACACTGCCGTTTCTTTCTTATTCTCCCTCTCTTCTGTTGCTCATCTGTTCTGCAAGTGTTTCTCTCAATCCAAATTCCAAAATTTAAGAGGTTATTAATGTTTACTTCCTCTAAGGGCAACAACCATGCCTCATACTAGACGGTATAAGGCAAAGTGAACGCTCTTATGGTAACAGCGACTCCTCTCTAACCTTTAACCCACGCAAAAAGCAAAAAGTGCCTTTGTGCACTCAAAGAACAGTTTGATTACTTCTGGGGACAAATTGTTGATAGGCCTCAGAAAAAATGTGGAACAGAAACTCTGAGCTTTCAAAACTTAGCCAATGATTAAGTACAAGGCCCACGTTACCTGATTAGGATGGACCCCAGAATGATTTATAGTACTTTTACCTTGCTTTAAGCTCGATGATCATAATTTTACAGCTCAGAATAAGTAACAAATGATGAAAAAAAAAAGGGAAAGCTTGGGTTGCGGATTCATGTCAAAGCTGAGCTCTCTGTTTGCTGTGCCGCATCTTCATGATCCATGACTCGGGAGCAAGAGTTCAGGATCATTGAAAATAGTCTATATTTCATAACATTTAGTCAACAAATACTCCATCATAGACTCTGTATGAAAGCTGTATTTCGAGATTTTGTTGAACACGTGTATGTGCCACATTATTCATGAAACACTCTCCGACTAAAAGTCATTAATGGAGAATATCATTACCGTTTTGATCTAAATGGATTAAATGCAAGTCCAGTAGCCATTCTGCAATTAAAAGAACTAGAAGAGATACCCCAAAGAGTTAATTTTTCTTCCGAGTAAAATAAGAAAATGTGTTAAAAGCCATTTTATCAGAAGGGTAGACAAGACTTTGGGGCCAACTTCAGGTGTGGCAGTGACCCACCTGAAATTCTGGCCTAACAGCATAAACAAGCTGATTTAGCCTTGAACCCAACTTCAACAAAGAAAATACCTAAACTAAGGTCAGCAATGCAAAGCATGTGCATAAGTATATGGGAGTTCACTTACCGTACACGCTTGCAGCTAACCACTCATTCACAATTTTTTGCCTCAGGGTACTTCTTTATTATCTCAATTTTTCACGATGGAGAGTTGAACCAATGAAAAATCTAGGAAATCATGAGATGAGATGAGACGAGAACGGCTGAAAGTATCCCACATCGGGTTCGGTGAAAAGAGTGAAGAGAGAGAATGCTATAAAGAAGAGAGGAGGAGGAGAGGGAGAGATTAAAAAGGGTCGGCTGGCTAAATATGCCACGCTCACCCTAGCCGGTGAGTGCTGTATGGCAATCAAGACATATGGCTGACATAATTTGTGGAACCCACATAGGGTTGGCTCGCCTTGGCCGACCCTCCTTTTCTAGTTCAATGATTATTTTCTAGTTCAATGATTATTCTATCAACTTTGTAACTAAGAATAATATAAGGAAAATAGACGGTAATCGAGGTCGTACCACTTTATTTTTTCCTTTTTTTCTTTTTATGCAAAAAATTTGCTAGCCAATTGTCTATTTAATTTTACCTCTAAAACAATAAAAAATAGTGAAGAGTTAGTTTTTTTCATTTAAAAATATTAAATATATATATATGTTTTTCACTAATTGTGAGAGCAAAAAGTTATTAAAAAAAAAAAAAAAGAGGAGAATGGGGGAGAGGTGTTTGTCATCGTTTTCAAACTTGTCCCTCTAGCTGTAAAAACTCCATTGTCTGGCAATCAACCTTCGATTCCTGCTCAAGAGTGATGATTCCCGTCGAACTCTATGGTTTTCTCAGTTCCTAAGGTTTGATTTTAAACTTGATTTCCATTTTTTCCTAAACCCAGCGCCACTATCCATGGCCAAAAGCTCAAAACTCACTCTCCCTCTTCACTGCCAAACCCAAAAGGACCTTTTGGATCTTTTGAAAACTACTTCGTTTCTTTTTTTTTTGAAAATATTTCTCCAACACTCCTTCAACATTGCAAATTGTTTTTATTTTTGAAAATAAAATATATATACTTTTTGTTATTTTAATATAAAAATAAAAATGTAAGTGACTGCTTTTATACTTTTTAATAGTTTGGATGAGGTATTTTCATTAAAGAAGAAAAAAAAAATCAGAGATGTTGGAGTCGATTTTTGCCCTACAAATACCTGCTATTCCGATTTGAATAGGGAGCCAATGACAGTGGTGTTTGTCGATTCTTCACGGATGAGAAATCTACAAAAACCCCAATGGTTGGCACGGCAAGGGGACTCCGACGTTCAAGTCAGTATGAATAATGATATGATTGATAGTAGTCGTAGATAACATATTTTTGACGGTGTTTGTAAACGAGTATGAAACCCCCTCCGAATGATATAGGATTGGGTATAGAACTCTCATTCAAATGACATATAGAATCGGGTATAGAACTCTCCCCCTGAATGATGTATAGAACTGGGTATAGAACCTCGCTCTGAATGACATATATGATTGACTATCGAGTCATCTAGAATTAGACATAGAGCCATACCTTCGTTGATGTATGGAATCGGATATATAACCCTACCTTTGCTGATGTATGGAATTGGGTACAGAACCCTACCTTAAACGGCATATAGAATTGTCTCCCTCTGATGTGTAAAAACTAAGTTCCATTTGAGAGTTGTCTATACTCTGTATTTATAGCATTCTCAGAGGTGTAGAAAATCATAGTTTCCTTTTATTTGAAATCTTTTAAGATGGTTAGTATTGTAATTAAAGGGTTATGAAACATTTAGATTTCATCAATTTGACCTTGATAGCGCCTTCCTTATCGATAGCTCTGCATGATTTTGGAGATCTATTAAATAGGGTATCATCATTTGCCCCCACTCCTAATTGCATTTTAAAGAAATTGTATTAGAAGTAGAGTGGATTGTAAGAGGTCTCCCAGAAGATTGAAAGGTTAAGAAATCAAATGATCGAGAGATCGAGAGATCGGGTCTTCGAGCGATCGAGACATTGATAGATCGACAGGTTGAGTGATCGTGAGATCCAGAGGTCGAATGATTGAACGGATATCAGACCGTCAAATCGAACGATTGAGAGAATACCAAACCGACAGGTTGAACGATCGAGAGAATACCAGACTAACAGGTCAAACGATCAAGAGAATACCAGATCGACAAGTCGAACGATCGAATGATTGGGAGACCGACAGGTTGAACTATAGATTAGGGTGTCATAGACCCGTTCGGGGAACTCTGTCTCTTATTAATGACACGTACGAATGATAGAAGTTTGGCGACTAAGACCCTCCGAACGATAGGAGCTGGGCGACTCAGACCCTCCAAACGATAGGAGTTGGGTGACTCAGACTCTTCGAACGAACGATAGGGTTGGGCGACTAAGACCCTCCGAACGATAGGAGATGGACGACTGAGACCCTCCAAGCGATAGGAGCTGAGCGACTCAGACCCTCCGAACGATAGGAGTTGGGCGACTGAGACCATCAGAACAATAAGAAGTTTTTAAGTAGTGGGGCCACGTCTACTCGTCCGGGGAGTTCCACCCCCTATTGACGATGCGTACGAACGATAGGAGCTGGGCAACTTAGACCTTCTAAACGATAGAGGTTGGGCGACTAAGGCCCTCCAAACGATAGGAGTTGGGCGACTAAGACCCTCAGAATGAAGGGAGCTGGGCGACTAAGACCCTCAAAACGACAGGAGTTGGGTGACTGAGATCCTTCAAAAGATAGGAGTTGTGCGACTAAGACCCTTCGAGTGACAGGAGCTGGGCGACTAAGACCCTCCGAACGAGAGGAGCTTGACGATTTAGGCCCTCCGAATGATAAGAGATTGGCGACTCAGACCCTCTGCTGCGTTCACCCGTTTGGGGAGTTCCATCCCATATTGACGACGCGTACGAATGATAGGAGTTGGGCGATTCAGGCCCTCCGAACGATAGGAGTTGAGTGATTCAGACCCTCCGAACGATAAGAGCTGTGTGACTTAGGCTCTCCGAACAATAGGAGCTGGACGACTAAGGCCCTCCAAACGATAGGAGCTGGGCGACTCAGGCCCTCCGAACAATAGGAAATTATAGATAAATGGGCCGACAGGCCGAACGATGAAAAGACCAATAGGTCAAAAAATCAAAAAATTCGGAAATCAAGAGACTGACAAGAGATTGAGGAGCCGATAGGCCGAACGATGCAGAGATCGATAGGTCGAAAAATCAAAAAATCCGGGAGTCAGAAAACTGAATGGAGAGACCGACAGATCAAAAAATCAAACGATCCGGGAGTCAGGAAATTGACAAGAGATTGAGAGGTCGACAGGCCGAACGATTGAGAGATCGACAGGTCGAAAAATCAAACGATTCGAGAGTCAGGAAACTGACAAGAGATTGAGATGCTGACAGGCCGAACGATAGAGAGACCGACAGGTCGAAAAATCAAACGATTCGGGAGTCAGGAGACTGATAAGAGATTGAGAGGCCGATAGGCCGGACGATGAAGAGACTGACAGGTCGGATAATCGAGGGCGGCAAAACCCATTCGGAGAGATAAATCCCATCGGTAAATCGGGGCGACATGGTCTATTCGGGGAGATAGAACCCATCAGTAGATCAGGGTGACATGAACCCGTTCGTTAGATAATGTACCTTTGTCCCGATTGTAGCATAGCCAAATGAACTCAGACTGTCAAAAAAAAAGTGAAGTCAGGTTTGAAATTTCTACGACTGGTCAGTCAGTCATTTCCCACAGACGACGCCAATCTGTTGGAATTGATTTTCACCCCACAGATACCTGCTCTTCCGACTTGAATAGGGAGTCGATGACAGTGGTTTTCGTCGATTCTTCACAGATGAGAAACGTGAAAAATCCCGATCAGGGTTGGCCCGGCGGGGGGATTTCGATGTTCAAGTCAATATGAGTGATGATAGGATTGATAGTAGTCGTAGATATCATACCTTTGACGATGTATGTAAACGGGTATGAAACCCCCTCCGAATGACATATAGTATTGGGTATAGAACTCCCCTCCAAATAACATATAGATTCGGGTATAGAACCCTCCCTCTGAATAATGTATAGAATTGGGTATAGAATCTCCCTTTGAATGATATATAGGATCGACTATCGAGTCATCTAGAATCGAGTATGGAACCCTACCTTCATTGATGTATGGAATCTGGTGTAGAACCTTACCTTTGCTGATGTATGGAATTAGGTATAGAATCTTATCTTGAACGGCATATAGAATTGTCTCCATTTGGTGTGTAAAAACTGAGTATCCTTTGAGAGTTGTCTATATTCTGTATTTATAGTCTTTTCAAAGATGTAGAAAACCCTAATTTCCTTTTATTTGAAATCTTTCAAGATAATTAGGATTATAATTAAAGAGTTTTGAAACTTTTAGACTTTCTCAATTTGATCTTGATGATAATTACCTTCCTTATCAGATAATCCTGTATAATTTTAAAAACTTATTAAATAGGGTATCATGAAGGTTGTTTGTATTTGATTAGACTTCAAGATAAAAGCTGCACCTTTTCAATTATGGTTCTGTTCATCCCCGTTCTCCACGATTGTTTTTCTAACATAAATGGCAAAGGGGTAAAAGTCGGAAGACCAGATTACTTGCCTAGCATCATCATCATGAGAAGATTTTGCATTTGGTGATTTTTTTTTTCTTTTCCATGATCCTAATTCACACGTTATGTGGCCCAAACTAACTTTTTATAATATGACCGAGAAATCTTAACTATAGTGTTGAAAATTCAAAAAAAAAAAAAAAATCCCTCGCTGTGTGATTTTTATAAAATATTTTCAATTTGATGAGTTTGATCTACTACAACTCCAAGCTCGTGGAATGATAGTTTTTGACTCTATTTAACCTTCTCTCGTTTTATATCGAATTTATTCTAAATAAAATTTTTAAAATTAGGCCTTATAAATATTCAAACCAAATTAATTAATTTTTTAAATATCGATAATCAAATAAATAAATAAAAATGCAAAAGTGGGTTCCCACACCCACACTTTAGCAATTGGCCCTGAGGCTGAGGCTCAATAGTAGCCCACTGGACCCAACAATTTTCACAATCCAACTCACAAGTATCAAACCCCCAAAATAACTACCAAACTCGGTTTAATGACAGGATATTATATTTTAATCATAGATGTTGGATTTGAATCATGAGAATAAAAAAATGAGATTTGAAAGAATCAATCTTTAAATAAATCCCACAAATCAAATTAATTAATTTAAATTCAAATATCGATTGGTTTAAAAAAACTCTTTCACACACACAAGCATACAAACAAAACAAAACAACACAAGCAGGTCAAACCAACCCACCACATGACTGCACCCTATAACAATAAAGCCCAAACCCTTACGATAGCCGAAACGGCTAGTCCTCTGTAGCTCATAACAGCCTAGCCAACTCTAGTTCTTGCGAGTACCTGTAATCGAGCCGGTTGTGGCTCCACTTTACTTGCCAATCATCGGATCATAGGAAATTAACTTGACAAGAAGAAAGGATAGTTGTTCAAAAAGTTAAATTTAAATCTCAATTAATGCTTTTTTAATTTTGATTATGAATTAGAAGCTAATGCAACTTAATAAATTTGTCACCCACCAAGGAAAGAATGCAAATGTACATGTCTTTGCTTTGTTATTAGCTCCAACAACTAGGAAATTCACTACTACACTATGGTTTTTGCCTTCGGGGATGTTGGGCTGCTGGCTGGCACGCTCTCCAGCCAGGTTTGTGACTTTGCGGGTCGGGCTCTGAGCCCGCGGGATTGCATGTCCACGCGTCTCTCTAGCTCCTCTAAAGTCTGTTTTTCAAACTTCCGATGTGGGATTGTGGGATGTGAGTCATGACTCTGTGTGAATCATGCGTGGGACTTGCGATGCATGCCTAGGGTTTTCTTCAATAAAGGAAATGAAGTGCTTGCCGTCCGCACTCAAGAACAAAGAAAATTTTGAAATGTCTAACATCGGTAATAATTAAGCAGACACTTTTCTACTTAGAGATCAGCGCCAGCCTCGCATGGCCCAATGTGGGAGCACTGCTACGGCCCGTGGGTTCAATGGAGATCACTTGGAAAGGTTAAATTGGAAGGGCCTGGGCCCCCTTTTTGTGTACTGCCTGAGTAAGGCCCATTAGATCCTCTGCAGTAATTTTTATTTTTTCCCCGCCGATAATTTTGAGCTTAAATTCGTTGGCAAACTTTTTCTTCTTTTCATTGAAAATGAACAGAACGTTTCCATATATTTGTTATGTTTTCTCCATTATTTTTAGTTTTTTTCTTTTGGGCCTTTTTGGTTTGGCCAACTGTCAAAAGGACAATAATAAATTTCAATTATTACATAGATTCGTTTTAATAACATGAGATATTAAATCTCTTAATTAAATTTTAAATTTTAAAATTAAAAAAATTACGTTGAAGAGTCATCTATGATATTTAAATTAAATTAGTTGGAATGTGATTTTAAATATTAATAGAAAAAAAAATTATTGCTTGGCTCCAAAAAAAGGTTGAATTTTTGGGACCTGTCCTGAAAACGCAGCCCGGTCATCGGAAATATCAACTCCCTTCCCTCCATTTTTTTTTTTTTTTTACCTCTTCTTCACCCAAAAATCTTCGCACCTTTTTTCCCGCCATTAAACGAGGTAAAGTAAAAGAAAAGAAAAAGGGAAAAAGGAAAAAAAGAGTTTCAACTTTTCGCGCCAAAAAAGTTCTATCATCTACAAAACAAAACCCCTCCAAATTCATCTCTCTCTCTCTATCTAAAAATGTTAACATGAATCAATCCATTTCGATGGAGGTTGATCATTCAAGCAGAAATGAAGAAGAAAAAGCAGTATACGAAGGTATGGATAAACTTACATCAGAGTTGGAGATCATTCAAAAGGTGAGATCGGTGTTTCCTCACCTACTCCCGTACGACATTGATCGAGCGATTCGCCATTGCAATGGCGATACTGATAAAGCCATCGCTTTACTATATGAATCTCCCGAATTTACCCTTATTGTCAAACGCACTCTCACCTCCACCGGCTCCAGGGTTTCCGCTCACATCAAATCAGAACCCTCCGATGAATCGGAACCCCTCGATTCAAAGAAAGCGGTTAAGATTGAGAGAGTTCGAGACTCAGAATGTGTGATTGAGTCTCTTGATGGAAAAATTTCAGTCAAAGACGAAGCTGTTGAATCTGATGATGTTCTGCAGAGAAAACCTAAGGAGGAAAACGTCTCAGAGTCGGTCAGTTTTCAGGCTCAAATGATTGAATCTGAGAAAAAATCTGTAGCAGTTGAAGTGAAGGAGGAGAAAAAGGAGATTAAAGAAGAAACAAATGATGAATTTAAGAGTTTTGAGACGTTTCTGAAGAAGAAAACCCTACTTTGTCCGAAGCCAATTTCTCAAGTGCCCTTGACTGTAAAGAAGTATGAATATGGGGTTTTGGATTTGGGGCCGAGTTCAGGTTCTGTGGATGATGGCGATTTTCCAGAAGAACATGATTGGTTGCTGGTTGGGAGAACTACAATTACTGGACTTTCGACGACGAAAGGGAGGAAGTTGGAGTTCAATGAGATTGTTGATTTTCATTTTCCTTGTTTGGATCCTAGGAAGAAGTGTTCTTCTCAGTTTGCATCTAGGGCTTCAGCTGCGGCATCTGAGATTGTGCGGTTTTCAACTAGGCGAAATGGAGAGGTTCGTCTGTCTGATGCTTACTTTTAGTTAATATAAATTTAGTAAATTTTGTGTTATTGTTGGATTTGGATATGGGATCGAATAGACATGCTAGGATTCAGTTGGTGTTTGTTGTGTTCTAGAATTTAGATTTGGAGTTTTTGCAGGATGATTATTATTATTTCTGTAGCTGTTGTAATTGTTGAAATTAGGGTGTGCAGAATTAGGGGAAATTTGTGAAAATACAATTGAAAACGGATGGTTTTCATATCTGGATTTTTTGCGCATTGTTCTTGGATTTCATTGATTGAGATTTTTGTTTGTTATAGTTGGTGTGACACTGAAATGGCTTGGCTAGACTTGCTACAAAATTAAGGATTTTGTGTTAATTGGGTTGTAATTGAATGTTGCACTGATTTGCAGATTGGGAGGTTACCAATGGAATGGGCAAAATGCCTCAATCCACTTGTAAGTTCTTCAAAAGTAAAAGTATTGGCTCGATGTGTGGCTGCACCGCCACGCCTTCAACTGATGCAAGAGATTGTTTTGTATGCGAGGTAAAAAGTCTAAATTGTTCTTTTTGAGTTGATTTAGATCAGACATTCTGTGCAACTGAATCAGCAGCTATATCCTATTTGTCCGTTCAAAGTTGTGTAGTGTTTGTTTCTTTTGACAGCTTTTATATTCATCGGTCCATTTTCACCGAGGGTGACCGGTCTTCATGGAAGCTAAATGCATACAACAACATAGACTCCACCACCCATCCTCTTCCAACCTTGTTCAAATTGCTCAAAATTAAACCATATAAGGAGGTGCCCTCTTAGATTTGCAAATATATGTTGTAGCTTGGTGGGAAAATGTTATCAGTTTTGCTGCTATCAGTTTACTTTGTATCTGAGATTGATCTTCATTGTTTCTAAATGTTACCATGCAGGCTGAATTTACTCCTGAAGAACTTGACTCTCGCAAACGATTACTAAATCTGCAGGTATATGTTGTTTTCAGCTTTGTTTTAGATCTGGAGCAGTGCACTTAAACAAGACCAAACATTGCTATTTTAAGGTCTTATCATTCGCTTTCAGTTTGCTGAATGGCCTTGATTCTGATGTCTACTATGTATTCTATGCTATCGTTTGGTTGCACTTGTTTGTAATTCAATATTAGTATCATAGTGCACAACATATGTTGCTAACAATGCCAATGATCAAAAGTTGTGGTTGCTATGGGGAAGCCAAATACCATTTAATGTTTTCTTTCTCTTGATCAAAACAGGATGATTCTGATGATGCTGAGGCATTGTCCCTGGGAGGGAAGAGAAGAAAGGTTGCTCAGCATCCTGAGGCAAGCAATGATGAACAAGTTCTATCAGAGTCATCTCTGAACAAAATTGTTGGTGCTGTGGATGAATATAGGTTGGAGGTAACCAACACATAACTCTTTTAAATTGATAACAATGATTGGATTGATGTCAGTCATCTCATGCTAGTTTTTCTCTTTCTCATTTACAGGAGATGGAGCCACCTCTTACCCTTGCGTGTGAGCTGAGACCATACCAGAAACAAGCTCTTCACTGGATGTCTGAATCAGAAAAGGGTATTGATGTTGAAAAAGCATCGGAGACTCTTCATCCATGCTGGGCTGCATATCGCATTTGTGACTGGTATGAACAAACTTAATGAATGACTTCATGATGCTAAGCTGCATGCAGCTTCCAAATGTGTGTCTTGACTGAACATGTTGCTGAACAGGAGAGCTTCAGCAATTTATTTGAACACTTTCTCAGGAGAAGCAACTACCCAATTATCAAAAGCTACACAAATGGCAAGAGGAGGAGTGCGTTTCTCTACAGAGTTCAGCGGCATTTCAGTTATAATCTTATGTGTGCCTAGGATAAATATACAGTGTTGTATAACTGAAGTATTTGTTGTGATGGTGCGCATGTAGATTCTAGCTGATGCAATGGGACTTGGAAAGACTGTGATGACAATAGCTTTGATACTTGGTAGAACTGGCAAAGTAGTATATGATGACCGTCCCATGGCCGTAGACACTGAACCTGTGTGCAATGGGAAACTGGGTAAAGTTCATCAAACAAAGGTGGAACAAAAAGTAAAAGGTGGCACTCTTATCGTGTGTCCCATGGCTTTGTTAGGCCAGTGGAAGGTGAGGTTCCATGCCAGAAAATAACAAAAGATGTGAGAAAGTTCTGGATTGGATTTTGATTAGGCATTATTGATCATTGTTATTATCTATAGTGTTCAGTATGTCCATTCCACATGACTCTATTAGACTTAACATTTTTGTTAATAATAGCATTGTCAATACAATTGAAATTGTAGGATGAGCTTGAGACACATTCAAGGCCAGAAAGCATTTCAGTTTCTGTTCACTATGGTGCCAGAACCAATGACCCTAGAGTTTTGTCAGAACATGACGTGGTCTTGACAACATATGGTGTCCTAACCTCTGCCTACAAAAATGTAAGTTCGTAGTTAATATGCCCATTGGTAACAATCATGTGCTTGGAGGGACATGTTCCTTGTTTGCCCTACCAATAATTGAATCTCAATGGCATTTTGATTGTTTTACAGAATTTCTTAATTTTGTTATGCAGGATGGGGAGGACAGCATTTTCCACAGAGTAGATTGGTATAGGGTAGTACTAGATGAGGCTCATACCATCAAGTCTTGGAGGAGTCAAGGTGCACAGGCTGCCTTTACCTTGTCTGCACACTGTCGATGGTGTTTGACTGGTACACCCATACAGGTTGCTTTCTTCTTTTCCTAGTCATCTTGATAACCTTCAACTTTATGTTAGTCGTACCAAAGATCAGCAAACAATATTTTTGCACTACATAATCCATGAACTGATCAAGGAACCCTTTGCTGTCTTTTTGCAGAATAATTTGGAAGACCTTTACAGTCTCCTATGTTTCTTGCATGTGGAGCCATGGCGCAATTGGGCATGGTATTGCTTTCAAGAGTTTTCATTCCCTATTTTCAGTGTTTCATAAAGATTCATCTTGTAGAGCTGAAGTAAATAATGGTTGTTTTAATTGGCACAGTAAAATCATAGACTTATATCCTAAGCATCGATGGCATTTTTTTTAGGTGGCACAGATTAATTCAAAGGCCTTATGAGTCGGGTGATCAGAGAGGACTAAGACTAATAAGGGCTATTCTGCAGCCACTAATGTTGAGGAGAACAAAAGAAACAAAAGATAAAGAAGGAAGGCCTATACTTGTCCTCCCACCAACTGACATCAGAATTATTGAGTGTGAGCAATCTGAAGCTGAACGTGACTTTTATGATGCCTTATTTAAAAGATCAAAGGTAATTATTTTAGTTACCCAACATATATAAATAAATAAAGAAATAAATAAATAAATAAATAAATAAATAAATAAATATATATATATATATATATATGTATTGCAAAAATCATTTTGCAACTTATCTGAATTTTGTAAGCTGCTTTCTTTAACAGGTCCAATTTGACCAATTTGTTGCACAAGGCAAAGTTCTTCACAACTATGCTTCTATCCTTGAGTTGTTGCTTAGATTGAGGCAATGCTGCAACCATCCATTTCTTGTTATGAGGTGGGTACTTGAAAATTTTCACACCTCTTTTTTTTCCATCGGCCAAGCGTTCAGATTATTTATTCTTGGTTAAAACTTTAGCCGCAGTGACAAACAAAATTATTTAGATGTGAACAAGCTTGCTAAAAGGTTTCTAGAAATTGATTCAACTTCCCAAAACTCATCAACTCCTAGCCGTGCATATGTTGAAGAGGTTGTCGATGGTATTCGACGGGATGAAAATGCTGAGTGCCCAATATGCTTGGAATCTGCAGATGATCCCATCTTAACTCCATGTGCGCACAGAATGTGTAGGGAGTGTTTACTTTCAAGTTGGAGGACCACAACCACTGGATTTTGCCCAATTTGCAGGAAGCTGTTGAATAAAAACGAGCTCATTACATGCCCATCTGAGAACCGCTTCAATATTGACATTAAGAAGAACTGGAAAGAGTCATCCAAAGTTTCCAAGCTCTTGGCTTGCTTGGAAGGGATTAGACATTCTGGTTCTGGTGAAAAGAGCATAGTTTTCAGCCAATGGACATCCTTTTTGGATCTTCTAGAGATACCATTGAGTGGGAGAGGATTTAATTTCTTAAGGTTTGATGGCAAGTTGGTGCAGAAGCAGAGGGAGAGGGTTTTAATGGAGTTCACTCATAGCAGTGACAAAACAGTAAGCAGTGTTCTAATACCTAAGCTCTTTGCTGTTTTGTTTGCTTCAAATTTCAACCGATCACTCTTGGTGTTGGCTTCTGTCTTTTAGGTACTATTGATGTCATTGAAAGCCGGTGGTGTAGGGTTGAATCTAACAGCAGCCTCTAACGTATTTTTAATGGTGCACACTCTTCTTTACCTTCTTTGTCACAGATTTCATAATTTTCTTCATTCAAGCAAATAACCTTAATCTGATTCTGCAGGATCCATGGTGGAATCCGGCAGTGGAGGAACAAGCAATCATGCGGATTCATCGCATTGGACAGAAGCGAACAGTCTGTGTCAGAAGGTTTATTGTCAAGGTATAATGATTTTCATACTTGCAAATATGATTGCACTTTCACACCCTACCTATATTCTACTGGCCAAATTTAGCAACACAATTTCATATGAGCTTCTTTGCATTAAACTTTGTAGTTGTTTTCATGGTCAAATGCAGGATACAGTGGAAGAGCGACTGCAACAGGTCCAAGCGCGAAAGCAAGGGATGATAGCAGGAGCTCTCACTGATGAGGAAGTCCGCTCTGCTAGGATTGAGGAGCTCAAAATGCTTTTCAGATAAATCTTTCATTTTTAATCTAACAACATCACTGGAAGCTAAATCTTTTTTTGTTTCCATCTTGAGGAAACCGAACAGGAGGTACCATTTTGTTCAGGGTATTGTCCCGCGATTTTGTACATCTAATTAGCCTCTATATTGTGAATTTTTTTTCTACTTATCCGTCTAAAGTTTCATTTCTCAAGCTTCTTCGTGTGATTGGGCAGTCCACGTTTTGGGCATTGGTCCGGCTTCTTTAGGGCCAGCCTTTTGTCTACCAGTGGCTATGGGCTAACCCCACCTACTCCTTTTTTTATTTTTATTATTATTACCGATTAATGTTATTCACAACCATATTTTAATTAATTCGATTTAAACATTCGTGAGTGTCCTATTTAGAGAGTGGTTTTTTTAACATAATTTTTTTTATTTTTAAATTTTAAATATAAAATTTGATTAAATGATCTATTATCTCCTATTAAATTAATTGTCCTTCCACCTACTTCATTCTGCTTGAGAAAACAACCTAAGATTATTTCAGACAAACCAGGATTTTTAGCACATTGGAATTTATAAAATTCTATTTCACGTGACAAAGAAAAAGGTTCTATCTCCAATCTTAGTGTTCAGCAACAATGTCAACAAATAAAGATACCAAATTCAAAACTTCTTTGTGGGATAAGAGGGGAAAGATAAAGTTTCCATGGAAATTAACGAAGCCATCTAAACAATTAGCGGAATAGGCAAAGAGAGTTGGAACGGGATTGAGTTTGAAAGAGAGAGGGAGATAGAGATAGAGAGAGAGAGTAAGAGGAATTTCAGGAAGCCCTTTGGAAAATGAATAATAAAACGACAAGATTACCTAGAGAAGTTCACAATGGTTGCTAAATAATGAATTTGTCCACACCTTTTTTCTAATAAGAGGAATTTTTAATTTAGTATGGGACATAAATAATGAACTTCGAGAATCACAACTTTTCAACATTAAAATGTGGGTGATATGCTATTGAGGAATAGAAGCCCATGTACGATATTCGAATACTCTCGAATATGAAAAATTCTTATATTTGACCGCCGGAGTTTGATGAACCATAGCATCTGAATTTATTTTTAAAATGTACAAAAGAAGTCTCAGAAAAAGGAAAAGACCCAAAGAGAGGAAGTTTGATTTTGGGTTACAGGCGTGTCACTGCCATCCACTTGTTTAATATGGGTTAGAGAATCTGAGCTTACAAAATAAAGGAAGCGATGGCCTAGATTATGCCACGTACCAAGTCATTTATTTGAATTTAAAAATAGCAAAGTATAGGATTTGGATATTTACATAGTCGAATTCGATCCGAATCATATTTTCTTAGACCTAAAACCAATGATTTATCAAAATAAAAAAAAAAAGTAAAAAAACTAATTCCCATTTTTAGAATTCATTAAAATTATTTTTAGCTTTGGGAGGTTTCATCGGTTATCTCCCTGATGTGCTATTATTTTATACCTAATCCTCACATGATATTACATGGTACCAACCCTAATACATCATGATTTGAAGCGATGACCCAGATTATACAACATACCAAGTCATTTTTTTGAATTTAAAAATGGCAGATTATAGGATTAAAAAAATAAACTAATTCCCATTTTTAGAATTTACTAAATTATTTTTAGTTTTAGGAGGTTTTATCGATTATCTCGAAGCTGTGTTTACGTGATACTATTATTTTATACCCAATACTCTAATAAACATGATATAACATGGTATGAATTATTCTAAGAACGGATTTTTTAAAATACGGGTATGGTAGAATTTTGAAAGGTGATTTGGAGTAGAGTTGAAGTGTTCCAATTCTTTTTGCAAGAATTGCGGTCAAATTTAGGAAGAATTGGTTTTGATTTTCAAGGAGTATTAAAAAATAGAACTAGAACATATTAACTGATAGTCGCTCTAATAGGATGAGGTGCTAAATCCTTTATTCAAGTTTTGGATTTGAAATTTAGAAATAAAAAAAATTATACTGAAAAAACTATCTTTTAAAGAGAATTTTTATAGATATTTGAACTGAATTAGTTAAAATTTGATTTCGGATACGATGAAAAAAAAAAAAAGAGAAATAGAACACACGGTTTTTATGGTTGAAAAGTCGGTTTAGAATTTGGAGTGGGAAGTCATCTTTGCTTCAATTTGAATTTGCTTAGGCTGACTTTAAAGCCTGCAATTATATTAGTAAATTACATGATTGTTCAAAGTGTGTTTTGATTAGTTGCTCTGTTTTGACAAGGTTTTCTTTTCAATCCCATCTTAGTTGATTAGGGTGGGGGGTAGATATTCTTAAGGGCGTGTTTGGTAAAACGGGTTCTTCTATCCCCTTAAATCTTTTTTGGTTTTTTTTTGTGTGTCTTATTTGATTAATAAAATATATCAAATTTTGATAGAATTTTCATAATTGAATACCAATTATATTAAATTGAAGAAAAAAAATTAGGAAATGGCATTAGTCTTTTTTTTTTTGGTACCGTTAGATTTGATCCATCATCAGATGTCTGAAATTTCGCCTTAACTAATACGGGTTGACCCGACTGAGGTTTCTCTTGGAGAATAGGGGTCTCTCAATATAGCTAATTTCATATTTAAGTCGCGAATCGAATTTATGATTTTGATTAATGGACACAACAACCTATCCGCTATATCAATCGAAATGACATTAGTCTTATGGTACTACTCTCCTTCTCCCTCCCTCGAGCCTCAATCATGTTCGTTTCCCCACTACAAAATTTAGACACATAAAAGATAAATAAATAAATTGTCGAGAATTATTATGATTCTTGCCCTACTTAATATCAGAATCAGATAGTGAATATCGTCAGTAGTCGAATGAACTAAAACTTGCAAGTTAATTATATTTTGACCTAAAGCATGGCCAATAATATCCATAATCAATATGAAATGAATGTGATCAAATCATCTAACTTTTCTTCAACTCATCTAAATTTATTTGTATTTTATTTTATTTTACTAAATAAAAAATTAATAAAAAATATATTTCACAAGTAAAAACTAATTATTTTTCCACAAGGTTGATTTTGCACGATCTACAAAATTCAGTCATGCTCTAAGGTACAATTTTGTTCTTAGAATTAAATTGATATCATGGTGCTTTAATTCTAAAATTAGATTAATCTAATTAGCTTGTTAATTGTATTATTGATTATTAAGAAACTTGTCATATGATAGTGTCAATTTATATTATACCACATTTTTAGTTGTTTTTTTTTTCCCTAGGCCTTTTAAATTGTAGAGGGTGAGTGGTGACGTAATGATAGAGTTATTCTTTTGATGAACTCGAGATCATGAATTCGAAATATGTAAATAGTCACTTTACAAAATATAAGAGGAAAACTACATATACATATATATACACCCAAATGTTTTGTTTTCAATATAATTTTAATATTATAATAGAATTACTAATAAGCTATATATTATATTATTAAATAAGTTACGTAGATCAATGAATTATAACTCAATTGACATCGTCTCTATCATTTTTATAAAATTCTTGAATTTAAGTATTCCTATGTTAAATTAACGTGTTTGTCACAAGAATATTTTTATACTAAATTAGCAAGGCCATGTCTACATTTTGTGTGTAAATTAAAACATTCAAAAATCACAAAATAACGTATAAGAAGGTAGCCACGTAAATTTCAGAAATATTCAGGTCACTTGAAGTTCTGGTGGAATCTACCTAGTACCACAGATGATGTCACGCGACCTATTTAACAATAATTTATGAACCCGACAATTAATCTCGCGAATAAAGTGTTAAATTTGTTAGTAAAACCTCATATTTCAATTTTAAAAATAAAAAAAATATATTAAAATAAATTCCTTCAAAAAAGACTCGATAGCAGGTCAGATCGAATTATTCAGAATATGATTTTAGTTATCAATTGATCCAATAAAAAAATAGAGTATATAATTCATTTGAAATCTAATTATAGGACTAAGAGCCGTTTGGTAAAACTTTTTTTGATTTATCTTCTCATTTTAAGAAGAAAATTTACTAAACACCATTTTAAAAAAATTCTTAAAAAAGTAATTTTTTTTAATGAAAGAAATAGAGTTTTAGCAAAAACTCCTTGGAGAAGCTTTTGCTTCTTTTTTTTTTTTTAAAAAAATCTAACTTTTCATTTTTTTATTCTTTTTATATTCTCACTTTAAGGATATGGAATCTCAAATATGCCCATATCATAAATTCATTTACCATCATATCCTCTTTTTTCCTTTATTTTTTACTTTTTACTTTTAATTTTTAATTTTTTTAATTTTAACTTTATTTAAAAGCAATCAAATAAGTTTATTTTTAAAATTAAAATTACCAAACAACTTTTAACTTTTTTTTAAAAGTCCTTAATTTTTACTTCTCCTTATAAGAAGAAGAGAAGCAAAAAATAAACCCTACTAAACGGGCACTGAAACTCTAACAAAAAAAAGTTGTTTAAGATTCCAAAGGTAAAATTAAGAAGTCACCATGGGTTGAAAGTTTAGGATCCCTATGTTATCGCCACTTATAATGACTTAGGTTAAACTAACACATCAAGAACAAAAAAAAAAAAAAAAAACTTTATAAATAGGTGAAGAAAAATAGTAAAATATGAAAAATAATGCATATAAGTGTTACTTCACTCGGCGCCCAAACATAATTATTTTGTAATTTTAATCGTCTTAACACGATTTTAACATAAATAAAATTAAAAGAAATTTACATTTATTCATTTTGTGTTAAAATTTACCTCGTATTTGCATATTTGTGTACCATGATATTGCCCCAGTAAATTTTTTTTTTTTTTTTAAAAACTTTTCTCGGCTATATTTATTCTGAAACATTTTCATTATTAATCTGGATTTGGTCAGATTTGGAAAGAGGGGACAAGGAAAGCGCAATGAGAAGGAGGAGGAAAAAGAGAAAATGGTCAACAAAACAAAACAACCAATTCGTAGCTTACATAATTTTTTTTTTTTTTTTTTTTTGACTAGACTTGAGATTTTTAAATTATGAAAAATGATGTCAATTGAGTTATAATATATCGACTAACATAAATGATAAAATACGGTGCAAGATTTTCTTTATCTATGCCATATGGAAATTAAATAATAGGGATGAAATTAAAATTTCCTTTCTTGATCCCCTAAAAGTTTAAATTCAATTTACAAATTTTTACTATTTGTCAATGTGGAAGGACCATTCTTTCTCTCTTTGTCATGCTCTTCTTTCTCCATTTTCATCGGCAATGGAGGCATAACCCCGTCTTCCTCTTTTTATCTTTGTTGATGAGGATAGGGAGAGGGGAGAGGGAAATAAAGAGAGAGAAAGACAAAAAGATTAAAAAGAATTAATCCATACAAAAAAGAAAGAAAACAAAAGATTAAAAAAAAATGGATAAATGCCAATTGAGAGAGAAAGTGGAGGAGAGTGAATATGATCTTCTGTAAATAGATAATCAAAAGAGAGAAAATCGATTGATGAAAGAAGGGAGAAAAGGAGAAAATTAATTGAGAGAAGTGAAAATAAAAAAAAATGATCAATTTGTATATCGATAATCAAGAAAGAGAGAAGAAATTGATCGAAACCAGAAAGAGAAGAAATTGGAAAAATGAAAGAGAAGGCCGAAGGGACCCAACTCTGGTTAGCATGTGTGATCATTGATGTGGATGTCCTCATCCAAGTAAAAAATGTGCATGGTAGATAATTTATTTGAATTTTAAACAATTATAAACTAAAATTTCAATTTTTAGGACATTAAAAATAGAAAAGAAAATTAATTCCTCTCCCCCCTCCAAAGAAGAGTTATTTTTGATGTAGTATCGCGAAATGAAATTTTGTGAAAAGAATGGCAATCAAAGCGATGCGAAGTTGAACCAAGTCCAACTCCAGGTCCAAACCAATCCCAAAAAAAAAAAAAAACCAACTCATATTCTACTCAGGCTTTTCTGACTCTTTCTCTCTCTCTTCAACCTCCGCACGTGCATTCCACATGCCCCCTCGTTTATAAACACCCACTCACAAGCCTCAACACCCCAAGCTGTTCACACACCCAAAATCCCCGTGTCTCTCTCATCAAAACCAACCCAAACTCATCTCTCTCTCTCTCAGATGGCTGAAATGAAAGGAAGAAATTCAAACAGAAGGCAATCGAGCCGGCTTCAAAGAAGAGCACCGGCTTCAATACAAATCACGCCGGTATCAGACTGGAAAGTGGCCATACCTCTTCTGTCTCCGTTGGCAACATCTCCATCATCCCCTCCCAGAAATTTGACGTCTGAGATTAAATCAAAAGAGATTAGTCAAAGTCAACAGAGCTTTTCTGCCGCTGCCGCCGCCGCCGCCGATCAGAAGCCGGTGTTCAAGAAGTGGCAGCATCCGGCGGCTCCATTCTGCTACGAATCCGCCCCTTTAATGCCTCCCTTTGTCCCTGTATAGACACAGACCTCTTAAAAAAAAAGGGAATAACCGTATCTTGGGCTTGTAGACTAGTTTGCAAGTGAAATGAATCTGACGGTGCACGTTCGTTCTCGATATAGTTGTAATTTTTTGATCAAGATTTACCTAACACCACACAGCACCTGATTTTTGCATCTTTGCATACGTACCTTTCTCATCGGACTTCACCTTTTTCCCATTTTCAAAGGGTTTTTTTTTTTTTTTTTTTTTTTAATTGTACATTTTGGATGAGTTGTGACGTTTTCATTTCGGAATGATCATCCTCGACTTCAAAGCTGAAACTTGAAAATGGCTGAAATATTGATTTTGGTCTGACAGAAAATAATTGACTGAATATATATATTTTGCATATTTATCTTATTGAATAAATTAGTTAATTATGATGTTTTATATTAATTTTGGAGTTGGTGCAGATTAATAATAAGGTAACCTTATTTATTGTTAACCATTTGAGACTTAAATCTTTTAGATTAGATTTATTAACATATATACTTAGCTTTGCATCCCTTATTTCGACATTAAATACGTCCTTTATATACTTAGCTTTGCGAGTAAGAAATTCCTATTTATAAATTGATATAATTCAACGATAAATACATTTGACAATAATTTTAAATAAATTAAATTTGTATTTAAATGACTATAACTCGATATAATTTGACTATAAATACATTCGATAATTCTTTTAAATGAATCGAGTTTGAATCTAAACGACGGAAAAAATTACTCAAGCTTAAACTAATTGCTTCCTATTAAAAGAAGGGTTTCAAGAATGTTGGAGCCATGAATCAAATCAATGTGCTATTACTGTTGGCGTTTGCATAAATTATTTAATCTAGTACTAATTCAAAAGAAGATACCAGATGAAATCACTTTCACATATTTTTATTTACCTAGAAATATTAATAGTAATACAGGAATAGCACAATTTCTAGGGACCTTGCTTGTTTGTCTTATTAACATTTTCAAGGGGTTAGTGAAGAAAAATTATTGTACTTTGATTAGATGATAGAAAAACAATTTTTTTATTTTCATATTTGTTTGAATAAAAAGTGGAAATTATGGTTTTTTGCATGTTTTCATTTTTGAGATATATATTTTTTTTATAGCAATGAAAATCTGGGTACTAAATCTATTAGGTATATTTAATAATTATTAAATTATAGATAACAAATACGTATAAAGATAAATTCTACATTAGGTATGGGTATGAATGAATAGTGTCTGTAGATTCAAATTTTTTATGGAATTTACTTAGATTTGGATTTAAAATAGTTAGAACTATATATTTTATCAGTTAATTTATAATTTAAATACTTTGGTTTAGAGAACCAATTTGATCGCGTTAGATTGATACAAAGAGGAAAAACAGCAATATCTTTAATGATTAGTACAAACAAAACAAGGGGTGGGGGGGGGGTCTTTGGATGGGCATCTCACGTGGGGGTGCCCTTTCCTAGGCTTCAATGTTGGTATCTCGAGATAATCTCTCTCTCTCTCTCCCTCTCTCTCTCTCCTCCCCCCCTCCCGGGGGCCCTCTTCAACAAAACCAACTCGAAACAATGTGAAGTGTGATCGAAGAAAGAAAGATAGGACCATATTTCCAACACTGTATGAGTGTGTGGTGACTCTGTTTTCCACCATGCCCCATACGCTCCACTACATATCTCCCCTTTCCTTTCCTGTGTATCACTCACCACATATCACCGTTCAAATCCACCTTCACTGAACTATCCTTTTAGATATCTACCAAATCCCTATTTCACTTGTAGACAGTTGCAAGACTTTTAGGGGGTATCTAGATTTAAAGCTCGGAAATTCTTAGGAGAAATAACTTCTTTCTTTATAAATGTTAATTTCAAAATTTACAACTAAATCGGTTTTACAATATTAAAGCTTTTGTTTCTTTTTTCATTTTTTTGATTTTTCCATGAAATGGTCTTCAGTCCACCGTTAGATATTCCACATTCGTACGAGTAGTCATACAAGGAAAATTCCACTTTCACAGACATTTTATATCTCAGACGAATTAAAAATAGAGAGAGAGAGAGAGAGATTCCTAAGGAGTAGATTGGCTTGTTGATGTGGGACCTAGTCAAAACAAGTGACGTGTACAACGTTGACGAGATGCTAACCATTCATTGCCAGATGGTTCTCGAAAAGATTATAAAAAGTAAGATTTATCATCAAACAACAAGAAAAAGATGAGTGTGATACTGGCGTGTTTGGGTCCACTCTGTTTTGCTTATGTTATACACTTCCATTAATAATAGCAAAGCATAGCAACAACCATTTGGAAACTTGTCAAGAAATGGTGCTTGGTTGAACTACTAAGCAATAAGAGTTCATCAACTTTGCTCCTCCTTTCTTGCTAAACAACCCAAAAAGAAAAAAGAAAAAAAGATCTCGGACACCAAGGGAAGGGACCATAAACTATCACATTTAGGGATAATCAAACCCGAATCGATAAATCTCATAATTTTAAAATAATATTTAAATATAATAGTTTCTTAGTACGTGCATAAAAATTTATTCATATATTACAAAATATCTAAATTAAATTATATTTATTATTTGAACAGAATTTACATTCATTTTTAATATAATCTTATTTATGTACTATTATTGCAAGTGAGTTTCAACCCGAGCAAGGGGTAGTGGTATAAGAGATCAAGAAGATAGAGAAACAATACGACACTCAGAAAACATGGTGAAGAGAAGGAAAAATTTGGAAGGATCACATGGGGAGCAAGAAATATGAAATGGGGCCATTGATTTTTGTTGAGCTACATGTACATTTATTTCAAGGATAGGGACAAAACCAATCAAGTGGGTAGTATTGTTTGTCACAAAAAAAATGACAATATTTCTAAAAATTTCATACAAATATATTATGATTGCTTTTTTGAATATATGTCATAACCAAAGAGTCCTTGAATTTGTAAACATAAGCTTCCTTTTTTTCTGGATTCTTTCATCAATCAGCATCAAGATAGATGTTTAATATATACAAGGTAACAACAAAATAAAGAATAATACTTCAGAGTATTGGATTATATAAAAGCTTGTTATGTTCAACAGTTGTCTGTGGCTTCATTGCAATCCTCAAATATAAACACTTAGATTAGGTCAACCCAAATAATTCAGTCTGGCCTTGGTTCTATGTCCAAACTCCAGAACAAAAGTTGGCCTGATCTTAGCTGGCACATCCCAAATCTTGTGGAGCATATACACCCATTTCCAGAATCATGTGACAAGGTCCCCTTCGTGGACCAGATAATGTAAAGCCAAGAAACCACTATCCATCCATGGGGGACAGAAAAAAATAAGGCTAGGGTGGGAGAGTCGGCCCTTCTGTTGGGACAAAAGGGGTGCTCTTCTTCATCACCCGAAGTGACCTTGTTTTTGCTCCATTATTGATGTAAGTCCCACATCCATCTTTCAGAAACAAGAAAATTTCTCTGTGTGATGGTAAAAGTTGCCAATTTAATCATCACAAAGCACAATATGGCTGTCTGGGTTCATGGAAAATTATATTTGTATCTTTTTTTTAAAAAAAATTATTTGGAAGTTCAAGAATATAATTTTTAAGCTCAGACATGTTTACCAGTAAAATTTACAGAAACAGGGAAATTAGGAGCTAACAGTAGGCATCCTTATCCTTCATCAGATCCAGAAATCAAGTTCCACCTGTTGCCTGCCATGCCAAAACAACCAAGATTATTAAACAACAATAAGAATATTCCCAAAAACCATTTATATTCTTTTTCTGAAAATTAAATTCCCACTAGAATCCTTGAATTCTATGATGCCAAACACCCAATGAATTATTTGGGAACTATGTCCAGGAAATATGGGATCGTTAATTTCTATATTGAAGTCTGTTACTTGTAGATTAGGCTTCTTGATCCACTCAGTTGTTGGAGATCATCGACTTAAATCAAAACATCCCGTCTTAAATCACTAATAACATTCTATCCTTCAGAGAAAGAACAACTCATAAATATTCATTCCCTGCTTATACAGATCACACGGTAGGTACACACGGCAATATGTTTCAGCTATTTGCAATGATCAGTGACCTCATCCAAAAAGCTAGTAGGTAGTTCAGTCAATGGGGTGTTCTTATGCACCCATGCTCTACAGAATCCACAACAATTTGTGGACAAATTTAAATGGAGCTTCTCTGGCTCTTGACAATTTTGATTGGAAGAAAAATCGTGGAAAGAACCACTTTTGACAGAAAGATAGCATCCAGTCAGCACTACTTGCAGATGTTAGACCTACATGAACATAAACCTTGATCATGTCATTCATCATCCTTACTATTCTCAATTCTTTTCTGGAACAGAGGTCAGCTGGATATGATACAATCAGGTTTTATAGACATTGGGTAACCCAATGATAAGTGCATAGTTTCTGTAGTACAATTGCTCTCGCAATCCACCATTTCAAGTGGTAGTAAAGCAAATGATACCGGACTACTAATAGGGAAAGGAAATTCAGAAGCATCACTTCCTACAACAATTTTTTATCTAGTGAAACTGTTATTCAAGGCTCCTAAAACAATGACTATTATGTCCATGAAGCAGAAATATGTTTGCAGCATTTGAGGGAATAATCAACTACAGCAATAAGGGATTGCTTGCACAATGATAAACAATTCTGGCATGTTCAGGCGGCATTTTGGATTGATTCATGAAAATTAAAGTATTTGCCTCATGAACTATTGACCTCGTTAACAGATTCTGGTAAGTAGTCTTTTCTGCCTCCTGTACTTTGGTGTCCTTATTTATCCATCCTAAGAAATACTGAAGATGTCTCCTACTTGATCTAGAAGGTAGAGGAAATACATTCCCATATAATTCCAACTTGAAGATGGAAAGGGGGGAAAAAAGGAAATTTGTAGTCACTTATGGCAGGAGAAGCTAACCTTTGCGAACAATATACCTTTGCCACACAAGTGCAAAATCACCCTGTTGGGAAGACAGTTCCATTTGTTCTTAGTTTGAGTAACCTGCACTAACTACCCAAATAGTTTATGAATAACTATTTGGTAATGTGGAAGCAATTCTTCGCTTTGCTTGAAAGCCAATAAACAAAGACAAGGAATTGGAATGGAGAAAGTAATAACCAGAGGCACAGAGCCCGAGTAATCTTTATGCACATATCAATCTGAACAACTATGCGCTGAAAGGGATAAATAAGATCTTGGAATCTCGCACTCTTGAGGGCACATTCAAGCATTCTCATATCATATTAGTTTATCCAGGTCAGACAGAGGCAACACATTTTCAAACGTAGCCAGAGCCAGATTTACTACATCTTTCTCTTCCTGTTCATGCAGTTCATCTAAGTCATTGTCTTCATTTAAAGGGCAGGTTATCGTCATCCGATGTTTACATTTTCACTGATTTTGGGACCTCCATATCATGAACAGGAAATGCATCCGTAACCAGGAACACAGTTGTGTCGATTGACTAACTCAATATGACCTAGAGCGCAAGCTGAAAACAACCAATTACTTATTGCATTACCATAGTAGGAAGATGGATCATAAACTCCTGGCTTGAGAACCTTTTCCACAACTTCAAAAAGAAAAATAATAATATCAGAAATGATTAAAAACTTGGTAAAATTGCTGGGGTTATGAGTTATCTGCCACTTTCATGATCATGAACATCATCAAGACCATCACATAGAGGAATAAATTGAGACATTGCTGCTTCATCAGCTCTCTACGTTGCTGTTTCTTCATGGACTGGGATAAAATCAGTTTCTTTTATGTGAACGACAATTTGAAATATATTTTAAATATAGATGTGGCCATGCGGAATACATCAGCAAACTGTAAATTCTTTTTAGCAACACAAAACTAACATTTGGAACCATGACATGACATTCTGTAGTTATTGAAGAAACTTGCTGTTGCTGCAAGAATATGAAGAATATTTCTGTCAACATAAGGGCTAAACTTGGCAGTAAAACAAACATTGCATCCTGCACAATCAACCAGTTGATCCTATAAGATAATACATGTCTCAACCTTTCTGCAACAGTAGACTGCTAATAAAAGGATGGATAAACATAAGGCAGAGTGAAGGTACCATGCAAGGAGTAGAGTATTGATAAAGTCCAGCTTCAGGCAAGGGGGCTTGAACAGGTGTAGGTGTCTGCAAAGGAGATGGCATTCGGTAGAACACTGGTCGGGTTGTCGAAACCATCAAATTAATACTGATTCTCCCAATACAACAAACTGTAGTAATAGTGGTTACCGGGTCAAATCCCAAAGGAACTAATTAACTTAATCTCCTAGTTGATGTTAAAAATAAAGTTGAAGGTTTTCAAACAAATTGCTAAAATAAAAATTGCTAAATAAAAATTAATAACCTAAAAATTTAGAAACAAACAATAATGCAACAAACTAAAATTAGAAAGAAAATTCAATCTATTAAATAATGATCCAATGGTTCATATATTCGTTTGTCTTATTGATCATTGGTTAAAAATATTATTCTTGCGATTCAAGTATTTAACCTTAGATCTATTAGAATAGCCATAATAAATCGTACGTTTTTCTAATTTAATCGATCAAACTCAGTATCCAATCGAAATTTATCATTAATCGACTGGGCACGATAGCGTTCCATATCAATATAATGATAGCATTACGTTCTGTGAAAACAGTTAAACCAAAATATAATTAATTGAGATAGCTGCAATTACTCAATTTTGTTCCATTGATTTCCTAGGTCATATGAATACCGGTAAAAGATCCGTAAATAAATAACCTAGTTGGTGTACCATTCATTCATTATAATTATGGATCACTGAATTACTGGATAGTAATAGAAAAACTAATATTAAATTAAATTGTCAGATTAATCAATATTAGATTTCTTTAAAATTAAATCAAGAATCAATGAATACTTGAATAAAAGACAAAAAATTAAATTAAGTATTTAACCTCACAATGAAGAACAATCAATTAAAATTCTCATTAAATCAGAATAAAAGGACTAGTCACTCATGATGGAGAGTATCAACACAAGATAATCAAAAGTAAAAAAAAAAATATTCCTAAAAGAAAAATAAAAATAAAAACCTAATGGAAGAGTATGAGTAGCCGTGCTCTGTGTTGTGGTTTCAGGAAGTGCAGCTGTCCCCTTGAAGAATATGCAACTTCTTGTGAATTAATGCAAGCACATATGGGCAGCCGACCCTCTTGTTTTTTGGTATGAATAATAACATGACATGTTTGGAAAGAGTTAAGATTTGTTGTCCTATTTTTTTTCGTTTAGACTTCTAAATCAATTAGGAGTTTTCCAATTTTTTAAAATTACAAACCTTACTCTTACTTAAAAAAACAACTTTTTACTAAAAATTAAAAAACTCTACTAAAAATCACTAAAACTAAAATTTAAACTTCTCTTCTTTAAAGTCCAATAAGATGTCTTGACCCAATTAGTTTCAAAATTACTTCATTAAGTCCAATTTACTCCAAGTCTTCAAATCCAATCTTCTAAAAATAAAATTTAATAAAACCAACCATTAGAACATTAAACAATTCAAATTCAAACCATGATAATAATAATAAATTAAATAAATTACATGTTATTAAACGCCATTGCTTAACCTTCAACAACTGAAAACAGATATTTTCCCCGAATAGGCTTTAGATGCTCAACAGACTAGGTACAAGATAACTTGTGCCTTCAATATAAAATCTATGCATTTGATCCTCCAACAGGAAATTCAACAAATTCAACAAATTCAACAACTGAAAATCATTGCTTTACCTTCAACAACTGAAAACAGATATTTTCCCCTAATAGGCTTTAGATGCTCAACAGACTAGGTACAAGATAACTTGTGCCTTCAATATAAAATCTATGCATTTGATCCTCCAACAGGAAATTCAACAAATGAAGAAGTATCAGCTGAACTAATGTACTCCTCCAGAGCCCAAAGCAAACCATATTTTGATCAACAAGTTTCCACAAGCACAAAGGTATGATCCCACCTTCCCTTTCCAAGCTCGTATATTTCTCCTTAAATATTTTTCCCTACTCACTTTGACAAGAGACATCCCTTTTCACATTCCTTGCAATGTCTTTGAAGTGCGTGCGTGTGTGTGCTGCATGTGCGTCTGTGATATCCAAATAGAAACCATCAAATGGTCCCAAGTTGGAAACACCCAAGAATGAGTACACTGTATTAAAGATTAATCTATGAAGTCAACAGAATGCATCACAACTTTTGCATCAAACCTGCGAAGTCTGAAGCCATGTCATTGGAGATACACTGGACCACTTTATCCCTAAAAGACGATGTTCTCTTGACACTGTCTAAGAAATATTGAGGAGCTAGAATGTTGCCCACTCCAAGCCTGGGATTAGTCACCAACAAATCTGCAACCACCCATGAGACTCCTAACATGGAGTAAATTAATATCCAAAGCTGGCTCACCAGGGACAATGGCAGAAGGAAAACATAGTCATTCTTCGTTATCTTTACCTTATGCAGAAAACAAATAAATAGCAGCCACTTACCAGACAAGGAGACCACTTCTTGTAAATACCAATTTGTGGTCTCTCTCTGTCAACCAAAAACTGTCACTCTAGTTGGAGTAGCAACCTTCCTAATAACTATACTATTAGTTTAGAATGCCCACTAGGGGCATTTTAGACATTTTACAATATGGTTAGTGGGGTAACTCCCACTAACCACATCTTACCCACATTACACATCTCTCTCTCTCCCACCCCACTCTCTTCCGGTTAGAACTTGAGAAAAAATGGTGTGTGCAGCCATGGGTAAATGTTCTTGAGAGAGAAAAATATTCTCTAGAGAGAGAATATAGAGGGTTGAGAATAATTTCGAGCAGTGAATTTTTCTCATCACAACGAATCGCCGGACTGAGGGTTGCAACATCGTGACATTGTAGTGGTGGTTCGATTAACATCGTGATCACCATTCCGACCGCGAGATCCGATCGAGGGACACACGGTCTATTTTTACAGACTGCATATTCGAGGTATTTACCCTATACTCAATCCATATTTATATTTCCCGAAAATTATTTATGAATGCTTCCGCTGCATGTGACTCTATTAATTCCAACATTGGTATCAGAGCGATATGTTGGTTTAAAAAAATAATTTTCGGGTTATTTTTTGGGTATAAAAAATATTGAGTTTAAAATTTGGGGTACGGATCACGGATGAGTTTCGTGAATCCGAGAACACCAATGCGTTCCCCATGATCCCTAGAACACGAAAATGATTTTTTCGTAATTTTCTGAGCACGTTTAGGCGAAGAAAACTCCGGTTGAAAGTTTCGACCGTGAATAGTGACCGACCCCTTTAACCTTAGATTTGTCGAGTTTTAGGGCAAATCAATGCATGAAATTTATAGATCTGTAATCCTTGTTTCATGCTCTTCAATTTAGTATATATATTGCATATATTTGTGGCCGGAAAATGGGGTTTCAAAATTGACCGCGGAGGGTCAGATTTTTGGATCCAAAATACGCCGAGTTTGGGGCATAATTATTCCAAAAATCGAGTCAAGGAGGCTTGGAATAAATGGAATTAGAGATTCCATAAAAAATCCGGTCAAAATGGGGCCGGAAATGGGGTTTTCTGACAACCGGGTCGAAGGACCCGGTTACAGAAACCATCGGGCGAAGACGAAGACATCCAGACCCGCGGGCGCGTGAGCAGCAGGGGGCGGGGAGCGTGTAATTCACTCGCGACACAGGGGCGTGAAATGACGGGGTCGTCCGGGTCGGGTTACGACCCGGACACGTGTCCCCCGACCCGCGAACCCACAGATACGGACCAGATTCGGGTTCCGACCCGCATCCGGATCTGGAACTGACCCCCGC
The DNA here is from genome assembly GCA_037126225.1 of Dillenia turbinata. NCBI lineage: Eukaryota > Viridiplantae > Streptophyta > Magnoliopsida > Dilleniales > Dilleniaceae > Dillenia > Dillenia turbinata. The sequence goes on from JBAMMX010000012.1 coordinate 6,258,081, forward strand.
CCGCGGGTCTCGCGCGTGAAGGAGCGTGAAATGCGCGCCTACGCGTCAGGCGCGTGAGACGACGCGCAGAGCGCTCGTGTAAGCGCGTGCCAGACGCGCTGCGCGTCTGGCACGCGCCAGAAGCATTTCCCTGCGCGTGGAGGCGCGTGGGGACGTGCCGCCGGTGCGTGGCGGCGCGTGGGGACATGCCGCCGGAGCGTGGCGGCGCGTGGGACCACCGGCGGCCGTCAGGTCGTCCGGAATTGAATTTTTTTTTAATTTTTGAGGGTCCCATATCCATAAAAGTGACTTTTTGTGGGTTTTTGTGCATCGAATCCTAGTCCAAATGGTGAGATGCTATCCCGGATTGTGGTGTATGGTGTCTGTTGATTCATATGCTCGTCTTGGGGTATGTATTCGAATTATTTGGGTCTTGTTGATTAGTAGGGTGCACAAAATGTGAGAATAAGCATCACAAGTCACGACTATCTCATTGACTGCTTCTAAAATTGTCGTATTTGATTTTTGTAAGGGGGATAAAATTGAATGGTGATAAATACGAGATTTTTCACTGGTAGATTCAATTTATCCTCGAGGAGCAAGATCTAATTAAAATTCTGAGATATGAGATGGTGGACTCCAGGGAGGGTTCCACACCTTAGAGAGACGGGATTAGAAGACATTACGTGCATGAAAGAGGAATGATAGCCGAGTCAGGGCAATCCTCCTGAGTAGCATGCACGATGATGTGATTCCAGTCTATGAGCAATATCCTACGGTTTTATCGGTTTGGCTCACCCTATAAAGAGTATTGTGGTGCTCTTACAGATCCTGAAATGAGGATGCTGACTTATAAGTGTAACAACTTATAAGAAAAGGGTTGATCATATGATGATGCAACATTTGATAAAAATGTCGAGTATGATCGCCGAGTTGGGGAATGTGACCGAGCCCATTTCGGATATATTTTCTTGTACTGGATGTGATCCAGTTCTTCACCTGATTCATGAGAAATCATGAAAGTCTATTTTACATACGATAAAAGTATTCGTACTTTTACTAATGTAAATAGGCATAGTGAGCTCGAGTAGGAGCATCTAGAGGCGAGTAGGCCATACTCGGGTCATGCTTATGCGATGGAGTCGAGCAAGGACTCCTGTGTGACTCGAGCCTCAGGTAAGAAGAAAACCATCCGAGAAAACCGATAATACTATGCAGCTCGAGATAGGAGCGCGCTTATATAGTTCCGCCTAGTGAGTCCTCAAGTAGGAGGATTTACGTACTGAAACAGAGTGTTTTGTTGACATCAGAGGGAGTAGCACTTGCAAGTTGGAGTTGCAAAGTTGCTAGACTCTGTATGCCCTTTATGCTCCAAAAGTTCGACGGAACTTGATTTCAGTTTAGGATATGCTCTGTTAATTTAGAAATTTAAAATTTCTATTTGTTATGACAATTTTTTGATTGGTTCTATTTTGGTCCGTGAGGGATTGAATGCACTGGAAATGATTTCTTTTCAATGGTATTTCTTGTTGTCATCTTAGTGTGAGAGATAATGAACCGGTTAGCAGTGAGTGGTTTTGTAGAACCCGCTAACCAGTCTTGCCTATACGGCAAACTTACAAGAAAACCATTCGACAATGCAATGAGGGCTGGGACTCCATTGCAGTCGGTTCACTCCAATATCTGTGGCCTTATGAACGTGAGAACCTGAAATGGTGTTGGGTACTCTATTATGTTCATAGACAATTACACGTGTTTCGGTTACATCTATTTGATCTCGCGCAAGTCTAAGGCATTGAGGTGCCTCAGGAGGTTATTAGCGAGGTTGAGAATCAGATAGATCTGAGAGTTGAGATACTCAAAACCGATTAAGAGCGCGAGTATTTGTCTAAAGAGCTCTATTTTAAGAAAGGCATTACGAGAAACTGACTATTCCTTGCTACTCAGTGGAGTAGAGTAGCCGCGAGAGAGGAATAGGACTTTGTTTGAGACGGTGAGGCTGATGATGGCGCAAACCAATTTACTCGTTTCCCATTGGGAAGATGCGTTATTGGTTGCAGTCTATGTTCTCAATCGTATTCTATTGAAATCCGCAGTCAGTACTCCATATGAGCTTTGGACAGGGAGGCAGCCTGATCTTAGCCATTCGAGATTATGGGGTTATGCATCGTATGTTCACTATTTCTCGCATTTACACAGCGAGTTAGGCTTGTGAGAAAAGAGATGTATTTCTAATGAGCATACAGATGACACTCTCACTGAGATTGAGTCTCATGATGCCGAGATTCTTGAAAGTGATTTCCCTATGAGAGGAGAAATCAATTGGGACTTTACCTTTTCATGAGATGGATGAGCCTAGTGGTTGGCTAATCCCAGTGGTAGGATCCAAGAATTCATTACGGATCTGGGTTCTAGTGGGAGCTATCCATCTAGAGGTAAAAAGGTTTCCCATCCTCTTAAGAGTAGTCGAGGATGCGTACCTAACCGTCGCTTCCCGATTGAGGGAGAGGCTCTCAGTATGACTCTTGAGGATTACGAGAAACCTTTAACGGTCCTAGAGTTTCTTGAGGGTTCTGTGAAGGACCATTGATTATAGGCCATGGGTGAGAGGAGTTGATGAGAATCAACAGGATCTGGGATCCAGTTGATTTACCTGAGGGAAGTAGGGCCGTTGAGAATATGTGAATTCTCAACATCAAGAAAAAGGCCGACAGATCGGTGTAGAGGTATAAGACCTATCTGATAACCAGGGGTTACTCAGACTGAAGGCAAGATTACCTCGATCCGTTTACTTTTAACGATTGTCGTGGACATGATATGGATCTGGAGTGAGACCAGATGAACGTTGAGACTGTTCTCCTGAGTGGGAGTTTGGATGAGGATCTATAAGGAATGGCCATCTGGCTTTATTCTTATAAATCTGGATGATAAGGTCTGTTGACTTCGGAAGTTTACATATAACCTTAATCATCAATCCAGATAGTGACGTTTGAGATTTCACGAGAAGGTGATATCTTACGGTTTCGTGATGATCGAGGAGGATCATCGCGTATACCTTTTACGTTCTTTTGATCATGTCTTCATGTGAATGACATTCTGTTGACTGGGAACAACAGAGAGTATCTGATGACCACGATAACGTGGATATTGTCGAGTCTTGATATGAAGAACATGGGTGAGACTCAGTTCTTCCTCGAAGTTAAGATCCAGAGGGATCGCTCGAGATAGGTGTTGACTTTTTCACAGGAGTCCAACATCAAGGGAGTTCTCGAGCGCTTCGAGAAGATCGACTACGACCTTAAAGATACTCTTATCGTTAAAAGGTTAAAGCTCAATTCTTGACATATGCCCTAAGACTCAGAAAATGACAAGGGAAATGAATAGAATCCCTTGTTCCAGTGCACTGAGTGATCTGATATACGCAGTGTCGCGTACACGTTCAAACGTTTGATTTGCAGTTACTATGGTAATTAGGTATCGATCGAATCCTAGAGGGGATCACTGGAGAGCAGTGAAAGGATTCCGAGATATCTCGAGACAACTGCGGACCTCTTCTAGTGTTACGGAGGAGGTGATTTGTATCTTATTGGGTATTCAGATATCAACTGGGTTGGTGATCTGAACGTATGCAAATCGATATTAGGTTTTACTGTCTTGGAGTAGCAAGAAGTAAACCTGTATATCTCTATCTACGATAGAGACTGAGCTTATGAGATGCTCAGCGGCAGTTCAGGAGAGTGTTTGGCTCCGGAGATTTTCGGATCACTTAGGGGTTGTGTCAGATAGTGGGAGGCCAGTAATGATTTATTGAGAAAATCAGGCCGCCTTTGACCACACTTTAGACCCTAAGTATCAGTAAGTCCAAACACATTGATACCTAATACTATGTTGTGAGAGACATCACCGGGAAGGGTGAAGTGACAAATAAAGTACATTACTATACAGTATGTTGGTTGATCCCTTCAATAAACCAATTGTGATAGATTCCTGTATGAGATATTGGAATCATTGGGTTTGCATGTACATTCACATTTCTCACCTTGTACTGATACTTATTGTGTTATATATATGACATGTGTACATGATTGAGTCACTTATTTATAGCACATTTTAACTGTCATATTTTGTGATATGTTGTGATAAATGATATGTCAGGCAGGCGTGGTCGACTCTCTCACATGAGTGACCACCTCCAACTCTGAGTGAGTGGAGATGAGACGGTTTCTAGTCGTAAGAGGCTCTGAGAGTGGCCCTACTAGAACATAAGTCGCCCTGATATGTGTTCAGGATGAGGTCGTATGCGATATGACCGGCATGGACGTACCCACATCCATGTTGCCTGTAAGTAGCCAGGTTTGAGATCTCAGATATCACCTGCGACTAATGATATTGTCTCTGAGATACTCTCTATGAGATCTCTGGGTAAAGTCTTATGTGTAGATTAAGTCCCATACCTGCACAGTGTTAGAGAAATTTGACATATGCCCTTTGAGAGATGGGGGAATAACACTGTGGCACGCGTTTCATACCGCGTGTGATATGTCGACCAGGGATAGTGGGAGTATTATTTGAGACACTGATATGATTTTAATCTCCGTTCCCACTGTGTGAGACCCGAGATCCATTGGGTGGGATCTCTTGTACCCTTATCACTTTCGGCTGTTTCTAGAAGTCTTGGCTCAGTGTTGCTACTTTAGTCTGTTTACCGATGGCCCGGAAGATAAATTGAGGTCTGAGGGACAGGTCTAGGAAAACAGCTGAATTGAGGCTAATAGATTCGAGTTTGGGAAAAGGAAGACCAATTGACATTACATCATTGTGTTGTATTCACCGGCTAGCCTATTATGTCTATCCATGTTGAGATGTAAGCATAATAGTGGATACACAGTCGAGCATTTATTGGGGATTATTTTCGTTGAGGAAAGTAGCTCGATGGATGTAATTTGTCTTGGATCTGGGGTGCAGCGAGTTCTTTTGATACTAACGATGACTTCTCGATCATCCTAACAGGTGTATCGAGAGGTCTTTGCTTGCAGGTGTACTCGCAGGTCGCACGACGCCCAATTCTGTATGAAAGTCCAGTAGGGTGATGTGATCGCATGAGATGTGATCTTGTGATGAATATTAAAATGCCATCGCGTGCAAGTGGGAGATATTAGTTTAGAATGCCCACTAGGGGCATTTTAGACATTTTACAATATGGTTAGTGGGGTAACTCCCACTAACCACATCTTACCCACATTACACATTTCTCTCTCTCTCCCACCCCACTCTCTTCCGGTTAGAACTTGAGAAAAAATGGTGTGTGCAGCCATGGGTAAATGTTCTTGAGAGAGAAAAATATTCTCTAGAGAGAGAATATAGAGGGTTGAGAAGAATTCCGAGGAGGGAATTTTTCTCGTCACAACGAATCGCCGGACTGAGGGTTGCGGCGTCGTGACATTGTGGTGATGGTTCGATTAACATCGTGATCACCATCCCGACCGCGAGATCCGATCGAGGGACGCACAGTCTATTTTTGCAGACTGCATATTCGAGGTATTTACCCTATACCCAATCCATATTTATATTTCTCGAAAATTATTTATGAATGCTTCCACTGCATGTGACTCTATTAATTCCAACATATACAAAGGAAGTTCTTCCTCTCCCTCAAGGAATTAAAGTTATGCTCGTTGTATCTTGGCAGACCTTTACTTAAAGCTTCTCCTCTTCTCTTTTCTCCCTTCCTCGAAGCCCATCTGGTCCCTTCATCACTTTATCTCTTATGGTGTTTCAGATCTCATCCCATTTTCAAGCAATGCGTTGGCATCAAATTTAACCATAATAGGTCTGTCATCTAAGAAAAGAAAACCCGATGCCAAAGTGCAGCTGCAGGAGTTTGTCGTGCAAAGCCACATAAGACAAGAATTATAATGCTTACAGATGGAAAAAGTCTCCCCTGATAGTTTTTCATACTCTTCAGTCCATACGGTAGATTCAGATCATCAAATACAGTTGGAACATCAGCACTTTCCAAGGCAGTTTTCAATCCAATTGGACCTTGTACAGCTCCACGCTTTAACAACTTCAACTCCCATGACTGGAATACATAACACACACACACACACACATGCATGCATGCATGCATGCATGTATGTATGTATGTATGTATGTATGTATGTCAGTCAGAAGCCAGAATCAAGTGCAGAAGAAGAGTAGTACGAGGACCATACAAATACAGGCCAGTAACTCGGGAATTGGATTCATAGCAAGCAGAAGATGATGGGTAAATCTAATTGCAACGATGACCGGTGAACTTGGGAATCAATCATTTATTAATTAACAATATAGATATAAGTGTGAATGACCCATGAACACGTTGGATTTCGTCGTCCTCCGTCATGCGGGACCCACTTGCAGGCACCCGTGTTTTTTTTTTTTTTTTTTTTTTTTTTTTTTCATTCCTCTTTGTTCTCTCCTCTCTCGCTCTCTCAAAAAAGAAAAAAAAATACCCCATGCCCCTTTAGCCGACTAAGGCATGCCCTAGTCGACTAAACATATTTTTTTTCTTTTTTTTTTTCATCTTATTTTTGTTTTTTCTTTTTTTTCTTTTTTTCTTTTTGGTTTTTTTAACGATATTTTTTAAAAAATATCATAAATATTTTTTAAAATAATAGTTTTAAAAATTAATATTTTTATCCTTTTTTTCTTTTTGTTTTTTTATCTTATTTTTGTTTTTTTTTTTTCTTATTGGATTTTTTAACATATTTTTTAAAAAATATCACAAATGTTTTTTTAAAAATAGTTTTAAAAATTAATTAACATTAACAATATAGATATAAGCATGAATGACTCCCTGTCACTTCGGATTCATCATCCTCTATTTGGCAGAAGGTGATTTGTTGTTGTTGATGAGTTGGACGGGTGATTTGTTGATTTTATTTTAGATGTCTTTTGGGTTTTTGTTGTGATTTCTTCTTTTTTTTGTTATGATTTTTTTTATTTATTGCTCTAATCGACTATATGAACGTGCAATTTCAGTGACGTACAGTTGAGGTGCATATTTGTTGAGGTAGATTCGATTGAGGGGTGTGGTGTGCCATGATGCTAATGATGACGGTGCATGCAAACCATACCTGTATGCTCCCTCTATCTTTCTCTCTCTGACGATCATATGTGTGATCATGAATAAAGATTTTTTCTCTTTTTTTTATGGAGTCCATGTAAATGAGTTTGACGTAACCAATAGTATTTGTGTTTTCTGGTTTTCTGTATGTGCAGAAAACTCGGGTTTTACTATTCATTGTAAAGGATGGTTTTGAATTTTAAGGGGAAAAAAAAGTATTTTGTGATATCTGAATTGTAAATATGAATTTATATTGATTTTACGGATGTGTATATTATTTTTGGTGTCTCTCGAAAAATAACAATGGTTTCAGATATGTAGAGAGAGAGTGTGTGTGTGTGTTGCTACAGAACTACTTAATATTGTGGTTTGGATATCATGTAGAACTGCTATTGTAAAACTACGAAACTACATGTGGTTCTCGTACTTGCAGGAACATATTTTATTCTAGATGTTGAACCAAATTTTTTTGTATTTGTCATTATTGTGAAAAAGTCGAGAACCTATAAGTTTGATAAAAAAAAAATATGGATGTTTTTTTTGTCCTGTTGTTGCTCGGTTGATGGATGCCATTAGTTTTCGATTATTAGAAAGTGTTCCTGTATTCTTATAATTTTTGTTGTAATTATGCGCTAAGGTGAAAATTTTAGAACTACATAGTTGTGGAGGAAGAATAATGAATGATGCGTGACTTTTACTTCACTCATGAAAATAAGTCAAATTTTGGTCATTTTTGTTAGTTGAAAAATTCATACAGTTAAGTTTGCGGCATTGATAATTGGATATAACTTCTAAATTCACAAGTAATTATGCACCGAATTTGAAATTGCAATCATGCTTCTACTCCAGCAGAAAATATAATTCTACATTCTTCCGTCATTGTGTTTCATCATTATACAGCACATTGTTAGGTTTTCTCGCATATTCTATACTTATCTTTTCTTAGTTAAACAAAATATGCGTAGTTCTACAACGAATCATTTTTTCACATTGTACTCTATATTATTATTTAGTAAACCATCCTCTTCTTCTCATGTTATGTAGCACATTATTGTTCTGCTCGCCGTTATTCGCCAAGTATCAAAAAATAACACATTGATTTTATCTGCTCACCGTTCTTAATTCTCGGCTACCGAAACACCAAACTTCCGGCTACTCGCCACACATAGAATAAAGAAAGGTTTAAACATTACAAAAAATTAAAAACTAAAAAGTTCCTCGGAAAAAAAAAATCTATATAAACAAACCAAATTCTCCTTGCCGCACAAAAAAAATTTCTCGGTAAACCAACAAAACTACTCGATAAGGAAATGAAACTCTTCTTAGCACACAAAGAAAACTTATTGGCACACAAAAAAAGCTTCCCTGCACACAAAAAAAACTTCTCGATAAGCAAAGAAAAGAGAAAACGGAAAGTAAGAGTCAAAGTGAGAAAGTAATGAAATATTTAATTTTTCAAATGTTGAAGAACTGTAGCATTTGATGTACCTTTTTTTTTTCTTTATTTTGCTATTTTATTCAATATTTAAGTTTTACTTTTACTCATGTTTAAATCTTATATTTTGTGTGTTTTAATTAAACGTGTTTCTCTTATTTACTTGCAATTAAGCTTAAATAAGTCGTTAACCAATTAAAAAAAATATTGAATAAGAAAAAAAAAAGAAGATTTACTTGAATTAAAAAAAAAATTGGTCGACTAAAAAAACAACTTTAATCGACTGAATATTTTAACCCATTAAAAATACCTTTAGTCGACTATAAAAAAATTGATCGGCTAAAATTTTTGGTCGACTAAAAAAACAATGTTAGTCGACTAAACATTTAGCCAACTAAAGAGTGCCTTTAGTCGACTAAAAGATTTAGTCGACTGAAAACTTATTTTTAATTGACTAAAAAGTTTTAATCGACTAAAAACTTATCTTTAGTCGACCAAAGACCAAACACTTTTAGTTGACTAAAAGTTAATCTTTAGTCGACTAAACTCCTTAGTCAACTAAATATATTTCTTAGTCGACCACACTCTTCTCCTTAAATTACCTTGAATCATATTTTTTCTTCTTAATTGATTGCGATTTCTTGATTCAATATACTCCTGCTTTTGTACTCAACTTTTTCCTGGGGCAATTGAATTGTGCAAGTACCAATTAAGTCTACAAACTTAAAAACTTAATCTGTTTCAAACCGACGATCTTCACTAATTTCAAGAAATTCATCTTCTTTTCTTTTTGTTACTCCGATTGATTTTCATTGACCTCTTCATTGTCAAATAAAAATCTTTTTTTCTTGTTATTGCTAGTACTACTCTAACAACTTATCTTTTTAAAAAATATTAGCAAACTCTTTTTTAAAAACATAATATTATTTAAAAATTATGAAAAAAAATAAATAAAAAATGTTTTCTCATTAAAATATTACAAAATTAAAAAATACTTTTTATAATTCAAAAATATATCTAATATAAAAATATCAAAAAATTTTTAAATGTTCTTTTCAAATGTTTAAATAAATATTACAAAAATTCTAACTATTTTCATTAATTAACATATATATATATAATATTAACATATATATATAAGCGTGCATGACCCTGCCACCTCGGATTTCGTTGTCCTCCATTTGGTCGAAGGTGATTTGTTATTGGGGCTTAGATGTATAATTTGTTCATTTTTTATTATTGTTATTAGTTTGTTATTAAACGAAAAAAATCGGGGAAATTTTTTGTCTTTGTGAGCAGAACTTTTTATCGGGAGCTTTTTAGCGATGAACTTTTTATCGGAGAGATTTCATCTCTCTATATAAGTCAGGCGAAGGTGTTGTGTAGAGGAGCTTTCATGTACCGTTCATGTACCGGAGAGCTTTTACTTCGAAAAAAAATTTGTCATCTTTAGTCGACTAAAAAAATAATCGGCCAAAGTTTTTAGTCGACTAAAGATGGGTTTAGTCGACTAAAGATATCTTTTTGTATTTTTTTTTTCCTTTTGTATTTTTTTTTAGCTCAACACATATTTGTTTTCTTTTTTTTTTAAATGCATGGCTTAGTTAACAAGGTTCTTAGTTGACTAATGGCACATTTAGTCGACTAAAGCCTATTTTTTTTTCTTTTTTGTATTTTTTTAATTCAACACATTTTTTTTTCTTTTTGTATTTTTTTTAATTCAACACATTTTTTTTTTTTTTATAAATACATGGTTTAGTTAACAAAGGCATATCCTTAATTGATTAAGATTTGTTTTCTTTCTTTTAGTTTCTTTTTTTAAAAAAATTAAATACATGGAGAGAGGAAAGTGTTATGTACCGGGGAGCTTTCATGTACCGGAGACCGGGGAGCTTTTTACCATAAATTACCAGGGAGTTTTGTACTGAAAAATTTTTTATCGGTGAGTTTTGAGAGAGGAAGGTGTTTTGTATTAGGGAGCTTTTATGTACCGAGACCGGGGAGTTTTTTACCGTGGATTATCAGGGAAGTTTGTACCGGAAAACTTTTTATCGAGGAGTTTTGAGAGAGGAATGTGTTGTGTACCAGGGAGCTTTTAACACGGATTATCGGCAGTTTTGTACTTGGAAGCTTTTTACAGGGTAGCTTTGAGAGAGTAAGGTGTTGTGTACCGGAGAGTTTTCATGTACCGGAGATCGATGAGTTTTTTTACCACGAATTACCAGAGAGTTTTGTATCAGGAAACTATTTACCGGAGAGCTTTGAGAGAGGAAGCGGGGACTGGGGAGCTTTTACCACGAGTTATCAGGAAGGTTTGTATCGGGGAGTTTTTTACTGGGAAGTTTTGAGAGATGAAGGTTTGTGTACCCGGAAACTTTTTATCGTAGAGTTTTCACTTTTAGTTTTTTTACCGGGGAGCTTTGTATCGGAAAGTTTTTTACCAGGGAGTTTTCATGTACAGCGGACCGGGGAGCATTTTACTGCAGAACTTTCACATTGCTAGTGTTTATAGTTGGTGATATATCTAGTGGTGGATTATATATGCAAAATTTTATAACGAAATTATATTTTATAATATCATATTTAATTTAAAAAATCAAAAATATTTAAAAAAATATCGAAAAATATAAAAATCAAGTCACCTATGATATTTGTAAAACATCTAAAATATTTTTTAAAAAAAAATATCGCAAAATATAGAACATACTTTTAAAAATTTTTAAAAAATAATGTTTTTTAAAAATATTAATTTTTGTAAACTATTTTTTTGATATTTTTTAAAGAAAGGAAACAAAAAGAAAAAAAAAGAAAAAGAAAAAAAAAAGAAAAACAAGATAAAAAAAAAAAAAAAAACCAAAAACATAAAAAAAAAAAAGAAAAGATGCTTTAACCGACTAAGGCATCTCTAAAGTTGACTAAGCATCTTATTTTTTTTTTCCCTTTCCATCTTGTTTTTTCTTTTTTCTTTTTGTCTTTTTTATTTTTGTTTTCTTTTTCAATAATATTTTGAAAAAAATATTATAGATATTTTTTAAAACTAGTTTTTTTTTCTTTTTTTTTGTTTTCTATTTTTTTTTTCAAAAAATATCATAGATGCTTTTAAAAAATAATTTTTTTAAAAAAGGTAATGTTTCTTGGAAAACTATTTTTTTAAAAAAGACATTTAAAAATATTAATTTTTAAAACTATTTTTTAAAAAAATATTTATGATATTTTTTTAAAAAAAAACATCGTGAAAAAAACCTAAAAGAAAAAAAAAAAGAAGATGAATAAAAAAAAGAAAAAAAGGATAAAAATATTAAATTTTAAAACTATATTTTTAAAAAACATATTGTGTTGTGCATCGGGGAGCTTTCACGTATCGGGAACCAGAAAGCTTTTACTGCGGATTATCGAAGAGCTTTGAGAGACAAAAGTGTTGTGTACCAGGAAATTTTTATGTACCAGGGACTGAGAAACTTTTTACCATTGATTGCGAGGAGTTTTGTATCGGAAAACTTTTTATCGGGGAGTTTTGAGAGAGGAAGGTGTTGTGTATTGGGGAGCTATCATATACTGGGGACGGGGAGCTTTTTACCGTGGATTACTGTGGAACTTTGTACCGGGAAGCTTTTTACAAGGAAGTTTTGAGAGAGGAAGCGGGGACCGGGGAGCTTTTACCATGAATTACCAGGGAGCTTTGTACCAGGAACTTTTGCACTTTAGTCGACTAAAGATGGGTTTAGTCTCGACTAAAGATATCTTTCTATATTTTTTTTCCTTTTGTACGTATTTATTTATTTATTTTTTAAATGCATGGGTTAGTTAATAAGGTTCTTAGTCGACTAATGGCACATTTAGTCAACTAAAGCCTTTTTTTTTTCTTTTTGTATTTTTTTAATTCAACACATATTTTTTTTTCTTTTTATATTTTTTTTAATTCAACACATTTTTTTTTTATATAAATACATGGTTTAGTTAACAAAAGCATATCCTTAATTGATTAAGATTTGATTTCTTTCTTTTGGTTTTTTTTTTTTAAATTAAATACATGGATAGAGGAAGGTGTTGTGTACCGGGGAGTTTTGAGAGAGGAATGTGTTATGTAACGGAGAGCTTTCATGTACCAGGACCAGGGAGCTTTTTGTCGTAGATTACCGGGAAATTTTGTACCGGGAAGTTTTTTATCGGGGAGTTTTGAGAGAGGAATGTGTTGTGTATCGGGGAACTTTTATCACGGATTATCAGGGAGTTTTATACCGGGAAACTTTTTACTGGGAAGCTTTGAGAAAGTAAGGTGTTATGTACCCATGAGTTTTCATGTACTGGGGATCGAGGAGTTTTTTACCGTGAATTACCGGGGAGTTTTGTATCAGGAAGTTTTTTATCGGAGAATTTTGAGAGAGGAAGCGAGGACCGGGGAACTTTAACCACGAGTTACCGGGAAGGTTTGTACCGGTGAGATTTTTACCGGGAAACTTTGAAAGAGGAAGGTTTGTGTACCGAAGAACTTTTTACCGTGGAGTTTTCACACTCTTAGTTTTTTTACCAGGGAGCTTTGCACCGAAAAGTTTTTTACTGGGAAGCTTTCATGTACCGCGGACTGGGGAGCTTTTTACTACGGAACTTTCACATTATTAGTCTTTATAGTTGGTGATATGTCCAATAATGGATTATATATGCAAAATTCTATAACAAAATTACATTTTATAATATCATATTTAATTTAAAAAATCCAAAATATTTAAAAAAATATTGAAAAATATAAAAGTCAAGTCATCTTTGATATTTGTAAAATATCTAAAATATTTAAAAAATATATCGTAAAATATAAAAAATACTTTTAAAAATTTTAAAAAAATAATGTTTTTTAAAAATATTAATTTTTGAAAACTATTTTTTTGATATTTTTATAGAAAGAAAACAGAAAGAAAAAAAAAAGAAAACAAAAAGAAAAACAAGCTAAAATAACAAAAAAAAAAAAAACCAAAAACATAAAAAAAAAAAAAAGAAAAGAAAAGATGCTTTAGTCGCATCTTGTTTTTTTTTTTCTTTTTTTTTCCCTTTTCATCTTGTTTTCTCTTTTTCTTTTTGTCTTTTTTATTTTTGTTTTCTTTTTCAATGATATTTTGAAAAAAATATCATAGATATTTTTTAAAAATAGTTTTTTTTCTTTTTTTTTTGTTTTCTATTTTTTTCAAAAAATATCATAGATGTTTTTAAAAAATAATCTTTTTAAAAAAGGTAATGATTCTTGGAAAATTATTTTTTTAAAAAGGCATTTAAGAATATTAATTTTTAAAACTATTTTTTAAAAAATATTTATGATATTTTTTTTAAAAAAAAACATCATGAAAAAAACCTAAAAGAAAAAAAGAAAAAAAAAACATAAAAAGAAGATGAATAAAAAAAAAAAGAAAAGAAGGATAAAAATATTAAATTTTAAAACTATATTTTAAAAAAATATATGATGTTGTGCACCGAGAGCTTTCAAGTATTGGGGACTGGGGAACTTTTATCACTGATTACCGAGGAGCTTTTTATCAGGGGGTTTTGAGAGACGAAGGTATTGTGTAATAAGGAGTTTTTATGTACTGGGGACCGGGAAACCTTTTACCTTGGATTACCTAGAAGTTTTGTATCTGAAAACTTTTTAACGAGGAGTTTTGAGAGAGGAAAGTGTTGTGTATTGGAGAGTTTTCATGTACTGGGGACGGAAAGCTTTTTAATGTGGATTATTAGGGAATTTTGTATCGAGAAACTTTTTACATGGGAGTTTTGAGAGAGGAAGCGGGGACCGGGGAGCTTTTAAGGTGAATTATCGGGGAGTTTTGTATCAGGAATCTTTTTACTGGGAAGTATTGAGAGAGGAACGTGTTGCGTACCAGAGAGTTTTCATGTATCGGGGACCGGAGAGCTTTTAACGTGGATTACTGGAGAGTTTTGTACCGGGAAATTTTGAGAGAGAAAGGTATTGTGGACCGGGGAGTTTTCATGTAATGGGGACCGGAGAGCTTTTTATCACAGATTATCGGAGAGTTTTGTATCAGGAAGTTTTTTACCGGAGAGCTTTAAAAGAGAAATGTGTTGTGTACCAAAAAGTATTCATGTACCGCGGCCAGAGAGTTTTTTATCGCGGAGTTTCAATATTCTTAGTTTTTTTATTGAAGAGTTTTGTATCAGGAAGTTTTTTATCGGAAAGTTTTGAGAGAGGAAGATGTTGTATATCGGGGAGCTTTCATGTATCGGGGACCGGAGACCGAGGAGTTTTATACTACAAAGTTTTCACATTCTTAGTTTTTTTACCGAAGAGTTTTGCACTTAAAAGTTTTTACGGATAAATTTTTTACTGAGGAGTTTTCATATACCGGGGATCGGAGAATTTTTTTGTCTTTTTTTTTCTCCTCTCCTCTCTCTCAAAAATCAAAAAAAAAAAAAAAAAAAAAGATGCCTCATGCCCCTTTCGTCCCCTATAAGGCATGTCTTAGTCAACTAAAGGCCTTAGTCGACTATAAGACATACCTTAGTCGACTAAGCATTTTTTTTTTCCTTTTTTTTTTGCCATCTTGTTTTTGTTTTTGTTTTTTTGTGCTTTTGGGTTTTTTAACGATAATTTTTAAAAAACTATCATAAATGTTTTTTAAAAATATAGTTTTAAAATGTAATATTTTTGTCCTTTATTTTCTTTCTTTTTCGTCTTGTTTTTGTTTTTGTTTTTATTTTTTTGGTTTTTTTCACGATATATTTTTTTTAAAAATATCATAAATGTCTTTTTAAAAAATAGTTTTAAAAATTAATATTTTTAAATGCCTTTTTAAAAAAATAGTTTTCCAACAAATATTACCTTTTTAAAAAAGATTTTTTAAAAAAAACATCTATGATATTTTTTTAAAAAATAGAAAACAAAAAAATAAAAAAAAAACTTTTTTTAAAAAATATCTATGATATTTTAAAAACATATCATTGAAAAAAAAAAAGACAAAAAGAAAAAGAAAAAACAAGATGAAAAGGAAAAAAAAGAAAAAAAACAACAAGATGCTTAGTCGACTAAAGAGATGCCTTAGTCGACTAAAGCATCTTTTTTTTTTTTTTTTTATGTTTTTGGTTTTTTTTTTTTGTTTTTTTGTTTAGCTTGGTTTTCTTTTTTCTCTTTTTGTTTTTTTTATTCCTTTTTTTAAAAATATCAAAAAAATATTTTGCAAAAATTAATAATTTTAAAAAATATTATTTTTTTAAAATTTTTAAATATATTTTTTATATTTTGCAATATTTTTTATAAAATATTTTAGATGTTTTACAAATATCATAAATGACTTGGTTTTTATATTTTTTGATATTTTTTAAAATATTTTGATTTTTTTAAATTAAATATAGTATTATAAAATATTATTTCGTTATAGAATTTTGCATATATAATCTATCACCGGATAGATCATCAACTATAAATACTGTATCACACTAAGCGTTGTTATCATCTCCTAGTGTACATTATATAATGTAATTTCTAATAACCAATAAAAGATTACCTAGGACTTAAGATCTTCCATTAAACATGGCAATATATAGGCAATCTTATCTTCTTCCCCGTAGCCAATGATCAATTAATTAATTTACAATATCCCAAATTTGAAAAAGTTCAATAATTGACTTGGGGAGCATTTTGTCTACGGGTGGTGAACTTTCTATAGTTACTGTGGATGGAGCTGCCCCAGCAGCACCAACCATTCAACTGAACGTGGCCAAACTTTTGAGGTCCCTAGTCAGCATAAGCCTGCCCATATCATTGGTGGGGCTTATCTTTTGGGGCAATTGAACCTTAATTCTGAGCCCAACTTCATAGGCATCCTCTTCTCCTGAGGAAGGGCGCAGGCGCACCCCAATGTGGACCATGAGCCAACTCAATTGGACACACTAGTTTCTGAAGGGTTATTGAACAGTTGGTTGCCTAAATTCAACTCGTCACCAGAAGAGCTCGAGTTAGGCTCAAGCCCCATTAGTTAATCGTGTGACTCAAACTTGAGTTGCTTGCAAAATTTATACACAAAAATGGAGAATGAGCTAGTAGTTGGGTTATTTCAAAAAAAGGGGTTTTTTTTAACCAAAATTCCTTAAATAATGTGATTTTTTTGAGAATTTCCAAACTAGTGAAATCGCGATTCTCAATCGCGACTTCACCTTTTTTTTTTTTCGACTGTTTAAAAAAAAAGAAAAAAAAACTAAAAGCGAGATTGGCCTTTGTTTTTTTTTTTTTTTTTTTTTTTTACTTTAAAATAAAAATAAAAATATTATTATTATTATTATTATTAAAACATATAAATATTAATAAAAAATTTTATTAATTAAAATTTTTTATTAACTTCATTTTTTATTTTTGAAAAAAATTAAAATTAATAAAATTTAATTATTAACAAATTAATTAAAAATAAAAAATTGTTAAAATATTAATAAAAATTTATTGATTATATTTTTTTAAATAAAAAATTAATGATAATTTTTTATTAATTATATATTTTTTAATTAAAAATTTTTTATTTTTAATTAATATTTTAATAATTTTTTATTTTTAATTAATTTGTTAATAATTAAATTTTTTTAATTTTAAATTTTTTTAAAAATAAAAAATGAAGTTAATAAAAATTTTTAATTAATAAAATTTTTTATTAATATTTATATATTTTAATAATAATAATATTTTTATTTTTATTTATTTTAAAGTAAAAAAAAAAAAAACAAAGGCACAAAGTCGCGATTGGGAATCGCGATTTCACTAGTTTGGGAATTCTCAAAAAAATCACACTATTTTAGGAATTTTGGTTAAAAAAAACCCTATTTTGAGAAATAACCCGCTAGTAGTTTGACATAAACAATCTCATTGAGTTCAATCTACCCCATTTAAACCAGCTTTTGAAGAATCAAACTCTTCAAAAATGGGGCACAAAACCAACCAATAAGGTGCCACATATCTGAATCCTCCCAGGTTGCTCTTTTTCTAACACAGGCAAAATTTCCAACTACCTTTAATAGAGAAGTTTATAAATTAAATTTATTTATTGAAAATGTTGAGCTAGAGACAGAGAGTTACGTTTAAACAAAAATTGAATTTGCATTTCTTGGAAAATCAGTTACTAACTTTAGGCATGAATCATTTTACGTAATATATGAAATAACTTATAAATCACTTACACATATAATTTTATGCACGACTCTTGTTATAAATTAATAGAATTAATATACGATTTTCTCATTAAAAGCAGGACACCCGGTAAATTCAGTAGTTTTTTTTTTTTTAAAAAAAAAAATTCAAGTTCTAATAATAATTTTAATTTATTTAATATTTATAAAGAGAATTACCTCCTGTTGTTTAGTTTTTATTCATGAACTTTCTATTAAAAAAATGAAAAAAAGGGTCTTGCCTTCGTAGACATGAATATATATAAATATATTTTATACTATAGGATTAACGGATAGTCGGTTTAGTAGATAATAGTATTAGATCTTTTAACTAAATGTCAGATTCAAAATTTGATAATGAAAATGATTACGTTGAAAGAGAATTATTTCTTAAAATTAGTCTAACATGTATTCAAATTAAATTAATTAAAATATAATTTTTAATTCTGATTGATATTAAAAAAATAATAATAATAAGAAACTTCATACCATAGGGCCAGGGAGTAGACAAGAAGTGAGTTGATTGGGCTCGAGCGTTGGCAAATAGGGCAAGAGTTCTTTAAAACCGAACTCATGCTTTCCTGAAAGCAAGAAGAAATTATTAAGTAGTGGAGAAGTTGTTTATTGGGTAGATAGACAACTTTTTACTGCATTGCATCTAATCCATGCGGGTCGCCATTATCAGAGACACAAAGCAAATGGAAATATTAAATTTTTTGGATTAAGTGGTTAGATTAATTACTTTCTTAATCAAAGATTTTGAATTCAAATTTTATGAATAAAAGAAAGAATTTAAGAAAATTAAATTTTTAATAAATTTTATAATATTTAAATTAGATCAATCAGATAAAATTTATCGATAAAAAAAAAAAAGCAAATGGAAACAAACACAGCCCCCTCCAGACGACAATGACATCTTCCTTGCACAGTCTTTGATTGTAGGGGCAACCTAGTTCACCAGCCTTCATATATTCCTCCTAACAAGAAAAATGTGGGACTCCAAGCACAAACTCGTATGCAAAAAAATGGCGGGAACCCCTTTCCCTCACATTTTGGGGCACTTAAAATAAGAGGGTATGTGTCTTTCATTTTTGGTGAACGGTAGGTTCTAAAAGGGGGGGGGGTCCCCACAAGATTAAGACACGCAAAGCCAAGTGTCATGTTGATTTGGGGTTGTTTAATTCACGCGTGGACCAACTGCACTCTCACTTTAAAATCCTAGAAACTTTTCTTTTTCCCTTTTCCATTTTTGGTCAATTATTCCAAACTCAAAAAGTGACTACAGATATTCTGCTTATTGAAGGCCTTTTGTTTCCCTTTTTTATCAACAAGTCTTCACAAAAGAAATAATATCATCAAATTCATAATCTTAATTAACTTCTTTCTTATATATAAAAATATTATTCTAATAATTCATCATATCTCTTATCCCTTAAGAATAGTTCAAACAGTTAATTTTTCTTACTGTTATTCATCTTTTTTCGATTCGATTTTGTTTGATTGTATTTTTTTTGTTAAGAAAAAAAAACATATCACTAATACCCTAAAAAAACATGTATTTAACTAGAAATACACTCCGCTGTGATCTTATAACTTTGGAGGGATATTTGTAAAATTTTGGGTAATCTTTTAATTTTCTAAATTTGACCGGGAACCAACGCTACAATCTCTTAAATCTTTGGTTTTTGGGGGGGAGGGGTTGAGATATCCTTTCCCTGTCAATAAAGAAAAGAGATCAATTTTGCTTGGAATTAAACATGAAAATCAAGGTGTAGAATTGACATTTGACAGATACACATAGTGCGTGAGGTGAAGTTGAGGGGTCATTGCTTTCTTTTTTGTCATGGTGTGTTTCCTTTTTTGGATGTTTATGGAGATAGAATCTGCATGTGGGGTGGCCTGCCTAAGTGACCTTTTCTTTCGATTTCAACAAAAACGAAAGGCAAACGACTCCCACTATGCCTTTTACTTTTTGACAAACCTGTCATATTTCAATTTCCTCCCATTTTTTTATTATTATTTTAAGATTTAAATTTAAAATCACATATTTTAAAAAAGAGAATTGTAACTACTAAACTGGTCGATTAAAACCATACAATTAAATATAGAGTTTGAAGAATTCAGGTTTAAGATAAATAAATTAATGTTTTGAATATGTCTAACATATTTAGATAATAATGATAAATGTTGTATCCATATATAGGTTAACCCGATTAAATCTCTTTTAACATAATTAATAAATACATAAAATAAAATATTTAAAAACTTTACTAAACTTTATCTTTTTTTTTTTTGGATATTTCATGTGTTGAAACCCTTTTTAAATTATTATAAATTGTTATCAGTTCTATATATATACATACATGCGTGTGTACTCGCACGTATGTGTATGTATTAAAGTTAAAACCTAGAGAATGAAGATGCCACATTATCACTTTGAGGAGCTCACATAAGACTTAGAAATTATGGATGATACTTTAATTCTGCCATAGGGTAAGACAACTATGCCGATCGGAGGGGATTGTGGTAGTGACAGGAGGAAAGCCCTCTTCAAAGGGATAAACGATGCCTACGATTACTAGTGTTCCTACTCATGCATACCCCTTTTTGTTTTTCTATTAGGATACAATGTCCTTAATTTTAGTTGAGAAGTATATGGTTTCACAATGTTAAAAATATATGGTTCCTCATTTCAAACGGTAGAATCTTTTCATTTTTGTATTATATTCTTAGTTTAATCCCGCTTGATTATATTTTCTCGTATAAAAAATGTTAAAAATATCTAATAAATAAAAATTTTACCCTTTTAGCATTTTCACAAAATTAGTCTCCAATCATAAATAAAGATATGACTTTGTATCTATTCCTATCGGCATCAATGAAAAAAACTAACAATTGGCCATAAAAGGGTGGGTGGGGAAAGAAAAGGAAAATCGGACAAATAATGAGAATGTACACGTGCATGTCACGTGATAGTGTTAATATCTGATTCAACAGAGCAATTATTGTTTTCCTCTGCTCCATTCCATCCATCACAACAAGTTCACAGGGCAGTGGTGCAGTAATGGAATAGGGTCAAACCTTTCTATTTTTATGTTTTATGCCAGTAAGAGGGTCAAACCTTGAAGAGGAACTGGTAACTCAACTTGCGAAGAAAAAGAAGAGGCCTCCCATATTTTGACAAATACCAATAAGGCAACAAGGCAAATCTTAACTCACTCTTCTATGAAGGGTATACCTTTGGTTTTTAGTATTTTAATAAAATTATGGCAATAAATTCATTTAATATTGAAAAATTATAAAAAAAAAATTATAACTTATGATTTATTATTTTCTAAAAAAAAAAGTTAAGAAAATTCTAACCTGACCTAAGGGTAACATTTAATTCAAAAGTGATGTTGAAAATTGAAATGGGTGGTCGTGGTGTGGTTAGATGGTCCAAAATCCAATAAATTTGGAAAATTTTTAAAGTGAATCAATAATGGTGTCGCATTCCCATGACTATATGTTGAGTGCCTTGCATCATGCCCCGCAAATTCCAGAGGAACTTGTAGTTATATATTATCTTTTTTTTTTTTTCCGAATATATTGAAATTTGAACTTGACCCTATTATAAAACGAGGAGAGATATCTCACTTGATCTGAATCTCATTGACATATATTATCTTGTTTTTGTAGGTTCTAGTCAACTTAATTCCCTAAAATTTTTTGTAAATAAAACTTAATTTTTTTAATGATAAAATTTAAATTACTTTTGAAATTTTATAGTAAAAAGGAAAAAAATGTGTGTATTTTTAACTAAACTAGCTTTAACTTTTCTCAAATAGGGCCTCGTAAATTCGAGTCTTGCATTCTTATGTCATGGGCAAGAGAATGGTCCTTCCATGTCCACCTACAAACTAGTTTTGAAAATCTAGTTATATTATCTGAAAGATGGGAATTTTCTACCAAGTGGGACCTCTCAAATTCATGATATATACATATGGTTTGCCTGTCGGTTTGACCTAAGTAAGATTTGAAATTTGCAGCATTTGTCCAATTTGTAACATTTAAAATGATTTTAATGTTTTCTCCTTCTCCAAGGAAGCCCAAAATTCAAACATTGGTGCCCTAATTCCATATTCAAAAGTACAGCCGACTTCAACATTGAATTGTATTATCCCACTTGTGCCCCAGGGTGGGGTGGCGTATGCAGCCTAGAAGAGACCCTGCCAAAAGGGTTCTTGAATTTGAGACTATTGTGATCAAATTTGTTTTACAGAGATTATCTGTTTGATTTATATAAATAGTAATTTCAATTTGTTATTGGGCACAAAACTTTATTCTCCAAACCTCATATGCATGGCCTACTCGATGATGCTATGAGATAGGTCTTTGAAAACATTCCTTTGAGCTCTCATATAAATATATATATATATATATCTATTAATATTTCGCTTTTGGATGATTTTAGAAAATTTGTTGAACTTTGGAAGCAGCGGCAAAAGCTGCCTTTTGTATAATAAAAAAATTTAGTTTGGTTGACTCTTAGTCTCATCCATAATATTATTTTTTATTTATAACATTTTTAATTATATATGATATTGTATATAAAAGTCATCTTTTGTAATAAATTATTAATATATTTATAATTTTCTGTATTTAAAATTTTATTTAATCTGAGTTAAATTTATAGTCATATTTCTCATGCAAACCTAGTGCAGCTAGTTAATCGTATATGACTAATTGAAAGGATACATCATCTTAATTGGTATAAGAGAAAACAATAATAATAATTTTTCACGTTCCAAGATGTATTAAATGCTAGTCTTTTATACGAGTTGTCTTTTTTTTTTTAATTTTTCTTTTTCTATTTCAAATGTGAAAAGTTAAGTTTTTTTTTTTTTTTTTTATATCTAATAATTATATTTAACTCAGTTAGTTCTGAATTCGACTCAAGATTTGTTTTTATCGATTCGAAATCAAAAATTTATTTAAAGTTATCAAGTGTCCATGAGATTCGCTGCTGTGGATCAATCTATTGGTTTAACATTGCAATCTGGTTGCCCTAATCGTCAACAGGTATCATAACTCTCCTTAAAATTTTGAAAGTAATTTTTTGGCTGTAAAAAATATATGAGATTTTTAAATATAAAGAATTTATTCGTTACACAAAATATTCTTCAATTTAATATAGAGATAAAAAAATGGTGGACATATATATACACAATCTTTTCTTTACATTTTGTATTTTACAAAGAAATTTTTAAATATTAAAAAAAATAATAAGGTATTTAACCCTTAAAATTTTAAATTTTCTATTATATTGAATATTTAAAAAAGTTAAAGTTTGGCGCCATGGACCCTACTAGTTCCAATAAATGAGCCCCTTTTTTATCCCATCATAAAATAGTAAAATTTATTTATTAAAGATATAGGAATCGAAGTTTTTCAAAAAAATAAATTTAAGGGAAAAAAAGAGAAAATAAAGTTATTAAGGGATAATGAGAAGTTATTTGGTAGCTTTTTTTAATTTTTAATGCCAATTCTAGTATTTTAATTATATAAAATATATTTTAAAATTATGATTTTCAAACACTTTTAGATGTAAAATCATTTGTTTTTGATGAAAAACAATAAAAGGGCAAGATGAAGACTTAAATATGAGTAAACAATTATAATTTTTCCCCCCCACAAAATACCCATTAACTTTTCTACAACCACCCATAGTTTTTCTATTCTATTTTTTTTCTATAATCTACTTTAAATTTAAAAACACATTTTCTCTTAATTTATCTTTATCAAATTTGCTTTTATTCAGTCTACTTGATATACTTGTTAATAGTGGAGATAATTTAAATTAATTTCTTTCGCAAATTTTTTTTTTTTTTTTTGCAGATGAGTAAATTTTTTTTTGTGCATATACTGATACTAATATTTAGATCTGAATCTATTATAAAGGGGAAATGAGAGATACCACTTAAGCCAATGAGTAAATTATCTGATATCTTTACGTCATTTATTTAGTTATTTTATTATTCCTATTAAATGTGAAAAAGATTATTTTTGTCAAATAAAATTTTATACATAAAATATAATACGATATTAAAAATTTGAGATATGATATTTAACATGTTTTTTTCTGAGCGTCTCCTATTAAAAAAATATTTTCGCTTTATCCCATTCAAACCTTCACAAGAAATCTAGAATGTTATGGCGAGTAGGGTTGGATTTGGTTCGCAACTAAACTCTCAAAATAATCATTATTCTAATATAATATAATACACATTAAAAAATTAAAAAAAAAATGAAAATGAAAATGAAATGGGAGTAGTTGGATTGAAGAAAGAAAAAACGGGTGGTGGTGGTGGTACAGTTAAGTTCTCACAAAAACTGGAACCACTTCTCTTTCCCTAAACCTTAAATCTCTCTGCCTTCCAACAAAAACCAAATCATAAGAAATCTCTCTCTCTCTCTCTATGCGCCGAACGCTCTCTGCAACTCCAATCACTCCATTCCTCTCCTGCGTCCACGTTCTTCAACACAACCTGAACGAAAACATCTCTCTCTCTTTCTCTTATTTTCTCTCTTGCTGTTCCTGTTTCCGCACAGCTTTTTGCTGGTGTCGAAAGCTGATTTAAATGCTCTGTATTGGGAATACAAAGACTTCGTTGTTTTCTGTCTTTCTCTGTGTCTCGATTGTTGCAAAAATTGGATTATTCTTGTTTGACTTAGCACTGCACTGACAGCAGATTTGTCCAAACTTTTCAAATGGAGTTCCAGGAAAATCACTTCAGATCTACTCTAAATTTCAAAATTTAGGTCTCTCAGATAACTCTGGAGCTTTTTCTTCTTCCTCTTTAGATCTCAAGAACGTTGAAGGAAGCAGAAATGGTTGCAGAGCCTTGGATTCTGAAAATGGGGAATCAGGTCAGTCACAATCTCAAACACTCTCTTCTTCTAGAAACTGCCAAGAAAAACTCAACAAAAAACCTCAAAAACAAGCAATTGATTGGTATATTATCCTTCGAAGTAGCCAACGTGATGTCGAAAACTGTTCATCTTCACAAATCGTTAACCGATCAAGAGATCCATAGGCTTAGGAACGAGATCTTGAACTCCGAAGGAATCAGAACCCTAGTTTCCTCCGACGAATCTTATCTTCTCGGGCTCGCTCTTGTTGAAAAGCTCGAGGACTTGAATAGAGTCGCCATTGTGGTTTCTAGGTTGGGGAAGAAGTGTAGTGTGCCTGCATTGCAAGGATTTGAGCATGTGTATAGTGATATTGTGAGTGGAGTGATTGACGTGAGGGAATTAGGGTTTTTGGTGAAGGATATGGAGGGCATGATTAAGAAATTGGAGAGGTTTGTCAATACCACCGCGAATTTGTACGGCGAAATGGAGGTCTTGAATGAACTAGAGCAGGCAGCAAAGAAGTTTCAGAATAGTCAGCACGAGGAAAGCAGGAGAGCATTTGAGCAGAAGTTGAGCTGGCAAAGGCAAGACGTTAGGAGTTTGAAGGATGTTTCATTGTGGAATCAGAGTTATGATAAAGTTGTCGAGTTGTTGGCTAGGAGTGTTTGTACTATTTATGCTCGGATTTGTTCTGTTTTTGGGGATGTCGCCCTGAGAAGGGTTATATTAGGGGTTTCATTAGGTGTTCATTTTTCCGGGTCATCTCTGTTGGAGGGTGATGAATGCAGTAAGGTTTCTAGTCAAATTGATATTCCACATGGGGTCCGGAAGGCATCGGAGTCTTTGAATCATGTTTTAAGCAAGAAGAGTAATGAGTGTGTTTCTGGTCCTATTGAAAAGGGGATGCGGGAATGCAGGGGGGCGAATTTTAGGTCTCGACATCAGTTGCAAAGGGGTGAGGTAGCCATGTTTAAGCATGAGGAATTGTTGTTCCCTTGTGGTACAAGCCCGGGGAGGCTTTTCATGGAATGTCTTAGCATGAGCAGTTCAGGATCGAAGATTGATGATGATGACGTTGACGATGTGGGCTTTGAGGATCGGTGTAGCCAGTCTTCTGGGTATTACAGTGTGGCAAACAGTTTGAAGAAAGGGCACTCAGATCATTCTGGTTATTTTAGCCGTTCCCAAGTCAGCATTCCTTTTAGTGGAGATCAGAGTCAGTTGAAGTCTTCTGCAGCAAATAATGCAAGATTTAGTCCAAAAAGTAGGTTAACGGTGCAAGCTCCATCTACTACCATAGGAGGTTCTGCTCTTGCTCTGCATTATGCAAATGTCATTATTGTGATAGAGAAGTTGCTTCGGTACCCACATCTGGTTGGTGAGGAAGCTAGAGATGATCTGTATCAGATGTTGCCTACAAGCTTGAGAGTGTCTCTGAGGACAAATCTGAAGTCTTATGTCAAGAATTTGGCTATATATGATGCTCCATTGGCTCATGACTGGAAAGAGACTCTAGATGGAATATTAAAATGGCTTGCTCCTCTTGCTCATAACATGATCCGCTGGCAAAGTGAGCGAAATTTTGAGCAACAGCAAATAGTTAAGAGGACTAATGTTCTTCTGCTGCAGACTTTATATTTCGCAGATAGAGCAAAGACTGAGAAAGCTATCTGTGACCTTCTTGTTGGATTGAATTACATATGTCGTTACGAGCATCAACAAAATGCTCTATTGGACTGTGCAAGCAGTTTTGATTTTGAAGACTGCATGCAATGGCAAATGCAGTACTCATCATCTTTTCCACACTGACTGGTTGGGAAATTTGTTCGGTATACCAATTTTCTGTCAATCCAGTGGTTTAATGTAGACGCTGGCAAGATTTCGAATCGATATGAATATCAGAAGTGTGCACATTGAGTTCTATTCCTCAGAGATTGGAGTTGTTTTTTGTACTTAATTTGCAGGGTATAAATTTTGACTTGTAAAGTACATAATTTCAATTATATTTATGAAGTACAGGCATCTCTTTCTCGTGTACCAGATTCACTTGTTCAATGTTTTTATGCTTTAGATCTATATCACCATAAAACACATGCCTTTTTTGTTGCCCGGCAAGAGTGCGCCGGAGGTGGCCCGGTGTTGCTAAAGTTTCTGCATATCATTTTGTGACTTTCAACGTCGTGAAGTATCTTGTTTGATATGTATCTGTTGTTCTTTGAATAAATTTACCACAGTCCGACTAAAATGCTAAGCGGCTATAATATAGTCTAAATTGCTCTAACATAGTGAGTATGCTTTTACAAGCACTTTTCATCAACCGGATTCAAACCAGAATTTTGGTATTTGACCACTGAGACTAAGAAATTCGACTAATTTGGTTCGTTATGAATTTCAATTTAAGGACTCACTCTCCCGATACCTATTCTAAATGCAGAACTTTGGAGCAGAATTTTGATATTCTAAATGCAGGTTGCTTCCACTTGATTTTAGATTATATGCAGGTGGACGTTATGGTCATCAACAAGAACAGAGGAACAACTAAAATCCACAATTGGACTTGTATAATGCATTCTTGTTGTCACCATCATCTTACTTGTGAGCAGGGGCGTGGCCCGTTGGATCGTTCTGCTGCCTCGGTTTCTGGACATGGTGTTTTGGTCTGACGGGATGATAATTTTGTTTTGTTTTTCCTTTTTCTCAATCATGCTTTGTATGTATATTCCATGTCCTTCTAAGTTTGGTAATGATGTGATCAAATTCTTTACAAGCACGTCTTGATAGGGGAATGCTAATTGTTTAGTTGTCTGTGGCATTTGGATAAACATTGATTGTATCAATTATTATTATTATTATTATTATTATTATTATTATGATCATCATCATCATCCACTTCCATTTCTTTTTTCATACACATCATCTTGTTCCTCGTCAAATTCATATTTGCAGTGTCCTTTTCTACAGGTTTTGGTTATGGGGTTTGAATTGAAGAATTCATTATTTTGCTGCAGATTCTGCCATTCTGCTTCAGAATTTAATGTGTAATTTATGTTCCAAAAATTTTGAAAGAAAAGGAGAGGGAAGGAATTTCATGTATGCATATTTCACAATATAAGTTATATATTAGTTCTCTCTCTCTCTCTCTCTCTCGTGGGGGAGGAGCATGCTATCCTTGGAAAGATAGTCTTTTAACTTCCCCTCAACTTGGAAAGGACATCTAACCAATATTTCAAGATTTATGTCAAAAGTATAGACCTTTATTATTATTATTATTATTATTATTATTTGCATGCATATGTAATGACAATATAAAAAATATGAAACACAACATATAGATGACAGAAATACTAATTTTTAAGAGGATAAACAATATTTTTAAATTATAATTTTTTTAAATTAATGTGTTATTTATTATTATTATTAATTTCTTTTTTTTTTTTTTTAAATTTCAGAGGGTTGTGCCATCATTGCCCTCTCTCTTGCCTCAGTGTGAATGTTCTCTGGGTTTTCTCAGAGCCCACCATGTCTTAAGCTGCAAATCTTCTTCTTCGGTATTCCAATAGAGTTTTTTCTTCTCTTGTTTAGTTGAACTCCGAACACTTGGAGTCGAGTTAACTAAAAATGATCACGGTACACTATTAACCAAGTTTATGGTAAGGCCTACCTTGGTAGACTGCATTCGGGAGCTTCAAGTGATTGATGAGAAATTGAAGGGCATTGTCGAGAAGATCCAAAAAGAGGAAGGTGGTGAGTTCCGAATTCGGGAGGATGGAATTGTAGCTTATGGGAGACACATATGTGTCCCGAAAGATGAAGATCTCCGAAAGGCCATACTTGAAGAGACACATTTCTTGGCTTATGTCATGCATCCAGGAAGTACCAAGATGTATCGAACCGTCAAAAAGACATATTAGTGGTCCGGGTTGAAGAGAAAAATAGCCAAGTTTGTGGCTAGATGTCTAGTGTACCAACAAGTCAAACCCGAACATCAGAAACCAGTCGGAACACTTCAACCACTACTAATTCCCGAATGGAAGTGAGAGTACAACACTATGAATTTCGTGGTGGGTTTGCCACGTATTCAAAACCGTCATGATGTCATTTGAGTGATTGTGGATAGTCTCACCAAGTCGGCTCACTTCTTGCCGATTCAGAACACATATTCCTTGGAAAGATTGGCCAAATTATGAGATAGTGAGACTTCACGGAGTTCCGGTGTCCATTGTATTGGACCATAATCCTCGATTCACTTCTGGATTTTGGGTTAAGCTACAAGAAACCTTAGAGATTAAGCTGAAATTCAGTACTGCTTTCCATCCTCGAACCGATAGACAATCGGAACGCACGATTCAAACTTTGGAAGACATGCTTAGGGCATGTGTTATGGATTTTCAAGACAGTTGGGATATGCACATTCCGTTGGTCGAATTTGCTTATAATAATAGCTATCAAATTAACATATGGATGCCTCTCTATGAAACTCTTTACGGAAGGAAGTGTCGTACCCTATTGTGTTGGGATGATATTGGAGAGAGGAAGCTTGAAAGTGTAGAATTGATCGAGACCACTAAAGAAAAAGTGAAAGTGATCCGAGCAAGAATGCAAGCGGCTCAAAATAGACAGAAGAGCTACGCCGACAAAAGAAGAAGACCCTTGGAGTTCGAGGTAGGAGATATGATGTTCTTGAAAATATCTCCTTAAAAGGGAATAATTCGATTTCAAAAACGAGAAAAATTAAACTCTCGTTATATCGGTTTTTTTAAAATCCTTGAAAGATTGGACAAGTGGCATACCGGTTAGAATTACCACCGAAGTTACAGAGGATCCATGATATTTTTTACGTTTCAATGTTAAAGAAGTATTTATAAGATCCCTCACACGTATTAGAAGCACCTCCGGTAAAGTTGAATGAAAATTTGAGTTTCAAAGTACAACCGGTGAAAATCATTGATTGAGAAACCAAGCAGTTGAGGAGTAAACAGATTCTTATGGTTAAACTACTGTGGAGAAGTAACCAAGTCGAGGAAAAGACTTGGGAACCTAAGAGTACGATGCGGAAACAATACCTCCACTTATTTATTTGATGTATGAGCTTTATTGTTAAATTTTGATAACGAAATTTCTTTTTAGGGGGTTAAGTGTTGTAATATCGAAAATTCGGTATTAAAATATTTTTGTTTAATTTTCTTGAAAAATATAGGGAAAAAAAAGAATTGACTTGTAATTAATTTTCAGAGTTGGAGTGTAATATTTAAAATTTGGAATATGAAAGTTAAATTTATTTAATTTTTTTATTTTATGAAAATGGGAAAGAATTTATAATTTATTTGATGTAAATATAATGGAAGTGTTGGAAGGCCTAGTGGTGTTAAACTTTTTGGAGGAAGTTAAGGACATGAGCTCAATTCTCATTTGACACTTGATGAAAATGTGCAATTGTGAAAATTTTGTGAGAGCATTTGTGTAGCTCACGGTGGAACCATGAGTGCGGAGAGGAAGAAGAAGCCAAGCTCCACCGTGAGTGAAAAAAAAAAAA
Source organism: Dillenia turbinata (assembly GCA_037126225.1). Taxonomy (NCBI): domain Eukaryota; kingdom Viridiplantae; phylum Streptophyta; class Magnoliopsida; order Dilleniales; family Dilleniaceae; genus Dillenia; species Dillenia turbinata. The sequence goes on from JBAMMX010000012.1 coordinate 6,288,180, forward strand.
CAAAGAAGTGTGCACATTGTGCATACGGTTCCATCGCCTAGAGAGAGAACAAGGACATGCGGTGGACCTGCTAGTGGAATCGTACTACCAAATGACTAAAATGCACTCCAAACTCTCCAAACTTAATAAGATGGGAAGCGCAAAAAAGGTAATTTCACAATTCCACTAATTTCAATTAACCCCAATTTTCATTTTTATTTCTCTGTCTTCAATTCATTTTCCTCTCCTCTGCGAATGCCAATTCTCGCTTCTCCTCTCTCTGTATCCTCATCTCTTTATCACTATTAATTTTTCTTTCTAGAAATCAATTTGTGCTTTCATTAAATCACCCCTCTAAGTGTTGATTGTGTGGCATAGAGGATTGAAAAGAAGGGAAAAGAAAATATAGGGTTTTCTATGCGAAGGGGAGATTTTGGGACTTTTACAATCTAACGCCAAAATCAAGGTAATTTCTTTTTCTAAATCTTGGGTTTAATTTCTTTAATACTAGATTTAATTATATTGGTGAGATTTTGTGAAATTTCTTATGAAGATCGAAACCCTAGAAATTGTGAATAGTGAAAATTGAGGGAAATGAAATGAAAAATTATAGAAAGGTCCAAATGATGTATAAATGGTGGAATTAGAACCATGAATATGGATTTTTGAATTTGGGAGAAATTAGGGTTCATGTAGAAATTGGAAGAAATCTATAGACCCTAGAAATGATCATAAATTTACATTTGCAATTGTGATTATTGGTTTATGATAACCCATTTGGAATTTGAGGGAAGTTACATTGGATCAAATTGAGGAATTGGGCGTGATCACCTTCCTAAGAAGTGAGTGGATGATTTATTGTGTCTTGAATGATCAAATTGATTTAAATTCTTTAATGATTTTAAATGATTTTATATGTTTTATATAAATTTTTGTGATTATAGAATGTTTGAAAAAAAATTGAATCACATATGCATCTGTTGTATTTTTAAATGAATGTGTGCCTTATGTTAATCGATATTTGATTCATAAATATCTTGATATGATTTTGGGAATTGTTTGTTGAAATATGATACACGAAATGTGATTTGGATATTTGTGAAGGGATGATACATGTGGTAAATGGCTATAGTCATTTCCTCCACGGAGCGACCTAACAAGGTAGCGTGGTTGGGATTTAATTGCGAGGGAGGTAGACGCGGTCTCTTTTCTGTCAAGTCGGATTGCACTCCAATGAGGTACGAGTCAACGCTAAGAAATGGGGAAATAGTGTTGCGAAACAAATGGATTGAAAACCCTTTGGTGGGCTTTCGTCCGGATTCGACCAAACTTGGGACGAGAGTGATTTCTTAGGGAGACCCCATGATTTTTGGAAAGTTTGAAATCTGTAGATGCATGTTTGTTTGAATTATTCTGATTTATTGAAATTATTTTATATCAAAAGAGATGTTTATGAATTATGCTTTGACTTCCGACACTCACCTCTCATTTATAGACACAATCATGCCATTGCACTCCTCTCATTGAGTATTCTTATACTCACCCATCTTTTCTATATTTTTCAGAAGAAATCTAGGTAGGAGATATCAATTTGAAACCTGTTAAAGACATTATTTTGCTGAACTTTTATAGGTATTGATGATGTGGGTTTTATTTTTTTGGATTGATATAGTATACCCAATGGAAGGAGACTTTGTACTTTTTATTTTGGTTTGAATTTGATCGATACTTGCTTTATTTACTTTTGAGTAAGTATTGGTAAAATCTTTACTTGATTATTGTTGAACTTTGTAAACTTCTGCTTATATTTGTCTTTGGGACATTTGGACTTTATTATGAGTTTTGAGACATTTGGAATTTGTGAAAATTTTATTAAGATTTTTTTAATCTGCCAGAATGACCTTATGTATGCATTTGATTTTGATTGATCGGGTTAGTCTCATGCATGTCTGTTGTGATAAAATAGATTGGGATAATCCTTTAAATGTTGTTGAGTTGTTATTAAAACAAGTTGAACGCGTTGCGGTATTCTGATATATGGAAAATTTTTGCCCGTATATCAAAATAACATGATGGTTATTGCGTGTTTGACTCCAGGGTCAGGGCGTTACACATTAACATTAAAATGCCTAATTGGGGGGTCATTCTACTGTTCATTGTTGATATTCATCGAATACATTCAATAATTAATAATCATTTTAATATTTCGTTTTACAAAAGACATTTTTACCATATCACAAACCCTTTTAAGTATAGATTCTTAGACCATAAGAAAATTCTTAATTCAGAGGCAATATTCATAAACCTTTATAGAGTTGAAGCATACAACTGTTTGTAATTCTAGATTATGAGATCACTCGTTACGTTAAAAATACAAAAAGATGGTCAACATTTACTAACAAATGACCACTCAATAATATTAAAAACTCTAAAATAAAAATAAAAGAGTTATTAGGATTGACCAACCTTTGTTTATGTTGAGCATAGGACTTAAATTTACAGTTGCCTCCAACCAAACAAACATCTTGACCAAATCCACCAAAACTTCAGGAAAAAACACAAGAAGAGACAAAAATAAAAAAGATGCAATAAACCCACCAAAACTGCTACTACTAGGAAGCCTCTCAACGTGCTTGCCTAGAGTATCAACCTCCAAATTAGGAATGACAACCTTCTGCTGAGAATAAGCCACCAACATGAAATTAAAACATATCTCTCCGTCAAACACCTTGACGATAGTTAAACTAATCCCATCCAAAGCTATAAAACCTTTAGGCACAATATACTTCAAAATTTCAGGGCTTGTCTTCACTTTTATCCACAATGAATCACCTTCAGGCTCCATAGATTCAATCACACCAAACCCATTAATATGAGCTCAAAATGCCCTCCCATTCTAGTTTAAGGCAAAAGGGCTCTCTCCAAATTCACCAAAGACCCATTTTTTAATTCCATCAATGATGTTTTCCTCCGTTTCAGGAGCTAACCCAACTGTGAAATTTGATGTTTTGGTGTCAAATTCAGTCACCGTAAGGCATGTGCCATTCACAGAAATACTATCTCCAGAATTAAGGTTTTGGAGGCATACTTTGGCATTGATTTTCATGTGAAATGCACCATCTTTTGCAAAACCCAGATGCTCAATTTCGCCGATTTCTTCAACTCTGCCAGTGAAGAGAGTTCTGATGGTTTTGATCTGGGTTTGGGCTTTTGGTGGATTGTGAAGAAGAGAGACGACTGTAAGGGTCTGAAAGTGATTGTAGAAATGGCTTTGGTGGTGAATTTGAGATGGGTTTTGGCGAAAATTTGAAATTGAGATGTTGAAGGGAGAAAAGGTGTCAAGGTTCCGGAGATGGTCAAATTGGGAGAAGAAATTGCCATGTTCTAAAATTTCAGAAAATAGGGTTTTGTGTTGTGTGTGGACTCCCTGCATGACGTTCTCTTTTCATGAAGGATTTGTAGAAGAATTAGAAGGAGATCACGCCCAAAGGAGATTATTTTGGTGCCATGATTCTATTGGTTTTGAGAAAAATGTTTGGGTTTTGAATATGTTTGCGGAAATATTTTAGAATAGAATTTTGAAAGAGAATTTATATGAAAATATCTCAATAAACTTTTGATATTTAATAAAAGAGTGTACAAAAAATATTGAGACTTTGCTCAAGGTTTTACAACGAAACAATGAGAGTATTGCTCAAAAGATAACCATGGAGACATTGCTCTAAAATCACAATGGACATAGCTCTAATTTTTTATGATTTTTTTCATACCTTGAATCATACTTTTCTCTAATATTTTGCCCACTATTTATAGAGAGTGAGAGAAACAAATGAGAGAAAATGCCCTCCAAAACTCAAACTAGTCATTGGGGGGGGGGACCGGAGATATGTTCATGTCTCTAATGCATTGTATAACAGTCATATTTTTTACTTTTTTATAGTTAACGACTAGTTCGTGAACTAGTCGTTGTGCCCTTTTAAGGACTTTTTTGAATCACTTTTTAGGGCTTTAATATACTCAATTTATGGGTTAAAAATTCCTCATAAACCGGATCTCAAACTGCTTGAAAATAGTCTTGAACAAAGCTTGGATTGAGTCTTGATCATTGAATTCTCTGGGCAGCAAGATGGGCCAGCCTTTGGGGCTTGATTTTGATCTCCTGTACAATACCTCTTGGCTTGATTCAAGACTTCATTTCATGGTCTTGAGGTCACCTTTAAATGGGTCTAAGATGCGCTGTAACAGTATGAAAGATAGAAGTTGGACCAGGTTGGATTGGGCTTCACTCTTGAGCTGTCTGTTTTCTTTTCTGGATAATTTACTTTGAATTGTTTAGGCTCCTCATTCTTTTTCATTTTTCTTGGACTTTAAACATGGTTTATTTATGCCTTTTTTTGCTATTCAAGTTGGACCTCATTTGGGTCATTCATTCTTGGGGTTCGAGGAGGATTCCTCGAACTATTACTCCATACTTTCAACAGGAATCCTGTAATTTCGGTACTCATCACATTGGGCCTCAATTATGGCTGGTAATCGGGACATACGGTGGGCCAACCTAGGGCTTTTCATTCTCATTTAGTCACTGTTACTCTCGTTTCAATTTCGAACTCAAACTTTCCTTGAATTCCTTCTCCTCAAATCTCTCTCTCTCTCTCATGTGTTTTCTATGAAATTCATTTTGTAATTCATACACAAATTCAATTGAATACATTTCATCTGGGTCTTTTAACTCCGGAAATCAAAAGCAAATAGGGAAAATGCATCTCAGAAGGTGTGTGCTTCTGATCTCATTTGGACTACATATGAATTACGTTGCTTGTCTTGAATTTGTAGTGTTTCCGATTCGTTTCAATCTATTATTTTCAAGATCTGAATTTCTTTCGGCTTTACGCATGTGAAATGCACGCTTAATTTTGTTTTTGTTTTCTGGGATTAAGTGTTTCTATCAGCCGTATGACCTATTTTGTTTAACCTAATTTTTTTTTTATCTGAGAATTTGTATGAAATTGGAAGGTGATTTCGGTATTTGGGTATATTTTGGAATGTGAAATTATGAACATAAATTGAAGCAAGAGTGCTACTTGGATGGTTCAATCAATGGAGAAAGAAACCAATGGATAATGAGAAGGTTGTGCAAATAAATCAATGGCAGATAAGAAAAGAAAAAACAGTTTTCATGTAGTTGGTTTGGTTCTTTGATATATAGTGGAGTGGCTGGAAAAACCTGTATAATTTTAGTTTGGGACTCAATAGAAGTGCTATTTCCCTCCTAGTAGTGCATACAATGTACAGATGAATTAAGAAGATCTTTGATATACAGTGTAGTGTAGCCTTTAGTGAACCGTTCATAGTGCATACTGTTACAAGCCACATTCTGAATAGCCTTTTGCCGGAAAACACAGGTTTAATTTATTTTGTCATAATTCTCGTGGTGTATAATATAAGGGCCATCAATGTGAGGATTTTTGACTTCCGTTATGTGGCAAACCCATAGATGTGGCAAAAGAATTGGAAAAAGAAAGAAAGGCACAAAGAGAGAGGAAGAAGTCTAGGACAGCATAGAACATGAAATCTAGAGAAGCATAACCATGGGGTATAGATCCTGGTATGAACTAAACTCAAGTAGTCACATTGGGTCAAGCATCTCTAATTCCTCAAAGACCACATTCTCTTGTTTGTCATCAAAGCTTTCCCAGAGTTTCATGATGAAGCATATGAACTAATTGTATCTTTCACATTTATAATGGCCTGCTCATCGATAAACTGGGTTGAGATGAAATTTTGGTTTTATTTATTTATTTATTTATTTTTTATCATGTAGGCTTGCATATGTCAAACATTTCGTTTGAATTAATATAGAAATTTCTTCTTCTTATACTAAATATTTTTTGTGTCCTTTTACTTTTTCTAGATTTATCTTTCTAGCTTTATATATGTATGCGGGTTAATTATCTCTTTTCTATTCACGTTTTAGATGAAAAATTTGCATTTGTTTAGTGACCTGTTCATCGAATTGTCTAAAGTGATTTTTGATGTTTATCTGGGCAAAGGGAAAAACATGCTTCTAGATCTGCGCTCTTTGACCACTTTGAAGACATCGAGGGGGGTGGTCTCAGAGCCTCCTCATCATACTCCCATGAAATTGATGAGCGTGACAATGATAAAGCTCTCAATGGTTTGCAAGATAGAGTTCTGTTTCTGAAGAGAGTAAGTTTCGACAATGAAGATCCAGAAATTACAATTTGTTACCTTTTTCAACTTTTCTTTTCATTTTGACTTTCCTAGTTCCGTTCTTTTTATTTTTATTGATTCTTGTGACGCCAAAGCTGAAAGTTACAGGAGGTCCACTTCTTTTGTGGACAATAAAGTTTAAAATCCAAAAAAAAAAAAAAAAGCTCACCCGATGCACAAATTGTTTTTCGGCTTAGTATGGGGATAGGAGAAGGGTAGGCGTATATGTACGCAGCCTTCCTCTTGCATTTTACAAAGAGGCTATTTCCACGCCTCAAACTCATGATTTCGAGATCACTAAAGGAGTGACTCCACGGTTGCATTAAGGTTCACCAAGCTTAAAATAAAAAAGTATAAATATAATAGTCTTGCTCTCTGAGAGAGGGATACTGAATAAATTGATGCTAAGGGTTTCTTCAGAAATCTTTGATACCTGGTTTTCAGACCCATAAACTTCAAATGTTCGGGAAGCATTTTTGGTATGGGGCTTGAGGCATCAAATTTAAAAGAATCTTTTCATGTCTAGGTGGCGATTTTGTCTGTTACATCAAGCTGAGGTGAAGCACATTCTTACTACGTATTGGTCATCTTGTTACTTGAATCACTGTGGCCTGGCTACCACAAACCTTAAGTTGTGTTGTAAGGCTGCGATAATACCACACAGAAATGCTCTTTCCATGCTTTCTTTCTTTTCTTTTCTGGGTCCTTGTGATTATGGTGCAACTAATGATCGAACAGTGAATCCAGATTGTGAACCCTAGTGTGGTGGATGCACATTCCTCCCCCTTGCCCAACCAGGATATACCGTTATGGCAATTTATCTAACTGATCGGCTTTCATTTTTGCATATGCCTGCCCGTTATTTGGGGGGGGGGGGAATTGCAGCTGAAAAGATTCATTTCATATCTGGAATAATTTCTGCTCACATTATTCTTCATTCCTACAAAAAGACAATGCCTCTGTTCTTCTCCCCTGATTCTCTGTCACCAACTTTAACCAAACCATGTTGCATTGCTTACAAATTACAGTTAACTGGTGATATACATGAGGAGGTGGAGAATCAGAATCGTTTTCTCGATGGAATGGTATGCATTTGATTGCTTTAAAGCAGAATCTTCTATTAGTTGAAGAAAGTGTCTGATGTTTAACTAAGGTAGATTGTCTTTCTTAATTAGGGCAATAACATGGATGCATCCAGAGGAATCCTTTCAGGAACTGTTGACCGGTTCAAAATGGTAACACAGGAAATGTCTTTTACATTGTTGCCCTCTATTTAGTGTTTGTTTTAACGGCCATATAATGAAGTTTATGAAACTATAGGTGATGGAGATGAAATCAAGCCGGACAATGTGTAAACTTGTGATGCTTTTCGTGGGTTTTGCCTTAATCTTCTTCTATCTCATCAGGTACACAATCACTGGTGGTGTTTAGTATATTTGCAAACATTTCTAATGCTTAAGCTGTCTGGGCCCCAAAAATTACGAAGTTATCCTTGAGATATGCATCATGGTAACTCTGATGTGTGGGAGCTTATCTTCAGTACATAAACTTTAAAAAATGAATATTTATCCATCATTAAAGTTATGCTTAATCAATATAAACATTCCTAGAGTTCATTGTGGTTCTTAATTGGTCTCAAGTTTATAATAGATTTCAGAGGATCTGTTTGGGAAGTGAGAAGCGCCTTTGACATTCCATGAGTTAAAAAAGTTTTTGGTTGGGGTTTGGTAGATTTGACATGCACTTTCCTATTTTCATTTGCCTGTTGGGCAGGGTTTCTTGAGGTGAATATTTCTCTCAAAATTACAAGTTCACTGTCTATGGGTTCAATTGAGCTTCCATCCTCGCTTTCCATGGTATTTAGGGTACCCGCAAGGATCCCCACACTATTCAAGACTCAAAATATTGAAAAGGAAAAATTCAAATTTCCAACATAAATTCATAAAAAAGGGTTCAAAATTCACTCAATTCAACATGATAAATCTTACAAATTACTTAACAATTCATGAATTAATAAGGAAATGACTTAAACATGAATTAAAATTTAAACAATATGTGATCACTTAATCATCAAACTTTCTTGTATTCTAAACAGCCATTTGATTAAGTTGTTAATTGTATTTACATCAGCAACATGCATGTTTTCGTTAATTGTGCAACATGAAGGTTTTGATTTAAAAACTCTTGAAATATAATTGAAATCTGTTAGTGAGGAGATTCAGATGTAAAGTGGGGAGCGATGTTAGAATATTGAGAATCGTATATTTAAGTGAGAAAGAAAAAATGGGATAGATTAGATGAAAATGGAATGAAAATTAGGTTAGGGTTTCTACTTTAATTCAAATTAAATTACTAAAATAACATTTATATAAAACATATACCATGTAATATAAGAAGTGTTTATATGTTATTTTATTTATCTCGGGGATCCCCGCGGGGGTACATGATGAGGAGCACTTCTCACTCCCCATTCCCGCATCCCTTACGGGAAAATTCTCCTCTACCCAACCCCTGGTGGGTCAAAAATCTCCCTCATTCCCACCCTCATATGGGCAGATCCCTGCAGGTACCCCCCCATGTGTGCAGAATTGCGATCCCTATGTTGGAGTCACAAACAAGGGTTCTCCACCATAGGCATAGAGGAATGACATACAAAGAGTTTGAAATTAATGTGTGATCTATAACACTTTCTCTGTTCTCAACCATATATTACTTGTTTGCATGCAAGGGAGTGCATTCAAGGACCGGGAGTTACCTTAATATGCTTGATCATATTAACTCTCACAACATATCAGCATTTTGCAAGTCATTAATACATTAGCATCTGAATTGTGCAGGATCCTGAGATACTTCATGCGCAGTTGATCTTTTGAGTCACTTCAAAGAATGAAAGTTAAGCCAAGAAATCACATATATGGACTTGTGAAGACACTGAAAGGGATTGATTTGATATGCATGAGAAGGCTGCAAGCCACAAAAGATACCTGTCATGGCTATTCTGGACCTGAAGCAAACATAGGTTTGGGGATGTTTCTATGTGGTACAAACATACATTTCATTCTTGATGCAGTCTTCTCCTGCAGACTAACTAGTTGAAAAGAAGTGTAAAGACCAAGTATACAGAATTTTGTTTATTGATCTATTTGTCCAAAAATTTACACCTGGGCAAGAAACGAGAACACTTTTGTCCAGCCCCAACATATAGTGTTTTGGAAATGGAAGAATTTAGAATTCATTTCCCATTTTTGTATGCATTTAACAATTGCAAAGGCACCGCTGGCCTTTGGGCCGAGTGGTATGAGGACTTGGCCCAGTGGTACAAGGGCCTCGTCCATCACTGCTCTTGATCCCTCTTTCCTCTTGTGAAAGACATAACTCTTGTAGTCGACCAAAAAGCGAGCCTAGGCAATTCATTTTGTTTGTCCTTTATGATTAAATTGCTAGTTTTCAATAAGATTAGAATCTTAGATCCAAGCTCATTAAATGGAATAATTAGAGAGTAGCAGCCGGGGTTGAACAACTTTTCTACTGGAATTAGAAGATCTCTAAACTCAAACAAAACCTTACGGTGTAAAATTAGAATCGTGAAAATAGTTTCGGTTTGTTTTGAAACCAAAACTTTTGAAAAAAATGTAGAACTTGGAATCTAGGGCCAAACTATAGAATAACAATAAAAATTATGAAAACTATAAAAAAAAATCATGAAAAATCACAAAAAAAATGCACAAGAATTGTAAAAAATCAAAATTAAATTGAAATCAAACAAGAACTAAATTTGAACCGATGGATCTATAACCATAGCTGAATCTGAATTGTATTATTCTAAAATTAAAACCATAATATTATTTAAATTCTTTTTCGTTCTAAACCAGATTCATGTAATTTGGTTCAAATTGGTTCTAAACCTTAATCATGCCACAATTGAAATAATATGTCGTCATGATATTTTCATAATTAAAAAGGAGACAATTGGATGTAATTTGGGTTGGTTTGGGTTAACCTATATTTTAACTAGTGTCTAAGTTAATCCCAATCCTAACCGGGTAATTAAGGGTTAGCTTAATTAAATTTTAGGGCATAAAAAATAAGTCAATTTAAATAGTAGATCAACGGATTACTCTCTTTAAATCTCTAAGCGTGATACAAAAGCATTGCTTGTAAAAAAAATTTAACTTAACTCAATTCACCTATAATTTAATTTATTTTAATTATAATAATTTTTAATAAAATTTAGAATTTTTTAAAAATAAATTCTTTCATAATAAATTTTAATTATTATTATATCAATAATTTTTAACACTAAAAATTTTGTATAATGAAAAAAATGCTGCAACAAAAGTTTAGTGGTGAATGAATGTGATTAATCTATAGAAGAAGATATTGATTTAGTACTTATCCCAAAATTTTTCACTAATTAATCAAAAAATATATATAATTAAAAAAGAAAAAAAAACATTACAGAAGGGAAAATATAAAATATTCAACCATATGAAAATACGTAAAATTTGGAGCGAGCGGACGCCTGGGGAGAGAAGCCAAATGTGATTGTGAAGAGCTCTCTCTCTCTCTCTCTCTCTCCGTCTACACTTTACACAATCTCCTAGTTGGAATTAAAAACCCTAATAAGGTTAGACCCAGAATTCTTGCTGCGAAGATCGATCTACAACTAGTATCTATTAGGGACCGGTTTGATCGATCTACCGTCAGCGACATCGACACTGCAATTGCCTGCTTCTCTTCTCTCGCTCTCAGCATCTGAGATTCGCTTTTGTTCAGGTACATTCTCTCTCTCTCTCTCTCTTTTATTAATTGCAGATCTGTATGCTTACGCTCTTCCAACGAGGAAGAGAGAGATGTTGTTGTTCATTGAAATGGCTATAAATTATGTATTGTGGTGATATTTCGCATGGTATTGTTACTCATTTTCGTCATCATTCGAGAGTCATTTGTAGCACACTCCATGCTCATTCTTTTTCACGCTTGTTTTTTCTATTAGGAGTGTTATGATCATTGGTACAATTTGGCTTGCTAACATTATTAATTGAAGGAATATTTGCAGCGGAAAACCAATTGGGTGCTAACATTAGTAGTTATCTCACTTTGAAGACCAATGCCGGCGTTTAACAATCTTTGAAATCCCTTTTCTCTTTCTCTGGAAGTGTAATTGACTATTTGCTCAACAGCTAAGTGAGACGAGGATCTTGTCTTTTAGACACGACATGATATTGCTCTTTCACACACGGCAGTTTGGGATTTTTTTTTTCTGGTTTTTTTAGATTTTTTTAATGTTGTGTCTGTGTTGTGCTATGTTGTATGTTCGTTCTATAGAGAGTTAAGTTATGCAGTTAACTATTTTGTTCTAGCCTTAATATTGTAGCTCCAATTAAAAATTGATTCATTTGTTGTGCATATATTGACCTAAATGGGTAAGGGTTTTGTCAATTGAATTTAGTTGAGAATTGGTTGCTTGTGGGGGGAGTATGTATAATGATTATGAAAAATAATGATTTAGAAAGTGGGTCTGTCTTTCTTTGAGTTATTTGGATCAAAGCATCGGTAATGATAATTGCCCCCCACCCCACCCCCCAAAGGATTAGGATTTCCAGACTTATGTTTCTGTTCGATCTATATTTGCAAATACTACTCTTTTCGTGTCTTTATGGCTTGGAATTATCAAAAGTAAATTGCTTGTTAAAGAGCCATTTAGGGCTTCATGTTGCAAAATCTCCATATATCGGCTCTAATTTGGTTGAGTGTGTCTTGGTTCAGTTTTCTCTTATAAACCCAATCAAACCATATTGTTGCTAGGATAGGTGAATGTTTCAGTCATTCCGATCCACTAATATGCTATCATCTGTAGATGTCTAAAGATGTGGAAAATCAAAAAGTTAATGAGCAGCACGAAGTTCAGGTTGCTAGTTCTGCACCAACTGAAATTCAGGAAACATTGTATACTAGGATACTCCAGCAAGTGTCAGTATATGGTGTAGCTGCTGGGTACTGCATTTCGGCATCTTTATTGTCCATCATAAATAAATGGGCTGTGATGAAATTTCCCTACCCTGGTGCTTTAACTGCTTTGCAGTATTTCACAAGTGCAGCTGGAGTCATCACTTTTGGCTGGTTTAAACTCATCGAGCATGATCGGCTTGATATTCTGACTCTGTGGCGTTTCCTACCTGCAGCAATTATATTCTATCTGTCTCTGTTCACCAACAGTGAGCTTCTATTGCATGCTAATGTTGACACATTCATTGTCTTCCGTTCTGCTGTTCCGATTTTTGTTGCCATAGGTGAAACCCTCTTTTTGCATCAGCCATGGCCATCAATGAGGACATGGCTGTCACTTGCTACTATATTTGGAGGCAGTGTTCTTTATGTTCTTACGGATTATCAATTCACTGTTGTGGCTTATACTTGGGCCGTGGCATATCTTGTAAGCATGACCATCGACTTTGTTTACATTAAACATATCGTGATGACCATTGGTTTGAATACTTGGGGTCTTGTGCTGTACAATAATCTCGAGGCTCTCCTGTTGTTTCCGCTGGAGCTGTTTATAATGGGGGAATTGAAGAAGATAAAGCACGGTATCTCCGATGATGAGTCAGATTGGTATTCTTTTCAAGTTGTCTTTCCTGTTGGCTTGTCATGCTTATTCGGTTTATCAATTTCATTCTTCGGATTTTCCTGTCGAAGGGCGATATCTGCAACAGGATTTACAGTTCTAGGAATTGTGAACAAGCTGTTGACAATAGTGATCAATTTGGTTATTTGGGACAAGCATTCAACCTTTATAGGGACGGTGGGTCTTTTGATTTGCATGATAGGTGGAGTTATGTACCAGCAGTCTACAAGCAAGCCCAAGGATACGAAACAAATTAATGCTTCCGAAAGAGAAAAGGAAGAACAGAAGCTGCTTGAAATGCAGAGCAATAGTGGTTCAAAGGAAGTTGATGGTTCAGGAGAAAATTGAGGATCCATCTTGGAAGATAAATAATTGATTCTTATCCTATTGTCTAAGCACTCCCTGTCCATGGTCTGCATGTTGGTGAAAAATGTGGTGGCCAATTCTTGTCATGGGTGACCTTGAGAAGCAGATTCAATCAAAAATTCCACACTGAAACTGGGACCAGGTCAGTGAATTAAATTAATTACTGAGCCTGTACATATAGCCGTTTTTTATCTTGTTCGTTGCTAGTACTTTTATATGATTCAATTCTTTGTCCAATTCATTGAGTTCTGATATAGGTAATATTGTAGCATTTTTTGGCTGTAAACTTCACTAAGACTGTCACTATATACATGGAGTCCCAGCAGAATGTCTGATGTACTGATGCTGACTTGTACGGAACAAAAGCGAATTTGGTAAAATTCTATCTAGTATTGCCTATAAGTAGCAAAATGCTTGTGGAATCCCTGTGAATGGACATTAAAGAGACCTATGTTTTGTTTTTTCTTACTTTTCCTTGTTTTAGCCTCCACGACATTTCTTTTTCATGTTTGTTTTTCTTGTGATTTTTGATTATTTGATGTTCCTAGACTACATAGTGTCTGAAGATATACATGTTTATGTTAGTCTATGCATCTCCTCTCCTCTGATCTATCTCCTCTTCTCAGTTTCCCCAGTCTCCTCTTTCTGAGTTTGTCCAAGACAAAATGAACCTGGTATTAGTTCATTTTTGCGTGGGAAGGATTAAAAGTTGGCATTCTTCTTCCCATTTTTTATCTAATTTATTTTTAATTTTTTTAATTACTTTGCAGTAAGTCTTCATCCGATAAACACGGTCATACTCCAAACTTTGTTGAAAAGCTTACCATGCTAGAGTTGCAAGGTATAGTATTTACCTATTCATATTGAAGGATTGTGTGTTTGTGGGACCAAGATCGGCATGACAAGGGTAGCATAGATGTTTTGCTTTCTGGAAAATTGAAATTAACTCAGGCTGTAAGAAATCTAGGTTTATAATTGAAATTGTACAATTTAGTCCTAATTTATTTTGCTCTCTATACTAAAGATTCTCTTCAAAACCATCTAATGATCTTTAAGATATATATCCTCATGTTAAATTCACCTATTAGTGCCTGATGGTACTGCCCCCCTTAGATTTAAGATTTAAACTTTAATAATGAATGGTATTAGGAAGGTTTTGATCCTGCACATATGATTTATCTAGTGTGTAAGAGAGCATTGCATGTGCCTTATAAGTTTATCGGTGTATGCTTGAGGATTATAGATTGTGATTGAGGTTTTTGCTGTTATGAAGAAAAGAATACATGCACACACATAGTGTCATGCCCTCAGCAAGTGGGGCACGACCCCGAAGGCCATGGCACATGGATGCAGGACATGACATGTCTAAGATAGGCAAGGGAGCAACATATGCGACCCCAAGGGCCATGACGCATGGGCGCACGCATGGCGGAGTGTAGATTAGGCAGGGCCGTGACCCTTGGGCCATGGTTCGCGGGTGCACGCATGTCATAGACCAAACAAATGTCAACATTTGGGGTGTTGGAGGCTTGGCACGAATCTTGGTGAATCAAGAACGCAGAGATGGAAGCTGTGGGTGTGTGGAGGACGAGCAAAGACATTGGGTGTGCATGGGAGAAAAATGGCCACCGCAGTTACTGGCAGCAGCGGTTACCAGAGATTACTTAAGGCAGTCACGACGGTGGTTACCAATGGAAGGGGTGCAAGCATACACATTGCAATACATTACAAAGATGGGAACTTTGTGAGCGTAGGGAGCAAGCATAGACACATTAAAAGCACATAGGGAAACATGCGTGTGATGGTTACTTGCAGTTATTGGCAGTTACCAAGTGGCGATTATCATAGGCAGACACTGGCACAATGCACAGGCTGGTGACATATGTGGTGAGCTTGCAAGCAAGCGTGTGCAAAGCATGCACATGACGGTTAACAAGTGGCGGTAACCATGGGCGGACACCAACACGATGCATAGGTGGGTGGCTTATTTGGTGTGTGCGCAAGGGAGTGTGACACATAGGCGCATGGGCAAAGTATGCGCACAACGGTTACCAAGTGACGATTACCAGCAATTATGGACGGTTGGCACCAAGGGGTTTCGGACAGTGCACAGAACGATGGCATGATGCTAGGGTTTGTCAGTAACAGATCGGAGCTTGTGAACTTTGGCTGGGGTTGGTGTACATGGCGGTTAGTGACCAGCTACGTGCCTTTGTGTGGGGGTGCACCGTGGCACAATACACATGCATGCGTGGGCATATTATGAACACTGGCATGCCAGGCTGGGGCCTTTGGCGCGCACAGACTAGACATGGCATGAAGAAGAGTGGTTTTTGTGGAAAGCAACGTTTGGACCAAAGTGTGCAGCATGCTAATTTGTAGGAGTTAGGATAACACATGAGGGTGGACAAGTGTTTGCATGTCTTGACAAGGACAATTGGTGCTCGGACAGGATTTGAAGAAGGTAGTTATCCTGATTTGGTGGATCTAGAGACAACCATTCCTACAAGGGAGGGGAGATTCAAATGTTCAGACATGTCCAAGACAGGTGGCTTGCTGAGGAGCAAGCACACACATGCTGCGCACTTGGTAGTGTGGCAACACGCAAGGTGAGCAACTGAGTCCAAGTCTGTTGACATTGAGTCAGTTCTAGGCGGTAGGGATGATAATACAAGAAATTGTCCCAGGCAGTTAGGGATGTTAACTGCTGGACTGGATGCCTATATGAAGGAAGGTGCTGGGCTCTTTGCAATGGGATGTCAATCACTGTGGAATCTGGGGGAGATCACATTGATGACTGAGTTGGTAGGCAGTCTAAGTAGTGTAGGCATTTCACTGAGTGGGGCGGTTCTTGACCTCCATGAATTGTATCCTGGGTGAGAAGAGGGTGTCTCATACGAAAGGTATTTTGTTTACACGACTATACTTGATCTATTCTGTAGGCTTAGTATAGGAGGAGCGCCGGAGCTAGTCGGTGCTAGTCTGTGATCACAAAGGTAGAGTTTGAGTGAAGAAAATTCCCCCGTGACCCACGGCCTTTGAATGGGCTTAGAATTCTCTATTATGCTCTAAGAATCCAAAACTATCGAATCTATTTTATTATTCTTTAATTAGACATGAAAAATTGTTTGTGACAGGCAGCTAATCATGCCCGATCACTTAAAACATCTTGTGGGAGTCACAAGATGCTAAAATTATATCTCAATCTGATCCATGGGGGCCCGGGGGGGGGGGGAGGCAGTTCTCAGTGTGTTTTGCCCATCATCCTTATCCTCTATGAATGGGCTGTCTCATTATCAAAATGGCGAGAGCAATTGTGATCTGGTTCCATTTATTTTGACACGTTCTTATCCAGCTAACCCTCATGAAGATCATATTTGAGTGTAGCTTGAACTTACTAGTGTGATTCTGGCAGAGTCCTGTTGGTATCAATCTTCTTGCTGTAATGTATTGCAATGGTGAATGAAAAATGGGGAAGATAGTACAGGGAAATTGTAATTGAATGTTAGTTATCAGAGAGAGAGAGAGAGAGAGAGAGAGAAGAAGAGGAGAGAGAGGAAGAGAAAGAGAGAGAGAGAAAGTTGCAGAGAGATAGAAGAGAAAATCAGAGAAGAAGAGAGCTTGTATTCCACCTTGTCTCGACTGACTATTACAACTTCTATATGTACACTTCCTTTAGGAACAGATTGTACAACTTATTCAACTAATACTAACTGTCTAAAACTGGCTTCTACCTAACTAACTGAATTCAGCCTCTTCAGTTGTTGTGATTCGTTACAACCTGCACTTCAGCATCTGTAGTTGCTTAGGTAGCTTCTTCTGTAGTTGCTTAGGTGGTTCTTACTTCTGCATTACCGTTACAACCTCTTACTTCAGCATCTGTAGTTGTATTACGAGACGTTACAGATTCTAATCAATGATGTCTACAACAGGGAAAGAAATCTAAAGACTCAGAAGGAAAAAGGAAAATAAGTTGACATTTATACTAGAGCATCTCTCTCTCTCTCTCTAAAAACTTCAAATTTGTTAAAAATCAAAAAAATTGATACAACAAAAGGTTATGCTACTAAATGTAAACTGGATAACTGCTGAGTTCATGACAAAGGCAGCCGTTCTGATGTACTACCAAAACTAATGGCCAGCAATCAGAATTTTCCAGGAAATCAAAGGATAAATTATACAAATTCATGCATAGAAAAGGAGGGAGAAAAAAGCATCTACCAATTATAGCCGGGACACCGCACACACGTCCATTGTCTATACTAAATATATATATATATATTCTGCGTGCCCATCAGTAGGCCCAGCAGCTCTACTCAACTTGGCATGGGCGATATGGTGCTTGTGATTGATGAGAGACACCACCAGTTAGTGTCTTGTCTTGAGGGGATCTTTATAATCTCTCATTGCATTATATCTGTTTGAAACAAGTACCTGCTTAAGTAATCAGCCAAAAAAAAAAAAAAAAAGTTCCTGCTTGAGTGATAAAGATGTTTCTTTTCTCCTCTTCTTTTCTTTTTTTCTTGGGAATTCATTTTTTAAATTTTAGTAGTTTTATAAAAATTTTGAAACCCCACGCAGAGTTTGCATCTAAATAATAATTCCTTGAATTCCCACCATTATATTAAAGCACAAAATAAAAAAAAAAAACCTTTTATACGTATTTATGCCTCAAAATTGGCAGAAGTCTCCTAAACTAAACTGTTCTTGTACATATTTTGCTCTTTTTTCCCCCCTCCCCCTTAGTTTGGGTTCTATTTTTGGTTTAGAACCTGATTCTTAAAATCGAATTGTGGGTCTTCTTTGTCTGCTTGGTAAAATTATTGTCTCTTATCACCAATGATGTATGGATCTAGTGAGAGGGCAATGTCTCGAGCTCGAATTTTGAAAATGAGAAATAGACTGGGAGAGAGCCAATCCCTAAATTGGGATCCATAGCTATTTGAATCGGATTAATCGAATTTCTGAATAACGATAATTAGGTAAAAAAAAATTATCTACAATCTTGCTTGCTTGCGACTCTTGCAAAATTTTGAGAAATCTTATTTAAAGACGCATGTGAGAGTAATAATTTAAAAGAAAAAAATTTCTTTTATAAAAAATATATATATATTTTTCCCTTTTGTGGTTGAATGAGGAGAAATTTTCAATTATAACAAATTTTTTGTAATTATTTGCTTCCATTTCCCTTTTTTAAAGAGAGAGAGAGTTGTTCAAAATAAAAAATAATAATTTTTTGTTAAAAATTATAATTTATCCATAGTTTTTATTATTTTATTATTTTTTTCTTTTCTTTATTCCAACCTCCTACCAAGGTAACCTCTACCCACTGTTTAAACTTTAGGGGAGAAAAATTGTTTGCCAAGCATACTTTAAAAATTTAGAAAGCTAATTTTTCATCCACCTCCTCTCTTACCCACATATTTAAAAAAAAAAACTTAATTCTCCATTTTTCATCTAGATTCCACAAAGCAATTATTTTTTAAAATTTTCCACATGGACAAAGCCAATTACACAAGATGGGTGAGGATGCCTGGGA
This sequence comes from Dillenia turbinata, assembly GCA_037126225.1. Classification (NCBI taxonomy): domain Eukaryota; kingdom Viridiplantae; phylum Streptophyta; class Magnoliopsida; order Dilleniales; family Dilleniaceae; genus Dillenia; species Dillenia turbinata. The sequence goes on from JBAMMX010000012.1 coordinate 6,306,923, forward strand.
AAAGTAATGGACCATTTTCAGATCCATGTAAAATATGTATTCTTCCATAATATGAAAAATTAATAGAGTAGATCAAATTCCTTTGAATTGAGTAATCGGACAATCTATTCCTTTAATCAGAGATCTCGAGTTCGAGTCCCGGGAATAAAAAAAAAGGATTTGAGAAAATCAACCCTCGATGGGTTCCACGGTGCTCGAACTAGATTAGTTGGATAAAATCCAAATATCGATCAACGAAAAAAAAATAATAGAGTTGAAAAAGGATGATGCAATTAGCATTAGCGAGTTGGGAACATAGGCCATTGAATACGTAAACATAGCTAAAGTCCAAGGAAAGAAAATGTTATTCTTGTTTCTACGTTTTCTTTCACACACGTATGATTTCCTTTGCATCATCAGCACTTAGAAAATGTTATTTTGGCTATAGGCACTAAAAGGACTTCTCAAAGGAAGCTTTAGATTTTGAAGCATCAATATCAAGGCCATAAATGGAAAATCCATATTTCATTATTGTTTTTTGTAGCAGTAGAAATCCTATTTTTTATTTTTTATTTATAAGAATGGTTACGATCTTTATGAAATTCTTTTTCCAAATGAAATTCTATAGGATCCAGGGTAAACAAATCCTCGTTCATAGGCTCCCTAGTACCTGTATCAATTGAAAGTTTGATTCCATGAACTATTTATTTTCAAATGATATCGACATTGTTCACAAATACAAATATTCATTTTTAAACATATTTTTTAATAATTTAAATTTAAATTATAACGATTTTTACAAAAATTTATTTATTTATTTTTTGGGTTTTATGAAGATCATTCCAACTTTCTTTCAAATTGAATTTACTTGTAAAAGAGAAGTGAATCTCTTATTGGGAATAGGTTTTATCTTCTTCTCTTCCATTTCAATCAATGAAAAAGTAGATCAAGTTGGAAATACTTACAAGGTCAAAGCCAAATTGTACTAATGTCTAAGTTTACTTGGTCATCTTTTGAATGGACCCATGATTTTGCCGGCTGTATAATTAATGTATATCCTTTGTCTTTCAGTTTATCAGCTTTCAATATAGTGACAAACTTTATGAGTCATAAATTTTGATAAATGTGTTTGCATTTGTTGTATTATTTTTGTTTTTCTTCTTTGAACTACTTATTGAACCTTTGAATTTTTATGATGAAATATACAATTTATAAAGAGTAAGTTAAGTGAGCTGTATTTTTAAGAAATACTTTTTTTTTTTATATTAAAATTTGAAATCGAGATCACTTGATTGAGGAAAGAGATTGTGATCACTATATTGTCTTTTTGGAGACTTTTTAAGACATGCTTTTAGAACTCGACTTCTCGACCCATTTGAAAAATCTTAACTAAATTTTTTTCGATTTGTAATATTTTATTTTATTTTATTTATAATATTTTTAAATTACAAAAATATAGAATTTTGTAAATAAAAATCAAAATTTCTCTATAAAAGTACTAAATTTTATTATTACATTAATAAAGCAACCTCAACTTTTCTAAACTGGGCTTATGGTTTTGTATAAGAGTAGAATCACTTTGATCGCTGATATAAATATATATATTGTATAAATCATCAGTATTTGATAATCATTTTGAATTTGATTAAATCCGACTTGAATCAAATTAAAATCTTAGGGAACAAAACTTTTCCAACGTCTACTTTCTCTATATACCAGACTTGAATCTTATTTAAGAGACACTACTGTCCAATTAATGGACTAACTAGGTATTTAAATATATATATATATATATATATATATATATTTATATATATATATGTGCATATATACACACATATATACATATATATTTTACTTTTATATAAATAAAGAAATAAGTTAGACTTATTTAGCTTTACATTTTTTTGGGGGGAGGGGACGAAGATTGAGAATAGAACATATACAAAATTGAATGCAAAATGGAAAAACAAAATTTAAACAATTAAAAATATAATCTTGTGTTATTTAATGGTTATATTTCTAAAACTGCTCGTAATCCAAATCTTGAGGAGGATCAAACCAAACCAAACCACCTTTCTCGTTGGGACTGATGTGGAATATGGTTTTTAATTTTTTTTTTCTAATTCTTAATTTCTCTAATTTTTAATTCTCTAATTTTTTTAGTTTCTTAATTTTTCTATTAATTCTCAAATTTCTCTAGTTTCCTAGTTTTTATAGTTTTTTAATTTTTGGAATTTGCATTCCCTAAAAATACTTATAATATTTCATTATTTTGACATATTTCAATAATAATATTTCTTTTAGAATATAATACTCTTTTGAGAGTTCTAGGGTTTGTCTCTTTACAAACTCTATTGTCTTCTTTCTATTTTTTCCGTGTTAGGTGGTATTAGAGTCAAGACTTTCCCTTACGATGACCAACCAGGACGGTGAAGGTAGTACTCTTTTTAACGTATTCAGAGAGTTGCGAACCGTGACGACTATAATTTAAACTCTATCTATTCGAATGGAGTAGAGAGAAATAGAATCATAGACATTGTGAGCAAATCAAGGCAATCTAGGATGTGAAGGTGATGGCAGGAGAATTGCTCAAAGATCTCACTTCAATCCTATATTACCATAACAATCTCGTAAGGTTCAAATCAATGAGAATGATTCTTTAAACAAGGAGATTGTTGAGTTTTTAGATCATAACCCTAACTCTAGGATAATTCGTCAATATCGACAAGAAGAGTTTTGGTTGAAGGTGGACATCCATTCCTTCAATGGAAATTTAAATATCGAAAATTTCTTAGAATGGATAGCAGAAGTTGAGAGATTTTTTGACTTTACATAGATTCCAGAGGAAAAACAAGTAAAGTTGTTGGCATATCGATTAAAAGGTGAAACTTCATCATCGTGGGAACAGACTTAGGTCTAACGAAGGTGTTTAGAAAAACAACCAATAAGGTTTTGGCCAAAAATGAAGAAGATGCTGGTAGCTAGATTTCTTCTCCTAGATTATGATTAGTTTTTGTTTCATCAATACCAAATGTTGATGCAAGGATAAAAATCTGTGACTGAATATATTGCAGATTTCTTGCGAGTATCTGCACAGAATAATTTGATGAAAATTGAAGGTCAACAGGTAGCGAGATATAGTCATGGATTGAAACCTATAATCTATGATAAAATTGGCTATCAGATCATTCTAATTCTCAGCGAAGCCCAAAATATAGCCCAAAGAGTAGAGTCAATGGGGTTTAGGGAATATTATGGGAATAAACCCTTAGGCCAGACATCTAGGGCAAACCCAAAAGTCAGTACATGGTTCAGTTCTGAACCTGTGAAAAAAGATGTGGTAGAAAAGGAGCCTATGAATAAACCAACGAACAACAATCGCTACTTGAAGTCGACGAGAGATAAGTGTTATAGGTGTGAACAAGTTGGACACAAGTTTAACAATTGCTCTCAACACCATCAAGTTCTTTTAGCCAGCATTGATAGGGAGGATAATGAAAGGTCTGATAATGAGGAAGAATGAATCTGTGAGTCAGATGGAGAAGATAAAGATGTGCAGACTCAGGTGGTTAGAAAGGTATTGTTGGCCCCTAAGCGAGATGATATGCAATGAAATGTGTTCTTTCGAACTAGATGCACAATTTCTAATCCTATTTTTGAATTAATCATTGATAGTGATAATTGTGAAAATATTATTTTGCGAGATCTGGTGGATGCTTTGAAATTACCTATTGAAAAACATCCTGAACCTTATAATATTGTGTGGATTACGAAGGGGGAGGGAATTAGAGTGAAAGAAAGGTGTTGAGTACCCTTAACTTTTGGTAAATATTATAGATATGGTGGATATGGATGCCTGCCACTTACTGTTTGGCAGGCCTTGACAGTTTGATTTGGATGCAATTCATAATGGTCGAGAAAATACTTATCGGTTTGAGAAGAATGAGCAAAAAATTACCTTGCTGCCATTAGGTTCTAAGCAAAATTCTGAGTCTCATAAAGTTTCAAATTTCTTAACTATTACCCATTCGGATTCTGATTTCACGACAGAATCAACACACCGAAGAAATTCATGTCTTAGTGGTTAAAGTAGTCCTTTTGGTAGGAGCCGGTGGACTCAGGATAGGGGTTCCAAGTTTGGTTAGTGATTTGTTGAATGAGTTTCAGGAGCTAATGCCTGATGAACACCCAGTAGAACTCCCTTCAATAAGAGATGTTCAACATGCCATTGATCTGGTACCTGGAGTTAGTTTGTTAAATTTACCCCATTATTGGATGAGTCCCAAGGAGAGTGAGATTTTACAGCAAATGGTGGAGGAGTTACTTGATAAGGGGTTAATCCAGGTCAGCAAGAGTCCATGTGCAGTACTTACTTTATTGACTCCAAAGAAGGATGAGAGTTGGCGAATATGTGTGGATAGCCGAGCAATCAATAAGATCACAGTGTGGTACAGGTTTCCAATTCCTCGACTTGAGGATATGCTTGATAGGTTGTCTGGTGTGAAAGTTTTCACAAAGATTGATCTACGAAGTGGATATCATCAGATTCGAATTAGACCGAGAGATGAGTAGATGACGACTTTCAAGATTAAGGAGGGCCTCTATGAATGGCTTGTTATGCCATTTCGGCTTTCTAATGCTTCCAACACATTTATGCGGTTGATGAATTAGGTGCTAAAACCATTTATAGGTAAATTCGTTGTAATTTATTTTGATGATATTTTGAATTACCGCACTAATGAGGCCGAACACTTGGAGCATCTGCGGCATGTTTTGGCTCTTTTGCAGGAAAATAAGTTGTATATTAACTTGAAGAAATATAACTTCTTACAGTTGAATCTAATTTTCCTAGGATTCGTAGTCAGTGGTGAAGGGATTGGAGTAGATGAGGAGAAAGTGAAGGCAATTTGGGACTGGCCAACACCGAAGTCAGTATCTGAGGTTCGAAGTTTTCATGGCCTAGCTACCTTCTATAGGAGGTTCATTCGCAACTTCAGCACTATTGTAGCACCTTTAACAGACTGTTTAAAGAATGGTCAATTTAGATGGGGAGTTGAGCACGAGAAAAGTTTTGTCAAGAAAAGTTATGATAGCCCCTGTGTTAGCACTTCCTAACTTTGACAAATTATTTGTTGTGGAATGTGATGCTTGCGGAGTTGGACTTGGAGCAGTTCTTTCTTAAGAGGGATGACCTGTTACTTATTTTAGTGAGAAGTTGAGCAAAGCATGCCAACAATTGTCGGCTTACGACCAGGGACTTTATGCTATTGTTCAGGCCTTAAGGAATTGGAATACTATCTCATCCAAGATCAGTTTATTCTGTATACTGACCACCAGGCTATGAAGTATATTAATAGTTAGAAGAATGTTAACAAGATGCATGCCAAGTGGATTGTTTATTTATAGTAATTTCCCTTCACACTGAAGCGTAAGTCAGGAAGTCAGAATAGGGCCGCTGATGCTTTGAGTAGGCGTGCAACTTTGTTGGTAACTTTGAGTCATGAGGTTATAGGTTTTAAGGTCTTTTGTGAACTGTATGCTGATGACGATGATTTTGCAGAGATCTGGGGCAGGGTTCCTTTCAAAGAATTTTATAAACATAACGGGTATCTTTTTAAGGGAAACTGATTGTATATACATCGTACATGTTTAAGGGAAAAATTAATTCATGATTTGCAAGAGGGGTGGCTTGAATTGACATTTGAGGCCAGAGAAGACTATATCCAGTTTGGAGGAGTAGTATTATTGGCCTCAATTAAAGCGAGACGTGGGCAAGTTTGTGAGTCGTTGCTACACGTGTCAGACGGCTAAGGGTCAGTCACAAAATACTGTGATTTATATACCTTTACCAGTCCCCAAAACCATCTGGGAGGATCTGTCTTGGATTTTATTTTGGAACTACCTCACATTCAGTGTGAAGTCGATTCTGTTTTTATTGTTGTCAACAGATTTTTCAAAAATGGTGCACTTTATTCTATACAAGAAAACTTCAGATGCTTCACATGTGGTACGATTATTCTTCAGGGAGGTAGTATGTTTACATGATATGCCAAAGTCTATTACTTCAAATCGTGACACCAAATTTCTCAACAATTTTTGGATGACCTTGTGGCGCATGTTTGATATTTCCTTGAATTTCAATAGCATAGTCCATCCCCAAACGGATGACCAAACTGAGATTGTTAATCGAATCTTGGATAATCTTGTTCGTTACATTTGCAGGGATCATCCAAAATAATGGGATCATGCTTTACCTCAGGCGGAGTTTGTATTCAATAGTGCTATTCATAGATCCACAGGAAGATCACATTTCTTGGTTGTTTATCAGAAGTCATCTTGACATGCTGTAGACTTGGTGAAGTTGTCGTAACTCCTGGGATATAGCTCTGCAACAGCAAATTTAGCCAAGAATGCATAGGCCATTCAAGAGGAGGTTCGTCAGAAGTTGCTGGAGACCAATCAGAAGTTCAAGAGTGTTGCAGATAAACACCGCCGAGTTAATTTGTTTACGGTCGGTGATATGGTGATGGTTTTCCTTCGACGCGAGAGGTTTCTAGTTGGCCAGTATCATAAGTTGCAGTCTAAGAGGTATGGTCCTTACAAAATCATGCACAAGATCAACGACAATGCCTACATGGTGAACTTGCCTGAATCAATGAGTATTTCTCACACTTTCAATGTAGTTGACTTGTCACATTATCATCCATCTAACACTCCTTTATATTCGGGCCACTCGAGAGTGAGTTTTTTTTCAAGTAGGGGGGATTGATGTGGAACATTGTTTCTAATTTTTTTTTAATTCTTAATTTCTCTAACTTTTAGTTTCTTAATTTTTCTAGTTTTCTAATTTTTCTACTAATTCTTAAATTTCTCTAGTTTCCTAGTTTTTATAATTTCTTAATATTTGAAATTTGCATTTTCTATAAATACTTATAATGTTTCATTATTTTGATATATTTTAATAATAATATTTGTTTTAGAGTATTAATTCTCTTTTTAAAGTTTAGGGTTTTATTTCTTTACAAATCCTATTGTCTTTTTCCTATCTCTTCCATGTTAAGGACGTATGACTGCACTACGCAACATTTTAAATACACTTACACTCACATGAGCATGCACATACACACATTTTATTTTATTTTATTTCACTTCGACATATTTTGATTAATGCACTGTGCGTATGATAGTGGAATTTTGTGGATTTTTTTTTTCTTTTTTAAATTGCATGCTGCAATTTGTGTTTATTTCTTTAAAAGTACACTTCTTATATAAAATTATGAGCATTTTCATCTTGGAGTGACACACTTATATGCCGTATAAAAATTCATATAAATGTAATAACATAACTAATGTAAGATCACTTTCTAATCAAAATCTTAGTATACATATAAGATGATTGGTGCATTATTTCACTTATAGTCCTCTTTTCTTAATGTTAAGAGTTGAACATTTTCAATTCAAAAGTTCAAACTTACTTGTAATATGATAATGCCTGAACTAATACCCATTAAAATATAATCATAGGTGATTGAATCTTGAATATATAATCTCTGGTCAGGAAAAAAAAAAAACTATATTGTAACATTTAGTGTCCCACCTTATTTTATAATTCTATTGAGCACTTGTTTAGTTAATCTTCAGTGAGGGAAAAAAAATAATAAAAAAGATTAGCCTTGTATTGTAATTCAAAAACTGTGTAGAAATAATGAAATATAAGGAATTCAAGGTTCTAACTTTGATACATTATGTTCCTTTAAACCACAACAATAACAATAACCTACACTTTCTATTTCAAAATTTAAAATCGGTCATATGAGAAACAAATATTAAAATCGAAAAAAAAGATTTAGTTTGTGCGGATTCTCCTACACTACTCATTCCTATTTAAGACCATCTCTTTAACTAAATCCATCATTATCATATTTAATGGCATACATTTACATTTTATTAAGTCTCATATATTTAAGTTCTCTACCTTCCTAACAGGTAGGTCTTTAGGCCTTCGCAGCACATATCCAAACCATCTCAGACGGTATTCTCATATTTTATTTACAATTAAACTAATCCTAATTTATTACGTATCTCGTCTTTTATAATTCTATCATTTTTAATTTTCTCACATATCTATCTAAACATTCTTATTTCAATTATAACTATTTTTTATTGTTTTTGTTGTTTAATGGCATGTTCCTTTAAACCGAAAAACCACAAATTCATTTGCTGCTCCAAGTCTAACCCTCTAATGCTATTCCCTTTGTGAATTATTACATGTGCATACTGTGTGAATAATTATTACCATCCTCCTTGTAAGTCTTGACATTTTGCCGAAATTTTTCATGTAAACATCAGGCACACTAAATCTTTCCCGATGTTTTTTCAACATGTTTTCTTTAGTCGGTATAATTTAGTGACGACAAGAAAATGTCGGGAATGGTAAAATAAAAATGTTCGAAAAAATATATTTTCTTGTAGTGTTAGTTTCTAAACTAGCATAACCATGGGACATCAGAAGTGGGAAGTTTATTGTTGGTATTTTTTTTTTTTTTTTTTTGGGATAGTAATTGTTCACATTTTCCTAATTAAAAAAATAAACTTCTGCAATAAAAATGTAAGGGCGCATTTAGTTATAGAAAACGTTTTCTAGTTTTTCATTTCTAATTTTCTTATATTTTCTATCTCTAAAGAAAAGAGTAGAAAATTTAGAAAATATGTTCAAAAGATACATATTTTCCTCTCTCTAATTTTCTCTAAGAATTTGAAAAATATTAAAAAATACTGGTTTATTTATAACGAAAAACAATAGAAAATACTTCTGGGCTATTTTATATTTCTCTTCATAAAATTTGAAAACCGTGTTTTCTAATTTTCATTTTCAAAAATTGAAAACTAGAGTATTTGAATACAGTTTCATTTTCTTAGAAAATATTTTCTGAAAAATACATTTATTTTTCACAACTAAACACACCCTAAGTGTTTGGAAAGAATAGAAATTATAAAAGCATATATATATATTTATTTATTTATATAGCATAAACCAAGTTTCCATTTAAGTCAAAAGAAGTGAATGCTCTCTCTCTCTACGATAATCTATTTTCGTGTCTATAATTTCCTTGATCATCAAGAAGATTACCAAATTTGGAAGTTGAGATGTTTGCAAAGTTCATCTCTATTCAACAATTTAGAGAAGATCTCCAATTTTTTTTTGAAAGATTGTTTTTTCTCATTTCTAAAAATATTTTTTCCTTTAAAAAAAAAAAAACTTTGATGATAATACCCAAGAACAAACACAAAAAAGTTTAGAAGCTACTTTTTTTCTTCCTTTCTTTCCTTTTATGGTATGGGCCAAAACCTTATATTTCTCTAAAATTAAACGAAAAATAAGAGTCATAAGAATAAGTAAACATATCTTTTGGGGCAACAGTTTCTTTTACCAAGCTACCCACCAAAAAAATATTGTTGGAACATAAAATTTCCACTTGGAGACAATCAATGGTATGAAACATTTTTATTATGAAAAAATAGCATGTCACAGTTGAATTTATGGGATGAGGACATGTAAGGGTCTTGACTCATGTAATCCTATCAGGTGGCCATTTAGTAACATTCAAGGTCACCAACTAATCTAATCCTTATCACATATTAAGCATTCTCATTCCCCTAGTAAACAACTCTCACTCACTCTCTCTCTCTCTCTCTCTCTCATGTTGGGGCACGAGAAGACGAGGTGCTCTCCACCTGCCCAGTCGCACGCGACCCCACACAAACCCTAAAATTTCAAACACTCCACAGAAAGAAAGAGAAAAGAATTCAAGACACCAAAATGCCCACATACATGCACGGACAGACACAACACAAGGAACAAGAATAGTGAGAGAGAGAGAAAGCAAATAGGGGGAAAAAAAAAAGGAAAAACCCAAAAGAAAAAAAAAAAGATTCAACTGCACCCGGCCGAGCTCAGCTCTGGAATTCACAAACAGGGACAACACAGCCTACAAGAGAGAGAATAGAAAGCTTATAGGAAGAAAAAGAAGTATAGTTGTATGTGTTGTTTTGTAAAGTTTTCATCTATTTATTTTTTTGTGCTGTTGTTTAACTTATACTCTCTTTTGGGTTTCTGATTCTGTTCTTTGTTCTCTGAGTCATCTCTCCCCTTAGTTCTATTTCCTTTTTGGGGAGGTTTCATCATGCCCTTCTTCTTGTTCACTCTCTTTTCTCCTTAACCTCTCTCTCTCTTCTTGATTCCGTACAAATTGCATCTAATTCTCTTCTCACTTACATCTATCCGTTCCCCTCTCTCTCTCTTTCTCTCTTTCTCACATCAAATCCTGTGGTACAGTAATCACAAATTTTTCCAAATTTTTCTTGTTAAACAAGCTCTAAGGGTTTGACTTTTCTTACCTCAAGAAACTTGCTGGGGCTGGCTTTCTCCTATATTGTGCTGTGTCTGTGATTACTGAATTTTTTTATTTGAAAAGAAAAAACCAGCAAGTCTGGCAAATAGGTGGTGGGCTTCTCAGGTGGGTCTGCCAGGTATAGACCTGGCAGGCAACAACTCACCTCTCATATACAAGCGAGATCGTGAAACTTCCATAGCTGAACCACTGACCCACCACATAGTTGATGAGGATGAAGACAAAGACGCTGTGGATGAGCCTAAAGAAGGCGCGGTCGAGACAGGAACTCGCAGGCCAAGAGGCCGTCCACCGGGCTCCAAAAACAAGCCTAAACCACCAATTTTCGTGACAAGGGATAGTCCAAACGCCCTCCGTAGCCATGTCATGGAGGTGACTAGTGGCGCTGATGTGGCCGAAAGTATGGCACAGTTCGCCCGGCGGCGCCAACGTGGTATCTGCGTTCTTAGCGGGAGCGGGTCAGTGGCCAACGTCACGCTCCGCCAACCCGCCGCACCTGGTGCTGTTGTGGTGCTTCATGGGAGGTTTGAAATTCTTTCTCTTACAGGTACTTTCTTGCCCGGGCCCGCCCCGCCGGGTTCAACCGGGCTGACGGTCTACCTAGCAGGTGGGCAGGGTCAGGTTGTGGGTGGGTGCGTTGTTGGGTCGCTTGTTGCCGCTGGCCCTGTAATGGTTATGGCTGCAACATTTGCTAATGCAACATATGAGAGACTTCCTTTAGAGGATCAAGAGGATGGTGATGCAAATGCGGGCAGTACTGGGCAGAATCAGATAGCAGGGGGGTCAGGCGGGTCACCACCAGGGCTCGGGAGCACTGCGGGGCTACACGGACCGAGCGGGCTGCCTGACCCATCATCGCTTCCGGTCTACAATTTGGCTCCAAATCTGCTCCCTAATGGCACACAATTAGGGCATGAGGCGTATGGATGGACACACGGCCGGCCGACGCCATTTTAAGTGAAGAAACCAAAAGGGTAAATGCAAATTTTCATCAATCTTGCTTTGTTGTTTATTTAGATACTGGAATGAGGATAAGGAGATGGTTTAGAGCTTTGGGTGAGGGAAGAGAACACAATCTTATGTGTTTCTCTCATTGTACATTTGCTTTTGTGTATCTTTTCTTGCATAGTATATCTCTTTTACAATAAGAATGATTGATGATGATGAACTTCTTTAGTCTTTAGTTGTTTCTTTCTCAACCTCAAATTTTTAATATGTTTTTCCTTACCTATCTATTTGCATCAAGATCATGATGATGGTGGAGTTTCTTCTTTAGTTTTGTAGTTCTTTCTTTCTCATCCTCAAGTTTAGTATTTTTAAATTTTCCTTATCTTATGGTCTAGATTAACTCTCTCATTTAAACAATTAGCTGGTTTTTTTTTTTTTCTCCCCTCTTTTTAGTTTCTTTCTCCAATGTAGTTATTTCTTTTTTTTTTTTGGGAGGGGGGTTGTGCATGTGGTAATGAACTTCCTAGGCTTAATATTTGGAGATTGATAATTGAATTTGAGAGGCTACAAGTCCTTCAAATATAGTTGATTTAGTTGGGCTGACAACTTAAAAATTGGATGTCAGATGCTTGTGAGAGTACTGGTTGAAGCTCAGAGGTAAAATTCATGGGGAGGAGAAGAACCTCCAATTTGAAGATCATTTAGTTGGCCTATTTTCACTTAATTAGGAGAGCTAGAGGGTTAGACAAATGGAAGCATCTATCACGAATTGTTTCCTTGTAGATATGTGTCGGTTTGAAGGTTAAACGAAAATAAAGTAGAACTTTAGTAATTTTTTCTAAAAAGCATTTTCTATCAAAATTACCCCAATAGAAAGGTTTGCCAACCACACCATGTCTGCATTTGATGGTCGGCAGAGGCGGATCTAAGAAGGGACCAGGGTGACAAATTGCACCTTCTCAATTTTTTAAAATTCAATTAGTATTTATAATCCTTATTTATTTTGTATCCACTTAACTTCTTTTTAAAAACTCATTTATTTGACTAAATTCTATGTAATTTTTTTTTCAAAAACCCACCACATACCAAAAATAAGATATAATATCACTATCATATATTTTAAATTAATAAAAAAATATTTTGTAATTTTTAAAGTAAAAAAAGAAAAAAAAAATAAAATTACATCTCTAAAAAATATTAATTTGACATTGACAATTCCATTTAAACACTCTTTTCCTTTTCTCTTCCTTCCCTCCTTCCTTGAACTTTCTCTCTCCTCTCTCTCGGCCTCTCTTTCCATCTATTTTGTTTTTCCCTTTCATCTTTTTTCCCTATCCTTTCCATTTCCTCTATGCCTCTCTACTATCTCTCTTCTTTCCACATCAGTGGCGGACCTACATACACATGAGGGTGGGTAATTGCACCCCCTCAATTTTTTTTTTATTTTCTAAAATTCAATTAGAAAAATACAATCCTATTGATGTTAGGTTATATTTTTTGCGAAAAGTTTTAATGATAGTAGTGCGTATATGCTATATTTGCACCTCCTTTTAATTCTTTGCACCCTCTGACTCTCGATTCTAAGTCCGTCACTGTTCCACATCTCTGATTTTCTCTTTATATTTTCTTCACTTATTGAATAGCAAAATCTCCATTCTCTGATTTTTTCCGATTAACTATCGAAACTATCTTCAAATTTGAAAAAAAAAATCCATTCTTTACCCATGAAAAACTCATTCTTTACCCATAAAAAAATCTCCATTCTCTGATTTTTTCGGTGTTTAATCAGTTGTTAGTACAGAGTTATTTGGATATGGTGAATGTGGATGGAATTTTTTTTTTCTTTATCTGTAAGTGCAATGTTATTGGTATCACTATAAATTCTTTTTGAAATTCAAAAAAAGATGATTTAATATTTGCAGTATAAATGTTTTGCGTCCCGTCTCTGGGTCTTAGGTTCGCCACTAATGATCGGAAAAAGTAGCCCTTCCCTCCTTTCATGGGTATAGTTTTGGTTGCTGCTTTTAGTTGGTGAGTAGCCACGCTTCTTTATTTATTTAATTAATATTTTTTTTTAACTTTTTTGATGAATAGTAGGCAATACTTAAGTAAAGAGCTGCAGAAAACATAGTTACATAATTGTCAAGATGAGCATTTCTGAATTTTTTTTTTATTAGGAATCCCACGTAGTAGTTGAAATTAAATTGTGTATACTCCTATTAATTTGGAGAACATCCTCATATTCTAAAACCAAACTAACAAAATATTTTAGAACCAAAAAAAAAAAAAAAAATAGGCTGCAATTAGTAAATTTCTAACTCAAAAGGGCATGAATAAAAAATGATAAGCAGCCAAATAAACAGTGACAACTTGGAGTTTATTATAAAGCTATGCATGTGATTATTATATAATAATCTTGTGTCACAGTGCTTTTGCAACACAATCCATTAGAAAAAACAAAGTTAGATGCCTGTTTTTGTTTTATAAAATTGAAACACAACGTGAAGATACTTGTAGGTTTGTTTCTTTTTTTTTTTTTTTTTCCTTCCTTCATCAACCCATATTCGGATTTTGACCAACTATTCCAGTCCGAGTATTGTGAGGTTATTGAGGGGATGACTTTCTCAAATCCTTTTTCTCCATTTTCAAAAATTGAATTCAAAACCTCTGATCAGGGAGTAGAATGACTTGTAGGGTTCTTTAAACCCTACCTCATTTTCTTACACAAAACTACTTTTCTTGGCTAGTACGCATAAAGACATCATGATTCTATTACTCACTCTGATTTGGGATAAGTCTCAAGTCATTGTATTTCCTGTACCAGTCCACATAAAGAAATCCGTTAGGTTAGAAAATTTTTTTTAAAAAAATACGAATTATTATAACTGTTTATCCTTCTTGGATATATGGCCAAATTATAAATTTATGTTAAGACACGAAATACAAAAAGGAAGAAGTTGGGTAAAAAGAGTAAAAGATATAATTTTTAGGAAAAAGGGTTTTGGCAATATTTTAAAGACTTTTGGTGTTTTTTTTTTTAAATAAATATTTTTAGTGATATTATTGAGATTTTAGTGCATTTTCTGAAATTTTATTAATGGTTATATGTCGTAATTTTTTTTATATAATCTTTTCATACAACAATTTGAACATTAAAAATCTATCACTTGCTAATTTTAAGAAATTACAATGGCCTCTTCTAATTTTCTCTGTTGATCGAAGTACCGGATGATTTTGTATCCATCTAAATGGGTCAAAGGATTATTAGAGAGAGAAAAAAGGGGGACAAAAAAAAGGAGTGAAATTTCGAATATTGGGTGGTCAGAGACTAAATAAAAAAGAGTGGCTTCCCACAAAGAGGATATCTTATAAATACTCACAATGATGGTAACAAATTTTAAAATGAAACAGAGTATAATGAAATGAAGAGATTTATATAATTGAGCTCGTTTAGTAGGATAAAGATTTAATTGTTGTCGTTATTGTTTATGATGGAAACAAGTTTATATGAATTTTATATTTTCCTGGTAATTGAGAAGATCTGTTATAGGAACTTTTATATCATATGATTGTTTAATATTTGAAAGACGTCTAAGTCTGTAAAAAGTTATTTACAACCAATGGTAATTACATGGGATTTATGATCATTTGACTTGGGATGGAACATGTAGATTTTAATACAAAAGTATGATTTCTTTTACAAGAACATGAATTTATGGAACACTACATCTTGAAAAGTAGTTAAGTTCATTTGAAAAAATTATCTTCTTACCTGCGTTAAGGATCACATATGTATGTTAGATGAAATCTTAAATTATTAGTTGAACTTTAGGAGGACGTCTCTATGATGGGATATACAAGAAAGGAAAGGGGGGGAGTGTGTGATAGAGAGAGAGAGAGAGAGAGAGAGAGAGAGAACATATTTAATCATGTTTGCTTCACCCCATCCACATCTTTTATACTTTCATCATTTTAAAGATTTGCTAAAGTAAAAGGATTAGGACCTGTTCTTGCCACTACAATTTTCTTTCAAAATAAAATAATACAAGTAAAAGAAACTTTGAAATTGATTAATTTTCTTGAATGCTACTTATATATGCATCTCAAGTCAAGCCAGAGAGATATTTTTTTGTAAACTGAGTGTTATTTTTATTCATCTAAATCTGGATAAGCAAAGATCTATGCAACCACAGCCTCATGAACACACCTCAAGCTTTTGATGTGTTGAATGAAGAAAATGTGACATTTTTCCCTAAACAATATATGAGTCAAAGAATCTTTACTCAAATAGGAAATTGCCTATGAAATGTTCCAAAGGAATTTTCAGCCAAAATCAGTTCATTTTGGGCATGAAATGAGAAGAGTTGCAGTTGCAGACCACAGAAGTCCCTTTCAATATATTTATATATTTATCAATCTGACCCATCAAAAATTGCCCGCGAACATCTCCCACACAAATGTATTGCTCACTTCACAACTTGGTTTAATGAGAAAGATACTATATCCCTTAACTAAGAATCGGGTTAGAATCTTGAGAATACAAAGAATTATATTAAAAAAGTTCTCTCTTAAAGAGAGTCCGACAATAACTCGGGTCAGATTAGTCGGATTAAGATTCTGGACACTGATTGGTCTAAGTAACAAAAAAAAAAAAAAGCCCTAATGTATTGCTCGCTAAGAATATCCGAGCAACACCAAATTTGTCAAACAATTCAGTTGAAGAACACTGAACCTACTTGTCTGCAAAGTGGAAATTTACTGTGATTGGAATCTTGTGCATTCACAGTCAAATTGGAGCAAAGCCATCCCCAGTTGATTCTGTCACATTACACTTTCGTCTCACATTCTATCAGCTTTGCAAATAAAAGCATAGTGAACAGGAAAAAAAATAGTAAGACAGAACCCACTACTACTGAATTATAGGAAATGGTTTTTAGTAATGTTCAGTCTAAATTCCATGACTGGTGAACAGATTGAAAGGGAAAAGAAATGGTTTTTGGTGTGTTTTAATAGGGACTAAACAAAATTAAAGACTTTATTGGGCTTTTTCACATTCTAAATGAGAATTAAAGAGGAGTCCCACGGGTCAGAGCAACATGGAGGACCACCATCACATGGGATTCCCATGTCAAAGTTAATGATTCTGTTTAATTAATTAGCAACTTGGGTACGACATTCTAAAGATAAAGACGCAATACAGATGGACCCTTTTGAGCAATAATTACTAACTTCAAGATTTTAATAATAATCTTCACTTGAAAAGGCCAATCAACCCACAAATTTGATCCTCCTATTCGTACCACTTCCCTTCTCCTTATGTGCAAGGCACAAAACCAATTATGCCCATTTAAGAAACTAAGAAGCCAATTATGGACATTGCCTAGAAGAGAATCTTCTAAACCTATAGTTAATGAAATTTAGACCACCCACTATGGCCCAATCAAAAAATGCCTTGGAGACTTGATGAGAACCAATGGTGGGGCTGCGGCTTACATCAGCCAAGAGAAAATGAGGAACATGTTAGCTTCATTTTCAAGTCCATGTTGATATGCACTAATTTAGTCAAGCCGTGCGGAGGCGGTGGAGTACACATCATCCTCAAATCCCATTAGACATTTTAACCTAATTTACCAAAAAAAAAAAAAAAAGAAAACAAAACAAATCAGTGTTGTTAGCGTAATGATAGGACGTAAATTGGTATAATGACATTTTAACATAATTTCTCAAACAATTTAATTACCAATGCAACAATGATATTCATTTGAGCCTAACTTGAGTTGGACTCATCATAGGCTCTTTCAAACTCAACTAAAGATTAAGCTTTCAATGTGAACTTGCTAAATTGACAAGATAGACCTGATAGATATCATATTTATTAATCACAGAAACAGAAAGGTGATGAACAAATGATATATCCAATCTTCAAATCAAGTAAATGGGGCTTAAAGAAATCCAAACCTCACCCAGAAAAAGGAGAAAAATAAAATTTCCCAATTTGGGGGTGAGAGGACTCAGACCAAGAATGAATTCAAAGGAAGAGTGGAGACACACCATCACACCATGAGGCCTCAAAATTCAGCTGCATATAATATGACTAAGATTTCTCCAGATTTTGTCTGGTTGGTTTGCACTGTAAGAATCTAAATCAAAATTTGGAGTAAATAACTTGGAAGGCAATGTGGGATGGAATGAATCAACCAACAACTAAGGAAACTAAATCAACGTTGGTCCCAAATCACATCATCATAGACCACACGTTACATGGTAAAACAAAATGAAGTTACCTAAAAACAAAAAAGAAGAAACGAAAATATTTTCTTTCGAGAAAGAAAATAAAAGGTGAAAAGACAAAATGGGGTGGAAGTCGAGATATCAGCTCCCCAAAAAATGGTGGGGCCCAAAATCAGGAATCAGTAGTTTTTGCTTGTGTGGAAGTATCTCTTATGGATTGGAGGTCCTACAAATCTGTTTTGGTCCGTCAAATGCGGGGTAGAAACTTTTTCTGGGCTTTGCTTTTCTGGCACTCTCTCTCTCTCTCTCAAAACCAAACCAAAGGTAAAATATAAATAACACAATAAAAAATAAAGAAAAAAAAACAGAAAACAAGGAAATGCACCAGCCGGGAATCGAACCCGGGTCTGTACCGTGGCAGGGTACTATTCTACCACTAGACCACTGGTGCTTCTTGTTTGCTGCCTGTTGGTGTAAAAGTTTTCTTCTGCACTTCATATTTGTTATACAAACTTGATCCCTAAGACTCGTTTCCTATAAAAGTTATATCATTCTATTTTATTTTCTACTAACAAAAGATAATATCTTATTATACAATTAAGATCATATTTTTTTCTAGTATCAATTTAAGAAACAAAACAAACTACCAAAATAGAAAACAAAATCTTATTTTAATAGTTGTTCTTTCAAATGGACAAGGAAGCGAACAAAGGAGGACAACGAGAATGAGACAACCATTTAAGAAATGCAAGCTAAGAGACGGGGGCAATAACAAGAGTCAAAACCAACATGTAATTACCTTGCAAATTAGACTAGAGATGAGTGACCCACCAAAGTCATGAAGCACAAACGCACAACCTAATACATTGATGAAACGGAATAAAATTACAAAAATTTCACACTACGTTATAAACTTTGGTATTTCTATGTCGACGAACATATACTCATCGGTAAAAGACATAAGAAATGCAAAACTAGAGTACCAAAGTGCTGCTTATTGATAAGTATTATGTTAAACAATATTATATATTACAATGTTTGGTTTACCTTTTCTCACCCCAAGCCCTAAAAGTTAATAATGGGAGATTTCATTAATAGATATGGTAATTTAATACAACATATAGACAAAGGATGAAAATTAAAAGAGCTTGTGCTGGTATAAGATTTCCAACAAGGGCAGCCAAATGAGAAAATACTGTTTTTCAGTCTTGAATATGCCTTACTTCGGGAATGTGAATTCCAAATAAAGAAAGAGGATACTTGCACTGCTTATTTACTGTTATTATGGAGATGAACTCCACTAAGAGCTATGTGGATCACAACCAATTACTAAAGAAATCTTTCAACAATATCTCGAAGAAATAATGTTAGTAGAAATATCATTACTCCTAAAATGAATGCATTGGCATCTTATGGGATGACATTTCACAAAGGTATCACCTTTCACATTTAAGATAGCAGCATTAGATTTTACACAATCCAAGTCCTTTACAGAAGGGCTGTCAAGTAACCCAAAAAACACCTATATTTGTGAGTTGAACCGAAGCAAACATCAAGTTACTCTTTCAACACTACTTGCAGCCTAGTATTTTGGTCTAATTAGTGCGCATAGAACCCATATAAGCAAAGGATGGAAAAATGATTCAAACCTAAAGATGAATGGGTAAAAGCATCAACTTGAAAAATTAAGAATGCTGTCCAGTTGAAACATTTGTTTGAATAACATCATCCTATAAATTTCAAACTTAACATGGGATAACTAGAAAATCGAACCTTCTTTTAGTATTGTGACAATAATAATTAAAAGACAATAATTACTCTTAACCAAAGAAATCAAACAAATAGATGCATACTAATTCTACTTGCAAATAATTTTCTTTTCTTTATCCATTACCTACTAGTTTATTGTGTCCGAGTTAACCTCATTTAGGCATGGTCAATCTGAATCGTTTAAATATCCCCAAGATGACAATTTCTCTGAATATGAAAGCATAACCACACCTAGATTATATCTAGTGATAAAAAAATCTTTCCCGAAGATTTGCAACTAACTTCACAAAGCTCTTGCTAAAGTATTTCAAGGAAATGACTGAATGTGAGAAAGAGACAAATACATAAATAAAGTTGAACACGCTTACAATTGTTGGTAAGAAGAGACAACATGGAGCAATTATTAAAGAATGGCGGCTTTCACTTATAATAGTCTGTGGTTAGGAACTTGAATCTGATGATTGGTGAGTTAGAGACCATAATTTCACATTTAATTATTAGACCAGCACCACATTGAAGTTGATATCTTGGGGATCTTGAACTCGAGATTATCTACTTAGTTCATCAAGTACTAGAAAATTCATACTTTGAACAAGTTTGGCAGAAAAATATGGCCATTATGCACTGGTAGTCATATGGGCCAAGAACTGGTCTTTCCAAACAAGAAGAAAAGCTCAAGCCACATGTAAACAAAAATATCCATTTCAAAGGTTGTAACCTAATAACTAAGACATTTAGTATGAATATTAAAGATAATCCAAGTGTCTGTCCACCAGTTGTCTGCAAACAAAAGTTGACTATATATTAACCCATAATACTGTTACGAAGGGGTTGCAACTTGAAACTGCAAACTAACCATCATACCATCTTTCTTCTTTGTCTTAAGATGAACATGAGTGAAGAAAAGCTTTTTTGCAACCAAAATCTTAGAAAATTATGAATATATTGTTATGAACAAAGGTTTTATGGTACGGAGGTCTTGTTTTCCTTTCTGTTATTGGGAGGTGAGGTGTTGTGGAGAAATTTGACTAATACAGATGTTCAACATTGTTATCCTCCAACGTTCCTAAGCAAGGATCTTAGGGGCATCTTCTCTTAAGTGTGTATTAGTTATTTTATCTTATTCCTAAACCAACCTTTATCAGAAAAAATCCCAACAAAGTGCCTTAAAGGGCCATTTATCAGAAAAAATCCCGACAAATTTGACTAATACAGATGTTTAACATTGTTATCCTCCAACGTTCTTAAGCAAGGATCTTAGGGGCATCTTCTCCTAATTGTGTATTAGTTATTTTATCTTATTCCTAAACTAATCTTTATTAGAAAATATCCCGACAAAGTGCCTTAAAGGGCCATTTGTCCAAGACCGTTACACTCGGAAAGTTAAGAACTTACCGGGGGGGGGGGAAAGAAAGTCGATTAGTAATTCTCTTAACATCGAAGCACTTCCCATATACATATGAACCAGGATAAAATTAGCATACAGGCAAAGAAAAAAGGCATTTATGAACAGAACAAACTAACCTGGTCACCTGAGGATCAAAAGCAATCTAGGGAAAGATTTCACATGCCACTAAATTGCTAGGACCATTGAAAACCTGACAGGATAAATTCTATGGTTAATTTTCTTATTTAAGCAGATAACTAGTTAAAAACTATGAGCCGAATGGGCTGCATTGGAAGCACACCTTTCCAGCAATGTTGGCCAGAGAACTAAAGCCTTACTTGCAATGTAGCCATTGTCAATTTCCTTTCACA
Source organism: Dillenia turbinata (assembly GCA_037126225.1). Lineage (NCBI taxonomy): Eukaryota > Viridiplantae > Streptophyta > Magnoliopsida > Dilleniales > Dilleniaceae > Dillenia > Dillenia turbinata. The sequence goes on from JBAMMX010000012.1 coordinate 6,328,024, forward strand.
AACTATAAGAACAGATGCAATCAGCCATCAACTAAACAATCAGGGAAGCAAGTAGGGCTTAGAAGGCATTAGAAAACAATAAGATGAAAAGGGCATTCTGACTATATAAAGAATTGGTACATTAGAGGGGTAAATTCATATGCTTAACATTCCCAAGCAAACATGGATTCTGTAAAGAAAATAGACTTTCTTTTCCACATTGTTATCATATATGCTAATTAAATTCTATTTGATTTTGCACTTGAAGATCAGAATGGTACCTCCATAGGAAGACAGAGGAGGGCAATGAAGTTCTAAGGTGAAATAGATTAGATAAAAAGAACAACAGTATCCAGGATTTGCAATATCTTTCTTCTTCTAGCTTTCAATAAGTAGAACAGTGGAATCACATACAATAGAAGTTAATCTTTGCTCTAAATGACCTTGGTTCATATTTCTTCTGTCACGTCCTGCACTTCAAGAAATTTAACACTGAGTCACAGAAAAGGTGGCCAAAATTTCCTTAGTTCTAGCTCTGTCTGCAGATGAATAGAGGTAAATAAATATCCACAAAACAATCTGAAAAGTATGTATGGAAAGAAATCTTTTCCGTTGAATTTATGTGCCATAACTTGAATGACCAGACAATTTATAAAAGATAGTTCAACTTCACTTGATGCATGCTTAGATGATACAAATAAAGAGAGTGATATAATTCAGTGTGTCATCCCAGTGATATAGGACCCAAGAACTATGTTCTGATGATGAAATAGAAAGAGGAGGGGAGGTATTGAGTGTGTTTCAAGATGCAGTGCTTTGTGAGTACTTATCACATGAATTTATTTATTTAGTTTGCATCAAATGGAGAAGCATACTTGTTGAAAATGCAAACGTATACAAATTTTACTTGCAAGTACAGAGCAAGGTGAACAAGGAAATCTAAATCAGTTTTTTGCATGCAAAAATGTCCAAACTTTGGTCTATCATAATCAAATGTGTAAGATGATAAGATAAATGGAAGCAGGAAGCCCAACCACATACTCAGAGAAGCAAACAATGCTGCAGATTGTCTTGCTAAGAATGGCTGTAAACTAAAAAAGCTTATTGTTTTTGAATTTCCACCTACTTTTGTTCACTCCTGTGCGCTGGATTAGATGAGGGCAAACTCTAGAACTCACCAAGTTTTGTAATTGGCTCTTTATTTAATGAAATTCTTTTCTCAATCAAAAAAAGAAAAGTAAAAAAAGGAAAAAAGCTATTGCTTGATCCAGCTCAGAAGCATTGAGCTTTTTCCTTTTTCTACCTCTTAATCTAAAGAGCATTCTTATATTCGATAAATATCCAAAAGAATATCAACACAAAAAATGAAAGGTCTACAAATATGATGGTAAATCATCATTATGACTAGATATTCTTCCCCACCCCAACCCACTTTTAACGCAAATGGTTTTCACCCCCCCCTCAATTTAGAGGCCGCTTGGGATCGCTTAAAAAATGTTGCTTATAAGCACGTGCTTATAAACAACTTTTTAGTTTATAAGCCCAATTTTAGTTTTTCCAAAAAATACGTTGTTATCTATTTGGATAAATATTACATAAAAATAGTTAACTATTTGGTAAAATGAGTGCTTATAAACTATATAAAATAGAGAAAAGACTATAATGGACATAAAATGTGATATAGTTATAATTATTGTTAAATACAAAATGATGAATATATACTTTTGTTGGTCAAAATAGTTTATTTTAATTATACTTAAAAGTATCAAAAAGAAAAAGATGGTTGGAGCAGGTTATTATTATTATTATTATTATTATTATTATTTGCTTATAAGCATTTTTACAAATTTTAGTTATTAAACAGTTATAATTTTAATTTTGATTTATAAGCTTGTTTGACCAACTGATAAGCAACCTCAAACACCCTCTTACTTGCATATGGACGAAAAACACAAAAAAGGAGTTAGTGCAACTGGGCAATCTATCATTCAAGCATTTCTAGAAACATCAATCATAACTTTTATGCATAACCATCAATCATAACTTCTATGCATAACCCCCAAAAATAATCTCTACGTTTCCATCCCATGAGTCACAATCTCTACCTTACTTCTAACATTTGTGTTGTCATATTATTGTATGTCCATCTCACCCTTCCTTTTGAATTGATTACCATTCTACTTGTGTAACCACACTCCCCTCCCCAAAAAAAAAGCTAAAAAAAAAATATTGTTTGCATCATCTTTGGCGGGCAAAATTTTTAGCATATAATAATAGAAATCGCTCCCCTCCCTCATTATATCATAATACATTTAATTAAGTAAAAAAAAAAAGAATATTAGAAAGTAATTTTATAATGAAAAATGTTAATTGGCACAAAGTTTGGATGAAACTTGATTTGGTAAAATCAATAATTCATATTACTTTAAAAGTTCTGAAATTAATTGTCAGTGCATTTAATATTACCATATTCTCTAGATATGTTCCCTATACGTAAATGTGGTTTAGTGAAAGAAATTCCATTCCTATTACAAATAATCAAAATGGAAAGAAAAAAAGGAGTACGAAATGACAATCTCTTGTATCTTATACTTCATCCTCTTTTAAATATTACAAAATTCAAATATTCATACATAAGGAAACAAACAATATCTTTTGGGTTTTTATACTGAATAGAAAAAGTATTAATGATTCTCAATAAGGATACATACATACATACATACATACATACATATATATATATATATATATATAGCATTATAATCATTATTGTCAAATATTGTGTGTTTCATGTTTCATTATTGTTTTCATTTATCCATAATACTTTTTCCTCACTTTCCCCTCAAACAAAAATTCTGGATTTGTGCATCATGCATCAATCAAAGATGTTGGACCTTTAAAGAGCAAAGCACCAAAACAAGGCAAAGAGGATCTGATTGATGCATGAGAGACAACGCATGTTCTGTCATGCATCAATCAAAGATGTTGGCTTCATGTCCCTAGAGAGACTGAGTGAATCAAAACTAATAATGCTGGCCATCAAAAAGAGGGGAAAGTACATGTAATGTCCATAGACTTTGCACCAAAATTTCAATTAGATCCTTAAGGTAAATTTTGTTATGATCAAACCATTGAACTTGAAATTACGGCCCAATTGGGTTCTTCCACTAACGTCGTCGATGATGTGGCCATTATCTATTGACATGGAGTACAAACATGCTGACTCGTTAATGACGTCAATCGGGGTTGCTGATGTGTTAGCGATACGTCAGCAGCACACCTCATCCTCATTTAAAACAGGCAGGGGCAGTGGAAGAAGGGAGTTTCAGTCGCTGTTGGCTCGCACTTCAGAACTTTCCAGGAAGTAGCAAGTCAATCTATTCACAGATGGATACCTTGAGAGGCTGCGGTTGGAGGTGAAATTACAGCCTTATAGGTAGCTGTCAGTGGTCCCTATGGACTCTACCAAACTGACACCGAAGTGTTTCGGGGCTTTTTAGGTGATCAAGCAAATTGGCAAGGTAGTTTATCGTTTAGCCTTACCACCGGGTAGCAAAATTCATGATGTGGTGTATGTGTCATGGTTAAAGGAGTACAAGGGACTACCTCCAGCAACTCTAGTCCTTATTCCTCCCTTGTTGGATGGAAAATCAGGACCCGAGCGTGAAGCGATTGCATGCACCAGGCTCAATAGGGGAAAATGGGAGTTATTAAAAGAATTTTATTCTATTATAAACCCTAATATTCTCTATTTAAAGGGGGTATGATCAATAAAGAGATGAATCTAAATTCTCCTAAAAGGTAGTGCAGCCGGAAGCTTGCTCGAGAACAAGTTTCAAGTCATCAAAAATAGGGTTTAAGAAAGAGAGAAACTCGAACAAGAGAAGAGTTCAGAGCGGGCTCAATGGGCAACAGGGATGGCACAACTATTGGATGGTTAGGGCACCTTATCTTTAGAGATAAAGGGGGGCGCGAACTTTTTGTACGTTGTATGCCGACTTTTTTTTTAAACATTTCTGGTCGTTTTGTAGACGGAGATGGAATTGCTACAGCGGATGTTCCTTTTAGAAGCGCAGAATTGAAGTATAGTGTCGAGCAAATAGGCATAATTGTTGAGTTCTATGGTGGCAAACTCAATGGAGCTAGTGAGCTGGAGTGGCTAAAACATTACTCATTATGGAACTGATCAACAACATTGCCAAAACTCATGGGGATGTATTCGTATTTGGCAGAGTAGGTGAATGTACTCATAAGGCAAATGATTTGAAATTATGTCTCAATCTATTCTATATAGAATAGTGTATTTATTAACTAGATCCTATACTAGGGCTTATATCAGTCACCTGCCATGTTAGTAACTCTTGCCCAAGTTATCCACATGTCTGCATCTCCATACTCCTCGTTAGGAAATAACAGCCACACCATCGATGGCGTTAGCGAAAGAACCCACAAAATGTATTAATACCAGCTTTAGGTGATTATGAGCTGAATCAGCTGAGACCCATTCATATAGAGAGAGAGCACCTCAACTGATGCCATTCCTATTTACTTGCCTTTTTCTAAACACATTTGTTATTGTGGCACATTTCAACTAGTCACCCCCCAGGTTCCCAAGAAATGAATTCATACATGGCATCAACACATTTAGATCTAATGCTGACATGATTCACAAAGATTTCTCAACCAATTAAGCACCCATCTCGTTGCATTCTCTAAAGAAGACAATAAGAATGCCACCTTTTTCCTCTTTCCAAGATATCATTGCATAATTTCCCACTTTTAATTCATCCTCTCATGATTACAAAGTATCCAACATCATCTCCAAGGAATATTTCCATGCACATCTCACCTTTGAGCTATGGACATTTCCTTTGTCCAAACGTTATTGAGCCACACAATGGCAGACCCTGCCATAGTGCAACCTGTAAACCACCCGCCCCCCCAAAAAAAAACCCTAGTACCAACTAAAATTAAACCCAACACCTCTTGATGCCACCTCAATAGGTTTTACTAGACAAGTTGAACTAGCTCATCTCAATTCATCCGATACACTTTAATCTCTTCACTGGCTTAATTACCAAAGTTAATCCAAAACTTTCCTTCTTTTCTGGTTATGGTTTTCCATGTTTCTCCTTATCTTAAATTTCACCAATTGCAGTAAACAAAATATTTATGATCAACAACATATGGCAAGTTAAACAAAATTAGCAAATGCAAAAAACATACAATAGAACATGTTGCATAGTAGATAATCTATGTCATTTTTGTTCACTTTTAACTCAATCTTGTGCAAGGGTTTTGAATTTTGAATCTTTAATCCATATAAATAACCATAAAAGAAAAATGAACAATTTGAAACTAAGAATGTAGACAACCGTGAAATTTAAGAATCATGAATAGAGAAAATACCTTTTAAGCATTCACACAAATGCCTTTGAAAATGAGAATCCAAACCATTCCTTCTTAATAATCTATTCTTTGCGATTCCTAAGATTCAAACATACATAGAAAAGGAAAAAGAAAACCAAAACCCAGATCCAAATCAACAAGAGAACCTTAAACATGTCAAGAAAAGGAAAAATTTAAAACGACTTACACAAAATTTGCAAGGATTTAAGAAACTTAAGAACCGGAGATTAAAAGTTCCAGACATGTGAAGAAAACCTTAATATATTCGATTCAATTCAAACGAAACCCTAAAACTCCATCAGCATTATAGGAAAGACCCTAACCTCGAGGTAGAACATTCCGGATTGGGGAGAGAGAGAGATCACCAACCTGGAATCAATTGCAACGGCTCATTTCCTTATAAAGTATACTAAAATGGGCTGGGCCTAGGTTCCGTCAAGATTAGGCCTTGGATTCCAATTTACTTGACACAAAATCAAGCCCGTTGTTAGTGAACAACACATGTGGGCTCCATCGGGCCAAAAGTAGGCTGGCGTTTGTGGGCTTCTCTGAATGTGCAAGGTCTGGCTAGAGCTCATTGATTTTTTACTATTATTAGTGATTGTTTTAAGTTTGTCTTATTGATAGGCAACATATAATATAGAAATTATTGTTATTTATTTTGATTATGAGGTAATTATATTTTTTTGGTTATACAGCAATTTGAACTTTGGATCTCAGGGTTAGAAGATGAGAGATTGTAATAACTGGGGTGTTCCCTTGGGACTGCGAGGTAATTATATGCAATTATATATATATTTGTATAAAAAAATATAACTAAACAAGATCGAATTAAAGAAAGAAGAATAGAAGTGAGAAGACTTAATGCTTAAGATATTCGTCAGGGACATTCTATGCAATTACATGATTCAGCATGTGGAAGATTCAAAATTTCAAAATGAGAGTAAGAACATATATATATATATTTATATATAAAAAAAAGATATGTTAAGGGCAGATTTAGAACGTATTTGAAATAATTGAATTTAGATTAAGTGAAATTTTCAGGGTACAAAATTATGAATAAAATGTTTTTATAAAAATATTTTGCGTTCTAAAAGGGAGACTAGGGTGATCAGTTGTTACCATGTTTGAATTATGGCTATCGTAGAGATCGCAAAATTCTGTGTTTGACCTATAACTATTGCTGTTACGGGAGCACATTTTCATAGTTCTACTAAGATCTCTAACCCAAAAAAAAAAAAAAAAAAAAGAGTTCTACTAAGATCCCTAGCAACGTTGATATTAATTTCAGTAACTTGACTTGAATTTTATTTGCAAAGTTATATTTTTTTAAGAAAAAAAATATTATTTCCATGAAAATTTTTTAAGAATGGAATAAAACAACATAGAACTAAGCAATTCCAAACGAGCAACAATCATTTTTTTCCCCTTTCCTTGGGACACTTGATATACAGCAGAAAGTTTGAAACACAAGCATGCCTTGTAAGGATCCCAAACAATGAAGGAATGCGGTTGGCACCCAAAAAGTTTTTTTTTTTAAAAAAAATGACACCTAACCCATTATTGTAATAAAAAATTTTTGTTACTCTTCTTGAATAATCGAAAGTTTATTTACAAGTTTTGTTGAGATTTACTAAAATTTGATTATGGTGAACTAAGAGTTTTGACTTAAAAAGGAGATTCAAATGAATTGAAATATATATTTTTTTTTTATGACTTTAGATTTGGTTTATCATTCGATATCTAAAATTTTATCCCGTTTAATCTGGATTGACTCGATTGAACTCTCTCTTAGGGGCATAGGAGTCTTCCAACGTAATCGATTCCATATCTAAATTGGTAGTCCAATTCGTGATTTTGATTAAAGAGTACAATGACCTATCCGTTATACCAACTGTCCGTTGGTATCAATTGAAATCTTTGAAGTGAGTGCTACACCCTCTCTATCTCTATTACCATAAATTAAATAATTAATTATTTTTTTTTAAAGACACCCTTAATTGAGTGTGCATCTTAAGAATCAATTTGGCTACTTACTATTTTTCTGCCATATTTAAATGTGTGATTAACAGGCAAAGAATTCTGAGGCTAAACACCTAATTAGCTGCCATGCCCTGCCCTGCCCTTGATTGCTTTACAGATGAGATCACCCGCGGGGAACAACTAAGCTCTATGCTGTCCCTTTACTTACGGCTCATTTAGATGTTTAGATGAGAAGATCGGAAAAGATAAAAACAAAAAGGGAAGACATTTACGCATAGTCTGAGAGTTTAGGAAAAAAAAGAAAAAAAAAAAAGAAAAGAAATAATGATTTTTTTTTTTTCATTTTGTTTGAGAGTTTTAAGAAGAAAAGAAAATGATGTGAGATTTATTTGAAATTAAATATTTTTTTAAAGATAAATTTGATATATTCATTAGACAACTTTCTGTTTTCTCTATTTTCTTCCATTTTCTTTCCATTTTTTAGAAGAAAAGATTTTATATTTAAAATCTTCTCAATTCTTTTCATTTTTTTTCTTCAAAAACTCCCAAATGGAAGAAAGTGAGTGATTTTTTATTAAAATCTCTTCTTTCTCTCATTTTCTCCCCATCCAAACCTAGTGTTAGTTTGGATAAAGAGGTTTGAAGAGAAGAGAAATGATTAGGGAAGAAAATAACTTTATTTCTTTCATTTGGGAGTGTTATGTGAAGAGAAAAGAGAGAAAATGTGAGGATTTTAAACATAAATTTTTTTTCCTAAAAATGAGAAGAAAAAGAGAGTAAAAAAATTATCTCATGAATATACCAAAATTATTCTTAAAAAGATGATAGAAAAATTTTTAATTACGGATAACTCTCACATTATTTTTTTTCATTCTTAAAACTCCCAAACATAATAGAAAGAAAACTTCATTATCTCTTTTCTTTTCTTTCTTTCCTTTTCTTTCCTAAACTTCCAAACTAGACAAGGAGAAAATTATAACTTTTTATTCATTTGAGAATTTAGATATAAGAGAAAAAAAGGGACTTAAAATCTTTTAAAATTTAAAATTTTTTTTCTTTCAAAAGTGAAAAGAAATGGAGAAAAGAGAAAATATTAGAATTAAACATTTTTTTACATTCCAAAAATACCTTTATAAATTGAAAGAAAAATCTTTTATTTTAATTCTATTTTTTTTCTTTTTTTTCATAAAACTCTTAAACAAATTGAAAAGAAAATTATAACTTTTCTCTTCATTTCTTTTCTCTCCTAACTACTCTTTTTTTTTCTCCCTCAAAAACTCCCAAATATCCTATTAAAAATGATTTTTTTGTCTTAATTATTCAGAAAATCATTATCCGGTTTTCCTTCCCCTTAATAACTATATCGGGTTTACCAATAATTTTGTGTTAAATTAATGAAATATCGCCCTAGCTTGTACACTCTCCAGATTACGATCAACATTACTTAGTTTTTTTTTTTTTTTTTTTTTTTTCCCCTCTAGATATCCTTCTCATCTCACACATGGTGGGACAATCAAAATATAAGTTTTTTTTTTTTTTTTTTCTTTCGGGAAAAAAAAAAGAATATCGGGTATTTTGAATTTTTTTTGTTTGAAATTTTATGAGTAAAATAAACTGAATATTGAATTTATTACACAAAGTGATACTTAGATTTACCTTATCATATGTAGTTAAAGTATGCTAGAAAAATAAGATCCAACATAATTTGAATTGATCAAATGTGATTATTGGATTTCAATAATTGATTAAAATAAAAAGGTTTGCTACTGTGCGTGCATATTCCGCAAAAATTATTGACTTAAGTTGCAAATCTAACCCATGGGGAAGCACCATTTTTTCTGTGTATTCTTATTCTAGGGTTTGGCAGAGAGAAGAAATCTAAAAGTTATTTGAGTAACTTTTTGCTCCCTTTACCTATATTTGTCATGTAAAATTCAAGTTTAATATATTATAACAGGGTTAAAAATATTTTCAAATAGAGGGCACGAATATAATCGTCTTTCAAAATAAAATAATAAATTAAAGAAAAAAACATTTTATTTTAATAGAATTTCTTCAAAGTCTAGTGGAAACATTCAATTTATATTCATTCGAAAGTTTCTCCTTATACTAATTTTACTTTAATAGAATTTCTTCTTCTCTACTCATGTTTTTTCCACTTTGATTTTTTTAAAAAAAAAAAAAAAATTAGTAACACAAAACCCTATTGAAAAAAAAAATTAAAAAAAAATTACTTGAGCAGTAAGTTAATGGTTTATGGGAAGAGCCACCACCAGATACTTGGCAATCTTTTATAAATAAATAGTTGAAACCATAGAGACCCACGAGGGCCATTAATATCTTTAGGTACGATTTTGTCCCAACTTCAACCTGGCTTAGTTTAATATGCTGCAAGTCTCCCAAGGAAAAATTGCCTTTGATAGAATAGAATCCTTCACATTCGAGCCTGTGCTCCCAACAACCCTTTTTATATTCAACATACAGACCCCTTTGAAACTAAACAGCACCTTTCAAGCAAAAAATCTTGTAAAGTCCCAAGTGGGGTGTTGAAAAGGTATGTATGCCTCTCTCTCTCTCTCTCTCTCTCTCTCTCTCTCTCTGTGATTTATAACATAAAATATGAGATCAAGTTGATACAAATTATGAGCTCAAAGGAAGGGGATACAAGATTCTCTTGATGAAATCTCCATGTCATGAAAGTCCCCACTTGTAGTTTAATATTATTTTTGCCTAAATCCAGGGCCCTTGGCATAACATCCTTTCTTTCTTGTTGCCACAGACTATGCTTCAAGTGGGGGAGAAAAAGATTAAACAATTTATTTGACAATGTTCAGGCTGATGATGCTCTCAATGGACATCTGTGCCAATCAATTAACACTTCTAATTAGGAGGGAAGCTATGTATATTTTTTTTTTGTGCGAACCCGAGTCTATTAAAAGGGGAGGAGATGTGTCATTTGAGTTAAAAGGGGAGGAGATGTGTCATTTGAGTTGAAATTCATTAGCGAAGCTATGTATATTTGGGACAAGATGTGGATGGCTCATTTAATATTTTAATTTTTTTAAAACATTTTTTTTCCAGAAATCCCATCAAAATCTTATTGAAATTTGCATGAGGATTTCAATTGAACCCTAGAGATCACTTGCCATGAATTTTCCAATTTTTTGATGAGTAGTTTGAAGAATTTGCAAATTGTTTCTGTTTGAGAGTTTATTTTCTCCATTTATAAAATAGACTAAATTTAAATTTTATTATAAAATTATTAATATAAAAAGTTTTACACTTATCGCTCATCATCGAACAACAGTCTGACGAATGGCATTACTCATCATAAATCACTGATATAACCTTTGTTGTTGATAGCACAAAGACGGTAAAACAACTAGGCAATTTTGAGCTCAATAGAAATTCAACCCATCAAAAATTTACTCAAATTCAATTCTTAAAATTGTAAAAGTTGCCAACGTTTTGTGGACTTAGTGATAGAACATCAAACTCTTTTAACCAAAGTTTCGATCAAACTCTTTTAATCAAACTTTCGAGTTCAACTCTTAAGAATAAAAAAAAAAAAGATAAAAATCAATCTTTAAATTGAATCTCAGAGTACTTGAATCAAATTAGTTGAGTAAACAAGATATTGATCAGTGAAGACAAAAAAAAAATGAAGGAATTTTATTATTAACTTAGTTTATATTCTACCCTTTTGAGCTTGAGCCTCACTAGTCAACTACTCCATAAAAAAATTTATTCTAACATTTGCCGGCTTAAAAAGACTAGAATTCTGCATTCTGAGCCCCACAACATGAGACTCCCTAGAATTTCAGAATTATGCATTCAGAAGCCAGACAAGTTCAAAACATGTTTGAGACCGATTCAAAACATAAAATCCACAAATTTTCCTCCCTAGAAATAATTCATGTTCCTGATCTTAAAGAAATGATTTGATTAGTATCATATTTGTGATTACTTTATCTCAGTAGGAAAACAAAATAAAACAACTAAAACACCAATGATCTATGAGTATAACGGTATGCTAAATCCATTTAACTGGGAATGAAAAAACAGTATTGGGATAGCTGACCCCTTAATGGATCCTACAATGTTCGACTGAATTAATCGGATTAAATTCGAATATCAATCGGTGACAAGCATCCACTTAAAAAAATAGAACTACTAAAAACAAAACCAAACCAAAGGATCAAATTCCATCACCCATAAAGTCAAATAATACACAAATATTGTTGCGTTAACAAACCTCCAGGGTGGGTCTAATTGATTGGCAAACCAAAAGGTGATAGGGTGGGAAATAAGAATAAAAAAGGTAGCGGACAGTGGACTGGTTAATATTCCAAAAGGTATCTAATGTCAAGTCCAAACATATAATAACACAATATAATAAATAAACAAAGCTTTCCACACCACACAAATACATTACATAATAATAACCCTGTGAGGAAAAAGGAAACCCCACGCACATCAACTTCAGAAGTGGGGCATATGGTATTGATAAGGAGGGAACACGTGAAACTGTTGCTGAAATTTAAAAGGAACTGACTATATACGTACCCCAAATTCATGCATGGTTTAGTTTTTCAAAACCAAAGCTGAAAAAATAGGCACACCCCCACAGCCACCAAGACAAAAAGCAAAGCCATTTGACCCATTACTCTCCCATACCCTTCCATAGAACACATGCCCACCAAAATCTACGCATTCAGTGTTATGTCATGTGAACTGCACGTGATTCCTCATACCATTATCCCTTGTTAGAGAAGATTTAAGTAATCCTGTCCCACCAAGAAAAAATGAAGTCTCAGGGAACGGAATGTGACAGTCACACGATACAATGAACCAGACAAGTATGTTCCACAAGATTCTCTCACTGGATTGATAAAGAATATTGTGCATATCGGATGGGCGAGGTAAGCTTCCATATTTGACAAGAGAGAGAATTCAGGATTGTATATACAGATACTTCATATCCTGAAATACTTTGTAGGAAGACAGATCACAGGATTCGTTTATGAGTGCATCGAGCGTGTCTTACATTTGATTTGTATAGGAGCTGCTCTTACCAATCTAAATCAATAAGGAAAGAAAAAAAAAAGCTTCCTTCTTCTTCCATCTCTTTTTATTCCTTAATACAAATGATGTCTCAAAGGTTAGGACACATTTCTCCAGTCACCTTGAGTGGCATACCTTTAGTCCCAAAAACCATTGGGTCAAGAATTCAAGCAATCCTCCACTCCCCAAAAGGGTTTTGCCCTTCTTATAAGACCAAAACAAAAGAAAAAAAAAAAAAAGGTGATCCATCCGTATAAGATTGATAAAGAAATGTGCCTTTGGAGAAACAATGGATATATATCATTATGATACCTATTCTAGGATCCACCGTCAGAAAATTTTAAATTGCTTTGCATTTGCATTGAAAAGTTAATTTACAGTATATATTACTGGGTTGCAACTTAGTTGATAGAGTATCAAAAATGTAAATTTCCATTTGCTTTTTTAATATTTTTATTTGACTAATGTGTGGACGACAATTCTGCCAAATTTTGATCTATGCAATTATAGCAGGATATTAGAAACAAATGAAGGTAAAAGCCTATGTACCATTTCTGGCTGGGAAGGTTGCAACATGTCTAGGCTGGAGGCTTGGCGTAAATTTCAGGTCAGGTGCAGCTAACTATGCTTCCCTAATATCATTCAAAAGACTAGCAACCAACTTCTTTATCTTCCTGCTCATCAAAATTAGTTTGGCTGCAGCAGGATCCGTCGAAGCTCTTCAGCTATCCCTTGTAACTGAATTGGTTTGTGCAAAACTCCATTCATTCCCGTTTGCAGACATCTCTCCCATACATCTTCATCTGCACTAGATGTCAAGGCAACAATCAGTGGCCAACCTCGGCTTCTAAATTTCCGGATTCTCCTTGCAACGTCAAAGCCATCCAACTCGGGAGTATTTAGATCCAAAAGGACAATCTGGAAAGAAGTAAAGTTGGGGCCAAGCGCACTAAGGCATTCAATTCCTGAAGTAACAACAGAAACAGCACAACCCAGCTTCTCAAGCAGCTTTCGAGTCACGGCTCTGTTGACATTATCAGAATCAGCCAAGAGAATTTGAAGACCCCTGAATAAAGAGTTGGAATGTAAACAATCTGAGGATTCCCCACCATCGTAAATTGTTATGCCAACAGATGAACGAAGTTGAAAGCGGAGAACAAGTCCCATGCGTTGAGCAAAACCCTGGGAATTTGGAACTACCCAGATGTTTCCTTGCATCAACTGTACCAGCAATTTCAGAAAACATCTTAGAATGTAAACTAACTTAACTGTTATAGAAAGGGGAAGTGGTACAAATACTATGTGAAATAAAAGGAACATGCATAGACTTGACATAATTATCAGGCCACGGACTGCCACAGCATAAAATTAACATAGTAAAAGATTCAAAGTATAACCTGCACCAGCTTTTTACAAATGCTAAAGCTGAGGTCTTCCTCCACTCGAGCAGTGGTCGGTCTCCACATGCCAACCGTTGAATGTGAAACCCCTGACTGTGAACAACCATGAATTCCCACTTCAAACCTGATGTGAATGGACCCATCAGATGAACCTGACTTCCAGGTGGCCCATCTTTGCTCATGCCTTCCCTGACTTCCGCTTTGAGAGGAAACTTGAAATGTCACATATCCTCCTTCATAGCTGCAGCTCAGTAGGTTTCCAATCATATGCAAGATTACCTGAATAACCCTTCTTTCATCACCCATGACATGATCAGGCAAGGACCTTTCAACCTCGATTTCAAAACCAACACCTCTATAAATGCAAAAGCACTTGGTAAGGCAAGCTGCTTCTTTTATCATGGAATGCAATCGGAAAGATCTCATCTCCAATTGGAATCTTCCATTTTCCATAGTTGGCATGTCCATCACATCACTAATCAAGGTCGAGAGAACATTGCTGCTTTTAATCATGGCATCAACAATAGTACGCTGCTCATGACTCATACCCTCATCCTGCATGATAGAAAGCAAGCCCAAGATCGAGTGCATTGGTCTCCTCATCCCATCACTCATTAGCTTCTGGAACGAAGTCCTAGCTTGACTAGCCATCATTGCATTTTGCTTTTCTATTTGCAATGCCCGATTTTGCTGTACTAATTGGTCTCTCATGAGTTGTGACTCTTCAAGAATAGCAGCATGGGAGAGAGCCACTGTAACTTGATCAGCAACAACCTCAACTATCTCTAGCTCTTGGTTACTCCAGTCTCGAGATTCTCCACTCGGAAGAACCAAAACTAGTATTGCATAACAAATATGTCTCATTTCTGGAGTCCCTCCTTTGAAGTTAGCAACCCTAAGCATGGGCATCCGTATTGCAGCCACAGCTCCTGGTTCACCAAGTCCTCCACTGCTTGCAGCAGCAAGTGCGGAGTCAGACCCGAGAATCTTCACTCCATCACTCTCCTTGATCCATACAACATCAGGGTCGGTTATTGGAACTGAGTGATTGTGATAATTAGAAAAATTCCTCCCTTTCAATTGATGGGTCAAGTTCACCACTGTCCTGCTCTCATTGGGCATCCAAACTGCACAATTCTGCAAATCCAATGTCTCAGATAGTTTCTCAAGAGTGGTGTACAAAATTGTATGCCGATCAAGTGATTTCCGAATCTCTTGGGTCAGCATCCGCACATGCCAACTGGCTTCCTTCTTTTTCCTTATAAGCCCAACCTCTCTTCCAAGATCCCAAGTCTTCTTCTTCAACATAAACTCTCTCACCTTCACTTTTAAAAGTAAAGGAATAAGAGTGATTAGGGTTATAGAAGTGGCACAAGAGACCAAAGCAGTTAGGAACTTGAAAATGGTCAATGCCAGCATCAGCTGAAATGGGTGAGCAGGCTGAGGACCGTAAGTCCACCCATTGAGCAGATGGGTCATTCCACATAGAACAATGAAGGCTATAAACTGAAACAGGACCCATTTGAATGGCACATTTGAGCAACTAACAAAATACAGAAGCTCAATAGGAATCGAAAAATATGCAACTGCAATCAAGAAATCGCTCACTCTTTGTGAATCAAGGATGCGTTCAACGGTCCAAAAACCTTCATCATCACAATTGCATCTAAGAAACCCATTATCACCGGAGGATACGGATATCAGAAGTGACGAAATTAACAGCCCAGGAGCTAATGCTCTTAACATTGCATCCCCAGTAGAATTCCTTCAATCCATCTATAGACCAAACAATGAGAAACTAAGCTTCAAATTCACTACTCTCCTCATCCGCAAACCTTACAATAGCCAAAACCCTACCCTACAATTTCTCATTCCTGTAACAAAAGTTTTTCAATTAAAACCTTGGAAACCCAATTGAATCATAACCAATAAAATAAGATCTGACAAAATCCAATTGCCCACTAATTTATTTAATAATTTCTTTTTTACATCTGCAGGAATGGTTTACTGAGTAAAACAAGAAACGAGTAGAACAAAGAAAAACCAAAAATTCAGTACGTACTCAATGAATAAATAAATAAATAAAATCAGACCAATAACCCATTAATCTAAAAACAAAAAAGAATCAGAAACCAAAAAATGCAGGTAGGAAATTCAAGTCATACCTGAAAGAATACCCAGAAAACGAAGACCGGATTTTGATGGGAAAATCCAACTACAGATCCTTCACGTGTATAGAGAGAGAGAGAGAGACGGCGAGGAAGACTTCTTCAAAAATCCTAAATCGATTATGACAACCTTTGTAGATGTCTCACCATCACACCCACCATCACACCTCACAAAAGCACCCAAAAACACCTTAACACATACTATCAACAATTTTTGTGATTTACACAATTATGTAAACACTAGTACTGCTACAACTAAAATATTAAAAACCCAAGATGGAATTTTGAGATAAACCCTTTTGTTTAATTTTCAGATACTCCTCTAAGGTTTGAATCAGAAGAAAAATCGACGACCTGGTTTTATTTTTTCCTCTCTCTCTCTCTCGTCTGCTTAGGCTATATAAGCAGGGAGAAAATTCTTTGCTAGACACCACCTTTTATTTCTCTCCCTCTCCCTCCCCCCCCCCTCTCACTCTCCAACATGGTTTTCAAATTTCATACCAAACATTTAAGAGAGAGAAAGCAAACGGCGAGAGAGAGAGAGAGAGGGAGAGAGAGTGGTTTGGTTTGGCTCGTCCGCGCCGTTGTTTGATCGAAGGAGGTTTTTGGAATGAGGGAAGAGAGAGAAAGAGAGAGAGAGAGGGAGAGAGAGGGAGAGGGACCCATTAAATGACATGAAGAGAACTTGGACGCCTTTTTGCCTTCAAACGTCCTCGTCACACACAAAAATGTTAACCCCCTAATGGTTTTATTATGTTTTTAGTTAATTTGATTTAATTAATCGGATTTCTATTTTCTGACGTTTCCTTCTTTCTCTCTCTTCTTCAGTTTTATCGTGTTGGAGATATTTATGTGCCACGTGTCAAAATGAGAGGGAGTAAGAGAAACGAAGATGAGCAGCTGGAAAGGTAAGGCCAAGTTAATGACCATGTAAATGCATACCATCAACTCAATTACTAACCTACCTCTACTTAATCTCATGAGTGGGGTTTGATATTTTTTAAAAAAATTTTTAAATTTAAATTTTATATATAAAAAATTTTCATAAGAGGTTTATTTTTTAAGTATTTAATTTAATTTAATTTGAATTTAATTTTATTGAAAAAAAATTAAACCCTCACGAAATCTAAATTTTAAAATTTTTTTTTTTTGGAATAAAAGGGTTAGGCAAGAGCTGGCCTAATTTAAGAGGTGGGCTCATTGAGCCAGTTTGACAAGTCATAAGGTCAGCTGTTGTTCTCGATCTAATAATCATAGTTTTTTTTTTTTTTAATTTGGAGATCCAAATTCAAAAATCTCTCTTAAAAAAAAAAAAAAAAAGGGTCTGCTGCTTTGTTTTCCTTCTGGCAGGAGGCAATGAGCAAATGAAAGCAAAGAATTCGGAATCCCTAAAAAAGTGTTTTCCAACAAGGGATGGGTTATGAGAAGATGACGAAATTTCGGACCATAGTATTGACATGATTAATCTGCAACTCCATTGCCCATCTGATGCCCCATTTAACACACCCAACAACTTTGCAATGATCACTTCCTTAATGATGAGTAAAGCAGAAGATAAATTTCAAGAACAAGCATGGACATAAAAGTTTATATGGTTCGATCATAAACCTATATTTACGGACGGATCAAAAGAAAAATTGTACTATAATTAAAAGGAAAAAAGATGGAGTACACAATCAAGGTTCTCAAACGCTCCACACATCCAACTTCCCTGCCATACAGTCTGACACTCCCACAACTCTTAACTCACGGTTAAGGGTTTCTATCCCACACACGACACCTTTTTTCTGTTTGCATAAATTGAAAATACTTAAAATTGAGGGTCAAATCAGAATAATGAGGAAAACCCAATGCTTAATGCCTTCTAGGTGAACACTTCTTGCTGCCGAGAAGGATCCAGCATCATCTCTCATAACTACGCCCAAAAGGAATCCCATTGATGAGGGCAACACTTGTTTAAACGTAAAGGATTAGACTGGTTGGGAAGAGCAATGACTTGGGGATTGATTGAATGAAAATACTCCAGCATAGAAAAGACTTTCCCCACAAGAAGGCTCAAGTCCAAGACCCTGTCCCCAAAGTTCTCAGCATTCCTTTCCAACCATAGCAGTCAAAAAATCATTGTAATCCGCTTGGCTTCCATTGAATTTAACAACCCAAACCAATTTTCGATCTAAACCTTGAAAGATACAGCATTAGATGTAGAGGATAGAACCAATGATCACACCTGGATTCCATACGTAGAATGAGGGCATGGATGACAAACTCCTCTCGACCACACTTCCAACAACATAAATCACAAGGCACTATGGATTTTTTGTACAAATTCTCCATGGTCGGATCGGTAATGTGGCAGGCCCTCCAAAGGAATATGAGTGCTTTTCGAGGCACATTTAAACTTCAGATTAAATTCCATATCTGAAGCTCAAGTCCGCCTTCCCTGCCCAGATTTGACTAATGGACAAGTGATATGAACTCTTGATTGAAAAAATCCTACTGGTAGTCTCCTTCTAAATTAACCTGTCTTCTTAGTCACACAAAATTAATGGAATGCTAATTATAGAGTCCCACTCAAAGCAGAGGAAAGTGTCCTTAACCAAGTCACTCTTCCGGCAGCAATGTTCAGCATCGATAAGTCCAAAGACATGGGCTTCACTAGGTAGGTTCTTTGTCGGACTCTATATCCTGAATGAGAAAGGTTTTGGAAACCACCCATCAGTCCAAATACCAATAATTTTCCCATTTCTCACTCTCTAAAGAAAGAAACCCTTCTGCAAGCAAATCCCTCCCTGCCAAAATGCTTCTCCAAATGAACGATGGATTAGAGCATACTTTGGCTTTGATAAAATTAGAATGAGGAGAATACTTTCCTCTCAAAACCTACGAAATGTAGTTATAGTGCAGCTTAAACTTGTTATTTGAGTTTGAACGTTAGGGTTTCTCTCTCTCTCTTTTTTTTTTAGAGGATCGAGTCGACTTAGCTTGGATCCAAATAAGTCCAACACACGTACAGTATGAAATAACCATGAACTAAAAAAATTTCAATTTTTTTTTAAGACTATAATGCTCTATTTTCCCTTACTTGAAATTATAAGAAAAATGTGTTAATTTTATTTAAAATGAATTAAATGTTGCAGACACTGAATAACAAATTGAAATGTGGAGTTTAATTGGAATCATATATTTAAAATAATGAAACAAAATGTGGTTCATTTTAAAATATTATTATTTATTTAATTACTCTTAAACTTTCTTTTTTTTTTTTAAAGAAGTAATTAGGATAAAATAGTTATTTAAAATAAAGTAAGGTCGATATCTGGGTTCCTATTTAAAATAGTTATTATCTGGAATTCATTTGGATTGGAGGAGGGACAAAGGATTCTTGGTTTTACTTGACTTGTTCCTATTTAACTTGATATTATTTAAAGGGCTAAATCGGTGTTGATGTTAGAGAAAGACTGGAATTTAGCCAAGGCCACGCAAGGTTGTCAATTCTATTTCTATTGTTGTCCAGATTTTTGTATTGATTTCTTTTTTTTTTGGCTTTTATCGATCGATATCTGGGTTTTATATAACTAATTTACTTTGAGTACTGTGTGACACATTTTAGCGGTTGGTTTTCTTAAATTTTTTTTTCAACTCTCAGATCTCAAAATCGAGATCTCTAATTAAAAGGATAAATTGACCGACTACTTAGCGCATTGATATATGATATATTGCGGTGCCGGAATACATAGGCATTGTGTTTCAAGTTCTTGTATATATATTATTTCAAATAATAACTCAATATATATAAATTGAATTCAATTTTAAAAGTAAAATTTCTGATTATAAAGTATGAAAATAACATCAAGTATTTAAAAATAAGTTTAAAAGTTTAAAGTATTTTTAAATAGTCAAAATTCAAAGTACTTAAATTAAATTTAAATGGAAAAATGTCAAAATATGGAGAAAGGAAAAGGTTTTAACTTAAAAGGAGTAGAAATCAAAGTACTATATATGATCTTCCTTAATAATATAAAAATTAGGACTTAGATTATTTAGGAAATATATTATATTTCGTCCTTTTGGGTTAAACTTATAATTTTGTTTTTAAATGAAATAGATGGAAGTTTTCGAGAATTTTGGTCAAATAGATCAAAAATTTTGAAATAGAACGAAGTGCTGAACGAAATAAAATTTATTTTGTTTTATTCTTTTTTTTTTTAATAAATAGAACGAGAAATTCTATCTATTTTAATCGGAGTAAAACGAAGCGTAGTTGACTCAGAGATCAAGTCAACTCTAATTATACCACCATCTACCACATGATTCGAAGTTAGAAAATCAAATTCCATTGTTTGACTTTGACCTTGGACGACTGCAAATGAGAAGGCTCATTTAGCGGCACAACGGGGCTTCAAGTCGAAGGCCAGCGGTCTTTTATTTATTTATTTATTTATTTTTTAAAGAGAAATAATCAAATAAAATTAAATAAAAAAAATCAAAATAGAGAGACTCTACCGCTCTACCGCTTAAGCGATGCTTCAATTCCTTCTACCTCATAAGTGTTGTATTATCTTGTGGTATAAAGAAATAAAAAAGAAAAAAAAACCAAATTGATCCCTTTCTAAGTTAAAAAGAGTTGAAAATGGTTTTAAAAGGATAAATTATATTATGGAATGAATTTGTGTGATTCTTACTTGTAATAAAATAAATAAATTATTCTTCTATGAATTAAATTATTAAATATGCCTTTGAAATGGAAAAAAAAAAAGGAAAAAACACACATTTTTCTATCCTACAAAATAATTCCTCATCACAAGGAATTATATGCTTAGAGCAGTTCAAGCACCACCCAAATTTGTCTCACTAAACATTTATTGCAAGGTAAAATGTCCAAAACTTAATTTTTTTTTTCTAATCTCTTTTAATAGATTTTTTTAAAATAAATCATCATGATCACATTATATTCGATTAAATTTAATTTAGGATAGGTTATGCTTTTAATGAGTAAAATTCTTTTGATATCTATTTTTTTATATACAAAACTCGAACTTAAACACACATAAAATAAGTATGCATCGTGGACCAAAGAAATAAAATTGAATAAGAAAAGTTTGCATTGTTTTCAATTTGTTCAATTAGTGAAAATTGTTTTAATATGGACACTAGGTAATCGTGAAATTAAGTATCAATATGTAATAATATTGGTGCATATGTGAAGAGGAAGAATTGCTTCTAGACGTGGGATTAAAATAACTTTAGAATTAAAGATAAAAGTTTAAATTTTTAAAATAAAAGTATTGTTGATTATTTTATATCTTTTTAATTAAATCCTACCTTTAAAATTTCCTGTCAGATATAAAAAAATAAAATAATTAAAAATATAAAATATATAACTTTTTCTCCTCTCATCTTCCCTTTTTTCCTTCTCCGCCAAAAGCCACGACGAAGATGGGGATGCAGAAATTGGGGGAGAATGTGTGAGACATTGTTTAGATTAGTGGATATTGTGAAGAAGGTGACGGGATAGAGCGTAATATAGAGAATGTGCATAGGTCTGCATGTAATTACAAGAAAACGAAGAGTAAGAATAGAAAAGCATGATCACATTCCTAATCAGGATGGAGCAGAGATAAATCAAAAGGTATTTGATGGTTTTTCTGATTATTTTGCAAATGAGTTTCTTGATTTTTGCTTTTCTGCAGATGGTTTTGTTTGGTTTGTCGTTGTTTTTGGTTTTACAGTCTCCTGGGGAAGGGTAATTACGAGAGAGGAAATTGACATTGGTGAAGGTCTGCCAATGACCATTTTTGCCCCTGTGGAGATGGAGAAGAATGTAGATAGTATTTGTACCAGATCAAGCAAGTGGCAGTTCCTCTTCTAGTGGTATTGCTCTCTCTCTCTCTCTGCTCGTTATTTGGTGCAAATATTTGTTTAAAAAAATGTCGCAGTTGGGTTTTGCAAATTTTGATCCATAGGTTCTCATTCAAGGAATTCATCAAAAAGTGATTCTGATCATGGCGAGGAAGCGCACATTGTACGGTCACCATCTTTTTTTATTTTTCTTGTTACTTTGATTATTTATATTTAAAAATTTAATTATTTTATTTAGAATAATTATAAAAATTAAACTTAAAAACTTAATTAAGAAAATCAAAAATCACCTATCATTGAACCCAGTGAGGCCCTTTTTAAGCCGACAAGAATTAAATTTTGGAAGGACGAGTCCAAGAAGCACACTTTTTAGTGGATTTCAAATTTTACAAGCAGACAAGAAGTGCACAAATGGGATTTTCCTGTGCTGATTTCTTTTCCCTTTTTTTTTTTTGTGTTTGAGGAATTTAATTTAGGTGGGTTGAGTTTGGTTTGTTGAACTGTTGGCGTCTGTACAAAAACTCTTACCGTACAAAAAACTGGTAGGGCATAGTTTAGACTTTTCTGTAATCGGTCGATCGAGAGAGAGAGAGAGAGGGGACATTGCCAAGAAAAAGTACCTGAGCTCAAGTCCCACTGACATCGAAGATTCAAAGAAAGAGGAAAGGGAGAGAAGGGGAAAAAAAAAAAAAATCTCTCCCAAATTCCCACGCATGCTTTGCACTTGAAAGGTAGAATTTAGGAGACGAGTGGACTGAAGTATCAATTTTGCAACTAGGGTTGAGAATGGCCGAGTTTATGTAAGAAAATTAACCCCCATTAGATTCAATTCGAGGAGACAAAATTTTTAAATTAAATAAAAAATTATGTAAGAGAAGATAATAATAGTATGAAGTTTGGGAAAACACATCTCCAATGACAACATTAAATATTTAAGTTTATTTTGCCCCAAAAAAAAGCTTTCTTTTACTTATTTGAAATTAAATCAAAAATAAAAAACAATTATAATACCAAAAATATTTTATTAATTAAGAAAAATAAAATAAATAATATATTTCGTATGTATATTCTATAAATATCTACACTCAATGAAATATACTAATAATATTTTTACCAATGCATTAGAGTTTACCTTTGAGATACCATCACAACAAATGCTGTGAAACTTGAAGCAAAGAGCCGTATACTGAAAGGGAATTGAATTTGAGTGGTCCAGTGTATCTTCCGTACAGATTCATCTAGATACAGATTCATGCATAAAATGGCGTAGTTGGTTCTTTGCATCGTGCCAAGGTTTCCAACTCTCGTCTTAGTTCAAAGTGTAGTCGGGTGGATAATCTGATGTAACGTATTTAAAAGATTAATCAGTTTGATAAAAAAGATATATCAAATTTAAATATTATTTTATGATTTTTGTCTGAATTACATTTGAGAGTAGTAATATTACCCATTTTTTACGGATGACTCTCATTTTGAATTTTTCATGACATCAAGTAATCCTTTTTTCTCTGAATGTCTCTTACTTCATATTCTATCATATATCAAATAACTCTCTTTTAGATAATCATTTTCTATGTTGAATTGATTTTGATACTATATTATGAATTCATGTGTGAATTTAATATTAATAGGGGAATTCAGTCTAAAAGATCAAACTGTTAAGCAAGAGAGTTTGTTGGATTTAAGTAATATTATATAATTTCTTTGTGTGCCAAATGTGACACTCGTAACAGAAACATTTGTTGAATTCCTGACCTTAATATGTCAAAATAAACGTGGGTGTTTCGTAGAATTTGGTATAATTTCATATTTTCAATACTCATGTCTGCTTTCCAAAAGAAAGAAGGAACTCTAAAATATGATTTTGCAAATCACCAAAATGTCAAAACAAAAAATTGTAGAAGGGTCGGCTAAGCACCGTGCTAGCAAATTTTGGAGTAAGAGAAGGAGGCTCATGTTTATCTAATGAAACACTAAATGCAAAACTATACTCAAAACATAAGAAAAATTTTAAATTTGGGATTAAGAATTTAATTATTTTTTTTATAACTTTGAAACTTTTTTTCATTAGGGGAATTTCATAGAACAGATTAGTATTATGTCAACACCACTTATAAACTATTGATTCTTTTTCTTATTATCTGTGGGTTTTTTTTTAAAAAAAAAAATATTTTGTTTCAAATTATGGAGTCACTTTTAAAAAATTGAGGAAGTATTAATTTATTTTTATTTTTTTAATTTTACCTTTGCCCTTTGTTATATTCTAACTAATCTCAATAACTTTATTTTGTTAATTCAAATCTACAAATCTCATCTTTATGACCCATTTTTATTTTCTTTTCTTTATTTTGGTTATAAAAGGGTTGCGAAAACTATAAAAATAATTAAAATTTTATTTAAATATAAATTGATGTATTTTAATTTATAAGTATTTTTTCCATCAAATTTTCAATCCAGATGGTAGGGAATCAAATTTGGAAACTAAAGAGGCCGCCAGACGTGTACCTAATTGAAAAGCAGGAGAGGTTAGTTCATGTTCCATACGAAACTAAAGAATTAAAGCTTTCAATGTTTTGTAGTTATCACCCAATGAGAGAAAAAAGATTAAATTAGATCAGAAAGCACCCGTCTTTTTTTGGATCATGACTGCAATACATTGAACATGGGACATGCTATCAAACTTCTATCAAACTTCGATGAGTAATGGTAGGGTACTGTATTTTCTTAATCACAGATTTTGAGTTCGAGTCACGAGAATAGAGAAATAAAATTTAAAAAAGTCAGAACCTTATAGTGCTCCGATTAAATTAATTGGATAAATCTGGATACTGATCGATGAAAAAAAAAAAAAATGGAACATGCTTCCAAAATTAATATATGATGCCTCCAAAAATATCTACCAAAATCTTTCTAGCTGCCTTTGAATATTGAATTTGTTCGGAAAATATTAGACCGTTGTAAAATTTTGTTTTGTTTTTAAGTATCGATCGGCATGGACAAGTGAAATAATTACTTAAATGAAAGTTATAAAATAATTCATAATTCTAATATAATCTGTTTAAAAAGATAATTTATAACACTAAACATAAAAACTTTTTAGGTGTATAGTTGATTTAAGTATTTAGTAGAATTATTATTTTTTTGTTGTACAGAGATTTGAATCTAAAATTTTTAAGTTAAAAAAAGACAATTATGATCACTAAACTATCCATTCCAGAACAGTATTTAGTAGAGTTATATTTATAAATTCATCAAATAATACCACAGAGACTAAAATTTTGACACTAAGACTGTAGAGAAGATTAGGAGCGAGTAATTTCTCAATTTTTCAAACAAAAGGAAAAATATGGAAAAAAGGAATATTGTGTTCAAATATAATACTTTTTAAAATTTCGAGCTTATTCAAAAATTTTCACAAATTATTAAACTCTTAAAAAATACGATTTTCTCTACAATTTTCTAAATTTATGATTTGTTTGGAAAACGTGATTTCAACACTTTTATTTAATAATGAATACAAATAATTTATGTAGAAAGGTGCCTTTTATCACTTTATTCGACTGCAATTATATTAGGCTTGAAAAAATGTTATTAAAATTTTAAAATAAACATATATATAATTAAAAAAATATATTTGCCGTCAATAAATGGCTGAGCAAAAATTTCTCCACCTCGGCCTCCTTTTAATTTTTCAAATACCCACCAATTTTTTATAAAAAATCATAAAAATATATATGTTTATAAAGATTCGAATATTAAATTTTAAAAAAAAAAGTTAAACAAGACCTCTTTACTATGCGAGTGTGACCAAATACCCACTTTAAGTGCCATGATAATAAATGTCTGAGCGAGTGATTTAATTGGAGACCGTCTTGCTAACGAGGAGGAGAAGTGAAGAATAGTAAATCAAGTTTAAGTTTAATTAATTAGCATATTGCTATACTTTTCAGAAATTTTATTTTATTAATTGACTCTAATTAGGATTATTGGTCTTTTTTAAAAAATATTTTGTTTCAGATTATCGAGTCACTTTTAAAAAATCAAGGAAGTATTAATTTATTATTATTTTTTAATTTTACCCTTTCCCTTTGCTATATTCTTACTAATCTCAATGACTTTATTTTGTTAATTCAATATACAAATCTCATCTTTATGACCATTTTTATTTTTCTCTTCTTTATATATATATTTTTGGTTATATAATGGTTGCGAAAGCAGTGAAAGCAATCAGGATTTTGTTTGAATATAAATTGACGTATTTTAAATTTATAAGTATTTTTTTCCATCAAATTTTCAATTGAGATGATAGCGAATCAAATTTGGAAACAAAAGAGGCCACGATACGTGTACCTAATTGAAAAGTGGGAGAGGTTAGTTCATGTTCCATACGAGACCAAAGATAAAGAATTAAAACCAAAGTGGTGTTGTTGTGATAGGAAATGTATTTTATTTCTTAATTATGTGTTTGGGTTTGAGTTTCTATAAGAATGAAAAAAATATTATTGGAAGACCTCTCGCTTAACGGGCTCGTTAATAAATCGATTCAGATTAATTGAGATGAAACTCTGAATACCGAATGATAATATATATATATATATATATATATATGTATATTAAAGATATGAATTAAAGCTTTCAATGTTTTGTAGTTATCACCTCATCAGAGAGAAAAGATTAAATTAGATTAGACATTAGGGAAAGCACCCATCTATTTTTGGACCATGACTGCAATACATCGAACATGGGACATGCTAAAATATTCGCGTTATATTTTCTTAATCATTGATTTTAAATTTGAATTATAAAAATGAAGAAATAGAATTTAAAAAAATCAATCTCTTAATAAATTTTTTAATATTTAAATCGAATTAATTAGATAAAAATCGGATATCGATAGATGAAAACAAAAATAGAAAAAGGAAACATGTGACATGCTTCCAAAATTAATATATGATGCTTCCAAAAGTATCTACCAAAATCTCTCTAGCTGCCAAATTTGTTTGGAAAATATTAGACCGGTGTAAAATTTTGTTTTGTTTTTAATTATCGATCAGCAATGACAACTCTAATTTTTTTTTAACAAAGGAGATATAACTAAATGAGATCGAAATAGAAAAAGGACGATAGAAATGAAAAGATTTTGCTGTTTGAATTGTGTTTAAGGGACTTCATAATTCTAATATAATCTGATTAAAAAGATGATTTACAAGACTACACCTAAAAACTTTTTAGGGGTATAGTTGATTTAAGTTTTTAGTAGAGTTATATTTATAAATTCATCAAATAATACCATAGAGACTAAAGTTTTAACAATGAGGCTATAGAGAAGATAAGGAGCGAGTAATTTCTCAATTTCTCAAAAAAAAAAAAAAAGGGGGGGGGGGGGGGGAGGGGGGGGGGAGAGTGGAAAAAAAAAATTTTAACAATGAGCCTTAAGAAAACATAGCTACGTTAGGATTAAAAAAAGAGAACTACCCATGTGATTAGTGGTAAATTACCTCCTAATCTTTTGAGGATTCTTCAAGAAAGAGAAATGATTTCAATGTTTAGATAGGGTTTTTAACGGTCATTGTTATTGTGTTACGAGTCTCATATCGGATTCACAAGAAATCATAAAATAGTATTTAAGTTCAACAGACTCTCTTACTTGATAAATCGATTTTTTAGATTGATTTCTCCTATTAGGTTGAGTCTATCACGTGGGTCCGCAACACATTATCATAGTTACGTTCTTGCATTGCCAACCAGAATGTTCAAATCTAAGGAGATATATCTTTTTTTGAAGATTAGAAACCTAATTAACTCATGCATTTAGTGGGCGGCACCAGCACAAACCATGGTGACCCAAAAATTTTAGGTCAAATTTTGGGACCCATTAGTTTAATTAGCCAACCAAAAAAAGGGGGAAAAAAAAATTGAACCTCCCTTTTGATATTTGAAATCTTTTTGACCCATTTGAAGATGGCTACATATTGGGTCCTATGGTGAAGTGAACTCCCACCATAATTCTTCCTAACACTGTGGGGAAGTCAGCTCCCAATTTTTCTATTTTTTATCAAAAGAAGTTTATGATTATTAATAAAAATTGTAATTAATTAAATATATTATAAATAATAAATAA
The DNA here is from genome assembly GCA_037126225.1 of Dillenia turbinata. Taxonomy (NCBI): domain Eukaryota; kingdom Viridiplantae; phylum Streptophyta; class Magnoliopsida; order Dilleniales; family Dilleniaceae; genus Dillenia; species Dillenia turbinata. The sequence continues at coordinate 6,356,010 of JBAMMX010000012.1, forward strand.
AATTATGATATTTTGTTGATAAATCTTGTTATGAAACGATAATTATTGACTCCATCTACATATTTTATTTATTGCAACGTATAGGAAAATTATTCGTATTAATTATTTATTTTCATTTTAAATTAAATTAAAGAAAAATAGATGGGTCAAAGAAAAATGAAACAGCCATCATATCATTTTGCATTCATGAACCAATTCAAATCCAATTTTGATAGTTCTTGAACCAAAGTGGAGGTGGTTCACCCCATACCCATCATATTAAACTTTACACATATGTGGTGAATGGTGGAATTTTTTTTGGGTACTATACCAATTTGATATTAAAAGTCATATACCGATTAATCTGATTTGAACTGCTGTCAGATTCTTTTTTGAGGGGAATTTGTTCAACTTAGTTCTTTAATGCCCATTTTTTGGATATTAGACCAACTAATATCAAAAGTTATACTTTGATTAATTTAATGCATATTACTGTCAGACTTTTTTCAGAAGAAAACTCTTCTAATATAGTTTAAGGGTGAATGGTCAAATGCTGGGATAGTTTCTTACCCATTTTTCCAAAGTACCCCTCACCTTTTGTCACTTTGCATTGGGTTAGTTATTTGACTAAAAATTATCATGCTAGAAATCACCTTTTTGTATTATAATTGTTATTGTTATAATATGGAACATCGCAATATACTAAGAAACGAAAAAAAATCGGAAATAATCATAGGTCTAAATCTAGTTACTATTATATAAAAATTTTCATTGATAAACATATATGACTCAACCCAAAAAACAAAGTTTTATGAACATTAAAAGAATCATATAAAGAAATATAATTTGATTGTTAATATATCTGATAATTTTTATCAGATAAATATATTTTTTTGAGTCTCGGACCACTCAGTATCTCGAGTTTTACTTTGACTAATATGGGTCGTCGGGGGGAAGTCTTCTAACGTGATCTGCTCTATTCTCATGACAAGTCGAACCCACGCATGATCAGGTAAATATATTTGAATCTTAATAGTAATTGATTTATTTATACAGCTATATGTTAAAAGACTTTCTAATAAAAAATAAGATTGAAAAAAATTTATATATTATTTTTTTGTTGCATTTATTTATTAGGTACATGTGTTTTTAACAAATTATTTATTAATTTCTTGGAAGAGGTAAATGATGTGAAGTGTAAATTGAAAATGGACAGGTGAAAATGATGGAAAAATTAAATGTATGATAATTGCGCATGAATAAGGAAAACAAGAAACATATGGATTTTGTTTGCAATAATTGAACACTACTAGATTGGCATCCTCTCTCTCTCTCTCTCTTAAGGTGGAGGATCAAGTTGGCCATCATGCAGTCAAAATATGTTACAGAGGGCACACAGGTTAAGAAAAGCTACCTACTTTTCTTGACAATACAATTCTCTTAGAGGAAAAAATTGTCTTCTTAATCCCTTATGGTTTAAAGAAGCAGAAAATTTACCACCCCCCCTTTTCTTGACCACAAACAATGCATGCCAAAAGCAGCACATCAAGTTTGAAATACCAAATTTTGCATTAACTTAAAGTTACTAATTTTCCACTAATTTCTTGTCGCAGTACCATGCACCTGAAAATTTGGATGATATCATTTACTAGTCTTTGTTAATCATATATATATATATATTTTGTCTTTTTAATCAGCCAAAAATTTAAAAAAAAATGGAGGTTTGAAAGCATATTATTAAGTATGAAGGGTCTGTTTCCTTTCTTAGGATGCTCTTATACTAGATTGCTTTTGAAACTTCTCGGAAGTTTCAAAAGAAATGACCTTTGTGATGTAGTATTTGGGGAAGAAACAAATTAAACTTTGGTCAATTAAGGTTGGGGACTTTCCATTGGCTACCTCAACCTGGACCCTGATTCACTTTTGTCATACCTTGTCTTTGGCAGCATTTGATAAGCCACAACCAGTCTGATTATGGGTGTTTTGTTTTAAAACTCTTTTCTAAGTAATTAGGTTGGTTAGTTTTAGCGATGCTATGCAACACAAATTTGAAATATGTATTTTCTTTTGGCTTGCTTTTTAAATATATGCTATCTGGCGTTTCTCTTTGATTTCTCCTAAACAGGAAGGATCACACTTCTCTTTCCATATTCAGATACACAGAGAGAGAGAGAGAGAGAGAGAGAGAACCATATGGTTGCAAACAAAAGTGCAATTCATGGAATTTATGATATGGTAGTGGCCTTAGAAGTTTAGAACCTCTTGACCTAACTCACACGTCAAGGGAAGGTGAAGATGATGAGTTGTTGGATATTTGGGGACACAAGGCATAATTGGATATTGCAAAGTCATGATCCCACAAGGCCTTTGGTGTTTTATTTTGTACAAGCATATATGATGACTTAAGCTCAACAACACATGTTCTAGAGTTTATCTTCACAAAAGCCAAGTCCATGAAAGGGGTCACCTCCACATACCACATGTTCTATTCAAACTTCTTACCCAAAAAAAATATTCCAAATCTACTTTCACACCCACAAGTACACACTCCATGTAACACCCAATAATGTAGGAGTGATACAATTTTGCAACCTGGCGACCATTATAGCATCATTCTACAACTTGGCAAGTTAATTCGGGATTTTTGTTAAAACTTCTTATAACTTAATTAAACTAATTTGGAATTTTAGGGAAGAGTAGTACAGCCCAAGAAAAAAAGGTTCTTGGTTTTAATTTGCATAACTCCATCTTGGTAGCCTTGGAAAATTGAAGGTTTGCGTGAGAGTTATCTTTTCTGAAACAGCAGAGTTGTCCCTTAGGGACAGTTCAAGCGGTAGAAACTCTTGACTTTTATCATTTTTTTTAATTTAATTCTATTTAATTATATCTCCTTATTAAAAAAAAGGAGAAAAGAAAATAACACAGCGGAGTTAGTTCTCTTTTTAAGGTGGGGATTGGGTCCAATCCAACATCCTGCAAAGGAAATGCAACATTATGGGCCCACAAAATGAGAGGTCTCACAACCTGCAAACTTCAAAATAGGATACTCTTTTTTGGACCACATTGGGCCTGGCCTTTTGGTACCAATTAAAATTGGGCCTGCTTGACTTTTTTTTTTTTGGGGGGGGGGAGGGTGAAAGACAAGAACAACGGAAGAAAAACAGACAAAAACACCAGCAAGGAGAACGAATGACTTTTACCAAAAAAAAAAAAAAAAAAGAACGAATGACACCAGCCAGGGCTCCGCTATCTCATGGAGGTGGCATGCATCCTAGTTCTCTCCACCCCTTGTCATCTTTGAGCAACTGAAGGATGGAATCGGGTGGCTCGTTCAACTCCATCATCCTCTCAGCACCAGTTTGGCCCATCAACGCTAAGTGATTGGCACATGAGTTAGCTTCTTAGAAGATATGCCTTTTTTTTTTTTGGAATATAGCTTAGAATATAGCTGAAGATATGCTTCACCTGCCTCACATTCGTGAAGATTATAAGATCCGTGCACTCCTAAAGGATATAACTAAGTAGATGCTCCCCTGATGTATTTTCTTTCAGCTGCTTTCAGCAGCTTGACCTGGGTTTCAAAATCGACCTCAACTTTCAAATTACTGAAAGGGCTATTATACGAATCGAGCCGAGTTCGAGCCGCTCAGTCAACGGTTCGACTCGACTCGAATTTGACCGAATTCGAGTCGAGTTCATCATATATCGAGTTGAGTTCAACTAGTAGAATTTTAGATTCGAAAACTCGATGAATAACTCGATTACATATATTAATATATATTATATATATTTATATATGATTATAATATAAAAAATAAAATAAAATATATTAATATATTATATAATAATCGAGTTTTCGAGTAGAGTTCGAGTAGTTTGTTATACAATTGAGTCGAGTTCAAGCCCTACTATTTATTACTTGTCGAGTTTGAGTCGAATTCGAGTTAAATAAAAAAAATCGAGTTCGAATTCAAGTAAATGATATTCAGCTTGAATACACGCCTAACTGAAACTTTTCTTTTGAATACCAGGAGACCCTCCACAAGGCCCTAAGTCTCGGTCAAAAGAACCTGGCATTTTCCTATGTTGGAAACAAACCCTACCACCGAGTCTCCTAATCTCCTGAGCAATTCCTTAAGATCTCACCAGCACTGGGCCTTCTTGACTTTGAATGCTAGAGTTTATGCTCAAGCCTCAGTGACTTAACAACACTAAACTAAATTTCTAGCCGGTTGATATCCATTTTATTATTACTGTATGTAGTACTTCACCCCACTAAACTAAATTTTTAGCCTGGTGATAACAACACTAGTATCTCTCCTCTCTCGCCAGTCGCCACCGCAGCAGCCATGGGCAGCTTACCTTCGGCCTTTTCTCTCCGCCCCTCTAAACAAACCAATATTCCCTTTATATTATTTGCCCATTTTCTATTTTTTTGTTTTTCTTTCTATACTTTTCAATTATTTTCTTTCCTCAAAAAATTCTACTTTCTATTTATGTGATTAGATTGAATCATACGTAGAAAATTTCCTCTTTCAACCAAATACATGTCCACCACATTTATATAAATTTTTAAAATTTTAGTCCCCTTCATCACAAGTATCGAATCATTCATAATTTTGAACTCTCCTCTTGTGCACAAAATCAACTTTTCAAGAGAACTCAAATGCTATTAAATTTAGGAAATGTACCTCATGTTTCCAAGTGTTTTCAGCAACCATCGTGTATTTGCAGTGGCGGAGCCACCGGTGGGCAATTGGACCCCTCAATTTTTTATTTTCTAAAATTATATTAGAAAAATATAATTTTCTTAGTGTTAGACTATATTTTTTGTATAAAATTTTAATGATAGTATTGTATATATACTTTATTTGCACCCTTTTTAATTTTTTTCACCCTTGACTCTGGGTTCTAGATCCGCCACTGCTCATTATCAAACACTATACTCCTATTCTCATATTTACTCCTCTTCCTTTTTTCTTTGGCTTCAATGAAATTTTCATATTGAAGACATCTTGCCATGATTTTGAATATGACCCATTTTGTGACAATAAAGCATTCTTTGCCACTGTAATCCCTAGACCTTGAATTGATTTGTATCTATAACCTGATCTAGAGAATTACTTCTTCCAGTGCTCCTTCACAACCAAACCACCATTTTCAAATCGCTTCATGCTTATACTTTCAAGAGATAACTTTAGCCAAATGAGGGGGGGGGGGGACAATGCGTTGCTTTAGCAAAAGATTGGGTAGACCATTTACTTCCATTTTTTTCTTTGTAGATATTTGTGGATTTAGCACATGGTCTGATTTGCTATGCATGATGCCATTTGTGAAAGCACCTTTAATTTTTTTTCCTCTTCGCTCTATCACCCCATTTATAGTCATAATTACCCTTAGTAAAAAAATATTAAACACAAGCACTAAACTTAATACTGGAGATCTCCTAATATACCAATGCTTAGTTGGTCCTTCGTATTGATATCTCTTAAATAAAGTCTCGAATTTAAATTTTATGTATAGAAAAATAAATATCATGAGAGTTTTACTTCTTTAAAGGTCTAACTAAACTCAAATCGAATTTAATTAGACCCAATGTTAGCTAGGTTTAAAACAATATTACCCCTCTAATGGAACTAGAAAATGAGAAAAACTAAATTATCTATAGTGTTGCTTCTTTCTCTATGATTTACCCCTATATTTCTTTCCTCCTCTATTGAACATAAAATAAGATTTAAGCACCCAAAGAAACTTGATCTCCTCTAGTCTCCAAGTAACTAAGAGAAAAGCCACTTATAGAAGAAGAAGATGGACAAAATACATAAAGAGTCATGAAAAGTTGTATAATTAACTTCACACATGATTAGGAAAGACAGAGAAATATGGCAGTTGCATGTGCCGCGCTCTCATAATTCACTCTGAGATATGCTCATAACCATCCTTTTGGGAAGAAAAAAGCAGAGACAATCCCTTTTTGTAGATTCATTTGGCTTATACCTATTTTCAGAAACATGAACTTCCAGTTTGTTTGCACCACAGTTGAGAAAAAAAAGGATGTGATTGCTTGCTGAACGGAAAATTACATATAATGCCATCCTAAAAACCCTAAAAGTGACATGCAAGGCTAGAAAGAGAGATTGTCCTCATATAGTAAGCCTCACATGGTCGATTTCATTATCTAACCCTACAAGAATATGCTAAGAGCTATACACAAGTTGGCATTCTCTTAGAGAATGTTAAATAAATGATCAATATAATGAGAAATTTAGGTGATAGGCGAAGCAAAATGGTGTTAGGACTCACAATTTAGAAAGAAACATGCCCTTACACATTAGCCGAAGGACAAAATGCAAATGTGACATGATTTATTTTTGGGGTTAGGGCACGATTGAGAATAACAAGTCATCCTTCCAAAATTTACATATGTTCACATGCAACATCCTAAACATTATGGGGAGAGAGAGGGAGAGAGAGAGAGAGAGAGAGAGAGAGAGAGAGAGAGAGAGAGAGAGAGAGAGAGAGAGAGCGAGAGATTAAATTGATTCTCCTAGAACTTGAAAGTAAGACTTAGCACATATAGTACTCAGATAAGTGATGTTCACATTAAGTGAATCATTTCAAAAGTGAATCTGATGTGACATTATAAATGCTATCCTAGAAATAACATTCTTGATTCTAACAATCCCGAATGGCTACATGAACCATCTATGATTTTTCAAGGAAAAGGGATGGCATTGAGTTTCCATCAATAACTATCAAACGAAGATAATTACGACAAGGTCACATTTTGTTTGCTAAGAGGGCACGGTACATTCGAGAGAGAGAGAGAGAGAGAGAGAGAGAGAGAGAGAGAGAGAGAGAGAGAGACGGATCAATTGCTTACACACACATTTGTACGAAGAGTAGATAAAAACCTTTGCGAAAATTTCTTTTTCTTTTTGAAAAAGTTTAATTATCATGCCATAATTTTAGAGATAATTGATCATGAACATAAATGGTTTAATAGAAGGGCAGGGAATAGAAACCAAAAATGCTAACAATTTCTCTCTTTGCACATTGTGCAAAGCCACATATGCACAAGACTGAAGTCTTACAAGTGAATTTTAGTTTATGTAATTGGGACGGCATAGAGAGAGAAAACTAATCAAAGCCATTGCATGGAATGCTAACATGGCGTCGAACATAAATGGATTAGTAGTAGATATGCAAAAAATCGAAAAGAAGAAAAAGGACTCGCGACTTTTCGCTTTTGTTCACATTCACATTGTTCTTAGACTTGTGTTGAATGCAGCCCTTCACATAGTGATCTCAATGTACAACAATGGGAGAATGTTCACAAAAAAAGCAAGTGGGAAAGCATACATGAACTAGTAAAATATTGATCCTTTTGAAATGCCATTTGGATACATAAATATTAGAGCACAACTTACAAAATACAAATAAAAACTGACTCATTCAAAGAATCACATTATCCCATAATCAAAACAACATTGTAATCAAAAGAAGCAAACTTATAAATGTCCATTTTAACTAGTAATGATTTGATTAATTTATAGAAATAAGTGGGCGTAAAACATGATTAATGAAATTAAGAAAAGATAATGTAAGATTAGTGTGCAACAAATTATCTCTTTTTCAGATGGAACTAAGGCGCATCAAACTCACATACCCTAATTAGGAAAAAACAAGTATATATCACTCAAGAACATAAGATAATTTGCCTAAGTTAATGGAGAAAATAGATGAAAATACTGCAAATAAGTCTTCAACTTGAGTTAGACTTTAAACCTTTCATAAGAGGAACATCATAGCTACCTCGAAAGAGCCGGTTGAAGAAGTCCTCAATTCTGTTGTCTTCTGAAATCTCAAAGGCCAATCTTCACATCTCCATAATACTCTACAATGTTCCTTAAGAAAGACAAAAACCCATGTCTTCTGTACCCACTTGTACTCCATAGAGACACGCATATATAAATTTTGACGAAAGAGAATAGTATAATATGTGTGACCTGTACACAAGATATGTACTTGATGTAGTCGGCTATACCATATCAGAAAGTGTGTATAATTCTTGGAACCAAGTCACGGATGATGACCAAGTCGAAGCTCCAAATCGAGTTTATCTTCCTTTTGATCTTCTTTGTTCTCTTCTCCACGCGAAGGACCAATTTGCAAGTTCAAATTCACCCCAAAACCTTCCTCATTAAGACTGAAAGGGCTTGATCTTGGCACATGCAAATCATGGTCAATACTAGCTTCGAAGTTGTAAGTACGAGTAGTGATTCGTCTAGGGCTAGTTGGGGAAGACTGCAGATACATTTGATAATTCCTCTGTGCCTCCATACCCACAAAAACATGAGGTGTTTGATCACATGAAACTTGTGGTGGAAAAAACATACGACTACTTGTGAAGTGATCCTCTACTAAAGGCTTGTTTGGTGGAACATGAGATGAAGAAGACGAGGACAAAACATTGGAAGAAGGTGTAACCACTTGCTTAGTCTTTGCTCGATCTTTTCGATGTATGTTCATGTGACCCCCCAAGGCTTGAGCATTAGTGAACCCTCTCTTGCAAAAGATGCACTCATAAGAGCGGCCGGTGCCTATATCATCGTTGACTTGCTCCGATGATTGATCATTTTCTTCGCTTGATGAGTTTGATTGCTTTCCTGATTCCATGTCAAAACTAAAGCCCTCACAAAACAAAGTAGATTTGAAAATCACAAGGAGACGAGAGAATCTCTAAGTTGGAGACGGTTTGGGGTGATGGAAAATTGAGAATGGTAAGAGATCATAGAGAGAAAGAGATGGCAGGAGAGAGAGAAGGGGGTTTTTATACAGAAGAAGTGTGAGAAATATAGAGGGGAAGGAGACAATTACAAGACATTGGCTTTACCAATATTGTGCTTCAGGGAAGATGTATATGAGAGGGACAAGGGTTTGGCCTTTGTATATAGTTTTTTGCCTTTTCGCCGGCTCTGTCCTGGACCATTCCACAAGACACATTTTTATTATTATTATTTTTTTAAACCTCACCTCACCACACCTCTGTCTCTCTCTCTCTCTCTCTCTCTCTCTCCCTCTCCCCCTGCAAGCACACAGTGTCGTATGGATGCACTACAAATATAGGAAATTCTATAACTATTTTTAAATCTATGGTGACTTATAAGAAATTTAAAATACTATTCATATTCTTACTTCAAACTCTTAAATCTTAATATTTGCAATTAGTTTCTTTAGATGTATTGCGAAGAACTCTATGACACGTGGTGTGCATGTAATGATTAATTATAGAATATTATTTCTAGAAAATAATAATAATTGAGAGAAACAAGTCACAAAACTTGGGTTTTATTCGGGGGAACATGTCATAAAACTCTTAAATTTTCAAGTGAATTTAATTAACAACCTTGTAAGGAAAGACAAAAGAAAAGACATAAACTTGTTATAATGATAATTTTAGGTTTTATTAACATGGAGTTTTCTATAAAATATCAGTATTTCATAATTATATTAGACTTGATTAAATTTGATTTGAGTTAATTTGAACTTTTAAGGGACAAAGGTTTTCTGACGCTTGTTTTTATCATCTACAATACTCAAATCCAAAATTTTGTTTAAATGATATCATGAATGATATAATGATAATTTTAATATTTTTGTTTAAAATTTTATATTCTTTATAAAAACTTTCACTTCATTTAAAAATGTTTCAAATAAAATACAAAATGAATACAAGTTAAAACAAATTAAGACAAAGTGGGTTTTCTCAAATAGGACTATATCGTCATAAAACTTGGGTCGATTTCTCTTCTAACCCCATTTTTATTTCCATTATATATGACACCTAGCTACAGGTATCTTGTTGTGATCTCTTTCATAGGCTTAGCAGGTATGCATTTTCCTACTTAATGGTAACAGAGGATGATATTTCACACACATATTGAGTCATCTATCATAATCCTAGCATTCAAGTATGGCTACATGTGATATGATATGACTATGGCTTTCCTTAAATGTGACTCTTGTTTAATGATGTGTGTACTTGCTTTTGGCTCCAAAACCATGTGGTAGAACTGCAAAAAATGTCTGAATAACCTGCAAAAGAAACCGCAAAATTCGCTAGCTTAAGTTTTATTTTGACAATTAATTTATTCTTTTTCTGAAAAAAAAATATACATCTAATCATTTGTCACAAGGAGATTTTCAATTGGTTCTTTGTAACTCTTTACTAACTCTTTGCTTTTATACAAATTAACTTGAGTAAATAAATTTTAAAATATAAAACGACTATAATTATCTGTAAGAGAATTGTATATCTGCAATAAAAATTATTTGATAACTATTAAAAAAGCATGTTCTTATAAATTAAAGGTCACTCCAAGCTCAAATCTTACCGTTAAGGAAAAAAATCAATTATAAATTTGTAGCTCATCATGTCCAAATTAATGGAACAACTTGAAATGACTGGATATAGCATTTCCCTTAGCCACATACTGCCAATTGTGCATGTGAAGATTGTGACAACCTTCAATCTCTTAATGCCTTTTCATCACATTGAATTCATGAACTACAACACAACTGGCCCTCGACTGTAACATTTCTAATGGAGAGAGAGAGAGAGAGAGAGAGAGAGAGAGAGAGAGAAGTGATTCAAAATGGGAATGATAGATGTAACGCATTGAACTCTATTTTAATCCAAAAGTTAGCTAACATACTATGTGTCCTCTAGTAATCTAGTTGTTTCCTATGTTATTTGCGGATCAATAATAAGACGGCCAGCAATGCATTGGGTACTAAATATAAACATATATTAATTAAACTTATCTTAATTAACTAGTTAATTAATTCTTTTTTTTTTTTAAATAAGAATTGACCAAGTCTCTTTTGAAAGGATATTACTTATATAGAGACGGCCAACATTATTTTCAACTTTGATTCGATCTTAGAAAATCCCAATATAGAACATTCAATTTCAAGTCTTTTTGGTCATGTAACGACCAACTGGAATAAAAACATACATTCGTATATTAATTTAAAAGCAAGAGCTATGATAACAAAAAAAATTGATGTCGAAAATAATTAAATCTGATATCATATTATTTTATTAGTCATCGGCAAGTATAAATGAGTTTTTTTTTTTAATCTTTTAATCAATAATAATATCATTTTATGTTTGATTTTGTTAATTCAAATATTGACTTTATTTTTAAAAAGAAGAACAAAATTGAAAGGAAATTTTCAGTTAAGGACAAATGGCAGAGAAAGAATCATCATCGACAACTACGTAAGTGCTGTAACTACAACTGTGTCTGTGTGTGTAATTGTGTGAATTGAGGATTCTTCATATGATTGTTTCAAAGTTGTCTTAGCTAAGCTAAACGAAAATTTTGTTGTTTGGGACCCAAAAAGGAAAACCCTCATTCAGACTTGGTTCCTTGGTTTAGGCTTAAGTGTTGAAAACTTGTACCGTTCTATGTTTCTTTGTTTTCAGCATTTTGCAAGTTGACTCCCATGACTTCGTGAATAAAATACTAAGCCCTTTTTGCTTACTGATGTTATTGAATTTGGATTTTTTGTTTCTGGAAAAGAAAGTTTTATTTGCACCCAAAAAGTGAAGAAGAATGAGTCATTTTAAATTCCCTCATCCATCCAAAATAAGAACGACCTTACCTTAACCAACTCACAAATTTGTAAGCACCTTAATCTCACGTGACTAAGTCACGGTGCAAAACATCATTTATTTAATATTTTTTTTATAATTTATCTGACTTAATATAAATTTGTAGCACTAAAACTTTGCGAATACAATCAAACTAGGGTAGTCCCGAAGAACCCTAATTTTGTCTCAATGGGCTTGACGTCGCATCACTTAATTGGTCAAGCACGTATTGCAAGCTTTTTTCGTAATACAAAATTCAAATGATCCACCAGTCAACCCACCCAAAAGCAAGTCGAGCTATAGACTATAGTGGTCGTTATTGTGGTATTTCTGCTTAAATTATTTCAATACGTGAGAGAGAGAGAGAGAGAGAGAGAGAGAGAGAGAGAGAGAGCTAAAGTGCTCATGGGCTTGGTGTTAACATGAGACAATTGTTGTGGCCCACATTGAGATGATCTGGCCCATGTTGTGGTTTCGCTAATTGCGCCGTCCGTCACTCCGGTTTTTGGGTCCACACCCTGAAAAAAATCAAAATCTGACGCTCGCTCGAGCCCATGATTTTGGTGATGTTGAAACTTTTGACTCTTTCTTTAAAAATTAGGAGTTGGAAAACTGAATGAACAAAAATGAAACAAGACTGCAGTCGATGCTTGTAAAGAGAGAGACCATGACCCTTCACCCCGAATACTGCGTTGGGCCTAACGCAAAGGTGTCCCGGAAGCTTTCAGCCCCATCTTGGGCCGATGTTTAATTTTAAACTATCCAAACTTTTATTAGCAATTTTTTTAGAGGGCTATACTTTAATTAATTTGATTTGAGTGTTTATAGGAATCTTATTTAAGAATGATTTTTTTAATATAGTCTTTTTTATTCTTAAATTTTGAATCTAAAATTTGATTAAAAGATCTAATATTCTATCTTACCAGAACGACTATCTGTTGATTAACTCTAATTCGCATAATGAATAGCCTAACTGGGGATTAGATATAGGTTAAACTCTGATCATTCGTTGAGTAATCAAAATAGGTCCTCTGCAGTCTCGGTGAAGAAAATGTTATATAGCGTTTTGTATGCCGGTATCCGGAGAATCCGGACTCCACTTATCTTGGGTAAAATCTATTTTTTTTAATTCTAAATTTGATATATTGCATAGGGAAAGAAAAATTTTTAATAAAAAATGCAAAATTTTGTAAATAAAAATTAAAAAAAATCTATTAAAATAGATTTAGATTGCCATTATGTTGATAATTTTTCAATTGAAAAATTACATTTAATCTTAACTAAATTAATCTTAAATTCAAACGGGCCAAAGAAAATTTGCTCCATTGAGTAAATTCAGAGTTAGAAAAAGAGTAATTTGAAAATAATTTTGTCACATCAGTATGTCCGTACTTAATAATTATTTTGCCATCAAAATCAAAACCCCTTGCTTTGTTGTGGTGTGATGGACATAGACCTCACCCATCTATGATATCTTTTGTATCCCTAGAATGTTACTTCTTTGCCACTAGTATAGTTTATGCTGCATTTAGAGTACCACTACACTACAAGTCTGCACTTCCCCTCTCTCTCTCATATGTTATGGGGGGTTGGTGCATATGGTATTATTATACATAGCATTCAAGTGAGCCGCGTTGTAGAGTGTGGGGGCAATTGACCCGTTAAAAAAAAAATTATTAAATTTTATATATTAAATAAATATTTATTCCTATAAAAAAAAAAATTTACTCCCATATTTAAAAAAAATTGCCCCATAAAAAAAATTATGTTTATAGTTTAAAAATAAAATATTTTAATTTATAAAAATATTTTATCCCCATTATCTTCGGATCTTACGTCCGCCACTGATTCAAGTGAGACCAAGAGGGTCCATGTCAATTGAAAGCTATGGAGAAAAAAGATTAGAATAGGGGAGAGAGAGAGAGAGAGAGAGAGATGTGCCTTACGCCATGCCTATTTCACTTTCACTAAAATGAACATTTCCCCACCTCCCTTATTTCCTACTTGTCTCCTCCTCTTTCATCTCTTCTTTCAATTTCCACGTGTGATGACCTTTATCACCATGTAATTTCTCATACACCTTTTTTCCTACTCTTTCTTTTTACCACGAAAACATCTCTATAAAATTACTCGTGACAGATTTTAACATAATACAGTTTGAAAATATTGAATATCAAATTAAACTATTAATAATTTAATTTTAAATATATTTGATTTTTTAAATTTTTTTTGTGTTTCCCTTTTTGAAATAATATTGTATTTTATAAATTCATCGTGGGAATTTTATAAATAATTCCTGTCTGGATTAGGGTATTGATCACGTGAGCCGAATGAACGATCAAAATAGCACGAGTGCATAGGACAATAGGACAAGAGCTGTCCCTTGTTTCAAAAGGCTATCCTTCTTTGTAACAAGTGAACACAAACATTGATTCTTTGTGCCTATGAGTCCTCCAATGTTTTCAATCAAACGAACCCATTTCCCTCCATGGGGGGACCCCCATGGAAACATTAATCACTGCGAATTTGCAACCTCTCGGTACGATGAAATTGATGCCACAGCATAAATTTATAACACACGGGTCCATTATTATTCCTTACAAATTTACCTTATTTGACACAACAAGAAAATGAAGTCATGAAATGGCACTTGTTCACACTTCGAATTAGAATTGGATTTGAAATGAAAGATTTTAGGAATAGATTTCAGAAACCTATATGCCCTTCAGAAACTTCGCAATTTGAAGTTTTATTTCTAAATCTCATTTTCATTCTATTAATCCAAACAAATCACACGTATTTCAATTCAATTTTTGATTTTGATTCATTTTAATTAAACATCTCCAAAGTTGAAAAAGAAATTGTTCCTATGCATTCGAATTTTCTACGATCCTCAAAATAAATAAATAAAAAATATTAGTTGGATATGTCCAAAAGGGACATTATGATAAATATAAGGGGTTAATGGGAGTTATCCCACTAACCCATAACTATCACAAGAATTCCCCATTATCTCTCCACGATATGTGCATCAAGAATAATGAAGATGAACTAATCTTTTTCTTCTTGGATCCTCTGCGTAAGATTGATGAAGTCATGAGAGAGTCTTGCATAAACTTGAGAGATATACAAAATTCTCTTGTGAGAGAATTAAACGAGGGTTTAAGAAAAATTTCGTGTAGGGAATTTTTTTCGTCACAACGAATCGCCGGACTAAGGGTTGCGATGTCATGGTATTGCAGTGATAGTTCGATTAATAACGTGATCACCATCTCGACTACAAGATCTGATCGAGAGACGTATGATTAGATCGATTTTGGGACTTCACATATGAGGTATTTATCCTATATCCGATTCTATTTTATTCTTTCAAAAATTGTTTGATTGCTTCCGTCGTGCATATGAATCGATTAATTCCAACATTGGTATCAGAGCTACGCTGGATTAATAGAAAATAATTTTCAAAAATAATTTTTGGGTATAAAAAATGTAGGGTAGTAAATTTAGGGTTCGGGTCACAGACGAGTTTCGTGAATTCGATTGCACCATGAGATTACCCACAATACGTAGAGCATGTGTATATTTTTTTCGGAATTTTTTGAACACAATAGGGCCATGAAAATCGAGGTTAAAGTTTTCGGTCCAAATATTGATCAGACCATTAGATCTTAGATTTGTCGAGATTGAGGACATTTTGATCTGAATAAAGGGTTGATTTGTGTCATACGTGTGCCGATCTACATTGTGATATATATTTTGTGATGAGCCGTCGTCGGAAATTGGGTTTTCCGAAAATGGCCGCGGAGGACCGCGATTTTTGATTTTTGATTCGACAAATTTGGGTTTCAATCCTTCATAAAATCGAGTTAGGATGGTTGAATTAAAGTTCCCAGTTGAAATCCATCATAAAATCAAGCCGAAGATGAGTTTTTCGGATATCGGGTCGGAAAACCTGGTTATAGAAAAAATTCGGGCGAAGAAGACGAATCCGAATGGCAAGCGCGTGCATAGCACGCGCGAGGAGGCGCGTCCGTGCAGAGGTGACAGACCCGTGTATCTCACGTGTGCATAGGCTCGTGAGATGCCGGGTCAAACCGGGTCTGAACCGCCCCGGGTCCAGACCCGACCGCAGCTGGGGTCCGGCGGCGTGTAGGTTTGCCTAAAATTAGATTTTTCCAATTTTTGAGGGTCTATAATATAAAAGTGACTATTTTGTGGGTTTTTGTATACCGAATCCTAGTCCAAATAGTGAGATGCAATCCCGGATTGTGGTGTATGGTGTCTGTTGATTCATACGCTCATCTTGGGGTCTATATTCAAATTATTTAGGTCTTGTTGATTTATAGAGTACACAAAATGTAAGATTAAACATCACAAGTCACGATTATCTCTATAACTGATTCTAAAATTGTTGTATTAGATCTTTACAAAGGGGATAAAATTGAATGGTGATAATTACGTGATTTTTCACTAGTAGATTTAATTTATTCTCGAGGGGTAAGATCTAATTAAAATTTTGATGCGTGAGATTGTGAACTCCGGGGAGGGTACCACACCTCAGAAAGATGGGATTAAGAGACATTATGTGTATGGAAGAGGAATGATGGCCAAGTTAGGGCAATTCTCTTGAGTAGTATTCATGATGATGTGATCCCAGTCTATAAGAAATATCATACGGCCTTATTGGTTTGACTCACCCTTTAAAGAGTATTGTGGTGCTCTTACAGATCATGAGACGAGAATACTGACTTATAAGTTTAATAACTTATAAGGAAAGAGTTGATCATACGATGATGTAACATTTAATAAAAATATCGAGTATGGTTCTCGAGTTGGGGAATGTGACCGAGCCCATTTCAAATATATTTTTCTAGTATTGGATGCGATTTAGTTTTTTACCTGATTCATGAGAAATCATGAAAGTCTATTTCACATATGATGAAAGTATTCGTACTTTTACTAATGTGAATAGGCACAGTGAGCTCGAATAGGAGCATCTAGAGGTGAGTAGGCCAGACTCGGGTCATCTTATATAGTGTAGTTGAGCAAGGACTCCTGTGGGACTCGAGGTTCAGGTAAGAAAAAACCATCCGACAAAATTGACAACGAAATATTAAAGCACAAGAAGTAGTTGGATAGTACCAAGTTGTAATGCTACACTCGTGGTAGATTTGGTCATTTCGCTCACAAGTGTGACGAGCGAAAATTAACTTTTTCTTCTTTACGCGGTTTGAGTTGCTCTTTGTTTTCTCTCCTTCGTGGATTGTAAACATAGAAATAAACGACCACGTAGATCGAGATAGGAGCGCGTATAGATAGTTTCGCCGAGTGAGTCCTCGAGTATGAGAATTTACATGGAGAAACGGAGCGTTTGTTGACATCAGAGGGAGTGGTACTTGCAACTTGGAGTTTCGAAATTGCTAAACTCTGTATGCTTTTTACTCTTCGAATGTTCAACGGAACTTGATTTCACTCTAGGATATGCTCTGTTAATTTGGAAATTTTATAGTTTCTATTAATTATGACAATTCATTGATTGGTTTTGCTTTGGACCGTGAGGGACTATATGCACTGGAAGTGATTCCTTTTAATGGTATTTCTTGATATCCTCCTAGTGTGAGAGAGGATGAACCGGTTAGCAGTGAATGGTTTGTAGAACCCGCTAACCAGTCTTGCCTAGATAGCAAAGTTACAAGAAAACCATTCGACATTGCATTGAGAGCTGGGACTCCATTGTAGTCGGTTCACTCCAATATTTGTGGCCTTATGAACGTGAGAATCTGAAATGGTGTTGGATACTCTATTACGTTTATAGACAATTATACGCGTTTCAATTACGCTTATCTGATCTCGCACAAATCTGAGGCATTGAGATATTTCAGGAGGTTTACTAGCGAGATTGAGAATTAGTTAAACTTGAGAGTATAGATTCTCAGAACTGATCAAAGGGGCGAGTATTTGTCTGAAGAGCTCTGTTTCAAGAAGGGCATTGCGAGAAATTGACTATTTCTTACTGCTCAATGGAGTAGAGTAGTTGCGAGAGATGAGTAGGACTTTATTTGAGATGGTAAGGTCGATGATGGCGCAAGCCAATTTACTAGATGCGTTATTGACTGCAGTCTATATCTTCAATCGTGTTCTATTGAAATCCGCAGTCAGTACTCTATATGAGATTTGGACAGGGAGGCAGCCTGACCTTAGCCATTTGAGATTATGAGATTATGCCACGTATGTTCACTATTTCTCGCATTTACACGGTAAGTTAGGTCTATGAGAAAACAGTGTATCTCTATGAGATACTCAGAACACTCTGAGTGGAATATGTTCTAGGTGAGCATACGAACGACACTCTTATTGAGATTGAGTCTCATGATACCGAGTTTCTTGAAAATGATTTCCCTATGAGAGGTGAAATCAATTGGGACTTTACTTCCTATGAGATGGATGAGCCTAGTGGTTGGCTGATCCCAGTGCCAGGACCCAAGAATCCATTACGGATCTCGGTTCTAGTGGGAACAATCTATCTAGAGGTTACAAGGTTTCTCCTCTTCTTAAGAGTAGTTAAGGACGCGTACCTAACCGTCGCTTCCCGATTGAGGGGGCTCTCAGTGTGACTCTTGAGGATTACAAGGGACCTTTAACTGTCCGAGAAACTCTTGAGGGTTCTGTAGAAGACCATTGATTATAGGCCATGGGTGAGAGGAGTTGATGAAAATCAACAGGATCTGGGATCTAGTTGATTTGTTTGAGTGTAGTGAGGATGATGGGAATAAGTTGGTTCTCAAAATCAAGAGATAGGCAGACGGATCGGTAGAGAGGTATAAGACTCATATGATAACTAAGGATTACTCAGACTGAGGGTGAGATTATCTCGATTCGTTTACTTTTAGCGATTGTCGTGGACATGATATGGATCTGAAGTGAGACCAGATAGCCGTTGAGACTGTCCTCCTGAGTAGGAGTTTTGGATGAGGAGATCTATAAGGAACAACCATATGACTTTATTCTCGTAGATAAGGATGATAAAGTTTGTTGACTTCGAAAGTCGACATGTGACCTTAATCATCAATCCAGACAGTGGTACTTCAGATTTCACGAGGAGGTGATACCTCACGGTTTCGTGATGATCGAGGAGGATCATTGCGTACACCTTATACATTCTCATAATTCTTTGGAGATCATGTTCTTGTGTAAAAATGACATTCTGTTGACTGAGAATAACAAAAAAGTATCTGATGACCACGATGACGTGGATATTGTCGAGTCTTGATGTGAAGGACCTGGGTGAGGTTTAGTTCTTCCTCGAAATTAAGATCTAGAGGGATCGCTCGAGATAGGTATTGACTCTTTCATAGGAATCCAACATTAAGGGAGTTCCTGAGCGCTTCGTGAAGATCGACTGCAACCCTAAAGATACTCTTATCACTAAAAGGTTAAAACCTAGTTCTTGATATATGCCGTATGACTAAAAAAAAAGGACAAGGGAAACAAGAAAAATCCCTTATTTCAGTACACTGAATGGTCTGATGTATGTAGTGTTACGTACACATCCAGACATTTGTTTTTACAGTCAGTATGGTAATTAGGTATCGATTAAATCCTAGATGGGATCACTGGAGAGCAGTGAAAAGATTCTAAGATATCTCCAGAGAACTGTGGACCTCTCATTGTGTTACGGAGGAGGTGATTTGCATCTTGTTGTGTATTCAGATAACGACTAGATTAACGATCTGAATGTATGCAAATCGATGTCAGGTTTTGCTGTCTTGGAGTAGAAAGAAGCAAACCTATATGTCTCTATCTACGATAGAGGCTGAGTTTGTGGTACGCTCAACGATAGTTTAGGAGAGTGTTTGGCTCCGAAAATTTCCGGATCATTTAGGGGTTGTGTCAGATAGTGGGAGGCTAGTGGATGATTTATTGAGAAAATCAGGTTGTCATTGACCACACCGGAGACCCTAAGTATCATAGTAAGACCAAACACGTTGATACCTAATACCACGTTATGAGAGACATCACCGAGAAGGGTGAAGTGACAAATTAAGTACACTACTATACAGCGTGTTGGCTGATCTTTTCAATAAACCCATTGTGAGAGATTCCTATATGAGATATAGGAATCATAGGATTTGCGTGTAGATTGACATTTCTCATCTTGTACTGATGCTTATTATGTTGTTTATATATGACATGTGTGCATGATTGAGTCACAAGTTTATTCATTACAGTATTTTAATTGTCATATATTTTGTGATTTGTTGTGATAAATGATATGTCAAGCAGACGTGGTCGACTCTTTCACACGAGTGACCACCTCCAGCTCTGAGTGAGTGGAGATGAGACAATTTCTAGTTGTAAGAGACTTTGAGAGTGACCCTACTGAAACATAAGTCGCCATGATATATGTTCAATATGAGATCATATGCGATATGACCCGCATGGACGTACCCACATCCATGTTGTCTGTAAGTAGTCAGGTTTGAGATCTCAGATATCACCTGCAACTAGTGATATTGTCTCTGAGATACTCTTTTTGAGATCTCTGGGTAAAATCTTATATGTAGACTGAGTTCCATAGCTGCACAATGTTAGAGAAATCTGACATATGTCTTTTGAGAGATGGAGGAATAATACTGTAGCACGTGTTTCATACCGTGTGTGATATGTCAACTAGGGATAGTGGGAGCATTATTTGAGATATTGATGTGATTTAGGTCCCCATTCCCATTGTGTAAGACCCGAAATCTATTGGGTGGGATCTTTTATACCCTTATCACTTTCGATTGCTTTTAGAAATTTTGGCTCAGTATTGCTATTTTAGTCTGTTTACCGATGACCCAGAAGATAAATTGAGGTCTGAGGGACAGGTCCTGGAAGACCAATTGACATTATATTATTGTGTTGTATTTATCGGCATGCCTATTATGCTTATCTATGTTGGGATGTAAGTATAATAGTGGATACACAGTCGAGCGTTTATTGGGGATTACTTTCGATGAGGAAAGTAACTCAATGGATGTAACTAGTCTTGGATCTGGGGTGCAGCGAATTCTTTTGATACTAACGATGGCTTCTCGATCATCCTAACAGGTGCATTGAGAGGTCTTTGCTTGCAGGTATACTCGCAGGTCGCACGACGCCCAATCTTGTATAAAAGTCTAGCAGGGTGATGTGAGAAAGATTGCATGAGTTGTGATCTTCTGACGGACATGAAATGCTCTCATGTGCAAGTAAGAGATATTAGTTGAATATGTGCAAGAGGGGTATTATGATAAATGTGAGGGATTAGTGGGAGTTATCCCACTAACCCATAACTACCACAACAATTTTCCATTATCTCTTCACGATATGTGCATCAAGAATAACGAAGAGGAACTAATCTTTTTCTTCTTGGATCCTTTATGTAAGATTGATGAAGTCATGAGAGAGTCTTGCATAAACTTGAGAGATATACAAAATTCTCTTGTGAGAGAATAAAACGAGGGTTTGAGAAAAATTTCATGTAAGGAATTTTTTTCGTCGCAACAAATCGACGGATTGAGGGTTGCGATGTCGTGGTATTACAGTAATGGTTCGATTAACATCGTGATCACCATCCCGACCATGAGATCTAATAAAAAAACATACACTTGGATCGATTTTGGGACTTCACATATGAGATATTTATCTTATACTCGATTCTATTTTTATTTTTTTTAAAATTATTTATACTTTCACTGTGCATGTGAGTCACGTTAAATATATCCAACAGAAAATTTAAAAAAATCCAATATTTTTGCTTCGTTTACACTTTAATAGTCTTCAAAAATAAAAGTATGCATCATAAAATAAATGACATCAATAGAACTATTAGTGGAACTTTTAAATTAATTAAAAGGTAAGAAAATTATTTTCTTAATTTTCATTTTCCGCCTCCTAAAACCAACATCTGTATCAAATTTCTTTGGATTGAGTGGTTAGACATTCTATCCTCTTAATCACAAATCTCAATTTTGAGCCCTGACAATGGAAAAAAAATGATTTGAGAGAATTAACCCCTTAATAGGTCTCATAATATTCTGATTAGATTAGTTGGGTGAAATCCAGATAACGACAGGTGAAAAAAAAAAAACCAACGTTTGTTAGAGTTTGGCATGAATATTTTAATTGCACTTGAAGGCTTGTTAGAGTTTGTTCAGATTTCTCTATCCGTCATTTGTCAAATGTAGTCAGCAGATATATCTTTCTAACCTGTAATTTTAAACCAATGTAAATAGTGACCCCTAGAAGCTTTGCCACTGCTCTGCTTCTTTGTATGTATCTATGAATGTAAACTAATTTTAAGGTGCACATGTGGTGCACATACATTAAATTCAAATAAATAAATATAAAGATATATAAAAGGATATGTAAGAAAAAATGAGTAATTTCATGAAATACAAAAATACACACACACACACACACACACACACACACACACACACACACACATATATATATATATATATAAGCAATTTAATAAAGATAATATTGACAAAAAATATTCTTCCCAATACACACCCCTCTTTTTTCTTTTTTCTTGGTTTTTATATTGACACTTTGGTAGAAGGTGGCAAGTAGGTTTCTGGTTGTGTGCGCGTGTTGGTACCATACTTTGAACCTTGGCCCAAGCTCTGACACCCACATGGGGCCATAACCACTAGGCCGAAGGTTCTATGGTGGTGGCAAGTAGGTTTGATGGTACACACTTTTATAGGAAAATGTTGGTTTGGCCTCGAGCGAAGTAGGTCTCTTATATAAATGATAAAGAAAGAAAATGACGTTGGGGTTCTGCTCTCTCATGAACTTATACTCATCCCCAGGCCCCAGCAATCCATCTCCTTAGTTGTGAAAAGTCTCCACCATTCAAATTCTTTTTGTCCCCGAAAATATTTTCATTATTTTGAAAAGTTAGGTGGCTTTTAATCATTAAACTATACAAAGTATATAATATATATATATATATATATATATATATATATATAGTACTTGACTATCGATATTCAATTTTCGATTAATCTGTTTCGAACGTTATGAAGTTCAATTTAGGATTAATCTCCCTCCCAATTGGGTTACCCAAATAGGGATGCTCACTTGCAAATAAATGGCAAAGTATCACTCTGCGATTCCATCCAAGAACCGGAATCTCATTATTTTATCCAAACCTACTTTGGCCATGTAAATTAGGTGGTTCATAAATTATCAACCGGCCCGACCCAAGTCGGATAAGTGTGGGTTCGGGCCGGTGGGATTCTTGAATGGGCAATCCTGGGCCTCTCTCTATATATATATAATTCTTAGATAGCTACAATCAAATCCAGTGAATGTGTATACACCTGCGTAGAACCAACCCGACCAGATACTTCCGTAAAGAGGACAATCATCTTCTAATTTCACGTATTCTCTGCTACCTTTTTCCCTTTATATTTTTTGTTGATTTTTTTTTTCTTTTTATGCGTACGAATGAGAGTATGGTAATATTTGTTTAAAATATGGAAAAATTAAAAGAATTTAAAGAAAAAGAAGTTTGGACCCTTAAGCTAGTAGTAACAAATTACAACATGAGGTCCAAACCCCACCTGAGGTAATCCTGCTACTTCGGTTATTCATATATATTTTTGCTTGATCAGTGGCGACTTGTGTTTTCACCAACCGGAGCATACTCGATCGGTTAAGATATTTCCACCAAGCCGACCGAGCCAGACTGAACATCCCTGGTGGCAGGGTACACAGTCGCGCGATGAGCACGGAACAAACCATTCTTTGGCCTCAGTGGCAGGGACCAAGTTGGGCCACCTTGGGCCATGGGTACAAAGTAAAAGTCCAAACCCTCAAAATAGCCCCACAAGCTCAGGCTCAAATCTAGAGAAGCTATAGTTTGTCCCCTAATTTATTAGCTTAATTTCATACAATAGTCTAAAAATGTTATTATCACATCAAATGTTAACAAGTCACCAATCAAATCTAGAAAAGTTTATGGTCAGCTCAAATCACACAGGTGGGGACATCAAAAGTTTTAAACAATTGAATGAATGGACAAATGAGTCCGGACAAACGAAGTGGTAGGATTTTTTTATTTTCATCATTCTTTTTATAATTTGATCTTTGTATTTAGAGAAAAAAAAAACAATGAAGACAAGATTATCAATACCTAATTGATTTAGTGGTAAGTATATTACATTCTTTTAATTAAAATTTTATATTCAAATTTTAAGAATGAAAAAATAGATATTAAAAAAATTTATTATTTAATGGATTCGATAATAAATGGATTTGAATTAATTAAGATTAATAAATTGATTATGGTGAAATAAAAAAAGGGGAGGTGGAGAGATTTTGTAGTTTGTTTGTAAGTATGCTCGGTTCTTGAGACCGTGAGTGCTAAGTAGGGAAAAATGGGAGTCTCACAGGTCTCTGAGGTGAGCAAAACATCTTATTCTGTTTAAGGAAAAGCTATTATGCCATTTGACACCCCAGACAATGTCGGGAACATGCATAGGCTCAGATTTTTGGGGAAAAGCATCTTCAAACACACGTACATACACACACATACCAACCACTCTCTCTCTCTCTCTCTCTCTTCAGATAATCATTATTGTCATTTTGCAAAACCCCAAGTTGTTGTGTCATTGTATGCATGTGTACCAGCAAGTGAGGTGAAAAACCAACAGACTTGAATGATAGAGATTGCTTTGATTATTCGTATTCTCTCCCACTTTTCACCCCCCTTTACTCATTGAACTCTCTCATTTAGAAACAAACAAAGGGCTCTCTGTCCAACTGTGACATAGTTTTCTATCAATGGAAACATTGTTTAGCTATGCCAAAAGGTTTTTGAGGGGGCAATATCTCTAAAATGATGTCCATGGCCTGTGGGCAAGATTGGTACTTTGTGAGACTGATTTAAGCCGCTATATTCATGAGTTTTTATCATGAAAAAAAAAATAATAAATTATGCATATTTGTGTAAGAAAAATATGCCCCAATGGCACCACCAAATTTGCAGTCTAATAACTTACAAAAATGTCAAAAATGAATTTTATTATGTCTGTTTAATGGGCAAAAAATTCACTAATGGTATAGCATTTTTTCTTTTATTAATATAAAGCAGATAATTGAATTCAAGATCTTTAAGTAAAGGGAATGATACTAATTGAGTTGTAGTTCATTGACTAAATATAACATTGCTGGATGCAATGCAAATTTGATAGATGAAATATCATAAAATGCATAAATAAACATATTTTGATAGATATACACTCGTTTGATTTCTTTTGATGGTAAGTTTGAGTTTTAATAATTTTAATTTTTTCCATAATTATATGTAGAGAGTTATTTGCATCTTGTTATTTTAAAGTTACGTCTATCTTAAAAAAAAACAAAAGAAAATAAATGAGAGAAATACTACTGTGATTTCATGATCGGGGTGACCACTCATCATTTACCAAAATTATGACACTAAAAAGTTGTGCATGAGAAATATGTTTTATGATTAGTTGACACTTCCTCTTTAAAGATACTAATCACTCAAGTGACCCCTACAAAGATCATTTTTCTATTCGAATTGTGTATAGCATTGTTTATTTGGATATTGTGTCAAACTATATATAACTTAATGTGATAAACTCTCTTAAAAATGAGTTATTGTACTCAAATTTATCGAAATTCAACTGGAAAGAGTTCCTAAAGATGGATGATTAGCTAATCATAATTCTCTAAGCCAAACCCTCTAAAAACACAAAAGCTAAAGTGCACAAGAACTACATGTGGTACTAAATTATTGGTGTTAACACTATTTTTCTTCTTCTTCTTCTTCTTCTTCCTTTTTCTTTTAATAACTCAGAACCAATAGATAATTGTGGTACCCAGTGTCTAAAGAAATTGTATTTAATATTTACCTATATGAATTGGTCCCATCAAACTTTGTGAAGATAATACTTCTAAAAGGTGAAAATGTGGTCAATTTGTTCGATACATAAATTCCAAGTTGATCTATACGTTCAAGTTCATTTCAATCATCCAAATAAAGGATTGGTTCCTTTCTTCAAGAAGTTAGTGCCCTTGCTGCCCATGCGCCTACAAAGCATCTTTGCATAGATGGACGTCACCATTTTAGTCGTGTAGGGTTAGGTCTTGTAGCATTGTGTGTGTGTGTGATAGTCTTTTTGTTTTTCTATAGACAAAATCAAATTACAACTCAATAAAACCTTTATAGTAAAGTATAAGACAAAAGGATACTTCATTTGAGCCATTGCGATTTGGTAAGTAAAAGTATAAGAAACATTATCAATTTGTCCAAAAATTTATAATTATCACTAACTTTTCTTTTGTCTATGTAATTTATTCAAGTAAATGCTTTTTAGGTCAACCCCCATAAAGCCCCTTCCACAATTAATAGCTTACTTTCCCACCTGATAATTTTGCCTTCTTTTTAAAGATAATTGTTTACTTCTTACTATAGTCTTGCTTTTCTCTAGCTAATTTGAACTTGCGGTTTGGAATCAAACTAGTGATATCTTTGGACTCCCTTTTGTCATGATTAAATGTCCATGCGGGCATATGTTTATGGACGAGATATGTTATAACCATTGGGTGGTTTGTTCAATACTGTAAGCTTTATCAAGTACCAGTGAGCCACAGTATAAATGATGAGTGCTTATTGTGATGGTTTTGTGCATGATAAGAAGAATTTCTTAACATAGATTTCGGTTGTTGAGAAAAATATGCCATTTGTATGAAGAAGAAGAAGAAGAAGAAGAAGAAGGCCAATGAGCTTTACCTCAAATGACATCACTCACCCTTCCTTTATAATAGATTTGGATTCGAGTTTCACTATATACCAAGAAGAAGAAGAAGAAGAAGAAGAAGAAGAAGAAGAAGAAGAAGAAGAAGAAGAAGAAGAAAGAATTGATTTTTAGAAAAAGTCCTATCAAAATTTTCACCTTTATTTGAACATTTGTTCTAAATTTTTATAATTAACATTAGAAAAAAGTATCCAATGTTTTTGAATCATAAAATAAGTGACATGAGTAATTTTTATGAAAAAGAAAAGGATAAAACATTTTCCTTCGGAGGTATTTCATTGGCCAATCGGCACTAGAAAATGTAGCATTAGAAAAAATGTAATTTAACTAGACTTTTTTTGTTGTCAAAATTCCATTTACGACAGCCACCACAACAACCCATGAGAAAACTGGAAGATCGAAAGACATGCTGATTCTGATGATATCGATTAAATAAGCATTCAGATAGAACATCTCTCTCTCTCTCTCTCTTTCTCTGACTTAGTAAAGAGTAAAACTAATCATGACCAATGCAGTAAACAGTAAGTATGCCAGTCCCAAGATACTTATGTTGGGATGACATAAGAGTTTAAGCATAAAACAATGCAAGCTCAAGCACTAATTCCTACATGCTAAAGCATGGCATTGTAGGGGGAAAAAACACATTTTTGAAGCTAGAAATGAAATACAAAGAACGTGCAGTAAATGGTATCTTACATTGCATCACCATCTCTCTAAGCACGGCCATGTTGTTGATCTCCCATTGGACTGAAATCAGCCAAAGTCCCAACATATGTTCAGATGTCACCAGATGGTGCAATGTAGTCTTATAATGCATCAAATGCCAAGTCTTAGTTCTAAATCCAAGTCCTCCTTTGCATTATTAAACAAACCAATTTCCAAATCTAATTTAACAACCTCAGACTTCTCCAAAACCTTACATTTATCACCATGAGTGAAATCTTTTACCTCAAAAAATGATTTTGCATACTTTGGTTCCATTGATTCATCATGATTTCTCCCTCTAGAAGGCTCAACATGGTTGCCTTCCGTAGCCCTTTTCTTTAACTCACTTGGAGAAACCAGAGTAGGCAATGCATATGCAAATGGTGGGAGCCTGGTTGATGAAGAAGATGGAGAAGAAAAAGTAGTATTAGGGTTAGGGTTAGGGTTGGGATTAGGGCTAGCATTTAGGTTAAGGTTGAGCAAAGGGTATTGGCCATCTCTTGGAGGTGACTGTCTCAACCTTGCTCTATCTCTTCTATGGACATTCATGTGCCCTCCAAGTGCTTGAGCTGATCTGAACTCCCTTTTGCAAAAACTACATGTGTAAGATCTTGGAGGCCATGAAAACCCACTTAAGTAATCATCTCTAAGACTTCCACTTGTGCACTCAAATAAATCTTTAACCTTGTTGATGTTGTTGTTGTTGTTGAGGTCTCTAATCATGCTCTTGCCTTTGAAGTGAGTGTCCACAATGTGTCTCTCCATGTATTTCCTTTGAGTTGGTGTCTCACACCTAAGAACAAGAAAACAGAAAAGATAAGATTTTGATTTTTCTTCTGTTCAGACCACATCATATAAGAAATAGAAAATAAACCCATGCCGTAAGTAGAGAGGAGGGGTAACTTACTTAGAGACTTGAAGGATGTTTGATGATGTAGACTTGGATTCTGGTCAAGAAAGAGGGAAGATAGAAGTGTTAGATAGTGGGAAAGGGTGTTTGAAAGCAGAAGGCACACAGCACATCAAAGTCGTAACACTGAAGCTGAGTATCTAATTGGTTGATATCCCACCTGCAAGTGTCCCTTTGTTATGGTCACTTCTTTCCATATTTAGAAACTTGTTTTTCTGCCATGTTATACCTTTTTGCCTAAATGTGCATATCAGATCTCATGAATGTTCCTTCCTCTTTAATAGATTGTTTGTTACAATAATTAATAGCCTTATTAACAACAATAATAATTTAAATCTTAATCCCAACTTATTGGGATCAGTTAGAGAAAAATATAAGAAATATTAAAAAAAAAAAAAAAAGAAAGAGAATATTAGTTTAATTGTATAAATTTTACTACGCCACTCATTCTTATTTAAATCCATTTTCTTATCCAAATCTTTAACTATTATACTTTGTGGATAATTTGTATCCAAAATTTTCAGTGGTCTACCTCCACGTTATACTAAATCTTCTATATTTAAGTTTTCGATTCTCCTAATCGGTGCGTTTTTTGATTTTCTTTGTATATGTCCAAATCATTTCAGATGATATTCTCGTATTTTATTTACAATTGAACTAACTCCCAACTGAATTAATAGCCTTACAAGCCTATATAAATCATTGATGCCTTTCCACTATACTACTCGTTTCTTTTTACATTTTCCTTTACCAAACTTGATGAATTGGAAATAAATGTGGTTCAAACCAAGATAAAACAAATACAATTTAAATACCGATCGTTGATATATCAATTTGTAATTGAATTCAGAGTTAAAAGTCAAAAACTTATTTTAAAGGTACCAAATACAAAATGCAAAGGGCAGGAGCATGAACGGGTGTTGACATAATTTTTAAAGAATAAATAACATTATATAGGATCATTTTGAAGACTTTTATGAGGTCAATTTCTAAAATAATGCTAAAAATAAACTTTAATTAGTATTTTTTGTGACTTTTAATGGCATTTTAGAAATCATTTTCAAAGATTCGACTTGTACATATTAATTTTTTTTTTTCTAGAACTTTAGGGGCTAGTTGCCTGTATCCACTTCATTCCACACTTGTTGAACTCTGCCCTTATCAACCATGTTGTATTATTGATATATAAATATATATATATATATATATATATATATATATATATATATTTGCATAAGGTGACAAGAATTACAAAAATATTCATGAAAATTTGAATACTAAATCTCAAAAAATACTTGAATAAGACTTATTTACCACTTGGTATCCTATAAGAATGTATTATTGATATTATGAACGTCCTCTATGCTAACTAACAATATTTGTCTAATTTTTTATTTTTATTTTTATTTTTGAATGTTTACTTATTGCCATGCCTTGTTCATTGAATTTTCTCTTTTCCCAGATTAGAATTGTTTCATTCTCATCAGACGGAAAACATGAAAACCCGTTTTGATGTAAGAAAACAAGTTCACATGCTCATCCATCCTGACCATCCAATGAGAAGAATGTAAGTCTTGGTACGGTAAAACACGATAATTGCCGGATTCTATCATCGTCTTCATCTCCTCAATTACAAAAGGACATTAATCTGGTCCTTGTAATTAATGCGAACCAACCCTATGAATCATTGCAAACGATGACAATCTTAATTTCTCATTGTACATAAATCAAATTTCAACTTTCTATACCATACAAAAGATGAATGATCTGGTACATTAATGGAACTGTAAATTAGACTCATGGGCCGCCATGTTTTTAAAGGCACAAAGCAAATGTTTATACAATTCTGATGCATAAATTGGATGTATACATACATTTTTTTTTTAAATGATATACTATTTAGGCTCCCATTTTCTACTTTAATACAATATATTAATTTGTGATTTATCGATATAATATTATAATTGTTTTTATAGTGACATTCGAGTGATAAAAACTCTCATTCAAGTGTTTTTGTAGAGGTATAATGTTTTGACTTTCATGGGTGTGTATTTCTGTGATTTTTGTGATTTCTATGTAAAAGAACAAAAATATAATACTATGACAACCTAGTTTGTGCTTATGTTTTATGTTGTTTTCTTTCTTTTGCCGGACAATGAGCATGGAGGGGTGACCGAACTAACCTAACCTCTGAATATTGTCATGAGAGCCAATCCTTGTTCGAAAAATATATGATTGGAGTCACTATATCTAACTCGTCATTAGAACTCAGGTAAAATTTGAATTCAGCCGAATTAAAAATTTTAAGAGTTAAGCTTACCCGGGTCTTTATGATATTTATACTTACTTTAATAATATACATATTCTACTCTGAATATATATATTTATATATATAGTTATTAAATGAGTTAAAACTACGTGTAGATAGCTCAATCTACCCTAGATTTTGTGCAGCTTCTTTTGCAGCTTGGAGATGGATATAATTGGTTGGGATACTTGGTCTAGACTAACGGGTGCCAAAAACATGTCAAGATGGCATCATTACCCATATATCAAACTCTCTTTCAATTTTGTTTGTTGTTATCTCCAAGTCTGACAAAACCCCCCAACTCATTCAACACAAAAGAGAGAGAGAGAGAGAGAGAGGAGAGAGAGAGAGAGAAGCAGAAATTCTCAGTTGCACCCTCAGATTACCCTTTCCTTTTGTTGAGAAAAAGAGACCCAAATTTCACCAGAGAAATCAAACAGTACAAAAGATTCTACCATCTTATGCTGAGATTTTATGAGTGACTAGTGTGCCAATAAAATGTCACAAGTGGGTTCCAAATATAGCCTTGATTTAATAAGGTCACATAGCCCAAAAATGCAGTGTTTACCTGCAGTGTTTGACACACAATTTTTGCCGTCTCTTCTTTTACAAAAAAGCTTCAGGGCCAACCATTAGAGTCCAAACAAATCTATTGGGTAGGGTGTCCCGACTCACAACTCCAAAATCCCAACTTAGTTTACTATGTTTGACAAAGTAAAAAAGACTAAGAAGAAAAGTAAAGTAATATCTTAATTTGTGGGGGAGTTGATTAGTTGCTAACTAATGATTCAATTGGGTTGCTGTCTTGTCCTCTCTGTCGCTGATTTGAAAAACCTTATCTCTTTTCCCTCTCTTACCAGATGGGAATCACTTGAAAGGAGTCTGTTGGGTTTGTTGGCTAGTCTATGTGGAGTTACGCTGTGAGAGTGATAGATTGGGTCGGATTAGGCTTTAGGACACACTTTGAGTTTTGTCTAGTGGGTCACGTTAGAGATTGTGATTGGTGCACAAAAGGGCTTTCTGTGTGTTTTGTGTAATTTGACTCCGGTTGAGTCACTCACTGTGCTGCACTGAGTTGGCCATCATCATTGCATTTCTCTATTAAGTCTCTGCTGTACCTAAAGTTGTGTAACTTGGGGATGACCAAAGTTTTAATTTTTTGTTTTTTACTTCTCTGTCTAATTTTAAATTTCTTTGCTATTTTATTTTATTTCACTTCTAATGTTTATAGATTCAAATAAAATATTTTTAATAATAAAAATAAAATTTAAAATTAATTTTTAAAAATATATTGACACTATCATTTTATGACTAAATTTTTTTTTCTATTAATATTGTCATTTTATTACTTGACGGTTGGCGGGAACAATATCATTGAATTTTGTAATTAAGGAGAATGTGCGTAAGTCTACCAACATTACAATACAAAGAATTTATAGTGGGGCCAAAATCACCGCTATATGTACCGGTGGCTGCCATTAAAAACCTATAGTGGTGGTCA
The DNA here is from genome assembly GCA_037126225.1 of Dillenia turbinata. Lineage (NCBI taxonomy): Eukaryota > Viridiplantae > Streptophyta > Magnoliopsida > Dilleniales > Dilleniaceae > Dillenia > Dillenia turbinata. The sequence continues at coordinate 6,387,897 of JBAMMX010000012.1, forward strand.
TATGATCGTGAGCGACTTGTCACTAAAAAGTCCATCACTAAAAATATTAGTAGCGGTCAACAAAATGACCGTCACTAAATATGACTTTTAGTGATTGTTACTTCATTGTCACTAAAGAATCTTATAGTGACGGTTATATTTAGTGAGAATATAATTTGACCCCCACTAAATATAAACATTTAGTGACAATAGAAATATAATTTGACCCCCCACTAAATATGAATATTTGATGCCAATAGAAATACCCTCACTAAATATTTTTTCATTTAAAATCTATCTATTATAAATATGAACAAAGGTTAATAATCCCTTTTGGGAAATCATTTTATTACTTCTGGCTTCTTTGTTTCATTTTGCTTGCTACTCCAATTTTAATGATAACATTATCGTTAAATCTACCAACAAAGGTTAATATTGTCATTTTAAAGTATAGTTGCCCAAGCTTTCCCATGAAAGATAATACATATATATATATATATATATATATATTTATATATATAATATATACACGTACAGAGATTTGAACCTGGATCTCCAGGTTAGGAGAGAGGGTTGTAACCACTAGGCTGTTTCCTTTAAAGACTTAAATATTTTTTTTTATTATTGTACCGATCAGTTCGATAATCAATTTATTGCTTTCAATTAATTCGATTCAAATTAATTGTCTAATTCATTAAATAACACACTCTTTTAAACCGATTTTTTCTATTTCCAGAATCGAACCCGAGATATGATATCTGAAACCATTTTGGATTTGATTATTATTGGTGGGACTTTTCATACACGGTTATTTTACATTTTCCTAATTTTCTATTAGGTCTATGTCTCACAACGTTAATTCAAATGCAGGAATAATCGGAGCCTCTTCAAATAAAAGGAAAAAAAATATAGTGTAACACGAGTGTAATGTATTTCCTCTTGAAATTATCTATTTACTTCTCTATCTCTATTTAAAAAAAAAAAAAAAAAATGAACAAGCAAAAATTGGGATGTTATCATTTTCCAACGGGCCCTACTATACGAGATTTGTCAAATGGGCGGGTTAATGCGCATGTTGTGGTGGGCCAAGAACATTGGCCCATGGATGCCACACCAACCGGTCTTGGATCCTTTGTACTTATTTATTTATTTTTTGGTCATTGGCTTGACCACCACCCAGTATCTGGGGTTTCACCTTAACTAATTCAGATCAATCTGGAGCCTTTTATGGGGGGAGGTCTCCCAATATCGACTTTTACGTTTTCATAGCGATTTGAATCCTCGACCATGGTTAAGTGGCTGAAATGCCCTTTCAATTACACCACCGAACATTTGTTTTTGTTTTTTTTTTTTTCTTCGGATCATAGGATTGGGGAGGAGAGTTATAACCATTAAACTGTTCCCTTGAGAACTTTGGTAAGAGTCTTGGATCCTTTGCATTTCAGCCCTCTCATGATGCCTTTCCTAACTTATTTGATCTCATGTGAAAATTATAATTACATTTTTTTTTCTGCTCACCATTATCCGGATTCATATTCCGATTAATCTGATTTGAAAGTTTTCAAGGACCCTATTTACATGACGATTCTTCTAGCGTTATTACCTTTTAATATAAAAAGTAAAAAAAACTAAAATTATAGAACAAGTTATTGTAGCTACTGAATTTCTAGAATTGAGCTGACAAATTAATTTACTTCCCTAAAAATTTCTCGCAAATGAAAGCTCGTAGTTTTAAAATTTATTCGAGCATTCAACCTGCCAAACTCCTTGGTCGATTTGCACTTTTATAAAATGTTAGAAAGAATGGAGTCTAAAGAAAAAAAAAGGGCAATTTGTCCCAAAATTTCTTCTCTATAAGAAGGCAACCTTTTAATTTATTTTTGCCTAAAAATCCATTGCCAAAAATTAAAATTCTCTTATTTTTAAACTTATTTATCACAAGGGTTTTGAATTATGAAATTCCACAATCATCGCACATAAAGCCTTTAACAAAAATCAGAAATTATGTAGAAAGATAAAAAAAAAAGTGACAAGAAAATTCATGATTATTATAAAAGGGTTGAATATTAAAATAAAAAAAAAAAGAAAATAAAAGGGTTGAATATTGGTAAAGGGCTCAACAATGGGTTCAAGAAGAAACATATATTATTGGGCCTAAAAGTCTTAAATTGGGCCTTGGACAAGCTCCTCCATTGATGGATGTTTGAGCTCGTACGCTTTAAGGCCTAACTGGCCCATTAGTCATCATGCGATTCCCTTCGATTTTTTCTTTTTTCTTTGGTTGAAGCGATTCCCTTCAATATCATACCTCTAAAGTTGAAATTAAAATTTGGATGGACCAACACCCTTCCACCCAAAATGAAAACTTGACCTCTTCAATATCCATCAAGTCATGCCTTCAGACCTCTATTCAATTAAAGATGAATTGTCAAAATAAAGTAAATGATAATTCTAGTATTATTTATTTATTTATTTATTTATTACTAATCCGATTAGGTGAATCCAACCAATCCTAGATTAATGAGGTACTTATCATTTAACCAAATATCAAATTGAAACTTAAGAATGAAAAAATTATATGGGGATAGCCGTTTTCTAAATAGAGTCTTGTAAGTACTCGAATCATATTAATCAGAAAATAATTATAGATATTGATGGAAAAAAAAAGTATGACTAAAATTGGTGCTGAATGCAAAATAAAACAAAGAAGCCAGAAGCCAGAAGCCACATAACATATAACAGTCCATTGCATTGCAGTCTATAATTGCCAATCACCAGATCAATCAATACAGTCCATGAATTTTCCATGGGTCAGAAAAAGCAAAATCTTTTCCGGATTGACATTGATGTTCTATATCCCCGGCCCGGGGGGGGGGGGGGGAAGACATCCTTAGGTAGCCATTTTATCATCATGATCCTCACATGATATTTCCCACAAAGAAAAAGGTCTCCATTCCAATGAATTTTGTCAACTAATCCAATCACTCAAAAACTCCAACACACACACACACACACACAGACACAGGGGGAGAGAGAGAGAGAGAGAGAGAGAGAGAGAGAGATTACTCATTATCATCACGATAAAAACCATTGTTGTTGGGATTCAAAGTGAGCTTCATAATCTCAATCTCAACCTGCAACCCCAAATTTCTCTCTCTCTCAACCTCCAATTCAGCATTCAATCTCTCTACAGTCTTAGCCAGCTCCTCTTCTCTACTCACCTCCACTGCCTCACCAAGCATACGTATCATACTATTCACATCCTGCTTCTGCATCTCCAAACTCTCTCTCAAATGCATCAAACTCCGCAACACTAGCCCATTACTGCTATTCCCTCTATCTCCACTTGATTGCTGCTCCTCACCCTGTTCTTCATTATTCTTAATCACATTCTCTCCTCCAAATCTCATGAACTTCACAACCTCATCATAAGGGGTCGTCGAAAGTGGATTGGCTCCTTTCAAAATGGGAAAAGTCGGATTCAATTCGCAGTCATTTGGATTAAAATTCCACCCACTAATCCTTCTTGTCTTTGCTCTTGATACCTCTTCTTCACTTTCCTCATCATCCTCGAATTTTCGCATGACAAGACCCTTTATCTTCATTTCCTTAAACCTTTGTTCGATACTAGGCAAATCTTTCAATACATTCCTCACCAAGTACTCACCACCTCTCCCATTTCTTTCAAAGAATGGATGCTTCAACAATTTTTCTGCGGTGGGTCTTCTTGATGGTTCTTGATCTAAACAAACCTTAACGAAATCCTTAAACTGTTTAGTAAATTTCTTCTTGTTTTCCCCATCATAAGCTCCTTGTCTATAATCCGAAAACTTGAACCTTTTCGTGATCTTTAGCATTAAAGACTTGGAAGGTGGCAAGTGAGACAGGGGAGGCCTACCATGGGCCAATTCCAAAGCTGTTATTCCCAATGACCAAATATCAGCTTTCACTCCATAACCATTTCTTGAATGAATCACCTCAGGCGCCATCCAATAGGGCGTGCCAGCAACATCTGTCAGCATTTGATTGGACGAAGAAGAAGAAACATAGGATGAATTCTCGTAGATTGAAACAGAAACGCCGAAATCTGCTATCTTGACACGACCATCTGAATCGATCAGTATGTTACTGGCCTTAATGTCACGGTGTAAATGACCTTGGTCGTGAAGATAAGAGAGTGCTTGTAGAGTTTCTTTGAGAATAATTGAAATGGAAGGTTCAGGAAGGCCATTGGGAAACTTGGTTGAGATGATTGATTGGATAGAACCGCAGGACATGAAGGGCATGATGACCCAGAGTTTGGAGTGTACGATGAAGGAGCAGTAAGATTTAAGGATGTTGCGGTGAGAGAGCAGAGACATTGTGGTGATTTCGCGACGTATGGTGTCAATGTTTGTTCTTGATTTGTCGAGGTCGATGGACTTGATGGCGACAACTTGGGAGTTGAGTGGAAGGCAGAGTGCTTTGTAGACGACCGCGCTTACGCCTCTGCCGATTTCTGAGATGATTTGGTAGGCGTTTGGGTCGAGTGGGTAGTGGGGAGAGTTTCGGGCAGCCTCTTGATTAGCCATTGGAGGTTTTCTGATTTCTTGGGGGGACAAATTTTTGATGGATTCTTGAAATAATTTTGTTCAAGAAGATGAATTCCGGGGGATGGTTCTTTTGTTGAGAAATGGGAAGATTTGAACTGGGTGTGTTGTGTAATCTTGTTTCATGAATTGGAAAGAGAGAAAGAGAGAGACATTGGGTTTTAACCAGTTTCTTGTGAGTGAGAGAGAGGGAGAGATAAAGATGATGCAGAGCGGTCGGTGTAATCTTTTCATAATGAGATGATGCATGTGATTTCTAATTGCTTTATAGAGATTGGAGAGAGAGAGAGAGAGATGGTTGGGGAATGATCAGATGTGGGAGGTAGAGCATTTGATTTATAGCTGTGAAGGTGCAGAATCAAGAAAAGTGAGATCAGATTAACTACCAAGGGCATTATGGTAATAATGTGAATGTTGGCTCCTTTTCCTTTCAAAATTTATTTTTCTGCTGAGCCATCTGAATGCAGGTCATTGGATTACAGTGAGCCGGGGAGAACGGAGAGTGCTCGTGGTTTAGCTCAACTAGAATCTTCAAGCTTGGGGTTTTCAGATGTTAGGTGGCTCATCCCACATTGCTTTGCAAGAATGGTCTTCCCTCTTTGTCTCACATTGGTTCTTTTTTTTTTTTTTTTTTTTATAATTATAATTATAATTATAATTATAATTTAATTTAATTTAATTTTAATATAGCAAAATTTGTTCCTTTTTTTCCACGAAGATGTGTTTATGTTGATTGAGTCTCGTAAATTTTGTTTTGATTTGATTTGATTTTATTTTTCTTGATTTTTTCTACTTTATTTAATTTATTGTTTTAATTTGTTGTTTTGTTATTTATTTATTAAGTTGTTAAAGAATTCTTTAGTTAATTTTCTATCAGTGTTAATAAATTGGTATAAGAGTTATTTTAGTTATTTTGAGAAAATTTATGGATAATTATTTTGACAATATGACAATAACAAAAATAATAGTCAAGAAATTTGATGGAAATGTTAATTTTGACATGTGATAACTTAAGATGGAGACTATTTTGATTCAAGATAGAATTGATTTAGTATTTCAGAGGATAGAGGTTAAATCAGCTACACCACCAGAAAACAGCCATTCAGCGACGAAAATTACAGACGGATAAAAATTCATCGTTATTAGCGACAGATTTATGACGGATTAGTAACGGAAAAATCAGTGACGGATTTAGCGACGGAAAAATCTGTCCCCAATTGTTCCGTCGCTAAAACTTTTTTGGAAAAATTAGCGACGGAAAAATTTGTCGCCAATTGTTCCGTCACTAAAACTTTTCTGGATAAATTAGTGACATATTTAGCGATGGAAAAATCCGTCGCTAATCTGTTGCTAAAATTTGAATTTTTTTTGGTTAAATATAATTTTTTGTTTTTATTAAATATAATTTTATATTTTTATTAAATATAATTGTGTGTTGTTATTAAATATAATATTTTCTTTTTATTAAATATAATTTTTTGTTTTTATTAAATATAATTTTGTGTTTAATATTGTATTTTTATTAAATATAATTTTGTATTTTTATTAAATATAATTTTATGTTTTTATTAAATATAATATTGTATTTTTATTTAATATAATTTTGTGTTTTTATTAAATATAATTTTGTATTTTTATTAAATATAATTTTGTATTTTTATTAAATATAATTTTGTATTTGAATTAAATATAATTTTTTGTTTTTATTAAATATAATTTTGTATTTTTTATCAAATATAATTTTGTGTTTTTATTAAATATAATTTTGTATTTTTTATTAAATATAATTTTGTGTTTTTATTAAATATAATTTTTTGTTTTTATTAAATATAATTTTGTGTTTTAATTAAATATAATTTTGTATTTTTATTAAATATAACTTTGTATTTTTATTAAATATAATTTTATGTTTTTATTAAATATATATTTTTCTTTTTATCAAATATAATTTTTTGTTTTTATTAAATATATTTTTTTGTTTTTTTTACAATATAATTTTGTATTTTTATTAAATATAATTTTTTGTTTTTATTAAATATAATTTTGTGTTTTTATGAAATATAATTTTGTATTTTTATTAAATATAATTTTGTATTTTTATTAAATATAGTTTTATATTTTTATTAAATATAATTTTAAATTTTTATTAAATATAATTTTGTGTATTTATTAAATATAATTTTATCTTTTTATTAAATATAATTTTTTTATTAAATAAAATTTTTTGTTTTTGTTAAATAAAATTTTTTGTTTTTGTTAAATCTAATTTTGTATTTTTATTAAATATAATTTTGTGTTTTTATTAAATATAATTTTGTGTTTTTATTAACTCTAATTTTTTGTTTTTATTAAATATAATTTTATATTTTTATTAAATATAATTTTGTGTTTTTATTAAATATAATTTTATATTTTTTAAATATAATTTTATGTTTTTATTGAATAAAATTTTATATTTTTATTAAATTAGGGTATTGTATTTTTAATATTGAGAATTAGAAAAAAAGTATAGAAGTAGAAAAAAATAAACTAAAAACACAAAAGTGATAGTGATATGGTGGTTAAGGCTATCCAGAACTTTCTCTCACTCCTAGGTTCGAACCGGGGTGTGAGCATTTTTCTAACAAATTAAAAGTTGGGGCATGTGCGGGTGGTCCAGGGTCGGGAGGAGCGTGCGAGAGCGGGTGGGCAGGCCGGGCAGCCGGGGCGGGCATCGGGCTCGTGCACTTGGGTTTGGTTTTACTCACTTCAACGATGGATTAGTGATGAAAATTTTCCGTCACTAATCCGTTCCGTCGCTAATCTGTCTGTAATTAGGAATAATTTAAAAAAATATAAAATTAAATTAACAACATATTTTAGCGAAGAAAAATTTCCGTCGAAATTTTCAAATTAGTGACGGATTTTCTTAGCGACGGAAATTTTCCGTCGCTAAATTAGCAATGTGATTTTCAGCGACGGAATTTTCCATCACTAATACTTTTAACGACGGAAATTTGAGTATGATACCTGTTTTTCTAGTAGTGTTAGTTTGGCAGATGCAAACTTTGTTGTGATGGATAAGAAGACAAGATATGAGATTATTTTGAATTTCTTTGATGAGATTTTGTGGGAGCTTGCTATAGAGATCTCGGTTAAGGCCATGTGAGACAAATTTAAAACTTTGTATATGAAAAAAATAGTTGAAAACAGATTTTATCATAAACAAACTTTGTATATGTTCTGTATGGCGGAAGGTACATTTATACTCTCTCATTTTGATAAATTTGATTCTATTATTATGGATTTGAAGAATATAGTTTTGAAAGTTGATGAGGATCGGATCCTGTTATTATTTTGTTTTTTTTTCGAATCCTTTATGTGTTGTCGGGATACTATCATTTATGGTAAGCAAACTATTTCGAATCAGAAAATTGAATCTGCTTTAAAATCTAAGAAACAAATTGATATAGATATTATTGGGGAAATTAATGGTGGTCATGCTGAATACTTAGTTGTTATGGGCAGAACTGAAAAAAGGGAATTTGACAATAGTAAATCTAAATATAAAAATTTGGAATGCAAGTGATTGGGCAAGCTCAATAGACGATAGAAGAAGTACTTCTGGAAATGTGTTTGAGCTAGGATCTGGTGTAATCACATGGAATTCAAAGAAACAAGCAACAACAACTTTGTCAACAGCAGAGGCAGAGTACGTGGCTACCACCACAGCAGCTTGTCACATGCATTATTGCAGCTTGTCACATTCATTATTGTTAAGTGAGTTGCATCAAAAGCAAGATAAAGAGATTGAACTTTATTGTGACAATAAATCAACAATTGCTATGGCAATGAATCTAGCATTTCATGGGAGAACAAAGCATATTGAGCTGAGATTTCATTTCATTCGAGAATTGGTAGCCAAAGGAGAAATAATTATGAAGTTTTGTCATACTGAAGTTTAAGTTGCATACATCTTCACAAAGGCTCTATCAAGTCAGAGACATGCTTATCTCAGGACATTGCTTGGAGTGTGTGATTTTGGATCAAGGGGGAGTGTTGGAGATATGATCCAAAATTTGCTGCCGGAAAATTCAAAAAAATCCTTTTAGTTATTAAGTTGTTAGCTATTATTTAGGAAATATTTTCAAATAATATTTCGTTTCTTATTTTTCTGATTCTAGTTATTTGTAAGCCTATTAATAGGCACTCATGTTAGTCTTGTTATGCAGAGGAGAAATAACAGCAACGTGTTCTGCCTTTTCAAATTTCCTATTTTCTCCCATTGTTAGCATCATAAATTCTCCTCTTAAACCAACAGATGCAACGCTGGAGGGGCTGAGGATGAGTTGGCTTTTAGTCTAATTTTATCTATTTTCTTATTTATTTATCATTGTTTTTTTCACTTATTTGGTTTTCTAGATATTAAAACTCTAGTATGGTTTAATTCTTTAGTTCCTTATCTTAGTAATGTTTTATTATTCCAGATCCTGCATATGATTATTAGTGGAGTTTGTGATATGAAGAAACAATTCGGGTCATCTTACTTTGTTATTTTTCAGATGTAAAATTTATAAGAAGCAACCAATCACTAAAGAAAGAAAACAAAATGCCTAAAAATTTGAAGTAATATGTTTTTTTTTTTTTTTTTTTTTTTTTTTTTTTTTTTTTTAATCACAAAATGCCTACATTGCCCAGGAAAAAATGGCTTATTGCAGCAACATTGCGCATAAAATGCAAATAGAACGAAGTCTTCCTAAATTGTCTAGGACAGTGTTTAGACGCATGCTAGACCCCTTTTTAATACATCAAAATGACTCGTCCAAAAACTAAGAAAACCACGGAATACCAAGAACTCACTAGGACAACAAAAATTGGAATCCGACCCTTGTCTTTCCTGACAAATATCCCTTCAATTATAGGATAACTCATGACCAATATGAAAACTGAAAGACAAAAATGTCCAAACATGTCCTCCCAATTTCCTGCAACAATCACTCTTGTAAGCCCGCCAAGGAAGGAGATAATGTTCAAAATTGTCAAAGTAACTAATGGAACAAGGAACATGTTCGATGCCCGGAAATCGAAAAGACCCATTTGATATAGCTTAATTTGCTCCATGTCAAAACCTTTATCCGTTATCACAAAATTAGCTTTTCTCATGCCAATTTTCTTCATAACAGCTTCCAAGAATCCATAAAGGTAACTAGTAACTGCCCTGAATAAGGCAATCCGTTCCTCATTTATCCATGTTTGAATTGACCCTCCAGATAAGAGGGCTTCAATTAAATCTCCGAGAAGCCATGATAAGAAAAGGGAGGCAAAGATAATGAATGAATAGCTTGATACCTGCAATAGGAATGTCATGAGAGATTAACACATGCAAGATGAATTATACACGCGCAAAATGAATGTCAAATTTTGTGTTCTATTTAAAGTAACTAATCAGAGCAGACCTACGAGTTAGCAACACAATTCATGAATTTTCAGAGTTGTGTTAAAGTTAAGGACAAATGAAATGAATGCACAATAATTACCTTTGGATATAAGGAAATGCCATTGAAGAGACATAACTGTGGGACGGCGGCAAGACACCATATGGACAAAGTGGGAAGTGGAAAAAGCGTTGTACATGCATAACCACAGGCCATAAGAATGGACATTCTTCGAGGTCCATATACAAGAGGGCAAAACCTTGAGAAGCCAAAATCCAACAGACCGCAAGTCCACCTAATAAGTTGAATTAAAAGAATGTTCAAACTTGGAGGACACCTGCCCAGAAATTGTGGTGTGGATGGATTGCAATACACAGAGGTCCATCCTTTGCAATGTAACATATATCCCGTGAAACAGTCTTCCACCACAGAAGCATAGTAGAAACCAACCTGCTAGCTCTCAAAAAAAAAAAAAAAACAATAAAAAAGTTTTTAAATATTAACATTTTGTGTAGCTCACATTTAGTCAACACTAGTTGGCTACTTGCCTCTTCACCCCATTTTGTGTTTCTCTCATAAGTACTTGAGGCCAAAAGTTGCATCTCTTCCTGCAATACATTGGAAGAATCCTCATCGGGGGTAGAACTATGGTCATGGTCATGGTCACGGAGCGAGTTGATGAACTTGTTTGAAGCTCCAAAATGATTTTTTAGTTCCGAGAGATCAATTTCTAAAATGATTTGAGGAGAAAAATGTAGTCAATTTGGGGCATAACATAACATAATGAAAAATATGATTTACCAGAATAGATTGCAAATATTTTTTGAGTTCTCGTTGTTGGTTTCTAAGACATGGTAAAAGTATATATATATATATATATATATATATACACACACACATATAAAATATACTATTTATCAATGGCATGTGACTTAAGTTCTAACTCATCTGGAACTGCCATATATTCTCTTTGGAAAAATGTTCAAACATTTGTCGTGTTCTAAACATACCTTGGTGCTTGGAATTCCCCAACAAAGCCTTCCTTTTAATGTAACAACATGTCCCGCTCATAAATGGACCTTGAAGCCCATCCAGTCCCGGAAAGGATAGCTAAAAGTAAAGATGACTCAATTATATATCGAAATAACCATTAAGGGAAAATTTGAAAATTAAAAGGAGTAAAATTACATGATTCATCATTCAACAAATGATGTTTAATTTATGGTTTTAATTCTAGTACCTCCCATGTACTTCTCATGCTACCATCATAGATATCATACGGGCCGATGTTGCGGAATTTTTGAGGGAAGATAACGAATGCTAAGGTTGGAGAGATTTTGGGATCGAGATGAAAACACATGGCCTGACGGGCTGAACTAGGGTCATTGCATTGCATGTCACAATCCAACAATAATACGTAAGGAGAGTTGCTTTTCAATGCCGACACACGGAGCTGCATCCAAAAGTGCAACATTCTATCCATGTAAACTCTTTCTAGTTTAAGTATGAGCAGTATTATATCTCAGAGCAAAAAATGTTTAAATGACATGGTATTTTATAAGTATTGTATAATTTTGTTTAGTAATAAATAACAAAAATTTGAAAAAAAATTGTTCAAACAAACTGTGAAGATAAAAATATTTACATGTTTATATATCATGTTTCTGAATTTTGATTTAGTCTGATATAAAATTTTGAGTTAGTTTGAGTAGAATTAATGTGCCATTTAAGTTTTTAATTTGATTATGATATTATTTGAACGAAAATTTGACTTCCGTATTAAAAACTGATTTTTACGTCGGAGAGTTTATACTTCTCGCTAGAGAGAGAGAGAGAGAGAGAGAGATTTTACAAGGGCATTAATTGCTCCAGCCTTGAAATGATGCGGTTGAGAAGGTCTTTTTTCACGAGCAACATACACTAGAAGTGGCATCTTAACTTGGTCGACAACTGTTGAATTATCGCCTATCACCTGGGAAAACAAATTCGGCAGTTCAATAATTTCGGTGACCAAATCTTCAGAAGGAGAAAATTATTATAGAGTATCATACGTTTGCAACTGGTTTTCTAGATTACTTTGTGATGAGTATTACCTATCATATTCACAAATCCGCGCACGTCCAAAGTTGGTTCATGACTTTATTCTTATTGACTTTTAAATTATTCTTATGGTTCATAATAATACGGCAAAAGTGACAGTAGAAATAGATTTAAACCTTATGCTTGATACAACAGTTACATCTTTTTTCTGACGTGATATAATATTTAATACCTCAATTGCCGTAGGATGATCAAGAGGTGTTGTTGTGCTTGCTCCTTTGTCACTAACGTTGTATGCATTCACTCGTTCCTTGAACTCCTCGTACTTTCCCTGAGGATTTTCCAAACAAATGATGTGTGTGTGTGTGAGAGAAAGAGAGAGAGAGAGAGAAAGAGAGAGAGAGAGAGAGCAATAACAAATGATGGCACCTATCTGTGCCTAAGTGGTCTAACACAAGGGATAAGCCAGGTTAGGTCTAGGTCTCACACCAGAGGGAAAAAAATGTCAAAACTTGACCTTTTTAACCAATATATATATATATATATATATATATATATATATCAAAAGCCTAAAATTAATTCCCCAGTATAACAACAGAGTACTGGACATCAAACGGAGTAAATGGGGGCCATACCTTAATTTTCTTCATCTCCTCTATGAATTCATCATCTCCAAACCCACTCTCCGATGCAGAAAAAAATAATTCAGGAGACCTAGTCTTAACAATCTCCTTATATTTCTTGCAAAATGGCAACCATGACCTCGCAAACAACCAAGCCTCTCTCATACCGTGCTGTGTTTTACTAGACCCTGCATCATCCGAAACATACACGTGTAGCTTCTCTGGAGGATAGTCCATCGCCATGGCTGATATCACTGTGGTCATGACGTCCACTGTGGGCTCTATGTTTGGATCTGCGGTGAATATGAACACGTCTATTCCTGGTAGCTTTTCATCCTTCGGTAGCCGCTCAGTGATGGGGGTTCGAGAGACCATTCTCCACCGAGATAACCGGATAGCGAGCCATATGAGCAAGAGGAAAAATTCAGAAGCAAAGATTAGAAGGGAGGGTATTAGGCGTGTTTTATCATTGGTGAGTTGGTCAGTTATGAAGAGGGAGGAGACTCTGAAGTACATCAAGGATAAAATACCAATGGAGCATATTAATGTATATAGTCTGTTGATGATTACTAAGGTTTTGGGGACATGGGTGCTGAAGAGTGGGAGAGAGTCCATCCTGTGTGTGCTTGTGAGAGAGACAGAGAGAGGTACGTAAATATAGGACACGACTTCCTTTTATAGGGCAAGGGATTATTCTACCATTTGCGTTTTTTGGTAAGTATTGGGCTTAATTTTTCTAATAATAAAATTTTAGGATGAACATTCCATGGGCTTAGCCTCTTGTATCTCACATTGACCGATTATGTGTATCCAAATTTTCCTTTTCTTTTTGCACCAAAACATATATACATGCATAAAAATTAGATACATCTTTATATCATACAATTGGAAACAAAAAAGTTGTTAAAGTTAGGTTGAACTCAAATTAAGATTCAAAATGTTAAAGTTATAGTGAAAATTTTGCCCTATTTCTGCAAGATCAAAAAAATATTTTTAATTAAAAATTATTTCGAATAAAATAAATTATAATAAATACAGATCAACCAAATTGAGCTTTCACAAAAAGCACATAAAAAGCATAGCTCTTTGTAAATTGCAATTAATTCAATTTGGATTGATAACATTAACATGTGAAAGAGTCTTAAAAATATGAAAGAATCTTAATAAAAAGAGGAGCTGTGCAAGAGAGAAAGGAGGAAACTCTAGGTAGGTTCTCTTTTTTAAATTTTTGTTTATTTTCACATCTTTTCCATTTGCTGGTTTTTTCCATTTACTGGTTTTTTATTTTAGGAATGCTTCTTTAATTTTGGTACCATCCAGATGCAAAGTTTATAATAAGCAAGTTCTGTGCAAGAGATAGTCCTCCTTTGTAATTTTCCTACTCCTCCTTTGTGATTTTCCATCCTTGCTCTTGCTTTAGCATTGGTGGAAGAAATAGAACTGAACATGGGATTGCCGAGAGAATATTTGGATACCATATAGTTCTGATATCATATTAGAAATAATATGAGTATATATGAATATAGCTCTAATATCATGTTAAAGATGTAGAGCAATATAATAATATGAAAGTTAATGATCTATTGTTTCTAAATTATTACAATAACTCGGGTTTATAGAAAACTAATTATTGTAAATATGGAAATAAAATATTATAAATATGAAAATCTAAAAGTAAGGAAATTCAAATATTCTCAACACCAAATCAAGAATTTGATACATAATATATTTTAATATCTCATCTCCAACTTAATGAAATATAATGAAAAGCATTTGAATTTGAAAGAAAATCTCGATAGAGGATCTAAGATCGTTGGGGGTGTTTTTGTAATCCTGGTGCCAGCTCCAATGATTCTCTTTATGGCTCTCTAGCTTTGATGGCTTTGTCTTGGCTGTGGCTGTGGCTGTGGCTATGGCTATGGCTCACCAAGTTGAATGAAGTTTTAATATGGTTTCTAATATCATATTAAAATATATATGAACATATATGAACATGACTTTAATTTCATGTTAAAAATTGAAAACATTATAATAATATTGATGGGACAAGGCCCCCCAAAATCAGATCCGAGAGTCAACTTTGGAAGGGCCCACACGAAAACTCCACGAAAGACGGCTACCGAGAGGTTCAAATACGATTATATACCGAATGGTCTAGTCATCCAAGTCATCTGGTAAAAATAATCCCCCCGATCGGGAATTCAATGGTCAGCTCCTCAACCGACAGAACTCAAAAGACCCTTCATCGGTCGAACAACCGATCGATAGCTAATGATTCTAAAGGAAGACCAAAGTGTCCTATTAGCTCCCGTTTCTTATTGGGAGCAGCATCTTGAGAATTTTTTTGCTGAGGAAATGATCCCTCCAGAATACGAAAGTTTTCAAAAAAATGAGAATCGCAATCAATTCAAAATATTAAATTTCTGAGATTTCTAGATCAGTATAATAAGAAAAGTAGGGTTGAAACACTTCAGCGACATACGATTCTCACAGGTATAAGACATTTCAAAACTATCTAAGCCAGGTACGCTCTCAGAGCCTCAAACATTAAGCACTTTAATCATAGGGAATCACTCCATTAAGTTCTCAGTCTGTTTCTATCATTCGAAAACCACTCCTTTTGACTTGAGCGTCGGAGTCTCCCCACCAGAGCATCCTCCGGTGGTTTTTGCAGGTACATCTCTTTTGACGGCAACCGTTCAAATCTACAAGAAGTCGGTATCTATGAAATTATAATCCATCTCCAACAAATATAAAACCTAATTATTCATATCTTCTGCCTTGATTTATCCATGTAGACCACCCTTTTCCTTTATCATCACATGCAATTAGGAAGATTCTACGTATAAGTTTTCAGTTGTGTTGGAAAATCTTAAGGGTAAAAGAGGAAAAGGATAACAATAAAAGAATAATGAAATATAGGGAGCCAAAGAAAGAGAGTGGAAGAAGAAAGAGAAAGATAACAAGGAAACAAAGAAGTAGAGACAACATGGGTTTTTTGCTTAGAGAGAGAGAGAGAGAGGATGGAAGATTATTAAAAGATATTTTTAAAAAGAAATTTGTATTTTAGACTTTTCATATAAAAATACCAAAGTTGGTCTAATCCTCACTAAGGGAATTAGAAAGTTGAATGAGAATTAAAATTACAAGGTGGAAAGTGTAATAGCTCAAACTACAGGATGCAAAGTAAAATTTCGGGTCAGGTTTAGGATTTTTTTGGTAGTTTTTCTATTAATAAATATTTTTAATTCGTGATAATTTTTATGTGAAATTAGGATTGAGAATTACGAAATGTTGAATATAAGGTAGACATGTCTCGACCCTGCTTTAGATGCCAAAATAACAAGAATCTTGTGGTACTCACAGTTCTTAATACATCAAAATGACATGTCCTAAGACCATATCTGAGAAACTAATGGTGGAATACTTCCCTTGTCTTTCCTTACCAACGTCCCTTCAATTTATGGAAAACTCATGACCATTATGTAAAATGAGAGACAAAGTTGCCCAAAAATGTCCTCCCAATTTCCTGTAACAATCACTCTTGGCAAAGCCCACCAAGGAAGGAGATCATGTTCTAATTTTTGAGGTAACTAATGGAACAAGGAGCATGTTTGAAGTCCAGAAATCAAGAAGACATAATTGGTATAGCTTAATTTGCTCATCGTCAGTTTTATTTATTAGTAGAAAATTAGCTTCTCTCATGCCAATTTTCTTCACGATGGCCTCCACTCATCCATAAAGATGACTACCATTTGTCTTGATCATCCAAAGTGTTGTTCGTATATCCATGGTAAAATCCGACCCCCCCCCCCCCCGGGGTCAAGAGGTCTTCAATCAAATGAGCAATCAGCGATGAGAAGAAGATGAGAGCAAAAATAGTGAAGGAATAACTTGATACCTGCGAGAAAGTGTGATGTTAGGTTTACATCCTAAAGAATCCAGAATGTTTCTATACATGTTGTGTGCAATGCAATACATACATAAAACTTGTACATGTTTATGCACTATCTTATACACAAATCTCAAGTTTTCCGGCGGATAGTCAATTGACATGGCTGATATCACTGTGTTCATGACCTCCACTATCGGCTCTTTTCTAGGGTCTACAGTGTCACGCCCCGATCCTCGGATCGATCACGCGACAATCGCCGCGTCATCTCGATACATGGGCAAAACCTCCCCATCTATCGGGACTCCGCAAGGCTATCAAATTCATAATAAATAATCAAAAGTATAAAACTCTTCAAAAACAAGAAATCACAAAATCATTACACATGCAAGGAGCCCATCCGGCTCATTCCTGGACGTACAACACACACATTGACACACATCGGGGAGTGAGATCCTGTACATGCAATCATACATTAGCACACATCGGGGAGTAGGAATCTGTACATGCACGAGTACACAGTAGCACACAACGGGGAGTGGGAACCTGTACATGCACGCATGCGATGTGACCATCCTGGCCACTCAGAAAGCATTTAATAAACAAGAAGTCCCAAAACATAGCCGTCGAATTTTGCCAACACTTACCCGAGGAAAACAAGCTAGTATCAGTAAAATCCTAACGGTATGAGTTGTACAGAACTTCACAAAATCAAAGAAAAAACAACGAAATTAAGATTTACAGTCCAAATGTCC
The DNA here is from genome assembly GCA_037126225.1 of Dillenia turbinata. NCBI lineage: Eukaryota > Viridiplantae > Streptophyta > Magnoliopsida > Dilleniales > Dilleniaceae > Dillenia > Dillenia turbinata. Next base: position 6,405,189 of record JBAMMX010000012.1, read on the forward strand.
TAGTACAGATATAAACAGTTTTTCAAAAATAGAGTAATCAAAATAATAAAGAACAAATCAAAAATCGTCGGATTTTATCAATACTTGCCAACAACTCGGTCGGTATCAATAAAATCCGTACGACATGGGATATACAGACTTCCCTTTCCATGGTTTGAGAGCTATAAATCTCCAAAAGTAACCCTGCATGTGCCAAATACCTATACAATCCGCAAAAATACTGCGCAAGCTCCGTCGAGTAGTCTCCCAACTAAGTCTCCTCTGAAAAAGGTGGAGAGAGGGGGTGAGTATTGGAGAATACTCAATGAGTAGAGTGCAATGGTGCAATTGTGTTCATAAACAAGGGTGGATGTAGGGCAGTCAAAGCATATCTCATAAATCATTTTATATACATAAAATCATTTCAATAAATCACATTTCACAAATATGCATCCATGTCAATTATCTTTTCAGAAAATCCTGGGGTCCCATCGAAAAACGCTTCTGTCTTAGGGTGGCCAAACCCAGACGAAAGCCCGCCAAGGGTTTTTCTATCCAATGTCTCAAAACAAACCCCCTTCCTTGGCGTTGGCTCGTGCCTCACCGGGGTGCACCAGATATAGCACGACTTCGGCAGAGGGAGGGATGTCAAACTCACCCGCACATCTAAACCCCAAACCACGCCACCCCGTCGGATCGCTCCGTGGTGGGAATATGACTATAGTCATCTACGGCACCCTTCATTTCTCAATCAATCCATTTCTCAACAATGTGCCATGATTTTCAATAAATAATCCATAATCTCATGCCAAAACAGTTAATAGAGCAATATCAAATATCACATGGCACAAAAGCAATCATAAACATAGTGGATGTATTCGTATTTCACAATCAAGTTCAAACAGCCCACAATCACAAAATAATTTATATAAAACATGTAAAAATCATTCAAAATCATTTTCAAAGCAATTTTTAAAACAAATTTCTCATTCATGAACACAATGAGCCATCCACTCACCTCTAGAGAGGGTATCCACTCCCTATTTCAGAAATCAACTCAAAACGACTCCTCTCGAGTCTCCAAAGGTCAACCTAGACCAATCAACACAAACAATCATCAATTAAGACTCTATTAAAGGGTTTTCAAATTTCCTTTTTATTTAAAATAGCCTTAATTTGCACAATCACATTCCTAAACTTTCGTTTCATCAATTTAGGATCATTTCCATCACCAACGACTTTAAATTTCCAATATTCCTTAATTTTTACCCATTTTCTCCCGAATTTACAAAATCCTAATTTAATTCATACCAATTTCAATTCAAATCCCAAGGAAAGCTACACAAACCAATCAAACAAAACCTTAATACTATCTAAGACATTCTTCCATGCTTCGCAGTCCAATTTATATCGAATTCTAGATCTAACCTCAATAATTTCATACAAGCTCTTAGGAAAATACATTTCTTTCGAGTCTCATACATTTCAGAATATATATATATTTATAATTTCTACCTAAATTCAACAAAAACAATTTGAATTATTGAAGGGATTGAAAATCCCTCACCTAGGGTTTTTCGTGGTTCGCAATCCTCGCTCAGATGCCTTCTCAGTCCATTCTCAGACCTGCAAAACTCCCAATTTAAAGTAAATTTCAATAATCTAAAGCTATTTCCTAAGAAAATTTCAAAACCCTAGAATTTGGGTTAGGGACTGAACCTTACCTATGCAGGAAAGTGGGTTGCAGTCTAGGGTTTTCAGAGCCTCGATGGTGGGTTGCAGTGAGGGCTCTCGATAGGAGGGAGCTACTCGCAGGAATCACCGCGCGAGTGAGCAGTGGAGGGGGAGGGCAAAGGTCTCTATCGTCGCGCGCGAGAGAGACGAAGAGCAACTCCATTTGCGCGCGGAAGAGAAGAAACAAAGAGTGAAACAGAGGGAGAGACGAGTGAGTGAGAGACAGAGAGATGGCATGAGAGAGATGAAGAGACAGTGAGACAGAGCGAGACTGAGAGATGGTGGCTCACGGTGGTCGCGTAGGGTGGCCGGAACTCGACTGTTCGCGGTAGCAGAAGGGGTAATCGATCGAGAGAGGGAGCGATGGCGAAGAGAGATTGCAAGAGGGGAGAGAAACAGCGATTGAGTTAGGGAGAGATAGAGAGAAACAGTGAGGGGGAGACGGCTTGGTGGTGGTCGAGCCACCGATGGTGGCAGAGAGGAACGGACGAGGGCGGAGCGTGAGGTAGAGGGAGAGCGAGAGTCGAGAGTCGAGAGAGAGACAGAGAGTTCGTGGGAGGGAGAGAAAGGACAGAGAGACCGAGAGAGGTCGACAGGGAAAGAGAGAGAATGAAGGAGAGAAACAGAGGGAAGAAGGGGAAAAAGAGAGATCACGGCGATGGCGGTGGTGATGTTCGGTGGAGATGGTGGTTGGCGTTGGAAAGGGCGGCGAAATTGCGAGAGGGAGAGGGGGCAGGGGGTGCTCTGTCGAATGAAGGAGAGGAAGAGAGAGGGAGAGAATCAATTAGGGTTTTCCAACCTTAATTGATTTGGGAGGGAGTGCTGCGTTTCACTCCGAAACGCAGCATCTTCTCTTCCTTTTTTTTTTTTGAATAATATATATATATCTTTATATTTAAGTAAATAAACAATTATATACAAATTCACCCCCCTTTCTTTCTGAAATTTAAATTTTTCATAAAATGAGATTTATTACTATTCGCGGACACGGTGATTTCAAATATATCAGAAATTTAAAATTAAGACCCAAAAATCGAAAATCAATAAAATTTCAAAATTTTCTATTTTATTATAGAAACGTTTACAAAACATTCGACATCAAGTTTTCGGTATTACAACTCTTAACCTACTAAAAACAAATTTCGTTCTCGAAATTTATAAAAATAAAGTTTATACATCAAACAAATAGGGGTATTGTTTTTGCTTTAGTTTCTTCGGTCTCCCAAATTTCCTAAAATTTAGTTTGTGATAAGTTTTTTAGGAAATTACTCTCGTCTCAAATGTACAAGTGCTTGGTTGTCATTTTGAAATTTCCTAGATATCTCATTTTGATTTGTTCAACCCCCCAAGCAATATATCTTTAAGCACCTAAACCTATTCTTATTCTCATTTATAGCTATGTAATTGCTTACTCGCAAATCATGATATCTTAATACATTGTATATATGTATGCACGCTTATCACCTACACTCGCCACCATATTGATAACAAAGTCTCCAATCCCCCAATTTCAAACTACAAATACATTATCATACTCTATAGTATCTCCCAAAGTATTGATAGAAAAACTTGTCTTATTCCAATATGAGTATTTGGTAGGTGGTATTCCTTGAGATTGAGATTCCTTTAATTTCCCTTTTCTAATTACAGTAATTAAAATACAAAAATCAATAGTCTTTGAATCACCTTGTTGGTTCTAAAATCGTGAAACCTTTGGGTATAAAAGGAGCAACAATTTCTAGATTAACACATTCCTCAACAACAATTAGAACTGGCCTCCATCCTGTATTTGTTACAAAGCATAGTAGAAGATCAAAACTGAAGTCTTTAATACATATACCACAAATATCTGAAAATACTATCATTGAACTCAACCAATTCAATATACCTCAAAATTTCGTTTACAGGCGTTCTTACTCCTAAACGGTGCTCAAGTAACCATGCATAAACATTTCTGCCTAGATGCTTACAAGATTCACTATTTCGATGTTATAAAAGCTAGAATGGTCCATATAATCTCATACTTCCTTTTGAAGGATAAATCTACCCCAAATTAAGAGACTTTACTTAAAATGATTATCTAAGGAACTCTAAATCACTGTAGTTGACTGAAACACCATAGAAATCTTACTACAATATATAAATCCCATAAAGACTTGTCATATTAGTTTCTCCAAGGTGACTGCATCAAGCATTAAGGAAGTTGCCACTGGTTTCCATATCCTCAAATTTTCAAACTAGACAACAAAGTTTCTTGTTATCAAGATCACCTAAGATGCTGCTCATCCAAAGAAGGCAATGTCCATTACGAATATTACTTTTCTAAATAACCATCGAAACAAAAAACTTTCCCTCATATTTATCGAAAGCATAAAATGACAGTTACTTGAAAGAAACATTCAATACTTATTGAGACCATTCATCGTATGGTCAAAGATTTTGGTGTCACCCAGTACTTATAGCAACTCTTTTTAAGTACTTGTCTTTCTTGGATGATCATCAATAAAAATAACAATATAACTAAATGCCAAACTATGAATAAAAGTATACCAGAAATATAAGTGGAGGCTTTAGGACCATAAGTTTTGGATAATACTCCATAGAGTTTCACAAGATGTTTCAATACATATTATTTTCTTGATTTCAGGTCATTTGAAGTGAGTTATGTTTGGGTTGCTCAGCCGTAATTGAAAATGTCTTATTCTACCTTGACCTTTAATTTACACAGAAACTCCATGGTGCTGAACATACTGGTAACATCTCTTTAAGTCCTACAGCTATCACCACAACATACAGCGCCCTCATTCAGCAAAATATGCCCCAAAATAGATTCAGTTAACTTGATTTCCTCATTTAAATCCTCATCAACTATCACCTCCATCATTCATGTTCCCTAATTTTCTCAAAAAAACAAATTGTCATCAAACCCCATAAGACTCAATAGATCTTCCTCATGGTTCCTACCTATTTGATCATCAGATTCCTCAAAATTCTGCACACAACCCTCGGTCGAAAATCTGTTCTACCCATAAATTTTTTTTTTATTTTTATTTTTATTATCATTTTTTTTTCACACCCCCATCCTGCAGTAAAGCCTTAAGAACCTCTCTCAAAACATACAAACCTTTGTTCTTCTCACCATTGGGTAAACCAACTACCTCCCTCCCATCCACTGGAATGGAAAATAAGCTCCAAGAATGGACCTCCATTGTTATGACTCCTACTCACCTAGAGGGCACGAGTGTGCTCCCTAAACGCCTTCACCCGAGACTGATTATTCAATTTGTCAAGAATTCTATCCAAAAGACCACTCATCAATCCAGTACAATAAAAGTCTATGGAAATAAGGCCAATACATCTTCCCTTATCTTCCACCTATTAGCAAAAAAATCAAAATTATTACCAATTAAGCAAACCTCAAAAACCTTTATTTTGACTTCGAAAATTGGCATTTGGTCACAATCAAATATCATAATAACTAGTAATAATAATCACCTGCTGAACCTATTAGCATTATCAGAAAACCAAAAAGAATAAAATTCACACTTCCTGATAAAAGCATCAAAGTGAAACCATTCCTTTGCCTCCCACCGTTAGTAACCCAATGGTAAAACCTCCTATTACAATACCCTACTTAAAGATATAATGTTTGAGTATATGCTTGAGAAGCATGGAATAACATTCACAGTCTATCAAAATTAGGATGTGACACTTGCGCAGAAAGCATATTCAGGTGAGGACCAAGCATGTTAAATTTGACAGCATTTCCTTAGGAAGAAATCTACACGAAAGTTCTTTTCCACCACAAATATCCAGTTTAAAGATCAACTTCCTCATTTGTTCATCAAAATATCGCAAAACTTTATCTATCACAAAATTGCTCTACCACTCTAACCATTCTTTAAGTTCCTTATGAGATAGCCATATGTTTCTTAAACTTGAAAGCAAATCAGACTAAAGTGATGTAATAAAAATTAGAATGGATGGGAAATGATGAGAAGCATTTCAAATGCGAAGGTCATACTTAAAATTAGGGAGTTAAGACTCCCAATTGTTTAAAGCAAAGAAAATAATCAATGCAAGATGCTACAGTTCTGTCTTCTCACAAAGCCCAAATTACTTCACTATTACACAAAAGAATGTCTTACAACTCGCCATCCCAAATCAAAGAGCCATGCTAGTCATACTATTAGTACCACTAACCCCATTTAGTTTTTCAAAAGAGAATCTTACCATACTAAAGTCCCTACTTAGTGATTAGTCCACTAACTCATGCAAATCTGAAGACAATGTGAGAGCGAGCTTATAGTTGATTTCTCTAAAATTCTTCATTGAACACATGATATACACCTCTATGAGTTTCTGAAGGCTCCACAATTATACATATACACCAAACTTCTAATATCAAGATATAGGTCCGAGGGCCAAAACCATTACTAAGGTCCCCAATATTTGACCAAACAAGCCACAGGAGGTCTTGAGTCACAATCAAGTCACCATTTATAGAGTGATACATTACTAAAGATATGGAGATAAAGAGAAAAATATTTCATTTGGGGTTCCTTATTCATCATCCAAAAAATAAAGTTCTACAAAGAGGTTCTGAACTTAACAATTTAAAATATGAATTAATCCAAGTACTTAATCCCCTAAAAATAAGCATTCCTAACTTCTTAGGAAAACCATGGAAAGTTCTGTACATTCTCCGAAAACCTTTTTAAAAGATGTAAACCTTTTCCAAAATAAACAAAACATTTTAAAGTCTTTAGAAAACTTTTGGGACATTTAGAAACATTTCAAAATATTTCAAAATCATCAAACTTTTAAAATCGTAAACCTGAGCTCTGATACCAATAAAGCTGTTACGCCCCGATTCTTGGATCGACCACGTGACAACCGCCGCGTCGTCTCGGTACATGGGCAAAACCTCCCCATCTACCGGTACTCCGCAAGGCTATCAAATTCATAATAAATTATCAAAAGTATAAAACTCTTCAAAAACAAGAAATCACAAAATCATTACACATGCAAGGAGCCCATCTGGCTCATTCCTGGACGTACAAACACACACATTGACACACATCGGGGAGTGAGATCCTGTACATGCAATCACATATTAGCACATATCAGGGAGTGGGAACCTGTACATGCACGAGTACACAGCAGCACACAACGGGGAGTGAGAACCTGTACATGCACGCATGTAATGTGACCATCCTGGCCACTCAGAAAACATTTAACAAATAAGAAATCTCAAAACATAGCCGTCGAATTTTACCAACACTTACCCGAGGAAAACAAGCCAGTATCGGTAAAATCCTAACGGTATGAGTTGTACAGAACTTCACAAAATCAAAGAAAAAGCAACGAAATTAAGATTTACAGTCCAAATGTCCTAGTACAGATATAAACAGTTTTTCAAAAATAGAGTAATCAAAATAATAAAGAACAAATCAAAAATCGTCGGATTTTATCAATACTTGCCAACAACTCGGTCGGTATCAATAAAATCCGCACGACATAGGATATACAGACTTCCCTTTCCATGGTTTGAGAGCTATAAATCTCCAAAAGTAACCTTGCATGTGCCAAATACCTATACAATCTGCAAAACTACTGTGCAAGCTCCGTCGAGTAGTCTCCCAACTAAGTCTCCTCTGAAAAAGGTGGAGAGAGGGGGTGAGTATTGGGGAATACACAGTGAGTGGAGTGCAATGGTGCAATTGTGTTCATAAACAAGAGTGAATGTGGGGCAGTCAAAGCATATCTCATAAATCATTTCATATACATAAAATCATTTCAATAAATCACATTTCACAAATATGCATCCTTGTCAATTATCTTTTCAGAAAATCCTGGAGTCCCATCGAAAAACGCTTCCGTCTTAGGGCGGCCAAACCCAGACGAAAACCCGTCAAGGGTTTTTCTATCCAATATCTCAAAACAAACCCCCTTTCTTGGCGTTGGCTCGTACCTCACCGGGGTGCACCAGATATAGCATGATTTCGGCAGAGGGAGGGACGTCAAACTCCCCCGCACATCCAAACCCCAAACTATGCCACCCCGTCGGGTCGCTCCGTGGTGGGAATATGACTATAGTCATCTACGACACCCTTCATTTCTCAATCAATCTATTTCTCAACAATGTGCCATGATTTTCAACAAATAATCCATAATCTCATGCCAAAGCAGTTCATAGAGCAATATCAAATATCACATGGCACAAAAGCATTCATAAACATAGTGGATGCATTCGTATTTCACAATCCAGTTCAGACAGTCCACAATCACAAAAAAATTTATATAAAACATGTAAAAATCTTTCAAAATCATTTTCAAAGCAATTTTTTAAACAAATTTCTCATTCATGAACACAATGAACCATCCACTCACCTCTAGGGAGGGTATCCACTCCCTATTTTCAAAATCAACTCAAAACGACTCCTCTCGAGTCTCCAAAGGTCAACCTAGACCAATCAACACAAATAATCATCAATTAAGACTCTATTAAAGGGTTTTCAAATTTTCCTTTTATTTAAAATAGCCTTAATTTGCACAACCACATTCCTAAACTTTCGTTTCATCAATTTAGGATCATTTCCATCACCAACGACTTTAAATTTCCAATATTCCTTAATTTTTACCCATTTTCTCCCGAATTTACAAAATCCTAATTTAATTCATGCCAATTTCAATTCAAATCCCAAGGAAAACTACACAAACCAATCAAACAAAACCTTAATACTATCTAAGACATTCTTCCATGCTTCGCAGTCCAATTTATATCGAATTCTAGACCTAACCTCAATAATTTCATATACGCACTTAGGAAAATACATTTCTTTCGAGTCTCATACATTTCAGAATATATATATATTTATAATTTCTACCTAAATTCAACAAAAACAATTTGAATTATTGAAGGGATTGAAAATCCCTCACCTAGGGTTTTTCGTGGTTCGCAATCCTCGCTCAGATGCCTTCTCAGTCCATTCTCAGACCTGCAAAACTCCCAATTTAAAGTAAATTTCAATAATCTAAAGCTATTTCCTAAGAAAATTTCAAAACCCTAGAATTTGGGTTAGGGACTGAACCTTACCTATGCAGGAAAGTGGGTTGCAGTCTAGGGTTTTCAGAGCCTCGATGGTGGGTTGTAGTGAGGGCTCTCGATAGGAGGGAGCTACTCGCAAGAATCACCGCGCGACTGAGCAGTGGAGGGGGAGGGAAAAGATCTCTGCCGTGGCGCGCGAGAGAGACGAAGAGCAACTTCATTTACGCGCGGGAGAGACGAAACAAAGAGTGAAACAGAGGGAGAGACGAGTGAGTGAGAGACAGAGAGATGGCGCGAGAGAGACAAAGAGACAGTGAGACAGAGCGAGACTGAGAGATAGAGACTGAGAGATGGTGGCTCACGGTGGTCACGTAGGGTGGCCGGAACTCGACTGTTCACGACAGCAGAAGGGGTAATCGATCGAGAGAGGGAGCGATGGCGAAGAGAGATCGTAAGAGGGGAGAGAAACAGCGAGTGAGTTAGGGAGAGATAGAGAGAAACAGTGAGGGGGAGACGGCTTGGTGGTGGTCGAACCACCGATGGTGGCGGAGAGGAACGGACGAGGGCGGAGCGTGAGGCAGAGGGAGAGCGAGAGTCGAGAGTCGAGAGTCGAGAGAGAGACAGAGAGTTCGTGGGAGGGAGAGAGAGGATAGGGAGACCGAGAGAGGTCGACAGGGAAAGAGAGAGAACGAAGGAGAGAAACAGAGGGAAGAAGGGGAAAGAGAGAGATCACGGCGATGGCGGTGGTGATGTTCGGTGGAGATGGTGGTTGGCGGTGGAAAGGGCGGCGAAATTGCGAGAGGGAGAGGGGGCAGGGGGTGCTCTGTCGAACGAAGGAGAGGAAGAGAGAGGGAGAGAATCAATTAGGGTTTTCCAACCCTAATTGATTTGGGAGGGAGTGATGCGTTTCACTCCGAAACGCAGCATCTTCTCTTCCTTTTTTTTTTTAATAATATATATATCTTTATATTTAAGTAAATAAACAATTATATACAAATTCACCCCCCTTTCTTTCTGAAATTTAAATTTTTCATAAAATGAGATTTATTACTATTCGCGGACACGGTGATTTCAAATATATCAGAAATTTAAAATTAAGACCCAAAAATCAAAAATCAATAAAATTTCAAAAGTTTCTATTTTATTATAGGAATGTTTACAAAACATTCAACATCAAGTTTTCGGTATTACATACAGTGCATTTAAGCACATCAATTCTTGAGAGGTCTTCATCATTTGCTAATCCTTCAGCAAAGTTTGTTTGAGCCACCAATCGCCTCTAGTGTAATATGCCAATGAGCCAAAAGAAGGAGAGGAGTAATTCAAAAACAAAGGCTAGAAGGGATGGTATTAAGATTTTTTTTTTTTTTTTTTTTGCATCATCATTGGTGAGTTGGTTAGTCGTAAAGAGAGAAGAAACTCTGTTGGATATTAAGGATGCTATATCCATGAAGTATACTAAAGAATCTAATTTGTTGATTACTATGGTCTTGTGGAGATGGAGGTTGTGGAGTGGGAGAGAGTCCATCCTGTGCTTATGTGTGTGTGCGTGTGTCTTAGAGAGAAAGAGAGAGAGAGAGAGAAAGAGAGAGAGACGAAAATATAGAATCTACAGCGTTCCAAGTATGCTCAAATCTTTAATAGCCATGCATGTGAATACCTAATCTTCTTCGATTATCTTATTAGCCTTTTGTATGTCGTCAAATTGACCTTGGTGTTTTTCACTACACTATGACTTGAACTAGTAGCGTTAGTATACTACCTTTGTTGTAACTTGCATCTACACTATATATATACACTATATATATGAAATTAGGTTTTTATCATAAATACTGACATCTAGTACCAAACTTAAATTAATCTCAAAATAAGCCAAATTGAGAAGTATACCTTTTTTAGCACTCGATGTTTGATAGTTGATATACTCCTTTTTATACCACTTAACTTTATAGAAGAAACAATCAGTACCTTTTGATTTATATGGTTTCATTTATTATTTCTTTTGAGGTGTCATATCTACAACTTTCCTATCTTTTTTCATTTTCTTTATCTTGTTTTTGTCGGTTAGCTTAGTGCTCTTTATTTTATCTTGTTTCAACCCTTCCTCTTTCTAAACACAATATGTTACAAGCTCATTTGGAGAGAAAATTTCTTTCTGATTGTTATAACTCACCTTAAACTTGTTAAACTATGTTGGAAGAGACGTCAAAACTAGATACACTAGTAATTCCTCATAGAGTTTAAGTTTAAGTCCTTTCAACTTGAAAGCAAGATGAGATATTTCTAAAATGTACATCTCATTAAAATGAGACTTGTCAAGAGCATATGTATTTCACCCTTTTTGTTCTTGATAAATCTCTTTTCAATATCCACTGGAAAATTCTTAGCCATAATTATTTTTTCAAATATTGTGCCTACGAATATTTTTGGAATGGCTTTCTTCATGATCATTATGCACATGCAATTTGATTTCTTCCACCTTTCAATATCCCTCATTTTATCATAGCTACTTTTATTTATAAGAGGTGGAGGGGAATCAACCCTTAACGTAAAGTCATGATCCATGACTCCAAGAACTATTTAAAAGGTTCTCTTGAAATGACTCGAAGTTGGAGCCATTTAGCATTGAGATTGAGTTGATCTTGGCAGTAATATTAGCAAAAATAGTCATAGTTGAATTCAGAGCATAATAAATAAATAAAACAAGATCACATAAATCATAAAACAAAATAATAATAAATTCAAATAAAAGTAAACCATATCATAAGGTATCAAATACTCTATTAAACTTTGATTAGATATGTTAGTGTAGCAATCAAACAATAAATCTTTTTTTAGACTGATTTGCTATTCACCTGCAAACTGAATAATTATCACGGGTTTATTACTATAGTGCACATGCAATTCTGTTAATTATCGACCTTCTTTTGAAGCAGTCAGTATTCACATAAGTTACATGCATATAACCGTTTATATTTCAAAATAAATTAATTTCTATATGAGAGGTCACTTCAATAACATTTTGTATCAATTAATTCGTCTTAAAACACATATAAGCAAACTAATATTTGAATTTAAAATTAGATCAATAAATGGACTTAGACCCATTGTATCCTAATGGACTTGTTAAGCATTAGACCCATAAGTAGCCCAAATTTGATAGCCCAAAATAAAATAAATAAAAGGAAATCTAATGGCATTACCCTATATTATAAAGCGTGAATTGGGGTTACTGTTGATGGACACTGTTTATGAACAGTAACCCTATATTCTTTTTGACCGCCCTCCTTTTTTTTTTTTTTTTCCTTTCATTTTTTTTCTTTCATTTGCATCCTTTTTTTATCCAACTTTTTTTTTTTATTATTTTTTCACTTGGGTCATTTATTATTCATAAACATTAACCTCATATTTTTTGGACCCGTCATCATTTTTTCTTTCATTTGCAACCTTTTTTTATTTTTTTTATACAACCTTTTTTTTTTCACTCGAATCCTTTATTATTCATATACTTTGTTACTGAGCCCCTAAGTAGTCCAATTGTTCATGTGTTTTTTTCGATAATTCCTATTTTATCATCTTATTTTTTTTTATACTCTACTATTTTTTTCATTTGCATCCTTTTTTGGGTGTAATTTCTTTTTTTTTTTTTTTCGTTCGCATCATCTTTTTTGGGAGATATCTTTGTTTGGTCGTTTCATATTTTTGGAACCCCGTTATTATTTTTTTAAATTAAATTCTATTGCACTTTTTTGTAGACCCTCCTATGTTCTTTTTTTTTTTTTTTTTTTTTCTGTTTAGGTCTTTTGCATTTTTTTTTACCCATGGGAGTCCGTTGTATTTTTTTTGTAAAAGTCTTTTGCACTTTTTTTAACCATTTTTTCTGCTTAGCTCTCTCATTTTCTGTGAATCATGCTCTTTCTTTCATTAAGGTCCTTTCACTTTTTTTTTTTAATTTGTAACGACACCTTTAGTTTTTTTTTTGTCTATTCAACACCTTGCACTTTTATTGACCTTTTTTTTTTTTTTTTTTTTTTTTTTTTTTTTTTCCTGCTTAGATCATTTGCCTTTCTTAGACCAAACTTTTTTTTTTTTTTCATTTAGGTCCTTTTTTTCCTTCGGTCCTTTATCTTTTTGAACATGTTTTTTCCTTTTGATTTTTTACCATATGGATGGTTGTCCCATTATCTTCAGATCATAGCTTTTATTTTCTTCATTTGGATCCTTACTTTCTTTTTTTTTTTCAACTTGACTTATTTTTTCTCTTAAATGCTTCATTTTTTTTTATATATAAATTTTTTTTCCATTTATTTTTTTAGTCTCACGAATAATCATCTATTTATTTTTAAATTATAATTTTTTCTCATTCATATCCTTGCTCTTTTTATTTTTTTACCTAATTTTTTTTAAGTTATTCCTTTTTTTGGACAAAGATTTTTCCTCTTTTCTTTCTACTTGTCCATTCAAATCCTTTTTTTTTATCCAAATTTTTCTAAACTTTAGTTTTTTATAATTTTTGAATATAGATTTTTCTTTTTCATTTTTTTACCCCATATATGGTCGTCTCTTTATTTTTAAATTATAGTTTTTTTTATTTAGATCCTTGTTCCTTTTATTTTTTTATTCTTTTTTTTCCTCTTTGGTCCTTCATTTTTTTAACACATGTTTTTTCACATTTTTTTTGCTCCACCAATAGTCTCTTTATTTTTACTACCTTTTTACTCTATTTATTATCCATTTTTTACTTGTTCGTTGGTATTTTTTAGAATTTCAGTGGTTAGACTCATTTTTTGATATTATTAATATATATCATATTTTTTGCTGATTTTGATAATAATTTAGTTCAAATATTGAGTTAATTATAATTTAATAAATGTTTATATAATAAAAAAATAGAACTCATATTTTATGGGCACCCCGTGCATTAGCACGGACAAGAAAAACTAGTATTTCATAATCCATTACTTCACTTAAATTGGCAATAGCTTCACCATAAGCAAAAATTGATGTTCCACTAGCCATTAATGCAAAATGCATTATTCCTTAACTTCATTTTTTTTAATGAAAACTAATTTGATTTCTGAATTTATAGAAACCACCCAAATAAGATGAAAAATAGAATTTTTCTTTAATTTTCTTTGTTGAGAAAACCGATTTCTACCGATAAAAATCATATATACATACACACACACACACACATATATATATATGAATATAATTTAACATATGTGTATATATATATATATATATATATATATATATATATATATATATATATGTATATGTATATATATGATTTGAATCCAAAATCAACAAGACAAACAACCATAATTGTTTTCAATCCAAAATTTTGAGAAAATTATTTTTCATTGATTCAACATGAGGATGTTCTAATACCAATTGTTAAAAAATAACCCTTTATGTGAAAACCATCATCTATACATCTAAAATCTCATATTAAACAATAAAAAAATTATTAGATCAATAAATGTAAGCATATCTAAATCCATAACGTTAAATGGTGTTTAGAGTCTTGTGATTGACCCTTTTGATCAATATGTATTCCTAAGACAACGCTTTATCTTTTTTCTTATTTTTCTCTCTCAAAGATGATATACTAGAAAGAATAAATGTCCTGCGTGATTTGGAAACTATAATCACTATATATTGTTATTCCTATCTTATTCAAGAATCGAAATTAACTAAAATTTCAATATATCACTTTTGAGTTAATTTTATATAAGAGTTTGTAATATATAATTATTCATATATAAGTCTAACATTAGATTAATATGTATAACTCTATAATTATAATATTATCGATCCAACAAAATTGTTCACGTCAAACTCATTTGCTTCTTTTTTTCCCCGTATTGTTTGTCTATTTCGAGAGTCATCTCCCAATGCAAGTCACTAATTTTTGGAAAAATGAGGACCTTAAAATAGGAAAAACAATTATATGATCGACCTGTCTTTTTGTGCTGTCAAGTTCCTCTTGTTATTCCGATTTATTTATTAATCAATTTTTTACATCATCCCATCGTAATCATCCAATAAATTACTATAATTTTGTATGACTGGTTTGATTATTATTAATTTTATATTTTTAGTTTATTGGAATTGTGCTGTAAATAGCATGTACTTGAGATTCTCAAGATAAGTTTTATGGATGGATAACATTTTGTAATATGATGTTATAGTCGTAAAAAATAAATGTGACTAATAATAGCCAGCTAAAATGATTTTGTTTGATTAAAACTACGATGCTGAAAAATTAAATTACTTAATTTTTTTCGGAAGGTTAGTTTCCTAAATTGATTAAAACTATGGACAGGGGAGTCTGGGATTTACCTTTGTTTGTTCTTTTTTTTTTTTTTTTTTTGGCAATTTCCCTCTGCGTCACTTGCCCCGTTAATTATGTATTTTCATTTTCATCATGCACGTTCCGCAGGATGAATTGTACTTTTAAGGTTGCTACCGGATCTTCTGCACTCATCCTCAGCCTTCCCGTCACCAGTGCAACAGAGTAGAGGCTGAGGATGAGTTGGCTTTTGGTCGAATTTTTTCTATTTTCTTGTTTTATTATTATTATTATTATTATTTTTACTTATTTAGTTGTCTTGATATTAAAACTCTAGCATGGTTTTATTCTTTAGGTTCTTATTTTAGTAATGTTTTGTTCTTGAATTTTGAAATAGCAGGTTTTAAATTTACATAATGTGCAATAGGTATTTAGTGTAAACTCCCTTTGTTTGCGGCAATATTGCCTCTAAAATGATTATACAAGTCCTCAACTAAATTGCACAATGTTTAATCGATATAAGATAGACATGCCCTCATTTTGCAGCAACATTGCCCATATAGAAACACAATAATCCAGGTAAAAATTGCTTATTGAACCAATATTGCCGTCATTTCCTAACTTGTCTAGGACAGTGTCTAGACACTTGCTAGACCCCTTTTTAATACATCAAAATGACTCGTCCCAAAACTAAGAAAATCACGGAATACCATGAAGAAACTAGGACAACAGAAAGTGGAATCCGACCCTTGTCCTTCCTTAACAATATCCCTTCAATTATAGGATAACTCATTACCAATATGAAAACTGAAAGACAAAGATGTCCAAACATGTCCTCCCAATTTCCTGCAACAATCACTCTTGTAAGCCCACCAAGGAAGGAGATAATGTTCAAAATTGTGAAAGTGACTAATGGAACAAGGAACATATTTGATGCCCTGAAATCGAAAAGACCCAATTGGTATAGCTTAATTTGCTCACTGTCGAAACCTTTATCTGTTAGTACAAAATTAGCTTTTCTCATGCCAATTTTCTTCATAACAGCCTCCAAGAATCCATAAAGGTAACTAGTAACTGCCTTGAATATGATAATTCGTTCCTCATTTATCCATGTTTGAATTGACGCTCCAGACAAGAGGGCTTCAATCAAATCTCCGAGGAGCCATGCTAAGACAAGGGAGACAAAGAGAATGAAAGAAGGGGTTGATACCTGCAAGAAGAATGTCGTGTCAGATTCATATACCTGCAAGATGAGTTGCATATGCGCAAAATGTATGTCAATTTTGGTGTACTACTTAAAGTAACTAATCAGAGCAGACCTATGAGTTAGCTACACAATTCATGAATTTTAAGAGTTGTTGTTAAAGTTAAGGGCAAATGAAATGAATGCACAATTACCTTTGGATACAAAGAAATGCCATGGAAGAGATACAACTGAGGGATGGTTGCGAGACACCATAAGGACACACTGGGAAAGGGAAAAAGTGTTGAACATGCATAACCACAGGTCATAAGAATAGACATTCTTGGAGGTCCATAAACGAAAGGGCAAAACCTTGACAAACCAAAATCCAACACACCGCAACTCCACCTGGTAAATTGAATTAATAGAATGTTCAAAGATATAGGACACCTGCCCAAAAATTGTGGTGTGGATGGATTGCAATATACTGAAGTCCATCCATTGCAATGTAACATAAATCCCGTGAAACAGTCTTCCACCACAGAAGCATAGAAGAAACCAACCTGCTAGCTCACAAAAAAAAAAAAAAAAAAAATCAATAAATAAAGAAGTTTTGAAAATTGACATTTTGTTTAGCTCACATTTAGTCGACATTAGTTGGCTACTTGCCTCTTCACCCCATTTTGTGTTTTCCTCATAAGTAGATGAGGCCAAAAGTTGCATCTCTTCCTGCAATGAATTGGAAGAGTCCTCATCGGGGGTAGAACTATGGTCATGGTCACGGTCCCAGAGTGAGTATATGAACTTGTTTGAAGCTCCAAAATGATTTTTTAGTTCTGAGAGATCATTTTCTAAAATGTTTGAAGGAGAAAAAAGGTCAATTTAAGACAGAACATAACATAATGAAAAATACAATTTACGAGAATATATTCCAAATGATTTTTGAGTTCTTGCTGTTGATTCCTAATACATGGTAAAAGTAAATATATATATACATATGTATTATTATGTGTATATATATATGTATATATAATACTATTTATCAAAGGTAAGTAGCTTTAGTTTGAACTCATCAGGAGCTGCCATATAATCTCTTTGGAAAAATGTTCAAACATTTGTCATGTTCTAAACATACCTTGGTGCTTGGAATTCCCCAACAATGCCTTCCTTTTAATGTAACAACATGTCCCGCTCAACATTGGACATTGAAGCCCATCTAGACCCGGAAAAAATAGCTAAAAGTAAAGGTGACTCAGTTATATATTGAAATAACCGTTAAGGAAAAGTTTAAGAATTCCAAGGAGTTAAATTACACGATTCATCATCCAACAAATGATGTTTAACTTATGGTTTTAATTCTAGTACCTTCCATGTAGTTCTCATGCTACCATCATAGATATCATACGGGCCGATGTTGCGGAACCTTTGAGGGTAGTTAACGAATGCTAAGGTTGGAGAGATTTTGGGATCAAGATGGAAACACATGGCCTGACGGGCCGAACCAGGGTCGTTGCATTGCATGTCGCAGTCCAACAATAATATGTAAGGAGAGTTGCTTTTCAATGCTGACACACGGAGCTGCATCCAAAAGTGCAACATTCTATCCATGTAAACTCTTTCTAGTTTAAGTATGAGCAGTATTATACTTCAGAGAAAAAATGTTCAAATGTCATTTCATTAGATGAGGCAATTATAAGTATTGTATGATTTTGTTTAGTAATAAAAAACAATAATTTCAAAAAAAAAAAAAAATTCAAACCAATTGCGAAGATAAAAAAAATTTACATGTTTATATATCATATTTCTGAATTTCGAGCTAGTTTAATATGAAACGTAATATTCTCTTCATAAATAACTAACTCAGTTCACTGCAGACTTAATGTGACCTTTAAGTTTTTAATTTGATTATAATATTATATTAAGATAAAATTTGATTTCTATATTAAAAACTAACTTTTAAGGTAGAGAGTTTATACTTTTGTCTACGGTGTGTGTGTGTGCGTGCGTGCGCGTGAAGAGAGAGAGAGAGAAAGAGAGAGGGATAGAGAGATTTTACAAGGGCATTAATTGCTCCAGCCTTGAAATGATGTGGTTGAGAAGGTCTTTTCTCACGAGCAACATACACTAGAAGTGGCATCTTAACTTGGTCGACAACTGCTGAATTATTTGTTAATTTATCGCCTATCACCTGCGAACACAAATTCGACAGTTCAATAATTTCGGTGGCATCTTAACTTGGTTTTCTAGATCACTTTGTGATGAGTTTTACTAATCATATTCACAAATCCATGCACGTCCAAAGTGGGTCCATGACTTTTAATTTTCTAGGCCACCCTTAAACATCAATTTTTTTTTTGTTCAAATGGATTTTAATTTGTTTTACAATGCCCCAGAATTTGCAATAGATATTACAGTTCATAATAATATGGCAAAAGTGATAATAGAAATAGATTTAAACCTTATGTGTGATAAAACAATTACATTTTTTTTTTTGAAGTGAAATAATATAACAATTAATTAATACCTCAACTGCAGCAGGATGATCCTGCGGTGTCGTTGTGCTTTCTCTTTTGTCGTAAATGTTGTATGCATTTACTCGTTCCTTGAACTCCTCGTACTTTCCCTGAGGTATAACAATTAATTAAAGCCAAGGCTGAATCTGAGAGGGGGCAATTTAGACAATAGAGGACAAACACTCTGTACAGATAGAAATCTTTATTTATTTGAACTCTCGGGGAAAAATGATCACACGAAGTAAATGGGAGCATACCTTGATTTTATTCATCTCCTCTATGAACTCATCATCTCCGAACCCACTCTCCGACGCAGAAAAAAATAATTCTGGACTCCTAGTCTTAACAATCTTCCTATACTTCTTGCAAAATGGCAACCATGACCTAGCAAATGACCAAGCCTCTCTCATACCGTGCAGTGTTTTAGTAGACCCTGCATCATCCGAAACATACACGTGTAGCTTCTCTGGAGGATAGTCCATCGCCATGACAGATATCACCGTGGTCATAACGTCCACTGTGGGCTCCATGTTTGGATCTGCGGTGAATATGAACACGTCTATTCCTGGTAACATTTCATCCTTCGGTAGCCGCTCAGGGATGGGGGTTCGAGTGACCATTCGCCACCGAGCTAACCGGTTAACAAGCCAAACGAGTAAGAGGATAAATTCAGAAGCAAAGATTAGAAGGGAGGGTATTAAGTGGGGTTCATCATTGGTGAGTTGGTCAGTTCCGAAGAGGGAGGAAACTCTGAAATATATTAAGCATAACATACCAATGGAGCATCCTAATGTATATAGTCTGTTGATGATTACTAAGGTTTTGGGGACATTGGTGCTAAAGAGTGGGAGAGAGTCCATCCTGTGTGTGCTTGTGAGAGAGACAGATAGAGATACGTTAATATAGGACGCGTCTAGAGTTCCTTTTATAGGTTTATTCTACCATTTGTGTTTTGGTAAGCATAGGGCTTAAGATTTTTTTTTTTTTTTTTTTAATAATAAAATTTTAGGATGAATATTCCATGGGCTTAGCTTCTTGTCCGTCACATTGACCAATTATGTCTATCCAAATTTTCCTTTTCTTGTTGCACCAAAAGATATATACATGCACAAAAATCAGATACATCTTTATATTGTACATTTGGAAAAAAATGATTTTTTTTTTCTTTTTATCATGCCGAAAGGATGGTACATGAAATTTTGGGGTAAATAAAAAAAAAGTAAGTTCAAATCAAGATTCAAAATGTTAAGTTATTGTGAAAATTTATCTTATTTCCGCAAAATCAAAAAATATATATATATTTAAATTAAAAATTATTTCAAATGAAATAAGATATAATAAAAACAAGTCGACCCAAATCATGCTTTCACAAAAAGCATATAAAAAGCAAAGCTCTTTGTAAATTGAAATTAATTCAATTTGGATTGAAAACATTAACATGTGAAAGAATCTTAATATTATGGTTATATTTTATATTCATATTAGATAAAGTTAATTTTGAATTTCTCGGCCAACATGAGTGGAAAAATTAGGCGGCCAAAAAATTACTTTTATTACTATAACCATGTATATAGAAATATATGGAATTATTTTTAAATTTTTATTTGAGAGAGAGAGAGAAGTAAATATTCTAGGTATCTAGAGTTCCTCATTTAGTTCAAGGGATTATTCTACCCTCCATATTCATATTTGCCCATATTCATATTTATATGAATATAGTGACAATTGGATATAATTAAAAGAAAATTTATATTAATAGTAAAATTTTGAATAATTAAAATTTGATATGGTAAATTCCTAAGATACATTATATATTAAAAATACTTTTTATATTGTCAAATGGACAGGAAAATGAACTTTGGAGGCAAATAAGAACTGATAAGCCTAAGAGTAGTTTGAGAAAGTTAAAATTATGTTGTACTCAAATTTCGATTTAACTTTATTAAGATAAATTTAACTTATATTTATAAAGTCTTATATTTCTTAAAAAAAATAATTTCGTTAAAATTTATTATAAATAATATAAAATTAAATAGAGATAAATTGAAATCTAAATAGCATAACTTTTATTATACATTGCATTTAACTCGATTTGGATTGATACATGTACAGTCCCATGTGCCATATGCAAGCAATTTGGCCACAAAAAGAGGAGCTGTGCAAGGGATAAAGGAGGAAACTCTAGACAGGTTCTCTTTTTTAAAATTTTTGTTTATTTTCACATCTTTTCCATTTGCCGGTTTCTTTATTTTAGGAATGCTTTTTAATTTTTGGTACTGTCCTAATGCGAAGTTTATAAGAAGCAAGTTCTGTGCAAGAGAGTCCTTTGTAATTTTCCAGACTTGCTCTTGCTTCGGCTTTAATAAAGTAAATAGATGTGAACATGGACCGATACCGTGTTAAATATATATATATATATATATATATATATATATATATATATATATTTGAACATGAAAAATAGGTGAATATAATTCTAATATCATATTAGAGATAATATGAATATATATGAAGATGGCTCTAATACTATGTTAAATATAGAAAGTAATATAATAAAGTGAAACTTAATAATCCATTATATCTGATAAATTGGATTTATGTAAAATATTCATTGTTACAAATATATAATTATAAGATTACAAATATAGAAATATAAAAATAAGAAAAATCAAATATTTTAATATGACTAAGTTCATTGAATTTGATACCAAGTTGGAAGAAATTTTAATATAATTATATGACCGTACATGAATATGACTCTAATGCCATGCTAAAAATACACTACAAAAAAATAGGGTTTTTCCCTATGTTTAGTTGTTTTGTCACAAATATTTTTCATTCTCCGGTATTTATAGACAAAAACGTTGGAAAAATCAATTTTTCCTGACATTCCATTTAGGAAAAATATATGATAGAATTCTTAGAAACGTATTGTGGTAAGTGTTGATAAAAAAGAGATTTCCTTTAAATATATTAATTTTATTAGAGATATCAATGAAAGAACTGTAATCAATGTAAAAACTTACAGGGGTTAGAGTGATAGCTTCCTTATTAATATTGAACTTTATTAAGATTCGGCATTAAGTCCTATTCTTTTTGTAGTAGTGATGGATGAAATCATAAAAAATATTCAAGATAAAATGTCATAAAATACTAGTAGAACAAAGTCAGTTTCTAAATTGTCTAGGACAGTGTCTAGACACTTGCTAGATCACTTTTTAAAACATCAAAAGTGACTCGTCCTAAAACTAAGAAAATCACTGAATACAATGAAGAAACTAGGACAACAGAAGGTGGAATCCGACCCTTGTCCTTCCTTACCAATATCCCTTCAATTATAGGATAACTCATGACCAATATGAAAACTGAAAGACAAAGATGTCCAAACATGTCCTCCCAATTTCCTTCAACAATCACTCTTGTAAGCCCGCCAAGGAAGGAGATAATGTTCAAAATTGTGAAAGTAACTAACGGAACAAGGAACATGTTTGATGCCCGGAAATCAAAAAGACCCACTTGGTATAGTTTAATTTGTTCACTGTCAGAACCTTTATCTGTTAGTACAAAATTAGCTTTTCTCATGCCAATTTTCTTCATAACAGCCTCCAAGAGTCCATAAAAGAAACTAGCAACTGCCTTGAATATGAAAATCCGTTCCTCATTTATCCATGTTTGAATTGACCCTCCAGATAAGAGGACTTCAATCAAATCTCCGAGGAGCCATAATAAGGAAAGGGAGGCAAAGATAATGAAAGAATAGCTTGATACCTGCAAGAAGAATGTCATGTCAGATTAACGTATCCGCAAGAAGAATTGTATATGTGCACAATGTATGTCAATATTGGTATGCTATTTAAAGTAACTAATCAGAGCAGACTTATGAGTTAGATACACAATTCATGAATTTTGAGAGCTGTGTTAAGGGCAAAAGAAATTAATGCACAATTACCTTTGGATACAAAGAAATGCCATTGAAGAGATACAACTGAGGGACAGTTGCAAGACACCATAAGGACACACTAAGAAGGGGAAAAAGTGCTATATATGCATAAGCACAGGTCATAAGAATGGACATTCTTGGAGGTCCATAAACAAGAGGACAAAACCTTGAGAAGGCAAAATCCAACACGCCGCAACTCCACCTAGTCCATTGAATTAAAAGAATGTTCAAACATGTAGGACTGTTGCCCAGGAATTGTGGTGTGGATGGATAGCAATACACAGAAGTCCATCCATTGCAATGTAACATAAATCCTGTGAAACAGTCTTCCACCACAGACGTATAGAGGAAACCAACCTGCTACCTCACAACAAAAACAACAAAGAAGTTTTAAACATTAACATTTTGTGTAGCTCACATTTAGTCGACACTAGTAGGCTACTTGCCTCTTCACCCCATTTTGTGTTTTTCTCGTAAGTAGTTGAGGCCAAAAGATGCATATCTTCATGTAAAGCATTGGAAGAATCCTCATCATGGGTAGAACCATGGACATGGTCATGGTCGCGGAAGGAGTTGATGAACTTGCTTGAAGATCCAAAATGATTTTTCAGTTCTGAGACTTCAATTTCTAAAATGGTTGAAGGAGAAAAAAATAAATAAATAAATTTGGGACAGAATATAACATAATGAAAAATTCGATTTACAAGAATATATTCCAAATGATCTTTCAGTTCTCATTGTTGGTTTCTAAGACATGGAAAAGTTAATATTAAAAAAAAAAAAACTATTCATTAATGGTAAGTGACTTTAGTTTGAACTCATCAAGAACTGCCATATAATCTCTTCGGAAAAATGTTCAAATATTTGTCACGTTCTAAACATACCTTGGTGCTTGGAATTCCCCAACAATGCCTTCCTTTTAATGTAACAACATGTCCCGCCCATCAATGGACCTTGAAGCCCATCCATACCCGGAAGGAATACCTAAAAGTAAAGGTGACTTAGTTATATATCAAAATAACCGTGAAAATGTTAAGAATTATGAGTAAAATTACATGATTCATCATTCAACAAATGATTTTTAATTTATGGTCTTAATTACAGTACCTTCAATGAAGTTCTCATGCTACCATCATAGATATCATACCCACCGATGTTGCGGAATGTTTGAGGGAATTTAACGAATGCTAAGGTTGGAGAGATTTTGGTATCAAGATGAAAACACATGGCCTTACGGGCTGAACCAGGGTCATTGCAGTGCATGTCACAGTCCAGCAACAATATGTAAGGAGAGTTGCTTTTCAATGCCGACACACGGAGCTGCATCCAAAAGTGCAACATTCTATCCATTTAAACTCTTTCTAATTTAAGTTTGAGCAGTATTATAATTCTGAGCAAAAATGTTTAAAAGACATTTTATTAGAGGAGGTATTTTATAAGCATTGTATAATCATGTTTAGTAGCAAAAAACAAAATATTGGAAAAAATTGTTTAAATTAACTGCTAAGATAAAAGATTTACATCTTTGTATATCATGGTTTGAATTGTTAATTTTTTGAATTAGTCTAATATGAAATTTAATATTCTCTCCATAGATAACTAACTCGATACACATGCAGACTTGATGTGGCCTTCAAGTTTTTAATTTGATTATGAGTCTATACTTCTCTCTATACCGTGTGTGTGCGTGAGCGCATGAGGGAGAGAGATTTTACTAGGGCATTAATTGCTCCAGCCTTGAAATGATGTGGTTGAGAAGGTCTTTTCTCACGAGCAACGTACACTAGAAGTGGCATCTTAACTTGGTCAACAATTGCTGAATTACTTGTTAATTTATCACCTATCACCTGCGAAATCCAATCCGACAATTCAATAATTTCAATGACCAAATCTTATTAAGGAGAAAATTACTATAGGAATCATATGTCTAGAACAATTTACAAATAGATATTATGGTTAATAATAATATAGTAAAAAGTGATAGTAGAAATAGATTTAAACCTTATGCTCGATATAACAATTATACTTTTTTTGGAAGTGATATAATATACCAATTATTTAATACCTCAATTGCAGCAGGATGATCCTGAGGTGTTGTTGTGCTTGTTCTTTTGCCATAAAAGTTGTATGCATTTACTCGTTCCTTGAATTCGTCGTACTTTCCCTGAGGATTTTTCAAACAAATGGTGTGTGTGTGTGAGAGAGAGAGAGAGAGAGTAATTACAAAAAATAATTGGGATTAAATCTCACCACTTGGTCCTTAAACAATTTATGTAGCATATTATAGCTAAAAGCAAGTATTTGCCAATCATGGCCAAGCTGGGCTCGCAAAAAGGGTAGAAAAAGAGTGTTCAAGGTTGATTAAAAAAGGTCATGGCTCCTATCTGCGCCTAAGTGGTCTAACACAAGGTAGAGAAAAAAGAAATCGTCAAAACTCCTCTAATCTATCCAACACATGTTAATCTAGAGGGTAAGTCACTAAACCCCATCCAAAAGGTCTCAAATTCGAGTTTTGAATGAAGCAAATGTGTTGGGGAGAACTCTACCCCTCGAGGGACTTCAGCAAATTAACTTGGATTAATCGAAACAAAGTTTCAGAAATCAGGTGATGAACAGCGACCAAAAAAAAAAAAAAAAAAAAGAAACACATCTAATCTCGAGACAGACGGAGATAAGATTTGTAGTGAAAATCTTTAAAAGTGAAGAGTTATTAAACAAGTTAAAAAAAAAAAAAAATCAAAAATCATTTGAATTTGAGAGGTTGCAATTTAGACAATCGAGAAGGACGAATACACTGTACCTAACCAATGGGTATTGCATGTCTTCGATTTCCAACGTTAAAAACAATCCTTCATCATTATAATGATCACACGGAGTAAATGGAGGCCATACCTTAATTTTCTTCATCTCCTCTATGAACTCATCATCTCCAAACCCACTCTCCGATGCAGAAAAAAATAATTCAGGACACCCAGTCTTAACTATCTTCCTATATTTCTTGCAAAATGGCAACCATGACCTCGCAAACGACCAAGCCTCTGTCATACCGTGCAGTGTTATACTAGACCCTGCATCATCCGAAACGTACACGTGTAGCTTCTCCGGAGGATAGTCCATAGCCATGGCTGATATCACCGTGTTCATAACATCCACTGTAGGCTCCATCTTTGGATCTGCAGTGAATATGAACACGTCTATTCCTGGTAGCTTTTCATCCTTCGGTAGCCGCTCAAGGATGGGGGTTCGAGAGACCATTTGCCACCTAGTTAACCGGTTGACAAGCCAAACGAATAAGATGATCAATTCAGAAGCAAAGATTAGAAGGGAGGGAATCAAGGGTGGTTTATCATTGGTGAGTTGGTCAGTTATGAATAGGGAGGAAACTCTGAAGTATATTAAGGAAAACATACCAATGGAGCATACTAATATATATAGTCTGTTGATGATTACTAAGGCTTTGGGGACATTGGTGCTGAAGAGTGGGAGAGAATCCATCGTGTGTGTGTGATTGTGAGAGAGACAGAGAGAGATGCGTAAATGTAGAACGCATCAAGAGTTCCTTTTATAGATCAAGGGATCATTCTACCATTTGCGTTTTGGTAAGTATAGGGCTTAAGAATTTTTTATTTTAATAATAAAATTTTAGGATGAACAAAATTTGTTCTAGAAAATTCCTAGGTCAAGTTATTTAATATTTGTATAAGCCAACACATGACATTCCGTGGTCTTAGCCTCTTCTACGTCACCTTAACTAATTGATTATTTCCGAGTTAAAAATAAATTTATTATTTTTAAATAATTTTTTTTAGTAAAAAAGGAAAAGAAAAGTTTTTTTTGCTCTAGTACTTTCTCATATGATTAGAATTAGATTATAACATCATAGTTTATAATAAGATGATATTATTCATTTTTAAAAATTGGTTACATAATAACAAAGATTCAATGTACAATACTATAATTGCTTAGTTAAGTTGAGTAAAAGCTACTGAGAATGTTGAAAAAAAGTATTGGCCCAAATGATCTTACAAATAATTTGAAATCCTTAACTTTTTTCATCAAGAGGCATATTGGTTTAGAGTTAATACGAACCGTGCAATACTAAATAAATTAAAGTTATTAAAACTTAATTTTATCGAATACACAACAGTTAAATCATATCTACTTATGTAAAGAGATAAGACTTAACTTTCAAATCCCATTGTAACCAAATATATATATATATATATTCTCTATGCATCTAGAGTTCCTTATTTGGTGCAAGGGATTATTCTACCCTCCATATTCATATTTATAGGAATATAATGACAATTGGATGTATTTAAAAGAAAATTTACCTTGGCAATAAAATTTTGAATGATTAAAATTTGATATGGCAAATTCCTAACCTATTTAATAGCCATATATGTTTGTACAAGACCTTCCACACATGGTCTTAGCCTCTATGCATATACGACACATTGATCGGACAACATGTATGCATATTTAACTTTATTAAGGTACACTTAACTTATATTTATAAAGTCTTCTATTTCTTTAAAAAATAATTTGGTTAAAAATTATTATAAATAAAATAAAATAAAATAGTGATAAATTGGAACCTAAATAACATAACTCTATTATATATTGCATTTAATTCAATTTGGATTGATACATGTACAGTCCCATATGACATATACAAGCAATTTGGCCTCAAAAAAGAGATGCCGAGCAAGAAACAAATAGGTTATTTGGATGGAAAGATTTGGAGAGAAAATAAAAGATTATGAGAGAAAATTATAATTTTCTTCCCTTTGAGAGTTTTAATACGAGAGAAAATGAGGGATTTGAAAAGATTTCAATTTAAAATTTTTTCTCCCCCAAAAGTGAAAAAAAATGGAAAGAAAAGAAAATATGAGAGTTCAAATACTTTTATATTCCAAAAATACCCTTTAAAAACTGAAAACAAAAATTTTTATTTTCAATGAATTCTATTTCTTTTCTTTTCTTTCGTAAAACTCTCAAACAAGATGGAGAGAAAATTATAATTTTCTCTCCTAACTAATCTTTTATTTTCTGTCCAAAACTCCCAATCATACTGAAAAGAAGGAAACTCTAGAAGTGTAAAGTTTTTGTTTATTTTCACATCATTTCCATTTGTTGCTTTTTTATTTTAGGAATGTTTTTTTAATTTTTGGTACTGTCCAGATGTGTAAAGTTTATAAGAAGCAAGCTCTGTGCAAGAGATAGTCCTCCTTTGTAATTTTCAGACTTGCTCTAGCTTCGGATTTGATAAAAGAAATATATTTGAACATGGTCTCATACCAAGCTCAAGAGAATATTCGGACATGAAAAATAGGTGAATATAGTTCTAATACGTTATAAGAGATAATATGAATATATATGAATATGGCACTAATACTATGTTAAATATAGAAAGTAATATAATAATATAAAATCTAATGATCCATTGCATCTCAATAATTTGGATTTATATAGAAAATTGATTATCACAAATATAGAAATATAAAAGTAAAAGAAATATAAATATAAATATTGTCAAAATCAAATTAATAATTGATTTGATTATGATATATAACATATTCTAACATAATTTTTTAAACTTAATGTGATATAATGAAAATCACTTAAATTTGAAAGAAAATCTGGATAAAGAATCTAAAATCGTTCTCTAACTCTGATGCTAGCTCTGACTCTGGTTGTGACTATTGCTCTTAGCTCTTGCTCTAACACCAAGTTTGAAGAAATTTTAAAATGATTTTGATATCATATTAAAAAATATATCAATATATATGAGCACGACTCTAATACCTTGTCAAAGATGGACAACAATATCTTTTTTCTTTGTTTTTTATTTTTTTCTACTACATGAGATTTAAATCCTGGATCACGGGATTGGAGAAGGGGAAAAGAGCTTGTGACCACTAACTGTCCCATTGGATATAGTTGGAGAGCAATATAATAATATGAAACATAATTATTCTTTGATTCTGATAAATTATTACAATAAATTAGGTTTTTATAGAAAATCTGTTGTTACAAATATAAAAATATAATATTATAAATATAAAAATATAAAAATAAAGAAAATCAAATCAATAATCGATTTAATTTTGATAAATAATATATACTACGAGACTTGTCAAGTTCTGTGTTCGTCATCTTCCATTCAAAGAAGACCCAACTCAAGCCACTCCCAATTTTGATTTATACCTTGTTTATCCATGTAGACCACCCTTTTTCCTTATTATCACAAGCAATTAGGAAGATTCTAACGTATAAGTTCTCTCACTTGTGTTGGAACATCTTAAAATTAAAGAGGAAAAGGATACAATAACATGATAAAGAAATAGAGAGAGCCAAAGAAAGAAGAGGGGAAGAAGAGAGAAAGATGACAAGGAAACAAAGAAGATCGGAGAAATAAAGATAGATAGAGAGAGAGAGAGAGAGAGAGAGAGAGAGAGAGAGAAGGGAAGATTATTAAAATTTAAAAGAGATTTTTTTAAAAGGAAATGGTATTTTAGACTTTTCAAATAAAAGTACCAAAGCTGGTCTAACCCTCACATGGGAATTGGAAAGTGGAATGAGAATTAAAATTTCATGGTGGAAAGTGTACCAGCTAAAACTATAAGATGCAAAGTAAAATTTCGAGTCAAGTTTAGGATTTTTCGTTTTTTAGTTTATCTATTAATAAATATTTTTAATTTGTAATAATTTTTATATGAAATTAGGACTGAGAATTACAAAATGTTGAATACAAGGTAGACATGTCTTGACCCTGTTTTAGACACCAAAATAACAAGAATCTTGTGGTTCTCATTGTTCTTAATACATCAAGATGACATGTCCTAAGACTAAGAATATTAAGTAATACAATGTAGATATTTGAGAAGCGGATGGTGGAATCCTACCCTTGCCTTTCCTTATCAATGAAATAAAAGACAAAGTTGCCCAAACATGTCCTCCCAGTTTCCTGTAACAATCACTCTGGCCAGCCCACCAAGGAAGGAAATCATGTTCAAATTTGTAAAGGTAACTAATAGAACAAGCAGCATGTTTGGAGTCCGGAAATCAAGAAGACCCAATTGGTATAGCTTAACTTGCTCATCCTCGAAAGCTTTATTTGTTAGTTGAAAATTAGATTCTCTTATGCCAATTTTCTTCGTGATGGCCTCCAAGCATCCACAAAGAAGACTAGTAACTGTTTTCATCTTCCAAAGCTGTTGTTCATATATCCATGTTTGAATTAATCCTCTAGTCAAGAGGACTTCGATCAAATGTGCAAGGAGTGATGACAAGAAAATGAAGGCAAGAACAGTGAAGGAATGACTTGATACCAGGCAATAAGAGTGTGATGTTAGATTAGCATCCTAAAGAGTGCAAGATGCTTGTGTACATGTCTGCCTCGCAAGGCATTCAAAAAACAGGTAATGTTCATACATCATCATATTTAAAAAAAAAAAAAAACATGTATCTCAATATTATATTAAACACAATGAAACAAAATGGAACTAACTCAATATTGGGAACAGGGTTTTTAAATTTAAGTGTTCTTCATCTTAGACCAAAATGGAACTTATATCAACACACATCTTAAGTAGGTCCAAATCCATAGCAGCAACAATTACTTTTGACTGCAAAAATTTACAAATGAATAATAAAATATATCATTTTAATTTGTAATTAAATCTCTTCAATTTTTTCTTAAATATTTTGGAATATTATTCTGTTGATTCCAAAATCTTAGTATGGGTCAGGGTCATACTTGTTATTTGTTATTACCCCTTCAAATATAACCTAGTCCTTCTTCGCCAATCATTGAGCCATCCCTTAATTAAATGGGCAACCTAGAAGAATTAATATATATATATATATATATATATATATATATATAAGAAAAGGACAAAGGTCTAAAAATGGCATGGCCATGAGGACCAAAGAGCCTTCTTTTGTAAATATTTTTGGCCCACCATAGCTGAAGGTTTTCAAACCATAATAAGAAATATGCTGGACTTAACAAACCAAATAATATTTTTGTTAAAACAAATATTAATCGTTTTACAAAACACTAGAATTTGTATTAATTGTAATTTGGAAGAAGTGATATTGGAACTTGTGAAAAAGAAATCTACTCTGGATTTAACAAATAATACTGATACCTTAATTGCATCGGGATGATCGTTAGCTGTTGTTGGGCCTGTGTTATTGTTATCAATGTTGCATGCAACTTTCGTTAATCGCGCCTTGAACAACTCGTACTTTTCCCCTAAAGGGGAGAGAGAGAGAGAGAGAGAGAGAGAGAGAGAGTTTTTTCAATGTTAAGAATAAGAAATAATATTTATCAGCAGAAACTTTGATATGACACTACTTAGATGTCAAATTGATATTATTGCTTTCCTTTAAAATAATTTGTTCATCGTTGATCTGACGCTGAGCTTTTATATATATATAATATATATATATATATGAATAATTATATGTTATAAAGTATTATATTAAATTAAATTTATTTAAAAATGAATACATAGAATAGGGTGTGGGACATTGAACTTTGATTTGCTTACGTTTCTACTGTAAAATGTCAGCAAATTATTTAACCTTTACCGACATTTCAAGAGTATACATCAGGGCATATTCACATCCCCCGACATTTTACTCGCTAAACATGTGAAAAAATTTTGAAAATTTGCCAACATTTTTTTGACAAAAATATCATAAAAAACCAAAGGCATTCCCGACTTTTGTCTATAAACATCTGGAAAATCTCCAATATTGTTTTCTTGACATTTTGTCAAACATTTTTTCTTTTGTCACCAAAATTTTTAGCGATGGTTATAAAACGTGAGAAATGATAAAAAAATATCAAAAAAGCCTATTTTTTGTAGTGTTTATTAGTTTATATAAAGGTAAAATAAAGTTAATATAGTTTTATACTGTTTGAATAAATTAAGATTAAAAATTAAAATTAAAATTAATATAGTTTTACATAAATGCCCAATAATAGAAGTGTATTTAGTTGTATGATGAACTAATTATTTGGTTGCTGCTAAGTCATGTGTAAGTGACCCCAAACCCTCACTTACAAATTCCATCATTAACACATTTTTATTGAGTTGGGTGCACCACTCCAAATTAGCTGGTCATCTTTTTGCCCTTTTATCAAACACTTAATTAATTACCCTCATAGTCTTGTAATTCATTTGCCAAACATTTATTTCATTTTCACTCATCACCCTGTTCCCAATATGGGATAACTCAATATGTACATATGAATTCAATAACAGAATTACATATAAATAATGTATTATTTATATATATACCATTGTACTTGAGAATTATAGAAACAATGTCCAGTGGATTCATATATGTTTATATAAAGAATTATATTTAATGTTATATGTGTTGATACTTAAAAAATATTGTATGAATACTTAAGTGATAAGGTGATATTAATTTATATAAATGTTGTATAAATATGATTAACATACCTATAAGTATATTGGTTTAATATTCTTTTTGCATATTTATAATACTCATTTATTATATATATTAGCTTTTTTCTTTTGATTAACATACATGCATGCATACATACATACATATATATATATGTATATATATATATATATATATATATATTTTGCAATAAAGCCAAGATAGGTGAGACCCTGCGAAGAGGTTGGGACAACTATAGTTGTGGGTGTGGGCCTGAGTGTCAATCCCCACTATGGTTTGGTTTTAAATTTATATAATATGTAATTGATTTTTAGCATTTTGATACACGTTGGTGACGGGGAAGTAATTATGATTAAAATGAGAATTTCAATATTTATAGGTTTAGTTATTTCCTTGCTCAATTTCATTTTTTTTTTTCAATTTCAATATTAACTTGGAAAATGGTAACAGAAATCTTCAACTAATTGATCGCACAATATCTAATACAAAGTAGACAACCCTCAAAATAACAAGGATCTTGTGGTAGTCACTATCCTTAATACATCATAATGACATGTCCTAAAACTAAAAAAATCAAGGAATACAACGCTGATACTTGGGAAACAACCGGTGGAATCCAACCCTTGTCTCTCCTTACCAACATCCCCTCAATTATGGGATAACTCATGATCAATATGTAAAATGAGAGACAAAGTTGCCCAAAAATGTCCTCCTAATTTCCTGTAACAATCACTCTGGCAAGCCCACCAAGGAAGAAGATCATGAAGTTAACTAATAGAACAAGGAGCATGTTTGAAGTCCGGAAATCAAGAAGGCCCAATTGGTATAGCTTAATTTGCTCATCGCCGAAAGCTTTGTTTGTTAGTAGAAAATTAGCTTTTCTCATGCCAATTTCGTTCATGATGGCCTCCAAGCATCCATAAAGCTACTAATTGTCTTCATCATCCGAAGCTGTTGCTCGTATATCCATGATTGAATTCGGCCCAACATTACCAGAAAACATGGCTTCAGCGACGGATCCGTCGCTGATACCAAAATTTCCGTCGCTAAAAGTATCAGTAACGAAAAATCAGTGACGGATTTTTCCGTCGCTGAAAGTCACTTTGCTAATTTTAGTGAAGGATTAGTGACGGATTTTTTAGCGACAGAATTTTTCCGTCGCTAATTACTGATGGATTATTTAACGACGGAAAATTCCGTCACTAAATCCGTCGCTAATTTTATTTTAGAATTTTCTAATTACCAACAGATTAGCGACGGATTTTTAGCGACAGAAAATTTCCGTCGCTAATCCATCGGTGAAGTTAATAGACCAAATCCAAATTTATCTAAAATGCAATATTAAAATCATTCACATAAAGTAAATTTAAAGTAAATTTCCTATGACTCATATGTCCCGATCAATAAATAGTACATTTTTCCTTTCTAATTTTGTTGGAGTTTGCTAAAACCATTTTTACCAATAGCTGCCGGTAGAATTCATCAAGGGATTTTTCATAATTTTCATAAAATATTCTCTATTTTTGGTGTTGGTCTAGAGTTCTATAGGGGACTATCATGTTATCATGGAAACAACTTAGGAAGACTCTATCTCACCTACCACCGAGCTCAATTTTCAACTCTACCTTAATCATTCCGCCCCAATGGTCTTAATCCGTGGAAGACTTATACTATAGTCATTTATTATTTTCCATGTACCATGTTACAATAATCATTTCATAAATCAATATGACAACCATGTACAAGGAAATGTGATTTCACAATTCACAATCACCATTCATTTGTAGCACGATATAAAACAGTTCAAAAATCAATAATAAAGCACTGAATTTATCAAATTATTTAGGTCTGACAAACTATAATCACAAAATATTGCAAATCCTCTTTTAAAATTCTTTTCAAAATTTATTTAACAAATCATAATTGAAATCATTTTTATCATTCATGCTCGATATAACTATCCACTCATCTCTTGGATGAGTAATTACTCTCAATCCACAACCACTTTGATATCTAGTCTCACTTTGGATTCTAAATGTCATGATCTATGACGTTCAACACCATTTCCATTCACTACAAAAAAAAGACAATTGCCAATGGCTACCTTTACCAGCGGCTGTAATAACCGCTGGTATTGATGGGTATTTTCCAATGGAAAGAACAAGTCACCAGCAAATCTATGTTAATACCAACGGCTGATTTAGCCGCTAGTAAAGCATACCTATACCAATGGTCAGCTCATTTTAACCGTTAGTATAGGTTATTTATAGCAGCGGCTTGCCAAGCTGCTGGTAAAGGTTCTATCCATGCTAGCGGCTAATTTGGTTTAACCACTAGCAGAGTTTATCTATACCAGCGGCTTTCTTAAGCCGCTAGTAAAGGTCTCCTTAAGAAACCCACGACCCACTCCCCCAAGTCGCGAGGCCCTAAATCTCTCACGATACCTATATCTCTCTCTCTCACGAAGCCCTAAATCTCTCTCCCATATTGCGAATCCCGTTGGCTATGAATCGATTGTTGGCCATGAATCACGAATCCTCAAGGTACGCGCTCCCTCTCTCTGTCTCTCTCTTTCTCACGATTCCTAAATCTCTTTTCCTCTCTCTGTCTCTCTCTGTCTCTCTCTCTCTCTTCTCTCTCTCAATTGTTAGGGTATTTATGTGTTACTCAGATGGTTTCTTGCATTTCTGGATATAGATTTCTTTCTTGTGTTGTTTTGTACTTGGATCAGATCTATTCGATTAGGGTTTGGTTTTCAACTCTCTCTTTCTGCTTCAATTTTGATTATGGTTTATACTGAGATCAAGTTCGATTAAATCTCTTTTTCTCCTTGTGTTGGCCTTCGAAAGATATATCGGTATTCCTAGCCATTGTCGATTCTAATATCACTAACTATTAGTGTAATTTATAGTGGGACTATTAGTACAGCCATTTCTTGAAAGATATATTGATTATGGTTAGATTGATATAGAATGGCTTTATGAGTAAAATTAATTGGAATAACAAATCAGATATAACAGCAATATGGTTGAGCTTAATTTTGTCTCCTTTAATTTTTTTCTTTTTTTTTTTTTGCTTCCTTTTTTAAATCCCCACCTTCTTGTTTAGAAAGTGAATTTACCTCGCTGATATCATATTTGGGTTATGTAGCTACCAGAAAATGAATTGAAGCTGGTCCAAGAGCTCTTTAGCCAAGCCATAGACAATTGCTTAAACTTAATGAAACCAGATTGAAGACAACTTTTCAAGGTTAGAGCACTTTCAAGAGATCTTCTTGGATGTCACTTGCTTTTTATTTTTTCATTTCCATGATAAAGTTTGTTGCTTGGCTGTGTTAAAATAATGGTAGAAATATTTGTCTTAGTTTTTGATCAATATGTGTTCAGGATGAATTCTTTTATTTGGAGATTGCTGTGCAAAAAAAAAGGTTATGTTTAGCATCATTTTAGATAAGAAGCACTTGGTATTCCCATTTCGCCATGTGTAGTTTGAATGACTGCAGTACTAATTTGAATCTTCATTTTAAAACAAATGGGAACAGGTGAAATTTTATTAAATGTAGCATACAAATTTGGGAAATCCTGATTTGTAGTAAATCTTGCATGTGAACTTAAGAGGTTCTAGTAGTCTGGTTTGCATTATCCACGTCCAGTCTCATTTCCTGGGTAATTGTATATGAACTTAAGAGGTTCCAGTAGTGTTGGTGCAAACTTCAATGTGATAAGCTTCTTTGTTTTGTATTATTTTGTGTGAAAATGCTATGTTCCTTCTTGTAATGGGATGATGGCCTAGAGGGATTGCAGTTTGGAAATGTCATTGTCCATTCTTGTTTTATCTTTATCTTATGCAGTTAAGTAATGTCCAATGCAAATTACCAAAAAAAAAGATCTCTCTTTTTTTTATATATAGGGGTTATGTCATTAAAAAGCAAGGCCTGAAAAATATGTTTACTGCTGCAAAGTTCCCCTGAATCAAAATCTAGATACTTTGAAATCACTAGCTTTATGGAAGGACAGCCGCATCAAAAAATGAAAACCAAAGTACCTCAATTAGGACTTTTGCTTGTTCCTTTTCCTTTCTTGTACCAGTGGCCTGTAGATTTCAAAATGGTATTGTCTGTCCCTCAGGAAGTCGTGAATTGACCTTCCTTAGGTGTCTGGTGGAGCATCATAAACTGAATTTAATTTAATTTATTCCATTCAGCATAACAATTGGCAGATGGCGCTTCATTGTACCACTAAAGTAGTTTGCACTTGATTTAGGCTTTTCTTTTTTTTTTTTTTCAATTGTTAAGCTTTAGGTGATTGAGCACCGACGTTGAATCTCACCGTTCCTAGTTTGTTTTACTGGCTTGTTAAGGACTGTACAACCAAATTTGGTTGTTATGCATTCAGTTGCTGTTGCCATATCTATTCTCTCTCTGTCTCTGCCGTATGCCTTTTTCTTTTTCTTTTGACTTCTTAAATCAGAACCAAATAATTTAAGTTCCCTTACAATTTATTTGTGGAAATTATTCCCCCAAAAAAGCCTTAGGAGCATCTATTGATGCTTTAAGTCAGTTGGCTATAATCAGGATATAGCTTCATGCAAGCTACGATATTGCATTGTCTCTGGTTTTATAATGATTGTGACTTGGGAAGGGTCACTGGAATGAGCTGAAAACAGTTACACTTAGTGGTGCAGTGCATTTTCATACCCTAGAAGAAACTATATTTGTGAACGTCAATACTTTCTTCACGAGTAGACAAATATGATTGTGTTCTGTTTTTTTTTTAATTTTTTTTTTTAATTTTTTAACCCTTTTTTTGGGGGGTGGGGAGTGGGGTTTGGAGGACATTAATTTTTGGTGGGCTACTATAATGTTGGGCAATCATGGAGTTTGTTCCTTCTTTTTTCCTTTTTTCATAATTGTGGCTTAGTTGTGGAGACTCTTGATGTGCTATCGAAATTGTGTCCGTGTGTCGCTGGCGTGAGAGAGAGAGAGAGATGTCATTGTCTGGATTCCGCTACTGTTGAATTTTATTTCCTATACACATGTTCATCAAACTTAGAATTTATATAGTCCATTTCACATGTTGCTGGAGGTTTGCAACATTCTGATTCTTTAATATATTTGTGTGGCTCATTGTTTGCACTCTTTGATCACAGGTGGGGCTTGAACGGTTGGAGATGGTTTGGCTAGAGTTGAAGTCACAGTTCTTACTCGAACTTCTTACCAGGATTTGGCAAGAGTTGAAGTCACAGTTGTTTGAATTATTTTGATTTTTTTTTATAATTTGTAATGTCTTAAATTCTGAATATGACTTGTTTTTGTAATGACTTGGATTTTGAATATAACTTGGCTTTGTAACAATTTTGTATATAAATTTATGCTTTGAGGATAATTTTGTTAAAAGGCATGTTTGTCAAAAAATTAAGTTATATATTGTTCTTTTAAATATTAATTAAATAATATATAGTTATTTGAGAGAAAATATAGATTTATATAGAAAAATGCTCCACGGCTATGATTTATACCAGCGGCTTGACCTATACCAGTGGCCATGACAGTGTTGGGACTGAAGTGAACCTATACCAGCGGCCATGGCCGCTGGCAAAGGCCTTTATCTATGCCAACGGCCAGCTGCCGTTGGAAAATGGAGACCTATCCCAGTGGCCATATGACCGCTAGCATAGGTCCAATCTTTGCCTGCGGTCAAGGCCGCTGGTAAAACCTTTTACTAGCATCAATATACCCGACAAAAATTTTGGTTGTCGGAGAAATTCTTAGAAATTTTAGTAGCAGCTATTGAGGTCTTTAGCAGCTGTTTTTGGTCGCTGCTAAAGGTCTTTTTTGTAGTGATTTGTAATCACATATAGGATTATAGTTAATCGATTTTTCCCAACATAATATGGAACCCAATTTCATGAATCCATCAATATATGTTCTAAATTCATCAAATATATTTCAATTGAACCAATAAAATATTTTCATACACACTTTCCCCAATTCTCATCATATTACAAACCCAGATTTAAACCCCCAAGTTAAATTTTACAATCTAAATCTAATAATTCAAATTAATGCTAGGAAAATATAAATTTAGATTAAAAGAGTAATATTACCTCTAAGGAAACCACAAATTTCATCTAGGACCAAACTTTACCAAAACCTTAACTTTCTCTCTCTAAAAAAATCCCAAATTATAAACATTAAAATCAAATTTGTGATTAATGAAACTAAATCCATGTAAATAATGAGAAAATTACCTCAATCCTATGGTTGAATCAAATCCCTCAAGTTGAGCCACCAGACTCTAGGCTTCTCTCACTATAATCACATTAACTCAAGTTTGTTTGAGGGGTTTGGGAACCTAAGTGTGTAGATTTTTACTTGGAGTTGGTTGATCTTGAAGAGAACAAAGAGAGGGGGAGAGAGGGGGAAAATGGGGTTTCAGGTAAGATGAGAGGAAGGGGGGAAGGAAGAGAGAGAAAGTAAAAATAAAAAAGGGAGGTGTTTTGACTTTTCTTCGCTTATTTTCTCCCTTTTTTTTGTGTCTCGGTTTTATAACACTTAATCTTTTAAATAAATTTCCGTCCTTGAAATTTACAAGAAAAATTTACGTTAAAAATATGAGGTATTGTTTTCACATCAACTTTTCGGTCTCCCAAGTTTCGTCTTTGACTTGGTTGCTTCTCAAGAATACTTGACCAAGGGGATTTGCTTGCTCCTCAAATTACTTGAGTTGTTGATCAAGGATCTTCATTAGTTGTATCTTGAAAATCAAGTTTTGATTCAATTCTATCGGAAGAACTTCTAACACGTCAGGGATCTGATGAGTTTTTCTTTAGTATTGAAACATGAAAAATATCGTGGATCCTTGTAACTCCGGTGGCAATTTAATCCGGTAGGCCATCTTTCCTATCCTGTCAAGGATCTTGAAAGGACCAAAGTATCAGGAATTCATTTTCTCTCATTTCCAAAATTGGATCACGCCCGTCTAAGGTTATATTTTCAAAAAAACTATGTCTCTAACCTAAAAATCTAAAGGGTTTCTCTTTTTGTTGGCGTAGCTCTTTTATTTATTTTGAGTCGCCTTCATTCTTGCCCTAATCACATTCACATTCACTTTCTCTACATTGTTTCAATTAATTTAACATTCTCAATCTTTCTCTCTCCTATCTCATCTCAATACAACGGAGTTCGACACATTTTCTTCCATATAGAGCGTCATAGAATGGCATCCCAATACTAATCTGATAACTATTGTTGCATGTGACTTTTAATTATTGGGAGGTGCTTATCATAACTTTCTTGAAAATCTATCACACACGCTATAAGCATATCTTCCAAGATCTAATTATGCTCTTGCTTATGCCTAACCAAAACTCAACGGTCAACACCCCAAGACTGGTTTAACCACAATCACATCACGTTAGCCAATTTCATATGACTAGTTTATTCAACTATACGGCAAGCACATACATAATGGTACCACTTTGTAATACTCTACCTCACAAATATTCAACCACAGGCAGCTTCCCACACACCCACAAGTCACTAAACAGCGCAATGACACCTCATAGGCACACCCTTCATTCTCAGATGCTGACATGCGCACTACTTATTGTTGATACACCCCACTTATTGTTGATACGCCCCCAGGAGCAACAGCCATTGGTAAACCCCCCTGGGCCAACGCTAACATTAAAACAACCACTTCTAATTTAAAGAGGTAACAACCTTGACCATCAAGAAATTCCCCTTCCTAGAAGATACAACAAATTTTTGTTTTTCCTTTCTTCATTTGCTATTTTTTTTCTTTTATATTTTATCATTCATCTAGAGATTTCAATGCAGCCACAGGATGTCCACTAGCCATCTCTCCGCTATTGTAAGTGTGTCTTCCTTTTTCTTCTCCGTTCCATCCTTCTATTTGCTTTTTAACTTTCTTTTTATTATAAAAAAAAATTACCATATTATATTAATATAATTGTTGGTCAGGAAAAAAAAAAAAAAAAAAAAAAAGAAACTAGCAAGCAAGAACAAAGACTCATGGGTTGGGGCTGTTAGTAGCACCAAGATCTTAAGTATATTTCAAAAGCAGACACCTTATTGCAATTGAAAGTAACGCAACTACAAATGACAATACCAGTAGGATTTTGGTGAGTTGATTCTGTCGTAGTGGATTTCATTATGTGATTGCTTGAATATTTAGATATATGATTTTATTCTTAGCAAGGAAGGCGGGGAATGCTAGATTGGCTCATTTTTTATTATCTTCTAGTGTGTAATGCGGAACATTTCACACAAATTAGCTATCAATTTCTCACCCAAGGAGGTGTTTTTTTTTTCTTTATTTTTTTTTTTTAACTTGCTTTTTGGTTGGTGTACTTTAGATTCAATTTTTCTTACTATGGTCCTCGTATACTTCGATACACTCTTTGGCAAAGTAATAACTACCACATTGTTGTGCTTCTGAGAACAATATATAGCTATAACTTAGAGAAACATAAATAAGATCACAATTCCTAATGGAGACATGTTGGAATTAATAGATTCACATGCGCAGTGGAAACATATAATAATTTTTGGAAAAATAAAATAGATCAAATATAGGGTAAATATCTCAAGAGCCTCCAAAATCAATCGTACGGTAAATTTCTCGATTGGATCTCGTGACCGGGATAATAATGACAAGGTTAATCGAACTACTACCATAATGTCACAACGCTGCAACTCTCAATCCTGTCATCGTAACGATAGGAGAAATTTTTCTACACGAAAATTTCTCGATCCCTCCATCAATTTCTCTCTCTAGAGAAAAATGGATCTCTCTCAATTTTTGTGCAAATATCTCCA
The DNA here is from genome assembly GCA_037126225.1 of Dillenia turbinata. Lineage (NCBI taxonomy): Eukaryota > Viridiplantae > Streptophyta > Magnoliopsida > Dilleniales > Dilleniaceae > Dillenia > Dillenia turbinata. Next base: position 6,446,179 of record JBAMMX010000012.1, read on the forward strand.
AAACCCTACTTGATTTCTTTACCCACAGAATGTCGAAAATGGAAACGTTAGTCTCCAATCCTTCTAGGTTATTCATAAATTGTTGAGAGAATAAAGGAGATTAGATTTAATGTACGTAAATGGGAGTTACCCCACTAAACCTCTTTAATTGTCCAAAATGCCCCTCACGGGTATTCTAAACCAACATCTCTCACTTGTACGAGAGAACATTTTTCGTCCATCACAATTCATGCAATCTATCTCATCACTCTGCTAGACTTTCATACAGGATTGAGTGTCGTATGACTGGTGAGTACACCTGTAAGTAAAGATCTCTCGATGCATCTGTTAAGAAGATCAAAAAATCAAGTTAGTACAAAAAAGAACTCGTTATAACCCAAATCTAAGGCTAATTACATCCATCAAGCTACTTTCCTCATCGAAAGTAATCTCCAATAAATGCTCGACTGTATATCCACTATTATACTTACATCCCAATATGGACAGACAAAATTTATCTATCAATCTCAACTCAGCTGTTTTCCTAGATTTGTCTCCTAAACCTTAATTTATCTTTCAGATTATTGGTAAATAGATTAAAGTAGCAAATACTGAATCAGAACCTCAAGAGACAGCCGAAAGTAATAAGGGTATTATAAATTTCACCCAATGGATCTCGGGTCTCACATAATAGGAATGGGGATCTAAATAATATTAATATCTCAAATAATACTCTCACTATCTCTGGTTGTTTTATCACAAGCGGTATGAAACACGTGTCATAATGTTTTTCTCCAATCTCTCAAAATGACATATGTTAGATTTCTCTAACACTGTAAAGGTATGGAATTCAGTCTACACATAAGATTTTACCGAGAGATCTTAGAGAAAATATCTCAGAGACAGTATCACTAGACACTGGTGATATCTGAAATTTCAAACCTAGCTGCTTACAGGCATTATAGATGTGGATACGTCCATATCAGTTATATCATATATAACCTCATCTTGAACATGTATTTGGGCGACTTCTATTCTAGTAGGGCCACTCTCAAAGTCTTTTACAACTAGAAACCATCTCATCTCTATTTACTCAAAACTGGAGGTGGTCACTCGTGTGAAAAAGTCGACCACGCTTGCCTGAAATATCATTTATCACAATAAATCATAGAATATATGACAATTAAAATAGTGCAATAAATTAAACTTATGACTAAATAGTGCACATATATCATATATACAAAACATAATAAGCATTAGTACAAAATGAGAAATGTCAAATACACGTAAACCTAATGATTCATATATCTCACAAAGGAATCCCTCGCAATGGGTTTGATGAAGGGAACAATCATCATGTTATATAGTAATGTACTTAATTGTCATATCAGCTTTCTTGGTGATGTCTCTCATAACGTGGTATTAGGTATCAATGTGTTTGTTCTTATTATAATACTTATGGTCTCAGGTGTGGTCAATGGAGGCCTGATTTTCACAATAAATCATCGTTGACCTCTCACTATTTGTCATAACCCCTAAGTGATCTGAAAATCTCTAGAGTCAAGCATTTTTCTGAGCTGCTGCCAAGCATGCCACAAGCTCAGCCTCTATCATGGATAAAAATACACAGGTTTTCTTCTTGCTACTCCAAGATAGCAAAAACTAATATCGATTTGCATACATTCAGATCACCAACCCAATCGGTAACTGAATACCCAACAAGATGCAAATCACCTCCTCCATCACACAAGAAGAGATTCGCAGTTCACTTGAGATATCTCAGAATCCTTTTCATTACTCTCCAGTGATCCCTTCTAAGATTTGATTGATATCTACTCATCAAACTGACTGCAAAACAAATGTCCAATTGTATACGCAACACTGCGTACATCAGACTACTCGTTGTATTGGTACAATGGATTATACTCTTCTCCCTTGTCCGTTCCTGAGTCATAGGGCACATATCAAGACTTAAGTTTTAAACTTTTAACGATAAGAGTATCTATAGAGTTATAATCGCTCTTCTCGAAGAACTCAAGAACTCCTTTGATGTTGGACTCCTGTGAGGAAGCTAACACCTGTTTCGAGCGATCCCTCTGGATCTTAACTTTAAGGAAGAACTAAACGTCACCCATATCCTTAATAACAAGACTCAACAATGACAACGTCATCATGGTTATCAGATACTCTTTATTGTTTCCAATGAACAGAATGTCATTCACATATAAGGACATGATCACAGAAAAATCATGAGAATATATAAAGCATACGTGATTATCCTTCTCGATCACTATGAAATCGTGAGATATCACCTCCTCGTGAAATCTCATGTACTATTACCTGAATTGATGATTAAGGTCATATATCAACTTCCAAAGTCAACAAACCTTATCATCCTGATCTATAGGAATAAAGCCAGATAGCTATTGCTTGTGGATCTCTTTTTCCAAACTCTCACTCAGAAAGGCAGTCGCAACATCCATCTAATGTCACTTCAAATCCATGTCCGCGATAATCGCTAAAAATAAACGGATCGAGGTAATCTCGCTCTTAGTCTGAGTGTAATCCCCTGGTTATTAGACCGACCTTATACCTCTTCACCGATCCATCAGTCTTTCTCTTGATTTTGAGAATCCACTTTTTCTCAATAGCCTTACTACCCTCAGGTAAACCAACTAGATCCCAAACCCTGTTGATTCTTATCGTCTCCTTCTATCATCTATGGCCTTAAACCAGTGGTCTTTCACAGAACCCTCAAGAGCCTCTAGAACCATTTAAGGTTCCTCGTAATCCTTAAGAGTCACACTGAGAGCCTCTCCTTCAATCGGGAAGCGATGGTTAGGTACGCATCCTCGATTACTCTTATGAGGAGGGGAAACCTTTTTTACCCCTAGATGGATTGCTTCCATTAAGACCGAGATCCGTAATAGATTCTTGGGTCCTGCCGCTGTGATTAACTAAGCCACCAGACTTACCCATCTCATAAAAGATAAAGTTTCAATTAATTTCACCTCTCATAGGGAAATCATTTTCAAGAAACTCGGCATCACAAAACTCAATCTCAATGACAGTGTCGTCTGTATGCTCACTTAGATCACATTCTCCTTGGAGTTTTGAGTATCTCATAAAGATATATCTCTTTTCTCATAGGCCTAACTTGCCATGTAGATATGAGAAACTATGAGCATATGTGACACAACCCCATAATCTCAAATAGCTAAGAACAAGCTGCCTCCCTGTCCAAAACTCATATGAGATACTGACTACGGATTTCAATGAAATACGATTGAGGACATAGGTTGCAACCAATAACGCATCTCCCCAATGGGAAACGAGTAAATTGGCCTATGCCATCATAGATCTCACCGTCTCAAATAAAGTCTTATTCCTCTCTTGGCTACTCTACTCCACTGAGTAACAGGAATAGTCAACTGTCTCGTAATACCCTTCTTGAAACAAAGCGCTTCAGACAAATACTCGCGCCCTTAATCAGTTCTGAAAGACTCCACTCTCAAGTCTAACTAATTCTTAATCTCACAACTAAACCTCCTGAGGCACCTCAATGCCTTAGACTTGTGCGAGATAAGGTAGACGTAACTGAAATGCATGTAATTATCTATGAACGTAATAGAGTACCCGACTCCATTTCGGGTTCTCACGTTCATAAGGCTATAGATATCGGAGTGAACTGACTACAATGGAGTCTCAGCCCTCATTGCATTGTCGAATGGTTTTCTTGTAACTATGCTCTACAGACCACTCACTGTTAACCGGTTTATCTTCTCTCACGCTAGGAGGATAACAAGAAACACCATTGAAAAGGAGTCACTTTCAGTGCATATAGTCCCTCATGGACTAAACTATAACCAATCAAAGAATTGTCGTACTGAATAGAAACTATAAAATTTTCAAATTAACAGAGCATATCCTCAGTTGAAATCAAGTTTTGTCGAATATCAAGAGCATATAAAACATACAGAGTCTAACAACTTTGCAACTCCAACTTGCAAGTGTCATTCCCTCTGATGTCGACAAATGCTCCATTCCCCACATAAATCCTCCTATTTGAGGACTCACTCGGCGAAACTATATATGTGCACTTCTATCTCGAGCTACATGGTCGGTAGCTCCTGAATCCACAATCGACGATGGAGAAAAATCAGTGAGCATCTCAAAGCACTTACTACAGATGTAACACTACACCTTGGTCTTATCCAACTCCTTCTTTCTACGCTTTAATATTTAGTAGTCGATTTTCTCGGATGGTTTCTTCTTACCTGAATCTCGAGTCTATTATTCGAACTTATATCATTTGTGGTCAGTGCCACAGAAGTCTTTGCTTGACTTCTCTACATAAGCATGATCCGAGTATGGCATGATCCGAGTATGGCCTACTTGCCTCTAGATGCTCCTACTCGAGCTCACTGTACCTATTTATATCAGTGAAAGTACGAATACTCTCATCGAATGTGAAATAAGTTTTTCATGGTTTCTCATGAATCAGGTAAAGAACTTGATCGCACCCAATACTAGAAAATACATCCAAAATGGGGTCGTTCACATTCCCTAACTCGGCGATTATACTCGACATTTTTATCAAATGTTGCATCATCGTATGATCAACTCTTTTCTTATAAATTATTAAACTTATAAGTTAGCATCCCCGTCTCAGGATCTGTTAGAGCACCATAATGCTCTTTATAGGGTGAGCCAAACCGACATAGTCATAGGATATTACTCATATACAGGGATCACATCATTATACATAATGCTCAGAAGGATTGCCCTAACTCGGCCATCATTCGTCTTCCATATACGTAATGTCTCATAATCTCGTCTCTCTAAGGTGTGGCACCCTCCCCGGAGTCCACCATCTCATGTCTCTGAATTTCAGTTAGATCTTGTTCCTCAAGGATAAACTGAATCTACTGGTGAAATATTTTGTAATTTTCACCATTCAGTTTTATCCTCCTTACAAAGATCTAATACGATAATTTTTGAAACAGTTTTAGAGATTTTGGTGACTTATAGATGCTTATTCTCATATTTTGTCCACCCTATGAATCATCAATATTCAAATGACTCGAGTAAAGACCCCAAGATAAGCTTATGAGTCAACAGACGTCATACATAGCAATCGAGGATTGCATCTCACCATTCGAACTAAGATTCGGTATACAAAAATCCACAAAAATTATATTTATGGATGTAGGACCCTCAGAAAATTGGAAAATTCCATTTCTAGATAACTCATGCACCGACGGTGGTCCCATGCATCGTCAAGTGCCGGCGGCACCTGCACGCGCCGGGGAGGGCCTGGGGCGCATACCGGACGCGCTGCGTGTCTAGGACACACCTGCACGCGAGCCCTGTGTGTCAGCGTGGGTCACATGCTTGCATACTCGCAAACCTAATTCTGGGTCGGTACCTGGGTCGGGTGCAAGTTGGGGAGTGAGTCTGGGTCGAAACCGACCCGGACCGCCCAACTCGGTTCATGCGCCTTACGCGCGCGTGAACTTTACGCACCTGCTGTCCTCATGAGCACGCGCCTCTACACGCATGTTCTTCACATGCCTGCGGTTTTGGATGTCTTCTCCTTCGCCCAAAATTTTGTAACTGGGTCATTTTGACTCGAGTGCCGGAAATCACCTTTCCGATATGTTTTCGACGCGGATTTTGACCGAAAAACTTAATTCAACTTCCAAAAATATCCTTGACACGATTTATTAGAAGATTTACACCCTAATCAAGACGAATTAAATTTCCAAATCTCGGCCCTTGCTGCCATTTTCGAAAACCATTTTTCAGTAACACAATATCACAATTATTATGTGCAAAATGTAGATCAGCACACGTAGAACATATATATGCCATTTGTTTAGATCAATTTGTTCTTAAACTTGACAGATCTAAAATCTAAAATTCCGATCAATATTTTGATCGAAAACTTCAACTTCACGTTTCTTGCCTTAAATGTGCTCCAAAAATTATGAAAAAATTATATCCGTGATCTACATGTCATGGGTAACACAGTGGTATAATCGGATTCACAAAACTCATCCGTGATCTAAATCCTAAATTTAATACCCTATATTTTATAGTCGAAAATAATTCCAAAAATTATTTTTAATTAATCCAACATTAGCTCTGATATTTATGTTGGAATTAATAGATTCACATATGCAGTGGAAGCATACAATAATTTAAAAAAAAAATAAAATAGATCAAGTATAAGATAAAACCTTAATATGTAGAGCCTCCAAAATCAATCGCACGGGAAGTCCCTCGATTGGATCTCGCAGTCAGGATAATGATCACGAAGTTAATTGAACCACCACCGCAATGTCACGACGCTGCAACTCTGAATCCAGTGATCATAATGATGGGAGAAATTTTCCAACGCAAAAATTTCTCGATCCTTCCATCGATTTCGCTCTCTAGAGAAAAATGAATCTCTCTCAAATTTTGTGCAAATCTCTCCAAAACCCTACTTGGTTTCTCCACCCACAGAATGCCGGAAATGGAGAGGTTAGTCTCAATTCCTTTTAGATTATTCATAAATTGTTGAGAGAATAAAAGAGATTAGGTTTAATGTGGATAAGTAGGAGTTACCCTACTAACCCTCTTTGATTGTCCAAAATGTTCCTCACGGGTATTCTAAACCAAGCAGACAAGAATAGTTAAGTGAGAAATTTTGAATATTCAGCATCAGGGGCAGCCAATACAAATTGCAATTAAACCACCCTATTACATTTCCTCAATAGGTTTTGAACTTTAGGTGTTTGGAAACAAAATAGATGACGGTTTACGAAAACTACAATATGGACTTGGAGTATTGACATAATTAGGTGATTGCCAAACTTTTGCATCAACTTTAATTAGAGAAAAAATGACTTTGAGGAATTTCATTTGTTGGCTGGTCCAACATTTTGTCAAAGTCCCTACGCTCTTTCATGCAAAAACTGTTTCTGAAAACATCATTTTTTTAAAAAAAAAGGAAAGCACTTTTTACCAATGAAAAACTCTATTCATTTATTTTTATCTATAATGTCATCTTGACACTTCTACCAATAGCACTTCCTCTTTTGTGATAAAACTTTTATGGTCCAAAGCACTTATGGGCCTAAAATGCATTGGAAATGTGGACCTATAGTACCAAAATCGTTTAGCTTCTCTCTTTCTCTTCAAAATCATCAATAAAATTCTCATATGCTATCTATTAGGGCATACATTATGTTAAGAGAACTATTATTTGGTCGACACGATATGCTAACTTTAGTTCAAAAGTCAGTATCCTATTGGACGTATTATGGTTAGTCGACAGGATCTGTTAATTATAATATCTCATCATCCTAACCTGGTTATTCCCTTTTACTCAGGTGATCGAGTTAAGAAAGGGACTATATCTCGACAATGGTTGTAGACTACTCCAAAAATCTCCTACAATAGATCTGAAATTGGCTAACAAATTGAACAGTGAAAGAGGTGAATAAATGGAAATCGAAATTCCATAAACTTAGAAAAAGAAAATAACATAAACAAAGACTAAACGGAAAATAATGACATGAAAATAGAGATAAATAAAAGACTGGTTGTCTATCTGGTCTGAGGTGTGTTCAATTTGCTCTGTCAAGGCTATTTATAGATATAGAACCAGCTCTAACTTGTTTATCACATTTATGGACTTCCTTTTCCAAGTTCCTCATCACTTAGGACCAATTTCCTTGATTTTAAAGATGAGATAAGCTATTAATTGATTGGATAATTGTCTAGCAAACTCCATGCTCACAAAAGAGTTGTTAGACCCTATGTCAATCAACACACGGGCATTAATACAAAAAATTTTTATCATACCTATGAACAGAAATCTTTTGAAAAGATAAATTTAATTTGTATGATGCATGCCCTATATTCACATGTAAATTCATACGCCCTTTAAATTACTACATAATATCAAGATTATTCCTTTTTCATAAATCATTAGAATTCTAATTAAAGGAATACCTATGATGATGTCTGGGTTATTCTGGATGTCCTCATTGATCATGGTGTAAATTCTTGTTTGAGTCCTTGTTTGTGGGCATTGGGTTAGAGCAGCTACCATGTTGCTCCCGATCTGCGTCCATGGTATGATATTGAAGGAGGGAGAAGAGGTATTGGCTTAGCCACCCGTGGATCCACTAAAGCAATCTCAGCTCAATTAGCTTCCCCATTTTAGCTCTAGGAAAGCATTATAGAAATGACCCTCCTTCCCATATTGATAACGTCTCTTGGGTGCAAAACAAATTGCAAGGTTGTACTTCCTGCAGTTCTTGCACTATTCCTTCTTGTTTCCTGTCGATTTTCTTTCGAAGGCAACACTAGATATGAGGGCCCCAATTTTGGATGATCGTTGGCTTTGTGGAGTGCCAACGGACTTAATGACCAAGATTCCACCGTAGGATTTCGTGCTTCAACTTTGCTTTGAACTCTAGCCCGATACAAGTTCAGAGCTTATCTTCTTTCTTTGTCTTTCTCTAGTTCTTCCCATTTCCTTTACCATTTCTTGGCCGTCAAGGCCAATTCCAAGACATTTTTATAGGTTTAGGCCGAATTCATGGACATCTTCTTTCAAATGGACAAATTTAGACCTTCTTATAATTTGAAGCACAAGCACTCAGAAGTCATCAACTTCGGGACAAATGATAAAAATCTCCTTTACTCCGTTTCTTATTCTGCCACCAGTTTGTTGCCTTGGCAATGGTGGAGGAGGAACCCCTTCCTCTTCAAATCTTTGTAAAATGAATAAAATATTTTTTGTCGAATTCCTTAAGAAATTTATTCCAAGAAATGGGTGCTGCAGACCTCTCCTTTAGGTTGTCCCACCATACTCAGGCATTTTCATTGAACAATTTTACAGCCACCAATAGCTTTAACTCATCATCAAGTCTCATGTCGGCCACTGTCTCCCGAAGTCGATTTATCCAATTTTCACCACCATCACATCGCTAGTCCCCAAAAAGATGACACATTTAAATTGTCGGCCTTTTTTAATTAAGTTAGACAATTCAATGGTAGGGCAGTTGATAGGTGTAGCAATTGAAGTGGGAGGAAGTATTAGTGCTTGAGGTGGGGCTTGGAGGTGAGTACCATAAGCATTCCACTACTCAGTCCATTGTAGAAAGGTGAAAAGTGGTGGTAGAGGAATCCCGATTAAAGGAGCTGGGTGAGTAACAGTCGGAGGAGGAAATGGAGCACGTGAGGATGATCCATCCTCGTGATCGAAAGGAGAAATTTCATTTATATTCCTCATCCTTCGTCTATCAGGCATAATCCTATAAAAGAGAAATATTATTCTTAGCTCACTAAATTAGGAATCGGAGTAGGTACATAATCGCCTAAAAATAAATTGATCTCTAGTCCCTAGAACCTATTGAAGGGTTTTTTTTTAGGATCTTTTGAAAAGTCCTTTAAACTCTGAATTTTCAAAAAACAAATACTTTAAAATCTTTGAAAAACTCTTCGGGACATTTGAAAGTATTTCAAACATTTAAAATATTTAAAATTATGAATCTAAACTCAATAAAATTGTCACGGCCCGACTCTCAAGTCAAGCACGCGACAACCACCATGTTATCTCAAAATACGTGTGAACCTCACTCCATGTCCCAAGATATCATAAGACATTCCAATATCCCAAATATTTTAAAATAAATTCAAATCATTTATAGGTCGACCGGCTGTCTCAATAAAACAATCCAAATGTCTCAATAAAACCGATAGTCTTACAAAAGAAATTTTTAAACCAAGTAAAGAGAGTTCCAAATCGTGTAAGTAAGGTTTTTTCAATACTTGCTTAAAGTAAACAAGCAAGAATTCAACAAATCCAAACATTAAAGAGTTTACAAAATTTCCTTCCACAGGTCCAAACAACATGGCTCCCAAAATATTTTCAAGGCTGGTACCTATTGAAGATTAGCAAAAGTCATTTCTTCAAGCCATCACTAGGTGATATTTAAATCTCCAATCTAAACTTCCTCAGAAAAAAAAAGAAAGAGAGGAATACTCAGTGAATGAAGTACAATGACATGTCAAATATGGATGAAAAGTGAGGGTGGTTGTGCCAAAAGAGTATATTAAATTTATCCAAAATGCAATACTAAAAGTCATTCGCAATTTAGAGCAAATTTCCTATGACTCATATATCTCAATCAATAAATAGTTTGATTTTTTCTTTCCAATTTTCTTGGGGTTTGCCAAAACCACATTTCTACCAATGGCCATTGGTAGAATCCGCCAAGTAATTTTTCACAATTTTCATAAAATATTCCTCATCCTTGGTGTTGGCTCGGAGTTCCACGGGATATCATCACGTTATCACAGGAATAACTTAGGGAGACTCTTTATCCCAGCTACCACCACGCCCAATTTCAACTCAGTCTTAACCACGCTGTCTCAATGGTCTCGGTCCGTGGAAGACTTAGACTATAGTTATTTATTCTTTTCCATGTACCATATTATAAAATTCATTTCATATATCAATATGACAGCCATGCACAAGGAAATGAGATTTCACAATTCGCAATCACCATTCATTTGTAACATGATTAAAAATAGTTTAAAAATCAATGATAGAGTCTAGATTTATCAATTTTTTAGCTCAGCCACACCACAATCACAAATACACATTGCAAATCTCATTTTAAAATTCTTTTCAAAATTTGTTTCACAAATCATAATTGAAATCATTTTCATCATTTATGCACAACATTATTATTCACTCATCTCTTGGGAGGATAATCACTCCCAATCTATAATTACTTTGATGTCTAGTCTCACTTTAGGTTCCAAATGCCATGATCTATGACATTCAACACCAATTCTACTTGTAATCACTTTTAAGACTAGGGTTAATTGATTTTTCCTAACATAATATCAACCCTAATTTCATGAATCTATCAATATATGTTCTAAATTCATTAAATATATGTCAAGTGCATCAATAAAGTATTTTCATTCATAGTTTCCCCAATTCTCATCATATTACAAATCCTAGGTCTAAACCCCCAAGATAAATCTTACAATCTAAACTAATAATTTAAATTCATACTAGGAAAACATAAATCTAGGTTAAAAGAGTAAGATTACCTCTAGGAAACCCACAAATTTTGTCCAAGACCAAACTTTACCAAAATTCTAACTTTCTCTCTCTACAAAAATCCCAAATTACAAATGTTAAAATCAAATTCATGATTAATGGAACTAAACCCATGTAAATGATGAGAAAATTACCTTAATCCCATGGTTGAACCAAGTCCCTCAAGTCACAAACTCTAGGTTTCTCTCTCTAGAACTCTTAATCTCTCATTGTAATCACATTACCTCAAGTTTGTTTGAGGGTTTGGGAGCCAAAGTCTGTGAGTTTTTACTTGGAGTTGGTTGATCTTGAAGAGAGCAAAGAGAGAGGGAGAGAGAGTGTGTGTGCAGAGAGAGAGAGAGAGAGAGTGAGGGGGAAATAGGGTTTTGAGTAAGATGAGAGGAAGGGGGAGGAAGAGAGAGAAAGTAAAAAAAAAATGAGGTGTTTTGACTTTTCTTCACTTCTTTTCTCCCTTTTTTTGTGTCTCGGTTTTATAGGACCGAAAGCTTATATACCATCATTTGCCCCCCACTTCTAATGTCGTTTCGTCAAAAGGGCATCAGGAGTAGATTCAAAGTTAAAGAATTGGGAAATTGAATTTGCATGAAAGTGAAGTTGTTTTGAGTAGGTGAAGGGACTTGGTAGTGAATATTAAATGTAGTAAATATGGGTGGTTTGAAAAGTTTTGAAGTGGAAAAGGCGCAAGGGTGGAATGGTCATGGATAAGTTTGAAGGACACAAGGTTGTGGCATTAAATGTTAGACGCAATGATTCAACTTCAAAGCATGCCGCTTCGATTGCATAGAATCGTATTAAATATGCATTTTTATGGCTATAAATAATATAGAGCAGTTCTTAGAGGTTTGTCGATTCACAACGTGAGATAAAATTACATCTGGGCTTCAAAGAAGAGGGGTTGCAAGGGTGTCTTTGCATGATGATTCTTTTATATCCCACCATGTGTAGGTTGGGATGAGATTGTGCAAGTGTGGAGAGAGTGCTTCTACTATTGATATGAGATTCCATTAGTAAGGGAACTGTTGATGTGAGATTCTATCATGGCATTCATGAAGAATCTATCATGATGGCCCAACATCGGGGTTTCAATGGACGTATTAATGTGTGAAACATTCCCACTTACTTTCACAAGTCCTTTGGAAGGTGGAAGCATTTTCCCCTTACAAGTTCCGATAAAGACAACCAAGTACTAGGTGCAATATGTGGCTTAGTGTCGGGGTTTCTTGAGGCGAGGAGCGAAGAGAATGGGAGAACTAGATATGCAAAGATAGAGTTGAGAGAATGAATCTGCTCTATAAAGTTATGATTTAAGGCAAAGAATGAACATGGACAAGTGCCTTCCTTTTCTCTACAGTTTCCACTTTGTATATGTTGTTCCCTCTATATTTCCCACTTCCCAACTTCTGTAGTGCTAATGTGTAAACGTCTTCTTACTTCTGCTTTCGCTTGTATGAATTCTGATATATACAAAAATTTGAATGAATAAATGAATAGAGAATCTTTTTCTGTCACTGTCTCTTTGTTGTAGAGTGTTTGGATAAAAAATATAAGTTTAGCATTGGTCTATTTGTATCATGACCGAGACATCATACGTGAGAACTGAAGTCAAAAGATGTTTGAGATGTTATTGAGAAACTAACTATTGTATCTGTGTAAGGCCTGGCTTCCTCCTCTTCTTCAAGTTTCACATTCCATATAACTTGTATTTTCAATCTTGGATGTTTGCCTCTCAAAATGTAATTTTTGTGTTTTGTTGGAATGAGGTTTCTTTGCTACTCTGTGTCTTCACTTGCTTGGTTTGTTTGTATCTTGTTTCTTTTGACTTCTACCTATTGAACACTAAGGGAATGTTTCCTTATGAGAGATGCACCAGATGAGAGTTGGGAGGCGTTGCACCTAGAGAGCTTATTGGCTTTATGCCACACAAGAGTTCAAAGGCATTGCCCCTTGATAGTGTCTCTAGCATTACGCCAGAAGATGGTGGAGGTTTTGCACCGAGAGAGTATACTGAGCACTATGCCGTGGTACTCAGAGGCATTATGCCTTGATAGTATTTCTGGCATTGCACCAAGAGACTACGAATGCATTACATGGAGGAGTGTACTGGTTATTGCGTCGAGGTAATCGGAGGCATTGTGCCTTGATGGCGTCTCTAGCATTGTATAGGAGACTATGGAGGCATTGCGCTGAGAGAGCCTACCAGTCATTGCTCTGAGGTACTCGGAGACATTGCATCTTGATGGTATCTCTAGTGAGAGTTTTCTATTCTTCCCTCGATGAGGAGACACTCTAGGGATTAGGGTCGCAAGTGAGCATCCTAACACCTACAAGCATTCTAAATTTGATCTTTGTATACTGGGTGCTTGGCAAGACTTCTAAGCTATTTAGACTAGGACTGCCCAAGATGTTGTTATAAAGGGATGGAAGTTTAACCACATTAAGGGTGATTATTGTGATAGTGTCATTGGGAGGCATTCTGAAGGTCATGAGAAGTGAAATAGTACCTTCTAGGAACAACCACTTGTTGGAAAGTTCCTTCAAAGGCCTAGTAGAAGGTTGGAGATGTGACTGAGTGAAGCTTATTTATTGAAAAGCATCCCAATAGAGAAGATTGTTGTGAGCTCCTTTATCAATAAAGACTCTTTTCATGAGGTATTGTCCTATCCAAAGGTGATGACCAATGGGTCATGTCGGTCGACTACCAAATCATTGTTGTCGAAACCGATTATCGGTCTCTTTCTTTTTGACAACATGATGATTGAAAAAGAAGGAAACAGGGTATGGAATATGTTCAGCAATGAAGTCAATCTATTTCTGACTGACGATGCCAATCTATTAGAGAGCAAGGGTCATGGGACCAAGATGTTTAAAGAGGTCAAGGGACTAAGAGGTCAAATGACTTAGAGGCATAAGTGATAGTACTAGGTCGAGAGTATCTAACTGAGAGTTTGAGAAACAAGAGGGAGATATAGGCCAAGTAGGAACTGAGAGCATAAGAGTGTTTAGCAAGAGAGTTTTGTGGGTTCTATGACAACTGACCCATTGAGATAATGGGCCGATAGCCTATTTACCATCACCATGAATTCATCAATTGTCATTATCTTCAGATCTTTTCACTCCTCAAGAACCACCACAATATTATCAAATTTGACATCTATAGAGCAGAGAATTTTTTCTACCACTCTATTATCATTAATTTTCTCACCATTTCTTTTTAATTGATTGATGATGGCCAAAACTCTTGTAAAGTAGTCCGAAATATATTCGGATTTTTTCATTTGTAAAGTTTCAAACTCTATGCGAAATGTTTGAAGGTGAACATTTTACACCTTTTCAACTCTTTTATTAGCATTTTGGAATATATCCCAGGCTTGGTTGGAAGAGATTGCCACCGTAACTTTCTCAAAGTTGGATTCATAAATGACTTGATAGATGAAGTATAAAGCCTTATTGTCTTTTTTTACAATTTTCTTTTAATATCTCCCTTTGTTGATTAGAGAGAGTTGCATCTTATTTAGGTTTTTCATGCCCGTCTTCTACAATATCCCAAATATTTTGGAATCCAAGGATAGCCTTCACTAGTATATTCAAATTTCCATAATTGGTTTTGGTAAGACAAGAAAAAGTGGTCTAATACCACAATGAAAGGGATAAAAGAATATGACAAGAAAGATGTGTTTGGAGAAACTAAGAAAATTAAAATAGTTTGTGTTATATTTTTAAAATGATTCCATGGATTTATAAAGATCTCAAGGAAGTCTAAAAGATATAGTATATCATCAAATGTGAAGTTATTGTGCCATTTCCCAATGGTCATTTTCTAAATACGAAATAACACTTTGTTTTCCCCTTTATTATCCCACTTATCCTATTTATGAATTATTTTTATTGAGCGACTATTCATACTCCTACAGTAAATATATTTTTGTATTATTTGTATTTCACACATGACAATTACAATTGAATTCATTCACCAAAAATTAATAGGTGTGACCCAAGCATGAATGAGACATGCATGGAGAAAGTGGCCTGGGAACGAGCTATTGTGGAGGAGAAGCTATAGGTTGACGCTCTAAGAAAGAAGTTTGCTAATGGTATAAAACAATTAAATCATCGACCTATTTCAACTACTCTTTTGCATAGAGCATATCTTTTGGCAAGTTAAAACTCCTTCAGAAGGCTATTTTAGTTCAAGTTTGCTGCCAGTGTGGTGTTCCAAACAGGTCTCGACAAGAAGTCTATCCTTCACCCATTCTCATATAGAATAGCAATTTTTTCTAACCGAAAAGCAATCAATTTTGAAACTTTAAAAACTACCTCACCTATCATCTTTCGGTTCATCTGAACCTCATGTGAAAACAGGGGGAAAAAACCACATCTAATCCCAATGTTTGGCATGCCTGAGAAAGATCATCTCCAATTATTACCATCAATGAAACGCAAGTAGGAACCTAAGAGAGCCTTTGTATTTTGCAATACTAAAAGCTACTAGAACCCATGTTTCAAAAGCAGCAGGATCACACTATCTATTTAAAATACTGTCCCCAACCTGAACTCCAAGCTGTAAAAGAACTCCCAGAGCTATAACTGTTAGTATTAGTTTGTAATATTACAAAGTAAGTGAGAATGGTCTTCTATCCCACATTAGAAAAGAAAAGGTACTTTGATGAGTTTATAAGTCAACAAGCACTACACCAATTGAATTTGGAGGGAAGCAAGAATTGGAGGGAAAGTTTGAAATTTAAACAAATATTTAAAGGGTCAAAAGATGGCAAAGGGCACTTGGGCATTTCTGATTCAAGCAACCTTATAATAGTGGTGACCAGGAGGTGTAACCGAGAGATCTAATCGGGAGGCTTAACTAAGAGTTGTAGTCTAGAGATTTAACAAACAGAGGTAGTCGAGAGGTTTAATCGAGAGTTGTAGCCAAAAGGTCCCTCATCTACCCCACACTTCTAATGGGCAATTGGGTTTGAAAGGTCATGATTGGAAAATGATTTTGCCTATTAACCTAAATGGTGCTCTTTTGAACAAACAATTCTTCCCCATTATAACCTTTCCTTTCCTATAAATAGGGCTTCACTTCAACGGGAAAATTACTTCAGATTTTTGAGGTATTAGCAATACATTATAAAAATCTCTTTCCATTCTCAGGTGAAGTTTGGGATTTTGATGTCCCAAATTTCAGTTTTGGCTTATATATTATGGAGGAATTTGTTATCAATCTAACTAGCACTATAGGCATAATTTCCTTAAGAATAATGATTATTTTGTGTACAAGTCCTTTCAAATTTTGCACTTTCAAACTCCTTCAATCCCTTGTAAACCAACAATCTTAAGGATATTATTTCTACAATGGACTTTATTGCTCCCGAAACCACTGTTAACAAAGTACAAGATGGTGGTTCCATCTCTGTCTTCAATAAGATGTTCAACCTGGAAATGTTCAAACTCGATCATTTTTATGGAACAAACTTCAATCATTGGAAAAATAAAATAATTTTCCCTCTTACCGTGTTAAGTGTTGTTTATCTCTTATATCCAAATTTATCAATTATTTTAGAATCAAGTACTAAAGATATTGACGGAGTTGAAGCCCTTTGCCAAAAACACTATATTTTCTTGTGCTACCCCGTGTCACCCCCAATTGAATTGAACACATTTTTCCTGATAGGAAAGATATTACATTTCAAAATCATATTAATTATTGATTTGATTTGAAAAATATTTCACTTTATTTATTTTTATATTTATAGTAATTATTTTTATATTTGTAACAAGTTTTATATATAAACCCAATATATGAGTCAGAATGTTGAATCCTCTGCAAGATTAAAGATAATGGAAGAAAAAATACGAGAAAGATAATAAATACATAAGTAAAATTTGTAGGTTCCAATCAGTTTTTCCATTTACGAGTGCTATATAAATTAAAATTATCATATATCAAAATCATATTAATTATTAATTTGATTTTAAAAACATTTGACTTTATTTATTTTTTTATTTGTAATAGGTTTTCTATATAAATCTAATATATTATAATATTTGAAACAATAAAGTATTATGTCACGCCCCGATCCTCAGATCGACCACGCGACAATCGCTGCGTCGTCTCGGTACATGGGTAAAACCTTTTCATCTACCAGGACTCCGCAAGGCTATCAAATTCACAATAAATAATTAAAAACATAAAATTTTTCAAAAATAAAAAATCACAAAATCATTACACATGCAAAGAACCCATCTGGCTCATTCCTGGACGTACAAACACACACATTGACACACATCGGGGAGTGGGATCCTGTACATGCAATTATACATTAGCACACATCGGGGAGTGGGAACCTGTACATGCACGAGTACACAGCAACACACAACGAGGAGCGGGAACCTGTACATGCACGCATGCGACATGACCATTCTGGCCACTCTGAAAGCATTTAACAAACAAGAAATCCCAAAACATAGCCGCCGGATTTTTACCAACACTTACCCGAGGAAAACAAACCAGTATCGGTAAAATCCTAACGGTATGAGTTGTACAAAACTTCACAAAATCAAAGAAAAAGTATCGAAACTAAGATTTACAGTCTAAATGTCCCAGTACAGATATAAACAGTTTTCCAAAACTAGAGAAATCAAAATAAATAAAAATAAATAAAAAATCGTCGGATTTTATTAATACTTGCCAACAACTTGGCCAGTATCAATAAAATCCGCACGACATGGGATGTACAGACTTCCCTTTCCATGGTTTGAAAGCTATCAATTTCCAAAAGTAACCCTGCATGCCAAATACCTATCCAGTCTGCAAAAATACTTCGCAAACTCCGTCGAGTAATCTCCCAACTAAATCTCCTTTGAAAAAGGTGGAGAGAGGGGGGTGAGTATTGGGGAATACTCTGTGAGTGGAGTGCAATAGTACAATTGTGTTCATAAATAAGGGTGAATGTGGGGCAGTCAAAGCATATCTCATAAATCATTTTATATACATAAAATCATTTCAATAAATCACATTTCACAAATATGCATCCATATCAATTATCCTTTCAGAAAATCCTAGAGTTCCATCGAAAAACACTTCCGTATTAGGGCTGCCAAACCCAGACGAAAGCCCGCAAAGGGTTTTTTTCTATTCAATGCCTCAAAACAAACCCCCTTCCTTGGCGTTGGCTCATACATCACCGGGGTGCACCAGATCTAGTACGACTTCGGCAGAGGGAGGGACGTCTAACTTCCCCGCACATCCAAACCCCAACCCACGTCACCCCGTCGAGTCGCTCCGTGGTGGGAATATGACTATAGTCATCTACGGCACCCTTCATTTCTCATTCAATCCATTTCTCAACAATATGCCATGATTTTCAACATATAATTCATAATCTCGTGCCAAAACAGTTCATAGAGCAATATCAAATATCACATGGCACAAAAACATTCATAAATACAGTGGATGTATTCGTATTTCACAATCCAGTTCAGACAGCCCACAATCACAAAACAATTTATATAAAACATGTAAAAATCTTTCAAAATCATTTTCAAAACAATTTTAAAACAGATTTCTTATTCACGAACATAATGAACCGTCCACTCACCTCTAGGGAGGGGATCCACTCCCTATTTCCACAATTAACCCAAAATGACTCCTTTCGAGTCTCCAAAGGTCAACCTAAACCAATCAACACGAATAATTATCAATTAAAACTCTATTAAAGGGTTTTCAATTTCTCCTTTATTTACAATAGGCTTAACTTGCACAATTACATTCCTAAACTTTCGTTTCATAAATCTAGTATCATTTCAAATCAACGACGACTTTAAATTTACAATATTCCTCAATTTTATCAATATTCTCCCGAATTACATAATCTTAATTTAATTCACGCCAATTTCAATTCAAATCTCATGGAAAACTACGCAAATCAATCAAACAAAACTCTATTATTATCTAAGACATTCTATCATACTTCACAGTCCAATTTATATCAAAATCTAAGACCTAACCTCAATAATTTCATACAAACCCTTAGGAAAATACATTTCTTTCGAGTCTCATACATTTCAGAATATATATATATAATTTCTACCTAAATTCAACAAAAATAAATTCGAATTATTGAAGGGATTGAAAATCCCTCACCTAGGATTTTTCATGGTTCGCGATCCTTGCTCAGATGCCTTCTCAGTCCATTCTCAGACCTGCAAAACTCCCAATTTAAAGTAAATTTCAGTAATCTAAAGCTATTTCCTAAGAAAATTTCAAAACCCTAGAATTTGGGTTAGGGACCGAACCTTACCTATGTAGGAAAGTGGGTTGCAGTCTAGGGTTTTCAAAACCTCGATGGTGGGTTGCAGTGAGGGCTCTCGACAGGAGAGAGCTACTCTCAAGAATCACCGCACGAGTGAACAGTGGAGTGGGAGGGCAAAGATCTCTGCCGTCGCGCGCGAAAGAGACGAAGAGAAACTCCATTCGTGCGCAGGAAAGACGAAACAGAGAGTGAAACAGAGGGAGAGACGAGTGAGTGAGAAACAGAGAGATAGCGCGAGAGAGACGAGGAAACAGTGAGACAGAGCGAGACTGAGAGATGGTGGCTCACGGTGGTTGCATAGGGTGGCCGGAACTCGACTGTTCGCGGCAGCAGAAGGGGAAATCGATCGAGAGAGGGAGCGAGAGTCGAGAGTTGAGAGTAGAGAGAGAGACAGAGAGTTCGCGGGAGGGAGAGAGAGGACAGAGAGAGAACAAAGGAGAGAAATAGAGGGAAGAAGGGGAAAGAGAGAGATCACGACGATGGCGGTGGTGATGTTCGGTAGAGATGGTGGTTGGCGGTGGAGAGGGCGGCGGAGAGGGCCGAGAAATTGCGAGAGGGAGAGGGGGCAGGGGTGCTCTGTCGAACGAAGGAGAGGAAGAGAGAGGGAGAGGATCAATTAGGGTTTTCCAACCCTAATTGATTTGGGAGGGAGTGCTGCGATTCACTCCGAAATGCAGCATCTTCTCTTCCCTTTTTTTTTTAATATATATATCTTTATATTTAAGTAAATAAACAATTATATACAAATTCACTGTCACGCCCCGATCCTCAGATCGACCACGCGACAACCGCCGCGTCGTCTCGGTACATGGGTAAAACCTTCCCATCTACCGGGACTCCGCAAGGCTATCAAATTCACAATAAATCATCAGAAGTATAAATTTCTTCAAAAACAAGAAATCACAAAAGCATTACACATGCAAGGAGTCCATCCGGCTCATTCCTGATCGTACAAACACACACATTTACACACATCGGGGAGTGGGATCCTGTACATGCAATCATACATTAGCACACATCGGGGAGTGGGAACCTGTACATGCACGATTACACAGCAACACACAACGGGGAGCGGGAACCTGTACATGCACGCATGCAATGTGACCATCTTGGCCACTCTGAAAGCATTTAACAAACAAGAAGTCCCAAAACATAGCCGTCAGATTTTACCAACACTTACCCGAGGAAAACAGACCAGTATCGATAAAATCCTAACGGTATGAGTTGTACAGAACTTCATAAAATCAAAGAAAAAGCATTGAAATTAAGATTTACAGTCCAAATGTCCCAGTACAGATATAAACAGTTTTCCAAAACTAGAGACCTCAAAAGAAATAAAAACAAATCAAAAATCGTCGGGTTTTATCAATACTTGCCAACAACTCGGCCAGTATCAATAAAATCCGCACGGCATGGGATGTACAGACTTCCCTTTCCATGTTTTGCAAGCTATCAATCTCCAAAGGTAGCCCTGTCTGCCAAATACCTATACAGTTTGCAAAAATACTTCGCAAGCTCCGTCGAGTAGGCTCCCAACTAAGTCTCCTCTGAAAAATGGGGGGAGAGAGGGGTGAGTATAGGGGTATACTCAGTGAGTGGAGTGCAATGGTGCATTTGTGCTAATAAATAAGGTGTGAATGTGGGGCAGTCAAAGCATAACTCATAAATCATCTCATATCCATAAAATCATTTCAATAAATCACATTTTACAAATATGCATCCATATCAATCATTTTTTTTTCAGAAAATCCTGGGGTTCCATCGAAATATGCTTCCGTCTCAGGGCGGCCAAACCCAGACGAAAATCCGCCAAGGGTTTTACTATCCAATATCTCAAAACAAACCCCCTTCCTTGGCGTTGGCTCGTGCCTCACCGGGGTGCACCAGATATAGCACGACTTTTGCAGAGGGAGGGACGTCTACTCCCCCGCACATCTAAACCCCTAACCACGTCACCCCGTTGGGTCGCTCCGTGGTGGGTATATGACTATAGTCATCTACGGCACCCTCCATTTCTCATTCAATCCATTTCTCAACAATGTGCCATGAATTTCCACAAACAATCCATAATTTCATGTCAAAGCAGTTCATCAATCAATATCAAATATCACATGGCACAAAAGCATTTATAAACACAATGGATGCATTCATATTTCATAATCCGAGTTCGACACCCACAGTCACAAAATAATTTACATAAATCATGTAAAAACATTTCAAAACCAATTTCAAACCAATTTTAAAACAGGTTTCTCATTTACGAACACAATGAACCGTCCACTCACCTCTAGAGAGGGTATTCACTCTCTATTTCCATAATTAACCCAAAATGACTCTTTTCGAGTTTCCAAAGGTCAACCTAAACCAATCAACATGAATAATTATCAATTAAAGCTCTATTAAAGGGTTTTCAATTTCCCTTTTATTTACAATAGGCTTAACTTGCACAATTACATTCCAAAACTTTCATTTCCTCAAGCTAGTATCATTTCAAATCACCGACGACTTTGCATTTCCAATATTTCTCAATTTTATCCATTTTCTCCCGAATTACTTAATATTAATTTAATTCACGCCAATTTCAATTCAAATCCCAAGGAAAACTACGTAATTAAATCAAATACAACTCTAATACTATCTACGACTTTCTCACATGCTTCACAGTCCAATTTACATCAAATTCTAGACCTAACCTCAATAATTTCATACAAACACTTAGGGAAATATATTTCTTTCGAGTCTCATACATTTCAGAATATATATAGATATAATTTCTACCTTAAATTCAACAAATATGATTCAAATTACTGAAGGGCTTGAAAATCCCTCACCTAGGGTTTCTCGTGGATCGAAATCCTTGCTCAGGTACTTTCTCAGTCCGTTCTCAAACCTGCAAGGCGTCCAAATTCAACATTTAATTTAATAACCAGACTTCTTACTAAGGAATGTTGAAAACCCTAAGGCTAGGGTTAGGACCGATCCTTACCTATGCAGAGGGGCGGTTGCAGGCTTGACCTAGGGTTGTCAAAGAGTAAAAAGGCTGCTGGGTTGATCATTGGCAGCAAGGGTGCTCACAGCGAGCGTCGTGCGAACGAGCAGTGGAGGGGCAGAACAAGAATCCTGCCATCGCGCGCGAGAGAGAAGGAGAACAGTTCCATTCGCGCGCGCGAGAGAGAGAGGAAACGGAGTTCGGTTGCTCGCGTCGCAGGTGGTGGCGGATTGATCGAAGATGAGAGTGATTGTGAGTGACGGAGAGTGAGATGAAGGAGAGATCGACACAGAGTGACTCGAGGCCGAGAGATGGTGACCCGCGGTGGTTCGCGGTGGCTGCGGTGGTCACGGTGGTGGTTGCAGCGGCCAAGGAAAGCAGTGATGATGGCGGCGAAATCGTGAGGGAGAGGGAGACGGCTTCGGTCGAAAGGAGAGGAAGAGAGAGACGGGAGTGAGAGGGAATGCGATTAGGGCTATTAGCCCTAATCGAATTGGGGGAAAACAGGGGTGCTGCGTTTCACCCCGAAACGCAGCATCTCCTTTCTTTTTTCTTTTTTTCTTTTTTTTTTTTATAATTACTAACTATATAATATATATCTATACATATATGTATTTTTCTCATCACATTGGATGTTCCCCAATATACCAAAAATAAAATATACTACGAATTTGTAATACGACATTTCAATTATACCAAAAATTTAAAATTAAAACCCCAAAATCGAAAATCAATAAAATTTCAAAATTTTCTATTTTGTTATATAAATGTTTACAAAACATTCGACATCAAGTTTTCGGTATTACAACTCTTAACCCCCTAAAAACAAATTTCGTCCTCGAAATTTATAAAAATAAAGTTTATACATCAAACAAATAGGGGTATTGTTTTTGCTTTAGTTTCTTTGGTCTCCCAAATTTCCTAAAATTTAGTTTGTGATAAGTCTCTTAGTAATTTACTCTCGTCTCAAATGTACAAGTGCTTGGTTGTCCTTTTGAAATTTCCTAGATATCTCATTTTGATTTGTTCAACCCCCTAAGCAATATATCTGTAAGCGCCTAATCCTATTCTTATTCTCATTTACAGCTATGTAATTGATTACTCGCAAATCATGATATCTTAATACATTGTATATATGTATACACGCTTATCACCTACACTCGCCACCATATGATAACAAAGTCTTCAATCCCCCAATTTCAAACTACAAATACATTATCATACTCTATAGTATCTCCCAAAGTATTGATAGCAAAACTTGTCTTATTCCAATATGAGTATTTGGTAGGTGGTATTCCTTGAGATTGAGATTCCTTTAATTTCCTTTTTCACATTGCAGCAATTAAAGTACAAAAATCAATAGTCTCTGAATCACCTTGTTTGTTCTAAAACCTTGAAACCTTGGATATAAAAGGAGCAACACTTTCTCGATTAACACATTCCTCAACAACAATTGGAATAGGTCTCTACCTTATATCTGCGACAAAGCGTTGTAGAAGATCAAAACTAAAGTCTTTAATACACATATCACACATATCTGAAAATACTATCATTGAACTCGACCAATTCAATATACCTCAAAATTTGATTTACAGACTTTCTTACTCCTAAACGGTGCTCAAGTAACCATGCATAAGCATTTTTGCCTAGATGCTTATAAAATTCACTATTTCAGCTAGAATGGTCCATATAAGCTCATGCTTCCTTTTGAAGGATAACTATACCCCAATTTAAGAGACTTTACTTAAAATGGTTATCTAAGGAACTCTAAATCACTGTAGTTGACTGAAACACTAAAGAAATCTCACTACAATATATAAATCCCGTAAAGACTCGTCATATTAATTTCTCCAAGGTGACTGCATCAAGCAATTAGGAAACTTGTCACTGGCTTTCCATCTTCTCAAATGTTCAAACTAGACAACAAAGCTTCTTGTTATCAAGATCACTTAAGATTAAAATTCTTTTCTAAGATGCTGCTCATCCAATAAAAGCAATGTCCATTATGAATATTATTTTTCTAAATAACCATCGAAACAAAAGGCTTTTCCCCCCATATTTATCGAAAGCATAAAATAGCAATTACTTGAAAGAAACATTCAATGCTTACTGAGACCATTCATCGTATAGTTAAAGATTTTGGTGTCACCCAATACTTATAGCAGCTCTTTTTAAGTACTTGTCTTTCTTGGATGATCATCAATAAAAATAACAATATAATTAAATGCCAAACTATGAATAAAAGTATACCAAAAGTATAAGTGGAGGCTCAACCATAAGTTTTGGGTAATACTCCATAGAGTTCCACAAGATGTTTCAATACATATTATTTTCTTGATTTCAAGTCATTTGAAGTGAGTTATGTCTGGGCTGCTCAAATTTAATTGAAAATGTCTTATTCTACCTTGACCTTTAATGTACACAGAAACTCCATGATGCTTAACATACCGGTAACATCTCTTTAAGTCCTACAGCTATCATCACAACATACAGCGCCCTCATTCTACAAAATATGCCCCAAAGCAGATTCAGTTAACTTGATTTCCTCATTTAAACCCTTATCAACTACCACCTCCATCATTCATGTTCCCTAATTTTCTCCAAGAACAAATTGTCATCAGACCCCATAAGACTCGGTAGATCTTCCTCGTGGTTCCTACCTATTCGATCATCAGACTCCTCAAAATTTTGCATACAACCCTCGGTCGAACATCTGTTTTACCCATACATTTTTTTTCCACTGTATTTCACACCCTCGTCCTGCAGTAAAGCCTTAAGAACCTCTCTCAAAACATACAATCCTCTATTCTTTTATTCTTCTCACCATTGGGTAAACAAACTACCTCCCTCCCATCCAGTAGAATGGAAAATAAACTCCAAGAATAGACCTCCATTGTTATGACTCCTACTCACCTAGAGGGCACGAGTGTGCTCCCTAAATGCCTTCACCCGAGACTGATTATTCAATTTGTCATAAATTTTATCCAAAAGACCACTCATCAATCCCGTACAATAAAAGTCTGTGAAAACAAGGCCAATACGTCTTCCCTTATCTTCCACCAATTAGCAAAAATCAAAATTATTACCAATTAAGCAAACCTCAAAAACCTTTATTTTGACTTCGAAAATTGGCATTTGGTCATAATCAAAGATCAAAATAACTAGCAATAATAATCACCTGCTGAACCTATTAGCATTATCAGAAAACCAAAAATAAAATTCACACTTCCTGATAAAAGCATCAAAGTGAAACCATTCCTTTGCCTCCCACCGTTAGTAATCCAATGGTAAAACCTCCTATTACAATCCCCTACTTAAAGATATAATGTTGGAGCATACGCTTGAGAAGCATGGAATAACATTCATAGTCTATCAAAATTAGGATGTGACACTTGCGCAGAAAGCATATTCAGGTGAGAACCAAGCATGTTAAATTTGACAACATTTTCTTAGGACAAACTCTACACGAAAGTTCTTTTCCACCACAATTATCCAGTTTAAAGATCAACTTCCTCATTTGTTTATCAGAATCTCGCAAAACTTTATCTATCACAAAATTGCTCTACTACTCTAACCATTCTTTAAGTTCCTTGTGAGATAGCCATATGTTTCTTAAACTTGAAAGCAAATCAGATTGAAGTGATGTAATAAAAATTTCGAATGGATGGGAAATGATGAGAAGCATTTCAAATGCGAAGGTCATACCGAAAATTAGGGAGTTAAGACTCCCAGTTGTTTAAAGCAAAGAAAATAATCAATGCAAGACGCTACAGTTCTGTCTTCTCACATAGCCCAAATTACTTCACTCTTACACAAGAGAATGTCTTACAACTCGTCATCCCAAATCAAAGAGCCATGCTAGTCATACTATTAGTACCTCTAACCCCATTTAGTTTTTTTTTTTTAAAAGAAAATCTTACCACACTAAAGTCTCATACATGATATACACCTCTATGAGTTTCTGAAGGCTCCACAATTATACATATACACCAAACTTCTAATATCAAGATATAAGTCCGAGTGCCAAAACAAATACTAAGGTCCCCAATATTTGACCAAACAAGCCACAGGAGGTCTTGAGTCACAATTAAGTCACCAAATATTTCATTTGGGATTCCTTATTCATCATCCAAAAATAAAGTTCTACAAAGAGGTTCTGAACTTAGCAATGTAAAATATGAACTCATCCCAGTGCTTAACCCCCTAAAAATAAGCATTCCTAACTTCCTAGGAAAACTATGGAAAGTTCTGTACATTCTCCGAAGATCTTTTAAAGATCTTACATTTCTTTCAAACGAAATAAAACATTTTAAAGCTTTTAGAAAACTTTTGGGACATTAGAAATACACTTGAAAACATTTCAAAATATTTCAAAACCATCAAACTTTTAAAATCGTAAACCTGTGCTCTGATACCAATAAAGTTGTCACGCCCCGATCCTCAGATCGACCACGCGACAACCGCCCACGGCCGTCTCGGTACATGGGTAAAATCTTAGCATCTACCGGGACTCCGCAAGGCTATCAAATTCACAATAAATCATCAGAAGTATAAATTTCTTCAAAAACAAGAAATCACAAAAGCATTACACATGCAAGGAGTCCGTCCGGCTCATTCCTGATCGTACAAACACACACATTTACACACATCGGGGAGTGGGATCCTGTACATGCAATCATACATTAGCACACATCGGGGAGTGGGAACCTGTACATGCACGATTACACAAAGAACACACAATGGGGAGCGGGAACTGTACATGCACGCATGCAATGTGACCATCTTGGCCACTCGAAAGCATTTAACAAACAAGAAGTCCCAAAACATAGCCGTCAGATTTTACCAACACTTACCCGAGGAAAACAGACCAGTATCGATAAAATCCTAACAGTATGAGTTGTACAGAACTTCATAAAATCAAAGAAAAAGCATTGAAATTAAGATTTACAGTCCAAATGTCCCAAAGACAGATATAAACAGTTTTCCAAAACTAGAGACCTCAAAAGAAATAAAAACAAATCAAAAATCGTCGGGTTTTATCAATACTTGCCAACAACTCGGCCAGTATCAATAAAATCCGCACGGCATGGGATGTACAGACTTCCCTTTCCATGTTTTGCAAGCTATCAATCTCCAAAGGTAGCCCTGTCTGCCAAATACCTATACAGTTTGCAAAAATACTTCGCAAGCTCCCTCGAGTAGGCTCCCAACTAAGTCTCCTCTGAAAAATGGGGGGAGAGAGGGGTGAGTATAGGGGTATACTCAGTGAGTGGAGTGCAATGGTGCATTTGTGCTAATAAATAAGGTGTGAATGTGGGGCAGTCAAAGCATAACTCATAAATCATCTCATATCCATAAAATCATTTCAATAAATCACATTTTACAAATATGCATCCATATCAATCATTTTTTTTTCAGAAAATCCTGGGGTTCCATCGAAATATGCTTCCGTCTCAGGGCGGCCAAACCCAGACGAAAATCCGCCAAGGGTTTTACTATCCAATATGTCACGCCCCGAACTGGGAATCGTGAACAGCCGCCCGTTGAACTGGATGCCGGTTGTATTTCTACAGAAAATCGGACAGAACCTCCCCATAAATCGGAGGTCTCCCATATACAATTAAACCTGTATACCTGTATACATTAAAATCATCCATCCTGTAAATTAAACACATGGCCATCCCGGCCTCAAAACAATCCACCAACTCTCACAACCGACATCCAAACAACGCAAGGCTAACAAAACACCAACAGTCCTAACCACAGACCTCTACTGTCATGCCCAACTAGAGCATGAGCAGCGCTACACGCGAGGGCCTAATTATACAAATATAATACAAATTCCCAAGTTAACTCTTTAAACATTTACAAATGCCTCAATGCAAGTGAAATGAGAGTTTTGCAAACAGAAGTCCAAAATTATACAGTTATCCCAAAATATGTACACGGTCAACTACGGACCTCAACAAGACCACGCAGGTCGACAATAAAATATGAAATTCATCTTTTCAATTTAAAACTTAATCTCACCGTCGTGAATCCATTCCACCATCAAGCTATCAAGCCCTCGAGCCAAATACATCGCCCTAGCACCATCATCCTGTCTGGGGAGAGAAAGAGGAGGGGTGAGTATTCAGGGAAGAATACTCAGTGAGTGAGTGGGTCAATGTAATCGAGTAATATGGGGTGTGAAACTGGAGTGTCAAAGTATTAAGTATACAATTCATATTTCAAATCATCATGCTTTTCATTTCAACCATATATCATTTACACGCATCAACAAACCAAATATGCATCCAAAATACTTTCATCAAAATCATAGAGCCGTAGTAAAACTCTGGGGCGGAGAGGTCTACCACGACCTATGACAGGCGCACCGGGGGTGTTATATGCGATTTTATTTAAAGTGCTCTCTACCCCGGCGTTGGCGACGGACCTCGTCCAGGTGCTAGACTTGACTAGCAGCCAAGTCCTCCCCCTTTCGGGGTCAACCTGCCTAGTTCCGTATAGTAAATATCATCTCATCTCGACATCTCGTGGGATACCCCAGGCCTAGGCATATCCGGACGCCACCAAAGCGCCTCTCACGGTGTCCTTCGTAGCTACGGAACAATACATATCACAGCCCTCAAGGCCAATATCAATATCACAATACAAATCACAGCCCTCAAGGCCAATATCAATATCATATCAAAACATGTGCCGTAAATCGAGTTCACAAACCAAATGCAACATATTTCATAAAATGGCACATTTTACATTTCAATCCCATGGATGCATATTTCATAATTCAACCACATTTTCAGACACTCCATCGGTTCACAAAATCATTTTCAAAGCTAGTCAAAACATTTCAAGCACGCGATAAATCATGCTCATTTATCAAACTGTTGTAAATCAGAGTTTACATATTAAACGAAAACATTGAAATAAAACCCACTCACAAGATAATGGGAGGGTCAATCACTCCTTACAATGCACAAGTGTCGAAATCGTGCTCCCATCGATCAGTCTCCAATCAAGTCACTATAATTATAACACATCATATATTTCTCACACCTCAACCTCAATTGTATCTATGTACATTTACAACATCACACTGTTCAATCCATATACACTTGCATATACTTACAATTCAATCAATTAAAATTTTACTCGATCCTCGATTGACCTTCCTAATACAAAATCATAATTATGTCATCAATTTCCATTTTCTCTAATTTTTTTACAAGTCTCAATTCTTCAATTCATGAATACACTCTAATGTCATCAATTGCATTTCATTTATAATCCAGTAACACATTCAAAACCAAGTTTAATTCAACTCCAAAACCACTCAAAGTCGGAAACATGCGTAAATTAATAAATTGTCTACAAAATAGAAAATCATACACTTTTCGTTTCTCATCCGATTTCTTCAAACCTTATGTCATTTTAAAGGTATTGAAACCTATTTTCATAATATAGAGAGTGTATTTGACTTACCTATATGCAATACCAACTATAATGTAAAACATGCATCAATCCTTAGGCTCAAATCCCAAATTTCAACTAGTTTTCATACATTCGACAAATTAAACTCTAAAAGCAACCATTCAAATCAAATCAACATGATTCTCTCCTCCGGAACATTCCAATTCATATAAAATTTCTATAATTGACCTGAATAATTACTTATAATGTCACACAAAGCATTAAAATCAAATCTAACATACTTCCAACACATATACAACACTTTTGATCCTAATTTACCCTAATTGCATCCAAATAATTCAAATGAGTTAGAAATCCCTCACCTAGGGTTCACTGCGATCCAAAAACCCTAACGTCCGTACGACATTCGATTCATTCCAAAACCTGCAATGTCTCCAAATTGAAGCAAATTTTAGCAATTAGACTTAATCACTATGGAACTCAAACCCTAGAACTAAGATCTAACTCAACCCTTACCTATGCAGTGAAAGGGTTGCAGTGGGCTCTCGAAGGAGCGCAGAAGGCACACGAGCGTGCGAGCAAGGATGGAGCCTAGCGCCGCCGCGCGCCGAGAGCAAGGGGCCGCGCGCGGGTCACGCGCGCTTTGTGTCTTGCGCTGCAGAGGCGCGCGGCAGAGGAGTCGCGCGCAGGGTCACGCGCGTTGCGCGCGCCGCGAGCGTGCGGGAGAGTGCGCCTGGGGGCGGGGGCGGCGCCGCGCCGGGAACAGGCGGCGGCGGGAGCACGCGCGGTCATGCTTCGGGAGCGCGCAGTGGCGCGAGCAATCGCGCGCTGCTGCGCGCAGTCGCGCGCTCGAGCAGGAGGGAGACAAGCGGCGACCCGTGGTGGTCGCGGTGGCGGCGATGGCAACGGCGGAGGCGCGAGGAAGGCATGGCCGCAGGAGAGGGAGAGGCGGCGAGGGAGAGAAAGAGGGGAGAGAGAGAAAAGAATGAAGAAATTAGGGCTTAGCCCTAATTTTGACTTTTCTTTTTCTTTTTTTTTTTTTTTTTTTTTTTTTTTTATAAATAAATCTTTTTGTAAATAAATTTAACAAAAAATTTAATTGAGTAATGTATAAATAAATAAATGAATAAATAAATCATCTATATAATTTTTTTATACTCACTTTATTTTACAAATCGGAAATACGAATATTTTAAAGATCCCAAAAATTTCAAATTACATACCTCAAAATCGAAAATCAATATAATTTAAAATTTTCTCTCTCTATATGTAATACTTTATTTAATTTCGTGAACAGGATACTTGTACGGACACCGCATTATCGGTGTTACATTTTCTAACCCCCTAAAAATAAGTTTCGTCCTCGAAACTTCAAATGCAGTTTATACATAAAAATGGAGGGTGTTGCTTCACATTGGTCCTTAAATCTCCCAAATTTCTTTGTCAAGTAAAATCTGGTTATTAAACTAGCAACATTTTACTTCCATAAAATTGGATCCATTGTTTTCATTCCTTGTCATTTATACATTACTATCCACTAAGATTTCCACTCATAAAACTACCAACTTATGTCTTAGTCTCCTTTCCTTAATCTTGGATAACTTCTTATTGGAAAATATTATACCATGTGGATCTCATTCGCGCTGCACTAGTTATCCTCAATACTTGTCATTTAACCTTCTAATACCTTTCCATGGGTGCTTCAAACCCTCGTCAATATGATTGCCTATTCACTATTTTAGGGCTTTAAAATGAAAACCCTACAATCCAAAATTTAATTTCCCAAACTACGAGTGCAATCAAAATACATATATTCCTTGAGGTAATATTAGTCAAACTCAATAGTCTCCATCAAGATGGTGCATATAGCAGCCACAGTTTTAAGACTTAGTGTAAGATATATACAATTCCCTATATCATTAACTTGTGTATGGTGAAATGTAGGTCAATACCAAGATAGCCTAGACTACGTAAGAAAACTAAATCCACTTTCAATATTTGAACCTTTCCACGTTTCAAATCTCAAATCCTTAATTGGATAACTTTTCAATCAAAGTACTTCTATCATAATCATTTTCAATCAACTTTAGTATCATACAATATCACTGATATTCTATACACCTCAAATCAAGCACATATCACCCGGTATTTGCATTACTACTCCCAACTTATCAAGATTTAGATATAAGAAATATATACATCATTTCACCTAACTCTATTGTCACAAGAGACATTATTTCC
Source organism: Dillenia turbinata (assembly GCA_037126225.1). Taxonomy (NCBI): domain Eukaryota; kingdom Viridiplantae; phylum Streptophyta; class Magnoliopsida; order Dilleniales; family Dilleniaceae; genus Dillenia; species Dillenia turbinata. The sequence goes on from JBAMMX010000012.1 coordinate 6,478,271, forward strand.
AACTTCAAGGCCAAAAAGACAGACTCAAACTCTCTCTATATTTCCTCATTTAACGATCCACATAAAATGAACATGAATAAATAACGAGAATACTAACCTCCATACAGAGAAATTCAATAACTAAATATTAAGTTTCCCATTTCCATTGGAAATTCAATAATAGAGCATAAGTCACCTTTGGTTCAATTTCCTATCAAACCCATAAACTCCATGTCGATAATTGTATGAGCATCAATACTTTAACGATTTGCTCCTGCAGACAATATACAATGTTTCACTACCTCCTTAGTTTTTCCCAAGTCTCTAGCGATATTATATGTTTAAGGGCTAATAATTTCTCAGTAGACTCATAGTTTTGTACAATAAAATCCTTTATATCACAATACTTTTCCATGTGGAATTTCATTCTTCTATTATATATGCCTAGCTTCAAGTTTACCTTCTTTGAAGAAATCATCACCCACTAAGTATCACACCATCAAGAAGCATTTTCAATCTAAAAATATACATATAATAATGCATATACACTCAAACTTCTATTATAAACTGAAGTTTATGATTGTATCTTCATGTAAATATTATTCATTAATTTGTCAATCTTCTCCATTTTCAAGTGGTGAGTAAAAGAAACTTATACAAAAAGGATGGCCTAAGAAAGTCAAACCCAACATGGGCTCTATAAATAAAAATTCCCATATGATATAGTTTCAAAAAATCTTGAATTCATAAAATATACAAAATAATCAAAGCTCAAATTTGATAACACTTATGGATAGTATTATAACTTTACTATCTAACGGAAAAGATACTAATATACTTTTTCATACCCTCATTCCCTTAGACCTTTGTCCATAATACCTCGGGCAAATAGAATACATACATGTCATATGTATCTAAGAACAGTTATAAGCAACGTAACATAATTGCAAATGCAAATTGCTAAATTTTCTCTAACTAAACTTTACACATTTTCCCATCTAATTGTAGTCTTGAATTACAGAATTGGCTAACCTCACCAAATAATATAAAGAACAAAGAAATACTATGAATTCTATAATAGTGTCATCAATAATTAAACCCCTACCTTCTTTTGGTCCCTACAGGACTAATTGAAAACTTTAAGAATTTCTCCTCAGTAAAAGAGAATAGTCTCGACTCTCATATTCTTCCAATACAATGACATTCAAAAGTCCTTTGTCAAGAGAAGTCAAGAATCGATTAAAGTGCTAAACAAACTCCATACTCATAAACGAGTTATTAAACTCCATGAAAATGAACACCCGTGAAATCAACTTAAACATATTCATCGTAGCTAACAAGATAAACAAGAGAACATTCATCAAGCCCCAACATCCACTCACAATATAAATTTCTCAATAGGATTTTACTCTATATTTTAATCATAAACAATCATATATTGTCATGCCTATTACACAAAATATCAAACTTTTAACATCAATTGTCAATCCGAAATGATTACTACAAGAGTACTTACCATTCAACCAAACAATTCAAGGAAAATCTTCCATCACAATTAAATATACATATACACACACACTAAGTATCTCTAACTCCTTTATTAACAACCTCATTTCCATTTTATTTATACTCAACACCAATTCAAGTTTTGTACACACGAATTTCTCGAGATGTTTCAATTCTGAAGTTATATATAGCTTGCTTCCTTCAAAAGTAAAATAGACACGAATTTGTAATCTTTTCCTATCCCCAAAGTTTCTTCATCAATTTATAAAGTTAAAGCCTCTTTAGTAAGAAAATGTCACTAGCAATCTAGAAATCCATTTGGTATTCATTATTTAATTCCAAGGGGATCCATTGATCCATGAGTATACCATATACAAGAATCCTAGGACTAAAATATGTTAACTGAACAAAGTCCTACTAAAACTTCATAAAATATCGGTGGTCAAATTTCCTCAAGAAGTCTTCCTATCATAATAGATCTGTAATTTCATCACCAATAGCCTCCCACTAATTGAGGGCATCACCATGTAACAATCTCTCTATTACTCGTAGACTCTATAAACTGTATCTCGAATTATATGCTTGCCAAAATGAGTGACTACCATAATCTTCCCATCAAGTGGCGAGAGAGGCCTATCAGAATGGCGAGCGAATGTGTCGCTCACATATAAAAACTTCGACCCGATATCTATGAGAATACGGGCGTCAATACCAAATATTCGTATGGTACTTAAAGATAAGAAGAGATTAAAACATTTAAAATATTAAGAAAAGTAGCCATATATATATATATATCAAACTAGTTAAGCTTCAAAAGCTTTAACTAGACAAAATTGTACATCAATATCGTGATATACTAGATCCCATAAGGAGCGTACAACAAAAGCGCTACGCTGGGGGGTCCGCGAGAGAATCCCCATAATAACACTAGGGTTTGCCGGTGCATTCTCCTGGGTCGTCGCAAACACACAAGCCTGGGCCTAGGTCGTTGTCGCGACGGTCCCGACACATGTACTACTCCCGGATGCAGTCCGAGGAGCGGTAAGAGCCGAGTGCACGAGGTGCCCCCGGCTTTGTGCCGAAGTACCAGTATGACTCCGTAAAGTCGATCCTCGACCTAAATCCAGGCAGGCACTCATAATATGACCTTGCTTCCCACACTGGCAGCAAGTAACCCTTATTCTTCATGCCCCATATGCATGGTGGTTGCCGCATTTGCGGCAGAAAGGCTATCTCTATGCCATAAACTGTGTAGTGACACTCGGGGCTGATGCCCCAAAATTCTGTGGTCGAAATGATAGCATCTGCACCCAATGGGAGGTGCACTACTCATACCCTGTCTAAACGCATCAAATGATGGTGATAGAACCATGGCTATAATAGTCGGCTGAGAAACTGCTAAAATGATACACATAATGAGGAAACATCCTCGGATATTCTAAGTGTCTCAGGTACAAATCTAGTACCTCGCCTAAAAATCAAAATCTTACAAATAAAGAGCGTAAATTAGATATGATTTAAAGGTTAGGGTTAGTTACGAAGTAACTACCCCCTAAATGAATATACTTATTAGTTTAAGAACTGATAGAACCATTATGCTAGGTTAGATACGCACCGTATCTAACCCCCTAAAAAGGAATAACTCATATACCTATGACCATGTACTGGGACTTCATGACTGTATAAAACTCTCATGCATTGAGGACTTTAAGCATAACACACTTGGGAATGTTTTCAAGACTCTCTTCCTACATAGCTCTCAACCTAGAGCTCTGATACCACCCGAACTGTCACGCCCCGAACCGGGAATCGTGAACAGTCGCCCGTTGACCTGGATGCCAGTTGTATTTCTACAGAAAATCGGACAGAACCTCCCCATAAATCGGAGGTCTCCCATGTACAATTAAACCTGTATACCTGTATACATTAAAATCATCCATCCTGTAAATTAAACACATGGCCATCCCGGCCTCAAAACAATCCACCAACTCTCACAACCGACATCCAAACAACGCAAGGCTAACAAAACACCAACAGTCCTAACCACAGACCTCTACTGTCATGCCCAACTAGAGCATGAGCAGCCGCTACACCGAGCGGGCCTAATTATACAAATATAATACAAATTCCCAAGTTAACTCTTTAAACATTTACAAATGCCTCAATGCAAGTGAAATGAGAGTTTTGCAAACAGAAGTCCAAAATTATACAGTTATCCCAAAATATGTACACGGTCAACTACGGACCTCAACAAGACCACGCAGGGTCGACAATAAAATATGAAATTCATCTTTTCAATTTAAAACTTAATCTCACCGTCGTGAATCCATTCCACCATCAAGCTATCAAGCCCTCGAGCCAAATACATCGCCCTAGCACCATCATCCTGTCTGGGGAGAGAAAGAGGAGGGGTGAGTATTCAGGGAAGAATACTCAGTGAGTGAGTGGGTCAATGTAATCGAGTAATATGGGGTGTGAAACTGGAGTGTCAAAGTATTAAGTATACAATTCATATTTCAAATCATCATGCTTTTCATTTCAACCATATATCATTTACACGCATCAACAAACCAAATATGCATCCAAAATACTTTCATCAAAATCATAGAGTCGGTAAGTAAAACTCCCGGCAGAGGTCTACCACGACCTATGACAGGCGCACCGGGGGTGTTATATGCGATTTTATTTAAAGTGCTCTCTACCCCGGCGTTGGCGACGGACCTCCAGTGCTAGACTTGACTAGCAGCCAAGTCCTCCCCCTTTCGGGTTCAACCTGCCTAGTTCCGTGTAGTAAATATCATCTCATCTCGACATCTCGTGGGATACCCCAGGCCTAGGCATATCCGGACGCCACCAAAGCGCCTCTCACGGTGTCCTTCGTAGCTACGGAACAATACATATCACAGCCCTCAAGGCCAATATCAATATCACAGTACAAATCACAGCCCTCAAGGCCAATATCAATATCATATCAAAACATGTGCCATAAATCAGGTTCACAAACCAAATGCAACATATTTCATAAAATGGCACATTTTACATTTCAATCCCATGGATGCATATTTCATAATTCAACCACATTTTCAGACACTCCATCGGTTCACAAAATCATTTTCAAAGCTAGTCAAAACATTTCAAGCACGCGATAAATCATGCTCATTTATCAAACTGTTGTAAATCAGAGTTTACATATTAAACGAAAACATTGAAATAAAACCCACTCACAGTATACGGGAGGGTCAATCACTCCCTACAATGCACAAGTGTCGAAATCGTGCTCCCATCGATCAGTCTCCAATCAAGTCACTACAATTATAACACATCATATATTTCTCACACCTCAACCTCAATTGTATCTATGTACATTTACAACATCACACTGTTCAATCCATATACACTTGCATATACTTACAATTCAATCAATTAAAATTTTACTCGATCCTCGATTGACCTTCCTAATACAAAATCATAATTATGTCATCAATTTCCATTTTCTCTAATTTTTTTACAAGTCTCAATTCTTCAATTCATGAATACACTCTAATGTCATCAATTGCATTTCATTTATAATCCAAGAAACACATTCAAAACCAAGTTTAATTCAACTCCAAAACCACTCAAAGTCGGAAACATGCGTAAATTAATAAATTGTCTACAAAATAGAAAATCATACACTTTTCGTTTCTCATCCGATTTCTTCAAACCTTATGTCATTTTAAAGGTATTGAAACCTATTTTCATAATATAGAGAGTGTATTTGACTTACCTATATGCAATACCAACTATAATGTAAAACATGCATCAATCCTTAGGCTCAAATCCCAAATTTCAACTAGTTTTCATACATTCGTCAAATTAAACTCTAAAAGCAACCATTCAAATCAAATCAACATGATTCTCTCCTCCGGAACATTCCAATTCATATAAAATTTCTATAATTGACCTGAATAATTACTTATAATGTCACACAAAGCATTAAAATCAAATCTAACATACTTCCAACACATATACAACACTTTTGATCCTAATTTACCCTAATTGCATCCAAATAATTCAAATGAGTTAGAAATCCCTCACCTAGGGTTCACTGCGATCCAAAAACCCTAACGTCCGTACGACATTCGATTCATTCCAAAACCTGCAATGTCTCCAAATTGAAGCAAATTTTAGCAATTAGACTTAATCACTATGGAACTCAAACCCTAGAACTAAGATCTAACTCAACCCTTACCTATGCGGTGAAAGGGTTGCGGTGGGCTCTCGAAGGAGCGCGAGAAGGCACACGAGCGTGCGAGCAAGGATGGAGGCCGCGCCGCGCGCGCCGAGAGCGGGGCCGCGCGCGGGGTCACGCGCGCTTTGGCTGTCTTGCGCCGCAGGGGCGCGCGGCAGAGGAGTCGCGCGCAGGGTCACGCTGTTGCGCGCGCGGTCGCGAGCGTGCAGGAGAGGCAGTCTCGCGCTGGGAGCGGCGCGGGTCGCGCCGGGAACAGGGCCGCGCGCCGGGAGCAGCGCGGTCGTGCCGGGAGCGCGCGTGGCGCGAGCACCGGCTGCTGCCGCGATCGCGCTCCGAGCGAGGGGGGAGACAAGCGGCGACCCGTGGTGGTCGCGGTGGCGGCGATGGCAACGGCGGCCAGGCGGAGGCGCGGGGAAGATGGCCGCGGGAGAGGAAGAGGCGGCGAGGGAGAGAAAGAGGGAGAGAGAGAGAAGAATGAGGAAATTAGGGCTTAGCCCTAATTTTGACTTTTCTTTTTCTTTTTTTTTTTTTTTTTTTTTTTTTTTTTATAAATAAATCTTTTTGTAAATAAATTTAACAAAAAATTTAATTGAGTAATGTATAAATAAATAAATGAATAAATAAATCATCTATATAATTTTTTTATACTCACTTTATTTTACAAATCGGAAATACGGATATTTTAAAGATCCCAAAAATTTCAAATTACATACCTCAAAATCGAAAATCAATATAATTTAAAATTTTCTCTCTATATATGTAAATGAAGAAATATTTTATTTAATTTCGTGAACAGGATACTTGTACGGACACCGCATTATCGGTGTTACACAATATCTCAAAACAAACCCCCTTCCTTGGCGTTGGCTCGTGCCTCACCGGGGTGCACCAGATATAGCACGACTTTTGCAGAGGGAGGGACGTCTACTCCCCCGCACATCTAAACCCCTAACCACGTCACCCCGTCGGGTCGCTCCGTGGTGGGTATATGACTATAGTCATCTACGGCACCCTCCATTTCTCATTCAATCCATTTCTCAACAATGTGCCATGAATTTCCACAAACAATCCATAATTTCATGTCAAAGCAGTTCATCAATCAATATCAAATATCACATGGCACAAAAGCATTTATAAACACAATGGATGCATTCATATTTCATAATCCAGTTCGAAACCACAGTCACAAAATAATTTACATAAATCATGTAAAAACATTTCAAAACCAATTTCAAACCAATTTTAAAACAGATTTCTCATTTACGAACACAATGAACCGTCCACTCACCTCTAGAGAGGGTATTCACTCTCTATTTCCACAATTAACCCAAAATGACTCTTTTCGAGTTTCCAAAGGTCAACCTAAACCAATCAACATGAATAATTATCAATTAAAGCTCTATTAAAGGGTTTTCAATTTCCCTTTTATTTACAATAGGCTTAACTTGCACAATTACATTCCAAAACTTTCATTTCCTCAAGCTAGTATCATTTCAAATCACCGACGACTTTGCATTTCCAATATTTCTCAATTTTATCCATTTTCTCCCGAATTACTTAATATTAATTTAATTCACGCCAATTTCAATTCAAATCCCAAGGAAAACTACGTAATTAAATCAAATACAACTCTAATACTATCTACGACTTTCTCACATGCTTCACAGTCCAATTTACATCAAATTCTAGACCTAACCTCAATAATTTCATACAAACACTTAGGGAAATATATTTCTTTCGAGTCTCATACATTTCAGAATATATATAGATATAATTTCTACCTTAAATTCAACAAATATGATTCAAATTACTGAAGGGCTTGAAAATCCCTCACCTAGGGTTTCTCGTGGATCGAAATCCTTGCTCAGGTACTTTCTCAGTCCGTTCTCAAACCTGCAAGGCGTCCAAATTCAACATTTAATTTAATAACCAGACTTCTTACTAAGGAATGTTGAAAACCCTAAGGCTAGGGTTAGGACCGATCCTTACCTATGCAGAGGGGCGGTTGCAGGCTTGACCTAGGGTTGTCAAAGAGTAAAAAGGCTGCTGGGTTGATCATTGGCAGCAAGGGTGCTCACAGCGAGCGTCGTGCGAACGAGCAGTGGAGGGGCAGAACAAGAATCCTGCCATCGCGCGCGAGAGAGAAGGAGAACAGTTCCATTCGCGCGCGAGAGAGAGAGGAAACGGAGTTCGGTTGCTCGCGTCGCAGGTGGTGGCGGATTGATCGAAGATGAGAGTGATTGTGAGTGACGGAGAGTGAGATGAAGGAGAGATCGACACAGAGTGACTCGAGGCCGAGAGATGGTGACCCGCGGTGGTTCGCGGTGGCTGCGGTGGTCACGGTGGTGGTTGCAGCGGCGGAAGGAGAGTGATGATGGCGGCGAAATCGTGAGGGAGAGGGAGACGGCTTCGGTCGAAAGGAGAGGAAGAGAGAGACGGGAGTGAGAGGGAATGCGATTAGGGCTATTAGCCCTAATCGAATTGGGGGAAAACAGGGGTGCTGCGTTTCACCCCGAAACGCAGCATCTCCTTTCTTTTTTCTTTTTTTTTTTTTTTTTTTTTTTTTTTTTTTATAATTACTAACTATATAATATATATCTATACATATATGTATTTTTCTCATCACATTGGATGTTCCCCAATATACCAAAAATAAAATATACTACGAATTTGTAATACGACATTTCAATTATACCAAAAATTTAAAATTAAAACCCCAAAATCGAAAATCAATAAAATTTCAAAATTTTCTATTTTGTTATATAAATGTTTACAAAACATTCGACATCAAGTTTTCGGTATTACATTCACCCCCATTTCTTTCTAAAATTTAAATTTTTCATAAAATGAGGTTTATTACTATTCGCGGACACGGTGATTTCAAATATACCAGAAATTTAAAATTAAGACCCCAAAATCGAAAATCAATAAAATTTCAAAATTTTCTATTTTATTATAGAAATGTTTACAAAACATTCGACATCAAGTTTTCGGTATTACATATTATGTTTATTATTTTACATTGTTTCCAAGTTTCTGAACATGATATCAGAATATGTTCATCTATCTTTTATCATTCTCTATTATAAATCCAGGTAAAAATGGATTATTACAGAAACATTGCGCATAAAATGCCAATAGAACGAAATCATTTCCTAAATTGTCTAGGACAGTGTCTAGACGCTTGCCTAAAACTAGACACCTTTTTAATACATCAAAATGACTCGTCCTAAAACTAAGAAAATCACGGAATACCATGAACTCACAAGGACAATAGAAACTGGAATCCGACCCTTGTCCTTCCTTACCAATATCCCTTCAATTATAGGATAACTCATGACCAATATGAAAACTGAAATACAAAGATGTCCAAACATGTCCTCCCAATTTCCTGCAACAATCACTCTTGTAAGCCCGACAAGGAAGGAGATAATGTTCAAAATTGTGAAAGTAACGAATGGAACAAGGAACACGTTTGATGTCCGGAAATCGAAAAGACCCCTTTGGTATAGTTTAATTTGCTCGCTGTCGGAACCTTTATCTGTTAGTACAAAATTAGCTTTTCTCATGCCAATTTTCTTCATAACAGCCTCCAAGAATCCATAAAAGAAACTAGCAATGGCCTTGAATATGAAAATCCGTTCCTCCCTTATCCATTTTTGAATTGACCCTCCAGATAAGAGGACTTCAATCAAATCTCCGAGAAGCCATAATAAAGAAAGGGAGGCAAAGATAATGAAAGAATAGCTTGATACCTGCAAGAAGAATGTCACGTCAGATCAACGTACCTGCAAGAAGAATTGCATCTGCGCAAAATGTATGTCAATATTGGTATACTATTTAAAGTAACTAATCAGAGCAGACCTATGAGTTAGATACACAATTCATGAATTATGAGTGTTGTGTTAAAGTTAAGGGCAAAAGAAATGAATGAACAATTACCTTTGGATACAAAGAAATGCCATTGAAGAGATATAACTGAGGGACGGTTGCAAGACACCATAAGGACACAGTAACAAGGGGAAAATGTGCTATATATGCATATGCACAGGTCATAAGAATGGTCATTCTTGGAGCTCCATAAACAAGAGGGCAAAACCTTGAGAAGGCAAAATCCAACACACCGCAGCTCCACCTAGTCCATTGAATTAAAAGAATGTTCAAACATGTAGGACTATTGCCCAGAAATTGGGGAGTGGATGGATAGCAATACACAGAAGTCCATCCCTTGCAATGTAACATATATCCCGTGAAACAGTCTTCAACCACAGACGTATAGAGGAAACCAACCTGCTCGCTCACAGCAGAAACAATAAAAAGTTTTAAATATTAACATTTTGTGTAGCTCACATTAAGTCGACACTAGCATGCTACTTGCCTCTTCACCCCATTTTGTGTTTTTCTCATAAGCAGTTGAGGCCAAAAGTTGCATCTCTTCCTGCAGTGCATTGGAAGAATCCTCATCCCGGGTAGAACCATCAACATGGTTGCGGTCATGGTCGCGGAAGGAGTTGATGAACTTGTATGAAGCTCCAAAATAATTTTTCAGTTCTGAGAGATCAATTTCTAAAATGGTTGAAGGAGAAAAAGAAAATGTCAATTTGGGACAGAAGATAACATAACTACGATTTGCAAGAATATATTCCAAATGATCTTTGAGTTCTCAATGTTGGTTTCTAAGACACGGAAAAGTAAATATTAAAAAAAAATACTTTTTATCAATAGTAAGTGACTTTATTTTGAACTCATCAGGAACTACCATATAATCTCTTTGGAAAAATGTTCAAACATTTGTCATCTTCTAAACATACCTTGGTGCTTGGAATTCCCCAACAGTGCCTTCCTTTTAATATAACAACATGTCCCGCCCATCATTGGACCTTGAAGCGCATCCATACCCGGAAGGAATATCTAAAAGCAAAGGTGACTAGGTAATATATCAAAATAACTGTTAAGGGAAATTTTAAGAATTACGAGTATAATTACATAATTCATCATTCAACAAATGATGTTTAATTTATGGTTTTAATTATAGTACCTTCAGTTCTGGTCTCAAGCTACCATTATAGATATCATACCGGCCGATGTTGCGGAATTGTTGAGGGTATTGAACGAATGCTAAGGTTGGAGAGATTTTGGGATCAAGATGAAAACACATGGCCTTACGGGCCGAACCAGGGTCATTGCAGTGCATGTCACAGTCCAACAACAATATGTAAGGAGAGTTGCTTTTCAATGCCGACACACGGAGCTGCATCCAAAAGTGCAACATTCTATCCATGTAAACTCTTTCTAGTTTTAGTTTCAGCAGTATTAATACTTCAGAGCAAAATGTTTAAATGACATTTCATTGGAGGAGGCATTTCATAAGCATTGTATAATTTTGTTTAGTAATAAATAACAAAAAATAAGAAAAAAATTGATTAAATTAACTGCTAAGATAAAAGATTTACATGTTTGTATATTGTGTTCCGAATTTTGAGTTAATCTTGTGAATTAGTCTAATATAAAATTTAATATTCTCTCCATAGATAATTAACTCGATACACTTGCAAACTTAATGTGTCCTAAATTTTAAATTTGATTATTGGAGAGTTTATACTTCTCCCTATAGCGTGCACGCGTGCGCATGAGAGAGAGAGAGAGAGAGATTTTACAAGGGCGTTAATTGCTCCAGCCTTGAAATGATGCGGTTGAGAAGGTCTTTTCTCTCGAGCAACATACACTAAAAGTGGCATCTTAACTTGGTCGACAATTGCTGAATTACTTGTTAATTTATCGCCTAGCACCTGTGAAATCAAATCCGACAAATTCAATAATTTCAGTGACCAAATCTTATTAAGGAGAAAATTACTATAGGAATCATATGTCTAGAACAATTTATGATGAGTTTTATGTATCATATTCACAAATCCGTCCAAAGTGGGACCATGACTTTTAAGTTTCTAGACCACGCTTAATCAAATTATTGACAATTTAACAAAAAGGTGATTTAAAGCTTATGCTCGATATAACAATTTTACTTTTGGTTTGGAAGTGATATAATATTCCAATTAATTAATACCTCAATTGCAGCAGGATGATCCTGACGTGTTGTTGTGCTTGCTCTTTCGCCATAAATGTTGTATGCATTTATTCGTTCCTTAAATTCCTCGTACTTTCCCTGAAGATTTTCCCAACACATGGGGTGAGAGAGAGAGAGAGAGAGAGCGAGAGAAGGAGAAATTACAGAAAAAAAGGGGGATTAAATTTCACCACTTAGAAGTGAAGAATAATTAAATATAAACCAAATTACAAGAATAATATTATTATGAAAGTGTACAAGGTCATGGCTCAAAATCTGCGACCAAGTGGTCTAACACAAGGAAAGAGCCAGGTTCAATTATTACTCGCCACCAGAGAAAAACCAAGGAAAGATTTGTGTTAGGGCTAGATCTCACACCAGAGGGGGGGGGATTGTCAAAACTCATCTAATTAGGAGAGAGAGGAGATAAGATTTGTGGTGAAAATCTTTAGACAATAGAGAAGGAGAAATACACTGTACCCTAACCAATAGGTATTGCATGTCTTCAACGTTAAAACAATCTTTCATCATTATAATGATCACCCGGGATAAATGGGGTCCATACCTTAATTATTTTCATCTCCTCTATGAACTCATCGTCTCCGAACCCACTCTCCCATGCAGAAAAAAATAATTCAGGGCACCCAGTCTTAACAATCTTCCTATATTTCTTGCAAAATGGTAACCATGACCTCGCAAACGACCAAGCCTCTCTCATACCGTGAAGTGTTATACTAGACCCGGCATCATCTGAAACATACACGTGTAGCTTCTCTGGAGGATAGTCCATAGCCATGGCTGATATCACCGTATTCATAACTTCCACTGTAGGCTCCATGTTTGGATCTGCGGTGAATATGAACACGTCTATCCCTGGTAGCTTTTCATCATTCGGTAGCCGCTCAGGGATGGGAGTTCGATAGACCATTCGCCACCGAGTTAACTGGTTGATGAGCCAAATGATTAAGATGATCAATTCAGAAGCAAAGATTAGAACGGAGGCTATTAAGGGTGGTTTATCATTGGCGAGTTGGTCAGTTATGAAGAAGGAGGTAACTCTGAAGTATATCAAGGATAGCACACCAATGGAGCATACTAATGTATATAGTCTGTTGATGATTACTAAGGTTATGGGGACATGGTTGCTGAAGAGTGGGAGAGTGTCCATCGTGTGTGTGCTTGTGACAGAGACCGAGACAGGGAGACGTGAATATAGGACGCATCAAGAGTTCCTTTTATAGATCAAGGGATCATTCTACCATTTTTGTTTTGGTAATTATAGGGCTTAAGAATTTTTTTTAAAAATAAAATTTTAGGATGAACAAAATTTGTTCTAGACATGACATTCCATGGTTTTAGCCTCTTGTACATCACATTGACTAATTGATTATTTCCGAGTTAAAAATAAATTTATTATTTTTAGACTTTTTTAGTAAAAAAGGGAAAGAAAAGATTTTTTTTGCTTTGGTACTTTGTCATATAATTAGAATTAAGTTATAACATCATAGTTTTTAATAAGACGATGGTATTCATTTTTAAAAATTGGTTGCATAATAACAAGATTCAATGTACAATACTATAATCGCTTAGTTAAGTTGAGTTTAAGCTACTGAGAATTAAAAAAAAAAAAAAGAATTGGCGCAAATGATCTTACAAATAATTTTTGTTTATTTTTACATCTTTTCCATTTGCTGGTTTTCACATTTGCTGGTTTTTTATTTTGGGAATGCTTTTTAAGTAGCAAGTTCTGTGCAATAGATAGTCCTCTATCCTTCGTAATTTTCCAGACTTGCTCTTGCTTTGGATTTGATAAAAGAAATGGATTTAAACGAGGTCTGATACCATGTTAAATAGAATATTTGGATATGAAAAATAGGTGAATATAGTTTTAATACTGTATAAGAAATTCTATGAATATATATGAATATGGCTCTAATACAATGTTAAATATAGAGACTAATATAATAATATGAAATCTAATGATCCATTGCTTCTCAATAAATTGGATTTATATAGAAAATTTATTTTCACAAATATAAAAATATAAAAAATAAGAAAAGTCAAATATTCTCGAAATCAAATCAATAACTGATTTAATTTTGATATATAATATATTCTAATATACTATCTCAAACTCAATGCAACATAATGAAAATCATTTGAATTTGAAAGAAAATCTGGATAAAGAATCTAAAACGTTAGAGGTGTTTTTGCAACCGTGATGAGCTCTAACTTTGGTTGTGACTATAGCTCTGGCTCTAGCTCTGGCTCTTAGCTCTTGCTCTAATACCAAGTTTGAAGAAATTTTAATATGATTCTGATATCATATTAAAAGATACTGAAAGATATATGAATATATATATGAGCATGACTCTAATATCTTGTTAAAGATATCAACCAATATAATAATATGAAACATAATTATTCATTGATTCTGATAAATTATTACAATAAATTAGATTTTTATCAAAAATTTATTGTCATAGATATGGAAATATAATATTACAAATATAAAAATATAAAAAAAATCAAACATTTTCAAAATCAAATTATTCACTGATTTTGATAAATTATTACAATAAATTAGATTTTTATTGAAAATTTACTGTCATAGATATAGAAATATAATATTACAAATATAAAAATATAAAAAAAAATATCAAACATTCTCAAAATCAAATTAATAATCAATTTGATTTTGATACATAATATATTCAACAGGACTTGTCAAGTTCTGTGTTCGTCGTCTCCCATTCAAAGAAGACCCAACTCAAGCTGCTTCCAATTTTGATTTGTAACTTGTTTATCCATGTATGCCGGCCTTCTCCCACATTATCACATGCAATTAGGAAGATTCTAAAGTATAATTTCTCTCACTTGTGTTGGAAAATCTTAAGAGTAAAAGAGGGAAAGGATACAATAACAAGATAAAGAAATAGCGAGAGTCAAAGAAAGAGAGGGGAAGAAGAGAGTGAAAGATGACGAGAAAGGAGTGAGGAAGAAGAGGGAAGATTATTAAAAGATATTTTTAAAAAGAAAACGGTATTTTAGACTTTTCATATAAAAATAACAAAGTTGGTCTAACCCTCACTAAGGGAATTGGAAACTGGAATGAGAAATAAAATTACACAGTGGAAAGTGTAATCGCTCAAACTATAAGACACAAAGTAAAATTTCGCATCAAGTTTAGGATTTATTTTGTAGTTTTTCTATTAATAAATATTTTTAATTTGTAATAATTTTTATGTGAAATTAGGACTGAGAATTACAAAATGTTGAATACAAAGTAGACATGTCTTGACCCTGTTTTAGACACCAAAATAACAAAAATCTTTGTGGTACTCACAGTTCTTAATACATCAAAATGACATGTGCTAAGACTAAGAAAATTAAGGAATACAGTGTAGATATTTGAGAAATGGATGGTGGAATCCTACCCTTGTCTTTCCTTACCAACATCCCTTCAGTTATAGAATAACTCATGACCAATGTGTAGAATGAGAGACAAGGTTGCCCAAACATGTCCTCCCAGTTTTCTGTAACAATCATTCTAGCTAGTCCACCAAGAAAGGAGATCATGTTCAAATTTGTAAAGGTAACTAATGGAACAAGCAGCGTGTTTGAAGTCGGGAAATCAAGAATACCCAATTGGTATTAGCTTAACTTGCTCTTCGTCGAAAGCTTTATTTGCTAGTAGAAAATTAGATTCTCTCATGCCAATTTTCTTCATGATGGCCTCCAAGCATCCATCAAGATGACTAGTAACTGTCCTCATCATCCAAAGCTGTTGTTCATATATCCATGTTTGAATTAATCCTCTAGTCAAGAGGACTTCAATCAAATGCGCAACGAGTGATGACAAGAAAACGAAGGCAAGAATAGTGAAGGAATGACTTGACACCAGCAAAAAGAGTGTGATGTTAGATTAACATCCTAAAGAGTGCAAGATTCTTCATCTTCTTTTAATGTATGAAACAATTTTTTTTTTTTTTAAACATGGTATCAAAACCACCTAAAAACTCAAATTCATTTCTTTGAACTCAGGCTTAGTATTATCTGTATTATCCAACATATAATTGGGGAAATTTATCTATGATGGAGTGATGTAAAGTTTAAATGAAGATAATAAAAGCGAAGTTTACAAATGGAAGAGCAAAATGGAACTTATATCAACACACATCCTAAGTAGGTCAAAATCCATCGCAGCAACAATTACTTTTGACCACAAAAATTTACAAAAGAATAATAAAATATATTATTTTAATTTGTAATTAAATCTCTTTAAGTTTTACTTAAATATTTTGGAATATTATTCTGTTGATTCCGAAATCTTAGTATGGGTCAGGATCATACTAATTATTTGTAAATACCCCTTCAAATTTAACCCAGTCCTTCCTCGCCAATAATTGACCCATCCCTTAAATGGGCAACCTTGAAGAATTAATATATATATATATAATAAAAGAACAAAAATCCAAAAATGTCATGGCCATGAGGACCAATGGGCCTTCTTTTGTAAATATTTTTGGCCCACAATGGAAAAAGGTTTCAAACCATGCTGAAAAAATATCATAACAAAAGAAAAGGAAAAGAATAGTTTTAGCGATGGCAAATTTAATAAAGTTCGCCGCTAAATTGTTTACGCTAAATTGTTTAGTCATAGATTTAGAGATGAAAAATTTTTTCACTGAAAATGCATTGCAAACATTTAATGATAAAATGTCAAGAATTTGTGGCCAGATTAACGACAAGCAAAAACATCATCGCTAAATACTAATTGTTTTAATTGTTTTACAAATATTAATTGTTTTACAAAACACTAGAATTTGCATTAATTGTAAGTTGGAAGAAGTGATATTGGAACTTGTATATATATATATATATATATCTGTATGTATATATTTCTACGCTGGATTTAACAAATCATATTGATACCTTCGTTGCAGCGGGATGATCATTAGCTGCCATTGTGCTTGTGTCATTGTCATCAATGTGGCATGCTACTTTCCTTAATCGCGCCTTGAACAACTCGTACTTTTCCCAAAAATTTTCCAGACAAATGGAGAGAGATAGTGATTTCCATGTTAAGAAATAATATTTTTCCGCAGAAACTTTGATATGGCACAACTTAGATGTCAAATTGATATTATTGTTTTGCTTTACAATAATTTGATCACCCTTGATCCAACGTTGGCTTTATATATAAATATATATATGTTACAAACTATTATATAAAATTAAATCTATTTAAAAATGATCTATTGAGTTTTAGATAGTTTGGATTCTAATATATCGAATAGGATGTGAGACGTTGAACTTTGATTTGCCGACATTTCTACTCTAAAATATTGGCAAATCGTTTAATCTTTATTGACATTTCGAGAGTATACATCAAGACATGCTCACATCCACCGACATTTTACTTGCCAAACATATTGGAAAATTCTAAAAATTTGTCTACATTTTTTTGACAAAAAATATCGGCAAAAACTGAAGGCTTTCCAGACGTTTGTCTATAAACGCCTGGAAAATCTCCAACATTTTCTTTTCGACATTTTGTCAAACATTTTTTTTCTTTCGCCACCAAATTCTATAGTGACAGTTATAAAACATCGATAATGGTTAAAAAAAATACATTGAAAAAGACTATATTTTTTGTAGCATTTATTGGTTTATATAGAGATAAAATAAATCTAATATAGTTTTATACTCATTGAATAAAATATGATTAAAATTAAAATTAAAATTAATATAGCTTTACATAAATGCCCAATAATAGAAGTTGATAAAACATGGCCCAAATGCCCATTATCGCAAAACTTGAAACCATTCGAATCCTTAGCCAAATGAACATGGAGTATCAAAGTGCACCGTTAATATGAGATTTATCACACAAACGGGCGGGCACCACCCACTTTCTCAGTACCTACCAACCAAATTCTTCTCGATAGCTGTTTGATTGACTTTCAAATCTCCTCAGTACTAGGTGCCACTATTTGGCTATAGGCAATGTTCACTTCCCCTCAAAATACGGAGATAACCTCCCGTGGTCAAGAAGAAAACCTTTAACTATTGTCAATAAGGAAAGGAATCCTTAGTTATCTGAATTTCCTTGAGTAATAATATTTTAAATGTCACGCTCTGACCCGTACCCTAAAATATGTGTAAATCTCACCCCGTGTTCTAAGGCACCGTGAGGTATTCAAAATATTCAATAAAATCATAGGTCTTCCCGGCCTTTTAACATTATCAGCCAACAGCACACAATTCTCATTACAGGGATGGAAAATAAAGCCAACTATAATTCCTAAGTGAAATTCACAAAAAGAGAAATCGAGAGTCCTCAACAAAGGTTTATACATAATTAAATCTAACCAGAGTTCAAAATACAAAATTAAATAAACTCTCAAGAAAGTTTTATATAAAATACCCTCCTTGGATCAACTATCGATACCTCAAAATAAAAGCAAAGTCTACACCCAAAAAAGTCTCTAATGGTAGTTCTTCCAAAAATCTAGCTCTAACTGACCACGCGATTTAACTAAACTTTCTCTATAAAAATGGAGAGAGATGAGTGAGTATATAATATATTCAGTGAGTGTATAATATGTTATGATGATAAATGAGGGATGATCGTGAATATGTTAAATAATTATTAAAATCGTACAATTGTTACCATAGATAATAGGATTTATCATCAAATATCAAATTAAAACAAGATTTTTAACAAATCATATTGTACAAATCATGCATCATGTTATCACAATTCATCTGCAATACATTAATATCAATTTAACTATAAATCATTTTCCTAATCTCATAAAAGAATAAGAATTGAAAATTCCAATATCGAATTTTTCGGTGAAACATTTCAAATCCAAAAATTAATTTACAATCTGATTTCTCCTGGCATTTTACAAAAAAATAAAATGAAAAATTTTTAACACAGAATTTTCGGTGTTACATTAAATCTTTAAAAATCTCTCACCATGATCCCCAAATCTTCGGATATCTCCACAAGGAAACTAAGGTTTTGATGCTCCGAAGGCATATGAAACTCATACATGGAAACTATATATACATCATTAAGTCTACTGATTAGATACGCTCTCTGAATTTACACATAGTACACAAAGGTATAAAAACTCTCTTTCAGTCTGTTTCTCTTTTCAAAAATCATTTTTTGATTTGCGCATCGGAGTCTCCAACTTAGAAGCACCCTCCGGCAACTTTTTACTGATCTCATTAATTAAGATCAACATATGACCAATCAACCCATTTGAATTAGTAGAGCTATTATTTGTGGAGTCAAACACACCTTAAAAGGTAGAGGTCGCCCGTAGGAACAGACTAGAGAGAAGCTTGCTTCGCACTTCATTCTCTTGAAAATTATGCCTCCCACGAGAATGACTAAAACCACGTCTAAAGCCACAACCATGATGGAAGCACACACAACTTCCCTGACAGACACTATTCAGCTCGTAGCGCAGGACAACCCTATTGAGATTCTGCCGCTCTCAACCGACCTGAAACCCAACCACCGGTCGCATAACAGGATCAACTAATTTCGCCCCCTACTCCAGCCTCTCTTGAAAAGATCACTCGAACCGAGGTGGCAAGGCTCGAATCCAAGTTGCAATGCATGAGCAAACAATTGTAGGAGTTCAGCCATATTCTCTGACTAGGAGTTCAATCCTCCTTACATAGGTCGGGTCACATGCGCCAACAGAGACTTGAGCATACGAAACGCTGAGAGCCTTCGGTGACCTCCTAACATAACCCTGACGATCTGAGAAGACGGGTCAAGGAACTCATAGCAAAGAAACTCAAACATGCCAATATGGGGTTAAAAAAACTCGCTCAACATGTTACCAGTCTCTCACCGCTCGACTCCATGATTTCTACAGAACTGATGCCTCGTTATATGCTTCTCCTCCCATGGAAAGGTACGAAGGCATTACCAACCCTAGGATCATGTGACTCATTTCGTGATTGTAATAGTCTAAAGAGACATGTTGGACGCAACCATGTGCAATCACCTTCCTACGACCCTGAAGGGCAATGCACTAACATGGTTCAATTCACTCTCTCCGTTTAGTATCAAGGGTTTCTCTCAACTTTGGCAGCAGTACGAGACACACTTTATGATCAGTAGGGGCTAAGAGAAAGTCCACATCCCTCCTCTCATTGCGATAGAGGGATGACAAGTCACTAAGAGATTTTCTTGATAAATTGAAAACTAAGATGATGAATGTCTCGGGCGACCAATCCATCACATTAGTAGCATTACCAACTATGTTGTGGCTTTTGGGGATGAAAACATCCATCACGAAGAACCCTCTGTCTACTATTCAAGAATTTTACACTCATGCTGAAAGATACATCACAGCAAAAAATCTTGAAACATTCGACAAACGATGAAACTGACCGACTTAAAATGAATGTAATCGATCACCCCCAACAACCCTCGCCTAAGAGGGCCTAATATGGACCTATTCAGCAACAAAGGTTCTTGAGTTACACTCCTTTGAACGAGACCCCAAGCCAAGTTCTACTCTAAATTCAGAACAAACTTTACATCAAATGGCCCCCTCGCTTCGCGAAAGATGACTTTAAAAAGGACAAGACACGATACTACCACTTCTATCGAGACTATGGTCATCTGAAAAACAAGTACAAGACACGATACTACCACTCCTCAGGGTTGTATACTGCGAGGTGTGAAAATGAACAAGGCAAGCAACCCACTCCAGGAGACACCCACAATCGGCCAGACAGAATGATGTTGTAATGCCAAGAAAACAACAAAAGGAAGAGAAAAAAAAAAGAAGAAAAGGAGAATTGAAAAGTCAAAAAAAATCCCACTCACTTATTCTTATTCTCTCTCCCCTCTTCCCCCTCATTCACACCCTCTCTCCCTCTCTCGATTCCCTCTCTCCTTCACAGCTCTCTCCCTCTCTCGATTCCCTCTCACTCTCCCTCTCGGCACTCTCTCTTCCTCATCTTACCCTCAATCAACCGAAAGACCCACTCTCTTCTCCCACTCTCTCCTTCTCTTGGCTTCTCTCGTCTCTCTCTCATCTCTCACTTTCTCTCTCTAAAATCAATTAAAACCACTCCAAATTCTTTTGATTTACATTCTAAACTCCTCAACCAACTCACGGATTGATGGTTTGAAGACAAAGATTTGAAGCTTGAGGAGGGAGAAAGTTAGGGTTTGACAACGTTTGCTCTTGAATGAAATTGTGGCTTCTCTAGAGGTAATTCTGCTGTTTCAACATGGATTTATATTTTCCTAGCATGGATGAATGATCTGAACTTAGAATAATGGTGGGACATTAGATCTAGTTGAAACCCTTGATTTTTCTACATTAGGGATGGTTTGTTCTTCTTGTAATCTTTCCATCATAACTCTTTCTCCATATAGGCAATTTAAATAAGATTTTATTCTTATGAAACTAGACTTCCATACCTTGAAAATAACATATGATTCAAAACATTTTGATGAGAATTGAATTTTTAATGATTTTTCAAAGAAATGCTTTCTGCAGGAGAATACCTTACTCTGCCATGTTTCGGCTGTATACTTTCCTTCAACTTTGAGAGGCATTCTAGGTTGAATTAGGCTAGACTCTGAACATAAAATTGTAGATCTATATCTTATCTTTAATTTGAGACTTTAATCACTTAAATCCGATATGTGTGGTGAAAGTCATGACAATTTTTTCGTGTCTACACAAATGTGATTCATGAATTTTAGACTATAATATTCATATATTTAGATATTTTTATATGATTTGAATGGGCTTGAGACATAAACATAAAAGTTGTAGTTTTATCTCTAATCTTTAAGCAAAAATTAGAATTTCCATTATTTGAGAAGTATGGATCAAGATACAGTCATTTTTCTATGACATATTATGTTAAAAATTTATTAAAAAGTAAGGATTATGACATATTGAGAAGAACCAATTTGCTCTAATGTTAGTATATGATTTAATGATTAATTTGTGATCAATGTCTTAGGTTATGGCATTTGGAATCAAAGGAGGGTTGAATTTTGCTTAATTTGGAATTTGGGAGTGATTATTCTCTCAAGAAGTGAGTAGACAGACCGTTGTATCTTTAAATGAGAAAAATCATTTTAAATTCTTTTATAAATGATTTTGAATGATTTTATATACTTTATGTAAATTTTTATGATTGTGGGATGTCCAAAATGAGAATTTGAATTACATATACATCAATTATATTTACAAATGAATGTGTGCTACATGTTATTGGATATTTATTCATGAATGCTATAGTATGGTTTAGTAACCATGGTTTAGTAACTATTTGTCGAAATTATGCTACATTGAATGAGACTTGAATGATTGTAAAAGAAAGGTGCATGTGATATAATTGGTTATAGTCATTCCCTCCACAGAGCGACCCGATGGGGTGACGTGGTTGGGGTTTATTGGTGACGGATGGTAGACGCGACCCTCCTCTGCGCGTGTTGTACTATATCTAGTCACATCCCGATGAGATACGAATAAATGTCAAGAAAGAGGGATGTAGTATTGTGAAACAAATGAATTGAAAACCCCTTGGTGGATTTTCACCCAGATTCGGCCAAACCTTAGACGGAAGTGGTTTCTTTAGAAAGACTCCAGGATCTATGAAAAGTATGAAATTGTGGATGCATTTCTTTTAATTGTTATAATTATCTGGAACTGTTTTATATTCGATAAATTGTTTGAAGTGTATGCTTTGACATCCCCATACTCACCCCTCATTTATTATCACAATCATGCCATTGTACTCCACTCACTTTGTATTTTTATACTTACCCCCTTTTTTATCATTTTGCAACGGAAGTTTTGGTATTAGAGATCTAGTTGACTCTAGTGTTGAATTCTGCCAAGTTCCAATTTTGTAAAGCTTCTCATTTCTGATACTAGTTTTTCTTTGGTTGAGATTTTTAAGGAGATTAGTTGGACCCATATGGAAAGTAATCTTTTGAATTGTAATTAAAACCTTATTTTGTCAGCCCATGGGAAATTCTAAACTTTTAATTGTATTTAAATCTTTTACTTTTCCTCTATTGAATTTACTTTCGAAATTGTGGAGAATTCAATGGGATTCTGAATGGTCAGGTTGACAAGTGCATGTTTTGAGATAGGTATGGGCCGAGATGGTCCCTTGGATATTGATGTGAGGTGTTGGAATGGGTTGAATGCCTTTCACTATTCTAGTACATGGGTAGGGCATACCCATATACAGAGGTAACATGGTAGTTATCATGTACTCAACTCGAGGGTCAGGGCATGACAGATTCTCAAGTACAAAGTGAGTACAATCCCTCTTACCCTTATCTTTTGGCTCACATCTTAATGGCATTACACGATTGGGGATGTACACGACCGAATAAGACCAGTGCACAGTACCCCCAATCTTTCACAAGGTCGAACCGTCAAGCTTCAGATCTTAGAAAGTCCTTGCTACACGTGCCGAGAAGCAGTCTAAGAAGAAAAAACCATTGATCGGTTTCAATGACAAAGATTTAGTAGGGGTCGACCCAGACTAACATGATTCTCTTGTCATCACAGCAAAGATTGGACAGTATGAAGTAAGAAGAATTTTTGTGGAGCAGGGAGTAGTTGCAACTTCCTCCATTATAATGTTTTTCAACAGATGGGGTTCACTCAAACATACCTATAGCCTTATGCTAGACCAATCAAAGGACTCTCAGGTGAATGGATATAACTTGAAGGCACTATTTTGTTTTCCATCACTCTTAAGATTCTGCCCGACCATGCAATGGTTGCAGCGACGTTCAAGGTGGTCAAGCTAACATCACTTTATAACATCATCCTGGGTCAGTCTGGCTTGATTGCCTTGAAGGCATTACTGAGCATGAAGCATATAAAAGTCAAGTTCAAAACTTCTGCCAATATTGGAACACTGTCCTACTACTAGGAATCCCAGGCAAACCTTCTCAAGTAATCTTGTACCTCTATATAATATGATTACTTTTGTAGAACTACTAGTTAAATATCTTATGGCACCTAGTCTTACTACTTGTTGCATTATGATTATCCCACCCATGGCGATTTGCTTTATTAGCCTTTCATAATGAACTAATCATACCGAGCATGTGTTATCGAACACACTCTATCGAACGAACATATCAACAACAAAGGATGTATCTCTCCACTGGATAGGTACAACTTGCTCCATCGAATGAACATATTGACAACAATGGATGCATCTCCCCGCTGCGTCGTTAAGTCTCACTTTGTCATATGAAAATACCGACAACAAAAGATGTATCCCCCTACTGGATAAATATGGCTTACTCTATCAAACAAACGTACCGATAGCATGGGATGTATTTCTCCACTTGGTACGTACAATCCACTCTATCAAAAGAACGTACCAACAATCTCCCCACTAGGTAGCTACGACCCACTCTTCCAAACGAACGTACCAACAACAAGGGATGGGTAGGTACAGCCCACTCTGTCAAATGAACGTACCAACAACAACAGATATATATCCCCACTGGGTAGGCATGGCCCACTATATCTTCCCACTAGGTAGGTATAGCCCAATCTATCAAATGAATATCCTAACAATGAGGGTTGTATCTCCCCATTGGGCAGGTACAACTCAGTCTATCGAGCAAACATACCAATAGCAAGTAATGTATCTCCCCATTAGGTAGGCACGGCCCACTCTCTCTTCAACAAATAATTATCAACTAGAGATGTATCTCCCCAATGGTACTTAACACACGATGAAACATGCTACAAACATAAAATTCTAAACACTTTCTTATGATGAAATAATTGAATTTTTCATTAATCCTCTCGAGCCAAAAGCATACAAAGGAAAATGCTAAATTAAAAGAGAATAGAGATTACAATCAATAAGGAGTAGAAGATTGAAGATTCTGGGACTTTAAATTGACTTGAGGCACATTGACCGTAGCACTCTCGTCCACCGCTTCCAAAGGAACCTCGCCCATGGGAACAATTGCTAGTTCATAGCTGGGCGCTTCGAGTCTAGCCTTATCCATATCCAGGGGCATAGCCCCTAGTAGCCCCGCCCGACAGATAATCTCCTTGGCACACCGAAGGTTTTCACCCCACCTATGCCGAGTACACGTATACTGGTTGATAGTCCTCATGATGGTCTCCACTAGTTCCATTATTTTCCATTCAGTAGCCCTCCAGGTTCGGTCACGTATCTTGACCAATCTCTATGTGGTTAGCAAACATACTTCAAGCTCCCTGGCCTCTACCTCCAACTTTTCACATCTCTTAGAGACCACCTTGCACCGTTGAAGCACCACGACCTACTCAGTTTTTAGCCACTCAACCTTCTGGTTTTGAGCACTTTGAGCGGCCATAGATGCCCTCACCTCTTCGATCTCCCTCTCTCTCTATGATAAAACATCATGCAATTGAGACACCTCTGTACTCATTTCGTCGGTCTGGTGCTTCAGATGATCTATCATCTACTCCCTCCTTAGCCTTCTAAAATGATGGTCAGCGTGAGACGAGAAGGGTTATATATAGAAGTCAGAGACGCAAATAAATTACATTCTAAGGTAGTCTATTGTAAGCCCCAAGAACATAATAGTCTCATTACCCCTTTAAAGAGATAGCTTATTCAACTCCAAATTAGAATGATGAAAATCCACCCATTCCACTATCTTCCTCACCTCGTTGCTATCAACATAACTATAACCATAGTCATTATGGTCCCTTGCTCCTTTTGTCCCCTCCGACCATCAAAGGATGAAACAGGAATGAAAAGAGAGAGGGCAATTCTCCCGAATATCCTTTGTTTGCCCGGTATCAAGTAAACAGCAGAAGAAGAACTCATGTCGAGCCCCCCAATTGTCTTTTGAGGAATACCTTCTAAGCTCTCGATACCTTCTCCCTCTACTCCCTCTCTTCCCTCCTTAGGGTCTTCAGAGAGACAACCCTCAATCTTCTCGTCTCCTTCTCCTTTGTCCCCTTCATCTCCTTCGTTTTCTCTCTCCTCAATATCCTCATTGTCTGCCCTAGCACCTCTCGAGTACTCCACCCAGATTTCCACCGAGCTTCAAACTTGAGGTCCTTGGCCAGGACAGCCCTCGGTGTATCCGAAGGTCCCTACTTTTTGTTCCCTCTCATGACTTCACCCGATGAACTCAACTATTAAACTTTCCTCTTCTTCCATACAAGGGACAAAATAGGAGCAGTATCGGTGCCCACGTCAGACGTGCTCCCTGCTTCAGTGGCTTGGTAGTGTAGGCATAAAATCCTTGTTCAAGAAGTCCACAAAAAAGTATTTGTATATTCAACTCTTGTCAATGGTCTCCTTATGCAAGAACTATCAGTTGGATTCTGGCCTAGTTTGCAAGTAAAACCACCTCTTAGTAGGACCCCCACGAGCATACCTCTTAAAAGAAAACACAAATGCCAAGATGTTGAAATTGAAACAGAGGTGACCAAAGCTCATTAACGATATAACCGCTATCACCAGGTGCCAAGCACCAGGAATTAGTGTCGTCAAAAAATTATTCGAACGGAGCAAAACTTGACCAATATTGCCTGTGTATGGCACTCTCAGTCCATACTTGACAAACTATATATATATCGGAATGTATGTCTTCGATGCCTTATTGGCTCTATCTTTATCAGTGGCCGACAAAAGGACATAATGATCCCCCAACTGCATGTCACTCCAGCTGCCTCATAGTTCCTCCTCTATCATGATACTCCTAATGTTATTAATGCCCAGATAAGCCCACGACGATGAACCCTTCACTATCTCTAGTCTGATTCTTTCTCTTTAAGTATTGCTTGAGAAATTTCAAAAGGATTAACTCATAAACTGTCTTTCCATACAAAAGTAAAGGCCGTCAAAAAGAAAACATGATAGTACATGAACCATTTGGATGCCCCATCTTATAAAGTGTATGAGAGACGATTCATGGGAATTGAAGAAGTCCGTGCTACATTTAAGGTGACATACTAACATCTTTTCAAATTCTTATCCATTTAATACTACTCTTGAAACCCTTCCTACGAAATGATACCAGGAGTCAGGACAAATGATGAAACATGACCCATTATCACAAGACATGAAGTCCTTCGAATCAATAGCCCAATGAACATGGCATACCAAAGCATGCCATCAATATGAGATTTATCTCTCAGACAGGTAAGCACAGCCAACTCTCTTGGTACCTACCAGCTAGACCCTTCTCGATAGCTGCCTGATTGGCTTTTGGATCTCCTTAGTACTCGGTGCCACTGTTTGGCTAACGACAATGTTCACTTCCCCTTAAAATATGAAAATAACCTCATGTGGTTAGGAAGCAAACCTTTGACTATCATCAATAAGGAAAGGAATTCTTGATGATTTGAATTTCCTTACGTAATAGTATTTTAAAGTTTTTGGAATCTCTCACTATGATCACTGTAATCTTGGGACACCTCCATAAGGAAACTAAGTTTTTGATACTCCAAAGGCATACGAAACTCATACATGGAAACTATGTATATATCATTAAGCCTATCAGTCAGGTACGCTCTCTAAATTTACGCATAGCATACAAAGGCATAACAGAACTCTATTTCTGTTTACTTCTCTTTTTGAAAAGCACTCTCTAACTTGAGTGTCAAGAGTCTCTCCCATCAAAATACCCTTCGATGACTTTTTGTAGGTCTCATTAATCAAGATCGATAGATAACCAGTCAACCCATTCAAATCAATAGAGCCATTATCAATGGAGTCAAACCCACCTCCAACAGAAGTGTATTTAGCTGTATGATGAACTAATTATTTGGTTGTTACTAAGTCATGTATAAGCAACCCCAAACCTTAACTTACAAATTCCATCATTAATACATTTTTATTAAGTTGGTGCGTACCAATCCAAATTAGCTAGCCATCTTTTTACCCTTTTATCATACACTTAATTAATTACCCTTGTAGTCTTGTAATTCCTTTTCCATTTTAGATCATGTGATGGTTGATTATTTCATTTTCACTCATCAATCTCATGATCATGATTTGGATACAAACACATATATATTTGTTTGTAAAATAAAGGTAATATAAGTGCATATTGTACATATTGGTCTATATAATTCAATATGTACATATGAATTCAACAACATAATTATATATAAATAATGTATTATTTCTATATAAACCATTGTATTTAAGCATTGTGGAAATAATGTCCAGTGGATTCATGTATGTTTATATAAAGTGTTAAGGAAATTATTATCAAACCTAATGTTTTGATGATAACAAAACCCTACATATGTTACTTACCAAGTGTTAGGTTTTTAAAGCTAAGATTCTATAGAAATTTTCATAAAAACAATAGTAGCATAGAAGCTATTAGCACAGAAGCATCATACTTCTACAGAAGTAATATCTAGAAACTGCAGAATCTAGATAGTTTTGAAGAAAATGCATTTTTATCTCAAATCAAGACCTAGATCAGCAAATAACATGTAGATTGGGTGCTGCACTTAGTCTAGAAACATGCCAAAATGCATTATTTGAGGTTCAGGAAATTGAAGATTTAAATTCAAAATATTTACTTGAGTAAAAGCAAATTTCCAAGAACATGAACTTGATTTTAGGAGATGTTATGCCATCTATAACTTCTTCAATAGTCCACCAAGTTAGAGAGATTGTTGGTGTTTAAATTCAAACATTCACATTGGTAAAAATCAGAAGATATGGTGGAAAAAATCAAGTACAAAGTCAGTTAGTTAACCAAATTTTTACAGTAGTAAAAGTTGGCTAGGAAGCCATCTTTGTAACCTTAAATCTTCTCGATGGTGAACAGCTTTTAAAGGACACTTCCTAAGATTTAAAGTTTATATATAGAGAATATTTAGAATCTTTTATAGAGTCATTTCCAGACTTTGGGAGTGAGATATTAGTTCTGAAAGTAGGCCACTTGGCCAGCCTATGTTATTTGTTATGTAAAGATTGTTTATATCTGTATGTATTGTTAAGTTTCTGAAAGCTTAGGGGGAGTGTCAGGAATATATTGTTGGGTAGATACACTATTTGATTGAGAGCTAAAGCAGAGTGCTTGTTGGACTAAGTTATTCTCAAGGGTAGAGGTGCAAATTGTTAATAAGAGTACATGTACTCAAACTTCTAACTCTCATTGATAGTGGAAAATAGTAGTCACTGGACCTTAGCTTGCTGAGCTAGAAAAATAAACATAAATATAAGACTGAACCACTATAAATCAAGTTTATTTTCTTCTCCCTTACTTTTATTTTTCCTACACATTTGTATACATTTTTAGTCTTAGGAATATTTAGATTAATCGGAGATTAATCTAAAAAAAATTAAAAACTATCAATTTAACACTCCCTCATGATTAACATAGGGACCAATAAGTGATATCAGAGCTACTGCTCTATCTCCAAAATGTATTCACTTTTGAGCTAAAAATCCGATAACATCATACTTAACTTTTGGCCAATCCGCAAATAGAACTCTATACTTTGATGGAATAAATTTTTCTCATTGGAAGTGTAGAATGGAAACCTTTATTCAAGCTACCAACTATGAGGTATGGAAAGTCATAACTCTAGAAATTTAGATGTTAAATACCCTATAGTTATAGATAATGATAAGAGGAAGATTTCAATAAACTCTAGGACATAGCATCTACTCTTATATGCTATTTCTCCCATAGAATTTAACCTTGTTTCTTCCTGTACTATAGTTAAAAATATTTGGGACAAATTATTCATTACTCACGAAGGAACAAACACTATAAAGGAGACAAGAATCAACCTTTTAATGCAGAAATATGAACTCTTTAAAATTCAGTCAAAAGAATTGATAAAAGTCATGTTCAACAGATTCATAACTATCACAAATGAGTTAAATTCACTTGGAAAGACATTTTTAGACGTAGATATTGTCTGAAAAAAATTCTACAAGTTCTTCGTAGAGCTTGGGATGCTAAGAAAATAGCAATCAAGGAAACTCAAGACCTGTCAAAGTTATCTTTAAATGATCTATGAAGAAAGCTAATGGCATGAATTAGAAGTCCATCATTCTACAGAAAATGATGGAAAGAAAAAAATCATTGCATTTCTAGTAAAGGAGGAAGAAGAATCTAAAGAAAAAAAATCCAATAATGGAGAAGTGAACATGTTGACAAAGAGACTATCTAGAATACTCAAAAAGAGATGTAAAAAGTTTAATAAATTTAAAAATACCAATAAATACTAATGTCTCTTGAAACTCAATGATGATGGAGGAAAAAGAAAAAAAAAATGAAGGAAAAGAAAGATGAAACTATCTATTTCAAAGGCAAGAAATCCAGACTATTAAGTATGAATGTCCAATCTTGATGAAGAAACTGCTGAAAATTCGAAAAGAAGGTAAAGGGAATGATGGCAACATGGAGTGATATAAATGAGTCCAATTCAGAATTAGAAAGTTCAGAAAGTACAAAAGAAGCACACTTCTATCTCATAATAAAATCTCAGGTTGATTCTGAAACTGAATTTGATTTTTCTGTAGAAATTAATAAACTATTAAGAGTTGTTTCAAAGCTAAAATGCAAGAATCTAGATTTCGAAAATGAAAAAGATGTTTTGAAACAAACAACCTCAGTTTTGAACTATAAATTAAATGTCATAAAAATAGAAAATATTGCATTAGAAGATGAAATCAGTTGCTTGAAAACAAGGGTAGAAGATTTGTCTATATCCATTAAAAACATCTTCCAAAAATTTAATGAAAGTAATGAAAAATTGACTAAATTTCTTGCAATTCAAAGAAAAGATTTTTCTAAGAGGGGTCTATGCTATCAGAATGAAAATGGATTAGTTCACAAATTAAAAGAACGGTTTTTGCAAAAGAAATAAGAAATGGGCATAATAGAAACACTCAAAATGTAGATTTCAATCGTAGAAACAATGGTCATAGAAACAAAACTTCCAGGGGACAGGAGAAACCACACTTTAATTTCATAGAAATTTCAGAAATTTTTCTAAAAATCAAAAATATGATTTTTCAAATATAAATATAGATATAGGGATAATTTTCAGAAAATAAAAAATAATTTCATACTATTATTGTTATAAATATGGTCATATTCTAAAATTTTGTTTTTAAAGATTGAACGAACTTAGTGAAAAACAAGATAAATGTAATATAGGTACAAGTTTGTTTTCTAGAAGATCAAAGCTTGCTGGGATTTCTAAGAACAGATGATGTTTTACTTTATTTGCACCTATAGTTATGTTAGAAGGAACTAGATTACTTTTAGTCTATGCATACTTTAGAAATTTTAAATCATTTCAAATGGATGTAAAAACTCCATTTTGAATGGAATGGATATATAAAAGAGGATGTGTATGTTAGTCAACCCCCTAGATTTGAAGAATTTAATAAAGAAAATTATATTTAAAAATTACAAAATGTATTATATGATTTTAAACAAACACTTAGAGCATGGTTTGAGAGGTTAAATGATTTTCTGGTGAAAAATAATTTTAAAAAAGAAAATATTGATACTACTTTATTTATTAAATATGTTGATAATGATATTTTAGTTATACAAATTTATATTGATGATATTATTTTTTATACTACTAATAAATGCTTATATGATGATTTTAGTAATATAATGAAAAGTGAATTTGAAATATATATGTTGAGTGAATTGAATTTTTTTTATTTACAAATTTAATAGACATTCGAAGAAATTTTTTTAAGTGAAGAAAATATGCAAAAGAATTAATTAAGAAATTTGATATAAAAAATTCAAAACATGTTAGTACTCCAATGTCTACCTCTATTAAGTTAGATTTAGATAGAAAAGAGAAAAATATAAATGAAAAACTTTATAGAAATATGATAAGGTTTTTGTTATATTTGACATTTTCACGTCCCGATATTTTATATAATGTTTGTTTGTATGTTAGGTTCCAAAATAAACCCAAAGAATCATACTTAAAAGTTATAAAAAAAAAAATTAAAATATGTATCAAGTACCTATAATTTATGAATTTGGTATCCAAAAAATTCAAATTTTGAATAAATTGGATATTCAAATACCAACTATGCTAGATACAAAATTGATCGAAAAATTAACTCAAGTACTTGTCAATTTTTAGGAAATAAGATTGTGAGTTGAGTGTCTAAAAAGCAAAATTCAGTTACTTTATCCATATCCAAGTCGGAATATGTGTTAATAGGAATTGTTATACTCAAATCTTATAGTTAAAATAACAATTAAAAGATTCTGGTTTGGATTTTAAAAATATTTTGATAAAATATGATAAAACAAGAACAACATATCGAGTAAAAAATCTCATAAATCATTTAAGGTCTAAATACATAAAAATTAGATACTTTTTTTATAAGAGATCATATTTTGAATGGAAATATTATTTCAGAATATGTTGATACTAAAAATCAATTGGTGGTTATTTTTATAAAACCCTTACATAGAGAAAGGTTTAAGTTCATTAGGATTGAAGTTGGATTTTGTTTCCCCTTTAAGAGAGAGAGAGAAAAAAAAACTATATTTTCATGATTCGATGAATGTCATTAATTTTGAAGTCCGAATTCAAACTTTCTTATTTTTGATAAAACAAAAAGGGAAAGATATATATATATATATATATATATATAATTGCATAACAAATTATGTACATATTAAGAAAAAGATAACAAAATATTCATATGTTCGCTAATAGAGGGGGAATATAATTTTGAGCATTCATAAGCAAATTTTTTCAATTTTTTATGATTTTGTTGTCATAAAAAAGTGGACAATTGTTAAGAAAATTGTTGTCGAGGCATAATATTTTAGTGATAACAAAATGCTATATATGTTACTAATCAAATTATAAAGTGTGCAGATTTTTAAAACTGAGGTTTTATAGAAATTTTCATAAAAACGATAGTAACATAGAAGCAGTTCTCGTAAAAATATCATGCTTCTTCAGAAGCAGTATCTAGAAACTACAGAATCTGGACAGTTTTGAAATAAATGCATTTTTATCTCAAATCAAGACCCAAGTTAGCAGATTTCATGTAGATTGAGTACTACACTTATTCTAAAAGCATGCTAAAATGCATTATCTAATGTTCAAGAAATTAAAATTTTAAATTCAAAATATTTACTTTAGAAAAAACAAATTTCCAAGAACAAGAACCTGACTTTTAGGAGATGTTTTGTCATCTATAACTTCTCCAACAATCCACTATTTTCAAATTTGAAAATATCAAGGTAAAGAGGAATTATTGGTGTTTAAATTCAAACATTTACGGTGTAAAAAGCAGAAAATGTGATGGAAAAAAATTGAGCACAAAGTTAGCTACTTAATCAGATTTTTATAGCAGTAAAAGTTGGCTGGGAAGCCATTTTTGCCGTCTTAAATCTTCTCGATGGTGGACGGTTTTTAAAGGACACTTCTTGGAATTTAAAGTTCAATATACAGAGAATATTCAGCATCTTTTACAGAGTCATTCGACACTATAGAAGTGAGATATTAGTTCTAAAAGTAGAGTACTTGACCAGCTTGTGTTGTTTGTTTTGCATAGATTGTTTGTCTGTATGCGCTGTTAAGTTTCAGAACGCTTGGGGAGAGTGTGTAGAACATTTTGTTGGGTAGATACACTTGTTAAGTGAGAGTTAAGCAAAATGCTTGTTGAACTAAGTCATCTTCAAGGTTGGAGGTGCAAATTGTCAACAAGAGTTGATTTACTTAAACTTGTAACTCTCATTGATAATAGAAATTAACAGTTGTTGGACCCTAACTTGCTGAGTTAGAAGAGTAGATATAGATACAAAACTGAACCACTATAAATTGGGCTTGTTTTTTTCTCCCTTACTTTTATTTTTCCTACAAATTTACACACAATTTCAATGTTAGGAATATTTAGATTAATCGAAGACTAATGTGAAAAATTTGAAGATAATCAATTCATCTCCTTTCTTGATTGCCATAGGGACAAACATAAAGAATTTTACTTAATGTTATATGTGTTAATACTTAAGAAATATTGTATGAATGATTAACTGATAAGGTGACATTAGTTTATATAAATGTTGTATGAATATGATTAACATACATATGTATATTGGTTTAATATTCTCTTTGCATATTTATAATACTCATTTACTATATATATGTATATATATATATATTTATATATATATTTTTTTCTCTTTTGATTAACGTATTTACATATATACAAAAGGAATGCTAAGTTACATATAGTTCATTTCACTCATTATATAGTAAATTCATTATTTAAATAACAAATATTACTTTTTTTCGTTCATTTCATTCCTTTATGTTGATAACTCATCTTTGCTTTGGTGTATTAGTACCTCTATTTTTGGTTTTGTATATGACTAATCTTTAACTCTGATATATTCTTTTTGATGATATTCATATGTTTGTTATATTTCATATTTACTTATGTCTTACTTGTTTCAAACTTTTAATTCTTGTGATAAAAATATATGTAAACATGTTCTAGGGAAGAGTAAAACCAAAAGGGATCAGAATTGTCCAAACATCCCAAAAAGCACCATGGGCAACTCTTGATGAGTGCCCGAATGTAGAAAAAACCACTACTTTGCATGGAGCTACTTTGGTAATGTAGCAATATTTATTATTATTTAAAAGCAAATTGAGTTAGGTCATTCATTAATATATTATCTCATATTTTACAATTATGATATTCAAAGTACCCGTAGAAGAGGGAAGACCCCACGTAAGGGTATATGGGATATCAGATCGCAACGAATCGTAATGTCCTTCAATTTTGACCTACAACCCATTGGACAAGAATCGCTGATACTATTAAGTTTTTGTGTTCTTGTGATTAAGTGTTTGCGATTTTGTCCCCATAGTCATAGGGATTGGTGTAGTATCCGTGCAACATCAAAGGAACAAATGAAAACCTTCGTAAAGGTACTTTTTAGAATTGTTTTATAGTTGTTGCAACATATTTTAATTCAAGTGTTTTCTTTTATAGTAAAAATTTATATTTGAAACAGAAAATGAAGGTGGTGCTGATACATTTGTCCTCAAATCAATTTTAATAAAATTTAATGATTATAGGTATACTCTTAAATAGGGGTGAACGCTATTTAATTAAAATCAAAAAACTGTTTTCTCTTAACCACTTTTTATATTTCTAGTGGTTTATTTAGTTTTTAGTCTCAGTTTTGGATAAATTAAAATTTAATCTGATTATTTAAATGGTTATCAATTTTAACAATTTTTATTTAGAACAAACTGAATAAAATAAACTAATTAAGAATATATACTTTTAAATAATTTTTATTTATGTAAATATTAATATAATATTATAATTAAAAGTTAAAAGAGAAAAAATATTATAACTAAAAAAAATCATAAAAGAGATGATATAATATTATAATTAAAAGTTAAAAAAGAAAAACACATTAAAGGCTATTTTACTAAATTATAATATAATGTTTTTTATTTTTTTATTTTATAAACTACTTGTAGATTAATATAGTTAGTTTAAAAGTTTTGTATTTTTCCATTTTGTTTGAAATTTAAATTTAAAAATTTTTTGATTGAAATTTAATAAATTATAATTATTAGTAAATTTTGTCACGTATTGATGTAAATGATATAGAATGTATGATTATTTAAATCTCTTATAGAGATTTTAATAATTCGGTTAGTTTAAATAATCGAACCAAATTAATCATCTAATCTGGTCAAATCAAATTGTCGATTTTTGGTCTATTAAGTTTGATGGTTATAGTTTGGCCGAATGCTCACATCTACTATTAAAAATAATATTATGGCAAGAACAAGTTGCAGAGTTTTTAGGAAATGTCCAGAGGATCACAACCCTTATAAATGGGTATTCCAAGGTATGGAAATGTATTAACATATTTAGAGAGATAACATTTTGTTTTATTTTATATTATTACCATAATAATTCAAAATATCTTACAGAAGAAATTGGAAGCAAGGAATAGAGCCAATTGCATCAAATGTAAACGCACACTTGTGGCTCTAAGTCATTTGCAAGATGAGCAAGGGAATTGTAATTATTATGTATACTGGTTATGTATTTATTAGTATTTTTTTAGTTACTAATAATTTACCTTTAGGATTTAGAAAGAGGGCACAACCCCCAATAGAATTAAATTTTACAAAACTACCCATAAAATGAAGGATCGATTCATATGTGAACTTAAAATTTACTAGTATGATGATAATTTATCTGAACTTTAGATATCACTTTATAGTTAGCGTTTGTGCTGATATTTCTATGATAATTTGAGCTAATATTTCTAGCTAGGTAAAGTGAGAGGAAAAGTGATAAAGCTAACACTTGACAACTCTAATGGAATATCATCATCTTTTCATACAAATGATAGCTCTAACAAAGAGTTAACCAAAATACAGTGTCAACCGAAGAAAACAAAAGAAAATTTTAAAAAGTTCTTCGAAATGATTACATTAGCATTTTCACATCTACAGGTACTTCCTCAGATGTTGGAAGAGGTAACAAACTAACTTTTGATCTTTCTATAATATGAATTACACTATATGATATTTTATAATTCTTTTAATTATAAATATATTATTTTTATAGGATGATAATAGTACGTCTAGTGAAAGTCGTGACTCTCCATCTGCACAAGGGGTGGTCATATGTCTTGACACAAAGGAATGTGATTGTATATTGTATGTAATGGGTTGATTGTTAATGAATTCTTTATTTTTGTGATTCACAGATGGTGTATACGCTATGTTTACACTTGATGGATAGTTAGAGTTATGTATGGATGGTTGTTTGTTTGTTTGAAATTTTGTTAATGAGTTGTTTGGTATTTGTAGTTCATGATTATTTCTTTGCGATTTAAAATATTGTTGATGGATATTTTGATGGATTAAGTATGAAATTTAAAGTTACAGTATAAATGTTAGTTGATGTATGTTTGATATTATTGTTGATGGATATTTAATAAATAGCTTTTGAAACAGATTTTTGGTAATAAATGTAAAATAATCTTAACCTTAAAATAAAATATAACTCTTTTTGGATGTTTTTACACAAAAACGTCAGTAAGTACATATGTCTTGACGTTTCACTCGATCGACACGTCAGATAATTCCAATAATTTGACTACATTTTTGTCATGCAAGGGAAATATGCAAGTATTTCTCGACGTTTATTTACAAATGTCAAAAAAATTCCAATCCTTTTTTTCTCCAATGTTTTGCCGGCATTTCTTCTTTTGTCACTACATCATTTAGTGAGAGTTATAAAATATCGAGAATGGTAAAAATATATATATATATATATATATATATATGAAAGTCAGGAAAAATATTGTTTTGTAGTTTTCTTTTCCTTCCAACTTCCAAAATGTTCATCAAATACCTCCTTTTTTTTTTCTTTTTTTTTTTTTTTTTTTTACAGGCATTGAACTCTATGTTCATGAAATCTAACTAATGACATTGCGCATTTGCTAGATCAAGATTGTCGTCTCAAGGTGTATTGCATGTTGCCAACAGATAAAATTACGCAAATTTTGAGGCTAAATTTAAGGATTATCAAATACGTGAAAGCTCTGGATAGAATAAGTGTTACTTCTTGTAGGCTTTGAATTTAATTCCTCTTTGTTGTCAAAAGATTAAAAAAAAAAAGAAAAAATCACCTCCATTCACATTGAACTCCGAATATTTTTATAAATTTTCACACGCCAGTTTATTTACATTGCTTTAACGCCATTAAAAATTTAAAAAAAAAATTCAACATGTCTTTGATATCATATTAAAGAAGAAAAATAATAATAAGAATATTAACTCTGATATTTTATTGTTTCAATGAAATATTACAATATATTAGATTTATATACACAACAATAATAACAATAATTTGAACCTTAATTCCATTGACAAATAAATATATGATAAATGAAAATATATAGAGTTAAAATTTAAAAAAAATAAAGAAAATAACACTACAAAATGAAAACAAAAAAAAAAGAAAAAAAATTATTAATGACAAAAGAAATTATTTAACTTGTTCGAATTCTCGTACGCCATACATTTTTATCTAAAATCATTTTCTCAACTAAATTTTTAACTATCATATCTTTACGAATAATTTGGATCCAGATTTTTAACGATATACTCCGACGTTTCACAAATCTCGTATATTTAAATTTTTTATTCTCCTAATTGATTCATTTTTTGTTTTTCGTTGCACATGCTCAAACCATTTCAGACTATATTCTCACATTTTATCAACAATTGAACTCCCTCCCAAATTTGTTCATATATCTCTTCGTTCTAAATTTTATTTTTTCTAATTTTACCACACATCCATTTGAACATTCTCATTTTAGTTACAACTATTTTTTACTCTTATTGTTATTTAATGGCCCAATACTTAGTCTATATAATAATCCAGGTCTTATTACGGTTCTATAAAACTTTACCTTCAAATGCAATGGTATCACACGAATTTTTATTTTCATTGTCCAAAAAATATTCATTATTTGTATTTTTAATACTGAATTCTCATCATTTATCAACTAGAGACATCTAAATACTCACTCCATTAATCAATATTTTCTTTTTATTTTCATTTTAAAATATCTATTCAAATAATTAATGCATAAACTTAAACTTGGGTATAAGTATAGAAAATTGAATGTATGAATTTAAAAAATAGGTATTTAGAACGTTTATTTGAATGTAATTTAGCGGTACGATTGACTTCGTCGTAATTGTTATTTAGTTTCAACATTATAACTTTAATATTATAAGAATAGAAAATATCTATTCAAATAATTAATGCATAAACTTAAATTTGGGTATAAGAATAGAAAATTGAATGTATGAATTTAAAAAATGGGTATTTAGAATGTTTATTTGAATGTAATTTAGCGGTACGATTGACTTCATCTTAATCGTCATCGAATCATTTCGAATATTATAATTTTATCATATATATATATAAATTCAAAAAAATATTTAAATATTTATGAATATTTAAAAACTACTCAAATAGACCTACAAAATATTCATCACATATGAGCTTTAGTTTAACTATTTTCAAAATTATCCCTTAAAACTATACGAGCTTTAAATTTTTATGAATATGTTAGAATATTTATAGCATAAAATATTTATTTTTTATTTATTAATATTTTATAATTATTTATGATAGTATTTATTTTATATATTATTTATGATATGTTAATATCAATTGTCTTTTATTGTTATTTCATTAAGTGATAAAACAAGGAAAAAAGCTTTTTTAAGTAAAATTTGCAAGCAATTTCTCACTTAAATTTTAAAAATCTTAGTTTTTATTTTAGTTTATAAGCTAAAAATAAGAAATTTTAGGGGGATAAAAAGTTAGGCCAAACATGTTCAAGATACGGAACATTAGAAAATTCCTAATATGAATGAATGCAATTTTAATAAAAATTTTTAACTTGCAATTTTTTATGTAATAAATTAGGCCGAAAAGAAATCCAAACACTAAGTTTTTTCTTTTTTTTTTTTATATAAATTCGAACACTAAGTTTATACATAAAGTTGGGGTTATTTATATATTTATTTATTTATTTTGTAGCAAAGCCAAGACACATGAGACAGAGCGAAGAGGTTGGGACAACTATAGTTGTGGGTGTTGGCATAAGGAGGGTCAATCTCACTATGGTTCGGTTTTAAATTGAGACAATTTGTATTTGATTTTTAGTATTTTGATACACGTTGGTCACGGGGTAGTAATTATGATTAAAATTTGAATTTCAATATTTATAGGTTTGGTTA
Source organism: Dillenia turbinata (assembly GCA_037126225.1). NCBI lineage: Eukaryota > Viridiplantae > Streptophyta > Magnoliopsida > Dilleniales > Dilleniaceae > Dillenia > Dillenia turbinata. Next base: position 6,517,902 of record JBAMMX010000012.1, read on the forward strand.
TTTCATTGCTCAATTTCAATTTCAATATTTATAGCTTAATTTTCTCGTTGTTGAAAGAAACTTAGCTTCACTCATGCCAATTTTGTTCATATGGCCTCCAAGAATCCATAAAGATGACTACTAATTGTCTTCATCATTCAAAGCTGTTTTCCATGATTGAATTGAACCCCCCCCCCCCCAGTCAAGAGGACTTCAATCAAATAAGCAATGAGCAATGAGAAGAAAATGAGAGCAAAAATAGTGAAGGAATAACTTGATACCTGCGAGAAAGTGTGATGTTAGGTTGACATCCTAAGAATGCAAGATGTTTCTGTACATGTTATGTGTGATGCAATGCATACATAAAACTTGTGCATGCTCATACACCATCTTATACACAAATCTCAAGTGGCTTACTTGCATGAAATGTTGCCCATTTGGGGAAACTCCCCCTTGATTGCACGCTAACAAAGCGTTTCTCACAAAATTGATTAGAACAGTTGATGTAAGGTAAGCCTTTAATGATTTTTTTTTTTTTTTTTTTTGTGGAAACTAGATTAAAACCATCAAAATGAAGGTGTCTAAACTTTAAGTGCCATAACCATGAAATATCTTCCATACAAATGTTGAAACATTTCGCATCAACATGATTGATATTTAACACAAATATCATATTACTCATTTTGATATGGGCAAGAAGACCACTCATATCTCTTAAATAAAGATTTCTATCTTTCATTCAAATATTGAAACCTTTCTCTAAAAGTTAGCTCGAATCCAATATATTAATTGTCATAACTGGATAGTGCACATTAGAATTGAACCAATGGCTACCATATTTTAATTGGATGAAAATAATACCTTTGCTCTTAATGAATAATTTGAAGAGCCACCAAATGAAACTTCCACTTTCACCTATTCATCCAACTCTACGAACATATCTTTGTGGAACACATATCATTGCATGCTTCGGTATCCAACTACCAAAGATTTTTCTTCCCATAATCATCTTCCCTACATGCAAGAGAATTAAATCTCTCTTCTTGACTTTTTGCATAAATGGCTGTATTTTGTACTCAATTAGAACTATTAATCCAGCATTGAGAAGAATAATCATCAATTTTTTTTTTCAATTAAAGCAATGAATTTTTACTACAAAAAATATGGCTTTAGTGACTAGAAATTTAGTGACGCCCAAAATTCTGATCACTAATAGTAGTCTTTGGTGACGAAAAACAATTCGTCAATATATTTTGATTATCATGTAGGTTTTAGTGACTGCGTATGAAAAAGTGATTATTAAGTGATCACTAAATAGCATGGCGGTAAAAAGTCTATCAATTTGAACACCATTAGTGATCAAATTCGGTGACGATAATTTTTTTGTCACTAAAATTTGGTCACTTCATGGCACAAAAAAAAAAAAATGACCCTTGGTGACGTTTAGTGACAACTATTTTTGGTCACTAAAGTTGTGGACAATTCTTGTGATTTTTAGTGATGACAGTGGTTGTCACTAAATGTGTATAATTGTCATCATTAAAAGAGTTGTGATAAATCCACAATGGATGACAAAACAAAATTCAAGCTACATTTAATTATCCTTGAAGCTATAACAATTAGATGGTCCAAAGACCGACCCAACCACACCGTTAGGCCTTGGCTTGGACCGGTCTGAAGATCGGCCCAATCGCATGGCTGATTCAAACTACTAGTGCTGGCGTAAGCCACGATCAGCAGTGGTTCACGCGGGACTACCTATCCCAGCACCTGAGGCTAGGATTGGCTGATCGCCTGAACCGCCAACCGCAGGTGGTAGTTTAGGCCACCGGTGCCAGGGAGACCTCCGGATGCCAGCACCAGCGGCTGCAAACGGCTGGCCACAAGCATCGGTTCAGGCGGCCGATGGTTCCTGCTAGTTCTAGTCTAACCACCGGTCCACTTTTAGTGACTACTTTTTTGTTACCAAATGTTGTCATTAAATGCTTTGACTAAGCTATTTCTAGTGACCCCTTGTACCTTTTAGTAACCAACCTAATGACGATCTTTTTAGTCACTAATTTGGTGATGAAAAAAATTTTGATCACTAAAGTTGACCCATTAATGACGACTTTTTGCACTCTATCACTAATAATCTTTAGTGACGGAACTTTAGTGACCACTGAGTGATGACACTTTTTTGTCACTAACATGCTTTAGTGACGATATTTGGACCTTTAGTGACCAAAATGCCTCCGTCACTAAAGGACATTTTTTTTGTAGTGATTTTTCTCCTTGTCCATGACCATATTTGTGGCCCTATCCTCTACCGAAACCTCTGCCTCAACCTCATCCTCAATCACGACTTGAACTTCCTTTTTCTTCTTCCAGCAAAACCCTGGCTTAAAATTCTTACACCAAGGATTTTTCATTTTTCCTTTCAAACATTTGTTCATGGGCTTGTAAGGAACCCACGAGTTCATCAATTGTTATTGTCTCCAAATCTAATGACTACTCAATAACTACCACAATATAGTCTAATTTGACATCTAGAGAATGTAGAATTTTTTCTACCACTCTAGTGTCATCAATTTTGTCATGCCCTGACCCTCCCGTCAAGCACGTAACAACTGCCGCATTATCCCGAGACACGTGTGAACCTCACACGTATCTCAAGGTACCATGAGACTTTTCGATATCCAAATCATTTTATAAATAAATTTTAAGATAATCATAAACTATCTCGGCCATTCCAGCAGTTTTCAAATATTCTCATAAATTTACAAACTCAAATTGTATTTCAAAATTCACAAGATTTACCAAATGTCCCAATAAACCAATTTATATATTGCAAAATAAAGTTCCACATTGTAAAAGTAAGGATTTTAACAATACTTGCCCAAGGAGAAATCAAGCAAGTATCAATTAAATCCAAATATAGAGAGATGTACAAAATTTCCATTCCATGGTTCATATAACTTAGATCCCAAAAATAATCTCATAACTTTCACCTATTAAGGTTTAGCAAAAATGACTTCTTCGTCTGGCTCTAGATGATATCTACATCTCCAATCTATGCTTCCTAAAAATAATTTAGAAAGGGAGGAGTGAGTATTAAAAATAATCAGTGAATGGAGTACAATGGCATGATAAATATGAATGAGGGGTGAGGGTGGTGGTGGTGGTGGTGGTGGTGCCAAATATCAATGTCAAAATTTATTTCAATGTGACAAACAAAACCATTTATGTAAAATGGAATTCATATCAAATTCACCATGACCATATAATCCAATAAATAACCAAATTAATTTTCATTCCAATAATTCTGATGTTTGTCAAAACCATTTTCTCACCAATGGCCATTGTTAGAATCCGTTAAGAGGTTTTTCACAAATTTACATAAAATGCCTTTCACCTTGATGATGGCCCGACCAATGGTCTAGTTCGTGGAAGACTTAGATTATGGTCTTTTTCCCACCACCATGTTATCAAATTCAATTCATCATTTAAATCATGCTCATTCGCAGGATATAGCAAAATTCACAGACTACAATAAATGTTCAAATATAACATGGTACAAATAATTCAATGAATAATTTAAGAATCATGGATTTATTATAATTTAATTTTTTGATACACCACAATCGCAAAGCAATTGTAAATTCATTTCGAAATTCATTTCATAAATCATTATTTAAAACAATTACTCATTCACATACAATGTAGTCATCCACTCACCTCTTGGTAGGATGTTCACTCCCAATTCCATAATTTTAATCTAATGCAATCCCTTTTCAAGTTCCTATTGGTTATCCTAAATCAATAATTACAAATTCAATGTTAAATTATGTTTAATTTTAGGGTTTATGAATTTTTTCTAATTTAACATAAACCCTAATTTCTCCATTCCATGAATATATGTTCTAATTCCACCATTTGCATGTAGTTTGTATCAACATAAATTCTTATTTACCATTTTCCCCCAAATTTCTATCAATTTCAAACCCTAACTCTATAACCCAAATTTTAAATTCCTCAAATCACAACAATAAATTCCAATACCTCAATAAGAAATTAAATCTAAGTTTAAAAGCTAGAAATTATCTCAATTTTGAGGTTTGATTGAATTTTATGCGTAGAATTGCAAAAACCTTAAATTTTTCCCTTCATAGAGCAAGTCTAAATTCTTCCATTTAATCCTTCTTCTCCCAAGTTGAGTGAGTTTAAATGGAAGGGAAACTGATTGCTAAGAGGGAATGAATAGGGGTGTGTGTGTGTGAGAAGGAAAAAGAATGCACAAAGAGGAGAGAGCTGTCGAGAGCAATGAACAAGGGAAGAGAGAAATGAATTAAGGCTCACTTGATACCTAATATTAATGGATTTATCAATTACTATCTTACCCCTTGTGATTCAAGGGTTTGGGTTGGGGTTAGTTGTCAAATTTGATCATTTTGCACCTCAATATATTGGAGCTAAATGGATAGGGCAACTCACAAAAAGTGCAAAGCGACCCATGCTTCATTTTATACATGGCCGTCTTACTTATTGGGCAAGGCGACTTGTTCTTGGTTCTCGAGAGGCTCAAGACAACTCAAACATAGGTTGGAACGACCCATGTTCAAAATTTTCTAAGTCTTGGGTCGACCCAAGGTTTGGCAAGATGACCCAAGAAGGTAAGTCCTCATAAATTCTTACACTACTGACCACCCGGGACGATCGAATATCTTGTGTAGGGGCGACCCAAACGTATCAAGGTGCAAAGAACCCTTCTGTACACTCACAAGGCACCCCATCTTTAGCCTAGGACGTCCCAAAATCCCACACAAGTCGTCCTATATCTGCAATGCACACTCCCAGGGTGACCCAACAAAACACGAGATGTCCCATTCCTCCACAATTCACAGTATGGGTTGACCCAACCAAAGGCATAGAATGACCCAGCTCAACCAAGTCTCTGAACCTTGTGTCCAAAATCCCTTTGGGTCATCCCCTTTAGTGCTAGGGCGACCCATCTCCTCAATCCTTACTGTTGGGGCGTCTCATGCTCTACACAAGGTGACCCATCCTCTTTGTAATTCACTCATAAGCCAACCCATCATGCAATGAGACGTCTCATCCTTCCAATTTCTAACCTACAAGCCTACCCAACTTCCCTTTGAGTCGCCCTACTACTCACAACATCCATATTCATAAGCCAACCCAAGCAAATTATAGGACAACCCAACACTCTTTAACCCTTTCACAAACCAACCCAAGGAAATTGTAGGACAACCCAACATCCCTTATTCCTACAAAAATCCAAGGTCTTGCTTCCAATGTGTTTTCATCTCATGCATTTATGATTTTTCCCATAAAGACATTGCACCATTAAGCCAACTAACACCTTATGACTTATGTGGCTAAATAAATTAAAAATCCCAACACTTAGTAATTATATGAGAAAATAAATTAAGAAATTCAAATATCAAATTTTTTGGCATTACATATAAAAATCTAAAATTGATTACTATCGCTTTCTCCCGATATTTTATAATAAAAATCAAAAATTAAATAAAAATTTTCTAATATCGAATTTTTCAGTACTACAAATTTTCTCACCGTTTCTTCTTAATTGATTGACTATGACCAAGTATAAAACATATTTGGATTTTTTTCATATATATAAAGCTTCAAACTCTCTGCAAAAGGTTTGAAGGCGAACATTTTTCATCTTTTTAACTCCTTTTTGAACATTTTTGAGTATATACCAAATTTGTTTAGAGGAGGTTGCCACCACAACTTTCTCAAAGTCGGATTAATCAATGGTTTGATAGATAAAGTACAAAGCCTTTTTGTCCTTCTTACGACTTTCTTTTAACACCTCCCTTTGTTGATCAGACAGAGTTGCACCTTTTCTGGGTTATTCGTACCCACCTTTTACAATATCCCATACTCCAATTTTCATAATTAGTTTTGGTAAGATGAGAAAAGGTGGATTATAAAAGTCTATTAGTTGACATAACTTTGGTACCACAATGGAAGGGATAAAAGAACATGGAGAGGATATTGTATGTTTGCAGAGACTAAGAAAATTCAAATAGTTTGTGTTATATTTTCAAAATGATCTCATCGCTTATATAGACCCCAAGAGAATCTAAAATTATAGTAAATCACCAAATATGAAGTTTGTCATTTTCCAATGGTTATCTCCTTAATATAAAATAATCTTGTTGTAAAATATGCCCATGAGGGGTTTTTTACCGCAAGTTAAATCAAATTAAAATTTATTTAAATTTTAAACTAAGAATAATGGATTGTTAACCCATTATTCCCAAAACTTCCAATAACTGCCCATGGATCTGTCCCTCTCTCTGAATACATCCAGAGTGTGTTAACGATTCAATTAGTGAATTTTGAACGAACTATTCTCTTTATACATTGTTGAGAAAGAGAGATTGAGGAAGATACATTATGAGAAATCCCTAAAATTCTTATCCTATTTATTTTTGTGAAATAATTTTATTTTCCACGCTTTCGTACCATAGAATAAATCTAACAAACCTTTTGTTTATCCCTTTATAATTCCATTTATACTCCTATTTATGTATTTCTTTGAGCGATCATTCATGTTCATACACTGAATATATTTTTGTATTGTTTGTGCTTCACATGTGACAACTACAATTGAGTTCATTCACCAGACAATTAATAGGTGTGACCCAAGTGTCAATGTGACATGCATGAAGCAAGTAGCCTGGGAACGAGCTATTGTGGAGGAGAAGCTATAGGTTGAAGCTCTAAGAAAGAAGTATGCTAATGGTGTAAAGCTATTAAATCATTGACCAATTTCAAATAGAATAGCAATTGTTTCTAACCTCAGATTCCCTCAGTTCATCTGAACCTCATGTGAAAACAGAGGGGAAAAATCACATCTATTCCCAATGTTTGGCATGCCTGAGAAAGATCATCTCCAATTATTACCATTTCTGAAACGCAAGTAGGAACTTAAAAGAGCCTCTGTATTTTGCAATATTAAGAGCTACTAGAAGCTACGTTTCAAAAGCCGCAGGATCACACCATCTATTTTCCCATAAGAAAACTGTTGTACTGTCCCCAACCTGAACTCCACACTGTAAAATAACTCCCCAGAGCCATAAGGCCCATAAATTAATTAAAGATAAAGCCATTTTGCTGTAATATATGAGTGAGAATAGTGAGTCCTCCGAAAGATTAAAAATAATGGAAGAAAATATAGGTGAAAGATAACCAGTGGGTTCCAGTCAGTTTTTCCATTTATAAGTGCTACTCGATGTCACCCCAAATTGAATTGAATACATTTTCTTGCTATGAAAGTTATTATGTAACTTTTTATTTGATTTTAAAAATATTCGATTTTATTTGTTTTCATATTTACAATAATTATTTCTATATTTGAAATAAGTTTTTTATATAAACCCAATATATTGAAATATTTGATTATAATAACAAAGTACTAGTGTCACGTCAAGACTCTTCCGTCGAGTACATAACAACCGTAGTGTTATCTCGGCATACGGGCATGACCTCTCCTATACCGGGATAGCGCAAGACATTCCAATTGTATAATAAATTTTCCAAAACATAAAACCCATTAAAATAAGAAATCATATAAACAATACATATATAAAGAGTCCATCCAGCCTATCCCGGTACATACAAACATATATCAGCACACATTTGGAAAGGGGGTTCCTATACATGCATGCATGCAGTATGGTCATCCCAGCCAATCCAGAGTTCACAGTACAAATAAAGTATTTTCTAGAGATATTTCAAAATCAAAATGGATAAAATCTCAAATCATAGTCGTAGGGATTTTACTAATACTTACTTGGAGAAAACAAGCCAACATCAATAAAATGCAAATGGCATGAGATGTACAGAATTTCATAAAAACTAAAAGAAAGTATCGAAATTCAACATTAAAATCCAAATGTCCCAGTACAAGATAAAACATTTTCAAAAAATAGTTCAATAAAAATAATGAATTCACAAATCATAATCGTTAGATTTTACTAATACTTGTCAAAGAACTCAACCAGTATCAGTAAAATCCGCATGGTATGAGATGTACAGAACTTCATTTCCATAGATCTACGATCTACAACTCTCAAAAATCCTACACTACTAAATACCTATGCAAATCAGCGAAATATCCTTCGCAAGCTCCAACGTCCAGTCTCCGAACTAAGTATTCTCTGAAAAATGTAGAAAGAGTTGTGAGTATTGAAAATACTCAGTGAGTGGAATACAATGGTGTGATTGTGTCCATAAATGAGGGGTGAATGTGGGGCAGTCAAAACATATCTCATAAATAACACTTTATATATGTAAAAATATTTCAATAACTCAAACAATTCGCAAAATATGCATCCACAGTGAATGCATTCATACTTCACAATCCAATTCTGATATCCTACAATCATAAAACAATTTATATAAAACAGGTAAAAATCTTTCAAAATTATTTATAAAAACAAATTTTAAAACAAGTTACTCATTTAAGAACACAATGAACCATCTACTCACCTCTAGAGAGGGTGTTCACCCTCAATTCATCAATCTAATCCGAATTGATTCCTTTCAAGTCTCTAAAAGGTTAACTCAAACCAATCATCACAATTTATTATCAAATAAGATCTCATCAAAGGGTTTTCAAATTTTTTTTCTAATTTCATATAGCCTCAATTTGTATATCCACAACTTCTAGACTCTCTTTTCATCAACCTAACATTATTTGCCTCTCCAATGAATTTTAATTCCCAATATTTCTAAACTTGCCCAATTTTCTTCCGAATTTATATAATTATAATATTTTTCATGCATATTTTAAATCAAACTCTAAGGTAAGCTTTTCTAATCAACCTAACAAGATTTTATTATCCTCTAACATGTCTTCTCATACTAGACAACCTAATTTCCTATAAAAGTTTAGACTTAATTCTAATAATCACAAATAGAACTTCATCAATGCATCTTATTCAAATTCTACACATTTTCAGAACATATACAAAGCTCTCGTCCTAAATTCAGCCTAAATTCATTCAATATTGAAGGGATTAGAAATTCCCTCACCTAGGGTTTTCACAGCTCGCAGACCTAACTTCCGTTCACCTACAACTCAGTTCGGAATCCTACAATGCTTCCAAATCGAAGCAAAGTTCAGAAATTTAAACTTAATCACTATGAAAATCAAAACCCTAGAGCTATAGGTTAGAACTTTCACCCTTACCTACGTAGGAGATGAGTGGAGGTAGCATAGGGTGTTCGAAGGATCCACTGGGCGCCGGTTTGGGGCTTCAGCAAAAGGGAAGTGCTCACAGTGAGCACTGAGCGAGCGAGCAAAGTAGGGAGAGTGTGAGAGCTCTGTTGTCGCGTGTGGGAGAGAGGAAGAGAGAGTTCTGTTCACGCGTGAAAGAGAGAGAAAACAAAGAGAGAAACAGAGAGAGAAGGAGGAGGGCGGCCGTGTGCGGCGGAGCTCACCGGTGAGTGAGGGAGACACGGTGGAGGGAGGTGGAGAGTGAGAAACAGAGAGAGGGAGCGACGAGCGAGAGGGAAAGAGTTCGAGAGAGAGCAAAAGAGAGAGAGAGAGACGGGAGGAAGAGAGAGATTAGGGCTTCTTGCCCTAATCGAATTTGCGGGAGGAATGGAGTGCAGCGTTTTGACCCAAAATGTTGTGCTACCTTCCCTTTTGTTTTCTTTTTTTTCTCCTGTTTTTATATATAAATAAATTTATAAATAAATAAATGTTTATATATATATATATATATATGTTTTCATACCCACATTTCACTAAATTTTTAATTTCATAAAATTTGGATTCACTACGAATCGCGAACACGGCATTTTATATATATATTTATATATATATCCAAAATTTCAATTTAATAACTCAAAATCGAAAATCAATATAATTTAAAATTTTTTATTATATTATAAAAATATTTATAAAATTTTTAACATCGATTTTTTGGTATTACAACTAGTTTATTATTTTATATCTTTTCAAGTTTTCTAACGTGGTATCAGAATATGTTCATCTATCTTTCATATTCAATATATCTTTTATCATTCTCTATTATAAATCCAAGTAAAAATGGCTTACTGCAGCAACATTGCCCATAAAATGCCAATAGAATGAAGTCATTTCCAAAATTGTCTAGAACAACGCCTAGACACCTGCTAGATCACTTTTTAATACATCAAAATGACTCGCCCTAAAACTAAGAAAATCACAGAATACCATGAAGAAACTAGGACAACAGAAAGTGGAATCCGACCCTTGTCCTTCCTTACCAATATCCCTTCAATTATAGGATAACTCATGACCAATATGAAAACTGAAATACAAAGATGGGCAAACATGTCTTCCCAATGTCCTGCAACAATCATTCTTGTAAGCCCGCCAAGGAAGGAGATAATGTTCAAAATTGTGAAAGTAACTAATGGAACAAGGAGCATGTTTGATGTCCGGAAATCGAACAGACCCATTTGGTATAGTTTAATTTGCTCAATGTCGGAACCTTTATCTGTTAGTACAAAATTAGCTTTTCTCATGCCGATTTTCTTCAAAACAGCCTCCAAGAATCCATAAATGTAACTAGCAACTGCCTTGAATATGAAAATCCGTTCCTCATTTATCCATGTTTGAATGGACCCTCCAGATAAGAGGACTCCAATCAAATCTCCGAGGAGCCATAATAAGGAAAGGGAGGCAAAGAAAATGAAAGAATAGCTTGATACCTGCACGAAGAATGTCATGTCAGATTAACATGCCTGCAAGAAGAATTGTATATGTGAAAGATGTATGTCAATATTGGTGTACTATTTAAAGTAACTAATCAGAGCAGACCTATGAGTTAGATACACAATTCATGAATTTTGAGAGTTGTGTTGATGTTAAGGGCAAATGAAATGAATGCACAATTACCTTTGGATACAAAGAAATGCCATTGAAGAGATACAACTGAGGGACGGTTGCAAGACACCATAAGGACACACTAACAAGGGGAAAAACTGCTATGTGTGCATAAGCACAGGTCATAAGAATGGACATTCTTGGAGTTCCATAAACAAGAGGGCAAAACCTTGAGAAGGCAAAATCCAACACGCCGCAACTCCACCTAGTCCATTGAATTAAAAGAATGTTCAAACTTGTAGGACTGCTGCCCAGAAATTGTGGTGTGGATGGATAGCAATACGCAGAAGTCCATCCTTTGCAATGTAACATAAATCCCGTGAAACAGTCTTCCACCACAGAAGCATAGAGGAAACCAACCTGCTAGCTCACAACAAAAACAATAAAAAAATTTTAAATATTAACAATTTGAGTAGCTCACATTTAGTCGACACTAGTTGGCTACTTGCCTCTTCACCCCATTTTGTGTTTTTCTCATAAGTAGTTGAGGCCAAAAGTTGCATCTCTTCCTGCAATGCATTGGAAGAATCTTCATCACGGGTAGAACTTTGGACATGGTCATGGTCATTGTCACGGAAGGAGTTGATGAACTTGCTTGAAGCTCCAAAATGATTTTTCAGTTCTGAGAGATCAATTTCAAAAATGGTTGAAGGAGAAAGCAGGGAAAAAAAAAGGATGTCAATTTGGGACAGAATATAACATAATGAAAAATACGATTTACAAGAATATATTCCAAATGATCATTGAGTTCCCCGTGTTGGTTTCTAAGGCATGGAAAAGTAAATATAAAGAAAATACTCCTTATTAATGGTAAGTGACTTTATTTTGAACTCATCAGGAACTGCCACACAATCTCTTTTAAAAAAGGTTCAAACATTTGTCATGTTCTAAACATACCTTGGTGCTTGGAAATCCCCAACAATGCCTCCCTTTTAATATAACAACATGTCCCGCCCATCATTGGACCTTGAAGCGCATCCATACCCGGAAGGAATATCTAAAAGCAAAGGTGACTAGGTTATATATCAAAATAACCTTTAAGGGAAATTTTAAGAATTACGAGTATAATTACATGATTCATCATTCAACAAGTGATGTTTAATTTATGGTTTTGAATATAGTACCTTCAGTGCAGCTCTCATGCTACCATTATAAATATCATACTGGCCAATGTTGCGGAATTGTTGAGGGTACTGAACGAATGCCAAGGTTGGAGAGATTTTGGGATCAAGATGAAAACACATGGCCTTACGGGCCGAACCAGGGTCATTGCAGTGCATGTCACAGTCCAACAACAATATGTAAGGAGAGTTGCTTTTCAATGCCGACACACGGAGCTGCATCCAAAAGTACAACATTCTATCCATGTAAACTCTTTCTAGTTTAAGTTTGAGCAGTATTATACTTCAGAGCAAAAATGTTTAAATGACATTTCATTAGAGAAGGCATTTTATAAGCATTGTATAATTTTGTTTAGCAATAAATAACAAAAAAATTGAAAAAAATTGTCTAAATTAACTGCTAAGATAAAAAATTTACATGTTTGTATATCCTGTTCTGAATTTTGAGCTTATCTTGGGAATTATTCTAATTTAAAATTTAATATTCTCTCCATAGACAGCTAACTTGATACACATGTAGACATGTGGCCTTTAAGTTTTTAATTTGATCATCGGATAGTTTATACTTCTCCCTATGGTGTTTGTGTGTGCGCGCATGCGCGTGAGCGTGAGAGAGAGAGAATTTACAAGGGCATTAATTGCTCCAGCCTTGAAATGATGCGGTTGAGAAGGTCTTTTCTCACGGGCAACATACACTAGAAGTGGCATTTTATCTTGTTCGACAGCCGCTGAATTACTTGTTAATTTGTCGCCTATCACCTGCGAAATCAAATCCGACAGTTCAATAATTTCAATGACCAAATCTTATTAAGGAGAAAACTACCATAGGAATATCATATGTCTAGATCAGTTTGTGATGAGTTTTACAAATCATATTCACAAATCCGTCCAAAGCAGGTCCGTGACTTTTAAGTTTCTAGACCACGCTTAAAAATAAAATTATTCTTATTGAGATGAAATTTAATTTGTTTTATAATGCCCCAGAATTCGTACATGGATCTTATGGCTCATTACAATATAACAATTAATTAATACCTCAATTGCAGCAGGATGATCCTGAGGTGTTGTTGTGCTTGCTTTTTTGCCATAAATGTTGTACGCATTTACTCGTTCCTTGAATTCCTCGTACTTTCCCTGAGGATTTTCCAAACAAGTGGTGAGAGAGAGAGAGAGAGAGATTACCAAAAAAATAATTGGAATTAAATTTCACCACTTAGAAGTGAAGAGTAATTAAATAAAAAACAATTTACAAGGATAATATTATTATGACAGTGTTCAAGGTTGATTTAAAAAAAAAAAAAATAGGGGTAAAGGCTCCAATCTGCTCCTAAGTAGTCTAACACAAGGGATGAGCCAGGTTAAATTATTACTCAACACCAGAGAAAAACCAAGAAAAGATTTGCGTTAGGGCTAGATCTCACACCAGAGGAAAAAAAAATTGTCAAAACTCATCTAATTAGAATAGAGAGGAGATAAGACTTGTGGTGAAAATCTTTAGACAATAGAGAAGGACAAATAGACCGTACACCAATCAATGGGGTATTGCATGTCTTCAATTTCCAACGTTAAAAACAATCTTTCATCATTATAATGATCACACGGAGTAAATGGGGGCCATACCTTAATTTTCTTCATCTCCTCTATGAACTCATCATCTCCAAACCCACTCTCCAAAGCAGAAAAAAATAATTCAGGGCACCCAGTCTTAACTATCTTCCTATATTTCTTGCAAAATGGCAACCATGACCTCGCAAACGACCAAGCCTCTCTCATACCGTGCAGTGTTATACTAGACCCTGCATCATCCGAAACGTACACGTGTAGCTTCTCCGGAGGATAGTCCATAGCCATGGCTGATATCACCGTGTTCATAACATCCACTGTAGGCTCCATGTTGGGATCTGCGGTGAATATGAACACGTCTATTCCTGGTAGCTTTTCATCCTTCGGTAGCCGCTCAGGGATGGGGGTTCGAATGACCATTCTCCACCGAGCTAACTGGTTGACGAGCCAAATGAATAAGATGATCAATTCAGCAGCAAAGATTAGAAGCGAGGCCATTAAGGGTGGTTTATCATTGGTGAGTTGGTCAGTTACGAAGAGGGAGGAGACTCTGAAGTATATTAAGGATAACATACCAATGGAGCATCCTAATGTATATAGTCTGTTGATGATTACTAAGGTTTTGGGGACATGGGTGCTGAAGAGTGGGAGAGAGTCCATCCTGTGTGTGCTTGTGAGAGAGACAGAGCGAGATATGTAAATATAGGACGCATGGGGAGTTCCTTTGGTAGGATGAACAAAATTTGTTCTAGAATATTTCTAGGTCAAGTTATTGGCCTCTTGTACGTCACATTGACTAATTGACTATTTCCAAGTTAAAAATAAATTTATTATTTTTAGACTTTTATAGTAAAAAAAAAAAAAGAAAAGTAAAGATTTTTTTTTTTTTTGGTTTAGTATATTCTCATATGATTAGAATTAAGTTATAACATCATAGTTTATAATAAGACGATGTTATTCATTTTTAAAAATTGGTCCATAATAACAAAATTCAATGTACAATACTATAATTGCTTAATTAAGTTGAGTTGAGAATGTTATTAAAAAAAAAAAAGTATTGGCCCAAATGATCTTACAAATAATTTGAAATCCTTAACATTTTTCATCAAGAGGCGTATCAGTTTATAGGTAAATAATAGAGTTAATCCTTCCCATTCAACACTCGATAAATTGAAATTATTAAAACTATAATTTACTTTCGGATTACATGTATATATATTTAACTTTATTAATTAAGATAAATTTAACTTATATTTATAAAGTCTTATATTTCATAAAAAAATAATTTAGTTAAAATTATTATAAATAAAATAGAGCTAAATTGGAACCTAAATGACATAACTCTTATTATATATTACATTTAATTCAATTTGGATTGATACATGTACAGTCCCATGTGCCATGTGCAAGCAATTTGGCCTCAAAAAAGAAGAGTTGTGCAAGAGATAAAAGGAGGAAACTCTAGACAGGCTTTCCTTTTATAAATTTTTGTTTACATCTTTTCCATTTGCTGGTTTTAAATTTGCTGGTTTTTTATTTTAGGAATGCTTTTTAATTTTTAATACTGTACGTCCAGATGTAAAGTCTATAAGAAGCAAGTTCTGTGCTAGAGATAGTCCTCCTTCGTAATTTTCCAGACTTGCTCTTGCTTTGGATTTTATAAAAGAAATAGTTTTAAACGTGGTCTCATACCATGCTTAAAAGAATATTTAGACATGAAAAATTGGTGAATATAGTTCTAATACCATGTAAGAGATAATATGAATATATATATATATGAATATATATATATATATATGAATATATATATATATATATATGAATATATATATATATATATGAATATATATATATATATATATGAATATTAAATATAGAGGGTAATATAATAATATAAAACTTCATGATCCATTGCTTCTCAATAAATTGGGTTTATATAAAAAATTTATTATCACAAATATAGCAATATAAAAATAAGATAAGTCAAATATTTTCAAAATCAAATCAATAATTAATTTAATTTTGATACATAATATATTCTAACATGTTCTTTCAAAATCAGTGCGATATAATAAAAATCATTTAAATTTGAAATAAAAACTAAATAGAGAATCTAAAATCTTAGAGGTGATTTGCAATCTTGATGCTAGCTCTAACTCTTGTGATGATAGCTCTAGCTCTGACTTTTAGCTCTTGCTCTCATACCAAGTTTGAGGAAATTTTAATATGATTCTGATATTATATTAAAATATATTAAAAAATATATGAATATATATGAGTATAATTCTAATACCTTGTTAAAGATAAAAAAGAATATAATAATATGAAATATAATTATTCATTGATCCTAACAAATTACAATAATAAATTGAGTTTTTATTTAAAAAATTATTATTACAAATATAGAAATATAATTTTATAAATATAAAACTATAAAGATAAAGAAAATCGAATATTCTTAAAATCGAATTAATAATCGATTTGATTTTGATACATAACATATTCTACCAGAGTTATCAAGTTCCGTGTTCACCTTCTCCCATTCAAGAAAGACCCAACTCAAGCAACTCCCAATTTTGATTTGAACCTTGTTTATCCATGTAGACCACCTTTTCCTTATTATCACATGCAGTTAGGAAGACTCTAAAGCATAAGTTCTCTCACTTGTGTTGGAAAATATTAAGAGTAAAAGCGGAAAAGGATACAATAACAAGATAAAAAAATAAAGAGAGCCAAAGAAAGAGAGGGGAAGAAGAGAGAAAAAGATGACAAGGAAAGAAAGAAAACCAGAGAAATCCAAAGAGAGAGAGAGGCGAGTGAGGAAGAGGGGGGAAGATTATTAAAAGATATTTTTAAAAAAGAAAATGGTATTTTAGATTTTTCATATAAAAATTACCAAGGTTGGTCTAACCGTCACAAGGGAATTGGAAAGTGGAATCAGAATTAAAATTACAAGGTCGAAAGGGTAATAGCACAAACTACAAGATGCAAAGTAAAATTTGGGATCAAGTTTAGGATGTTTTTTGTAGTTTTTCTATTAATAAATATTTTTAATTTGTAATAATTTTAATGTGAAATTAGGACTGAGAATTGCAAAATGTTGAATACAAAGTAGACATGTCTTGGCCCTGTTTTAGGCACCAAAAAAAACAAAACTTTAGTTGTTCTCATTGTTCTTAATACATCAAAATGACATCCTAAAGACTAAGAAAATTAAGGAACACAATGTAGATATTTGAGAAACGGATGGTGGAATCCTACCCTTGTCTTTCCTTATCAACTTTGCTCCAAGTATAGGATAACTCATGACCAATATGTAAAATGAGAGACAAAGTTGCCCAAACATGTCCTCCCAATTTCCTGTAACAATCACTCTGGCTACCCACCAAGGAAGGAGATCATGTTCAAATTTGTAAAGGTAAATAATGGAACAAGCAGCATGTTTGAAATCAGGAAATCAAGAGGACCCAATTTGTATAGCTTAACTTGCTCATCGTAGAAAGCTTTCGTAGTTAGTAGAAACTTAGCTTCTCACGTGCCAATTTTCTTCATGATGGTCTCCAAGCATCCATAAATGACTAATAACTATCTTCATCATTCAAAGCTGTTGTTCATATATCCTTGTTTGAATTGATCCTCCAGTCAAGAGGACTTCAATCAAATGTGCAAGGAGCGATGACAAGAAAATAAGGCAAGAATAATGAAGGAATGACTTAGTGCCAGCAAGAAGAGTGTGATGATAGATTTGTTAGATAGTAAACCTTTGATGAATACCTATCATCTGTAAATATATTCAAAATTTCACATTAAATCATAAGAAATTATTAGATTCATAAGAAAAAATGTACCTGAATCCATAATGACCAATTGCTGTTAAAAGCCGTGTGGTTGGCCTTCCAAATCTATGTTTTCTCTAAGAGAACCCTCTAATTCTCTCTCAATTGTCTCTCTAGTGGATGTCAGAAAGAATGGAAGTTACATGTGATCTGGATACCATAACCACTATATATAGACAATTTTGTTATCTCTTGATATTTCTATTAACCGATCACAAAGATAAGAATTATCTCTTAGATCTCTATATATTAAAGAACCATACCCTATTAGATAGCTTAGAGTCTAAATTACTTAAAACTTTAGTAGATCACTTTTAATTGAATTCAAATTTATATGATAGTCTATAACATATAATTATTCATATATTAGCCCAATGTTGGATAGGAATCCAATAATCATCCGCTTGGATTCTATTGTAAGCTTATAATTATACATTTGCAAAAATAATCATATAAACTCAACTTTACTATCATTACCAAAATGTATCCATAACAAATCTGATCCACCAATCATGCCAACATCGGATCAAAGCAGCCTTTGCTACATTTATCAAAACTTGACCCATCATGATCATGTATGCCGATATAACTAAATGACATGGATCATGATATGGATGTGTAGTATAAAAATTTTATATAATATGATCTTAATATGTATATTTCCAAATGGACCACCTTAAAACTTATTGAAATCAAACCATACAAGAATCAGAGTGTGAATAACTAAAACTTTATTTTTGTAGAAAATAATCTCAAAATACTATAAAATGATATAACAAAAATGTGAATAATAGAAAAGTATCTAAAAAATTTGCAAACTCCCGTTAAAACTGAATATTTTCAAATTACAAACACCCATATGAGTAGTGTGCTCATCAAATACTTTGGATGGCAATCCCCTTAGTAATTGGATCCACAATCATGAAATTTGTGTCGATGTGCCTTATACAGAGCTATCCACTTTGAACTCTTTTCTTGACAACCAAAAACTTGAAGTCTATATATTTTGATTTCATCGCGCTCCAGTTGTTATTAGAATATAAGACTACTAACATTGTCACAAAATAACTTAAAGTGATCTATCAACTCCAACCACTACAGACCTGTGACAAAATTCTGCAACCACATTCCGTGACTAGATAGCTCATAACACGCTATGACCTTACCGCTATAATAAAAGAAATTATAAGAAGCTGTTTAATATTTTTCTGGGAGATAGTGCCACAGCCTACTGGTGGATATAGCCCAATGTAAATTTCATACCATCTCAACATTCAACAAATTCAGAGTCAATATATCAAATAATCTCAAACTGATCTGGCCTCTGATAGTTAGTATATATTCTTTTATTTTCTATAAATACCACAAGACCCATTTGGCTGTTTTTCAATGGTATATTCTGAATTATTTAAGTATCTATCCAACATTCCTATAACATACACAATATTCAAATGCATCCAAATCTAAGCATACATAAGACTCTCTATTGTTGACGCATAAGGAATCTTCTGCTTTCATTAACTCTATACCTCATTGAAATGAGACTTGCCAAGGCCGTACCTATTCAAGTCTTTTCATTCTTAATAATTTTTTTTTCAATATCTGCAAGAAATCTTTAACCGTAGTTATTCTTTTAGATATAAAGCCCCTGAATACTTCTAGGATGGCTCTCTTTATTATCATCATATGCATGCAATTTAATTTTTTTCACCTTTCATTATCTCTCTTTTCATTAGAGGTACTTATATGCATAACAAGTGGTGGAGAATCAACCCATAATGCAATGCCAACATCCATGACTCCAAGAACTATCAAAAGGTTCTCTTGCCATAACTTAAAGGTAGAGCCATTCAACATGAAGATGAAATTGAGTTGGACATCAATATTGGTAGAAATAGTAATATCTGTTGAAGAGAGAATAGTAATCAATATATACTCACAAGGAACTTTAAAACCAAATAAGTTCAACTATCAATAATTTCCATAACAAGATACCGAATACTCGATTAATATTTTCATTTTGGCATAAAATAATTAACTTATAAGTGATATTTTGATATAGTAATAGTTTTCATTGTAGTTTTCATTGTTCTCACTCTCCCTTTCCCCTTGCTCTCTCTCGATCTCGATTTCAGACTCGCCCATCAACACAACCTACATTTCACTTCGATCGATTGATCGAGCAGCTCACTCACGTTGCTTGACCAAGTAAGTACTTCTCTCCCTCTCCCTCCCCCTCTCCCTCTCCCTCTCTCTCTCTCACTCACTCACTTTCTGTCCCTTCGATCGAAAGCTAAACTTGTTCCTTCGATCAATCGATCACACTCTCTCTCTCTCACCCACTTGATTTCCTCTCTTCGATCGATCTTTCACCTCTTCCTATATCTTCGATCAATCACTTCCATCGCTCACTCTCTCTCTCACCAACTCTGTTCCTTCGATCGCCCGCCCCTTCCACACCTCTCTCACTCACTTTATCCATCCCTTCCCATCCTGCACCCAGATCTAGCCCCTTCTTGCCTCCTCTTTCCTTTACCTATCTCCCACGATTCATCCTTTTCCCTTAATCAATTCCTTACCCAGATCTAGCAACCGATAGAAGCCACAGGTTTGGATCTATCCTTCGATACACCCAACCAAAAACCCAGATCCCGATCTCCTTAATATAGCACAAAACAGGATCTACCTTCAGATCTTCTCCCTTGGTTACATAGAAATTTCTCTGTAGACTAAGATCTACCTTCAGATCTCTATAAGGATCCAGGCCGTCAACTCCCCTCCAGAACATCAGATCTACCTCAAAACTCTAGATCCCGATCGTAATCTCCTTGCGGTCGTGAGCCCAGATCTAACCCCTTTCTCCTCCATAACCTCCCTCGTGGTCGTTCAGCCCCCATTACTTTTATTATCATTTTTATTATCATTATTATAATTATAATTATTATTACTATTAATACTATCATTAATACTAGTAATATTATTATTATAACTATTATTATTTGTATTACTATTATTAGTAATTTAATATCATTAATCTTGTCATTTATCTCTGTATTATAGTTATTAACATTATTATATTATTATTGTTATTTGCTTATTATTAATATTGTTATTGTTGTTGTATTATTAATATAATATATATAACTATGAATTTAAAAGTAATAACATTTAAAGTATTTCAAATTCATAGCGGTATAGTTGCAATATAAAACCTATTACTTTATTATTACTATAGATATATATAGGTTTATTTTATCGTTTTATATTATTATTTGAAGAACTCTGCCACGGCCGGTCCCAAACCCTGATAAAGGAGTAAGGTTGCGGTAGGCTGACAGTCAGCGTAAAAATCTTTTGTCAAATTACAAATGGGAGACAAATATAAGAAAATATATGGGGCATTTCCTCCTCAGCGATGTGCTATATCGGATTCCGAGTGTAGTGACAAGTTACCAAAGGACGTTAGGGTGTGAACAAATAAAATAGTCCATGAGGATAGGATTTATTTAGCCACTTGAAATATAGGATTTCTAATCGAAAAGTTATGAGAAATATGTGAAATAATAAATAGAAGAAAAATTAAGATCATGTGTCTTCAAGAAATCAAATGGGTGGGAGAGAATGTTAGAGTAATAGAGTCTTAGTTTTGGTATACAGGTAGAGATAGAACTAAAAATGAGATAAGAATAATTGTACATAAAGACCTACTAGGAGATGTAGTAGAGATAAGAAGGAAGAGAGATAAAATTTTGCTTATCAAGTTAGTAAATGAAGAAAATGTAATTAATATAGTTAGTGTGTACGTGACTCAAATAGGTATAGATGCAATTAGTAAGAAATAATTTTGGGATGATCTAGATAAATTTATACAAACCATATCAAGTAGTGAGAAGTTATTTATTGGAGAAGATATAAATGGACATGTAGGAGAGAAAAACGAGGGATTTGAAACCGTACATAGAAACTTTGATTTCAACTGTAGGAACGAGGGGAGAATTATAATTCTAGAGTTCGCAGTAGCATTTGATTTAGCACTAGTAAACACGTTTTTTTAAAAAAAAAATCACACATAGTTACTTATAGAAGTAGGTCAAATGCTAGTCAGATAGATTTCTTTCTTACTAGAAGAGATGATAAAACGACCTATAAGGATTATAAGGTCATACCGGAGGAGAGTGTAATGACTCAATACAGACTTTTAGTTTTAGACGTACGAATACCTAAACAACAAAAGCAATATCAACCACATATGGAGTCAGGAATTAAGTGGTGGAATCTAAAAGTGGAAAATATGACGACTTTTAGGGATAAAGTAATTGGAGTAACAAATTTGTATGTTAATGATAACTCAGAAACAATGTGGAAAGATATGTCTAATAATAGTAAAAGTATAGGTAGAGAGATTCATGGAATATCCAAGGAAGAGGCTCCAAGAGTCAAAGAGTCATGGTGGTAGAACGAAAAAATACAAAGTGCGACCTAATCAAAAAAAAGTGCTATAGGAATCTTAAAAGTGATAGTAGTAGCGAGACCTATGAGAAATACAAAAAATCAAAAGAAACACGTAAAAAAATTATCCATGAATCAAAGAGTAAAGTGCATAACGAATTGTTTAAGAGACTAGAGACTCAAGATGGGGAGAGAGAGATATATAGAATTATCAGACTAAGGGAGAGGAAATGAAAAGATTTAAATGACATTAGATGTATTAAGACTGAAACAAATAGTATACTTGTAAGAAACGAGAATATTAGAAAGAGATTGAGAGAATATTTTAATAACATATTTAATGTTGAGAGTACAATAAATATAAAAAATATAGAGATATCTATAGAAGAGATTAATAGAGATTTTAAACATAAGATTCATCTTCATGAGGTAAAGGAGGCCAAAAAGAGAATGAGAAATAACAAAACCATAGAACCTGATGGCATCCCTATCGAGGTGTGAAAATGTTTGGGAGAATTCGGAGTAACAATGTTAATAGCTCTTTTTAACAAAATTTGACAAACAAAGAAAATGCCCCACACAAGAGCACACTTGTCCCGCTATATAAGAATAAAGAGGACATACAAGATTGTTCCAACTATAGAAGAATTAAACTCATGAACCATATGGTGAAATTTTGGAAGAGAGTGATAGAGCATAGATTGAGATGAGAGATAAGTGTGTCTCAGAACCAATTCGGATTTATGTCAGGATGATCTACCACTGAAACAATTCATTTGCTAAGATAGTTGATGGAGATATTTAGAGCGCGAAAGAGAGATCTACATATGGTATTCATTGACCTTAAGAAAACATATAATAGGGTCCGAAGAGATGTGTTATAGTGGGCGTTAATGAGGAAAGAGATCTTTTTGAAATACATTAACCTTATTAGAGATATGTATAAAGAAGTTGTGACCAATGTAAAGACTAACGGGGGGCTGAGCGATAGCTTCCCTATTAACATTGGACTCCATCAAGATTCGGCATTGAATCCATTACTATTTGCAATAGTGATAGATAAAATCACAATAAATATTCAAGATAAAATACCATAGTGTATGCTCTTTACAGATGATATAGTTTTGGTTGATGAAACTAGAGATGTTATCAGTATTAAAATAGAGTTATGGAGGGACACATTAGAATCTAAAGGATTTAGATTGAGTAGATCTAAAACTAAGTATATAAGATGTAAGTTTAGTGACAACCATTAGAATAATAAAGAAATGATTAGGTTAGACGGAAGAGAAGTCTCAAATAGCGAACGATTTAGATATCTTGGTTGCATCATCCAAAATGATGGCAATATAGATGGGGATGTAAATAATAGAATTCAAGCAGATTGGATGAAATGGAGAAAGATATCTGGAGTTCTCTGTGATCGCATGATACCATTACATTTAAAAGGAAAATTCTATAGAACCGCAATAAGACCTGCTCTGTTTTATGACACTAAATGTTAGGCCATTAAACAGCAACAATAGCAAAAAATAGCTATAGCTAAAATGAGAATACTTATATGGATGTGTGCCAAAACTGAAAATGATAGAATTAGAAATAACGAGATACATAATAAATTGGGAGTTAGCTCAATTATCAATAAGATACTAGAATACCATCTGAAATGATTTAGACATGTGCAGCATTGGCCTAAAGACGTATCTATTAGGATTGTAGAAAACTTAAATATATAAGATTTAATAAAACGTAGAGGTAGACCATTAAAAATTTGTATGCAATGCATTCGTAAAGATATGATAGTGATGAATTTAGTTGAAGATATGATTTTAGATAGGAATGAATGGTAAATCATTTTTTTTCGATTTCAATATTTGTCACTCATATGATTAACCCCAAATTTTGGGATAGAAGATTTAGGTTATTGTTGTTATTATTGATATTTTGATATAGTACTCAAACACTGGTAATAAAAACATGTTAACCAATTATCATTCTTTAGACTAATGAATCGGTCACATGTAAAAGTAAAAAATTGTTTCACATTTATTACCACAAAATATATATGCAATTCTATCAAATATAAATATTTATGGACCGATCGTTATTCACATGAGTTACATACACACAATCTTTTATATTCCAAGATTCACAAAAGAGATCACTTTGAAGATATGTAGTTTCAATTAATTTATCTCGAGATATATACAAAACTATACTCATATTTCAATTATATTCATAATTGGAAAAAAAAATCTAATTTTATCCTAATGGACTTAATTTCTTAAAAATTGGATAATTTGAGGTCCAATCTTTTCAATCTTAAATTGGGCCTATAAAAAATAAAAAAAATAAAAAACCAATTTACTGAATTTGTCTCCTTTGTCTTTCTTTTCCGTCCCTGTACTTTCATTATCAGTATAAAATCAAAGTCTCCATCTTTTGTTGGTAACTAATTCAAAGTTTGGCCAATCCTAATTTTGTAGTAAAAGCACCACATAACTTCCCAGATAAGTGGTGGAACTCGTTTGTACTCACTTAAGTACCACTTTTCTGGACAAAACCTTTCTAAGCATGCCTTACCATTCCATACTAAAGAAAGAGCAAGTGTAACATCGATACCTCGGTGTACTCCTTATTGTACTTATCTTCATGTTATATATGATATAACTCTTTTTTTATATAAAAAATTCACTAAGAAATTTTTCCATTAAAACCGCTCTCGAAAATTTCGGCACAATCGCTGATAATTTAAAAATTTTCAAAATAACCACCGATGATCCAATAATAATAAGAATGACTCTAGAGTGCATAAAAATCTCAAATTTAGATAGATCTTATTTCGTAGAATTAAATCGCAAATTCTCAAAAAAAGTCGCCCAGAAACCCTAATTTGGGTCGAAGGCCGTTCAAAAAGGTTAAACGACCAAGTTTTGATGTGGGATAAATTAAATTAGACATAATATAAAGTTTTGGGTCTAACTTAAAATTTATAAAACTTTACTCTTAAAATCACTTAAACCGAAAATTTCATCGATAAGCCGAAAATCTTCCCGAAAAGTGTCGACAATCCCTAAAATCATTAAAAATGGCTAACGAAAGTCAAAACACTTAAATATAAGTATAAAGAAGTGAATTTGAAAAATTAATAATTTTGAAAAATTTAGGGACGAAAAGTGTAAATATGAGAACTTGAGGGATTAAGTTATAAAATCAACTATTGAATGACAATTGAAAATCAACCATTAGCCAAGAGCACATATAGTGGCCACCTAAGCTCATTCCACCAAAGAGAAACCTCATTGGTTGAAAATTTCTTGTATGAATTCTCATTAGTTGGTCAAGAACCCTTTCTTTGTGCTTAAAATTCATCATGGACAAATTTGACAAGAAGGTGGGTGCATGGAGGTAGCTTGTAAGCAATTTGAATGGGAGAAAGATTTAGGACAAGTGTAGAGTAGAGATCTTGCATGCAAAAATGAATCAATGATCAAGATAACTTGATTTAGTTTATAAAAAGACTAAAACCAACCATTTTCTCTTCTATTCACTCACTTGGATGAAATTTTTACTAAGGAAAGAGGGATTGCTCATGTTCAAGTAGAATTCTTAGAGCATTAGAGAAGGAACACAAGTAAAAGAGATAAGAACATTCTTAACTCCATATCTCTAGTTGTTTGAGATAGTATAAGAATTGTGTAGAGATTGATGTTTGATAAATTATATTACTATAGTGCTAAGGTGATCAAGGTTTCAAGAAAATCAAGATCAAATGATGGAAATTAGTTCGCAAAAGATCATACAAAGGAAGGTAAAATACTCAAATTTGAAGTCTTTACAAGTAGTGAAATTAAATACAAGTACTAGCATGCTAGATATGAATATTTTAATTTGAGTAAACTGTAGTAATTCCATGATATCTTATTTTGTGATGATCTAAATTTAGATTAGTTTGGTTTTGGTAAAACTAGACTCCCTAATCTTTAAAATGAGCTATGGTGCAAAATTTTTCATTAAGAAATGAAATTATGGTGATTTTTAGAAGAAAATATAAAAATGGATGTTATATTCACTGTCCTGTGCATGACCAGTAAAGTAATTTAGATATTAAGATAACTTATAGACCGAATTAGGGAAAACTTAAAACATGAAACTTTTATATATCTGTCTTATCTTTAAAATGAGGTAAGATTCACTTAAATTGGAATTGTATGCTAGTAGTTATGGTATTTTTATTGAAACTGTGCAGAGTATAATTTAGAACTAGAACTGAGATAGAAATGAAAATTTTATAAAATTCTGCACTTATAATTAAAGGAAATACTAAACATGAATGTTGTAGTACTATCTCCTATCTTTTAATAGAACTTTAAATCATGTAAATTAGAGTTATATATACTAAGATATGAATTTTCTACCAAAACTACACAAATTTAGTTATACAAGTACAAATTGTGTTGAAAATAAATTTTTATAAATTCGTGCAATGGGAATTTGGAGATAAGTTAAACATAAAAATGTAGATATATGTCTTAGATTTAATTATCAATTCGAATCACTCAATTCTGAGTTATATAGAGAAGGTTATGTCATTTTTCCTAAAACTGCGCAAGAGTAAAACTTGAAAAATCGGAATTGGCTTAAACAAACTAAGGTGAATTGGAATTGGACTTAATCAAATTAGATTTTCTTCAAATTTCATTCAACATCTCTAGGTAAGAAAGTTTTCTCTTCACTCCTAGTATAACATATCTAATTTTGGAGTCAAAAGAATGAGTCTAACATGATAAACTTCTTGTGGTCGAAAGTTAGGAGTATAGAGGAAAGAAAGATCCTTTGAAGAGAAGTCTTGATTGCGCTTTGTTTTAAACTTGAAGATCTTGTGTGAATGTTTTAATGTGCAGATTTTAACTTAGATTACGGGTGAAAACAAAGAGACCGAATCCTAAATGACTGCAGAATTTTAAGTACAAAAGTTATGAATATATGTGTGTATTTGATGGTTAAAATGAGGAAGAAAGTTGTGCAGAAATTGAGCTGTGTTTGGCCAAGAAATTGGAGTGGTGAAAGGGCTAAATGTAAGCTGAAATTGTGTCTTGCCTTTAGTACATTTTGTGTGCAGAAAAGTGGGTAAGAATGGTAACTATATGTATGAGTAGGTGAGCTGAAAGTTGTCCCTCATTTGGTGAATTTGTATGCAGAACTTAGAATAAATGTGATAAGTGTATTTGTATGTTTGTTAGTCGAAAGGATGGGAGAAAGTGTGCAGAATTTTGGGGTACAAAGGTGAATGTGTGTATACATATTTGACGCCTAAATTACGAAGGAAATGTGTGTGTTCATGTATGAATTGTATATGTGTGTTAAGGTAGTGTGTTGGTAATGTTATGAGGAATGTATAGAAATGAGCATTGAAGTAGTTGGGTTGGTGATAAAAAGGAGACAGCATGTGTACTTTGCAAATCCTACTTATGATATCCTAGGCTTTGATCCTAGATAAAGGATTAGTTAAAATAAAATGTAATATTGAACTTTTCAATGGTAATGACATTTATGTATATATTATGTATAACTATTGTAGTGATACACTGTTGATTGATCGATGAGAACACATTATCGACACGTTGTGGTGTTTTTAGGGAGTGACATACCCTCCCGTATACTGTGAGTGGGACTTTGATGTTATATTTTTGATTGAACAAATTCATGTTTTATAACTTTTCAAATGATATGTTTTAAAACATATGTGAAAGCATATGATTTTGACTATATTTTATAAATGATGGCTTTTGTGATTTATTGGAGTGTCCTAAATGATTGATTCGAATATTATGCATCCACGATTTGTAATGAAATGATATCGTGTCACTCTTTGAAATCTTGACATGATTTATATGCTACCATTGCATTGGCACATTAATTTGAAATGACTTTATGAAATATATTGACACGTTTGATGGATACTGATTTGATACTTGGACTAAGAGTCCATGGAATTGACGGATATGATGATGTGATGATATTCTTGATGGATTCCGTAGCTATGAAGGGTGTTTGTAAAGGCACCTCATGTTACCTGGATACGCTTCTGCATGAGGTATTCGCAAACGTCATATGTATAGTTGTGCTCAGATGAACCAAATTGGGGAGAACGTGTGTTACGCCACAGTTTAGCTCTGAGTGAGGTATTATATACGATTTATTAGGTATACGTATAAACACGGGCTAGCCGGTTGAACCAAATGTGGGGAGAACACATATTACGCCACTATCTAGCACTTGGTGAGGCCTGTGGCCGATGTTGGGGCAGAGAGCTAATTTTATATACTTGCATATGAAAAGCCAAGCTCTAATTGATTTTGGAAATATAAATAGATGTATACTTTGATACTATGATATGTGATATGTGATCACTTGATTTCTGAAAATGACATGTTTGGTTTTGATATCATTATAGTTTTGAAATGTACTTTGACGCTCCATACTCATACTTATTATTGAGAACATATTGTCGATCCCCTCACTCACTGAGTATTTTCCTATAATACTCATCCCTCAATTTTCCTTGATTACAATTATAAACTTGGTAGGGAGACGTGTTGAGAGAGTTCGACACACTTGATTTATATTTGGAGATCTTGGACTTGGGTATGGTATCGACCATTCTTCCACGGTGATGTATTTGATGATGATGTACATTTGAGGTCTATAAAATAGTCATTGTGTATATTTATTGGGATGACTGTAATTGCATTATGTAATGTAATTGGAACTCTCGATAATATTGTATATTCATGCATTGAGGCAAATGAGTTACATTTTTACATTCTTTTACTTGGGAAACGATATTTTGAGGAAAAAAAACAGGTTTTAAATAGTTTTGAACAGGTGTTGTTTTTAGCCTTTGTTGTCTCAGTATGTGTGTCCTGTGAGGGGCAGCGTACGGGATAACGGCGGTTGCTGACGGTCTCAGATCGAGGATCGGGGAGTGACAGCCAGCCTTAAACACAAAAAATGACAATGAAAAATGAAAAGGATAAAAAATGTGTTCAATTGAGTTTATTGAGTTTTAAAATCTTTGCATCGGTCTGATTGATCCCAAAAATTGATACATCAATTACTTAAAAATGAATTCTTTAAAATTGGGTTTGTTTGAAGCCCAATCAAAAATAAAATAAAAGTTGTATAACTATCATATCATGTTATCCATAGAACAATAGTGTCATGTTTGTTTTAAATTTCAAAAAAAAAAAAGCTTTGTCCATAGAACAATAAAGTCCTATTATACTTAAAAGTCTTTACAGTTAACTTAACATTATCAAATTCAACTATCAATCAACCACAAATTATCTGGGTAAAAAATCTCCCTTTTAAGCAAATATTTATGGATTTAACTTGTTAAAATGACATATTCATTAACCCAAAACATAAAATCTCAAATTAAGAGAAACAATCTCAATGTTTCAACCATTAAATCAATTTTCATAGCTGTATTTTTTTATGAAAACTAATTCGCTTTCTGAATCTATTAAAACAAAATCAAATAAGATGAAAAATAAAATTTTCCTTTAATTTTTTGGCCCAAAAACTGAATTCAACTAATAAAAATCATATATGCATATGCATATATGAATATAACTCAATAGATCTAGATTCAAAAACAACAAGAAAAATAACCATAATTGTGTTCAATTAAAAATTTTATGAAATTATTTATAAATGGTTCAACATAGGTCTTCATCATTTGGTAATCGTTCAGGAAAGGTGGTTCGAGCCACCAGCCGCCAGCGATATGATATGCCAAGGAGCCAAATGAATGAGAGGAGCAATTCAGAAGCAAAGACTAGAAGGGACGGTACCATGGGTGGTTTATAAACGGTGGACTTGTCAGTCATGAAGAAAGAAGAAACTCTGAAGTATATTAAGGATGCAATAGCAATGAAGTGTACTAATGAATATAGCCTGTTGATGATTACTATGGTCTTGCAGACATGGAGGCTGTGGAGTGGGAGAGAGTCCATCTTCTGTGTATGTTTGTGAGAGAGAGAGAGAGAGAGAGAGAGAGAGAGAGTGTGTGTGTGTGTGTGTGTGTGTGTGTCTGAGAGAGAGAGAGAGAGAGAGAGAGAGAGAGAGATGTAGATAAGGAATATGTGGAGTTCCAAGCTTGCTCTCTATTTAATAACCGTACATGTCAATCTTCTTAACCTTTTGAACGTCATCAAATTAACCAGTAGCGCAGCTAAGATGGATGTGCAGGCATTCTAAGAAGTAGAGGATATAGAATATGTGGTCACAATTCTTTCTCTCTTCAAACTTCCAAAATGTTCACCAATTAACTTTTTTTTTTCACTTTGCCGACACGTGTTGAACTTTTATGTTCTTGAAATCTTACCAATGACATTACACATTTGTTAGATCAAGATTGCCGTGTGGGGGAGGTGTGTTGCGTTGCATGCTGCCAAAAGAGAATTTAAAATTATGGGATTTTGTAGCTAAATTTGATGATTATCAAATAGGTGAAAGCTCCTTGTGATAATAAATTTTTATAGGCCTTGAGTTTAATTCTTCTTTCATGTTTGCACCAAAGATGCATATGCATAAAACTTGATACATCTAGAATCAGTCTAAGATACGTTATACATTTGAAAGATGCCTTTTATCATATCAAACGGATCGGTACTTGAACGCCAGGGACAAATCAAATCAAATAAGCCTAAAGACTATTAAATCATTATATAATTTTATAATTTTTATGGGTTCGAGAAAGGTGTGATTACACTTAACTAAGTTGATCATTTTATAATTTTTATGGATATTAATATTTATATTGTTTGTGACTATTAAATCAGTATTTAGTAATTATCATTTTCAGTAAAATATAATGGTAAATAATCAGTGACAATTTCGTAACAATTCAACAATTACAAATTCTATTTATTTTAATACTCACAAGGATTCTTGAATGACGCTATGATAAAGTGAGCTTTTCCAAAAAAGTACTTTAACTGGCATAAATCTTTCAACATTGCATTATATTCAATTTGGATCAATAACACTAACATGTGAAAATATCTTAACACTATAGTTATACATGCTATACTCATTTTAGATACATTACATACATGTATCCAAAATATTTGGAGTTCTTTCCAAATATTCACTGTACAAGGAAAAAAAAATCATTCTCGTTATAATACAATATAAGGTGTTTGTTTGGTCCAACTTTTTTTTTATAAGCTTAAAGCCATATTTGTAATAAGTCAAACAACAAGAGCAAAAAACACGGTAGCAGAAATAAGAATCTTAGGTGGATATATAGTAAAATTAGAAAAGATAGAATTACAAACGAAGAGATTCGTAACAAATTATGAATTAGTTCAATTGGAAATAAAACGCGAGATTGAGATGGTTCGGACATATGCAAAGAATACCTAAAAAAGCACCGATTAGGAGAACTGAGAATCTAAATATAGGAAATTTAATAAAACGTAGAGATAAACCATTGAAAACTTGAATACAAATTATTCGTAAAAATATAATAGTTAATGATTTATATGAGAATATGATATTGGATAAAAATGAGTGGTATAGAAAAATTCGTACAAATTAAACTAAAATTGTTGCTTTTTTTGCCACGTCCTGACTCTCGAGTCGAACACGCAACAATCGTCTCGTTACTTCGGCATGCGGGTAAGTTCTACCCATAAACTGGGATAGCACAAAGCATTCATCAACACTTAACATGTTCCAACACATTACAACGACATCCAAAGGACCATCTTGGTCCATTCTTATCTCAAAACATGCCTTTGATCAACTCAATCATTCAGAATCCCATAAAAGTTTTCACAAATTCGAAAGTAAGCTCAATGGAAGGTCGCGTCTACCTCCCTCACCAATAAATCCAACCATACCACCCTGTCAGGTCACTCTGTAAAGGAAATAAGTATAACCATTTGCATCACAAATACCATTCTTTCATAATCACTGAAATCGCATTCAATGTACTATAATTTCAATAAACAGTTATCAAACTATATTATAGCATTCATGCATAAAACATCCAATAACAATATGGCACATATTCGTTTACAAATACAATAAATGTATACATAATTCAAATTTTCATTTTAGACATTCCATAATCACAAAATTTATATAAAATCATTTAAAATTCATTTATAAAAAAATTTAAAACAATTTTGCTCATTTATGGTACAACAGACCATCCACTCATCTCATAGGAGAGTAATCACTCCCAATTTACGATCAATTTGATATCTAGTTTTTCTTCATATTCCAATTATCTTGACCTATAACAATCAATATCAATCCTATTTAAAATCACTTATATGGTTAGGGTAATTTAATTTTCTCCAAGTTCATAGAACCCTAATTTCATAAATTCATCAATTGTAATGTCTAGATTCATCAAATGCATGTCATTTTCATCAATAAATTACCTCTTTGTGCATTTCCCCCAATTTCAAAATATCCCCAAACCTGGGTTAACTTATCCAAATTTAATCCCTTCAAACCCTAACAATAAAGTTCAATCTTCTAATGAAAAATTCAAATACAAGTTTAAGGAGGAAAAATTACCTTTATCTCGTAGTTGATTTGAGTCTTGAGTGTAGGATTTTCAAAAATCCTAACTTTTCTCCCCTTTGAGCAAACCCTAGATTTTTCCCTAAATCTTCTATTCCATGAGTTTGTTCGGAAATTTGGAAGTTTTATGTGATGGATTTGGTGATAATATGAGTGATTTGGTGTGAAAGATTGAGAGAAGGCGTGAGGAAGAGAAAAACATAGAGAGAGGGAGAAAAAGATCGAGAAAGATGAATCGAGTGAGATGAATGAGGGAGAGTAAAGGAGGAATTAAGACTTTATTTAAGTCTAATATTAATAAAATAGTCAATTACCATCTTATTCTAGGTGATTCAAGGGTTTGGGTTGGATTTGGTTGTCTATTTGGTCATTTTACATTTCAATTTATTGAGATTCGAATAGACAGGGTAACTCGCAAGTAGGCCAGGATGACCCATAGTTCAATTTTGACATGGGCGGGTTGTCCTACTCATGGGCAAGGCAACTTATTCCTTGCTTTATTAGGGTCCTTGAGTCATCTCAAACATAGATTAGGGCGACTCAATTTCATAGTTTTTAAGTTTTGGATTGACCCAAGTAAAGAGGCAAGGCGACCTAACATGTCGCTATCTGAAAACCCTCACTTTGTGGCCCTCTTGGGTCAACCCTAGCTCTTATGCAGGTTGATCCAACAATGGCATGCCTCAGATACCCCTGTCTATACACTCTTGGATCAACCTCCTTTATTGTACAGGGCGACCCAAGCCCAACTCTCACACTCTCAAAGCATCTCACCAAGTCTATAAGGCGACCCAACATCTACAGGAGACGTCCTATCCCTTATTTCTCATGTCTTGGGTCGACCCAATATGTTGTGTAAGGCGACCCAAGACCATCAACCCTCAAAATTCACCATCCTACGCATCCTTGGGGTATTGTCCCTTGTGTACAAGGCGATTCAACTCACCCTCACTTGCTCAGAGACCGAACGAATGTATCGCTAATATGGGATGAAACTCCCCGAATGGGTGGACACGGCCTTGATTCTTAAAGTCTCTAATCGATCGAAAGATCTCAGTCGCCCAGATCTTCCGAATGAATGTGTCGCTAATATGGGATGAAACTCCCCGAACGGGCGAACACAGCCATGATTCTTAAAGTCTTTAATCGACCGAAGGGCCTCAGCCACCCAGATCTTTCGAACGAATATATCGCTAATATGGGATAAAACTCTCCGAACGGGCGGACACGGCCCTAATTCTTAAAGTTTCTAATCGACCGAAAGGTCTCAGCCGCCCAGATCTTCCGAACGAATGTGTCGCTAATATGGGATGAAACTCCCGAACGGGCGGATACGGCCCTGATTCTTAAAGTCTCTAATCGACCAAAGGGTCTCAGTCGTCCAGATCTTCCGAACGAATATGTCGCTAATATAAGATGAAACTTCCTGAACAGGCGGACACGGCCCTGATTCTTAAAATCTCTAATCGACCGAAGAGTCTCAGTCACCCAAATCTTCCGAATGAATATGTCGCTAATATGGGATGAAACTCCCCGAATGGGCAGATACAGCCTTGACTTCTAAAGTCTCTAATTGGTCGGAAGGCCTCAGTCGCCCGAGCCTTTCAAAGAAATATCTCCAAATCAACCTCCTAAGAACATACCAAAGCAGCCTTGATTCTAAGAGCTTTCAATAACACATTAGAACGAGCACATCATCAGAGGAGATTTCTCCGATCTCGCTTGGCTAGTAAAAATATCGGAAGTTCTTTGAAAATTATTACATTCCAATAAATCAAGGGGTAAAAAATCATCATTCGACAAAATTACAAAAGGACAGAAGGGACACAAGAAATAGTATGAGCAGAATTCAAATCTGCTGATCCTTCAAGCGGGGGTAGAGATTCGTGCCGATCGACCTCTCGAAGAATCTCTTCGGCTCATTTCAGACACTCATGCAACTTACGTTGAGAAAGTTGTAGGGCGACAGCATCTCTGATAGCAGAAGCCTTGAGATCAGCTATCTCCTGTTCTGCCCTTCGAAGAGATTCTTCTCGTGAACGGGCTAACGTTTCAGCGGCTGTTAATCGTGCTTTCCGAGCACATGCCTCTGTTTCCAATTCCTTACAACGAGCTTGAACTGAAACAAGGTCCTCCTGAAGGCGCTTGATCTGCCTAGCTTTGACCTCTCCAATGGTCTTCTCTTGGTTCTCTAAAGCATCCTTTAGCGCCAACACTTGGTCGCTCATACGGGAAAACTGCTCATCCCGCTTAGCCCTTAACTTTCTTTAAAACTCAGTTAGAGCAGAAATCTAGAAAAAAGACACAATGGTCAGAGTCACAAGACAGTAAAGATCAAACTTCAACTCGCACAAAAGAAATACTTACTATAAGACAAAGAGATTGGATAGCCCTGTCGGTACACTCGAGAGACATCTTTCGAATGGCGGACCTCAAAAGAAGTTGGAAACGCTCAGCCAACTGTAACCCTTCCTGTGGATCAACAAGATTGAAACTGTGACCTCCCATGAAGACCGCCACTGATCTTTCTTCGGAACTCTGTCCTTCTCCAATCAAAGTAGGTGGAGGAACACAACAATCATCTGGTACATCGACCAAAAGACACTGAGACCCCCAAAAGGACTATCCCAAAGTTTCGTCCGGAATGGAAGTAGAAGGTTGCGTCATCGGAGACTCTTTCGACCCTTGCTCTTGAACCGGGATGTTCTCAGTCACTTCGAAGAATCCCCTATCGGAACCGCCTCCTTCTCCAACTTCGGTCGACGCACCAAAGGTCTCGCCAATTAGATGACCCCCTCTAGTTTCAGAATGTCCTTGGGATAGCGCATGCTCTCCAAATGTAACTTGCTCTTCTCTCTTAGCAGGTATACTAGGCACCCTAGTCTTAGACTTTTTCCATTCGAATTCAAGGGAGGCATCAACCGCTTTCCTCTTTACATGAGATCGCATTTCCCGCTCAGTAGAAATTTCATCAAGAAGACGGGCATCAATGTCCAACACAGTGTCGACCAAGTCTTTTCCCTGTTGCTCCAACAGAAGGGGCTTGGTGATTTGGCTTGGCTCACCCATGAGAAGACCGGATAGTATCAGCATGTCGTCTCTCACCAAGCTATCCACCCACAAGGTCCTGCAGTTGGCCTCACAATAATGGGCCACTGCTCGCAGAAAACGGGAATGGCAAAGAAGAGATGGGATTTTCTCGTTCAAAAAGGGCACCTGGTTAGCATCTGGAAATACAAGAAGGAGATCTATATTCAAAAATCTGATGAAAAAGAACTTC
The DNA here is from genome assembly GCA_037126225.1 of Dillenia turbinata. Taxonomy (NCBI): domain Eukaryota; kingdom Viridiplantae; phylum Streptophyta; class Magnoliopsida; order Dilleniales; family Dilleniaceae; genus Dillenia; species Dillenia turbinata. Next base: position 6,553,653 of record JBAMMX010000012.1, read on the forward strand.
TGCATCCAGTGCTTATCCCGGGACTTGCTATAGAAAAACTTCCAGCGAGACTCTCGACGAGTCTGGAGTTTATACCAACCGTGGGTGGATCCTTTGGAGCTACATCATCCCAAGAAAAACAGAGCCCCCAAAATCTCCAGGTCGAAACGAACACAAAAAAACCCTAACAAGTAAATTAGGGCAATCACAAATCGTCAAACACTTGGGATGAGCAGCGAAGGATGAATGTTCCAATACCTCAAGACCTTCGCCAGTGGGCCCGTATATGGAATCTTCAAACCATATTTCACGCACTGTTTATACATCGGAACACAACTCTCGGGAGCAAGACTCGCTCTATCCCCTTCGCCAGGTAATACAAATTCGAAGTCACTTCCAAGCGACATTTCCTTCCGAACTTCTGTCAGATCCTCTTCGGTCATAATACTCTGAATATTGTCTATACTACGTAATGAGGAGACGTCTATCGACATTTTTGCTGAAAGAAAAAGCTTTTCAGAGAAAAAAAAGAAAAGAGTTATTTTCTAATAAATGAAGACTCTTACGAAATGTATAAAAGCAGTTCGTGGAAATCGAAGCGACGAATGTCAAAGAAAAAGGGGGCGGTCCTTTTCGAGGATTGTCACTCATGGCGTTTCCTCTTCCGAGAAGACCATGAGTCGAGGGCAAATGATGGGACGTGACCCAAAAGCCCAAACCAAGAGAGTCAACTTCTTAAAGGCCCACTAAAGGGGCCTGCCGATCAGTATCTAACGTCCACAACAACAATCAACCGAGAGGTCATAGCCACCCCGATCGATCTACCGAAAGGCTTTAATCACCCGGGTCTAACGAACGATAGGGTCTCAGCCGCCCCGATAACCGATCGTGACTCATCAAGCGGAGACAGTCACATCGATCAATTAAACAAATGTTAGCTTTCCAACCGGATAAGTTTCAAAGGTCCTTTATTGGTCGAGCGACCGATTGGTACGCGGTACTCCAAGCGATTCTAAGGGAATGTCAGAATTTCCTCAACTTCAGCCTTCTATTTCATAACGGCAAATCTTAGATCTTTCGAATAAGGAATGCATCCCTCCCGAAGATGGAAGTTTTTTCTATAAATAAGGATCATGATCAATTCGGAATATTGACCCCAGAGATTCTTGGATCAGTTCTATAAGGAAGGTACGGTAGAAGTCTCTCAGCGACGCATGACTCTCATAAGTATAAGAGATCTCAAAACTCTCGACATCAGGTATGCTCTCTAAAGCTAACACATGGGGCACACTGATCACAGGGAACCACATTCCCTCAACTCTCAGTCTGTTTCTTTCAATCGAAAATCGCTCTTTACTGACTTGAGTGTCAGAGTCTCCCCGCTGGAGCACCCTCCAGCGGTTTTTGCAGGTGAATCCACCCATCGACGGCTATTGTTCAAGTCAAGAAGGAGCTGATATCTATAGAGTCATAACACACCTCCATCAGTTGTGTTTAAACGAGACAAGAAGGAGTTGACGGCAACTGAAAGATGAAGGCAATCGGATTGCAAAAAACAAATGGAGTAGTGTTATTTGTGTTCCATTGATTGAAGAAGAGGAGAGGAATGGTGATTTTGTTTGTCTCTTGATTCTCCTCTCTCTCTCTTCCACCCTCTGATTTTGTTTTTTTGGGTTAATTCGGGCTCAAGCTTGGCCCGAAATGGGCCCAATGACCTTTTAAATTTTTGGGTTGAACTTGAGTCTTGATTCTTTGAATTTTCTTGAGTTGGGTTTGGAATCGAGCCTATAAAATTTTAAAGGGCCGAGCTCAAGTTTTATAAAGCCCAGCTCACAAAAGTAGATTGACAGCCCTACCAATATTCAGATTTCATCCGACTAATCCAATTCGAGTATTATAAGACCTATTAAGAGATTGCTCTCCTAAATACCATTTCTCCATTCCCATTACTCGAACTCAAGATCTATGTTTAAGGGAACACAATTCCTTATTGCTATACCCATAGGAGTTAGGTTTGAAAGAACCATGGACAGCAAAATTCGAATCTGCATAGGCAAAGCCCAACAAATTTCGAGTCTGTCTCATTAACCACTCAGATATATCGACTATGGTTGAAATGATAGCTTTGTAGACTTATGTACAAATACAGACTGAATACCTACGGATAATTGATGTTGTAGATAAGGATATTAGATCTCTTAACCAAATCTTTGATTCAAAATTTGTAAATAAAAAAAGATTACGTTGGGAAATTTTTCTCCTAAATTTGCTCAACAATACTTGAATCAAATTAGTTATAGTATAATTTCAAATAATGATTGGTTATAAAAAAAATGCAAACCTAATTGTGGAAAAAAAAAAAGAAAAAAAAAAAACTAGACATCAATTTTTTTTCCCCGAATATGGCAAAACTATTCAAAAATGATGTAAGAAAGATCAAATAAGTCGAGAAAGATCAAATAGACCAAATGTTATTCGTCTCAAATTATTTTGAAATTTTTATTATTTGATGAATATTTAGTGATATTTTGAATTAAAATTTTCTTTTTATTAATATGAATTAATATATAGGATTTAGGCGATTAAATTTTTAAATCATTTGTTCCATTTGACAATGTTTCAATTAAATTTTTATTTAATCCATTCTTATTAAATTTTCCACTGGCCGCAATTTTTTTGTTTTCTATAGGAGGAAATTCTTTCAGCAGCAAAAAGAAGTCTCAATGGCGTAGGATTTGCTTCTATACGAACTCGGGCTATATTGGTCTTTTTCTTTCACGATTGACCAATATAACTAATTTATTAATTTCAACTAATTCGACTTGAGTTAACTACCAGGATCCTAATATTAGTATTTTTTTTCCATTGCCATGGCTAATATCACCGTGTAGCTTCTCTGGAGGATAGTCCATTGCCTTGGCTGACATCACCGGGTTCATAACATCCACTGTAGGCTCCATGTTTGGATCTGCAATGAATATGAACACGTCTATTCCTGGTAGATTTTCATCCTTCGGTAGCCCCTCAGGGATTGGGGTTCGAAAGACCATTCGCCACCGAGTTGACAAGTTGAAAAGCCAATCGAATGAGAGGATCAATTCAGAAGCAAAGACTAGAAGGGAGGGTATTAATGGTGGTTTATCATTGGTGAGTTGGTCAGTTATGAAGAGGGAAGAAACTCTGAAGTATATTAAGGATAACATAGCAATGGAACATGCCAATGCATATGGTCTGCTGATAAATGCTACAGTTATGGGGACATGGGAACTGTACAGTGGGAGAGAGTCCAACCGGTGTGTGCTTGAGAGAGAGGGAGAAGTAAATATAGGACGCATCTAGCTAGAGTTCCTTGTATAGGTCAAGGGATTGTTCTATCATTTGTGTTTTGATAAGTATAAAGCTTAAGAATTTTTTTTGAAAAATAAAATTTTAGGATGAACAAATTTGTTCTAAAACCGTGTATAGAGAAATATATGCGATGGAGGTGGGTGATGGCTTCTCAGATACCGGCTCCTTCTTGACTCAAACAGTAATCACCGATGGTGGATACACCTGTAAAAATCACCGGAGGGTATTCTGGTGGGGAGATTCCGACGCTCAAATTAGTAAAGAGCAGTTTTCGTTTGAAAGAAACATACTAAGAGTTGAGAGAAAGTGATTCCCTGTGATCAATGTGCCCATTGTGTTAGAGTTCGAGAGCGTACCTGATGTCGAGGGTTTTGAGATCTCTTATACCTATGAGAGTTGTGCGCCGTTGGGGGACTTCCACCCTACTTTCCTTATCGAACTGATCCAGGAATCTTGGAAGCCAATATTACGAATTGATCACGATCCTCTTATATAGGGAAACATTCCTTTTCGGGAGGGATACTTTCTTTATATGAAAAATCTCGAAATTACTGTTACGAAATAAGAAGTTGGAATCGAGGAAGTTCTGACCTTCCTCTTTAATCAACAGGGGCACTACCCATCGTTTGGTTGCTCGACCGATAAAAAGTTTTCGAGACTTATCCGGTTATAAGGCTGCCATTTGTTTAACTAATCGAGATAACTGTTTCCGCTTGATGAGTCACGATCGATTAATCGGGACGACTGAGACCCTATCATTCGGTAGACCTGGGCGACTAAGACCTTTCAGTAGACCGATCGGGATGACTACAGTCTTTCTGTATATTATTGTTACGGTCGTTAGATATTGATCGGTAGGTCCCTTTTTCATGGGTCCTTTGGAAATTGACTCTTTTGAATTGGGTCTTGAAATACGTCCCATCAATATGAAATTATTTTTAAATTTTTATTTGGGAGAGGTGGAAAGATGTAGATATTCTATGTATCTAGTGTTCCTTATTTAGTTCAAGGGATTATTCTACCCTCGATATTCGTATTTACCCATATTCATATTAATAGGGATACAGTGACAATTGGATGTATTTAAAAGAAAAATTATCTTAATAGTAAAATTTTGAATGATTAAAATTTGATATGATAAATTTCTAAGCTATTTCATAGCCGTATATGTTGGCACAAGACCTTCCATACGTGGTCTTAGCCTCTATGTATGTCGTCACGTTGATTGGATTACATATATGCATATTTAACTTTATTAAGATAAACTCAACTTATATTTGTAAAGTCTTATATTTCTGGGAAAATAATTTAGTTAAAAATTATTATAAAGAAAATAAAGAAAATTAAATAGAGATAAATTAGAGTATATCTGTAATACCAAAAATTCAATATCGGATATTTTATAAACATCCTTATAATAAAATAGAAAATTTTTATTTATATTGATTTTCGATTTTGGGTATTAAGTTTGAATTTTTGGTATATTTAAAATGTCATGTCCGCGATTCATAGTGAACCCAAATTTTTATGAAATTTAAAACCCAGTGAAGAGTGGTTAGAAATATATATATAGGTATATGAATATTTACTTATTTATTATTTATTTATATATATATGTATATATACATATTTAAAATAAAATAAAATAAAATAAAAAAAGAGAAAGGAAAAGGAAGGCACTGCGTTTTGGCCCAAAACGCAGCACCTTCCTCACCCCAAGTTAATTAGGGTTTGAAACCCTAATCCTCTCTCTCTCACTCTTCATCTCTCTCGTTCGCCCTCTCTCGAACTCTCTCTCGCACTCTTCGTCACTCTCTCACTCTCAGCCGGCCTCTTCTGCCTCTCTCCGCTGTACCATCGCGACCACCACCGCCACCGTTCACTCGTCCTCTGTTTCTCTCCCTCTATTCTCTCTCTTTCTCTTTCAGTCGTTCAGTCTCTCTCTATCCACGATCTCTTTATCTCTCTTTGTTTCACTCTTCCTCTCCGTCTCTCCCTCTGTTACTCTTTGTTTCTCTCTGCTCTCTTTTTCCTGCGCGAACAAAGTCTCTTCCTCTCTCCCGCGCGCGCAACAGCAGAGCTCTTGCTCTCTTCCTCTTTCCTTTTGCACACGAATAGAACACCCACTGTCCCTTGCTCGTGTGCGCTTTGCCTTCTCTCTGTCGAGAGATCTTCCTGCAACCCTACTGCGACAAACTCTATATGAAAACCCCACGCTGAGACAGAACCTTATTCACTGCGTAGGTAAGGGTAACAATTCTGATTAAATACTTTAGGGTTTGAATATTCTTAGTAACTAGGTTTAATTGCTAACATTTACTTCAAATTGGAAGCGTTACAGGTTTCAGACTGAATTGAATGGCAAATGGAAGCTAGATCTGCAAGCTATGAAAACCCTAGGTGAGGGATTTCTGATCCATTCGATTAATTGAATGAATTTATGGTAAATTTAGGGTAAGAGTCCTTGCATATGTTTAGAATGTATGTTCAATTGGGATAGAATACAATTTCTGAAATTCTATGCCTGAATGTTAAGGTTAAGTCTAGTGACTGCTATGAAGGGAGTATGCTAAAGGATGAAAGATTCATGTTTGGGCGATTAGAATAGTTTCCTTTAGAGTTAATTTGAAATATGTATGAAAAGTATTATAATTATGTAAATTCGGAACAAAATTGGAAAAAATTGGAAATATTAGGAATTAAAGTTCGTTGGTGAAGTAAATGGTCTTAGGTTAATGAAACGAGAGTCTAGAATTTATAGATATGCAAATTATGACTATACGATATCTCATTTGATGATAAATTATGATATTTGATTTGGTTAATCTTTTGGGGGACTTGAAAGAGATATACCCGGATTACATTGATAAATAGAGCGTAAATACCCTCTCCAGATATGAGTAGATGGTTCATTGTATTCATGAATGAGTAACATGTTTTAAAATTACTTTATAAATGATTTTGAAAGATTTTTATATGTTTTATATAAATTGTTTTGTGATTGTGGACTGTCTGAACTGGATTGTAAAGTACGAATGCATCTACTGTCTTTATGAATGTTTCTGTGTCATGTGTTATTTGATATTGCTCAATGAATTGTTTTGGCATGAGCTGACATGAGATTATTGATTAATTGTTGGAAATCATGGCACATTGTTTGTGAAATGGATTGATTGAGAAATAAAGGGTGCTGGATTGTTAATGACTATAGTCATTCCTCCCACGGAGCGACCCAACGGGGTGACGTGATAGAGGGTTGGATTATATTTAGCGAGAGAGACAGACGTGTCTCCCTCTGCTGTAGATCGGGCTATATCTGGACACACCCCGATGAGGCACGACCCAACGCCAAGGAAGAGGGTATGTTTTGAAATATTGGATAAAAAAAAAACCCTTGGCGGACTTTCATCTGGGTTTTGGCCAACCTGAGACGGAAGTGTTTTCGATGGGACCCAGGATTTTCTGAAAAGATGATCGATATGGATGCATATTTTGCGAATTGTGATTTATTGAAATACTTTTATATATATGAAATTATGTTTATGAGATATGCTTTGACTGTCTCATATTCACTCCTCATTTATGATCACAATCACACCATTGCACTCCACTCACTGAGTATTTCCCAATACTCACCCCTTTCTCTACATTTTTCAGATGATACTTAGCTGGGAGACTACACGTTGGAGTTTGCGAATGATTTTTGCTGACATGCAGGATTTTGGGGATTGTATTTCGTAAACCATGGAAAGGGAAGTTTCGTACATCTTCTTTCGTGCAGATTTTACTGATACTGGTTGAGTTTTTTGACAACTATTGGTAAAATCCGACGATTATGTTTTGGACTGCATTCTTTTGATTGATCTATTTTTTGAAACTGTTTTATCTGTATCGGGACATTTGGATTGTAATTCTAAACTTTGATACTTTTTTTTGAATTTGTGAAATTCTGTACATCTCATATCGTTTGGACTTTATTGATTTTAGTTTACTTCTTCAGGCGAGTATTAGTAAAATCCTGCGACTATGATTTGGGACTTCTTGTATTTAAAATGTTTTATTTGTATTGAGAACTCTGGTTGGTTGGGATGGCCATATCGCATGCGTGCATATACAGGAGCTCATTCTCCGATTATGTGTTGACACATGTTTGTGTGTACAGGGAATGGACCAGAGGAGTCCTTTGCATGTATATTGTTTCATGTTTTCCTTATCTTTGATAAATTGTGTACTAGAGATCAAAAAAAAATTAGAAACGTAGCCTTGCGGAGTCCCGGTATATGAGGAGGTTTTGCCCATGTACCGAGATAACGCGACGGTTGTTGCGTGCTTGATCCGAGAATCGGGGCGTAACAATATCTTATTATACATTGCATTTAACTCAATTTGGATCGATACATGTGCATGTGCCATATGCAAGCAATCTGGCCACAAAAAGAGGGGCTGTGCAAGAGCTAAAGGAGGAAACTCAGACTTGCTGGCCTTTTATTTTAGGCAGCAGAAAACTCCAGACCACCCTTTTCCTTTATCATCACATGCAATTAGGAAGATTTTAAAGCATAAGTTCTCTCAGTTGTGTTGGAAAATCTTAAGAGTGAAAGAGGAAAATTATATAATAAGAGGATGAAGAAATAGAGAGAGCCAAAGAAGGAGAGGGGAAGATGAGAGAGAAAGAAGACAAGGAAACAAAGAAGCAGAGAAAATGGGTTTTTGGTTTAGGACAAAGAACCGGAGAAATGGGAAGAAAGAGAGAGGAGTGAGGTAGAGGAGAAAAGATTATTAAAACATATTTTTAAAAAAGAAAAATGGTATTTTAGATTTTTCATATGAAAATACCAAAGTTGGTCTAACCCTCACGGAATTGGAAAATTAATGGAATAAGAATTAAAATTACAAGTTGGAAAGTGCAATAGCTCAACCAATAGGATACAAAGCAAAATTTCGGCTCAAATTTAAGATGTTTTTTGTAGTTTTCTATGAATAAATATTTTTAATTTGTAACAATTTTTATATGAAATTAGGACTGAGAATTGCATAATGTTTTTTTTCTTTGGTAATGAGAATTACATAATGTTGAATACAAAGAAGACGTGTCTTGACCCTGCTTTTGACCCCAAAACACAAGAATCTTGTGGTACTCACTGTTCTTAATACATCAAAATGGCATGTCCTAAGACTAAGAAACTTAAGGAATACAATATAGATATTTGAGAAACCGACGGCGGAATCCTACCCTTGTCTTTCCTTACCAACATCCCTTCAATTATAGGATAACTCATGGCCAATATGTAAAATGAGAGACAAAGTTGCCCACACATGTCCTCCCAATTTCCTATAACAATCACTCTGGCTAGCCCACCTAGGAAGGAGATCATGTTCAAAGTTGTGAAGGTAACTAATGGAACAAGCATCATGTTTGAAGTCCGGAAATCAAGAAGACCCAATTGGTATAGCTTAACTTGCTCATCGTCGAAAGCTTTACTTGTAAGTAGAAAATTAGCTTCTCTCATGCCAATTTTCTTCATGATGGCCTCCAAGCATCCATAAAGATAACTAGTAACTGTCTTCATCATCCAAAGCTGTTGTTCATATATCCATGTTTGAATTGATCCTCCAGTCAAGAGGACTTCAATCAAATGTGCAAGGAGTGATGACAAGAAAATGAAGGCAAGAATAGTGAAAGAATGACTTGATGCCTGCAAGAAGAGTGTGATGTTAGATTCACATCCTAAAGAGTACAAGATGCTTGTGTACATGTGTGTGATGCAAGGCATACAAAAAACATCCAATGTTAATACATCGTCTTATTTAAAAAAAAAAATCATGTGTCTGTATGTAAGGCTAAGTTCTCAATTAAATAATTCAATATTGAGGATATGGTACATAAATTTGGAAGTTCTCCATCTAGCTTTTAATACACGATGCAAATTCTCTTATAATATGGTATCAAAACCAACTTAAATTCATTTCTTTGGAATCACGTTCAGTGTTATCTGTGTTATCTCGCATATGATTGGGGATAGTAATCTATGATGGAGTGATGTTAAGTTTAAATCTTCCATCGCAATAATTAAATTTTAAATAAAGATAACAAAACGAAGTAATTTTATTATAAAATTAATGGAGATGTATTAAAGTAAACAGCAAGAAATGAAAATTAGACAAAGTGAAATTTTGAAAAAACTCAATTACCTTGGGGAACAAAGAAATGCCATAGAACAAAGACAGCTGAGGTATGGTTGCATAACACCACAATGGCACACAAAGGCAAAGGGGAAAAATTGCCACATATGCATAGGCAAAGCTCATAAGAATGGACATTCTTGGAGGTCCATAAACAAGAGGGCAAAACCTTGACAAGCCGACATCCAACAGACCACAAGCCCACCGAGTCCATTGAACCAAAAGAGTGTCCAAACTTGTGGGACTGCTACCCAGAAATTGCGGTGTTGATGGATTGCAATACACAGAAGTCCATCCTTTACAGTGTAGCATAAAGCCTGTGAAATAGTCTTCCACAACAGAAGCATAGAGAAAACCAACCTGTAAGAAAAACACCAAATAAACTTTCTGCCTAAGATAGTCACGTTTAGTTTAAACACTCGTGGCCACTTGCCTCTTCGCCCCATTTTGTGCTTTTCTCGTATGAAGTTGAGGCCAGAAGTTGCATCTCTTGTTGCAATGCATCGGAAGAGTCATCATTGTTGCTAGAACCACTGCCACGGTCATGGTCCAGGAGCGACTTGATGAACTTGTTTGAAGCTCCAAAATGATTTTTGAGTTCCGAGAGATTGATTTCTGAAATGTTGAAGAGTAAAATAATAATAAAAAAAAAAAAAAAACAGAAAGAAAATAAATTTGGGGAAGATCACAATTATTATGAGAGTATACTCAAAATGAATTTTTTTGAATCCTCAACATTAGTTGCTAACCACATGATACAAATAGAAATAAATTTAACACTTGATTTAGACTAATTTAGGATGTTCAAGCATTTGTCCTGTTTACAAACATACCTTGGAGCTTGAAATTCCCCAATAATGCCTTCCTTTTAATGTAGAAACCTGTACCAGCCAACCCTGGACCTTGAAGCCCATCCCAAGCGGGCCAGAGTGCCTAAAAGTAAAGGCCTTTCAATTACAAACCAAAACAATTAGGGCAAACCTTGAAAAGTACAAGACTTGGGTTTGTTCCCATTTGAAGTAAAGTTTACCCTTGGTCACCAATGAGCTTGACCTCAAGTGAATCACTCTCCTTACCCTTATAATAAATTCGGATTCGAATCTTCCTATATATCCAAAAAAAAAAAAAAATAGTACCTTAAATGTATTTCTCAAGTGACCGTCATAGAGGTCATACTTTCCCACATTGTGGAACCTTTGAGGGAATTGGACAAATGCTAAGGTTGGAGATATTTTGGGATCAAGATGGAAGCACATTGCCCTACGGGCCGAACTCGGGTCGTTGCAGTACATGTCACAGTCCAACACCAGTATATGAGGAGAGTTGCTTTTCACTGCGGATACGCGAAGCTGCATTCAACGTTGCACCGTGTTTAGTGCTTCTAGTTCAATTATGAAAATTATTATTTTGTCATGGTAAAAATGTTTTATACAATAATAAAAAATACCAACCTACAGTTGGTCTAGTGAAATGAATTGTTAGATCTCTTAACAAAATCTTAAATTCAAAACTTGAGAATAGAAAATATTACGTTGAGAAAACCCACAAATATTCAAACCGAATTAGTCAGAATATAATTTCGGATACCGATAGTAAAAACAAAAAGATAATAAAAATAAAAAATCAATGCACAAATAAGATTTATTAGATAATAACCTCTCATATCTGTCATAAAAAGTGTCCAGGATCATTCTACAGGAGAAAACAACACATTCCTTTCCATAGTGTGTGTAGGAGTGCGTGTGTAATGTGAGAGAGAAAGAGAGCTTACAAGGACGTTGAGAGCTCCGGCCTTGAAATGGTGTGGATGAGAAGGTTTTTTCTCACGAGCAACATATACAAGAAGTGGCATCTTAACTTGGTCTACAGCTGCTGATGCTGAGTCAATAAATTTATCACCTATCACCTGTGAAACAATTCCCGCAGTTGAACGATTTCAAAGATTGAAGAGCAAAATGGAACTTATACATACATACATACATATATATATATATATATATAGATATATGTATATATATATAACACACATCTTAAGTAGATACGAATCCACAGCAACAACAATTACTTTTGACCATATAAATTTACAAATAAATAATAAAATATACCATTTTAATTTGTAATTAAATCTCTTCAAGCTTTTCTTAAATATTTTTAAATATATTCTGTTGATTCCTAAACCTTTGCATACTTATTATTTGTTAATACCCTTTCAAATATAACCTACTCCTTCATCCTTATAAGAGCACTCGAGTGGTAAATAGATTTTGTTCTATCGTCTTCCCTAACTTTTAATATTTAAATTTTTATAAATATATATAATTTCACATTTTCACGATTGTTATATAACCATAAAAAAAAAAAAAAAAAAAAAACCTAATCCTTCCTCCCAATCATTGAGCCATCCCTTAAATGGGCCAGTAAAAGACAAAAGTCTAAAAATGGGCATGGCCAAGAGAACCAAAGGGCCTTCTTTTGTATATATTTTTGGTACACCATAGCTAAAGGTTTCGAGGCGACGTTCACAAACCAAAAATTAATTGTTTTACAAAACACTATAATTTGTTCTTAAGCATATGTTTAATTGTAATTTGAAAGAAGTGACAAATGGAAATAATAATAATAATATATATATATATATATACATGCTGGATTTAACAAAGAAAATTGATACCTTAAATGCAGCGGGATGATCCTTAGCTGTTGTTGTGCTTGTGCTCTTGTCATCAATGCTGCGTGCAACCTTCGTTACTCGCGCCTTGAACAACTCGTACTTTTCCTAAAGGGGGGGGAGAGAGAGAGAGAGAGAGTTATTTCAATGTTAAGAAATTATATTTATCAGCAGAAAATTTGATATGATACAAATTAGATGTCAAATTGATATTATTGTTTTCCTTTACAATAATTTTCACAATTTAATTCCGTAAAGTATTATTTAATCCAATTACGGACTTGGTCTTTGAAACAAGTAAAATGTATCGTTTTTGCAATTGAAAATGAGCATTATGCATTGTGTGTCGGAGGTGGGATGTAAGAAACTGATGAAGAGCTGGTCGCATTTGAGGCCAAATTTATGAAGCTTGTCTTTGTCGCTAAGTATATGTTTGGAGAAGTTCTTTCTTTTTAAGGAGAAAATCTACCAAATAATTTAAAAAATAAATTTTAAAAAAAAAAAAGAGTTTTAAAAAAAAAAATAAAGAAAAAGAATTTTATTAAAAGCTCAAAAGAATCTACCAAGCAAACCCTAAGTTAGCCCAATACAAAAGGGGGCGAAAAAACAAAGAAATTCAGTCGGCGACTATGGAACCTTGGAATATGAAAAGCCACGCTTAAGGTAGATTCCAAAATGAACCGTTTGTCTGTCATGGTCACAACAAGCAAATGAGCTGGAGGATGATGACCGTACCTTAATTTTCTTCTTCTCTAAGAACTCGTCATCTCCATGCCCACCCTCCAATGTAGAAAAATAAGCTTCAGGACAGCCAGACCTCACAACATTCCCGTATTTCCTGCAAAATGGCAACCATGACCTGGCGAACAACCAGGCCTCTCTCAGAGAATGCAGAGCTATACTAGACCCTGCGTCATCCGAAACATACACATGTAGCTTCTCCGGAGGATAGTCAATGGCCATGGCTGATATCACCGTGTTCATGACATCCAACATAGGCTCCTTATCAGGGTCTGCAGTGCATATGAACACATCAATCCCTGGGAGGTCTTCATCATTTGGTAATCTTTCAGGAAAGGTGGTTCGAGCCACCAGTCGCCACCGATATGATATGCCAAGGAGCCAAATGAATGAGAGGAGCAATTCAGAAGTAAAGACTAGAAGGGACGGTACCATGGGTGGTTTATAAACGGTGGAGTTGTCAGTCATGAAGAGAGAAGAAACTCTGAAGTATATAAAGGATGCAATAGCAATGAAGTTTACTAATGAATATAGTCTGTTAATGATTACTATGGTCTTGTAGACATGGAGGCTGTGGAGTGGGAGAGAGTCCATCCTCTGCGTATGTTTGTGTGCGTGTGTGTTTGTGTGAGAGAGAGAGATGTAGGTAAAGAATACATAGAGTTCCTTGGATGCTCCACTATTTAATAGCCGTACATGTCAACTCCTTACCTTCAATTGTCTTAGCCTTTTATACGTCATCAAATTAACCAGTAGCGCAGCTAAGATGGATATGTAGGCATTATTAGAAGTAAAGGATAGAGAATATGTGGTTACAAGGAGATTCATTCTTTTTCTCTTCTTACTTTCAAAATGTTCACCAATTACCTTTTTGCACTTTGCCAACACGTTTTGAACTCTTATGTTCATGGAATCTCACTAATGACATTACACATTGTTAGATTCAAGATTGCCGTGAGGAGGACGTGTATTGCATGCTGCCAAAAGAGAATTTAAAATTATTGGAATTTTGTCGCTTAAGTGGAGGATTATCAACTAGGTGAAAGCTCCTTGTGATAATAATTTTTTTGTAGTTTAATTCTTCTTTTATGTTAAAAGAAAAAGAAATTCACCTCATTCGCACTAAATTGATCTTAATATTTTTGTCACGCTCCGACCTGCAGGTTTTGGCATGTGACAACTGTTGCACTATTCTAAAACACATGTGAGTCCCACTCCATATTTCAAGGCACCGCAAGGCATTCACAAATCCCTACAAAACCATAGGCCAGTCCGGCTATTTCAATTCTATTCAATCCATAAAACAAAGTAAAATATCCTCTCATGGGATAAAAGTCAAAACCATTACCAACAATTCTCAGAAAAAATCCATAAAGGAAAAGAATAGAGGTCCTTAATGAAGTTGAATTAAAACAAGTCCAAGCATGATCAAAATACAAGTTTAAATAACTCCTATATAAGTTTTTATACAAAAATTGTAATACCAGAAACTAAAAAAAAAAAAAAAAAAAAAAAAAAAAACAGAGAGAAGGAGAGAGGAGAAGGTGCGTTTCGGGGTGAAACGCAGCATCTCCCCCAAATGTAAAGAGATTAGGGTGAAAACCCTAATCCCTCTCTCTCTCTTCGACATTCTCTCTCCCTCCTCTCTCTCCCGCGAGCTCTGTTCTCCCTCCCTCGTCTCTCCTCTGCGAATCGATCACCACCGCAAGCCGCTGCAACCACCACCGTGACCCCCACCACGAACCACCGCAGGTAACACCTCTCGGTTCTTTCTCTATTCTTCGTCGTTCTCGGTCTCTCTCCATTACTCACATCTCTCTCTCTGTCGCAGTCTCTCGGTCGCCACAGTCGCTCTATTCCTCGCGCAAACGGACGAGCTTCCCTCTCTTCCGGCGCGACGATCCTTTCTCCCTCATTTCCCGCGCGAACGAAGTTCTCTTCTTCTCTCCCCGCGCGCGATGGCGAAATTCCACTGCCGCCCTTCGTTGCTCGTTTCGCGGAGCTCAACGTGAGCTCCCTTGCTGCCAACGAACAATCCAGCCTTGGGATCCCTTGACGGGTCCTAGGTCAAGACGCAACCACCCTCCGAAGGTAAAGCTAGGGTTTCGAAATTTCCACAAGAATCAAATTAAATTTCGACCCTAATCTCGAAATTGAACACTCTGGATCTTAGAATGGACTTGAACAGCAATTGGAACGAAAATTTGCGAACTACAAAAACCCTAGGTGAGGGATTTTCAATCCCTTCGATGTCGCATGATTTTTGTTGAAATTAGGTAGAAATGATAACATATATGTTCTGAAATGTGTGAGATTCGTATACGATGCGATTTTCGAGATTTAATGTGAAATTGGAAGAAATTTGGAAAAATTAGGAAAGATTGGCAATTAAAGTTCATTTGAGACATAAATGAGTTTTGGGTGATGAAATCAGCAATTAGAAATAGTGGATGTGAAATTAAGGGTGAATTAAATGAGAAAAATGTGAAAACCGTGATGTAGAGATTTTATTTGACGATGATTGCAATGTTTGCATAGGTTACTCGATTGGGGATTGAAAAAGGGGTCGATTCGGATTTGATTGAGAATTTGAGAGTGATTACCCTCTCTGGAGGTGAGTGGACGGTTCATTGTGCTCGTAAATGAGAAACCTGTTTTTAAAATTGGTTTGAAATTGGTTTTGAAATGTTTTTACATGATTTATGTAAATTATTTTGTGGACTGTGGGTCGAACTGGATTATGAAATATGAATGCATCCATTGTGTTTATAAATGCTTTTGTGCCATGTGATATTTGATATTGATTGATGAACTGATTTGGCATGAAATTATGGATTGTTTGTGGAAATCATGGCACATTGTTGAAAAATGGATTGATTGTGAAATGAAGGGTGTTTGTAGATGGCTATAGTCATATACCTACCACGGAGCGACCCGACGGGGTGACGTGGTTTGAGGTTTAGATGTGCGGGGGAGTAGACGTCCCTCCCTCCGCAAAAAGTCGTGCTATATCCGGTGCACCCCGGTGAGGCACGAGCCAACGCCAAGGAAGGGGGTTTGTTTTGAGATATTGGATAGTAAAACCCTTGGCGGATTTTATCGTCGGGTTTGGCCGCCCCGAGACGGAAGCATATTTCGATGGAACCCCCGTGATTTTCGAAAAAATGATTGATATGGATGCATATTTATGAAATGTGATTTATTGAAATGATTTTGTGTATATGAAATGATTTATGAGATATGCTTTGACCGCCCCACATTCACACCTTATTTATTAGCACAAATGCACCATTGCACTCCACTCACCGAGTATACCCCTATACTCACCCCTCTCTCCTCCCATTTTTCAGACGAGACTTAGTGGGAGACTACTGGACGGAGCTTGTGCAGTATTTTTGGCATACAGATAGGTACTTGATGTGCAGGATTATTTTTGGGAGATTGGTAGCTTCCCAACCATGGAAAGGGAAGTCTCAGTACATTCCAGTGTCGTGCGGATTTTATTGATACCGGCCGAGTAGTTGGCAAGTATTGATAAAATCCGACGATTTTTGATTTGTTTTTATTTCTTTTGATTTCTCTAGTGTTGGAAAACCTGTATATATATGTCTTGGGACATTTGGACCGTAAATTCTAATTTCAATGCTTTTTCTTTGATTTTGTGAAGTTCTGTACAACTCATACCGTTAGGATTTTACCGATACCGGCTTGTTTTCCTCGGGTACGTGTTGGTAAAATCCTACGGCTATGTTTTGGGACTTCTTGTTTGTTAAATGCTTTCAGAATGGCCAAGATGGTCACATTGCATGCGTGCATGTACAGGTTCCCGCTCCCCGTTGTGTGTTGCTGTGTAATCGTGCATGTACAGGTTCCCACTCCCCGATGTGTGCTAATGTATGATTGCATGTACAGGATCCCACTTCCCGATGTGTGTCAATGTGTGTGTTTGTACATCCTTGATGAGCCGGATGGGCTCCTTGCATGTGTATTGATTTTGAAATTTCTTGTTTTTGAAGAATTTTATGAGTTTGATGATTTATTGTGAATTTGATAGCCTTGCGGAGTCCCGGTAGATGGGAAGGTTTTACCCATGTACCGAGACGACGCGGCGGTTGTCGCGTGGTCGGTCTGAGGATCGGGGCGTGACAAAAATGCCTTCCTCGGGTCTAATTATTAGTACCTCAAAAGTCAGAATACGATCTATACCAAGAACAAGTCCCTGACAGTAGTCTTCCCAAATCTGGTTCTAAACACCAAGAGTGTCCACTAAATTTCCTATGTAAAAATGAAATACGGAAGCGTAAGTATAATTTATACACACTGAGTATATAACATGCCATGAGGATAAATGAAGGATGATCATGAATATGTCAAATAATTATCTCAAAATCGTACAGTTGTAACCATAGATGACAGAATTTATCATCAAATACAAAAATTAAAACAAGATTTTCAACCAATCATATTATATAAATCATATGCATCAAATTATCTCAACTTGTTTTTCGAAAACCATGGGGTTATCAAAATCTTTCTACCATATGCTTGGCCCTGACCAATAATAAAACCGCCAAAGAGTTTTCATGATCATTAATCACAAACATTTACCCCAACCTTAATTTTTACTCAAGCCTCCCTTGGAATGCAACCACACAACTTAGATAAACCCTAATTTCTTCAATTCAATGGTATATGTTCTAATTCCACCATTTACATGTCATTTGCCTCTATATATAATTTTCATTCAATTTTCCTCCAAATTTTTGTCATTAACAAATTTTAGGGTTTTGATCTCCAATAAATTTCTAAAATGTCAATAATAAATTTCATTCTAGTAATGAGAGAGCTAATTTCAAGATTAAAGAGAGAAAATTATCTTAAATTCGTAGTTAAATTGAGTTTTGAAGATTGAATTTCAAAACCCTGACTTTTTCCTTCCGTGGAGCACCTTCCTTCCCAAGTCAACCTTTATCCAAGGTTTGGTTAAAGATTTGGAGATCTTATAAAGTGGTTAAATGAAGGTGTAATTGATTTCTAGATAAAAAAATCAAGAATGAAGGGGAGGGACAGTGAACGCGGAGAGGGAGAGGAGAGTCAAGAGTGAGAGGTGAATAAGAGAAAAAGATGAATTAAACTTAATTCATGCTTATTTTTAATAAAATAGTAGATTACCATCTTGCCCTAGGTGATTTAAGGGTTTTAGTTGGGGTTGAAGGCCGTTTTGGTCATTTTGCACCATTAAAATGTTAGGAATCGATAGGGCAGAGCATCCCATACTATGGGCAAGGCGACTCACAAGTTCAAAATTTACATAGGTAGGGCGACCTATTTTGGAACAAGGCGACCCATGGCTTCAGATTTAACATGGACAAGGCAACCCAATATTGGGCAAGGCAACCTAAAATTCAAGGCTCCAATGCCTTGGGTCGTCCTAAGCAAAGGGGTAGGGCGACCTAAGAGTGTATTGTCTCATAATCCCTTGCTTTGCAAACCACCAGGGCGACCCAAATACTTGTGTAGGGTGACCCAACAAAGGCAAGGCTCAAACTCCTTTCCCTGCAGACTCATAAGGCGTCTCACCAAAGACCACAGGGCGATCCAAATATTGCACAAGGTATCCTATCCTTCACTTTTCATGCCTTGGGTCGACCCAATATTTGGCACAGAGCAACCTAAGACCTCAATACCTCAATATTCTTAGTCTAAACCCCCTTTGGGTCGTCCTCTCTCATTGCTCAAGGTGCTCACCTAGAATCTTACACAAGACGTCCTCTCCTATTGCACAAGGTGACCCATACCTTCACAATCCATACCACAAGCCAACCCAACTTCAATACAAACCACCCTCCCTCTCAGAATCTCCTAATAATACACAAGCCAACCCAAGCAATGTATAGGACAACCCATTACTCACACATCCCACACACAAAAGCCAACCTAACCTTTCACATGCTTGCATCCCATGAGATTTGAACCCAAGAACTACAATTTCTCCAAAAATCTTCAAAAAGCTAATCACCATCAAACCATTCAATCCTTTTGGTAATTATATGGAATAATATTGAATTTAAAATCTAACTACAAATCTATTTTGGAATTATACTAAAAGAATAAAAATTGAATATTCAATCACTAAATTTTTCGGTGTTACAATACAATTTGGCCCTGCCATTTCTTTATCCCACTACACCGTTTTAGGATGTCCCATCCACTTTAACAAGTCAATATAGTCTTTCAGCCTATCCAATTTGAACCTGCCTTTTCTTTAATTTTTTGACCAGTTGCTACTTGCAAGCATATTCTTGAATTTGGTTTCATACAAGCAAAGTAATTAAGAATGCTGCCTTAACAAAGAACTGTGTTTTGCTGCAAATACAGTGCAAAGGTTACAAAATATGCTTCAAGATTTCCCATAACCCATACCTCTTCCACTCATTCTCCTACTTCAGCGTTTGTAACTTATTTTTCAATAGTAAACAGCAAGAAGAAGAGAAGAAAGAGTGTACAGGTTGTCAGTCAAAAACATCAAAGTAATATAGTAGTAGGACGAGTTGCATTTATAGTAACTATGAAGCGAAAAAAGAAATTTGTTTATGAACTGTTGAAAAACAAGGATGACATTTAATTCGAGGTTGATTATAATCCAATGGATGCTATTGTAGCTGCAAATTGTATTATCCATGCGCCCTTTAACAAAACAGGAAACAACCCCTTACTATGTTGAGCATTACAAGCTTGAAAACAACGCTAAGAATTCAAATCGGCATTAACCTCACCTGCCATGCACATTTAAAACCAATCAATAATGTGATAGTATCATGGTCTGCATTGGTGAGGCTAAGGCACTATGACTATGAGGAGAGGAATCTCAGCTTAAGTGTTGGAATAATCCACGCCATTGAAACTTAATTAAAAAGCATTCCTTTCGGTAGACAGATTTATTAGAAAGAATGGGCTAGTGTTGACTTCAACTAAACACCGAAATGTGATGCATCTTCTCAATGTAATTGAGCTAAAGGCAATCATGTGCCAACGACTGGCATATGCTGCAAAATATATGCCCATTTGTGTTAGACAATAACCTATAACAACAGACATTGCCTAGCTTGGACTCGCACAACAATTGTAGTTACTGAGTTTATTAAACATTTAGATGACCTATCCTCGGCTCAGACAACTCAGTTCTAACAGTAATATGTTTAAAATCTTCACGAGCAAAAAAAATAAATAAATAATATTGTGCAACAAACAACATACAAGTAGCTTAAAGTAAAATTTGAGAGAGAGCATAATAAGCAAAACAAGTTGAGTAGTTAGTACCAGATAGATCGAAACTATTGCTGCGCCTATTTCATTGGTAGTTTACCCTTCTCAGCCTGCTGTTGTAACAAGAAGTCATGAAATTGTTTTGCTTTCTGCTGCATTTCGAAGATCATTTCTTCGGTTTCACTGATTATTTGTTTAGGCAAATTAACCTCCAAGTAGTCAAACCATTGCCCAAGTGTCATCTTTTCCAAATCAGACTCGTTATTAACCTCACCTCCACTCTCCTTTACCCCAGATGAACTAACAGATTCTTTACCAGTTGCTCTAACAATATTTGCTTCGTCAGCAACTGTCTCATCTTCCTCAACAATTTTCTCATCTTCCAAAGCCCGAACTGGAGCAGATTCCAATTTTTCATCCTCCAACACTTGTCCTCTTCTTGTCTGACCTCTTGCATTCCCGTTTTCTTCATTTACCAAAGAACTCCCTATTACCTTCTCCACATCATTCTTTGAACTTCTGGTCCTTCTCAAACTCATTCTTTCAGCCACATTCTCCGCTTGTTGACTCAAACCCAAATCTCCATCTTTTTCTTGAACCCCAGATGATACAATGTCAGTCTCATTCTTCAAATTCTG
This sequence comes from Dillenia turbinata, assembly GCA_037126225.1. Lineage (NCBI taxonomy): Eukaryota > Viridiplantae > Streptophyta > Magnoliopsida > Dilleniales > Dilleniaceae > Dillenia > Dillenia turbinata. The sequence goes on from JBAMMX010000012.1 coordinate 6,574,476, forward strand.
AGTCCTCTTTGGCCTACCCCTTTTAACCTTTTTCTCCACCACATTCCCCAAATTTCCAACTTGCTCACCGTCATCACGTTTTTCATATGACTTCCCACCATTATCTGAGCCTTTGGTGCTCCTCAAAGTCAATCCTTCAACAATTTCTTGTTCTTGACTCAAATCCAAATCCCCATCTTTACCATGAATCCCAAATGATTCATTTTCAGGCCTATTCTTCAAATCCCTAGTCTTCTTCCCCCTCACTCCTTTAACTCCATTCACCACAGCATTCCCCAAATTTCCCACTTTATCATCATCATCACATTTTTCAATTTCTGGTTCATTCTTCAAATCCGCAAATTTCTTCCATCTACCTCTCTTAACCTTATTTTCCACAATATTCCCCAAATTATCCACTTTCCCATCATCTTCCTCTACTCTACCCTCCATTCTCTCCCCATCACCACACCTTTTATTCAAACTCAAATTCTCCTCCTTCAAAGCCCTAATTTTCTTGGCACGGCCTCGCGTAACTCGATTTTCCACTTGAGAACCCAAATTCAACCTTTCAATCTCCTCCTCAATCCTCTCTTCCACTGGAACCGCCCCTCTCCGCCGCGGGTTCCTCGGGACCTGATTCTCACTCTCCTCATCCTGAATAGAGACTTTGAACGAAGTGCACTCTCCGATCTTGACAAGATCACCGTCTTCCAAATCCCAGGGTTTCGAAGCAGGAATGCTGACGCCATTGATGAATGTTCCATTTGAGGAGCCGAGATCAGAGATTTTCCACTTGTTGGAGACGAAATCGAGCGAGAGATGCTTCGTAGAAATACCGGCGTCTTTTATTGAGAGTGTGTTGCCTTTCACAACTCTCCCGATTTTGACTCTTCGTGAGGCTTTGGGGTTGAAGTCTAGGGTTTCTCCTTCCAGAGGACCTTTCTCGAAGATTAATTTGAGAGTTGAGGTTTTCTCCATGAGGGTTTTCACAGGTTTAGCTTCTTCACGTCTCAGATGACTTTACTTGAATATGATAGGGAGGGGGGAGGGAGAGAGATTGAAAATTGAAATTCTATTTTGCACCCAAGAGATTTTGGGTCCCGCAAGTTTTCAAAACATATCCAATTATTTTGACTTGTTTTTACTGATATTTTACTATTTTTGGCTGCAAAAAAATAAAATTTCACATATTATAAAATATAAACTACTTATTATTTTAAATATAAATTTATTATTATAACCTTACCAAAATATTAAATATTTATAATAAACTTATCGGTTAATTTAATAAAATTTATGAATTTTTAAACTAATTAAATTGAATGCAAATAAAAAATATATGTCTATTTTCGTAATTGGGCATGGGCATAGTTGTTGTGGAAGTTCATAATTAAGTTTGGTTGGCCAAATTATTCAGAATTGTTAAATTTTTGATATAAATAAAATTATACGTAAAATAAATTTTAAAATTTATTTTAATTATAGAGAAAATTAAATTAAATTTATTTTACAATACCTACATGTAGATATCATTTGAGTTTTATGTATAATAAAAATAAACGTCGAGAGATATCAATTCATTTATTAGGCTAAAGAGTTTAATTCAAATCGAATTAAATTTAATTAGATTTAATATAATTATTTGAATATATATATATAATTTTTTTTTTACGAGTCGGCGACCTCCGATTTATATGCTTTATGAGCCGCAACAGGCCCAACCAAATTGCTTATCAAATCTATTAGGACAAAGGATTGGCCCAATCATGTCAAAAACTAGAGTTGGGCCACAAGTTTGCCCTAATAAGTCCAATTCGTCCTTCCATGGGGGCCTTGTATTTTCCTATATATGAAATGATAATTTTTTTTAAGCAGATTTTCACTATTAAACAATATCTAAAACACGTAATTAGGTTTAGCCAGCACGAGTTGAGCTAAGCTCATTTTAGGGTCGTGCTGAGCTCAGGCCAATCATTTAGGTTAATTTTAATTACGGAATGAGTTTGAACATCAATAGATTCGCTCGTTTAAAATTAAATATTTTTTTATTTTTGTTAATTTACAAAGAGGTTCTCCTTTCATTTTTTCGGGAAAAAAAAAACATAATCTCTCTCTCTCTCAATCATTTCACATCATAGCATTTTCTTCTTTCCTCTCTCTCTCTCTCTACTCTATGTCCTAAGTCCTAAGCTTCCTCTCTTATCCTCCATCTTTCCACCCAGATCTGTTAGCTCCCTTGCTCCTCGCGCTTGGCTGTTTTTGTAGATTTGAGTTCTTTCCGTTGGATCTATTCCTACTTGATGATTGATCGTCTCATTCTTCTCTCATATCAAAGATTCAATTTGCCAATTGGGGATCCATCCTAGATGGTTACGATTGATCGATTGGATCATCTAGAAAATCGGATCTTCACCATAAAATCGGATCATCTAGAAGAAGAAAGTTAAAGGTGATCAGACAGCAAGTAATTGGCAATGAAATCAAACCAGCGAATAACGCTTGATGGCGATTAAAACCTGGTGATTCGAAGATGATGATAGAAGTGATTTCTGATGACCCAACAACAGCCAATGGCAATTAAGAGAGTAGTGTTGTGTTTAAACGAGACAAGAGGGAGTTGACGACGACCGAAAGATGAAGGCGATCAAATTGCAAAAAAATGAATGATGGAGTATTGTTATCTGTGTTCCATCAATAGAAGAAGAGGGCGGGAATGATGATTTTGTTCAGCTCTTGATTCACCTCTCTCTCTTTCTTTCCCAAATTTGGAATAAAAAATTTAGATTGTTGTTGTTATAGGCTCAAGACTAGCCCGAGTCCCTTTTAAATTTTTGAGTCAAAATCAAATCTTGATTCTTCGAGCTTTATCGAGTTGGACTCAAGTCCTGTAAAATTTTAAACAGACTAAATCCAAGTGTTTTGTAGAGTTTCGCTCACAAAGCTCGATTGATAGCTCTATTCATATTCAGATTTTATTCGATTAATTTGATCTGAATATTATAAAACTTATTAAGTAGTTGACTCTTCCAAATCTCATTTCTCTATTTTCATAGCTCGAACTCGTGACTTATAGTTAAGAGAGTGTAACTTCTACCGTTATACCCATAAGAGTTTGGTTTGAAATAACTATGGACAATAGAATTCAAATTTGTGCGAGCTCAACTAATTTCAAATCTATCTCCTTAACCACTCAAACATATCAACTGTGGCTGAAATGATAGCTTTGTGGATTTACATAGAAATACAAATTTAATATCTATGAATAATAATTTTGGTAAATAAGAATATTATATTTTTTAATCGAACCTCAAATTCAAAATTTGAAAATAAAAAATACTATATTAGAAAAATTTTCTTTTAAATTAGACCCAACAATACTCAGATCAGATTAGTCAAAACATGACATCAAATACTAATCGTTGTTTAAAAAGAGAAAAAAAAGATACAAACCTAATTGTGGAGGGGAAAAACACACTTAGACATCAATTTTTCTTTTCTTTTTTTTTTTTCCCCACGCTGCAAAACTATTCAAAAATAATTTAAGAAAGATCAAATAATTCGAGAAGGATCAAATAGACCAAATGTTATTCATCTCAACTTATTTTGAAATTTTTATTATTCGATGAATATTTGGTGATATTTTGAATTAAAACTTCTTTTTATTAATATGATTTAATATATAGGATTTAGTCGATTAAAATTTTAATTCATTTGCTCCATTTGACAATGTTTCCATTAAATTTTTATTTGATCCATTCTTATTAAATTTTCCATTGGCCACAATTTTTTTGTTTTCTATAGGAAAAAATTCTTTCAGCATGAAAAAGAAGTCTCCATGGTGTAGGACTTGTTTCTATACAAACTCAGGCTATTTTTTTTTTTTCACATTTGACCGATCAATATCTGATAAGTAATTTATTAATTCCAATAAATCCGATTCGAGTTAATTGTCGGGTCTATTGAAAGGCAAACTTTCCAAACGTTTGTATTTTTTTTTTTTTCATTTTCAAAATTTGAAAACTTGATTGAGAGAATTATGTAACCCTTGTCACTAGATCAACATATAGATATATATATATACACACGCGCGCGCGTAGAATCATTGAATACAATCAGGCCATTGCTTCGGAATGCATTTCTATCATGGCATCACAGCCCAAACCGTAAAAGGAAAGTCTGTGGTAGCTCGAGCTCGATGAACCCTGTGAGTGTGTGTAGAGGAAACGTGACAATATTAGAAGCCATTTTCAACTGGTGTGAGCTATGTGAAATACCAACAAGGACATCTGTTGCAACCTATGAATGCTCTCAACAATCTTTTATATTTGCCAGGTTTAGGATGATCATGATGTTTACTAATACATGTGTATTTTCTTTATTCATGTGTGTTGTATTTATGGCAATCTTTAAAAGTGTTTATGATATATGATTATTTTTATAACATTGAATAATATTTTTTATTTCAAAATATTGGTGTGTGATATATTATAGTTAAAATAAAGTGGAGCAAATTTTCAAAGAAAAATCCTAATTATGATACTGAAAATATAAATAATCTCAAGTATAGAATCATTTTTAAACTATATCCGACTAAAATTCAATTAACCACGTCAATGCATTAATCTCAGGATCTCAGACATAGAATCATTTCTATTATATTTCCAACCATTGGAATTTGATTAACCACGCAATAATCTCAAAGTAAAGAATCATTTCTAACATATTTCCGACTGGAATTCGATTAACCATGCCAACGCAATAATCTCAGGTATAAAATCATTTCTCAAATATTTCCAATCATTGGAATTCGATTAACCAAGTCAACACTAGGCTGAATGATTTCTGAAATAATTCATTAATGATACAAATATGGTATTAAAATAGTATTGTGTGACGTCCAGCCAATTTTAAATTAGCTTTCAAAGGGGCACGTCTAGCCAATTTTAAATTTCTAACCCCAGAAACTTTGCCAGCCCTCAAAGGTGTGCCATGCCAGCTCATGAAGGTAAGCCATTGCCAGCTCATAGTTGATTGTCAGGAGTTTTATCTTCCATTGAATTACCAAATGCCAGAGTAGCCCCAGTGGGTGGCCATCAGCAACATTTAAATCTTTTTGTCATTTGCATTTTGTTAAGAGTAACAAGTTTATTAAGCATCGACCATCCCAAATTAAATGTCAGAGGATTAAATGAAGTTGTTACTATTAAATGAAACCGACTTGCAGAAGATCTGTAACTAATAGATACCGCGTCTTGATCGAAGCGTGATCCATCATGATTCCATCATAGTACCTTCTTGTGTAAGGAAGAAGCAATATCATGTATTTGAAGACCAAGTAACAAAAGATACCAATTTTACTGATCACATGAGCAAGGGACGAAAAGAAGAAGCTGGGGGTACAAAGAATCCACTTGTCTGTCATCCAAACCATGGATATTACAAAGAAATAAGATTGTTATAGGGGGGATTCTTGGTTATCAGCCTCCACATCCTGAAATCAATATGAAAACCAAAACATGGAACTTGGAAGGAACAAAATTTATATATATATATATATAGAGAGAGAGAGAGAGAGCTACCCAAAAGGATAGAAACAGCAATAGAATGAAACAACATGAGAATAATGGCAGAAAAATCCGGGGTGAAAAGAGTAACTAGAGGAGCTAAAATACTAACCAAAAGCTTCAGGACGTTTGGTAATCGCAGATCCACTGTACCATGCTATATCACGTTTTGATGACTAGTGCCAATATCACTCTGTATTCTGATAAAGAGTAAAAGGGTAATCTCATAAGAACTTATCAGTTCAATTACAGAAAGAAAGATAAAGAAACAAATACCAACTGAATGTGATTTGTACAAAAATGTCCTGAAGAAGATTGTCACCCAAGGGCAAAAAAGAGAGTCAAATTCAAGCATCCCAAGCGCACCAGAAAATTGCTATCATCTCCGTGCCATCACTGTGCTACAGTAGGAGCATAGCATAAAACATCAAATCCCCTAAGGCAGGACTCTTACGAAATGTCAGGCAATGTTGAGTAAGGCAAAAACATAGTCACATGCCACTTGCACTTAAATGCTTTTCCGCCTTGTTGTCCATGAGTTAGTGGGAATTCACCTGTTTACCTTAAATATATATTTAGTTTCACCTGAGAGCCCATGAATCATGGAATGTACGGCTCCCATTATGGTGCCAGGATACAAGTGAAGGGATGGACATATCCCATGACGATGCTCGTTCCTTAATTTACAATTTCAAAAATTTAATTTAGATACTTACATCCAGTGACAAAACATTAGTGAGAAATACCCACAACCTCATTAAAGACTAAGCTGCATCCAGAATCTAGAATCTACCTACCTCCCACAAAAGTAATCCGTGACAAAAGATAATCTCAGCTACAACTTAACAAATTAGCTAGAATCTCTGCTGCAATCACCCAGATACCAGTAATTATACAAAAAATGGCCTAATGTCTTGGATCGAACTCAACTGATCGTCTTCGGATGACCACAATGAAGGTAAAATTCTTCCTTCCCCAATAACACCATTCAAAAATTAAACTTGCGACCTAAACCTCACCTGCAAACAAAGGCAAAAAATTATTATCACAACTTGAGTAATCTCACAAGTAAATTATAACGGCCGCTGATATCCATAATCGTGATCAGATTTATGGTTGTAATTTGAGTGAAATACAGGCATTACTTTTGGGCAACCTTGTACCTTACAAACTTTATATATGATATATATGCATATAATATATATATATATATAGACCAAGGCATATAAATTACTCCACTTGTTTCGAGTCCCTTTCTCACTATTCATTCTTCCTGTCAAAATCTCCACATCAACTTGGACTCAAAGGTGACAGACTATCAAGTTTAATTTTTTTATCTTTTTTTTTTCTTTTTCCCTATACAGTTAGCACTTTAAAACAGCTAAATCTAAAATCATTTACAAGGGAGGACAGAAGAATTCTGCATGTAAGGTAGAAAGTCACATAACATCTTTATCCACAACTCCAACTCCCTCGAGATCATCATGTGCTCTGTATAATATTTCACCCAATCCCCTTAATTATTTTTTGATACCATCAGAATCCTTTCAAACTTTTGTAATCAAAATCATGTTAAAAGGTTATGCCCCCGAGTCACCCCTTCCCCTTTCCTCTGATCGACCAGAAATGTACACTCTTTAGCAGGTATTGCTTCAGCTGACAGATAATTATCATCTTTGGGACATCGAGAAAACCCTATACTGAATATAGCCCATCTCTTTGATGTTCATCATGTTCAAGAATTCAAAACAATTCCAAGATCGAGTCATTAGCTTTGCACAAGTTATATGACAAGGGGTTTCGAATCCTATGAAGGGGCAACAAAAGGAAGGCTTACATTCTGTACAGCATTCACTTCGGTATGGATGACGCTCAATGCTCGTGAAATTCCCATGCAGGCCGTGCAGTATTTGAAGAAATAGCTCCTAACTCCAGCATACTCTTAAGCGATTTAACCCTGTTTGAAAGTTCCTCCAAATCCAGAATGGCAGCTTCTAGAGAATCAGAGCACAAGGAGTTAAATACACTGCCTTCACCAATTCGCATCTTTTTTGATCCATTGTCACAGACTTCCTCTTCTTCAATATCCAGTGCCCTTGTGGCTGAGTCACCTCCAACACCTGATCCTGAGGCACCATTAGAGCAACCTTGGTTTCCAGTGGGCCCAACTACTCTGTCCAAGTTCTTTTTTGTTTCAAGTCTCACAGCTTCGGCCTCAGAATTTTGCTGGTTCGTAGTTTTGGCCTCAGCATCAGAATTACCAAGAGGTTGCTTCAGCATTTGCAGTTCTCGAGAACACTCTGAACTATCTGCAGATGGTGCTAAGCAGGTCAAAGTATGAGATAGAGGGGAACCATAAACCTCAAGGGGTATTCCACTCATGGCCCGGACTTCCTTTGCTTCTGCATCAACTGAATAAGCAGCAAAATCTTGACAAGCCCCTGCAACCATTTTCATCAAATGTCATCTTGCAGGAATAGGAGAATCTTCTTTTCATTTTTTTAAGTACAAGATTTCATGGCTTAAGAATGGGGCAAGGGGAGCTTCCTAAGCCAATGGAGCATCCTCTTCACAACGAGAAAATTAATAACAAGGACAAAGAAAATCAAACCTGCTTAGATTCTAAGCCAAGCCCAAGTTCAAAACCTCTGTAAAACCCACCCAATTGATCCTCCCATCCCCGAGAAGAATAGAGTACCCTTTGCTAGCCCCGTACTTGGTGATCTCCCACATATATAGCACTAGGATTTTCCTAGTTTATCAGGAGTAGAATAGCTCATCTAATGACTATAATAGAAATATAAAAAAAGAAAACACAATACAGAGAACTTTTACATTGAAAGTCCGAATTTTAGTTCATCATATTGCCAGTAACAGCAGCAAAAAAACTTCATTTATGCCCCCAAAACAAAAGAGTCTTTTCTAAATTGAGCATTTCATCAACAATTCTATAGGTTGCACCTACTTGTGCCCCATCTTATAAAAACATAATCACGCTGCATTCAAGAATCAAGTTCTATGTCACAAGTAAACTACCCGACTTACTAATTTCATGATTCAACCAAGTAATTATAAGAGTAGCAAGATGAAAGCAAATCATCATATCTGACACCGGAAAAAACAATATGCAAACCCTTGAAATCACACCTTGAGTTACAGGGTGGACTAGATGACAACACGGAGTATAATTTCCATTTTCCTGTAATTAAAAAGGCAAAGCAAACAAATTAGTAATAAGGAGTACAATAAGGAAAAAAAGAAAATGGTGTGTTAGTGCCTGTCAGAAAAAGGATTGAACAATCAATTGTCAAACAAAGCCAAGAAAGAAAGAGACAAATTTCACAATATTAAAGATGAAAAGTAGATCTGATGTAACAGCATCCAAACATTGAAAACTAATTAACGAGGGCACAAAGGAAATTTGTTGTTTCACCCAAACATCCCCACCCACTGCCCATCCCCCCAACTCCAAAAAAAAAAAAGAAATAGGAAAAAAAAATAGTTGTTTCACCCAAACAACCCCACCCCACTGCCCATCCCCCCACCCCTACAAAGAAAAAGAAATTAAAAAACAAAAGGAAATAAAGAACTCAATGGAATGTCAAAATACCTTTTTCTTGAGAGGTTACCAAAAAAGGAAAATGTCAAAAGCCACCAAATATTTTTGAATGAATATTTTAAATAATTGCACTTTATACCCTAAGGGTTAGATTTCAATAACATTTTGTGACTTCAATTGGTTAGCAATTTCAAAGTTATCAAATTACTTGAACTTGTATGACACATCAGATGACAGAATTTATCAAACTGTTTGAAATGTCATTACTATAGTATAATGCCAGATTGTGTTCAAGTGGTCCTCTATATCAATACAGAATTGTTAGTAAGTTCTTAAATAAGAAAAAGGTTCATACATGTGTTTTTATTAAATTTTTTTTCATAGAAAAAAGAATTGTATTAGATAGGACATTAAAATATACATAGGGGTAAAGGATGGAAACACCCTGAAAGCCAAAAGAAATAACGATCCTGAAAAAAAACTAATGTACTAATGCTTTCTAGTCCCTCGACAAATCCACCAGACTATAAAATCTAAAAACTCCTAAACTCTGCTCATAGAACAAGCCAAAAGCATAAAAAGCAATTTTCTCTCGAAGGAGAGAGGGATTAATAGTTCAGTTCCTAAAATCCTAGCATGTTGCCGCATCCAAATACGCTAAGGAATAACTACAACAGTACATCTCCAAACAAAAGAAGCATTTTTACACCCTCCAAAACCTCCATACTTCGTCAAAATTAAGTTACAGGGACTTTTAGAATAAATGCATTGATTATTTCAAATATTATAGAGGCAGTTTCACATCTCCCAAGCCATTAAACAATGCAAAAATAACTGATCTCTACTTTTAGAACATAATTGTGTTTATATCATATCCCAGAATTCGATAAATCTGGTATTGTGATAGCGTAAGTAGAGCTGCAACTATGATGCACCGACACTTCAAAATTGGAAGCTGTGTCCATTTCTCAGACTCCAAGTGGCATGTCCATTTCTTTATTACTCTCTTAAATACTAGACACTTTTGAGACGCATTTAGACACTTCTGAGTCACGTCTAGAGTACTCTTACAACACTCTATAAATCATGGTTGTCCCTCTTGAAAATAGACTACCCATATAGTTCAATATACCAACAAGAGTATCTAGTTCAAAAGTAAATATACAAATACAGCTGCCTTATGAAGTTTGGACACTTCAAAATTGCACCCATACCCATGTCCATGTCCATGTTTCATAGTGCCGAACATTTGTAAGCAAAACAGAAAGATTTAACCCTCAAAACACTTTTAAAAAATAAATCTTGGAGTGCAAAGTGTTATTTATATAATATGGGTTTAAAATGTGACCAGAAGTGAAATATTTGGTGGTTTTTGTAAATTTCCCTACCAAATATTCAGTCAGTCAAGCAGGTTGGTAATTAAGGTGTTTCCACTCAAATGTAGAGAAAAGGTGGGTTAAAAGGGCAAGAATCCAACTTCACTCTCTAGTTCAACATCAGAGTTACTGGATATAGATGTCTAATAAGTCCCCAAAGGTCCTGTAGAAGGGAAGAAGCTCAGCACTGCACATTCTAGTAAGTTGAAAAAATGCATATTACATTCTTAAGTAATAACTTGCATTACTAAGCAACTTTAGTTCAGCTGCTTTCAGATGTGGTAATGACTCAGCATATAGAAGAATCAAGTCCAGAAGTCTCAGGACTAGGTATTCCCAGCACCGAGCAAGATGCTACTAACAACTAAAGAAGAAAAGGAAAATATAGATATATACATACCTCAAGTACTGGAACAGTCCAACCATCTGCAGGGGACCAGTCTAAAGAAGGGCGCAACTCCTTGCCAGGAGCTTCATATGAATGTCCTTCACCCTCAGGAGGTGGAGGCAAGTTGAGCTTTAAAAAAAATAATAAAAATAATAAAAAACCATCATATTAATATGCAGTGTTCAAGTCATCAACCACAGTCACTCCCTCAAATTAGTCTGACACAAAAAGCAGAAACAAAGAATGGTGATATAACAACAAAAGCATGTGTTCCTGCACTAATTGTGTCACATTTATGAGCATTAGCATTACAAAGGGAGCAAGAAACAACAACAACAACAATAACAATTTAGACCTTGATCCCAAATTCTGGGGTCGGGCACAAGAGACAAATATCGAGGATTACAAACAAAAAAAAAAAAGAAAAAAAGATGTTGATTTAACTGGTGCGAATTCTCCTATACTATTCATTTCTATCGAAAACCATATCCTCAACTAAACTCTTAACTATCATGTCCTTACGGATTACTTACATCCAAGTTTTCAATGGCCTATCTTTACGTTTTACTAAATCTCTTATATTTAAGTTTTAGGTCCTCCTTACTGGTGCATCTTTGAGTCTTCGTTACGCATGTCCAAACCACCTTAGACAATATTATCGCATGTTATCCACAATTGAACTAACTCTCAACTTATTATGTATCTCTTCAAGCAGGAAACAATAAGCAAAAAATCAAACCATGTCTCTACGATAAGAAACAGATGCATGTATCCCTCATCTTTTAGGGGGAAGTTTGTCTATCAATCATTATCCCCATAAGCTCTTCACAAAATGCTTACTAGTACTAACTAAAATAGAAATAAAAAAATAATAATGATAATTTTGCAGGTCTCAAGGTCTCAATTCCTTTGCAACAAAAAATGAGCATCAGCATGCTTTCGGACATTTTTGAGCACTAGAAAACTTCAAACCGCAGCAAATTTTATTTTGGCAAAGCCACAATCAATAACAAGAGGCTAGTCCAAGATGAAAGTTAAAATATCAAATAGCATGAATGCAGGTGTGAACCTATCAAGATTATAATGGATGTGATATGTAGGACAACTTTCAAGTCTCTTTTTCCCACCCTTGATATAGCTCAAGAGCAAGAATAGGATTTTGTTAGTATTTAGAAAGAAAAGCATTTGGAATATTTAGTTTTTCATTATTATTTGATTTTCTATGTTTTAGTAGTTATTTAGTTTCTACTTCGGCTAGGGTTATGTGGCCTATAAATATTGGCTATGCTTTTACATAATGGTCAGACTTTGAGAGTTTGAATTGATAATTGAATTATTTCTCTCCCTAGGTTCTTTGTCTTCTGCCTCACTACTCTTTTTCTTCTCTGCCCTATTCTATGGTTTCTTACCCTCTCTTTGTTCCCCAGTCTCTCTTTCCGATCTCTCTTCTTGCTTCCTACATGAATACTCACATGTGTCAACTCCTGAGGAGCAAAAAAGGTGTGCGAGTGAGGGTGTGCTTATCTTTTTTTTCTTTTTTTTTTTTGGTACCAAGAGGAGCTGTATCATACTAAAAGTTTAAGGATAGAACATATGCAGAACTATGATCCTTTTAGCTCACACAAGGTGTAAGCATACCGGGTGAGGATCCCTTCAAAGTCTTGCAGGGATCCCACATAAATACTGTTGTCACGTAGAGTACAGATTCCACATTTCTCATGCTAATTCCCCCCCCCCCAAAAAAAAAGCACGAGTGCTCCAGAAGGTACAGGACTTGAGTCTATTAGCTTGACAACAGTGTACCGGAATTTGGCCAAGGTTTAACCCAATTGCTTGAATAGTATCAGCTTATCAATGTGCTATTTTAAATGTAAACAGATATAATGGCAAACAAGATCATAAATAATGTTAAAAGAAAAAAGAGGGAGGATATTCAGAAGCAAATTTTTGCAGATTAGGGACTGCCAATTTTCGTGCCATGTGTCATCAGAATAATAAATCTCATACCATAGTTTTATTCCATACCCAGTGTGATGAAGTTTGTGGAATTAGATATTTGGTATGGTTGAATAGTCTAGAAGATGTACATAAAACCTGAAGAACTTATTACGTGGTTCTGTTGCACGTGAAAGAGTTCAAATGGATAATAAATTCTCCACCATCCTATTCTCTATTTGGAAGGTTGTAGCTAAGGGCAGAAACCTATTCAAGCATTCCTGTTAGGCATTAGGAGTTAGGCCTTTAAGGGGACATCTTAAAAGACGTAGAAAAAAGTTCGAAGGATATTCAGTTTTATATTTTTAAGGATATATTCTTTCATTTTCTGCCCTTTCCTTTTTCCTTTTTTTATTTTTCACTTTACCTAGAGGATTTCTCATCCTTGTGCTGCATGCCTACTTATTCTCCTTCAAATTATATTATTATTTCCGATCAATAAAATAATATACTGACGGTAACATATTAATTCTTCAAGGGTATAACATGAACCCCTTTTATACAATAAAAAAGGTGCATACCAACGTAAAATCAAACAAGTATAATGTAATTATTAAAAGATTTACCCCTTATATTACTTCTCCTTATGACAAAACATGCCCTTAAAATCTTGGCTCTATTTTTTTTTTTTTTTTTTTTTGCGGTAAGAAAACATAGATCATACATGTAATTTTTTGAGACAACTTTCTAGGTATGACAAAAAAGGACTTGATAAGAAGCAAGAGGATGCCCACTTTGCCATGGGAGCTGCAATTTTTTCCTTCTTTTTTGGAGTACTTTGGAAAAATCAAATAAGGTTACGACTGATGATGTATATATCAATGGTATGAGTGATGCAAACATGAAATGGTTGAATGCTAAATTTTTTGGTTCAGACAAACATTTGATAAAAAGAAAACTATAATTAGTGCCTCATTGATGCCAAGGATCTGTCTAAAAATTACCAAAGAGGAGTCTCTTGTTCAAGTTTCTAACCCTCATATAGCTAGTTCCTTGTGTTATGACAATATCTAAAAACCACCGCCAAGCAAGTAAAGAGACAAACTTAATTCACAAAGTCGTACATAATTTAGCAAACATAATTATGTAAATGGAGCATAGTTCAGAAATTTCTCATAATCCACCTTAACTTAGAATTTTATATTCTGCTTCATAGTCCAGTCATACATAATTTAGCAAACATAAATATGTAAATGAACTGTAATTCAGAAATTTCTCATAATCCACCTTAACTTATAATTTTGTATTTTTCTTCATAGTCCTATAAGGATCAGAAATTTCTCAAGAGATTCAGTAACATACAATTTATTTATTTTGGATAGAAAACAAGCAAAAACCAATTAAGTAAATGGAGCATATTTCAAAAATTCCAACTCAGATAGGAACTGTAACCAATATTTTGATGGACAATCGCAAATTAATATTTTGAGGAACTAAAAATAAATAAATAGATAAACTACTAAATAAATGAATATAAAGGAATTGAAATGTTTAAGAATGCTTGCAAGAGTTAAGCATCTTACACCTGTCTTCAATTTTCCAGTCATCCTTCCAATTGGGTTTTGTTTTAGAGGGGGGGAGAGAGAGAGAGAGATGTGGGGGCATCTGCTGATGGGAGATGGAAAGGGGACAGCAAGCCACGTTGGAATGTTGGCCATACATGTGTCATAAAAAGAAGTGGCAACACAGTCAAAGACAGAAATTTGGGATGTAAATAACACTATACGATGTGTACTGAGAAGTGATCGATTAAATTTGGAAAAGGCACAATTTTGTGGAGAAATTTTCTCCATAAAGGATTATTATTATTATTATTATTATTATTATTATTATTATTATTATTATTATTATTATTATTAATACGTATTTATTATTCCTTTTGGAAAAAAATGTAAGTTTTCTTTCTTTCCCCACAGCTCACAACTGCTCCCTTTCTAATCTATTTGTACTACCTATGGTTTTGGAATTACCAATTTGGACAAACAAAATTTTTAATGGCAAAGGCAATCACACAAGATATTCCCTCAATACAATGCCCCACGTCCCTCTCCTTCCAGCTAGTTGGAATCTCTCCTCTACCATCTCCCCCTATGTCTTCTCTGCCATTTCTAGTTTCAAGTTGTTGAAATCATCCTTTCCAGATGCCCAAAAAACAAATCATTAACATCAAAGTTTGTCCGTGTCCAATTAGATCAAATGCGAGAACAAAAAAATTGGATTTTTTTTTTTTTTTGCAATTCCAACAAAATTTGGATGAGCAAACTGCCCCCAACCCGAAGAGGTATATAGATCATCTACTGTATAATTTTCCGTAAGGAGAAAGACCCATGAAAGTTATGGATAGAAGACAGAGTTGAGCTTCCTTCGCAGTGGAAAAAGGTCAAGGATGTTCTGTACCATAAAAAATTAAAAAATAATAATAAAAACACAATTCAGTGTGAGGAGCGCATGTTGTCAGTCAGAGAGAGAGAAGTAGAATAGATGAACTTGGCAAACAATCTGGTGCTAGAACATGACAAACAAATATAGACTGAGAGCCGCAATTTTGGACCAGATTTTCAATTTGATGAAAGCATGACACAATTTTTTGGCCAGAGTTCCCATTCAAAGTACAGGTTTTAGAAGTATTATATGATATAAATTACACCCATATACTTTTATGAATTTCACAAGATCCATTTGCTTTGCCTCCTCTAACCCAAAATCTTGGCTCCACCCACTGCATAGCATTTGGGAGGAGCCAAGGGACCAAAGCTACAAGGTAAATTTAAGATTTTTCAACAACCAAAATCTCCAAAAGAATGAGATAAATGAGAGGTACATTTTTTTCTATATTCTTACATTTCCTGCATGGGGATTTGTGATGACTTATAATAGGATCCCAACAGTTTAACTTCAAATGAGGACATGAGGGGACCTCACTAGTTAAATCACTCCAAAAGCATGAGCTGATGGAGAGTGGTACAATAATCCTTTCATACTCTGACAAGACAAACAGATGAGGACAGCAACTTTACAAATAACAAGCTAGAGGTGAGGATCAATGGAGTTAAATATGCCAACGTTCGGTCAGCCTAGTGGGTAAAGGTGCTAGGTTTCTTAACCAAGTCTCGGGTTCGAAACTTGGAAATGGAAAAGATTACTTTGGGAGAGCTGCCCCCCAAAATGAGCCCGGCAAGTGCTTGAATCGGATTAATCGGAATATGACTCCGAATACCAATTGGTATAGCGCATAAAAAATGGAGTTAAATATTGGTCTATGTACGACTTATCAACCTCACAAGATGAATTTGCCCATGACCGCAACAGTTATGGCCTGATAAGGGATCAGTATTGCCATTATGCCAGCAAGAGACCATTTTCTTTGTGCAAGAGACCATACTTTACCCTAATTGAGGTAATGCAAGGTAAAGGCCTATTGACCAGCTAAAAGTTCCACCCAAAAATGAAAATGGCTATTCATTCATATAAGTCATAAGATACAAATAAATTGAATAAGCTCAAGATAACTCATACAATGAAATAAAATAAAATAAATCAATAACTAGCACGTTAGGTTCACAAAGTACCTTAACCATGTCATCACTTAATACTTGAGTTATCCTTCCAGACCAAAAGCAACCATCAGTCAGCCAATCTACTAAATCGCCTACCTTCCAAACATCCCTTACGACAATGATAACTTCTGTGATAGTGCTAAGATCAGGCTTTTGCCTTTCACAATATATAGGAGGAAAGTGAGGACGCAGCATTAATTGCCCTTTGACCGACTTTGACTTAGTTTTGAGATGTTTAGGCATCTGATATAATTTTTCCCAAACTGGTTCTGCAATTGATCACATTCACAATCAGTAGACCACTATGAATTTTCTGATAGAAACCAAAAGCGAGAGAGAGGACAAGTGGAAAGATTATCATATGCCTTGTATACCTGTTAAATAGAAACAATCTTGAAACTCTAATCAAAATAAAGAACAATCTTGAAGTTGAAACACTATATAATCAATTGATGCAAAAATTAGCAACTAATATACTCTGTAGTACTTTATCTCAAAACTCCACACTTCTTTAAGAAAGCATGTAAATGATCTGTTTAATATCCAAATCAACCAACTACTGGGTATATAAATTCTGAGTAAAGAAGATATTTACTTACATATATTAGTCTGAAAAACCTTGAAAGAGGATTTCAAGCCTAAGATGAAACACACACACACAAAATAAATCTGTAGGAATGGACACACATTCACACATATAAAAGACAACAATAACACACTAATTGGCACTTGCATATGAATAAATAAAAGATGTGTACTAATATAATAACAAAGCTTGCTCACTGTCTTCTGTAAAGTCGTAATATTCCAAGAGATGCCAAATTCCCCCTTTTCTGCGGGCAATCTTCTGTATCTGATTCTCAAACACAATAATAAGTGAAATAATCAATTGAAGTCCACTAAAATACAAAACTATGACATCAAGCTCACCACCCTCCAACAATACTTAGGACATTGTTAAAGTCAATGAAGGTGTCAAAAAAAATCAGCACAAACTTTGACAACATATGGAAGCATAAGATTGAGATTAAACGATATATAGATAAAAGAGAAGGATCGATGTCCAAAACCTACGCACAGGATTTTAAAAGCTCGTAACATAGAGTACTGTGGCAGTACTTTTTCTCAGCAGAATCTTTTCTTCTTAAAAAGTTTTAACACATAAATTAGCTTCTATTTTTGGTGTTTAGATATTTAGGAAATTCATCATGTTTTCTTTACTACTAAACTTGGCTTGGAATTATTTGGAAATGTCTAAATTTTCATGTTAAAAGTAGTTTCTATTTCCTTAACCTTAATTGTCTACTTAAAGTTGTCAATTAATTATGAGACAAACTGAATAAAAAGTTCAGTTACTAAGAGAATTGCTTCGAGCTCTCTGAAATCCTAGACTATGAGTCTTTCTTGCCCAAGGCGTGATGTGTAAGGATCTCCTAGTGAGATGCTATAAACTCTATCCTCTCATGAAAATCTAAACAACAATAAAGAACATGCTTGTGTTGACATGAGAACAAAAGAACTATCGCAACAATCAGCAATCAGAAGAAACCCCAATACAGGAGAATTTTTGAAGAAAAAATTGTTGATTTTATCCAATCCCGATGACTGATAGAAGGCAAGATTATGTAGATCCAATTGGAGACATCACAGAGAAAGTTAAGGGCAGAAGTTGCAAACTTCATTTTTAAGATCAAACATTTTTTTATTGGCATGCTGCAATGGATAATTATTTTGAAAGGTATGAGAAGTCAAAAGATTGGAGGTCTCTTTTTACCAGGATCAAGTTGATGGCAGCATGCTAAAATTTAGAGTAGAGGTGTTGAAAATTATTTGAAAAGCGGGCTGAACAACCACCAACTGTCAATAGGGAAGAGATAAAGTTGAAGTTGAAGGAAAAATACTTGCCTGAAGATTACCAAGATCATTTTTATGATCAATTGATGGCTCTCAAACAAGGAAGTATTTGTATACTTGGGTATATATACAAAGATATTTCAGGAACTTAATGTGTGTTATAAAAAAAGATAGACAAAATTATCTCGATACAAGAATACATTTAAGGCTAAAATTTGCAAAGAATTGGTCAGTACGCAACTTTATAATGTTGAAGATGTTTTTCAGATGGCTTTGAAAGTGGAACAATACATAAGGCAGCCCACAAATAGAAGATTTGGTAGTCAAGTGCGGGAAACATTAAATATGAAGTCAAGTGAGATAATGAATATGACTAGAAACACTTCTTTAAATGCTAAAAAAAAAATTAGTATGTAGGATAGGCATCTCTAGATGGGCTAGATAAAAGGGGGGCACTATGCAAATCAATGTCCAAAGCGCAATCTTCACATGGGAGTTGAAGAAGAGACTTATGATGTTAAAAAAGAAAATTGTGAGAACATGTACGGAGAGGACACACCAATAAGAAGCATGCTGAGACTTTTCTCATCAATATGGTAAAAATAGTTCCACTAAAACCAAAGAAAGTGATTAGCTGTATACAACAGTATTTCAAAATCAACTCCAATGTGGAGATAACATCTGCAAGCTTATGATTGATGGAGGGAATACTATTAATGTTGTTTTAGGGGATGCCATTGACGAAAAAATATATATATCTTCAACTAAAAATGGAAAAGCATCGACAAACAATACAAAGTTTCGTAACTCAAAGATGTTTAATTCTTGTATGATCAGGCCCATTTATTGTGATGTTATTCCAATGAAGGTTTCACAAATTCTTCTTCGAAATTCTTGGTTCTATAATCATGATCTCCACCATTTAGTGGCAAGGCTTTCACACATTCTTTCTTGTTTGATGGCAAGAGGTATAAGTTGAAGCATATATATGTTGAGCAGGAAAAAAAGAAGAAAGAAGCTAATAAAGAGTTGACTGAACCTGGTGAAGAGGAGCTAACTCTTAGTCTCATAAAAAGAGCAACTAGAATAGGGAAATGCTGATCATGTTTTACAAGGAGAGGAAACACAGCATTGGACTTGGACCTGAACTACCTGAAGAACAGTCCATTGGCAACTTCAAAGAATAATCATAGAGAAGTTCTTTGAAAACATCAAGAAGATGTTAGTGCTGCACGGGAACATCAATTGTTCAAACAGCCAGTTTACAGAATAAAAGCTGTCAGTGAGAAGATTTTAATGCTGCGCCAGAGGATGAGTTGCCAGATCCATCTAGAGGCTGCTAAACAAGATTATACTCATGCTGCACAAGGAGACCAGCAAGCAAAACAGCCAGCAAACATAACTCAGCAACTGGAAAAGAAGTCAGATATGGGTGTAAGAAATCACACCAATTGATCATTAATAAGGATCTTGTACATGAAAGTAATGGGAGGGGAGTGAAAGATGTAGATGTAGTTGAAGAAATTGGAAAATTAGTCTATGATCATATTGTAGAACTACCTACAGAAGTATATCAATAAGCAACTTATTTGGTCCAGTACCATTTATTTAATTCGCGCACAACTTTGATTGATTCCAAGAGAGATGACAGGGATCAAAGCCAAAGGTTAATGATTCTTTTGGGGAGGTTGATTAAGATTATGACAGTTAGTAACAGAGAAGTAATGTTCTATAGCATGATCTATATTTTTTAGAAGTATAATACTTAAATTAGTTTCTATTTTTGGTAACTAATTCTTTTGAAAGCTTTTCTATTGTTCATTGTTACTGGATTTCATTTAGGATTATTCAGAAGTTATTAAATTTAATCTTAGTAGTAATT
Organism: Dillenia turbinata; assembly: GCA_037126225.1. Classification (NCBI taxonomy): domain Eukaryota; kingdom Viridiplantae; phylum Streptophyta; class Magnoliopsida; order Dilleniales; family Dilleniaceae; genus Dillenia; species Dillenia turbinata. Next base: position 6,594,633 of record JBAMMX010000012.1, read on the forward strand.
TCTATCTTCTTAAACTAAATTGACTTTTAAGGATTTGTAACCTTATTATTAAACAAGTTGAATAAAAATTGTGGCCTCCCAATAAAATTGCTTTACATTCTCTCAAACTTGAGAAAATGCTATGCTTTGTTGCACCAAGGGGGTGTTTGATTAAAAGGTATGGTAATCAGGAATGATTGTTTAGATTAATGGAATGGGAATGAAGGTTTAGAAATGAAACTATCAAGATATGGGTTTTGTGAAACCCAAATAGAATGGTGGGTTTCAATGGAAACCCATGTCTGAAACCCACGTTCCAAATCCTCTCCCTCTCCCTCACCCACACCCCCACCCCCACCCCCAACATCAACGGCCTCTCCAATGATGGCAGCTCCCATCCTAATCGACCATGGTTAAGCCATCATCAACGGCCAATAAAATTGCTTTACATTCTCTCAAACTTGAGAAAATGCTATGCTTTGTTGCACCAAGGGGGTGTTTGATTAAAAGGTATGGTAATCAGGAATGATTGTTTGGATTAATAGAATGGGAATGAAGGTTTAGAAATGAAACCATCAAGATATGGGTTTTGTGAAACCCAAATAGAATGGTGGGTTTCAATGGAAACCCATGTCTGAAACCCACGTTCCAAATCCTCTCCCTCTCCCTCACCCCCACCCCCACCCCCAACATCAACGGCCTCTCCAGTGATGGCACCTCCCATCCTAATCGGCAATGGTGAAGCCATCATCAAAGCCATTTCTGAGCTATTAAGTCCGGTCAGTTGGGGAAGTCACTTTACTCTCTCTCTCTCTCTCTCTCTCTCTCTCTCTCTCTCTCTCTCTCGCTCTCTCTCTCTCATGTTAATAGATTGAGAGTGGGTTTGAATCGACACAAAGACCGTAGTACTACAAATGTTGGCGTGTTCTGTGCGCCACTCAAGCTGTCTCAGACTCCCCGCAAATGGGTTTCTGTTTCTGTACCATTTCTTGTTTTTCTTCTTCTCTCTTTCCTCCTCTGCTTGCTCTAACGGCAATTCCCAGGTATACCCACCTCTCTCTCTCTCTCTCTCTCTCTCTCTCTGAGATAGGTACACTTACCATGATCACCTTTACAAGTCTGAATTATGTACTAATTCTTAAAAAGTTTGCAGCTTCTAGAATCCTGTTCAACATCTGCAGACCGTGCGTTGAGCCTATATTGTGGGAACCATCCTGCAATGGATAAAACTCAACCCATTTGCACCAGAGGCCAAGCCACTATTCCAACTTCTGTGGTAACTCTCTCTCTCTCTCTCTCTCTCTCTCTCTCTCTCTCTCTCTCTCCCCCCTCTCCCCCTCTCTCTCTTCCTCCTCAATTTGGGTGGTCTCTTTTTCGTTGCAATTTGGTTGATGGAGTCGAGTAATTTTGATTGATTTTGTAGATAAACAGATTGCCATTCAATAAGTACACATGGGTTGCGACCCATAGTTCATTTTCAATTGTGGATGCACCTCCTTTGCCCAGTGTTCAGAAAGTTACCTTTTACAATCAAGAAGATTCTGTCACCAATCAATTGACTGTATGTACTATTTTCCCTTATGGAACTATGCACTTTCTGTTAGTAAATTGCTATTTTGTTGAGAGATTTATAGTGATCTTGCTTATTGGTCTTGTTTCTTGGAATGGAGTGAGGGGCCTCATGCTGGATATGTATGACTTTGAGGATGATATCTGGCTTTACTATTCGTTCCACGGTGAATGTTACAACTTCACTGCATTTGTAATTTTCCTTTTCCTTATCATCGTTTCTTTGTTCGAAAAAATGTTGAAATGGAAAATTGAGCATAAATTCAGAGTATGGTGATTTGGCCAAGATCTTATCCGCATCATCTATGCTCCAAATTCATGCTCCAAGTCATTCATCTAGTAAATAGCTAAATGATTTGGCCAAGTCCTCTCAGTCTCGCGTTTGCACATGACTATTCCCTCTTTTTCCTTTTATTGGAAAAAATAAAACAGATTTCCCATAGTCTATTTTTTTCCCAATAGTAAATAGCTAAATGATGTCAAATCCTAATTTTTGAAGTTAAAACATAATTTTTAAAATAAAATAAAATTTTATAATTATAATTATAGTTAGAAAATAAAATAAAATTTTAAAAATATTAATTTTAAAACACTTGATTCCCATTTCAAAATATATACAAATCAAATATCAATAATGGTAATCATATCAATTTCAGAATTTGAACCAAACAACGGGTATCGGATTTCAATTTCGATTTTGATTTCGATTCCGACCCCGAAGATTTTTTATTCCGATTCCCGAGTGTGAACCAAACATCCCCTTAATGTGATGCCTGAGGATCTATGTGTGATGGTAGTAACTATATCTTCTTTCTTCTCTTCTTTTCCCATTTTCTCTTTCTATTTATTTGTTGCAGTTTGTTCTCAAAGATGTCCTTGAGTATTTACAATTTTTTGGGGTATAAAGCTTTAAAGAGCCCCCAATTTCTTTGCCCTAAAATCCATTAAAGTCATCCTACATCCGTATATCTAATCTCAAACCAAATACTCATGGTTTTCCATATTACAAAAATTTCACCCCGCCAAAAAAAAGGCTAGGGTAGTTGCTCCCCAATGCCACAATATGAACATATTTATTCATTCTCAAAAGCATGACATGAATAATTCAAGACTTGCTTCTATAGCCTCTTTCCTAAGCAGCCCCCTAGAATGCAAGGAGGGATTCTTACCAAACAGAAAAACCAAAATGGTACTCCTTATGCACACAAGAGCACCAAATTATTTAACAAGTGAAATTTTGACTTCAAGAAAAAAAGCTTAAGGTGGAAGGTTAGATTTTAAACAAACAACGATCTTCATAAAGGCTCTAAATAAAGCAAATCAGTTGACATCAAAAAGCAAATATGACAAAAGTAGATGCCTAAGTCACAAGATGCACTTAGGGTCTTTAGAGGAGCTTAACATACTACTAGCTATACTAATAATAAGTATAATATACCAATAAGAAGAATGATAAAAAAATAAAAACACATTGATAGGACATCTATATGTTTCACTTTCATCTAACCGTTACATCTCTATATGTAAACATACCACCCCATCAACACAAAACCAGTGGGGCAGGAAGAACTCCACTTCTAATCACACCACAACTAGTTCACTGCCATACTAATGATGAAACCAAAAATGACATGAGTGATCTACCAAGAAAACATCAAAACCACTGGTTTGTGGAATCAAATCACCCAATAGGCAAATCCAAGACAAGGAATTTAAAAAGTACCTTGGCCCGAAACCATGCGCCACGAAAACCTTGATCAAAGGATCTTGTCTCTACCAATTGGCCAATCTCTCCAAAAAGTAAAGAGTACATGTCATCCATATAGCTCCTTGCAAAAAACCCTGCCATGTGATCGTATATAAGGCTTAATTAAACTCATTGAAATAAGATCAACTCTAATAGTAAAAATTTGAGGAAACCATATTGAAGTGGTCAGCAACTAGTCTTATCCACTCTTCATTTCTAGTAAGCAGGATTGTTTCAATTAGCTCATAAAGAACACCAAGCCTACCAGAGGTACAAACCCTCAGATTCTTAACAAGCAATACCCCCTATCTCCATTTCCAGCAAGCAGGATTGCTTCAATTAACTCATAAACAACACCAGGCCTACCAGATATACAAACCCTCAGATTCTTAACAAAAAATGTCCACTTTTTTCAAAAATACAAAATAAAAATTATCTAAAATCGAGAGAAAAATAAGGGCACTTGGTATTGATTGTTGTTGGATGTCCTAATATCTTACAAAACTCTTAGCTCTAGAATCATAAATACATCCATGAGACCCACTAGAATACCTGTTCTTAAACAGAACTCTGCTTTGATGTCCTCACAGCTGCATGATAAAATAGATTTTTTCACTCAAACTATGATCAGAATGCTTTAAAGCCAACAAAAGTATCAGACAGTGCCAAAAGTATTGGATTATATTTCGGTAAACAATATGATATTCTGTTTCCTGCCTCATCATTGATTGATCATCTCAAAAAGCAAGTAACTAGAACTAGAACCTCTGAGCTAGTATCATGTCATGTTACGTCTTCAATTGAGTCCCTTTGATAATAGCTAAACAAGAGCAAACGGACAATAAAATCAATTTATAAACATCTTAACCCTCTTACACACCACTTAACAAGTGTATCTGCCCATCCAACACGTATTAGACAGAGCTTGGACATGGTCACAAGCCCCTTCGACATGGTACAGACATGCCTCAAACATGCCACCAACATAGCCTGCACAAATCCTGGACATAGTGGAACAATTTTTTTGGCCTTGATAAATTATCAGAAATGTAAAATTTCAAAAAAAAAAAAAAAAAAAAAAAAAAAAAAACACAGAGAGAGATAAGAAAAGACCTCAGTGCATCCAAGAAAAGGGAAAGATTGAGATTCTTTGACCCATGCGGCAAATGAAATCTTTAGAAGCACAAAGCTCTATCTTGAACAAAATCCAAATTGTGGGGGTCTAAGCAAATTACTCCAAACTGTGGTGCAAATACTTTGGTCCAAAGGTTTTGACTAAACACATCATCCTAAAGTCATTATTTGTTATAACAGTTTTAAACAGTGCCGGTAAGACTACCAGATTTTGCATCAAACAGTACATAACATATTGTTTTGTTGAAGTGTTTGTTCAAGCAAAACCCTGGGCGTTCTCGTAAACAGGTTTTATGTAATGAGGCAAGTCAAACCCCTTTGGCTAAAAAAAGTGCTGATCCAACCCCAATATCAGAATCAAATTAAAAGTGCAATTCCAGAAACCACGTCTCACACTCCACTTTCGAGCTAAAAATAGCCCTCCAAGTCTAATGCTCTACAGGGTAGCAGAGAGGTTGGTTCTTTGGGCAAGTTCATGTCCAGTATAAAACAGAAACATTCATTCTAGAGTTGGAGTGTGACTTTGTAGGCTTGCTAAGGATGAGGGTATGACCACTGGAGATCATCACAGCATCGGGCTCAGGGTGCAGCCACAACTTCATTACTAAATGAGACTTAGGGTATGGCCAAGTAGCATTGTTAAAGAGGATGGTGCATGACTACAGAAGCCCTACAAGTCAGTGTAGAGTATCGATGAGGTATTGGGTAAAGACGTTGATCATGCATCTAAGAAACCCGGCATGTCTCACAGACTAGTGAGCTCGGTTGTGATTATGTGAAATATGGGATTGGGGGTTCACATTTGGCTGCGATTCAGTTTTGGGTTTAAGTGAGAGCAGTTACGAGCAGAATGAATCCATCAAAACACTCCAACTGATTTGTAGAAAAAACTTCTTTATAAAATTATGCATATAATTAGGGTTAGACCCATTCATATCACATTTAGGGTTTCACCACCATCACCAGCACTCTGCACTTGAAATTGATGTCACTCACAGAGAAAATCTGAATAGAATCCATTACTGTTCCTTCAACTAAAAGCAGATATAAAAAGATCAAGCCCTAATTTTTCATCTCAATAAGACCAAGAAATGAATCCCTAATAATTCCTCTATACTCGTTAATCTAAACACAAAGAAATCACAATCAAAACAAGTTCATTCAAATCGAAAAAACTCACAGATTTGCCGACTTATAGCAAGAACTAAAAAAAGAAAAAAAGAACCTAACTCGAATCCATATAAGTTTCAGTAACAAATTTAAACCAAAGAATTACTGAAACTCAAAGGAGAGAGAGAGAGAGAGAGAGAGAGAGAGACTAACCGGAGTGATTGATTTGAAATCGTTGAACTGAAATTGGCCTCTTTCCAAACCCAGAGAAAGGCAATTGTCGTGTAGACATAAATAGTGAAGACAGTTCTGGAATCTTGATTCCAATCATATAACGACACGTGCACTTATATTTTTATCCACTCAATAATAATAATAATAATAATAATAATAACGATTACGATGATGATTATTCAAAAAGAAATTTGAAATTCTAAGTGTTTAGCAACAATATTTTTTTTTTGGAAATAAATAAAAGTGTTTTATTTTACCTGCATTTGATGGGGTAAGAATTTGATGGGAACCCTCTCAGCTTTTGTGGTATTAATTAAATTTAAAGATAGATACAGTTTCATTCTTTAATTTAATAATTTTAAATTTAAAATTCATATATAATAAAAAAGAAAAATTAAATTTAAATATAATATATTTTAAATACAATTTTATAATTTTAACTTCAAAAACTATCATTTGCTAATGTTAAAACACCCTTAAATTAAATACTTAAGTCAAACGACTCTTGGATTTTTTCTTTTCTTTTCAATGACTCTGTTTCATTAAAGAATACCCTTTACTAAATTCTAGAATATACATATTCCCACACCCTTTCCCCTTCCAAGAAAAAAATGAAAATCTCATAGCATGAAAAAATGTTGTATTTAATTAGCCTACGCTATTTCAAGCCACATGTAAATGTCTTACTTGTTAGGATTTCCTCCTGATTCCGTAGCTTGGAAAAAGGAAAAAGAGAGGGTGGCGTTTAACAAAACGAGCACATAATATTTCAAGGGAAATGCGCTTTTGCTTGCTTGCTATACCTAGAATTTATAAGAGTAATGGAACCAAGTTCTTTGTCCATCGTCAAAATTCATACTTCAGTTTCTCGTAGGCAACATTTCCTATGACTTGCATATATTAAAATTAACAGACTATAGAACTGGGTTAGAATAATTTTTAAATTTTCATCGAGTTTCTTTCTTATTATAAAGAAATACTATTAAACGAGATCAAATCAAAAAAGAGATAACGGGAGTAGAAAAATTCTACCATTCATTTTCATCGAGTTCTTGCATATAGGACAGAGTGCATCTCTGTCCATATTCTAAATACTCAACCGCACCGCCGGATCCTGTTCAAAGATTTTACCCATTTCTTAATAAAGATGGTTTCAAATGTTACGTTGGTATGGAATGTGAACCTAACCAATATTTAAAACATACAAGTGATTAGAGGCGCATTATACCATGCATCTGTGCCTATTTCTTACCCATTTCTTATTCTCCCGATACCATTCTTAATGTGGTTGCATGCTTCCTCATTCCTTGTGTGAATCACCTTACCAAAAGAGAAACAAAAGCAAAGGCTGAACTCTTTCATGTTGCATTCGTGTGAAACGGATGATTATCCAACTTTTGATCAAACCCAACAATAGTCAAAGAATAATTTTGATTAATTTAGAGGCACAAACAAAGAATAATAGACCCAACTTAATTAATTTGATCAAAACTGATTAGAGAAAAGATTTACATATATTCATAAAGTGACGATTCACTTTTCTATAGTTTTGACTTGATTCTCTTCTTATCGTTCTGTGATTCTCTCCATATTGACACTTTAACCCACAAGTCATATGTAGAATCCATTGACTGGATTCCAATGCACTTTAATTACTCATAAACACTATTTTGGGAGCGGTACTAGTTAGGGAAATTTAAGTGTTTGTTTGTAATTTTATAGCGGCATTTTATCTGAATGGTGAGAGCCCCACTTTAGTACCACTTGCACTGCACCTGTGAATATGCTTTGGCATGTGAGATTGGCTATCAATTGATTAAATATGAAAGCCATTCATCTGTGAATGGGATAACAACCTATATTTTGTTCTACTGTTCAATTTCACCTTAATGCTTTCCTCAATTTTTAACCTTCCAAGCCAAGGCATATTATTTATGGAGGTCTTTTGTTATAAGGCGGACCATTTGATTTATTGATGATTTTAATTTCTTTAAAATGAAATTTTGGTTTAGTAGAATATCCGATATTTTTATAAGATCCGCGGTGTAATCCAAATCCTCTCATACTCTCTTATCTTATTTAATTATGTTTATCATGATCTACTTAGCCCTATTGCCTCTAATTCTTATTGATTATTGTAAAATTGAATAAAATCAAGTGTACCAGAAATAAAATATTCATTACAATATGTTTACATAGTTCATCATGATTTATTCTTTTAACTAAAAAATAAATAAAATTTTATATAATTCAATCAATACAATTGTAAACAATATTTTTCTTATAACTCAAAACACAATTACAATCAAATCACTTCTCAGCACTCTCTCGACACAATTCTATTACTACTCAGTTAGCCTCTTCTCCACTCTAAGCACAAAACACCAATAACCTTTTATTCATTATTAGCACTTTCTAATTCATAGATGGACCAAATGATGTTGAACGTTACAATTTGCATAGCCTTAGCCATTCAATGATCAAAACATCCCCATGTGTCTTCATTTGTTCAACGTTAAATCAAAGATGTGTCTGGGAACAAAAGATTATTGTAAACTAGAGGATGCATGGCACAATGCCTTATAAAAGGAAAAGGATGTGCAAGATCAGCGTTTGGACCGGCCTCCACCTTGACCAGCATGACCGATGATTGGGGAAGGACCTGCTGGTGGCACTGGAGCTCGAAAATGAGAAACAAGCACCTCAGATGTCGGACCTGCGGGAGGCACAGGAGCTCGAAAATGAGAAACAAGCACCTCGGATGTCGGGCGACATTTCAACTGCCTAGCCATGATCAAGTTGGTACTTGCGCTCATTAACATGATTATTATGATCACGGCTTGCCTCATCTTCCTTGAAGGGCTCATGTTTTTTTTTTTTTTTTTTTTTTGGGGGGGGGGAGCAGAGAGAGAGAGAGAGGGAGAGAGATAGAGATGAGGTGATGTGTAGTGAGGTGCCAAGGGGAAGAGGGAGGGAGCTGAGACTTTAAAGGCGTGGGAGAACCTTGGGTAATCTAACTTTAGCCTCAAACCTTTTTTTTTTTCTTTGGATTATTTGTCACCAACTAATATTTAAATTTTGCCTGAACACTGTGAGGTCTTTCGTAAAAGGATTGACTCTCTCAATTTTATCTTTTTATTTTTATGATTTAAATCTGAGAGCTATAATTAAGAAAGGGCACCCGATCATTATACCCATGAAAATTTGGTTGGCCGGAAGCATTCGAGACACGTGTTTTTTTTGTACATATATTGAGATTTAAATCTAAATTTATTATAAGAGAAGACCAGAAAGAGAAAGATATCACTTGAATTAAAATACATTTACACACATAGTCTCCCTCCGGCACTTTCTTTGCCGGGGAAAACCCAAAGCCGCAGAAAGGGCCAGAATTGGCATAAGAATTATTCTTCTTCACCGGTTTAGTTTTAGCATGAGTCTTCTAAACTAAAGTTGACAAAAAGTCTACTTTGCTTCTCTATAAAGATTATTCCAAAAATAAATCTCTCTTAAAAGAAAAAGTAAAAGATTTTCTCTTCTAATATAAGTTTTGACTTATAAAGTCCTTTAAATTAAAATTCAACAAAACAATATTTTAAAAAATAAAAAAGTATAGTTTATATTATTAGTTTTCGTAGATTCGACAACCATACTCCCCGACACCAATTCGAGTGCAAGGTTGGTTTGAGAAATTAAATTGAAACTTTTGCGCAGAGAATGTCAAAGAATGTGGAAGAATCCCAAAAATAAAAAAGATTTTCCCGTAATTTGGCTTTAATGTTTTTAATTATTTTATTTTTTAGTTATTATATTTTTTTAATTCTATAACAATAAAATTTAATAGAATTTAGACCAAAATACTAAGTTATAGATTTCATAGTCAAAATATCTTTATATAAATTACAGCGGTCCTATTTTAAATAAATATCTTAATATTTTTTCTTAAATTCTTTTAATACATAAATTTCAATTCAAGCATTAATCATACTTGTGATCACTCTCCATGAAGAACTTAATAATGCTGCTATCTTAAGAGACAGGGTTGTTCTTCCATTAAAGCGATACGTGAGTTGGGTTTTTAAAACGTTGTGAGACAGTTCGGTCTATATCCAGTGCGGGCGTTAGAACATTGAGATGATCTTTTTCTAGTATGAGAGGACCAGAAAGGATGCATCTCTGGTGTACCTGTCTTTGCAATTCTAGACAATAACATGTTCTGTCTTTGCAATCTAGACATTAACATGTTCTGCCTTTGCAGTCCTAGATATTAATATATTCGCTCAACCCAGTATTTAGCTATCAAAGTATAGGTAATTAAAAGATGAATTAGTATTGGTTTGGGAGTCATTTCGGTTCCCAAACATTTTTTTTTTTTTTGCTTGGTCAAAAATTTATTATTTTATTTTATTTATATTTTTATTGCATCAAACAAAAGGAATAAATTAATTTGGATCATTAATTATTGAGTTTTGAGTGTTAGTATTAACCGTTGGAATTTAAATTCGATTTCATATATTTTCGTATATAAAATGCAACATGATTTTTAAAATTTTTTAATATTGAATCACTAACTCTTTTTTTTTATATATATATCAGTATAAAAGCGTTTGATTTAATTTTTACAATTCAAATAACTTTAATTATGATGTAATACTTATGAAATGATCAACTAATGACCTCCTTTCTTAACCCTCAATGATATTTTCTTCTCATATTCATGCATTTTTCTTTTTTTCTTTCTCCAAAGTCACCAAATTTGAATTTAAATAGGAAGAGAGGTTGAGAGTTAGTTTTTCTCTGACAAAACTATTCCCACCCTTTTTCTTACTCTGAATTCAAACCATTCGGGTTAGGGTTGGGTAGGTCAAACCCTAACCCGATACCCATTTTCTAACATTAACCCTGATGTAATTTCCTAAAGTATTGAGTATTTTTCTTTTAACGGTAGTTAACAAAATTCTTTAATTCTTTTTTTACTCGAAGCTTCTCAGCATCTGTGAAATATATTGTTAGTCGATTGTAAAATAACAAGAGGGCCTTGCTTAAGAACGCAACTGAAAATGGGTGTCATTTTATGCAATCCACCAAGATTTTTGGAGAGAGAGAGACGATCGTACTGATTTTGCTTGCAAAACAACATGTATTTATTATAAAAAAAAATATTTTTTTTCCACAAAAGATTATTTGTTTTTAGAATAAATAAGCAGAGGGAGATTTCAATGGAAATTATTTCTTCTAAATATATAAAGGTGACACTCATTATAGAATGTTTGATCTAAGCCAAAAATTACTGCTTTGGGCATAAAGGAATTCTAAAATGACCTTTTTGACCCTGATCACATGGGCTCCAAATGGAGAAAGATGAGGGCATTATTGACACTACATAGCGGATTTGTAACGTTTTTAGAGAGCAAAAATAAAAAAAGAAATTGTTTATCAATATATTTAGAATTTTTCATAAAAAATAAATAGCAATTTTGACAAATAAATTAGGCTCCATTTGCTGGGTTTGGAAACTTTCATTAATTCATATTTATTCCTTTAACGCTTATAATATTTATTAATTATAGTATAAAGTATTTTGTAAATAAATATTAAATTATTGTAAAAATCATAATTATTATTATATTAGTAATATATTTATATTAAAATTTTACCAAAGTGTAACTCAGCTACATTCAACACCGGCTTAATGCACCAAGTCCTCGGACCGTCTTGTTCAGGATTGGACTATGCTGGCCAACTTTTGCTACTTTCACTCTCACCTACGACAGGGACAAAGTATTACCATTACTATTATTATTGTTTTCGGATAAAGACGGGGACAGATTTTTATGGACAAATTTGGTATACATGGCTTTGGGGTTATTTACACAAATAATGTTTTTTTAATTCAAAATTAAAAATTAGAGTATTTTTTTTGTTTTCAAAATAGAGATGTCGCGCTCTGTGAGTGCGACATCCACTGTCCATTTCCCATTTCAACCAACCATCACAAAAAAATTAAAAAAATAAATAGCTCATGTTGCGATTGCAGATTACGACATAACTTGCGTGATATGAGATCGCGACACACTTGTAGTTTATAGGGTCAAAACACTAGGATCCCGTGGAACTGAGATAAATATTGTCTGAGAGTAATCCATATCTATGATCACCACAAGCCATGATTCAACATTAAATATGTACATGTAAAAAAGTCATGAAATAACATATAACATATAATAGGCCATGAAATACAACATATAACATCTATAAATAACAAACCATCAATAACAATCTATAAACAACATACAACATATACATATGTAAAGAAGTTTCGGAGCCATGATATTTCATCCTCGTCTTGCTCTCTCTTGCAACCGGGCATGTTTGGGCAATGATTTCGATTATGCCCGTATTCTCCACAAGTTTTGCAGTGTTGAGTTCTTCTTTTATCTATTTCATTATAAATTCATGTGTTGCGTGATTTACTCGGCTGATTGTTAAGATATGAAATATTGGCCAATATGGAGAAATGAGTAGGGATGACAATGGATTGGTTATGGTTCGGATAATGTTAATATTATATCCGATTCTAAATTTTAACTATAATATTCATATCAGACTCTAAACCGATTCAGTTTAAAAAATAAAAACCATATCCAACCCTATGGATTTTTCTAAAAATCCGATCCGACTCGATATATTACATACCTTTAAAAATTGATCTGATCTGATCTTAAATCGATTTATACTTGATATATACTCAACCTATACCCAACCTAAATCACAGCTTAATACATTTTTTTTAATTTAATAATATTTGTATAAAAATGAAAATGAAATTTAAAAATTATAACAAACTCTAAAAATCCTTTTTATTTTATTTAATAATATTATATTAAAATAAAATTTTATTTTATTATAAATTATTATCGGATCGGATCGGTTTGAATTATTTATAACTTAAATCCGTATCCGAACCGACCCGACTACTTTAATATTAAAAACCGACCCTAACCCGATTCTAATCCAACCCTAACTCGATTTTTGAAGAAAAAACCCGATCCACCGGATCGGATTTTTCGGGTATCCGTCAGATCGGATCAGATATTGTCATCAGGGAGCCAATAATTTTTGTGTGGAAGAGGATAGAATTCGCCGCCATAGATAAGCAACATTGATTGATAGTTATGAAATTTATTCACAAATTACATAAATTCATATTTCAAGCCGGTACAAACTCTTCACTGTGGGAGTAGGGATACCTGAATATAGTATATTTCTCATAAGTACATGATAGAATATTCATGAGCATAGTATAGTTGTTTCCACCTTTATCACCATGAAAACCAATAACGACCTCATATTCCCCTCTTGATCTATTAAATAATTGACAACAATGATATTTTGATTTCAGCTCAACTCTAACCAATTTTTCCATCACCATTGTTGGCCATACATTGCCTCTTTTCAAATTATTAGATGTTGTTTCTCTATTTTTGTTAAAAAAAGAACTATACGGTACATTATTGCTCACACAAATACAGTGATTGGTAACTTTTTTGCACCCTTCAACACATCATTAAACGACTCCAATGGATTAGTGGTCATGTTCCCCCATCTGTGTCCTCCATCATAACACAAGATCCATTTATCGAGAGAAATCTCCATTAACCAATTATAAGCTCAACTCTTTCATTTGGTTCAACATAATATTAAACTTTCTAATTAGTTTTTGTTGTGCCGCCATATGCATTAACTCAGTTAGCGGCTTATTTTTAAACCATTGGCTAAAATTAGTTTCAACATGCCGAGTACAAAATCTGTGAAACACAAATGGTGGTTGGAGATTATAATTCCTCTCTATAGCTTGCAATATTCCTGGAGCCCTATCTGATAGCAAACATACTCCATGTTGATCACCAATAATGTGCATTCTCAAATTCTCCAAGAATCATGCTCAATTCACAATACTCTCCTCATCGATAATAGTAAAGCATTAAGGAAAAATATGATTAGCCGAATTGATTCCAATAGCAATCAAAATTTTCTTCTTATATCTCCCATACTAGAATGTCCCATCAATATTAAATACAAGCTTACAATACCTAAATGCATCAATGTATGGTTTAAAGGTTTAGAAAACTGAGTTAAAAACTATATCAGTAGATCCCAAAACTTCATTAAACCTCCAATCAACGACAGTTCCAGGATTTCTCAATTGCACAGTAGCCATAAACTGGGGCAACAATGTATATGAAGTCTCCCAATTACCGTACACTATTTCTATAGATTTTTGACACCCCCACCAAGCTTTGTTGTATGACAGATCTACCCCATACCCCCTCATATTCTCTACTACATCACACACTTTATAGTCAACATTCTATTTTATGTGACTTCTGATTAGACGACCCACCATATTAGAGTCTACATTAGAATGATCCTTCGTAGGCATTCGAGGAAAACAAGTGTGTTTTGCATTTAATCTTCTGATTTTCTAACTATTAAACTTCTTTTTCAATCTTGTCCGAAGATGCCACAAACAGTTGTTTTCATGGTAGAAAGAACACCTCACAAACCATATATTTTGATTACTTTCAAACACTTTAAAATACCCATGCTGTCTCATGGATAAACACTTTACAATATGCTGAACTCCCTATTTGGAATTGAAAATCATCCAAACTTGTAACTCTGAAGTGCGATCATCATCCCATATTTGATAGTTGAGGTCATTGTACTCATTAATCATCATGTCCCTTTCTCCCATACTGTATAGAAATGATATGTCTTCTTCCTCTTCATCCACCCGATATTCTTTATCTACAACATTCTAATCATCATCAGTTTCACCCTCTAATTCATCATCAACAAATGTTTCCACATGATCTGTCTCCTGCCCCTTATAAGACATACTAGAACTAGGCTCTTCAAATTCATTTGTCATAAGCATAACTGATTCACGATGAGTACTCAATGCAACATCATCAAAATGAATACCCCATACTGTAATCATTCATCTCCAACATTCACATTTATTAACATTTCAGTGTAAAATCCAAAAATTTATCACTCCCCGAATGAACTACCTACAATTCCACTAAATGAACTACCAGGATCTCCCCCAAATAAACTATCTATGACATCTGACTCATTTTCTACCATAGGAATAGGTGGATCAACATGTGTAGTTATAATTAGTTCTTACTCTTAAGAAAAGTTCAACTGATGACAAATCTGGGATATATCCAAACAGTGACAACACCTCTGGCAAAAAGTCATCCTCCACCGGTAGTACACAATACGAAAGGGAATTACCGAACCAAAGAGAATACCTACATGAAACATTCAGTTTGAATTGTCTAGAATTAATTCTACTTTTACGATGCAATACATTTATGAACTCCTCCCATCCAATATTGTTACGAACTATAACACCAGTTTTAGATTCGACACTATACTAATACTCATTTTTAGGTTTACTAATTTGACCCCCTAATAAAGTACAAGTCTCACACGATTATCAGCCATCTTCTTTCAAATATCATGTAAATTAAAATAAATATCAACATGAATATCAACATTGATTGACAAGCAGGATGAAAATTCATAACATTGATTGTAATTGATACAAATCATGAGTATCAACATGAACATCATGAAAAACAGAATACACATCAGTTTAAACCCCAACATTTTGTTTCAACAAAATGTTTAACTTGCTACAATAACAGGCATTAACAACATTGCAATAATCCTAACTGCCACAAAAGAAAAAACATCGTATATTCGAAATTGATATGAACATCAGCAGAGCCAAAACATTAACATCACAATATGAACGAATAGCAGAAAACCTAACCCTAATCCTAAGTTCTCACAGACACAAGCAGAGCCAAAACCTTAATATCATAATATCAGAGACAAAACCTTAACCCTAGCCCTATCATACTTTGTGAACAGAGACAAGCAGATAACGATCATGTGCCAAACGGGGATTCGAAAAATAGGAAAAAAAAAACCCTAACCCTAACCCTAAGCTTGCACATTTCAGTTTTAGAGATGCGGAGATTCGAACAGCATTAGGAAAATACGTGTAGGAGAAGGTGAGAGGCGAGAGAATGTCGCAAGAATGTTACCTTCGTACATGGTATGAAGCTTTGATGTCGCAAGAATAAAGCCAAGCTCGTCGAAGGGAATGGAGGGATTTGGGTCCGTGCAAGTTGTAGAGTGAGGGAGAGCGCAGAAAGTGAAAGGAGAAAGACTTAGGGATTTCGAGATATAACATCCCAATTTTGCGATCTAGGTCCGCACAAATTATGCCGTGATCTGAGATCGCAACATGAACTATGTTTTTTTTTTTTTTTACCGCGATAATTGGGATTGAGGGGGAAATAAACGGGGACAGAACGCGACATCCCTATTTCAGGAAACAAAAAAAAACTATCATAATTTTTAATTTTGAATTTAAAAAAGCATTATTTGTGTAAATAACCCTGATATTGCCTGAGAAAGTGACTTCTTCTTCGTTAACATAGTTATAATTAGTGGATGGAGGGATTTTGGTCATGATTTGACTGTTTGAGTTTATTCTGTATTCATCTTTCTTCATCCAACAGCTAGACTTAGCAGTGGCAGTCACCCTTTTGATTCATTCTTTTTTATTATTTAGAGATAGTTTGGTTGGAGTGAAAAGTGAAAGGAAAAGAAAGAGGAGAAGTAAAAGTAGAAGAAACGAGAGATTTCATTTATTTAATAAGGAGGTAAAAATGGAGGGGAAGTAAAAATGAGGTGTAATCATTTTTCTTTCTTCTTAATAAATCATTTCCATCCTAAAATAGATGAAAATGGAAGAAATAAAAATTTTGGACAATTTTATCCTTATTTTTTTAATATTTACTAAATTATCCATTATTTTTTACTATTATAATTTTATTTAATATAAAATAATCAAATTTAATTTCTTTAATCAATTTTATTGGACAAATTATTTTTGTAGTTTTACTTTTTTTTACTCTCTTTACATTTTTATAATAATATTTTAATTTTAATTATTATAAAATAATAATAAAAATAATTTATAAAAAATAAGAAAAATAAATTAAATAATTATTTTTTAAAAAAATATATATTTTTAGAAAAATATTTTTATTAAAAAAATAATAAATATTATATAATAATAAATATTAAAAATATTATTTTATAATGATAGAATAGTAAATTAAGTATTATTTATTTTATTTTATTTTAATCAAATACAAAAAAAATATCACCCATTTTTATTTTCATTTTTATCCAATAAAAATAAAAGGAATACATTCACTTCCGCTACCAAAGTAAATCTTTTCTCTTCCCCGTCCACGCTGCGAATCAAACTTGCTCTTAGTCTATCTTTCTTCTTCTTGGGCCCACTAACTAACACCCCCACGACCTTTGAACTGATCAAGTTATTTCCACCATTGCTGCTTTGTAGACACGTGTCTGCCTAGGATTCCATTCTCGTGGGCACAAAAGAACTAGGCGTCGCTAGGCTCATGCACGGGGAAATTTGCACTGTGTGCCTCGCCCATTCCTCGTTTTTCTTATGTTCTCTTCCATGACGAAAGGAGCTAAAAGCCAAAAGCAACTCCAAACTCCAAACACAACAAGCAAGAGGGGAGGGGGGGGGGATGGACAGTGTTATTTGTCACAATCTCATTGATAATGCCGGGAAAACCCAAGAAAATCATTCAACAAGGCCCATAAATTGGAAGGCCAATGTGACTTCACCAACGCTACAAATTCAGGTATGCAACCCATTAATCACACATACCCTTTTTTGTTTTGTTTATTTATTTATTTACTTTTTCATTTTCTTCATGTATCAATTCTATTTTGAAACGAAGTTTATGTTCGTGTTGCTAATTTTGCGCTTACAAGTGTTAAGGAGCAGTGCTGTTACTTGGCTGGTATATGTTCTTCATTTCATTGATTATCTTCATGACTAGTATTTAAATTTTTAAATTGATAAATAAGAATCAACCATTTTGTTTTTTGGGTTTTATGTAGCATCTAAATTTCAACGCAACTGAGAGGGCATTTTCTTTGATTCTGGAACCTGAACCGTGGAAGCCGGTATCAGAACAAATGAAAAATGCAGCTTTAACAACTTTGAGCCCTTTTATTGGCATAGTTGGTGATGAATTGTGTTAAATTTCAACTATGTCTGCTTTTGTTCATTTCGAGAATACTTGGATGTGGTTATTTGAATTATGAGTACCCGATTTAATTGCAGTAGATTATTAGGGTTTAGGGTTTATTTTCTTTGATGTTACAGTTAATTAGTTTTTTCATCTTTATAGTGATGGTGGTTGTGGGGTCTGCATATGCCAATTCATATTTTTGATATGTTTTTTTTTTGCGTAATGAGGTTTGAATTCGAATCTATTATAAGGAGAGGAGAAATGTACCACTTGAATTGAAATTTCAAGAATACTTGGATGTGGTTATTTGAATTATGAGTACCCGATTTAATTATGGTAGATTATTAGGGTTTAGGGTTTATTTTCTTTGATATTATAGTTTAATCAATTTTTCCATCTTTTTAGTGATGTTGGTTGTGGGATCTGCATATGACAATTCATATTTTTGATATGCTTTTTTTTTTTGTACATAATGAGGCTCAAAGTCGAGCCTATTACAAGAATAGGGGAGAGATGTCACTTGAGCTGAAATTCATTGGCATATACTAGTTCTTTGTTGACTTGTAATTGAGCTGGGTCATCTTAATTAATTGATGGAACTAAGCCAACTAATTTCTTTTTTTTAGGGGGGGGGGGCAAGATAAGGATCTTATGAGAGCACCCCCTTTGTGCAATAATGAGAATACTATGCCAAATATTGTTAGCCTTGAGTTAGTGCTTGTGTCCATGTCCATGCTTCATGGGCTAGGTGTTTCAAACTTTTACATAAGATCAGTGTACATAGGTCGAAGTGATGTTGCAGTTCCTTTTGTTTTCCCCTCTTTTGGGTTTTCAATTCAGTTCCTTTATTCTCCAAGTGTGCCATTAGCCTATTTTGTTTCAAATTATGGCTATTTACTTGTCATGGAAAACCACTTTCAGTGCATATTTAGTTATGGTGAAACCATCCCACCACCTTCAAAATGATAAGGTTATTGACCCCTTATGTGGGTTTACTGGTTAGAGTTAAATTTGCCCCGCATATTATTTGTACAGCTATTTCACTACAAAAAAATCATAAATTTGCGACAAATTCGTAAGAAAAATTCGTCCCAAAACTACTTTGCGACGAATTTTGCGACAATTTTTTTTTCGTCCCTAATAAGTCGTCGTAAATTTTTGGGACGAAAAACTAATTTTTTGTCGCAAAAATTTCCAACAAAAATTTTTTTATCGCAAAATTCGTCGCAAATTTACAACGAATTAGGTTTTGTCACAGATTTGCGACGAAAATACGATTCGTCGCAGATCTGCGACGAAAATTTGAATCGTCGCAGATCTGCGATGAAATTAGGATTCGTCACAGATCTGCGACGAACATGATTTTCATCGCAGATCTGCGACGAACTTGATTTTCGTCGCTGATCTGCGACGAATCAAATTTTCGTCGCAGATCTGCGACGAATACATTTTTCGTCGCAGATTTACGATGAATACAATTTTCGTCGCAGATTTGCGACGAATCATTTTTTCGTTGCAAAATTCGTAGCTAACGGCAAATATGTATTTTGACGACAATTAAAAATTTTATTGATATATTTGGATCATTTTTTCCTATATAACCTGTTTTTATATCTGCTCATCTAACCTAATCAACAACTAATCATTCAAATCGTTTTTAATATCAAATTTCAGGCATCTATACTCATAAATATAGCTAACTATTCAATAAAATCAATAAATTAAAAATTCAACAAGAAATCATAATAATAATATCAAAGATAAAAATCAACATCAAGTCTAAATGTTAAAATATCAATAACCATACATAACCAAAAAAATAAATATAACGAGTATCAAAATGTAAGTCAAATAACAGTACACAATCTCAAGTATGACCTCCACCACCATCATCCTCATTATCATCATCATTATCACCACCGAAGAAATCATCACCTTCATCACCATCGCGAGCATTATCAGGAGGAGAAATAGAAGGGGGAATTTGACTTGGAGCGTAGGATAACTGAAGATGCTGCATGATTAACATTTGCTACGTGCGGAACTCGTTCATTTCTTGCGTGTGCTTTGCTTGAAGTTCATTGAATTCCTGATCTCTTTGCCACAGTAAGTCCTTCAAATGGTGGGGTCGAAGAAGATGAACCAGGGAATTTGTAAGTTCTGCTCAAAGAACCTAGTCCAACTACTCTACCCCCTTTTGCTCCACCGGTCAACTCGAGCCATATATTTATGTTATCAACAGATGGCTCAGATCCACCAGCATCATCACCCGCTCCAAGGGGAGAAGAGGAGAGTCAAACATTAGAATCAATGCAAGAAGATGAAGGAGAAAAGAGAAACTTCCTCCTTAGATAACTTAGATGAAGGATCTGAAAGTTTTTGAGCAAAATCTCCTGAAAATGAGTAGACAATTGCCAACGTTAATAACAGCCTAGTAAATTCCAAATGATGATGAAGTAATTTCTTATTTTCTATTATTTTTTATTTTAGTATTGAACTGATAATGAAGAATTGATAGGAAATATTTCATCTGCAATGTTTATTTCATGTACAAAAGAAATCATACCATCATTTGTCACAATGATCAACCCGGTTGTCACAACATCAAGACGCCCAACAGTAAACAGTCGGGGTTTAGGTTGTCTTGGATTTTTCTATCCTGTAAAATGAAACAGGAAAAATGACCAATTTGTACAATGGCTTCAAACTTTTTTCCAACAATAAACTAATCTCTTGCAGATATCAAATTACAGATCAGAAATGTGAAAACATTTAACCAGCACATACCCACTCTTTAGATAATCATCAAATAAAGAGACAACAGATTTTTGACTCTTTATCCCCAGATGAACAAATGTACCTGCAGGCAAGCCAAAGTCAACCAAATATCCGAGATCAGGTCCGGCTAAAGGAATTGAAGAGCCAAAAATATTTGAGAAAGGAACCGTTACTCTTTTGGCTTGTTCAGGGCAAGATACACTCTTGGAGGCAACTTTTTAGGAAGTCGGTTTCCACTGACATAATCACATCTCTTGCAGGATCAACTCTGATCTACAGGTCATTACATGCATACTATCACATCACACCATGATACAAGCCCAATGAATAACAAACAAATTCTATAGAAAGGAGACAATTGCTATCCATCAAAATTAATAATGGCAGAAAAAGAATAACCAGCGAACCTGAGGGGTTCTGCAAAGGAGCCATTAACAGTAACCTTGCCCTCAAAAATAAGCTCTTCACTGTTCCTTTTTGATGCCACTAGAAACATTAAGAACAAAATTTAACTTCACTTATCACCAAAAATGTTCTCCCGCAAGAGGACCCCACAAATTCTCTAGTATTCCTAGTTGATTCAAAATTCAAAAATTCAATTAAAGTTGAGCTCTAGAACTGTTATGATGCCACATACTCTCCAATTATAAAACAGTTTAATGCAAGAGCATCCAAAGAAATAAAAGTTTTTTCTGTTTTTTATGAGTTTCCTTCTTTATTTAGATTTCCATTCAAAAAGTTTCTTTTTTTTTTTTTTTTACCTATTCTAGTTAACAAACAGGGAAATTTTAAGTAACTAGAAAATTTTAATTTAGAATTAAAATTTTTCATAAGTAGTATAAATAAGACAATAGTAACACTACAAAATAAGAGCAGTATGCTAACAGTAAAAAATAGTCAGCAAAAGACATAAAACCCGTCACTAATTCTTTCTCCGACGGATGGAATATGGTTGAGTATACACTAGTCGGGATAAGTATATCCTGATGTTTTGTACAACCGTTGTAGCATGCATGTATCTATTGTGACATATAAAAAGTGTCGGTAAAATCAGTGGTTTTATTATCAGTTAATTAGTTGTTAGGAAACATTATGATTTTTATCTTCGGTTACCATATGTTACGATATGTTACTACTTTTATCGTCTGTTACTATAATGTGAAGAAAAATCAGTTATTTTATTATCAGTTACTATATGTTACTATATGTATTGAGATGTTACTATTTTTATCGTCGGATACATTGAGTTAGGAGATATTACAATTTTATTATCAGTTATTATATATTACGATATGTTACTATTTACATTATCTGAGTTAGAAAAACTAATTGATTTTATCATCATTACCATATATTACGAAATATTACTACTTTTATTGTCAATTATATTGTGTTAGGAAATATCACTTATTTTATATTATATGTTACGAAATGTTACTAGTTTTATCATCGGTTATCCTATGTTATGTGATGTACTACTTTTATCGTCGATTACTATTGAGTTAGGGAAAATTAGTGATTTTATTATCGGTTACAGATTTTATTATTTTATTATTAACATATGTTACGATCATCCATTACTATTGAATTAGGAAATTTTGATTTTATTATGGATTACCAAGTATTACAAGATGTTGTTATTTTTATTATTGATTCCGTAGTGATCTGTTTACTATTTTTATTATTGATTCCATAGTGATCTGTGTGGCCGGGCGCCAGACCCCCACCTTGGCGGGCGCCAGACCCCCACCTTGGCGGGCGCCCGCCTGTGGGGGCGGGCGCCAGCCCCCCTCTTGAGCGGGCGCCCGCGTATGGGGGGCGGGCGCCAGGCTCCCACCTTGGCGGGCGCCAGGCTCCCACCTTGGCGGGCGCCCGCTTGTGAGAGCAGACGCAAACCTCCTTCTTGAGCATGGTCATTTGTTTACGATCATTACATATATTATATTACAACCAGGATAACAACCCGAAAATAAATATTGTTACAATCTAAAATATTAATTATATTAATGATAAAAAAATACATACAAATATAAATACATAGCAACAAAATAACAATTTTTTTTTTAAAAAAAAAATCATAATGAACAAATAAAATTGTTCTTCTGGGAAGTACCTCCTGTACCTTATTTTTATTTTTAAACCTGGTAACAATCTGCTTCTCTGATGGTTGATGGTTGGACTTTTTAAGCCCAAAATGGTTGCTCATCTCAACAGAGTGATTTCTTTAGAGTTAACTGCATACTCATCTCAACAGAGTGATTTCTTTAGATCCAACTGGATGTTTAACAGAGTGACAAAACTTTACAAAGTTTCAATGAAAATATAGTATAGATTTCAATTGAATGAGAATTTTGGTTGAACAAAGTTTGGTTGGTGATAGTTTTTCAATGGATTTTGAGAGTTTGGAGAGCAGAGGAGAGTTTTAAAAGGAATGAAAGGAAATGAGAGAGTTTTCATGATTTTAAAGATACTCATCGTCTTATTTTCACAAAAATTTAAAAACCCGCTCTTTTTCTAAAATTTTATTTCCCTCCATTTTTTGGGCACTTTTACCCGCATACATACGTTTAGTTTTCTTTTAGATTATTTAAAAATTCACACATGTCACGTTTAAAAATTATATCACAAATTATTTTAATTTTAATTTAGCATTATTAATAATCAATTATTATTAAAAAGTTAAAGTAAAAATATTAAAATAAATTTTTGATATTTTTTAAATAAAAGAAGTGGTTAGATTAGATTAAAAAAAAAAAAAAAAAAAAAAAAATTATGGCGGGCGTGGCTCCCGCCCGCTACTTTGACAAATGACAAGGGGCCAGCGCACTCCCCTGTTTTTTTTTTTTTTTTTTTTTAATTTCTTTTTTTTAATTGTTTTAAATTCAGAAAAAATGAAATATTATATTTATGAATTTGTAGAACATATAATATAATTAAAACTATATTATAATTTAATAAGTAATTTAAAAAATATAATATATAATAATAATATATAGTATGTAATATTAATATATAGTAGTATATAATCTAATACTAATGTGATAAAATATAATATAATAATAAGTAACACAATAATATAAAATATAATACTATGTTATGTATAATGTTAATATAATAATAGTATTTGTTATAATATAATACATTAATATATAATATAATAACATGTAGTTACACTAATATATTAGTAATATATAGAAATATATATTAATATAATAGTAATTATTTTACAATTTAGTCTAAATGTACCGACTAAACAATTTACAATTTCATTTTGTTTTTTTTTTTGTTTCTTTTTGATCGGATATGAGAATGTAATAGTGTAATTAATTATGTGGGTATAATTAATTACATGATATTTAATATTATTTAATTATATTAGTTTAATTAATTATATTGATAGATTAGTTTTAGATTTTATATAAAATTATATAATATTCTCATTTTTTTATTTGTTACTTTTATTGAAATTTATATAAAATTATATCATATAATTAATTTTTAGAATTTACTTTTTTTTTTATTTTTAATGATTATTAAAAACACAATTACTTACCACCATAGTTATTACTTACCGCTACCACGTGGTTACTGCATTACCACTATGTATCACTAGTTACCACTACTTACCATCAGTTATCACTACCATGTAATATCTGCATTACCACTACTTACCACCAATTATCACTACTTACCACTACTATACCACTATTTATCACCAATTATCACTACTTACCACTAGCACTATCACTAATAATTTTTTTTTATTTCTTAACATATATAATATTATTCATAATATTAATAATAATATAATTGATTAAATAAAATCAAAAAATTTATAATATAACATAACAATAAATAATTATATAAAAAATTAATCCAAGTAAAGAGATATTATAATGTACCTAGAGGAAGAAGTAAACTATTTTATACTAACTAACTACACTAACTAGTTTGATAAATTCTAATTGGATAAATCACATTTCATTATCTTAGCCAAACTTTAAAATGGATGAATATTGGATATTGATTATTAGATTATATAATATTGATAATTACTAATTTATATAATTATATAGTATCATTTAAACTACTAATACTACTGATATTAATTTTTATTACTAATTTTATCTAATTACTAATATTGAATATCATGTACTATTATTTAAATTAATAATATCCAATTTATTAATGAATTGTGTAAGAATTATCAAAGTAAGACTAAATATTATGTATTAATTGGTTATCTTAAATTGAAATTGTGAATTACAACGACCATCGTATCTTAAATTGAAATTGATCCAAACGATTAATATTCTATAATTATATAATTTAGCATTACATATAATAATATAGTAATATAAATTCATATTACGTTAATGATGCTTTTGTATACCACGAAAACAATCCGAATTAGTTTCTTTCTCCTGTCCAGGTATTAATTCTAAATTGTATAAATCTCATTTCATCCGATGGGTGGACAATCTCTGTATTTGATCCAATGGTTAGGAGGTAATTAGAACGAACTCTTAAATGGACATTTAGGATAAATAATAGGATGAATTGGAATTTGAGGGAATTAAAGGCGGGAAGTTATGAAGAGCGGAAAATTAGTTAGGTTTTGAAAGATAAGAAGGAATTGAAAGTGGGAAGTTATGTTTTTTTAAAAAAAAAAATTGTGTGACAATTTAAATTAAGCGGGAATTGAAAGCGGGAAGCGAGAATTGAAGGCGAAATGCGGGAAGCAGAAATTGAAGGCGGGAAGCGGGAATTGAAGGCGGGTAAGAATAAATTAAATTATCACTATGTATTACTACTAGTTACAACTATATCACTACTAGTTATTGTAAACTTACCACTATTTATACAGACGGTAAAATATATTAGTTAGTATAGATGAAGAACTTATACAAACGGTATTGTTAAGTAGACAGAAAATAAGAGTTATATAGTGATTGTTTTCAAACTATCTCTATACACTGCTATATTTAAGAACCACAATTAATAGTCGTCAAAATTGAACATCAGTTTTATAGACAGTTTTGTTACTTTACTAACGGTTGATAAACTTTTTCTGACTGACAATTTTATATCATTAGAAAATGTATACATTTTCTAACGATTTCGTTGAAAGCGTCTCTAAAGATCATAAAAAACCGTCACTAAAACTCATCGATAATAAAAATCGCCGTCTGTATATTGCTTTAATTTTGTAGTGTAAATTTGTGAGATATTGCTTTTTCTCTTAATGCAGAAATTCAATTTATTTTTCCTTAAAACTACTTATTTATTATTGTTCCAACCACAATCACCCTATTTTAGTCCTAATTGTTGAGATCTAATTACTCTAATCCTTTACTAATGTGATCACTAGCAAATGTTTCATATTTCATTCCCAGCAAATTGATTGTGCTTCTATATGTCACCACTACAACATAAGCATAATTTGTATACACCACATAAACAGAAAACGTAATGAACTGCAAATTCAATTACCTTAATGAACAAGGTATTTGCAACTACTACTTTGAAAATAGCTCCGCCGGGGGGACCAAAAGTTTATAACTGTTGTTTCAAAAACTTTTTTCACACTGCAATTCATTCACTCACTTCAGTCATCAAACTTTTCTGTTCAAGCTATGTTTTCCCTCAAGTACATACCCTTAGTACTTGATTATTGTACTTCTACATTTTCACACTACATACTAACATGACTACTTCTATACAACACAAACACCAGTGGCTCCTGCGCCAGGCTGGCCAGCGCAGGGGCCGCGCCCCTGCGCGAGGCGGGGAAGCGCAGGGGGCGGCCGCCCCTGCGCGCGGCCGGGCCGCGCAGGGGGCGGCGGCCCCTTGCCACGGCTGGCCCGCGAAGGGCAGATCCGGTGGCTTGGCCGCCGGATCTGGCTTCTACAGCGCAGATCCGGTGGCTTGGCCGCCGAATCTGGCTTCTACAGCCTGTGGTCGAGAGAGAGAGATTACCTATCACCATCGCAGATCCGGCATCCCTTCCGCCATCCCTTCGCAGAACCACTGAGGGAGAGAGCGAGAGACAGAGTGAGAGTGAGAGTGAGAGTGAGAGAGTGAGAGTAAAAGAATGTGAAGTATAGATTTTAGGGACAAAATATATTTGTCCCTAAATTCGTCCCAAATTTTGGGACGAATGGACAAATTCGTCGCAAATTTAGGGACGAAAAATTAATTCGTCTTTGATTCAGGGACGAAAAAAAAATTCGTCCCTGATTCAGGGACAAAAATAAAAATTAAAAAAAAATTTAAATCAGATAGCTTTTTTATTTTTAAAAGTAAAAATAAAAATAAAAATAATTTACAATAAGTGGCATGATATTCCAAGTTTTCAATCTATCACGCGAACTAATATAAGTAAAACTATAAATATTTTTTGGTGGAGAAAGATTTGATATTTGGCATTGTTATAAAGATTATAAATATTTTTCGATCAAGATTATAAAATCTGTTAATATTATATGGGATGGTGTAGGAGCATACTTTAAAAAGGCTATCACGATGAATCCCACTTTAATTTTAATAACCCTTCACGTTTAAAAATGACACAATTAGATTATTGTACGGCAGTGAAAAATAAATTTTTTAGAACTTTACAAATTATGTGAAGTTTACTTTCAAATATCTTCTTCTTTATTGATTTATAAATTTATATTTTTTTTTATAAAATTAGATTAAAATTCAATTTTTTTTTAAACTTTAAATAACAAAAATTAGAAATGGAAATCAACTCTTCATTTAGCTTGAAGCACAGGTTAAGAGGGAAATTATATAGAAATCAAACGCATACTATGTGCTGGGTGGTTGTATAATTCATAATAAACCTTCTTACTTTCATTGATAGAGATTCGACCACTCTGTTAACATATATATTAAAAAGAATTCCTAAATCATTAAAAATCGTGAACAATTATGAAAATTTTATCATTTCTATTCTATGCAAAATTAAAACAGTGGTGAATGTTAATTTAATGACGTGCATGGTTCATCCAATGAAGATATCCGCCAACCTCCCATTTGTTTGTGAAGTATACGCAAAAAAAAAAATCGTCCCTATGGAAAAAAAAATCGTCCCTGATTAAAAAAAAAAAATTTGTCCATGATTCTTGGACGAAAAAAAATTGACGAAAAAAAATTTCGTCCCTGATTCAGGGACGAAAAAGAAATTCGTCCCCGAATCAGGGATGAAAAAGAAATTCGTCCCTGATTCAGGGAAAAAAAAATGCATCCCTGATTCAGGGACGAAAAAAAAATTCGTCCCTAATTTAGGGACGAATGGATAAATTTGTCGCAAATTTAGGGACGAATAATTTATTTGTCGCAAATTTAGGGACGAATGTTTATTTCGTTGCAAAATTTGGGACGAATTATAAATTCGTCGCAAATTTAGCGACGAATTTTAGGATTCGTTGGAAATTTAGCAACGAATTTATTATTTCGTCGCAAATTTGCAACGAATTTTGCATCAAAAAATTTTCGTCAAAAATTGGCGACGAAATTTGTAACGAAAATATTTTTTGTTGCGAAATTTGCGACGAATACTTTTTTGTTTCTAAAGTCGTGGCTAATTAGCGACGAAATCTATTTTTGTCGCTAAATTTGTGACAGATTTGCGACGAATATTTTTCGTTGCAAAATTTCGTCGCTGAATTCTTGTTTTTTTGTAGTGTTTGGCTGTTTAGCTGATAATTCTCACTCGCATTATCTATGTATTTAAGTCAGGAGTCCTGGGAATCTAAACTTCAAACTTTGATCCAGTTATATAATTTATGATCTTTGCTAGGATTAGGGAAGGCAGAAAATGGAAATGCTTGAAAAAGATTTCCATCTGTTTCTGGTGGCGTCAGGTTATTACCTTATTATATAAAGAGCGAGTTGGGATTAATACTCATGAATACTGTTCATAAACAGTAACCCGGACCACCCACTTTTTTTTTTTCCTTTCATTTGCATCCTTTTTTTTTCCATCCAGCCTTTTTTTTTTTTTTTCACTCGGGTCCTCTACTGCTCATGAACAATTACGCCATATTTTTTGGAACCGCCATCTTTTTGTACTTTCATTTGCATCCTTTTTTTTTTTTTTCATCCAGCCTTGTTTTTTCCTTTTTCGATTGGGTCATTTATTGTTCATATGCTTTGCTTCGGAGCCCATAAATGATCCATTCATATTTTTGTCTAACTTCCTTTTTTTTTTTTATTCAATTTGCATCTTCTATTGTTTATGTGATTTTTTCGAAAATCCCTATTTGATCATCCCATATTTTTTGTAGTCCGCTATTTTTTTTCATTTACGTTCTTTTTTTGTAGTGCAACTTCTTTTTTTTTTTTTTTTTTTTCCGTTTGCATCATCTTTTTGGGGAGATATCTTTGCTTGATCGTTCTATATTTTTTGAACCACGCTATTATTTTTTTTCCATTGAAGTTTATTACACTTTTTTACGGACCTTGCTATGTTCTTTTTTTTTTTTTCGTTTAGGTCTTTTGTATTTTTTTTTTACCCGTGGGAGTCCGTTATGGTTTTTTTTTTCATAAAAATCTTTTGCACTTTTTTTAACCATTTTTTTTTGCTTAGGTCTCTCATTTTCTGCGAACCATGCTTTTTTTCCATTAAGGGCATTTCACTTTTTTCTTTAACTCGTAATGACACCTTTAGTTTTTTTTTTTTTTCATTCAATACCTTGTACTTTTATTGACATTTCTTTTTCCGTTTAGAGTATTTGTCTTTTTGAGACCATACTTTTTTTTCTTCATTTAGGTCCTTTGTCTTTTTAGAACCACACTTTATTTATTTATTTATTTTTCAGCTTTTCATCTTTTTTACCTTTTTTTTTCTTGGGTCCTTCGTTCTTTTGAACATAGGTTTTTTTCCTTTTGTTTTTTTTTACCATATGGATGGTTGTCCCATTATCTTTAGATCATAACTTTTTATTTTTTTTCATTTGGATCCTTACTCTTTTTTTTAACCTTACTTTTTTTTCTCTTAAATTCTTCATCCTTTTTAAATATAAATTTTTCTCTTTTTATTTTTTTAGCCTCATGAATGATCATCCATTTATTTTTAAATCATAATTTTTTCATATTCAGATCCTTACTTTTTTATTTTTTTACTTAAATTTTTTTCTTAAGTTATTCTTTTTTTTAGACAAAGATTTTTTCTCTTTTTTTTCTCTACTTATCCATTTAAATTCTTTTCTTTATCCAATTTTTTTTTTTAAATTTTAGTTTTTCATCATTTTTTTAATATAGGTTTTTCTTTTTTATTTTTTCACCCCATATATGGTCGTCTCTTTATTTTTAAATAATAATTTTTTTTCTATTTAGGTCCTTACTCCTTTTATTTTTTTTACCATTTTTTTTTTATCTTTGGTCCTTCATTTTTTTAACACATGTTTTTTCACTTTTTTTTTGCTCTACTAATAGTCGTCTCTTTATTTCCATTACATTTTTACTCTATTTATTATCCATTTTTTACTTCATTCATTGGTATTTTTTAAAATTTAAGTGGTTAGACTCTTTTTTTATGTCATTAATATACACCATATTTTTCGCTGGTTTGAATAATAATTTAGTTTAAATATTTAGTTAATTATAAATTTAATAAATATTTATATAATAAAAAAATACAATTCATATTTTATGGGCACCCCGCGCATTAACGTGGGCAAAAAAAGCTAGTTTAAGTAATATTGTGAGTATCAGTGAGGCCCATGAAGGAACAATTCCCAATGTTGTGTGATTTATAAAAAAAATTCTCAAAATGGTGTGGCTTTGCGTAGGATTCCAAAAATAGAGGTGTCGATAATGACAATCGCACTTTCAAATTTTATTTTTTTATTTTTTAGAATACAGAGGAGAAAAAAAAAAGGTTGAAAGTGAGAATGAGAATCTCGCTATTCTCGCTTTCAAAACTCGAGACTACCAATGTCGCTTTTGGTGCAGCATGAAAGCGACATATAGAATCTCGCTTTCATATTGTTCATTTTTTTGATGTTTTTAATTATTATTATTATTATTAAATTGTTGAAAATTTTGAAAAATATTAGAATTAAAAACATAATATTATAAAATTAATTTTAAATTGAAAAACAGAATGAAAAATCTTATTGTTTATTATTATAAAAAATTACATTGTTTAAAATTAAAAAAAATTAAGAATTATTATTATTATTATTATTAATTAAGAATATTATTAATTTTTTTTGAAAAATATTAAAATTAAAAATATAATATTATTATTAAAATGATTTAAGGAGAAATACTCGATGATCTATATGATGATCTAAAAGTAGAGTTTTTTTTTGGGAAAAAAATTCCCCAAATGGGGTTGTTTTTTAATTCCCAAAATAGAGGTGTCGAGATTAGAAATCTTGATTTCACCTTTTTTTTTTTCTTTTCGGTCAAATTTTTGCAAGAAATAAAAAAATTGAAGGCGAGATTGCACATCTCACCCTTTGGGAGCGAAATTGTGCATTTCGCCTTCTGGGAAATGAGATGCCCAATCTCGTTTCCCCTCTTCTTCTTTCTTTCTTTTAAATTTAATTTAATTTTATAATTAATTTTAATAATTAATAAAAATTAAATATTAATAAATAATATTTATTAAAAAATTAATATTTAATAATATTAACTATTAATATTAACCAATAATTAATAAATAAAATACAAATTAAATTAATATAAATTATTATTAACTAATATTAAAAATTATTTAAAATTTATCAAAAGTTTAATCAATGATAAAAAAATCATTAAATATTAAATAAAATAAAAAATTTAGTAATTAAAGAAGAAAACATATAATTAAAAAATATTATTATTAATTTTTTAATTAAAAACATAATATATAAATTTTGATTAATTAAAAATTAATCAATAATTAGAAAAATTAATACACAATGAACCTATAATTAAAAAGATATAATTAATAAAAAAATAAATATTAACAAATAGAATACCAAACCCATCAACTCCAAACTCTAAATTTAACTCATTCGTAAGTAGTAAAGTTCACCCCAAAATCAAAAATCAACAGTAAAAATGGTTATGAAAGAGCCGGATTTTTGCTGTGAGAAAATGGGTCACTGGTCCAAAAACTGTCTCGACAGATTTTTAATCCTGTTTTTGGAAATTGAAATAATCTAAATTTTTTAATTCTATTTCGAGTAATCAATTTTAACTATTCATAACTTTTTATTAAACTCATTTTCCTGTGATTTTTAGATCATTTTAAAAATCTCATTTTAGTGTATTCTCGCCTTCAATTTTTTTATTTCTTGCAAAAATTTGACTGAAAAGAAAAAAAAAAGGTGAAATCGAGATTCCCAATCTCGACACCTCTATTTTGGGAATCAAAAAGCAACCGCATTTGGGAAATTTTTTCTCAAAAAAACTCTATTTTTAGATCATCATATAGATCGTCGGATATTTCTCCTTAAATCATTTTAGTAATAATATTATATTTGTAATTTTAATATTTTTCAAAAAAATTTAATAATATTCTTAATTAATTAATTAATTAATAATAATAATAATTCTTAATTTTTTTAATTTTAAACAATGTAATTTTTATTTTTAATAATAAACAATATGATTTTTCATTCTGTTTTTCATTTTAAAATTAATTTTATAATATTATGTTTTTAATTCTAATATTTTTCAAAATTTTCAACAATTTAATAATAATAATAATAATAATAATAATAATAATAATAATAATAATAATAATAATAATAATTAATAACATCACAATAAAAGAAAAAATTAAACAATATGAAAGCGAGATTTTATATCTCGCTTTCATGCTGCACCCAAAAAGCAACATTGAGAGTCTCGAGTTCTGAAAGTGAGATTCTCATTCTTGGTTTCAATATATTTTTTTTCTTCCTCTGTATTTCAAAAAAAAAAAAATTTAAAAACGTGATTGTCGTTATCGATACCTCTATTTTTGGAATCCTACACAAAATCACGGCATTTTGAAAATTTATTTTATAAATCACACCACTTTGGGAATTGTTCTGGCCCATGAAGGCGGTGGCTTCTGGGGCCTAGGGTTAAACCTATGTAATTGTAGTAAAAGAGTATTTTAAAATAATGGGGTGGTAGTTATTTTCTTTGGAAACAGTTTGACAAGACTGATTTCAAAAGAATCTGTATCCTATGGTACATAGCATTGAGTCGTTAAAAAAGTATTCATTTTAAGAAGAACAATGTTGAGGTGAAGTTGGGGAGGTGGACAAGCAATTGTCATGGTGTTGGAAGGGACAGAAAGGGTCAACATGGATGGGCGCACATGATGGGCCAACCCAACCCGACCCACTTCCTACCGACCGCTTTTAGATGAAGCTTTCGAAACAAGCCTCTAACCTGTATGTGTCGGTGAACGAGGAACGGACTCGAGATAGAGAGAGAAGCAGAGGAAAGAGATAGAAAGAACTCGAGCCTGAAACAAAGCTTTGAGTCTCTGTTTTGATGCATTAGGAATGATGAGAAGCTGAATTGGCATGGCAAGGAAGTAGTGAAATGGTATAACAAGGAAGCAGTGAAACAGAATTGGAAGTGGAATTAAGCTGAATTGGCATGGCAAGGAAGTAGTGAAATGGTATAACAAGGAAGCAGTGAAACAGAATTGGAAGCGGAATTAAGTTGAATTGGCATGACAAGGAAGCAGTCAGTTGAAGTAGCGGAAGTGGTAAGAGGCATTGGTTAAATGAGTTCGCACAAGTAGTTAGAGTTGACAAGACGAGGTGAGCTCACGGAAGAAGCTGAGCGGCAATTGGCTATCAAGGAGAGGGGTAAGAAGCTGACAAGGCATACGGCTGCTGAGCTGTGCTGCTGATAGATTGTTAGTTAGTTGTCTAGTTAGTTAGTTGTCAAGTTAGTTAAGTGTCAAGTAGTTAGAGATAGTTAAGAATTAGGGAGGGGAGGAAAAATGGATAGGATTTTTTCCAGAACTAATCTCTTCTTCTTCCTCTCTCTCTCTCCTCTCTATACTCTGTAACTTTTCTTGGTAATCAATAAGCATTTCCATTCATCGTAGGAGTTTCCTTTTTGATTCATAGTTCGATTGGGTTCTTATCTTCACTCCAGTCCTACTTGAATTATATGTGAGTATCTCCTCCTTCTGCACCATATTTCTGACATAGGTAGGAAAAATAGAGCTCTCTGTGTTTCTCTTGCAAAATTCACTTCAAGGAATTCATCAAAGGACTTGCATTGCGGCTTGAGTGTGATTTCCGTCTGTGATTTCACACTCACTAGAAGCACATGATTCAATTTTTTGATCCAAATCCGTTGCATTGTGAACATCAGACGAGAGGTAATTTTTTATTTAATTCCTGTCTGATGTCGTTTTCACAAGGAAATAATGGATTCACAACTATATGAAACTGTTGTGGTGGTAAGGGTTGTAGTTGCTTCTCCTTGCAGAATTAGGAAAAGGAAAATTAACACTAAGAAATGGAAGAAAGCGGGATGGGGGACTTTGACATATTGGAAGTGTCACCAAATTTTGAGGGAAGGTTGATCATCTTCAATATCAGTAGCTGGCATGAAGAATGAAAATGGGGAGGAAGGATAATTCACCTAGCAGACTACAAATGCTGTTTTGATTTCTTATACTATACATACACACATCCGTATGTAATCAATGGCAGCCATGATGGTTAATTTCTTAATTATCTAAATTTAACATTATTGCAGGACCCGAACCTTCTCATTTGTATGGGATATATACATGGAAGATAGACAAGTTTTCACAGATTGCTAAAGAGGAGCTTCGGAGCAATGCTTTTGAGGTTGGAGGTCACAAATGGTATGCATACTTTGTTTATTTTGCACCTTGTGCCTTTTCTTTCTGAATGCCTTAGTTGCTGCTTTTCAGCTCTTCTTTGAAATTTTAAAAATGTGCTTGTACTGTATGCAAACAAACTTTTTCACATGCTTTTTGATGTTTGACTGCTCTCTCTCTCTCTCTCTCTGTGGATTGGTGATTTTATTGAGTCCTTACTCGAGTAGGGGATTGACAAGGGTGGTCTCTGTTCAAATTTGATTTGTTCTTTTGAAACGGTTGAAGCCTGTTGATGCCTGTTATGTCACGAAGTCTTTGAGGTCTTGAGTTTGGATATCGGTCAGTTTTGTGGATCATTGTGATTGTTGTTGAAATTGAATCCTATGATAAAGCCCAGCTATTCGCCCTTCTTTAAGATGGCCCTGTAACTTGAGGCTAGGCTTAAGGCCGACTATTGATTATTATTCGAGAGCAGGGAGCTTCACTTCGAGGAAATCTGTCCCTTTCTGCTCCTCTTCTTTGTATCGGGGTTGGCTTCTCTTCTTACTTTGGTTTGTTTTGGAAACATCCATGGAAGGAGAAATTTCTTTAGTCAGGTTAGTGTAAGAGGAAGATCTCTTTAGTCAACGGACATTTTTTTGGCAATTGATGGTGGTTTTTCTCTTGTTGCCATGGCATATAAACTTTGGCTGTCGTTTTTCTCATAATTAAAGCTGGGTCGTTTTATGCCCATGAGGTTGGTTGTGATGTTTAGTTCAAAGGGAAACACTTTCCAGGAAAAAAAATCTGGTAAGGTGTGTTGCCGTATAACTTGTTTCTGATGGTTCTGAGATCCATTCATGAAGGCTGTGGATATCTTTTCTACAATAATTCTTAACTTGTTGGAACAAAACTTTACATAACTGTCGTTGAATCCTTCTACAGTTATTTCTTTTTGTGCTACAAGAAACTAAAGGACAAATAGTATCCACAAGAAGTTTTGGCAATGTGAAAGTTCTAGTGCTCCTTCTAACTTTATTTTTTGTTTTTTGTTTCTGTTTTTGTTTTTGTTTTGGGTGTTGGGATTTTTTTTTTTTTTGGGTGCAGGTCCATTCTATTCTATCCCCAGGGTTCTGATGCTTGCAGCGACCTTTCTTTATTTCTGTGTGTTGCTAATCATGACAAACTCCTTCCAGGTCTGGTAATGTTTTGTGACATTTTAATTTGGCTTAATTCTTTTGTTCCTTGTTGATTGGTGCATTGCAGCTGAACTTTATTAATTTTTCCTTTTTGCCATGCAGGTTGGAGTCACTTGGTACTGTTTACAATTTCTGTGGTCAATAAGGATTCAAAGAAATCTAAATATTCTGGTTAGTTTTTGCTTTAGTTGTCCCAAGGGATTTTTTGGTTTTAACGCTAGACGCTGATGCAATAATCACAAAATTCAGATACATTACAACGTTTCTGGAGTAAAGAGCATGACTGGGGTTGGAAAAAATTTATGGAGCTTTCAAGATTGTCTGATGGGTTTCTTGTTGATGGCACCCTTATTATAAGGGCTCAGATTCAAGTAATCAGGTGCTCCTTCAAATTGCTTATGCATATTATTATCTTTCCTTTCTTTTCCCCCGATTCTGTCTTCTTGGAATCATAATATGTAATAATTTTGTCCCATAATCTTCGTAGTCCGGAATGCTAGGGCTTGTTTGAATCTTTAATAATATTTGACACTACTATTCTGGCTTTGGCATATCACCATGCTTATGGTAAAATAAGTAGGGTTAGAGTTGGTTGGTGGATTATTGTGAAAAGCCTTTATCTGACGGAGAAGTTAATAATGCTGTATGTATGCATTTTTATGTTGTTGAGAAACCTTCATTCTTTCATAATCACTTGGAATTTGGCTTAAGAGAGTGTCATTTGATTTGATTATCTTATTTTAGGGGAGCTAGAAGAGGTGCCAGCTAATGCATGTACTTTTGGTCTTCAACCATGTTCAACTGTAATTTTATATGCCGTTTTGATGTTCATCGTTCATAATAAGACTGCAATTCATTTCCCACTTTTTATGGTGTCTTTATTCACAATATATAAAACTATACAGTAGGGAAAGACGAGATGTGAAGTGCGTTTAGGGTGTGCAGGGGTATTTTGGCTTTTTCCATATTGTTCATGGTATGGTAATGCCTTCCTTCTTTCTCTTGTGCGCTTTTTTTTTAATTTTTTTTTAATTTTTTTTTTTTGGTTATTGAGGCATCTGCATGTGTCATTATTACTCCAATGTTAGCTCATGAACATAGAGATTCTCTTTGTTTATTTCATGATAGCTGGAACAATGGCCAATTTGCATTTAAGTTCCAACAATCTTCCAAATTCTGGATGTGAGTTTTGATGATTAATCACATAACAACTCAAATATTTAATTACGTGTCTATAGGAGAAATTAGTAGGAGTGCATGAGTGGGCTTAGGGTTGTGTAAGTTTCTGAAAGAGGAGAAAGCAGTAGTGGCTGAGATTAATGGGTGCCCACATATTTTTGTCTGCAGTATTCCATATTTCTTGAGAGGGTTTAATGTCACTGCTTTTGCCTTTATTTAGTAAAATAACTTTTTCTCATAATTCCGTTTTCTTTTGTGCATCTGTCTTGTAGGGACAAGGCAGACCATCCGTTCTGCTGCCTTGATTCTCAGTATAAAAGAGAACTTCTTCAGGTTTATTTAACTAATGTAGAGCAAATTTTCCGGCGCTTCGAGGAAAAGAGAAGAGGCAAGCTTCTGAAGTTGATTGAGGACAAGGCTAGGTGGTCAAGTTAAGAGTGTCTGGACCAGCTGAAGCAGTCATTGCATTCTTTTATTCTTCTGAAACTCTTGCTTGAAACAAAAATAATGGTGGATCGGGAGTGTACGCTACCCAGAAATGAGGGGGAAGACTAAAGAAAGCCAAAAGCTGTAGATGATTAATAACAACATCTAAAACCAAATGGCATCCAGATTTCATGTCAACCGCTAGGAGATACACCTCTCTCTCTTTAGTCAACACCCAAGGATTAATACTTGGGACTTGTACTAGGGAAGTTTGGGCCTGCAGATAGGGGTTTGCCCTGTGTGCTTGCTCGATGCACTTGGTTTGTAGGCTATTGCAAGTATGCGACAGTTACTCATGCACAGTTGAAGGGTAGTGGCCGAGGCACGCGTGTTGTTATAGAAAAAAAGGCATATAAAACCCAACAAAAGAGGACAGCCAACCTTGGAGACTCCACAAATGGACCATCTTTAGATTGCCCATATTAAGCCTTAATTCCTCAAGAATTCAATTGTGTTCTTTTATCTGAATGATCCATGACAAGCACAACAAGATTGCCCTCCATTGCAGAGAGCTCTGTCTTTTCTCAAACCATAAAACCTCTCATTGTAAGGCAACACCAATTTTGTCCTGCAGGCTCATTCGATTAGTTAACCCATGTAAGAAAAGAAAAAGTTTGCCTAGATACATGCCTAAAACACATACGTATACTTACATGTGGATGGGTACCACTTGGCTACAATGCCTAAAACTCATACATATACTTACATGTGGAGGGGGAGACTTGAACTTCCAAGGATAAATTGGGTACCACCTGGCTACAATGCCTTCCATGATTGATTTAAGGACAAATCGCCCTGCTGCCTTAGATGTTGAATCAATATTTGAATATTATAAAATTCAGCAGTGTAATTGTGTCTGCACCAATGCATCCAACTCAATAAGAATGGAAAACAGGAGAGTTCCTGTAATTAATGAACCGTCAAAATAATAAGCTGAACAAATGGACAGACACTTTACACAAATATTACTTGTTAGGATGGCTCTTTTTCCTTCATAATGAGACTTTCCTGTATGGGAACCTTGAAACGTTCTGCCCAATGTTGAAAGAGGTTACTTTGATAGGACGTAGCATTTTCATAAATGTCACCATGGAGACATCCCAAGCTATTGTCTAACAACATATTGTAATGTCTGACACTGGACTTGGTCTTACATAACCTCTGCAAGCAGTCTACATTTTATCCATAAGGCACGCATTTTAATATCATGTGAAATTTGAATGAAGAGTTCCATTAATTTGTTCTGTGCATTGATGCAGAGTTTTAAAGCTTTTAAATTACTGCTTATCATGTTGAAATTTGACCTCTCTTTTTCTTTTATTTTGTATGTGTGATCTTTCTTATTTATTTGCATTTTCTTTTGGTTCGTCTAAAATCTATTGGCCTAATATGAAACTGTTAATATATGCAGGTTTTGTTCCTTTTGGTCTGGGATTGACCAACATGCTAGGCCGGACATATCTAGGGAGAAAAGAAACATGATGCTGGAAATTATTGTCAATCACTTTTTCATAGAGAAGGAGGTCACGTCAACTCTGGTGATGGATTTCTTGTATAGTGGATTGAAAAATCTTGATGGGCAGATGGAACAATTGGATGCTGAAATGGCATCAGCTCCTATGGTTAGAGTGGAGAAAGATATGTTTCTTATAGCTGACAATGTGTTGCTAGTACTTGAGAGAGCTGCACTGAAGCCATTTCCTAAGTTGAAGGGTCCTCAGAACTGTATGATGGTGAGCCATGCTTTACTTGTAAGCTAGAATTGTTATTCTTGAAATCTGGGTTGGATCAAGTCGTGCTGAGGTCCCAAACTGGTTGCACAAGTAATGTGACCCAGTAGAGAACCCAACATAGGTTTTGGGAAATTGAGTTGGTAACTAGTTGGTAATGACCAAATTACTAATAAGATAAGTGAACCAACATGAGATTAGATGTAGTTCTTGATGAAACGGTCTTTGACACTCTCCAACCAAGCATTTCTTGTCCCCTTATGACACACTAATTCTCTTCACGTACGATAATTTTTGCGACACATTTACATTTTGTATCAGAGTCTAATGACTGGGCTGTTGAGAGTAAATTTCAGATTGCTGAAGCAGTATTTAATGGAGAACGGATACTGTTCTCGATACCATTGCCCATATCTTGTGATCTCCAATTACTATTGAAGGCAATTATTATGAAAATGCTGTGAATGGTATACTTGTGAATGTGTGGTACGTCAGAAATTTTGAGAATGGTGGTTTAACATATTAAACTATCATAAGTTGTGTGGGCTGGAACTTTGTTGAGACTTTGAGACTACCTCTGAAGACAAATAATTTATGGATCAATTGGCAATGATTAATAGAATAAAGATTTGACATTGCACATTAACTTTTATATTCTTCATCAGTTACATTTGCATACTTGTTAGCTGGTGCTTTTATAAGCTAGTTAACACTGTTTTCAAGCATTGGCATGATATGACAATATTGCGATACTTGCAGAGCATCTAAGGTTGTCTAAGGCTCTTACACAAGAGCGATACAATTCTTTTTCTCCTTTTCTTATTGTGAGAACAGTCGGCATTGATATACCGGGCATGTCTTATTATTCTGAAAATTGATGTTATGTATTTTATCAAATTGCAAACGACAATTGACAGCAGCTGTGTTCTCTAGATTGATATTTTTCAGCTATCTTGGATGGTTAAACATTAGGGCCAAGTGGCAACTAATAGAACATTGTGGCCCCTGTCCAATATCGGTATAGAAAATTTCTCATTTTAGAAGCCAATTTGAATGAGTTAATGAACCATGTCAGTGGACATATAGCATTCCTATGGATGATCATCACAGTTGTCCAGCCTCGTCTCTAGTATACTGCTCTTCTTAGCATCGTTAGATCCACTGAAGTTTTTAGCCTGAATCGATGCCAATCAGCTTTATTAACCTTTTGTTATTTATTGTTATAGGATGGTTATTGAATGCTAAAATCTGGGACATGTTTCTCTTCTTTTGTTTTATTTTGATTCTGCCTTTCCACCTGATATCTAATTAGTCTACGCAATAATATATATATATATATATATATATATATATATATTTATATAATTCTCTCTCTCTAATTATAGGGAGACGGATCTGGGGAAAACGTCACTGAACTAGATGAAAGGTGCCCTACAGAATTGGGTCGTAGGACTCTGGAAATCTTTATCATCTCCCATATTTTCAGGTGATCCTTCTTGGACTATGCTTTCTTCAGCTCACACTTGCACAATTTGTGTATGTCTTATGCTTCATCTTTAATTGGCAGCTGCATATATAGGTGTTACACTCTCACCCTGTGAGTTTGCATTGTTATTTGCTGCTCTAGTTGTCCTCTTAATTGGTGGCTCACACCTTGGGATATTGAAAGGAAGTACTGTTTCATGTGATCTGTAGGAAAGAGATTGTTTAGATTCTTTTTGACTCGTATTTCTGAAACGCTTGATTTTCAATAAGGTTTATTTTTAGTAACTATTTGTTACTTAAGGCTTTGTTATGCTATCCAGAATCTTCTGCAGGCCTTTAAGCTAAAATTTTCATCATCATAGAAGGAACAGGATCATGGTCCTTCACATAGAGGAAGATATTAAAGCAGTGTGAATTTGATCTATGAGGAAGCTTGTCTTTATTCTGGAGAATCTAAAATGAAAATCTAAATGAAGGGAACTGAACTTTTAAAATCTGGGAAGTTGACGCTGTTTGTTTTGCGAGACTCTGATCATTGATCGATCTGTCTGAACACTAGGTGATAGAGAGAGAGCAAATGTAGAGTCCAGATAATTCAGGCCTTCCTCATGGTGTTAGAAATAATCAGACGCATAATTAAATCCTTTTTCTTGCCATGGGCTTTGTTCCAAATGGTCTACTTAAAAGGGTAAGCTCCTAGCAGTAAATGGACATGGTTCAAATCTTCTACCCCCTCCCAACACAGCCTGGCGGAACAGTTAAATGAATGGATTGCTCATTGGATTGATGGGCACAATTGATAGGATGAGAGGGGACTTCTTCCTACCCTTATCGATGAAGAAATATGATACTAATAATGAAATCTTTATCTGTCATTAAGGAGTCTTAGCTGTTTGAAAAGTAATCAATAAGCCATTTAAGAATAGTTAAGGATTCAAGGAGTTTTAGTAGTCGGGAAGCATTTAAAACGTCATTTAATACTTGAAATTGAGGGACAGGTCTAGAATTATCCAAAAGTCTATAAATATAACCAATGATTCATTGGTATAATGGGAATGACACTAAAACCCCATATTAAGTGTTTGAATTCGAGTCTTGGAAACAACAAAAATGACGTTTGGAGAGCCCCCTCAGAATGAGAACCTGATCGCGGTTCACCCTAAATTAGTCAGAGCAAAATTTCGGATAATGGACGGTGGACCAAATTCAGGGTACAAAAAAATTATATATGGATATTCTATGCAACTTGAGGAAAACTTCAAGAACTTAAAAAGTATTTCTATTGACATTTAAGAATATATCTATTTCTTTCAAGCAGAATTCTAATTAATCAGATTTCTATTCAAGGAGGTGAACTCCTTCCGCAACAATTTCATTCCCTACCTTCAACCCATCTGTTTTTCCCTGAGCTACCAATATCTCCAACCCCATAAATCAAGTAAGTTTCCTGGCCTGCATCACTTCTAGCTTGATTGTAGTGTCAGCCAGAAACAAGCAGGGGAAAAGATAAAATGTTCCTCTATACTTCTGGAAAAAGAAACCTTTTCATATTGGGTATGTGTTGCATATGGATGTTCTAATATGTGCTGGAAACTTGCATGTATTAGTGAATACAGTTGTTAGGTACTTTATTAGCATTTTTTGAATGTATACCTGGGCAGAACTATTTTTGAGGATGACAATATATATATATATATATATATATATATATATATATATATATATTTAAGATTTGATGAAGATAACTAACTACATGGTAATAGTATACTTTCTGTGGGAAATAAGGTTTTGCCAAAATTGTTATAATCATCTTCTAATCCTGGAATCTTTTTATTTCCTCCATATTTGATCACTTGCAATAAAAGTGAAGTGTTGTGCAGCATGGAGGACAGATGTTGATAAGACGATTCTACTTA
This sequence comes from Dillenia turbinata, assembly GCA_037126225.1. NCBI lineage: Eukaryota > Viridiplantae > Streptophyta > Magnoliopsida > Dilleniales > Dilleniaceae > Dillenia > Dillenia turbinata. The sequence goes on from JBAMMX010000012.1 coordinate 6,637,138, forward strand.
TTAAGTTTAGTGCAGTGGTGTATTTCAACTAATTAACAGGTTATTAGATGTGTAAAATTGAAAAGTGAATGTCTTTGGTTACATTCAAGATCTAAACACTTTAATGAGATGTGTAAAATTGAAAAGTGAACGTCTTTGGTTACATTCAAGACTTAAACACAACTTTAATGCACTATCTTGGCTTGGTTATTGATTGGTTGGGTACTCGGAGCAGATGCTAATGATGTGATTGATATGCATTTGAATATTATTAAAATGAATTATTTTAAAAAGTATATATCATTGGAAATAAATCTTTTAGAAGCATATTTAGAAACTAGTAAAAGAGAAATATTCTAGCAGAAATATTATTTTAGTTGATAGCAATCTTTTTAAAATTAGTAGTTACATTAGTTTTGAGGATCCTTCATATCAGAAGTGATTTTAGGGATTTGTTTTTAGTAAAAATTCTATTTTATTTTAAATCATAGTTTTTCCTATTTAAAGGGAGTATGATTAATAAAAAGACAAGTCAAATTCTCATATAAGAAATGTGGTAGGAAACTTGTTAGGGAACAAGCTCCTAGTTGTCAAACCCTAAGGTTTAAGATAGGGAAAACTCTAGCAACAGAGAGAGGAATTTCCTGTAAAATATCCATTGATCGGATCCTGTACTAGGAGGCCCATCAATTTGGTATCAGAGTCAACTGTTCAAGAAAACTCTGTAGAATAGTTTAGCTAGATGGAGAGATTCACGATGGAATTCGAGTAGCAAATGAAGCAATGAATAGCACAGCCATTGGCTAGGGTGGCGGAACTCTGGCAGTCCAACCAGAAATCAATGGAAAGGCTTCTGCGTGAACTACAAAGGTTCAGCAAGATCCAAGAGGTAGGGAGCAGCAATCAAACCGTTGCAAACCAAGGGGAGGAAAGGAGTAGCCTACTGGAGGGAGGGATTACCATCCCCATAAAGTATAATGAGTTCAATGGCTATGAATGTAGTAAGTTTGGGTAGAATCTTTAATTTTCAATCGCTGATTGTCAGAGGTCTTCTATTGGGGAAATATCTAAGAATGTGAGAAAAAGAGGAGCCACGAATCTTGAAGTGAATCTCTCCAATCTCAAAGATATTAATCTTTCTTTGGAGGAGTTCTATGGGGCCTTTACTGCATATAGAAAGAATTTGATTTCTAGTTATTGAACTGGGACTCGAAATATAGTAATCAAGAATGTTGCAGTTTCTGAAGTTGATAATTCAAATGCCGGCTCACTTCCTTGTCCAAATGTGGGAAAGGGAAATTCTTGGAAGTCCAAAGAAGAGGATAAAGGAGGTGGCTTTTTGAGAGTTCTTGATGACCAGAGAAGACCCATCCTCAATCCGAGTTTGAGGACAAGCTCTTTGTCCACGAGGGGAGTAATGATATGCATTTGAATATTATTGAAAAGAATTATTTTAAAAAATGCATATCATTAGAAAGATATCTTTTAGAAAAATATTTAGAAATAAGTAAAAAAAAAAATATTTTAAGAGAAATAGTAGTTTTATTTTTTTAGTTGACAGCAATTCTTTAAAAATTAGTAATTACATCAGTTTTGGGAATCCTTCATATTGGAATGATTTAAAAAAAAAATTTAAATAAAAATTCTATTTTATTGTAAACCATAGTTTTCCCTATTTAAAGGGAGTATGATCAATAAAAAAGACAAGTCAAATTCTCATAAAAGTAATGTGGTAGGAAATTTGTTAGGGAACAAGATCTTGGCCATCAAACCCTAGGTTTTAAGAGAGGGAAAACTTTAGTAAGGAAGGGAGGAATTTTATGCACGGTATCCATTAACTAGACAGACCCATGTCACAGACCCTGAGGATGCATAACTCAACTAGAACATTGTGAAAACTTCCTTTCAGTTAGAGGGTTTGGTTATCAGCTGTGTGCTCTTCCAAGAAAGTTCATGGCGTACAGAGGTGTATGCTGGAGAGGGAACCTCGTGCAATTTGAGTTGAATATGTGGATCCCTGATTTAGTGAAGGTGGCTTCTGGGCATCTCTTTTGTAGAAATGCCAAGACATGAAGATGCTTTCAAATTTCCTCGACTGATATCCCCTTGAATTTGGATTGGACAGGGGAAATATTTATCCGGATGGAATCTAAGGTCTCTCTTTTAGTGGTTAGAGCCTTTATTTTCCCCCTGTTCATTGCAGTGTTGAGTCAGTTTTGGCAACAATGGACTATCCCTAGAGAGATCTTTGGAAGCTCAGTGTCCTACCAATCTCTGTCTCTGTCTCTCTCGTGTGGGGGGAGGGCATAGGAGGCTGTTTTGCAGAAATTTGCTATAGATGACCGTCATTAAAGAGGGAAGGTTCTTGTAAATTGTCATTTCCTAGGACAAATGAGTTGGTAAATCACCTCTCCGTTGTTATGGCAATGAATCACCTCTCCCTTGCTAAAGCTGGGACAGGAACTTAGAATATCAACTTTTCCATCAGGGATCTCTCTTTTGGCTGTGGTGGATGGTTGGGGAGAAGTCTGGAACCCTTGAGTTCAAAGCAGATCGAGGATTTATATGGCAAGAAGAGAATGTTTTCTCCAATTCCTTCTCCCTTGATATTTGTTTGTATAGAGGAAAAGTAAAGCTTCCTAGGAAAAAAGAGAACTTCTGATGGTATATATTGAATCCTTAACTTATCCCTTTGCGATTGTACAGAATAAATTTCATGAAGATCCTATCGTACATTTTTTTTTGCCGGGGGGGTAATATCTTAAGTACAAATATTTAGAGAAAAGCTACACTAATATGTTGTCGTCTGGTTTAAACCTTACCATCGCAGCCACAAAATTGAAGTTGCATATGAGGAGGCCTTGGCTCGGCAGAGTAGGCTGAAGAGTGCAATGTGAGCAGAAGCTGGAAGAGAGGGAACCAGGGAGCAAAGGAAGCAGAACTAATCTATGAATGGTTCTGATCAGCGGCATTGCCAGTTGTCATCATCTGCGCCATTTGTGTGTCAGCTGCATGGTTTGTTGTGTTTATTCGCAAGGATTATTTAGTCTGTAATGGTTTTGAATGATCTCTCTCACTCTAAACTCTCTTTGCCTCCATCCCCATCTCCAAAAAGTTTTTATTTGTAGGTTGTGCGTGTGTTTTATTTTACAGAAAATATTGTTGTTATCAGAAATAGAAAATACTGCTTCTAATGAAAGTTGCAACACACTATCTTGTGCTTTCTCATTAAAGATTTTTACTTCAATTCTGTTTGATTATGTGACTCAATTTGATAATCCAAATGTGGATTACATATAATCGAGCACGAGATTTAATATTACTGGTTGCTCCTTTTTCAAGTTGATTTCGACATATCAGCTAGTAATCATTTAATATGAATTTATATTCGAAGAAAATATTCATTCAGCCAGTAATATGAAGCAGTTCCTTTTTCATGTAATGAATTTCTTATCCAATAGCTGTGGTTTTTGAACGAGATTTGAAATTTTCTACCTAAAGTTGTTGAAATTTTTTCTGCACTTCTATTTCATTTTCTTATTTATTTTTCTAGGAGTCACGCACACATGAAGGGAGGAAGTAAATGAAGGGTATATGCAGTCCTAAAATTTTAAGGGAAAAACTTATCATAGTGTTTTTTTCTTCAAAATAATAACCTCAGATACTGTTTTCTATTATAATGTTTAATACATATTATTTTATGATATAAATTTCTTTTTTTTTTTTTGGTGAGATATATATAAATTTCTAATTCATAAAGCATAAGGATCAGTTAAATTATATATCACATTTTCAAGTATTAAACTTTTATAGAAATAGAGGTGCATCTCAACTACTAGAACTCCGAATTTAGAGCAATTGCACATTTGTATCGTTAAATAAACCTAGAGTATACACATTTTCAACGGTTAATGAAACTACATAAGATTAGCAAAAATAATACCAAATCAAAATTTCAGTCCCTAAATTTCCTTAGCCACTCTAAATAGGCAATATAGAAAGAAAGTTACCAATGACCTGTAGGTTTAATGGTAAGATATTAAATTTCTTTAATCAAGAATTTGAGATCGAGTATTAGGAATGAAAAAACAATTGTGGGGAGAGTTAGCCCCTCAATTGAGCCTTATAGCTGCTCAATTCAAATTATTCAAATTTTCGGCATGGAATACTGATATATGATATGAAGGTGACTTCCCAACTTTTCTCCAATTCAACTTAGCAAATGATGGGCCCTAGTTTGGCAACCATCACTGACTTTTGTAGTATATGCCCTGTTTGTGAAGTCACTAGAAAGGCATTGTCCATCATGACCACCGTAAGCCTAAAACAATTCAATTATAATTAAGACCTAAATCACTTAGCATCATCTAACCAAGACCAAGAGTGCTTAACCCTCAAAATATCTAATTTTATGTCAATCTCCTTAAATGGGATGGCAAAGTTAATGTGTATACCACAAATCAATGTCAAAGCAAAAGGACTTCAGGCTTAATTGATAATAATTTAATAATTAATTATGTAAATGTAAAAATTTGTTAGTTAATTATGTAAAACTAGACCGGGTCAATTGAAGATAACAATACAAAGACCTCTAACTCAAGGCCCAAGTTTGATATAATAAATCCCCATCTATCCTCAGGTATAAATACTCACAAACACTCTGAGAGTTGATGGCTGTTGAGTCTAGTTAGCCTCCTCATTGTATCCATCCAAGCTTATAGGACAGTGAGCCTCTTTTATGCTTTCTCAAAATTGACACAACCCTGAGAATCAACGGATGGAGTTAACTCCACATTTTAATCATCTTTTTTTCTCTTACTAAGAGCATTTAAAGGAATTCAAAATTTCATTTACTTGAAAGCAGTCAATAATATACCGGCCCCCCTAGGATAGGGGTGGCATACAACTCTAATAAAACCACAGTGGGAACTGATAAATAGCAAAATGCACCCAGTCTGCCATTTTGGCCAATAACAAGTCAATTATAGCCAGAATGGGACTCATAGAAGTCACTTGGGCACGGTGACATGAGCTCTTGCTCTAGCAATTGCATGATCTGGTTCATTATTGGATGATCATCAGGGTTTGCATCGGTGCATCATGCAGCGATTTCCAGAATAGCTTCAATAGTTTTAGTGTCTGCATCTGTGCACCTTTTATCCACTACATCTTCCAACCGATTTTCTCTCAACAAGGTGTTCATCTGAAATCAAATGAAGCCTACTTAGCAACTCAACTTTCCAGCAACGGTGGTACAAAAAGGAAATTCTGAAAACTAACCCAACTATAATCCCCTTTTCACAAATAATGGATCAGTTGGCCTTTCTCGGTAACTAGCTCGATTAGGAGAACTCCAAAATTATACACGTCAGATTTCTCTGTGGCTTTTCCACTTTGCAAATACTCTGAGACACCAAGGCCAAAGTAAATATTGGAAGTACTTTAACAAGAAATAACAACACCGTACATCACTCATCCTATCACTTTTTGAAGCATTGTTTCAAATAATACAAGAACATACCCAGTGCCAAATAGCTGATCTCGCTAAATCCATCGCGAATTTTCTGTCGTTGAAATGACTAAGAGCAAACCCAAATGTCTAAAACCGCCCGCCCGACCCGCTTGCGCCCCATTCGGACCCCGACCCGCCCGCCTGCCTGTCCGCGCCTAAATGTACTGAAAATATGCTTCCACCCGGGTTCGAACCTGGTTGTGAGAGAGGGAACTTGAGAGCATTAATTACCATACCATCATTACATTTGTGTTATTAGTTTATTTTTTTTATAGTTTTACACTTTATTTGTAACTCTCAATATTAAAAATACAGTATCCTTATTTAATAAAAATATAAAATTTTATTTAATAAAAACATAAAATTATATTTAAAAAACAAAAAATTATATCTAATAAAAATACAAAATATATTTAATAAAAATACAAAATTATATTTAATAAAAAAATAAAATTATATTTAATAAAAACAAATATTATATTTAATAAAAACACAAAATTATATTTAATAAAAATACAAAATTATATTTAATAAAAACAAAAAATTATATTTAATAAAAACAAAAAATTATATTTAATAAAAACAAAAAGTTATATTTAACAAAAAAATAAAATTATATTTAATAAAAATACAAAATTATATTTAATAAAAATAAAAAATTTTATTTAACAAAAAAATAAAAATATATTTAATAAAAATACAAAATTATATGTAATAAAAATACAAAATTATATTAAATAAAAACAAAAAATTATATTAAACAAAAAAAATAAAATTATATTTAATAAAAAGACACAATTATATTTAATAAAAACAAAAATAAATTATATTTAACAAAAATAATTTTTTTTTTAAGTTTTAGCGACGGAAAAATTAGCGACGGATTTTTCCGTCGTTAAATCTATCTGTGATTTTTCCGTCGCTAATCCATAAAAAATAGCGACGAATTTTTTTCCATCGATAATTTCCATCGCTGAAAACCATTTTTCTAATAGTGTAAGATAAGTAAATATTGCCATATTTAAGTCGGAGACAAGCATATAAAATTTGAAGGAAAATATGATTGTTGTGCCTAGAATTTATAAGAGGACTAAAACCAAGATCTTGTCCATCACATCAAAATCGGTAGTTGAAAATTATTCTTAGAACCCATTTTTCTTGTAGGCAATATCTTTCGTATGACCTGCATATATTAGTACTAACAAAAAATGGAACTGGCTAAGAATACTTGTTGAATTTTCATCGAGTTCTAGCTTGGAGGCGATCACGGCACCTCTCTCCTCATTCTAAGTACACAATTGCACAACTATGCCTTGTTCAAAGATTTTACCCATTTGTTGATAAGATAGTTTCATATGTTATGTTGGTAGGGAATGTCACCCTAACCAGTATTTTATAACATACAAGTGATTAGAGGCTCATTATGCTATACATATGTGCTCATTTCTTACCCATTTCTTGTTCTCCCAATGCCATTCTTAATGTGGTTGCATGATCCCTTATTCTGTGTGTGGATTAGTTTAGCAAAAGATAAACAAAAGCAAAGGCGGCACTATTTCATGTTGCATTCGTGTGAAAAGTATGATAATCCAACTTTTGATCAAACCCAACAATAGTCAAAGAATAATTTTGATTAATTTAGAGACACCTCACAAGGAATAATAGACCAACTTAGGTTCATTTGATCAAAACTGGTTAGAGAAAAGATTATATATATTCATAAAGTGATGATTTACTTTTCTAAAGTTTGACTTAGTTCTCTTTTTATTGTTCTGTAATTCTCTCTTCATATTGACACTTTAACCTACAAGTCGTATATATAATCTTTTGACTGGATTCCAATGCACTGTAATTACTCAAAACAGTACACTAGTTATTAGGGTAATTCAAGTGCTGTTTATAATTTATTGCAGCATTTATCTAAATGGAGAGGGCCCCCCTTTAGTACACTAGCACAGCAGCTGAGAATATGCTTTGGCATGTGAATTTTTTTTTTTAATTAACTATTTGCATCAGATAATCATATTAAATTTAATAATCATATCAAATTTAACTAAATCCAAATTATATTAGATTTTTAAGTAATAAAATTCTTATGATATCTATTTTTGTTATATATAAAAATTAAATTTAATATTTTATTTAAAGAGTATCAATATACGATATACTAACTTAGCTGGCGGCGGGATGTCAAATTTGCTATTGATCGATTAAATGTGAAAGCCATTCATCTGTCAATGGGATAAGAACTTATTTTTTGTTCTATTGTTCAATTTCACCTTAATGCTTTCCTCAATTTTTACCTGCCAAGCCAAGGCATATTACTTGTGGAGGGTCTTTTGATATGAGGCAGATAATTTTGATTTATTGATGACTTTAATTTCTTTAAAATGAAATTTTAATTTGGTAGAATATAAGATACTTAAGATCAGTTTGTGTAATCCAAATGCTCACCTACTCTCCTATCTCATTTACGTTTATCATAGTTTACTTAACCCTATTGTCTTAGTATTCACTCAATTCTTAATCATTACCATAAAATTGAACAAAACAAAATATCAAATATGTTAAAAATAAAATATTCAACACGATATTTATGTAATTCATCTTAATTTGCCTACTTAACTAAAAAATAACTAAAATTATTGGTAATTCAATCATTACAATTGCAAAAAATATTTTTCTCATGACTCAAAATACAATTATAATCAAACCACTTCTCCTCACACGTCTCTCTCTTTGACACTGTTCTCTTACTATTCCATCAGCCTCTTCTCCACTCTAAGCACAAAACACAAATATCCTTTTATACTATTTTCTTCACCACTTCCTATACTTTCGTTTCATCCGGCAGTTTTTCTTTTGTTTTTATTCATTATTAGCACTTTCTAATTCATATATTTAGTTGGACTCAATAATGTTGAACATTAGAATTTGCATAGCTTAGCCATTCAATGATCAAACATCCCCATGTGTCTTCATTTATTCAACGTTAAATCAAAGATGTGTCTGGGAACAAAAGATTATTGTAAACTAGAGGATGCATGGCACAATGCCTTATAAAAGGAAAAGGATGTTCAATGATCAGCGTTTGGACCGGCCTCCTCCTTGACCAGCATGACCTATGCTTGGGGAAGGACCTGCGGGTGGCACAGGAGCTCGAAAATGAGAAACAAGCACCTCAGATATCGGACCAGCGGGAGGCACAGGAGCTCGAAAATGAGAAACAAGCACCTCCGATATCAGACGATATTTCAACTGCCTAGCCATGATCAAGTTAGTACTTGCGCTCATTAACATGATTATTATGATCATGGTTTGCCTCATCTTCCTTGAAGGGCTCATATTTTTTTTTGGGGGGGGGAGAGAGAGAGAGAGAGAGAGAGGAGAGAGAGAAAGAGATGAGGTGCGTAAGGGGAGAGGGAGGGGGCCAAGTATTTATAGAAACGTGGGAGAACCTTGGGTATTCTAACGTTAGCTGTAGACATTCGAGCCACATAGTCACCCTGCAGCACTTCTTGTTCTTTGGTGGCGAAAACCCAGTGCCGCGGAAAGGGCCAGAATTGGCATAAGAATTATTCTTCTTCACCGGGTTAGTTTTAGCATGAGTCTTCTAAACTAAAGTTGACAAATAAAAAGTCTACTTCACTTCTCTATAAAGATTATTCCAAAAATAAATCTCTCTTAAAAAGTGAAAGATTTTCTCTTCTAATATAAGTTTTGACTTATAAAGTCCTTTAAATTAAAATTCAACAAAACAATATTTTAAAAAATAAAAAAGTATAGTTTATATTATTAGTTTTCGTAGATTCGACAACCCTACTCCCTGTCACCAACTGGAGTGCAACGTTGGTTTGAGAATTCAAATTGAAACTTTTGCGCAGAGAATGTCAAAGAATGTGGAAGAATCCCCCCCCCCCTCCCAAAAAAAAGATTTTTCCGTAATTTGGCTTTAATGTTTTTAATTATTTTATTTTTCATTTATTATTTTTTTAATTCTATAACAAAAAAATTTAATAGAATTTAGATAAAAGTGCTAAATTATAGACATTAACATGTCTTTGCAATTGAGATTTACGCGTTATCAAATTGAGAGTACCTTTCCTTAGTACGAGAGGACCGGGAAGAACACTACTCCGGTGCACCTATCTTTGCAATTCTAGACATTAACATGTTCTGTCTTTTCAATTCTAGACATTAACATATCCTGTCTTTTGCAATCCTACACTACTAGAAAAATAGGTATCAGCGACGAATTTTTCCGTCGTTGATATCCAAATTTTCGTCGCTGAAAGTATCAACGACGGAAAATCAATAACGGATTCTTCCGTCACTAAAAGTCACATCGCTAATTTTAGTGAAAAATCAGCGATGAATTTTTTAGCGACAGAAAATTCTGTCACTAAATCCGTCACTAATTTTATATTAGGGTTTTCAAATTACTGACAGATTAGCGACGGATTTTTAACGATGAAAATTTGTCGTCGCTAATCCGTCACTGAAGTTAATAAGAGCAAACCTAAATGCCTGAAACCGCCCACGCCGACCCACCTACCTGCCCGACCCGCTTGCGCCCCATCCGGACCCAGGCCCGCCCGCCTACCCGCACGCGCGTAAATGTGCTGAAAATATGCTCCCACCAAGGTTCAAACTCCGGTGTGACAGAGAGAACTTGAAAGCCTTAACCACTATGTCACCATTATATTTGTATTATTAGTTTATTTTTTTTCTACTTTTATATTTTATTTGTAACTCTCAATATTAAAAATACAGTACCCTTATTTAATAAAAATATAAAATTTTATTTAATAAAAACATAAAATTATATTTAAAAAATAAAAAATTATATCTAATAAAAATAAAAATTATATTTAATAAAAAAAATAAAATTATATTTAATAAAAATAAAAATTATATTTAATAAAAACACAAAATTATATTTAATAAAAATATAAAATTATATTTAATAAAAATATAAAATTATATTTAATAAAAAATAAAATTATATTTAATAAAAATACAAAAATTATATTTAATAAAAATACAAAATTATATTTAATAAAAACACAAAATTATATTTAATTAAAATACAAAATTATATTTTAAAAAATAAAATTATATTTAATAAAAATAAAAATTATATTTAATAAAAACACAAAATTATATTTATAAAAATGCAAAATTATATTTAATAAAACACAAAATTATATTTAATAAAAACAAAAAATTATATTTAATAAAAATACAATATTATATTTATTAAAAACAAAAAATTATATTTAACAAAAAAAATTATATTTAAAAAAAATACAAAATTATATTTAATAAAAATAAAAATTATATTTAAAAAAATACAAAATTATATTTAATAAAAAGATAATATTATATTTAATAAAAACATAAAACTATATTTAATTAAAAAATTATATTTAATAAAAAGACACAATTATATTTAATAAAAATACAAATTATATTTAATAAAAACCAAAAAAATTATATTTAACAAAAACAAAAAAAAATTGAGTTTTAGCGACGGAAAAATAAGCGACGGAAATTTTTCGTCGCTAAAACGTCACTAATTTGTCTGGAAAAACTTTAGCGACGGATTTAACGATTCAATTCAAATGTCTTTTTTTTTTGGATATATTGATGTAAAACTGTCTGATTTAATTTTTACAATTCAAATGTTTTTAATTGTGGTGTAATACTTATAAAATGATCAATTAATGATCTCCTTTCTTAACCCTCAAAATCTAAGACAGGAATGATATTTTTTTCTCATATTCATGCATTTTCCTTTTTTTTCCCCATCACTAAATTTGAATTTAAATGGAGAGGAAGGTTGAGACTTAGTTTTTTTGGGAGAAAACTACTCCCTTCTTTTTTCTTATTCTGAATTCCAACCATTTGGGTTAGGTCAAACCCTCGTGGACACCCAATACCTATTTTCTAACATTAATCCTAATGTAATCTCCTAAAGTCTTGGGCATTTTTTTTTAAACGATAGTTATCAAAATTCTTTAGCTCTTTTCTTTACTCCATGCTTCTTAGCTTCTGTTTGGAGTGAGAAATATGTTGTTAGTCGATTGTATGGGTGTTATATTTTATAGGCGTGATCCATTCTTTTCCTTTGTGACAAAATGGAAAAGAGGAAATAGTAGAACAAGAGGGCCTTGCTTAAGATCGCAACTGAAAATGGGAGTCAATACAATTTACCAAGATTTTTGGAGAGAGAGAGACGATCGTACTGATTTTGCTTGCAAAACAACATGTATTTATTATAAAAAAAAATATTTTTTTTCCACAAAAGATTATTTGTTTTTAGAATAAATAAGCAGAGGGAGATTTCAATGGAAATTATTTCTTCTAAATATATAAAGGTGACACTCATTATAGAATGTTTGATCTAAGCCAAAAATTACTACTTTGGGCATAAAAGAATTCTATGGTAATGTAAAATTGATTTTCAAAATGACCTTTTTGACCCTGATCACATAGGCTCCAAAAGGAGATAGATGAGGGCATTATTGACACTACGTAGCAGATTTGTAATGCTTCTTGAGAGCAAAATCAAAAAAAGAAATTGTTTAATTTCAATATATTTAGAATTTTGCATAAAAAAATAAATAGCAATTTTGATAAATAAATTAGGCTCCGTTTGTTGGGCTTGGAAACTTTCGTTAATTCATATTTAATCCTTTAACGCTTATATTATTTATTAATTATAGTATAAAGTATTTTGTAAATAAATATTAAATTATTGTAAAAATCAAAATTATTATTATATTAGTAATATATTTATATTAAAATTTTACCTAACTTATGTGTAACTCAGCTACTTTCAACACCACCTTAATGCACTAGGTCCTTGGATTTTCTTTTTTTTTTGATACAAAGAGATATAATTAAATGAAATCGAATTAAAAAAAAAAAAATAAAGAGACCTTACCGTTTCAGATGTCCTAAGGGACCCCGGATTGTCTTTTTGAGGAGCGGACCTTGCTGGCCAACTTTTGCTACTTTCACTCTCACCTGAAAGGGACAAAGTATAACTATTACTTGGCTGTCACAGGTGAGATTGAAAGTAGCAAAAGTTACTTGGTATACCAAGTATATAACCATTACACCATCCTATTCTCTATTTGGAAGGTTGTAGCTAAGGGCTGAAACCTTTTCAACCATTCCTGTTAGGCTTTAGGAGTTAGGACTTTAAGGGGACATCTTAAAAGACGTAGAAAAAAGTTCGAAGGATATTCATTTTTATATTCCTAAGGATTTATTCTTTCATTTTATGCCCTTTCCATTTTTTTTTATTTTTCACTTTACCAAGAGGATTTCTCATCCTTGTGCTGCTTACCTACTTTTTCTCCTTCTAATTATATTATTATTTCCCATCAATAAAATAATATACTCACAGCAACATATTAATTAATTTTTTAAGGGCACAACATGAACCCCTTTTATACAATAAAAAAAGGTGCATACCAACATATTAATTCTTTTGATTCGGATATCACCATGACTTCTTGTCTATTAGAGCCTTACCCTTTGATATTTGAAGAATTTTCCTACTTATACTCTTCATATTATTAAACTTTTTTTTTTCACATTGTTTCTAATTCATCATTAACAGACTAATTTGTTATTCCAATAAATTTATTCTTAAAACTCTTCACTTTTTCTCTCTTTTAGATTCCATTATTTAATTCTTGATTCGATATATGATCGACACTATTTTTATCGTTTAGGCACTCGCATATCTAAAACTAAAATTTTATACTGAGTCGCTACACTCTCTCCTGATATAACCTTACAATCCTTACAGGTTATTCTATCACTTCTCCTAATAAGAAAGAAATCAATCTAACTAATATTTGACCATCTTCTATAGATAATTACGTATGATTTTTTTTTTAAATGTATTTATGAGTATTAAATTAAATGTTATGATTAACTCTAAAATTATACTTTCAATCTTATTTAAGCCAAAGTTGATGGGTATGACAAAAAAGTGCTTAATAATAAGCAAGAGGATGCCACTTTGCCATGGGAGCCGCAATTTTTTCTTCTTTTTTGGAGTACTTTGGAAAAATCAAATAAGGTTACGACTGATAATATATGTATCAATGGTATGACTGATGCAAACATGAAATGGTTGAATGCTAAATTTTTTGGTTCAGACAAACATTTGATAAAAAGAAAAACCATAATTAGTGCCTCATAGGGTGACAACTTTTGACACGAGACCACGATATGAAATTGACGGATTTGGATAAATATAAATTTATTTTGGATCATAAATAAGTTGACACGGTTATAACCTATTTAAAAATAGGTCTTATCGTGTCAACCTATTTGGTCAAATAGATGATCCGATAAAAATTAAACGTGTCATGTCGTGTCAAAATTAATGGATCAATCTATTTAATTTGGTAAAATTATATAAAAAATTATAATGCCTATTCTTATAAAAATTAATAAGAATACTTATCGATTTCGATTCCTCCCCGCACGCTTATATAAAAATAAAAATGAAATAAAATAACTTATTAAAAATCCTTGCCCATGTTAATAATGCGTCATTCATTGAGGTCAACCCATTGTGGACGTGGGACACACGGATTGCTTTGATAAAAAGCTGCCCGCGAATAAAGAACCCCCACTACGGGCAGGCCGACCAACATTGCCCGTCCGTCCACGCTCCACGGCCGATCGAATCAAACTATTAAATCTCGTGTACGGAAGAAATAAAAAATGGGGAGAGAGAGAAGAAAAAAACAAAATTACGGGAAAAAGCGGACAAACAGTAATCTTTGACGTTGTTAACCATCTGAGTCCTAGAATCAGTTTCACCTGAACCCACTATCATCGACGCTCTCTCTCTCTCTCTCTCTCTCTGAGCGATGAGCCTTTTCGGTTTGGGCAGGTACAAAAAATTCCCTGTGTATCGGGTTAGGGTTTCTGTTGTTATTCTCTTGCTCTCGATACTTTTTTTCTTTTTTCGTTTATTCTCTTACTATGGAACTCTGAATTTAATTTTGGATTTTGTTCACGATCTGTATCAGATCTGTAAGGGTATTAGAATTTTTCTATCTTTTTTATGGTATTGTTGGTAATTTGTGTCCTTCAGATTACGTTTAGAGAGAGAGGGAGGGAGAGATGTGGGGGCATTTGCTGACGGGAGACGGGGAAGGGGACAGCAAGCCACGTTGGAATGTTGGCCATACATTTGTCCTAAAAAGAAGTGGCAACACAGGCAAAGACAGAAATTTGGGATGGAAATAACACCATACGATGTGCACTGTGAAGTGATCAATTAAATTTGGAGAAGGCACAATTTTGTGGAGAAATTTTCTGGATTATTATTATTATTATTATTATATAATACATATTTATTATTCCTTTTGGAAAAAAAGCAAGTTTTTTTATCTGCTTAACATAATTTATCGTGATTTATCTGCCTAACTAAAAAATAAATAAAATTTTATATAATTCAATCAATACAATTGTAAAAAATATTTTTCTTATAACTCAAAACACAATTATAATCAAATCACTCATCAGTTCTCTCTCTCGACACTATTCTATTACTACTCAGCTAGCCTCTTCTCCACTCTAAGCACAAAACACCAATATCCTTTTATTCATTATTAGCACTTTCTATTTCATAGTAGAACCAAATAATGTTGAACATTACAATTTGCATAGCCTTAGCCATTCAATGATCAAAACATCCTCATGTGTCTTCGTTTATTCAACATTAAATCAAAGATGTGTTTGGGAAGAAAAGATCATGGTGAACGAGAGGATGCATAACACGATGCCTTACAAAAGGAAAACGATGGTTCAATGATCAGCGTTTGGACCGGCCTCCAACTTGACCAGCATCGTCAATGTTTGGGGAAGCACCTGCGGGTGGCACAGGAGCTCGAAAATGAGAAACAAGCACCTCGGATGTCGGGCGACATTTCAACTGCCTAGCCATGATCAAGTTGGTGCTTGCGCTCATTAACATGATTATTATGATCATGGCTTGCCTCGTCTTCCTTGAAGGGCTCATATTTTTTTTTTTTTTGGGGGGGGGGGGGGGGCGCGGAGAGAGAGAGAGAGAGAGAGAGAGATGAGGTGAGGTGTAGTGAGGTGCCTAGGGGAAGAGGGAGGGGGCTAAGACTTTAAAGGCGTGGGAGACCAGTGAGCTGCCTAGTGGAGGAGGGAGGCGTGGGAGACCGGTGAGGTGCCTATTGGAGGAGGGAGGCGTGGGAGACCGTTGTGTAATCTAACTTTAGCCTTAAAGATTCCCTTATATAAGTAGATCGATCGATATTTAAATTTTATCTTATTAATCCAATTTAAGTATAATAAAATCTTTTATAAAACAGTTAAATTTTTTTAAACTTTATTTTTTTATTTTTATTACTTAAATTCAAAATCCATAATTAAAAAAGATACTGTATCTAAACACTATATCCGAATTTGGTCGCCGCCCGTAAACATTCGAGACACGTAATCTCCCTCAACACTTTCTTTGTTGGTGAAAACCCAGTGCCGCGGAAAGGGCCAGAATTGGTATAAGAATTATTCTTCTTCACCGGGTTAGTTTTAGCAAGAGTCTTCAGAAATGGCAATATCTAATTCGATCTGATCTAACGAATACTTAAAAAATTCAATCCGATAGATTAGATTTTTCTCCCTAAAAAGTCGGGTTAAGGTCGGGGTTTAATACTAAAATAATCGGGTTGATTCGAATACAGATTTAGATTATAAAAAATCTGATCCGATCCGATAATAATTTATAATAAAATAAAATTTTAATTTAATATAATGTTATAAAATAAAATAAAAAGATTTTTAGAATTTATTATAATTTACAAATCTTATTTTTTATTTTTGAACAAATATTATTAAATTAAAAAAGAACGTATTAGGTTATGGTTTAGGTCGGATGTGGGTCGGGATACAAGTCGGTTTAAGGATTAGATTGGATCGGTTTTTTTAAAGATATGTAATACATCGATCGGATTTGATCGGATCGAATTTTTAGAAAAATCCATAAGCTCAAATATGATTTTTTTATTTTTTAACCCAAATCAGTTTAGGATCATATATGAATATTATAATTAAAATTTAGGGTCAGATATAGTATTAATATGACCCGAACCATAATCGATATATTGCCATCCTTATTCTAAACTAAAGTTGACAAATAAAAAGTCTACTTCACTTCTCTATAAAGATTATTCCAAAAATAAATCTCTCTTAAAAGAAAAGGTAAAAGATTTTCTTTTCTAATATAAGTTTTGACTTGTAAAGTCCTTTAAATTAAAATTCAACAAAACAATATTTTAAAAAATAAAAAAGTATAGTTTATATTATTAGTTTTCGTAGATTCGACAAGCATACTCCCTGTCACCAACTCGAGTGCAAGGTTGGTTTGAGAATTCAAATTGAAACTTTTGCGCAGAAAATGTCAAAGTATGTGGAAGAATCCAAAAAAAAAAAAAAAAAAGATTTTTCCGCTTTAATTTTTTTAATTATTTTATTTTTTAATTATTATTTTTTAATTCTGTAACAATAAAATTTAATAAAATTTAGACAGAAATACTAAATTATAGATTTCATGGTCAAAATATCTTTATATAAATTATAGCATTCCTATTTAAAATAAATAACTTAATCTTTTTTTAAATTCTTTTAATAAATAAATTCCGCATTAATCAATACTGATCACTCTCCGTGGAGAACTTAATAACACTGTTACCTATCAATGAATTTCAATTTACATGGTATCTATTTTCTTGACTTTATAATAGATTTGGTTTCGACTCTTAATATATATATATATATATATATATATATAAATGCTGTTTGTCGATTAAAACGGTACATGAGCTGAGTTCAGCTGAGTTCATAACTTCGAGTAGACGTAAAGCAATGAGAGCACCTTTCCTAGAATGAGAGGACCGGAAAGGACCCACTTCTATTGAACCTTTCTACGCAATTCTATACATTAGCATGTTTTGTCTTTGAAATTCTAGACATTAATATGTTCTATCTTTGCACGGTTCCCAAACATATTTTATTTTGCTTTTTGCTTTGTCAAAAAACTATTATTATTTTTTTTATTACATCAAACAAAAGGAATATATTAATTTGAATCATTAATTATTGAGTTTGCGTATTAGTAATAATCGTTGGAATTTAAATTCGATTTTATATAATTTCGTATATATAATGCAACATGACTTTTAAAATTTTTTAATATTGAATCACTAATTTTTTTTTCATATATTGGTATAAAAGTAATTGATTTAATTTTTACAATTCAAATATCTTTAATTGTGATATATTACTTATAAAATGATTAACTAATGACCTCCTTTATTAACCCTCAAAATCTAAGATAGGAATGATATTTTTTTCTCATATTCATGCATTTTTCTTTTTTTTTTCCCCAAAAGTCATCAAATTTAAATTTAAATGGGGTGGGAGATTGACAGTTAGTTTTTCTATGAGAAAACTACTCCCTCCCTTTTTGGCTTTTTCTTATTCTGAATTCAAACCCTCGTGGGCACCCAATACCCATTTGCTAACATTAACCCTAATGCGATCTCCTAAAATCTTGAGTTTTTATTTTTTTTTTTTAAACGATAGTTAACGAAATTCTTTAGTTCTTTTCTTTACTCGATGCATCTCAGCTTCTGTTTGGTGTGAAAAATATGTTTTTAGTCGATTGTATAGGTATTATATTTTATAGGCATGATCCATTCTTTTCCCTTGTAGCAAAATGGAAAAAAGAAAATAGTAGAACAAGAGGGCCTTGCTTAAGAACGCAACTGAAAGTGGGAGTCATTTTATGCAATCCACCAAGATTTTTGGAGAGAGAGAGACGATGGTATTGATTTTGTTTGCAAAATAACATGTATTTATTATAAAAAAATATATTTTTTTAACAAAGGATTATTTGTTTTTAGAATAAATAAGCAGAGGGAGATTTCAATGGAAATTATTTCTTCTAAATATATAAAGGTGACACTCATTATAGAATGTTTGATCTAAGACAAAAATTACTACTCTGGGCATAAAGGAATTCTAAAATGAATGGGCTCCAAATGGAGATAGATGAGGGCATTATTGACACTACATAGCGGATTTGTAACGTTTTTAGAGAGCAAAAATAAAAAAAGAAATTGTTTATCAATATATTTAGAATTTTTCATAAAAAATAAATAGCAATTTTGACAAATAAATTAGGCTCCATTTGCTGGGTTTGGAAACTTTCATTAATTCATATTTATTCCTTTAACGCTTATAATATTTATTAATTATAGTATAAAGTATTTTGTAAAAAAATGTTAAATTATTGTAAAAATCATAATTATTATTATATTAGTAATATATTCATGTTAAAATTTTACCTAACTTCTATGTAACTCAGCTACTTTCAACACCACTTTAATGCACTATGTCCTTGAATTGTTTTTTTTTTTTATAATAAAATATAATTAAGTGAAATTAAATCTAGAAAAAAAAAAGGATGGATGAAAGCAGAGAAACTGCACCTCAAGAATCACATACTGTCTTGTTGAGGAGTGGACTATGTTGACCAACTTTTGCTACTCTCACTCTCACCTGGGACCGGGACAAGTATTACTATTACTTGGTGCTCACCTGTGACAAGGACAAAGTATTACTGTTACTTGGCTGTCATCGGTGAGAGTGAAAGTAGCAAAAGTTACTTGTTATACCAAGTAACAGTAATACTTTGTCCCTGTCATAGGTGGGAGTGAAAGTAGCAAAAAGTTGGCCAGCATAGTCCTTGTTTCCCGATAAAGACAGGGACATGGATTTTTATAGACAAATTTCGTAGACATGGCTTTGCCTGAGAAAGTGACTTCTTCTTCTTTTCATTTACGGGGAATTTGCATTGTGCGCTTCACCCATTCCTCGTTTTTCTTTTGTTCTCTTCCATGACGAAAGGAGCTAAAAGCCAAAAGCATCTCCAAACTCCAAGCACAACAAGCAAGGAGGGGGGGATGGACAATGTTATTTGTCACAATCTCATTGATAATGCCGGGAAAACCCAAGAAAATCATTCAACAAGGCCCATAAATTGGAAGGCCAATGTAACTTCACTAACGCTACAAAATTTAGGTATGAAACCCATTAATGACATGTACCCTATTTTGTTTTATTTATTATTTTTTTTCCATTTTCTTTATGTGTCAGTTGTATTCTGAAATGAAGTTTATGTTCATGTTGCTAATTTTGCGCTTACAAGTGTTGAGGAGCAGTGCTGTTGCCTCGCTTGTATATGTTCTTCATTTCATCGATTATCTTTATGACTAGTATTGAAATTTTTAAAATGATAAATAATAATTAACCATTTAGTTTTTTGGGATTGATGTAGCATCTAAATTCCAACGCAACTGAGAGGGCATTTTCTTTGATTATGGAACCTGAACCATGGAAGGCGGTGTCAGAACAAATGAAAAATGCAGCTTTAACAACTTTGAGCCCTTCTATGCACATAGCTGGTGATGTATTGTGTTAATTTTCATCCCTGTCTGCTTTTGCTCATTTCCACAATACTCAGATTTGGTTATATGAATTATGAGTGCCCTATTTAATTGCAGTAGATTATTAGGGTTTGGGGTTTATTTTCTTTGATGTTACAGTTTAATCATTTTTTCCATCTTTTTAGTAATGGTGGCTGTGGGGTCTGCATATGGCAATTCATATTTTTGGTATGCTAGTTGTTTGTTAACTTGTAATTGAATAGGCTTGTCTTGATTGATGGAACTAAACCAACTAATTTCATTTATTTTGGTGGGGGGAGATATGCATCTTATGAGAGCAACCCCCCTTGGAGCAATGATGAGATTGCGATGTCAAACATTGTTAGCCTTAAGTTGGTGCTTGTGTCCATGTCCATGCTTCATGGGCTAGGTGTTTCAAATCTTTACATAAGATGGGGGATCAAGACTCGGGAAGTGTGCATAGGTCAAAGTGATGTTGCAGTTCCTTTTGTTTTTCCCCCCTTTTGGGTTTTCAATTCAGTTCCTTTATTCTCCAAGTGTGCCATTAGCCTATTTTGTGTCAAATTATGGCTATTTACTTGTCATGGAAAACCACTTTCAGTGCATATTTAGTTCTGGTGAAACCATCCCACCACCTTCAAAATGATAAGGTTATTGACCCCTTATATGGGTTTCCTGGTTGAGTTAAATTTGCCCAGCATATTATTTGTACAGATATTTGGCTTTTCATCTGATAATTCTCACTTGCACTATCTGTATATTGGAGTCAGGACTGGGAATCTGAACTTCAAACTTTGATCCAGTTATATAATGTATGATCTTTGCTAGGATTAGGGAAGGCAGAAATTGGAAATGCTTAAAAAAGATTTCCATATGTTTTTGGTAGAGTTGGGTCCGGTTTAGTTCGGGATAGGTCCTAGAACCACAGGCCGATTCGGCCACAGTTTTGATGTATTTCCCGAGTTGAGTCAGGTCAATTCAAAAAATTTTACTTAAAACCGGTCCGATCCGCTGAATCAGCCCGTCATGCCATGCGGTGGTTTTTTTTTTTAATTTTTTAAAGATTGTTGCAAATAAGACGAAAAGAGAAATTTAATATAAAAATATACGAAGGGAGAGGGAAGGAAGTCATATAAAACATAGAGATCGAGGATTGGGTCCAATTTGAGGGCAGTGGGAAGTGGGATTACATCCGAGAAATCAACGGAGCTCCCGTTCCTTCTTGGAAGACAAATACATGTGTGTAGAGATGTCATCAAGTCATATTGGAATGGGTCTAATTCGGATTAGGGACGATTTCTGGAACTATGAGTCAGGTCGGTTGGGTTTCAAGGCCGGCTCAGACAGGTTTAAAAAATTTTTAATCTGGAACTGGCCTAATCCAGTGAACATGAATCGTTGTGCCGGACCCGACCGGACCGATTTTGATTCAGGGTTTTTTTTTTACCTCCCTTGTTTTCTTTTTGTTTTTAACTCTATTGTTTTTTTTTAACCTCTCTTGTGTTTTTTTTTTTAACTCTCTTGTCTTTTTTTTTTAACTCCCTTATTTTCTTTTTATTTTTTTAAACTCTATTTTTTTTCACCTCTCTTGTATTCCTTTTGTTTTTTTAACTCTCCTTTTTTTTTTAACTCTCTTGCTGTTTTTATTTTTTTAACTCTCTTATTGTTTTTTCTTTACTTTATTTTTTTGAAATTTACTTTTTATCAATAAATAAATAAATAAATTTAGAGAGACACAAAATTTTTAGAGTGATTCTATCAAATTCGATATACATCCACTACCAAACTTTTCATTTGGATTTTGAAATCCACTAATTTTTTATAATTACATTATTTTGATTTTTATACAAGAATGATTTTTTTTTCTTTCTTCTTCTTCTTCTTCTTCTTCTTCTTTTTCTTCTTCTACTACTACTACTACTACTACTACTACTACTACTACTACTACTACTACTACTTCATCATCTTCTTCTGAGACTTTAACGATACCTTGCATCCTTTTTTCCGCATCCGTCCAATTTTTAATACAAATCAAAAATTCCAAAATGTCGTCCGTCAAATTTATACACTTCTTGTTTAATACTCAATCACATGCACTAAAAATATTTTCCGATGGCACTGTAAACGTCAGAGGGGTTAGCATATGTTTGGCCACTTGGACCAAATTTGAATAATATAATGAATTATTTTTCCATCAATCTAATATATCAAAAAAAATTATCATCATCAAAACGTTCTAATCTAGTTATTTGTTTGTATAAAAATAATTCATTGAATGTTGAAAAAGAAATTTTTTGTTTTTTTTTATAGCATATGTAAAGGATTAAAAGAAATTGAAGATGATCAAATTGTTGTACTAACACTACTACTATCTACATCATTAGAGTTTAAATTATTATATTCTTTTTCATATAATTCAAACATGACTTGTAAAGTATATAATATTTGTTATTTTAAATATTGTCGGTTAATATATATTTTCGTTGGAAAAGTTTTTTGCAAAACAATCTGTTAACATTTCAACACCTTTAACTTTAACGTGTGGATCTAAATCACTTACTACTAAATACAAAATAAGAATTTATTCACAATATTTTAAAAATTTTATTTCCATTAGTTAAACAATGTCACTAAATCTATTTTTTTCTTCAAATTGACTAAATACAAAATAAATTTTACAAAAATTAGATAACATTAAATGAGTTATTAGATAGTAATTTTCGAAAAAATAAATTTCTATATATATATATATATAATTTTTAATAATTTAGTTGGTGTAGTTGTAAAATCAAAAACGATATTATTAATAAAACTATATTCATAATTAGAGTTTACAAATTCAATTAAAATATTTCTAAAAGAAAGTATACCTTATAATATATCATAAGTTGAATTCCACCCAATTTCATATTCTACTTTAAATTTTTTTATTACGTAATTGGCTAAATTATCTCATTTCTGGAGTTTTTGTCGAAAAATTTCTAATTTGATGAATTAATTCATGAATGAATTTTAACACTAAATCTGTCATTTCTAAAGCATCTCTAACACATTAATTTATAATATAGCATACATATTTAATATGAAAAAATGTTTTATCTAAAATTGTTTTTAAAGTCTGTTTTAAAATATTAATCGCACTAGTATTAAATCGAAATATTATCAAAAGATATAAAAAAAATTCTATCACTAATTCCAAATTCATGAATAATATTCGTAATTACTCTACCTATGTAAGTACCAGAATATAGATAATCCCAACGTTAAAAAGTTAAAATTCTTTTTTCTAAATTTTATAAATTATTAACCAAATAACATTTTATTACAATATAATGTTTTTTTTTTAGAATCATTTTTCCAAGTATGCAAAGTTAATGAAAATTTATATTGACTAGTCATAAATTACACAATTATACCATCTTTTAATTTTTGATACCGATCTATTGAGATCCTCCTAATAGATACTCTACTACTTTTTTTATAAACCAGTTATAAATAATTTTGAATATATACTTAAAAAACGAGACATGCAATCATACTAAGTGGTAATTCTTTTCTTACTATCTATTTTATTTGACCAATTTTTTCTTTTTTTGCATTATATTTAAATGTACCTAAGACATTTTCTTCTCCGGTGGCTATTTGCGTTTATCTTGTTCGAGATAATTTATCTAAATAATCTCTAACTAAGTATTTTCTAAGTGTGCCTACCCCTCAACCTTTCAAAAATTTATATTTTTGATAACAAATTTTATAAGTTGGCTTTTGTTCATCAATATTTTTAACAAAAAATTCTCATATATTAAAATCATTTTTTCTAGTGTGTGGGGTAGATTGTGTATTATTAGATTAATTTTTTTCTAAAAGATTTTCAATATCTATATTTTCGAAAATTTTCTCTTGAAAATATGAAAATGGGGGAAGAGAAAATTATTGAGAAATTTGAGAAGAATGTGTTCCGACCATTTTTTTTTTTAAAATTAAGATTAATTTTTTTTAAAAAAAATATAATGTAAATGAATTAATTATGCAAAAAAAAAAGTAAATATACAAAAAAATTAAATGTATCGACTTGACATAGATTGCTGTTGTTTTTTGCCAAATGTTGAATTTGAACTTTCAATCTTGAAATTTTATCAAATTTTGAGGAATATTGTAGGTGGTGGAAAGAATAGAGTTGAGAATGTGATATGAAAATTGTAGAAATGGTAAAGTTGAGAAATGAAAAATGTGAAAATGTGTTGAATATGATTAATGGGAGATAGAAATTGTAATGTAGAAAATTGAAATTGAGTTTGAGAGAGTGTAGTAGTATTGAAAGAATAAGAATGTGAAAGAGAATATAAGATTTTGTTGTGTAGATTTTTAAAAATGAGATGTGTCCTATTTATAGGAAAATTTTTTGATCTCATGGACCAAAATACCTTACAAACTAACCATTTTATAACTATTGGAATAGTTAAAATTGAAAAAAAAATCAATAAAAAAAGAATTTAAACGTTGGAACTGGCTAGGCTGAGTCAATTCCAACTAGACGTTGGAATCGGCGGGCCGGGCTAATTCTGTGTCGGTTCAAGACCCAAGTTGGGTCGGTTCCCGGTTACAGAAACCATTGAACTGGAACAATCCATTGCTGTAGCCAGATCTGTCCGATTCAGGGTTATTGTTCACCCAGTTCGGGCCCTGGGTCAGGCTTTTTTAGGCCAACTGGATTGGTTTTCGAGCCAAAACCAGCCCGTTGACATCTCTACATGTGTGCTCATTACTTATTTATTTATTTCAAACACTTTTTTTTTCCTGGATGGACCATGAAAGTGCATATCCTCTCACTCTCTCCCCCTCCCTCCACTGCACTACTTCCCATGCAAAGTTTTTCTCAAGAAAAGGTTCTTCTTTTAGGGGGCATCAATAAGAAACAAAACAAAACCAAACAAAACTTTATTTAAAACCCAAAAGCCTTATAAAAGGATTCAAACTTGATCAGTCCTCTCTCTCTCTCTCTCCCTCTCCCCCCTCCCCATGCCAATGCCATGCCACCATAATTCCCATCTCCCCTGAGCCAAGCCGGTAGCCAGGTTGATTCGGTCTCGATTCACTATAGCCCGGGCCGTTTTTTGTCAGGGCATTTCACAAGGTGGTTGGGCCGGTTTTTAGGCCGAAGCCAGCCGATACCCATCTCTAGTATTTGGTGGTGTCAGGTTATTTTAGTTACATTGGGGGGAATTGGTGAGGCACATGAAGGGGTGGCTTCTAGGGCCTCAAGGTTAAACCTATGTAATTGTAGTAAAAGAGTATTTTAAAATAATGGGATGGTCTTAAGTTATTTTCTTCGGAAACAGTTTGACAAGACTAATTTCAAAATAATCTATATCCCATGGAACAAAGCATTGAGCTGTCAAAAAAATATTTGTTGAAGGTGAATTTCGATTCCACAGATTCAGCTCCTTAATAACTCGAACAAGTGTTCAATGAGGAAACTTGAAACCTGTAAAAGACTGCCAGTGGGTGTTCCAGCGGAGGAGACTCTGACACTCAAATCGGAAAGAGCAATTTTCGAAAGAATAAATAGATAGAGAGAGAGAACAGATTTCCCTGTGACCCTTGTGTGTTTTGTGTCGAGTTCAGAGAACTTAGCTGGCTTGATGTTTTGAGGGTCTTTTATATAATGTGCTGCTAGAAACGTATGATCTCAGGACGTTACAACCCTAATTTCTTTACAAAGCAAGCCGAGGATTCTAGATCCCAATCGTCAAAGATGTCAAATTGTTATCATTTAGGAAATTGAATTATATAGAGGGATTTATTCTTTTATCAATTAGATCCTCAAAGGTCTCCTTTCTTATCCAAGAGATGTGTTTCGTATTAAAATATGAAGTTTAATTAATATGAGGTTTGGATAAATATTACCGATTGGAAGTAGAATCGTTCGGTTCTTTTATTATTCGATAGTCATCAGTCGAGTGAGAGAGAGAAAGAAAGTGACAACCATTCAGTTTTACCGAATGCTCTTGTAGATCGGGTCACATAAACCTTGTTAGGGGTCGTCTGATCGATGGGTATAATACTATGAAGTTAAACTCCTTCGAATAGTCAGGACGATAGAGTATTATTGGGGAGAATTATCCCATCGGTAAGTGGGGCGACAGAGGCACGTTTATATTTGATCGTGTTAAATACATTGGATCCTGGGCTTTATACCGTCTATTAAACGTACTCCGTTCTATGTATTAAGGCTTTTTAAGATGGTCTCATCATTTACCCCTGACTCGTGATGTCGTTTCGTTAGAAAGATACCAGAAGTAATAGCCATTGGCAAACGAAGAAGCCTTTACAACATGCATCGTTTTGTGTTCTGCGAACCATGTTTAGCGACCCTTATAAATGTTTTCATGGGAGAGGATATGACGTTTTCACTGTATCGCGCTCATTTTTCCTACCTTTGAATTGTCTCAGCACACTAGAGGACTTCTTTAAAAGGAATGGCAAGGGGCTCTGCTATTCAAAGCATTAATGATATTGAGAGTGTTATGTCAGTATTAGAGCTCCAAGAAGTTCAGACTACTATATTGGTGAGCAATGATTACACCCTGGTATTAGCCACAAACGATGATAGAGCGAATAGGGCTCTAGAGGGTTGCGTCCTTATGTATAAACAAATGATAAAGTTTGCCTTGAAGGTACCATATCCCGGTCCGTTCATTGAAGTGTTACAGCGATGGAATATATTTCCAACTTTGTTGACTCCTGTCTCCTGGCGCGTGACTGTTGTTATGACTTCTCTGTTAGAGTTTTGTTATTTTCGTTTCGATTTTGATATCCTGACGACTCTCTTTTCTCATATGAGATGTACAAAAAATGGTTTGGTTCAGGATTGGTATAGGCTGCAGACTCATCCCAAATCTGATTGGGGGTGTCGTTATAAGGAACCTACTAGTAGCAAATGGATGTACAAGTACTTTTTTATAGAATTCTAGGACAAGGATCTTATGCCAATGTTTTCTAGTGCTGATGGAAGGCTTACGCTTAGATTGCAACCTGTAGACCCTTCTCGTCACTTTTACTTTGTGCGTTTGGTTGGTAGTTATTGTAAGTCTACGTGAAGGGTTATCTTAATCGATTCTTTGACGGAGATTAGATGTTATCCCTAGTGGGTCTACTGATAGGAGAGAAAAGGAAGATTGATAGACCCCTCTTAGTCGACAGGAAAGAGATTGGGTTGACCAATACTTCAGGTTTTATGGATGACTCTTTGCTAAGAGAGATTATGATTGACTAAGATTCGTCTGTGGGGAATCTTTCGGTGGAGGCCGATGGGGCATCTGAAACTCGAGCTTTGTTGGCACTTCGTTCAGTGAAAAGGAGGAAAATGGTTTAGCCTAAATCTTCGTCAAGTAGCGGGCATAAAGCGGACGAGGAAATCGAGAAGTGCATGCCTTTAGTCTTGTTAAAGACATTCAAGGTTTGAGCTAGAGAAGTCTGATAAGGCTGGTCACACGCCACCAACCAGGAATGAGAGAGCTCTATTAGTAGAGAGACTCGAAGGAAATCCACCACTCATCGTGGAAGTTAGGGCACCAAGGGAGAAGTGGTTCATGTTGAGCTAATCGAAGAACTGTCTGGTCCGTCACGCGCGATTCCCCTGTGGCCTTCTCGGAATGGAAAATATAAGGTAGGGGTGTTCATTCGGGCGGATTAATGATTTTTTGGATTATTCAGTTCGGGTTATTCGGGTTATGGGGGGTGTTTAATCCAACCGAAAACCGAACCGAATAAAATAAAAACCGAACCAATTTACCCGAATTAAATTCGGGTTATTCAGTTTGGGTTATTTGGGTTTCATTTACCCGAATAACCACATAACATGAAATTTTTCTTTAATGATTTGGGTTAAATGGTTTGAATCTTAATTGGATTGGGTATGACATGTTATGTAAGAATATGTTATTCGGGTTTCGAGCGAATCTCGAATAAAAATATTTATTTTTATACCCGAACCATTCACCCGAATTTTTAATCAGATAAAACCATTCACCCGATCCGATTTTTATTTACTCGAACTGAATAATCTAAATTTAATTTGGATCGAGCGGGTGAATGGTTCACCCGAACAGTGAACACCCCTAACGTAAGGTACCTAATGGGGTTGTTATCTCTTATTCTATTCTCATCTGCTCCTTTCATTGTAACAAGGGATCGAAGGAAAAAGGGTCGATGGCCATCAGCTCTGGAGATAAACAATACAGCTACGTAGATTTAGCTAAAGCAGAGAAGATAGCTGATCGGCTTGACTTTTATCATTGCAATTTAAAGCTGCACAGGATACCCATAGAGCAAGCTGGTGAGGCTCTTAAGTCCCTTGGTCTAATGGTATCATCTTCCGAACTCGCCTCATTTTGTTTTCATCTTACCGTGAAGTGACTCAGTTTCTCTCTTTTTTCAAATGATGGCTCTGGTGGAATTCCAAGAGCGACGGAGGAAACAGACTGTTGAACATCTGGAAGAAAAGGTCAATCAGCTGAATGTCCAAGTTGGGGCTTTGCAGGGTGCTACCAATCGAAAGGAGAAAGGTACGGGAACAGAGGAGGCATTCGAGGCCTCGCTAACCGAAAAGGAGGAGGAGATTAGGAACTTTTGGGGTTACTGCAAGAAACTAGAAATCGAGAAAAAGGCCATCGAGGTACGATTGCATATTGCTGAAATGCTAGCTCAGTTACGTGAAGAGTCTCTTCAGGTGGCGGAATAGAGAGCGATTGAATCGGAAAGAGCTTTACTCTAATGTGCTGCTTCTTCTAGAGGTGCTTACCGCGAACTGATTGAGAGGTTACGATGCACCGAAGAGCTTACCCATTGAATGCCTTGCACTCGCCAATTCCAACCATCCCTGCAAGACTCCCCCAATCAAATAAATCAATCAGAAATTTTTTGTATCATCTTAAAACTATAATAAAATTCAATTGGGTGAAAATAGAATAAAAATTCCCATGAAAACTTCCATGCCCAACTCTCCACTGATTGTGAAAAATCAATTAACCGTGTGGATTTACCTGGCAAAGTGCAGATGACAGGGAATCCATTAGGGTTAGATAGTCATTCAACGAATCCAGGAACTGAACCACTTTTTCGTCTTTATCATTTTCCGAAGCCTGGGGCTTCCTCTCTTCTTCCTCGCCTTCTTGTTGTTTAGTCGTCATTTCGGCTCGACGATTCGAGATCGGAGTAGCACTTAGTGGTAGACTTCGGAAATTGAAGGAGACGAGTACAATGTCCTTCCATTTGAGTTGGGCTCAAGCTAAAAGCCCATTTTCGGGTCCATTTTCTCTTGACTACTGCCCTTATAAGCCCATTTATATGTTTGGGTTGGGTTTCTAGTCCAATGCAGGCTATTGGGTCGAAGCTGCCGGCACAAGAGTGCTTTTTTTTTTTTGTTTTTTGGTATATAATAATGTTCGAAGTCGAGATCTAAGGATTGGGGATCAAGGAAGGTGCCACTGAAACTAAATCTTATTGGCTCAAAAGAGCTTCTTCAACTATTTTCTGCCATTTTTGTAGGATTTTAAGGTCAAATTAATTGAGCTATACAATAAAAATAATTTTTATTTATTTATAAGTATTGGTAAAATTTTATTATAAAATATTTTAATATGATTTTAAGTATCAGTAAAATTGTACATATACATGCACCCTCTCCCTACTCTCACAATAAGTCAGGGGGTATTTTGTACACCAACGAGTCCTTTTTTGTATTTATTAATTGAATTAACTGATATATATATATATATATATATATTTCTCATTTTGTTGAAATATCACTTTTAATTAAATGAAAAATAGTTTAATTTCATTTTGAAATTAATTTATTTAGGGGAAACTTACAAAACAATAGTTTATAAGTCAGCATAGTGGGCAAGTAGACTACTAGGTTGCATAAAAACGGAAGCGTGAGAAAAAGAGTGAGTATAACAAATACAAGAATTTTTATATAAATATTAATTATTTTATAAGAATAATAGAAAAACTATATTTTATAATAAAATTTTAAAAGATTTAAATATATAATTATGAACATAAGACAAATAATATAAAAGTTAAAATTATAATTAAATAAGTAAATAATTTATTAAATATAAAAAAAATATAAATATAAATATTTTTATATAAATATTAATTAATTTAATATATTGAAATGTTTCAAAAATAAAAGACGTTAGTGTTAGAAAAGTTTATGTCAGAGGTAAACATGATGCAATTAGCATTTATCGGAATTTAAAAACTTTCCTTTAGTTAAGGTACGTTTTATTTAATAAATAACATTTAATAGGTAAGGTGAAAAATTAATAGTAAATAGGGCAAATAAATTTAAATTGTTTTTGAATTGTTTGCATTTATATGAATTATCATATAAATACAACACCAAATGTCATTTTAAGGAAAAAAAAATATATAATTTAGTAACTAAGTTTCTTTATATAACTTTATATTAACCCTCTATAGCATTACTCACACCTACACAATTATTTTTTCTTGCCATATTCTTCGTAATTTTTCACATAATCTCATAATTCTTGTAAAACTGTTCCTGTGAACTTGCAATATAATTTTTAATAAATTTCAATCACAAATCTTTAACTCTATTAAATCAATTAACACATGCTAAAATTACAAAAATGATCCTACTAGTATAATTTTCGTTATTTCTCAAAGGCATTTTCAATACTCCTAAAGGTCAGTGGTGCCAAATTTTGAAAAATATAACTTAAAATTGGTTTGACAATTATAATGTGCACTATGAACCTATTTTTTTTTATTTATTATGATTATAAATTGTGATATATCTGCCTTTATATAGTTATTAAATAAATCAAATCAGAAACAGTAAAATTAAATTCTACTTCACATAAAGAAACTAGTCAGAATTATCCAAAATGATTTTGTTTGTAAAACACAAATTGATCTCAACCCATACATAGAACAAACATGCTCTCTTCTTCCTGTTCTCTTGGAGCAACACATAACACATAAAATCAAATTCCTCATAGAACCATTGCTAAACTTGAACCGTTAGTTAAATGATAAAATATTAAATTTTATTAATTAAAATTTTAAATTTGAATTTTAAAATTAAAAAAATATTGAAAAAGTCAATCTTTTAAATTGAGCTCAATATCTGTTTAAATTAAATTAATCAAAATTTTAAATATCAATTAATCAAGTAAAAAGGAAAAAAGGAAACCTGGCATCCCCTCCAATGTTTAATATTTTTATAATCCTCCTATCCATTACCTTCGACTCTTTCCTCTTTTCTCTCCCCTCACATTTCATTTCCATATGTATGTTATATATTATGTCGTGGATAATCACTTTACATGAATTTATTGTAATTGTACTAATTTTTTTTAACTAAAATAAGAAAATTTGTATATTGAAACTTTGTTTTTCTGAATGAGTCTTATATTTCAATAGTTATATATATATATATATATATATATATATATATATATATATATATATATATTAAGATTTTGGTAATATTATTGTTAATATTTCTTTGGGAAGTGAGAGTCTCCTCTAACCCTATTGTTAAGTTCTCCACACCCATACTTCCCCGCCACCGCCATTTTATTATTGATGAAACAAGGGAAGTAGATAACTACATAAATAAAGAAGAGAATATAATGCAAAGTACAGCAAAATAAAACTAAAATAAATCCGTTATATTTCTCCTAAAACCCATAGGACAGAATCCCAATTTTAGCACTCATGTTCGTTTCGCCTTGTATATGGAATATCCCTTTAAATATTTTATGCCATTGATTATGTAGAAATTGCTTTTTTTTTTTTTTTTTTCAAAGAAGTACTTCTTACGTGGCAGTGCGAAAGGATGAGCATGGACTTGGTAGGCATATAGAGTTAGATAAGTGCAACCATTACAGCTCCTTAATTTTTCATGATGCAGATGGCTTGTAAAATATCTGTGGAAAGAAGGAAATATTTGATTACTGTTAGTTTTGAGCTCATTCATGGCCGAATATGGAAGTACATATATGGAAATTGAGCTCCAAACACTAGGTTCATTGTTTAGACCACTTAAATATTACATGGATTTGATGTCGTGCATAATCTTTCAATTACTACTGGCACTTATTCTATTTTTAAAATTGCAGTTCATTGCCGTAATTTGCTTGCCATTATAAGTAATGTAATATCTTGCCATAAGTCCATTATCTATCTGCTTGTGACTATTCATTGGTCCTGGGAAGCTGCCTTTATCTGAAGTCAAGGTGTAATGTTCATATTTAGTCTGCAAAGATAGACTGTGCATCTACCATCTATTAACAAGGTCATCCTCATCTCCAGTCATTGGTTTAAGGTTGAAGCCACTAGCTATGTAAGGTGAATGAACTGATGATTTCGGAGTATAGGATTAGTTTTATGCTAGAAGAATTTGAAATTTCTTGGGGTCACAGTTTATGACGGAATTAGGCCTTTAAATGATTGTATTAGTTGTTATTTTTGTAATGATAGCATATGAATTTGTTCTTTTTGTTGGGTATTTGTGTAGTCACTTCTTCACCCTGTTGGAGAGATTAATGATAGTTTTTCCATAGAATTAGACTTGGGAAAGTGAAGTGGAACAGTATTATTTTCTGGTCTTAGATGATCATATTAAGCGAAACTTTTAGAAGAGAAAGGAAGGAGCACTTGTACTCTGTGGGAGATAGTGTTGCGTCAGTGAAAGAGATAATTTTCTTAATGCCTCCTTGATTTTCTAAAAGGGCACTTGAAATGGGCCAAAATCATTTTTCTAAAGTGACACAAGAAGTGGAACGGAGGGAGTATTAGATAAGTGATAGATTAGTACAAAATATAGGGCAGGTGTGGGTACAAAATTTTGTTCGTGGGGCACATATGTTCCCTGTTCGGGGGGCAGGGCCAAGAGGGGGCCAAAACCTAGACCTGGCCCAACTTGGTTGCATCCCTAGTCTGGAAGTGCACGGGTGAGGTTTGAGGATGGAGTGATACAAAGACAACCTAGATAAAACTTGGTATGGATTTCATTCGTGAAAATATAATTGGAGTTTGGCCTATGAGCCTTAGAATGGGAGATTGATTGGTTTTAGATAATTGGGGTTGTAAATAGCCTCTCCACTCCCTTCTCCTTGGTGTTTCTTTCATAATAGGGGGAGGGAATCAACAATCAAATTAGTGAAAATCAGCACGTAGAAGTGGAAGGGTCGATTGTGCATAAGTTGAAGCTATTGTTAACTTTTTAAGTAAAGATGTTGAGGGCAGTCTGACCTTTTGCAATATGTGAAATGAAATGTGAAATTGCAGAGTGAGAAAGTGAAGAGAGGGGATCAAGTCATATAGGGTGTTGACTATCAATTAAAGGGAGACATGATGGTCCTTAATGTTGAAAAAATTTTACTTTGGTACATGTTGATGAAGTCATGAACAATTTCTATCGAGTATGACCGGTCTATAGCATAACTTTTATCTAGAGGATGTCGGAGGATTTGAAACTTGCATTTCGCAGGTGCATACATGCACATCATAAGCATGCACATGAAACAAAGCCTAAAACTTGGAATGCATGAAAATTATATGGAAGGTGAAAATCAAAAACCCAACCATGATGTAGAACATGGGATGACTAACAGGTTGTGCTGCTGCAGATCGAATATGAAATGGAGCACTTCCCTTTCTATAGGAGTTAATTAGTAAATGTTCTGCAATAATCAAGAACAACTCTTCTGTTCAGAATTCATGTTTACAATCCTTTCTATTGAAGCGCCATTTTTTTTTTTTTAAATATCTATGTTGGGTAACTCTATGCAGTTATTTATTGATATGCCTGCTCCATTTTTTTTAAATATCTATTTTGGGTAACTCAATGCAGTTATTTATTGATATGCCTGTTTGTAATAAGGATAACTTCCTTATCTAATTTTACTACGTTATAGGGCCAAAACCTTCTGATTTATATGGAAAACATACATGGAAGATTGAGAAATTTTCACAGATAACCAAGAGAGAGCTACGTAGTAGTGCTTTTGAGGTTGGAGGCTACAAATGGTATGCTTACTCTGGCATGTTTTGTCTTGTCATGAATTCTTTCACTGTCTTTGTTGCTGGTTACTCTTGAAACGCTTAACTGCTCTCACATTGGTATGCATATATAAACTTATAAAACATTTTATTTTGAAGAATATACTTTATGCACGTATTGATGGTCATCTCTCTCTCTCTCTCTCTCTCTGGAAGTCATCTTATGAGATGGAGGATTGGGAAGATCATGTGGGTTTTCATTTGGGATGGAGATTGATGGGTCCGTGTCCACTGAATTCATGTTTTACTTGTTCTTTATGTGTTAAAATCTGTTCATTCATCTTTTACGGTCTTGCTTTTGGGGACTTGGGCATCAGTGGATAATTGCCGGTTCTTCTCTGGAGATGGAATTTTGACATCAAACTTTTTTGATGAGGTTTTACAAGGTTCACCATAGATGGTCATCCCTTTGGGAATCATTTACCACAGTCGTATTCTCCAAAGAAGAATACTGTCCCAGGGGAAAGTGCTGGCCTGGAGTGGTTTGAGTAGGAGGAAGCTTTTGTGAGTCACTAGATGTGATATGTTCTGGGAGGTGTTGGTTGACTGCTTTGATCTGTTTATCCTTTGTATTTGAGCTAGTTGCTGTTGGTGCAGGTACATTTTAATCTACCCCCAAGGATGTGATGTTTGCAATCACCTTTCTTTGTTTCTCTGTGTTGCCAATCATGACAAGCTTCTACCAGGTGCTGTTCAGTGCCATGTATTTTGGCTGAATGCTTATGTTACTATATGCTTTGGAATTTCACCATTTCGTGTTAGTCTTACATGTGAACAGGTTGGAGTCACTTTGCTCAGTTTACAATTGCTGTGGTTAATAAGGATCCAAAGAAATCCAAATATTCTGGTTGGTTGCTAGAGATACTGCTTGAGTTGTCCCCATGGAGTTTCAGTTTTTATTTTTCAACACTGATAACAATTTGAAAATTTTAGATACATTACATCGGTTTTGGAAGAAAGAGCATGACTGGGGATGGAAAAAATTCATGAAGCTGTCAAAAGTGTTTGATGGGTTTATTGATGCTGACACCCTTATTATAAAGGCTCAAGTTCAGGTTATCAGGTTTGTTAAATTACCTTCTTTTTTTTTTTTTTTTAATGTGTGTGTGTGTGTGTGTGTGTGTGTGTGTGTGTGTTTCTGATTTCTAGTTTCTCTTTGCCAGCAATGTACTAGTTGCTGAATGTACCCCTAAATCTTTTTTCTCCAAAACACTCAAAACTTGTTCCTCTATTGATTTGTAGATTACAGAAGGATAATGATAGTTTCAGTACCAATTTACCACCTTTATTTTAACTAAGATAATGTTGCAGGAATCTCCACTATAATCAAAATCATTCATATTAAAGACGAGATCCTCATAGTAGGACCCATTGCCACGTTAGCATGGCAGCAAAACAGCAGATGTCAGTAGTACAAATAATATTATCATTTATAATTCTATAGAAGGATCATCTCTGCGACCTTGGCATATCTCATCATGAG
Organism: Dillenia turbinata; assembly: GCA_037126225.1. Taxonomy (NCBI): domain Eukaryota; kingdom Viridiplantae; phylum Streptophyta; class Magnoliopsida; order Dilleniales; family Dilleniaceae; genus Dillenia; species Dillenia turbinata. The sequence goes on from JBAMMX010000012.1 coordinate 6,672,755, forward strand.
TAGGGTAAGGTGAGTGAGCTTATTAGAGGAAGAAAGAGATCTTTTCCATTATGTGAAAAGGTGCTTCGTCGGCAAACATGGTTGAGAGACTTTGGGAAAAGCTTCATGGATGGCCTTCCCTTTTTTTTTTGGTTGTTGTCATGTGTTATACTTGTTGGGTAGTTGGACCATTTCAAAGTTGAAGAAGCGGCGAATATAACGGGCAATGCAGTTCATTCAGTAATAGTCACAAAGATAGATTTAAATGTCCATTTATGTTTTTCTTTATTGTAATCAAACTTTTCCAACCACCCCCCTGGGCTATGTCACACTGCATTTATCTAATGATATGCATCTCCAGGAGGTTTATTTCATACATAATTTTTTGGATTTAGGGGTCTTCAGGGACATCACTTGGCTTTGCCATATCAAGGTGAATCTTTGTGACACCTTTTCCTCTTGCTTGGACAATTTCTTTTCTGGATGTAATTTAGTAATCACAAAGTCACATAGATGACCTTTTATTTCTAGGAAATTTCTTTATGTGCTATACTTACCCCGGGGTTGTTTCTAGAAGTTAGTCATACTGCTGGTTCATTATAAGATAGCTTGAATGCCACCGCCACTCGTATGCATTTTTTGTCTCTTTGGTCCTGTATAACAGTTTTAACAATTAATACAGTTCAGAATAAGAAAAGAAAATTGTTATTTTCTGCTTTCATGGTCTGTCACACACAAGTTTGCCATTTAGGTGTTCCTAGGAAGTCTATGGGCATACGATAGTTAAAATATCATGGACTGGAGGAGTGGTAGATTCCTGGTCGCACAAAGCACAGTTGAGTAGAAAAAGCAGGTGATGCACAAGTGGTATATGCAGATTTTTAGCTGCTATATTCTGGCTATCATGATAGAGCTAGATTGTCACTGCTGTGTTTTCTTTACCCTCTACAATCATTTCTGTCATATTCACCAACATTTGCATTTCTTAAAGGGAGAAGGCAGATCATCCTTTCCGTTGCCTTGATTGTCAGTATAGGAGAGAACTTGTTCGCGTATACTTAACTAATGTTGAGCAAATCTGTCGGCGCTTTGTGGAAGAGAGAAGAGGCAAGCTTGGGAAATTGTTAGATGACAAAAATAGATGGTCAAGGTAGAGTACTTGGCTGCTGATCATTCTCTACCTCTCCTTTCTGTTTTGTTTTTGTTTTTTATTTTTTATTTTTTGTTTTGTGCTGTTTGTGTCTCAGTGGGAGGATGGGTGGGCATGGTATTATGAGAAAGCACTTTGTGGGAACAGATTGCAATTCCAAAACATTCCAAAAGAAGATTACTGTACAGACATCCATAAAATCTTTTTTAAGGAAAAAAAGAAGCAATCAATTCTTGAAGTTCATCCATTTGAGACTATGAAGCGCATAGAGCAATTTAAATTTTCATTATTCAGCCCAAATTGTCGAAGATGTGTTTTTGTACCATGATCTATCTGGTCCATGGAAATCACAAGAAGTTGCCATCTGCAGCTTAGAGCTTCGATCACTGCCCATCCTTATAAGCACCATCTAACCCAAACCATGGAGGGTGTCACATAATTTGTCTTTTGGAAAACATCAATGGACTTTATGAATTGATGAAGGACCATATTTCCTTGCAAATAGACTTTATCGTTATGATCCTCCCCTTCTTCATAATATTCTCCTTATAAGAACTTCTAGTCATGCTGCGAACTGTTGTTGGAACCCTGCATTGCCCCGAACTTCAACATGGGAACATCTCAAACTTTGGTCCATGGATCGAATTTTAGTAGTGTCTGTCACTGAGTCAGGTCTTGCCATACCCTAACATTGCAAACTTTCCACCGATTCCATTGAAGTCATGGCATCCTAAAAAATTGACCCTAAATCCTCCGTTAGTTCATCTCCCAACTGCTTATTACCTGAATACTTAATTGTTCTTTGTGCAGATGTAGTGATTTAAAGGTTATCACCTAATATGAAAATATCCCCATCTTCTTTTGAAATTAAAACTGTTATTTTTCATCCTTTTTGTTTGAGGTAGGCATAATTTCTCTTGGAGTAACATATATTTGGTAATATGTGCAGTTTTTGTTCGTTTTGGTCGGGTATTGACCAAACTGCTAGGCGCCGCATGTCCAGGGAGGAATCTGACATGATATTGAAAATAATTGTCAAGCACTTTTTTATAGAGAAGGAAGTAACATCAACTCTGGTGATGGATTCCTTGTATAGTGGATTAAAAGCTCTTGAAGGGCAGGCAAAGGGCAAAAAGGGGAGGGCAAAACCAGTGGATGTGGAAGAAACACCAGCTCCTATTGTTAGAGTGGAGAAAGATACATTTGTTTTAGTTGATGATGTTCTAATTCTACTGGAGAGGGCTGCCATGGAGCCATTGCCTCCGAAGGATGACAAGGGTCCTCAGAACCGTACAAAGGTGAGTTGTAGCTTTACCTGCAAACTTATAATTGTTACTGTTGGAGGCAGTTACAAGGGAATGTATGCATGCTACATGTGCAAATGTTGTAGTATTTCTTCTGAAAATCTTGGAGTGTCAGGAGTTGCGTGCCTTGAAGTATAAATAGGGCTGCCGATAGGAAGGAATTTTAATAGGATATGGTGATTTTATTTACAAACTTGTTCTTAGATAGTATTGAATTTATGTTTTGTAATATCCTTCTTTTCATGAGGCACTTTTTCTTGCATTTTGTCTTCTGGTGTTCTTCTAAGCTGTATGGCATGGTATAATTTTGTGTACAGGATCGATATAGCTTACTTCAATGAATGTTTAGTATTTGAGACAAAGAACTATGAGGTGCCCACCAAGATCAAATGGAATATTTTCTCCATTTCTAATTACTGTTGGTGTGGTTGGTGTTGGTATGCTAGGCTCATGATGATCTGGTTATTTGACAAAGTCTGTCTTAGCAAAGATGGCAATGATTTGCATCTATGTATGTGTAACCTAGTGTTTATCTTGCCTGCTGATAGATTTAAGGCCAAGGCGCAATCATAGGATGCAGTCTCTGCCAAACCTTGATGTAAAAGGTTTCTTATGTTTGGAGCCCATTGAACTAGCTAGGCTAAAACAATTGGTGATTCTAATCATACTTTTTCAGTAATTAATTAGTGCTAAAATAAGCTTGCTTACACATCTGGTGGATATTAGCCTGAACCCTTTCCATTCAGGAATGTTCACCTCGTCTTTTGAGAATGGGAATGGGATGTTTGTGGAATGCCTTAATTGAAACATTTGGGCTTCTTTTCTAGATTTGTCACTTCATCTCTTTGATCTCTGATGATCTTCAGTTTTCTGTTGTGACTTTCTTACAAAATGAATTCTAGTTGGCTCATGTACTTATGTTTGCTTGCTAATTTGTTTGTCTATAAATGAAGGAGGGGGGGTCTGGGGAAGACTTCAACAAGGACTCCATTGAATGTGATGAAAGGCGCCTTACGGAATTGGGTCGTAGGACAGTGGAAATTTTTGTCCTAGCACATATTTTCAGGTAATCCTGCTTGATACTGTGCTTTATACAGCTTGCATGCAGTTGTAGATTCCATTACTTCGTCTAACTGTTGGCTGCAAAATTATAAGTCTCGAATTCTACATCTTTGTATTTGCATTGTTGCTACTGGCCATTGATCTTAGCAGTGTTTTGATATGCACAATGAATTCATAGGAGAATATTTAGGAGATGATAGTTATCTCTTAAAAGAATAGATGGTTCTCCCTCTAGAATAGTAGTTTTCTTATTTTTTGAATTCTTAATTTTAGGAGTTTGTGTTTTAGTAGAAAATCTATTCCTTTTGCCAATGAGCTATAGCTGAACTGGCACCGTTCCCCCTTCCCATTGTAATAGTCTCGAGTTTGAGCCTTCCTATGCACCAAAAGAAAAAAGAAAACCTATTCCTTTTAGGACTTTGTTTTAATACGAAACTTATTCTATTGTAAAATCTATTTTCCCTTATTGCAAGGGGGTATGATGAATCAAAAGTAAGTATAATTCTCATAAAAGAAGTGTGGTAGAAAACTTATCATGGAGTTCTCAGCTGTCAAACTTAGGGTCTAAGAGAGAAAATTCTAGCAAGCGACGAGAAGAATTGCCTGCAGAGTATCCATTGACTAGATCCTGTACTAGAGTTCATATCAATTTGGTATTAGAGCTAGCCGTCATGGAAAACTCTGCAAAATGGTTTTGTCGGATAGAGAGATTGCAAATGGAGCAATGACTAGTTAGGGTGGAGGAACTCCAGTAGTCTGATGAGAAGTTGCTGCGACAATAGCAGACAGCACTGACCTCGCAGATAGAGGGGCTTCTACGAGAACTGCAGGGACTTAGCAAGGTCTAGGAGGTAGGGAGCAGCAGCCACACCCTTATAGACCACAGGGAGGAGCAAAGCATCTGGGAGGGTCTACCATTCCTTGGTTATCTAAACTGGAATTCCTGTCATATGATGGGACTGATGATCCCTTAATTTGAATCCATCAATGTGAGCGGTTCTTTGAAAATCAAGGAACGCTAGGAGGGGAAAATGTGGGGATGGCAGTGTTCCACCTTAATGGGGAAGCGCAGTTATGGTTTTTCAAGGTTAAGCAAGGAGGGGGCATGGACTCAGAGACCTTTACCAAACAGTACCATTTGAGATTCGGCCCTCCCTTGAGTCTCAACCCCCTTGGCAAGTTGACCAATTTAAAACAGGTAGGGACAGTGGAGGAGTATCAAAGGGAGTTTTAGTCCTTGCTGGCTCACATTTCAAAACTCACCACAAAACAACAAGTCAGCATACTCACTACTAGACTCATGGAGGGGCTGCAGCTGGAGGTAGAATTGTGGCAACCCAACAACTTGGGAACAGCTACGAATTTGACTCACACGTATGAAAGGAAATGGAGGAGAAACCGGGTTGCGTTAGAAGAGGAGGAGGGAGGAGGTTCCTTGGAATTTTCTTGATGACTTTGAGAAGACCTATCCCGAACTTGAGCTTGAGGACTAGCTCTTTGTCTACGATGAGAGTAATGATATGCACAATGCATTCATAGGAAAAAATATTGTAGGAGAATATTTAGGAGATATAGTTATCTCTTAAAAGAATATTTAGGAGATGATAGTTATCTTTTAAAAGAATAGATAGTTATCTCTTTAGAGTAGTAGTTTTCTTATTGTTGGAATTCTTAATTTTAGGAGTAAGTTTAATAGTTTGTGTTTTTGTAGAAAGGGCTTTGTTTTAGTAAGAAACCTATTCTATTGTAAACACTATTTTCCCTTTTTTAAAGAGGGTATAATGAATAAAAAGTAAGTCTAATTCTCATAAAAGAAGCGTGGTAGAAAACTTGGCAGGGAACAAGTTCCTAGCTGTCAAACCTAGGGTCGAAGAGAGAGAAAAATCTAGCAAGGGAAGAGAGGAATTCCCTCCAAAGTATCATTGACTAGATTTTATACTATGGCTTATATCACATTTGTGATTACATATAGAGAACAAGATGTTGTTCATGCTATGTGTGTTCTGCAGGAAAGGGAGGATTTTTAAAATATCTGAAATTTGATTATCGGAGAGTCTGATTTCTGATTTGTGCTTGTTATTTATTTCTTTAGGAATCTTTTGATAGTTTTTGTGGGTTTCCAAATCTTCCTAACCGTGAACTAGAAATTCTACTTAGGAGAAGAATCTATAAGGGGTAGAGAATTGAGCATGGTCCTCTACCAAGCAAAAGGGAAATAAATTCTGAGATTTTGGTCAGTGGAGAAGGTTTTCTTAACCGAGGAGAAATCTGAATAACCATCAGAACGGACTCTGACTAATTCAGGGTTGGTGTTGCTTGTTTGGAAGATAATGAGTACTTCTATTAGTTGATGTTTACATGGAAGTGACAATCTGCAGCTGCAGTCCAGACAGGGTCATGCCTCATTGATTACATAGTTCTGACCAAGTTTAACCCCTGGAATTTGTGGATGCAATGCAACTGACATCTACCATTGCTGTCAGATGCCATACCCAAGATAAATGACCTTTAGCTTGGTAACAGTGTCATCTCGAAACAGTTTATTAAAAAGTTACAGCAAATCATCTCTCCTTTACTTAAGGCTTTGTTATGCTATCCAGAATCTTCTGCAGGCCTTTAAGCTAAGATTTTCATCATCATAGAAGGAACAGGATTATGGTCCTTCACATAGAGGAAGATATTAAAGCAGTGTGAATTTGATCTATGAGGAAGCTTGCCTTTATTCTGGAGAATCTAAAATGAAAATCTAAATGAAGGGAACTGAACTTTTAAAATCTGCGAAGTTGAGGCTGTTTGTTTTGCGAGACTCTAGACCTATCATTGATTGATCTGTCTGAACACTAGGTGATAGAGAGAGAGCAGATGCACAGTCCAGATAATTCAGGCCTTCCTTATGGTGTTAGAAATAATCAGATGCATAATTAAATCGTTTTTCTTGCCATGGGCTTTGTTCCAAATGGTCTTCTTAAAAGAGTAAACCCCTAGCAGTAATAGGACATGGTTCAAATCTTCTACCCCCTCCCAACGCAGCCTAGCGAAACAGTTAAATGAATGGATTGCTCATTGGATAGATGGGCACAATTGATAGGATGTGAGGGGACTTCTTACCCTTATCGATGAAGAAATAATGATACTAATAATGAAATCTTTATTTGTCATTAAGGAGTCTTAGCTGTTTGAAAAGTAATCAATAAGCCATTTAAGAATAGTTAAGGATTCAAGGAGTTTTAGTAGTCGGGAAGCATTTGAAACGTCATTTAACACTTGAAATTGAGGGACAGATCTAGAATTATCCAAGAGTCTATAAATATAACTAATGATTTGTTGGTATAGTGGGAAGGGCACTAGAACCCCACACTAGGTGCTCGGGTTCGAGTCTTGGAAGTGGCAAAAATGACGTTTGGAGAGCCCCTCCGAATGAGAATCCGATCGCGATTCGGTCTAAATTAGTCAGAGCAAAATTCCGGATACTAGACGGTGGACCAAGTCCTGGGCACAAAAAAAATGGATATTCTATGCAACTTGAGGAAAACTTCAAGAACTTAAAAAGTAATTCTATTGACATTTCAGAATTTATCTATTTCTTTCAAGCAGAATTCTAATTAATCAGATTAGGTGAACTCCTTCCACAACAATTTCATTCCCTACCTTCAACCCATCTGTTTTTCCTTGAGCTACCAATATCTCCAACCACATAAATCAAGTAAGTTTCCTGGCCTGTATCACTTCTAGCTTGATTGTAGTGTTGGCCAGAACTAAGCAGGGGAAAAGATATAATGTTCCTCTATACTTCTGGAAAAAGAAACCTTTTCATATTGGGTATGTGTTGCATATGGATGTTCTAATATGTGCTGGAAACTTGCATGTATTAGTGAATACAGTTGTTAGGCACTTTATTAGCATTTTTTGAATGTATACCTGGGCAGAACTATTTTTGAGGATGACATTTTTTTTTTTTAAGATTTTAAGATTTGATGAAGATAACTAACTACATGGTAATAGTATACTTTCTGTGGGAAATAAGGTTTTGCCAAAATTGTTATAATCATCTTCTAATCCTGGAATCTTTTTATTTCCTCCATATTTGATCACTTGCAATAAAAGTGAAGTGTTGTGCAGCATGGAGGACAGATGTTGATAAGATGATTCTACTTATTAAGTTTAGTGCAGTGGTGTATTTCAACTAATAAACAGGTTATTAGATGTGTAAAATTGAAAAGTGAATGTCTTTGGTTACGTTGAAGACCTAAACACAACCTTAATGAGATGTGTAAAATTGAAAAGTGAACGTCTTTGGTTACATTCAAGACCTAAACACAACTTTAATGCACTATCTTGGCTTGGTTATTGATTGGTTGGGTACTCGGAGCAGATGCTAATGATGTGATTGATATGCATTTGAATATTATTAAAAAGAATTATTTTAAAAAGTATATATCATTGGAAATAAATCTTTTAGAAGCATATTTAGAAACTAGTAAAAAAGAAATATTCTAACAGAAATATTATTTTATTTGATAGCAACCTTTTTAAAATTAGTAGTTACATCAGTTTTGAGGATCCATCATATCAGAAGTGATTTTAGGGATTTGTTTTTAGTAAAAATTCTATTTTATTGTAAATCATAATTTTTCATATTTAAAGGGAGTATGATTAATAAAGAGACAAGTCAAATTCTCATATAAGTAGTGTGGTAGGAAACTTGTTAGTGAACAAGCTCCTAGTTGTCAAACCCTAAGGTTTAAGATAGGGAAAACTCTAGCAAGGAAGAGAAGAATTTCCTATAAAATATCCATTGATCGGATCCTGTACTAGGAGGACCCATCAATTTGGTATCAGAGTCGACTGTTCAAGAAAACTCTGTAGAATAGTTTAGCTAGATGGAGAGATTCACGATGGAATTCGAGTAGCAAATGGAGCAATGAATAGCACAACCATTGGCTAGGGTGGCGGAACTCTGGCAGTCCAACAAGAAATCAATGGAAAGGCTTCTGCTTGAACTACAAAGGTTCAGCAAGATCTAAGAGGTAGGGAGCAACAGTCACACGGTTGCAAACCAAGGGGAGGAAAGGAGTAGCCTACTGGAGGGAGGGATTACCATCCCCATAAAGTATAATGAGTTCAATAGCTATGAATGTAGTAAGTTTGGGTAGAATCTTGAATTTTCAATCGCTGATTGTCAGAGGTCTTCTATTGAGGAAATATCTAACAATGTGAGAAAAAGAGGAGCCACGAATCTTGAAGTGAATCTATCTAATCCCAAAGATATTGATCTTTCTTTGGAGGAGTTCTATGTGACCTTTACTCCATATAGAAAGAATTTGATTTTTAGTTATTCAACCGGGACTCAAAATATGGTAATCAAGAATGTTGCAGTTTCTAAAGTTGATAATTCAAATGCTGGCTCACTTGTCCAGATGTGGGAAAGGGAAATTCTTGGAAGTCCAAAGAAGATGATGAATGAGGCGGCTTTTTGAGAGTTCTTGATGACTTGAGAAGATCCATCTTGAATCCGAGTTTGAGGACAAGTTCTTTGTCCAGGAGGGGAGTAATGATATGCATTTAAATATTGTTGAAAAGAATTATTTTAAAAAATGCATATCATTAGAAAGAGATCTTTTAGAAAAATATTTAGAAATTAGTAAAAAAAATATTCTAGGAGAAATAGTAGTTTTCTTTTTTTAGTTGACAGCAATCCTTTTAAAATTAGTAGTTACATCAGTTTTGAGAATCCTTCATATTGGAATGATTTTAAAATATTTTAAAATAAGTATTCTATTTTATTGTAAATCATAGTTTTTTCTATTTAAAGGGATTATAATCAATAAAGAGACAAGTCAAATTCTCATAAAAGTAATGTGGTAGGAAATTTGTTAGGGGAACAAGTTCCCAGCCGTCAAACCGTAGGTTTTAAGAGAGGGAAAACTTTAGCAAGGAAGAGAGGAATTTCCTGCACGGTATCCATTAACCAGATCCTGTGCTAAGGGCCATGTCACAGACCCTGAGGATGCATAACTCAACTAGAACATTGTGAAAACTTCCTTTCAGTTAGAGGGTTTGGTTATCAGCTCTGTCCTCTTCCAAGAAAGTTCATGGCGTACAGAGATGTATGCTGGAGAGGGAACCTCGTGCAATTTGAGTTGAATATGAGGATCCTTGGTTTAGTGGCATTTCTTCAGTAGAAATGCCAGGACATGAAGATGCTTTCAAATTTCCTCGATTGATATCCCCTTGAATTTGGATTGGACAGAGGAAATATTTATCCGGATGGAATCTAAGGTCTCTCTTTTACTGGTTAGAGCCTCTTTTTCTTTTCCCCTGTTCATTGTAGTGTTGAGTCAGTTTTGGCAACAATGGACTATCCCTAGAGAGATCTTTGGAAGCTCAGTGTCCTACCAATCTCTGTCTCTGTCTCTCTCGTGTGGGGGGAGGGCATAGGAGGCTGTTTTGCAGAAATTTGCTATAGATGACCGTCATTAAAGAGGGAAGGTTCTTGTAAATTGACATTTCCTAGGACAAATGAGTTGGTAAATCACCTCTCCGTTGTTATGGCAACGAATCACCTTTCCCTTGCTAAAGCTGGGACAGGAACTTAGAATATCAACTTTTCCATCAGGGATCTCTCTTTTGGCTATGGTAGATGGTTGGGGAGAAGTCCGAAACCCTTCGATTTCAAAGCAGATCGAGGATTTATATGGCAAGAAGAGAATGTTTTCTCCAATTCCTTCTCCCTTGATCTTTGTTTGTATAGAGGAAAAGTAAAGCTTCCTAGGAAAAAAGAGAACTTCTGATGGTATATATTGAATCCTTAACTTATCCCTTTGCGATTGTACAGAATAAATTTCATGAAGATCCTATCGTACATTTTTTTTTTGCCGGGGGGGTAATATCTTAAGTACAAAAATTTAGAGAAAAGCTACACTAATATGTTGTCGTCTGGTTTAAACCTTACCATCGCAGCCACAAAATTGAAGTTGCATATGAGGAGGCCTTGGCTCAGCAGAGTAAGCTGAAGAGTGCAATGTGAGCAGAAGCTGGAAGAGAGGGAACCAGGGAGCAAAGGAAGCAGAACTAATCTATGAATGGTTCTCATCTGCGGCATTGCCAGTTGTCATCATCTGGGCCATTTGTGTGTCAGCTGCATGGTTTGTTGTGTTTATTCGCAAGGATTATATAGTCTGTAATGGTTTTGAATGATCTCTCTCACTCTGAACTCTCTTTGCCTCCATCCCCATCTCCAAAAAGTTTTTATTTGTAGGTTGTGCGTGTGTTTCATTTTACAGAAAATACTGTTGTTTTCAGAAATAGAAAATGCTGCTTCTGATGAAAGTTGCAACACACTATCTTGTGCTTTCTCATCAAAGATTTTCACTTTAATTCTGTTTGATTATGTGACTCAATTTGATAATCCAAATGGGGATTACATATAAGCATGAGATTTAATATTACAAGCTGACAAGTTGATTTCGATATATCAGCTTGTAATCATTTTATATGAATTTATATTCGAAAAAAATATTCATTCAGCCAGTAGTAATATGAAGCTGCTCCCTCACCATTTAATGAATTTTTCATCCCATACCTATAGTTTTTGAATGAGATTTTAAATTTTCTTCCTAAAGCTGTATGTAGTTTATTTTTCTAAGAGTCACGCACACATGAAGGGGGTAACTGCAGTCCTAAAATTTTGGGGGAAAAACTTATCATGGTTTATTATTATTTTTTTCTCTAAATAATAACCTCAGATATTGTTTTCTGTTATAATGTTTAATACATACTATGTTATGATATAAATATCTAATTCATAAATCATGAGGATCAGATAAATTATAAATTAGATTTTCAAGTATTAAACTCTTATATCAACTACTGGAGCTGCGAAATTAGAGCAATTGCACATTTGTATCTTTAAATAAACCTTTAGCATACACATTTTTAACAGTTACTGAAACTACATAAGCTTAGCAAAAATAATACCAAATCAAAATTTTATTCCCTAAATTTCCTTAGCCACTATAGAAAGAAAGTTACCAATGACCTGTAGGTTTAATGACAAGATATTAGATTTCTTTAATCAAGATTTTGAGATCGAGTATTAAGAATGGAAATATAGTCGTGGGGATAGTTAGCCCCTCAATTGAGCCTTATAGCTGCTTAAGTCAGATTATTCAAATTTCTGGTATGGAATACTGGTATATGAAGGTGACTTCCTAACTTTTCTCCAATTCAACTTAGCAAATGATGGGCCTTAGTTTTCTATGCTTGGCAACCATCACTGACTTTTGTAGCATTTGCCCTGTTTGTGAAGTCAGTAGAAAGGCATTGTCCATCAGACCACCATAAGCCTAAAACAAATCAATTATAATTAAGACCTAAATCACTTAGCATCATCTAACCAAGACCAAGGGTGCTTAACCCTCAAAATGCCTAATTTTATGTCAATCTCCTTAAATGGGACGGCAAAGTTAATGTATATACCGCAAATCAATGTCAAAGCAAAAGGACTTCAGCCTTAATTGATAATAATTTAATAATTAATTATGTAAACGTAAAAATTTGATAGTTAATTATGTAAAACTGAGCTTATACCGGGTCAATTGAAGATAACGATACAAAGACCTCTAACTCAAGGCCCAAGTTTGACATAATAAATCCCCATCTATCCTCAGGTATAAACACACACAAATACTCCGACAGTTGATGGCTGTTGAGTCTAGTTAGCCTCCTCATTTTATCCATCCAAGCTTATAAGACAGTTAACCTCTTTTATGCTTTCTCAAAATTGACACAGCCCTCAGAATCAGCGGATGGAGTTAACTCCACATTTTAATCAATTTTTTTCTCTTACTAAGAGTATTCAAAGGAATTCAAAATTTTATTTACTTGAAAGCAGTCAATAATATACAGGCCCCCTGGGATAGGGGTGGCATACAACTCTAACAAAACCACAGTGGGAACTGATAAATAACAGAATGCACTGAGTCTGCCATTTTGGCTGATAACAAGTCAATTATAGGCTTATAGCCAGAATGGGACTCATAGAAGTCACTTGGGCATGGTGACATAAGCTGTTGCTCTAGTAATTGCATGATTTGGTTCATTGTTGGATGATCATCTGGGTTTGCATTGGTGCATCTTGCAGCGATTTCCAGAATAGCTTTAACAGTTTCAGCTTCTGCATCTGTGCACCTTTTATCCACTACATCTTCCAACCGATTTTCTCTCAACAAGGTGTTCATCTGAAATCAAATGAAGCCTACTTAGCAACTCAACTTCCCAGCAACAGTGGTACAAAAAGGAAATTCTGAAAACTAACCCAACTAACAACATTTAATCCCCTTTTTCACAAATAATGGATCAGTTGGCCTTTTCCCGGTAACTAGCTCCATTAGGAGAACTCCAAAACTATACATGTCAGATTTCTTTGTGGCTCTTCCACTTTGCAAATACTCTGAGATACCAAGGCCAAAGTAAATATTGGAAGTACTTTAACAAGAAATAACAACACCGTAAATCACTCATCCTATCACTTTTTGAAGTATTGTTTCAAATAATACAAGAACATACCCGGTGCCAAATAGCTGAAAGTGCCAACAACTACAGTTGTCACATGAGCATCCTCATCTACCAAGAGTTTGGCAAGTCCACTGTGCTCCAGGTTTTCATCCAGAAGGATATTGCTGGACTTGATGTCACGGTGCACCACTCTTGGACAACAGTCATGGTGCAAATATGCCAGATCTTCTGCTGAACCAAGTGCAATTTTCCAGCGAGCATTCCAGTTCAAGGTGCTATCTGGTCCATGTTCTGCTAGAAGAGACGAGACAGACTAGATTAAAAAGTATCGTAGTGTTAGATCTCTAGCCCTTGGCCATTTTCTTATGGGTAGAGTTGGCTAGGATTTGCTTCATTTGACCAAAGAGCAATTCAAATGACCCAACTCTTGAGGTGGCATAATCATAATGCACCATCTCAACAACTACGAACTCCACAACAAAACCATTCTTTTGTTTTGTAGAATCCATGGTTATGAAGATGGCACATTCTGATTACCCACCTCAGCAACTCATTACCATCCAACTCCATGAATGGAAAACAGCCAAACCCAAGTACGACAATCCAAATAATACATAAGCATGCAAGGAAGAGCTCAATGCAGGTCATCAAATCCATTTTCATTACACCAAAATTATAGTGAATAGAATTATAACGAAGATTTGCAAGTTTGGTTCCCTCATTATGAGGGTCCACTTGGCATTTAAAGCCAAAGGTCTTATCTCGTGCATATGTGTGTCTGGCATTCTATGTTTAGGACTACATGGATGGTGCAGAGAGAGAACTAGTAAAGTTTGTGGAAAAATGTCCTAGGCTAGAGAGAAGAATTGAACTGGAAATTTTGTGCCTCTCCATAACCATTGAAGGACAAGAACCCAGGATTCATTGAGAGTTGGTGCTAGAGAGGAACAAGGTTTATTTTCTTCTGCTCTTCTCACACCCTAGAGTTCTCAACAAGCTCCACGATTCTCTCTATATAGAGAGTTGAAGCATAATGGGCAGCTAGCCTAGGACCCAAAATAATAATTGAGGTCAAATAGCTAGTGTACTAAAGTTTTAGCATCACCTAGCAGCGATCAATGGTGGCACCTAATGAGGAATCCAGTAAGCAGCAAGGTTACAGAGATGTAATTGTGGTTACAGCATCTCTCCTCTGAACTTTCTGACAGCACATGTGAGGCATACATATTGTAACAAAATAGATTCCAAGACCCACTGGGAAACCAAAAGAATCACTAGACCGTGTGTCAGCAACATGCCAGTATCATCACCGTTCATCCCAGAGTTCTGTCAATATTGATGCCAGATATCAGTGTTTTGAATGACTTCTTGTGCACAGATATGTTAAAAGACTTCTTCATGGATTCTTTATACAACACCTCTCGAGCTCTCTTTAGAGTTCACATTGGATTTCGGATTTTTTCTTCTCGAGCACAATCCTAAATTGTTCAATCATGTTTATTCAAATAGCAGTAGGAAATACTAGTCACAAATGGATACCCACATGAACTAGACAATGTGGTCACCTGCTCTTAAAAAGCACAACCAGGCCGCCCATTGCCAAGTAATCATAAATAAAAAGTTTGAAAGAAGGAAGCCTGCAATTACCCTGTATGTTGACAAGATTTATGTGCTTGATGCTTCCCAAGACCTTTAATTCCCTCTCAAATACTTGATCAGATCCGTCACAATTGCGATCAATTCTTTTAACGGCAAATCTACCACAATCATTCATGACCATGCGGTACACTGTACCAAAACCTCCTGAGCCCACGACATCCTCTTCTTCTTCTTTTTTTTTTTTTGGTTACATGAGCTTTGAACACCAGATCACTGGTTGGGAGGGGTTGTGATCACTGGACTGGACTGTCCCCTTAGGAACATGAAATCCATTTCATTCAGAGATTGGATATGGAGGATCTCCATGGAAAGTAATAAGTTTGGTGCCTGCAGAATTGCAACTATCAAAAACCATAGATAGAAAGACAACCAAAAAATGCCATAGATGGAGCAACAAGCATCAGCTTACTTGCTTCTAGTTCAACTTGCTTTTTGACTTCTGTGTACCTTTTTACAGCTCGTTCCTTCTTTGATAGCATCCAAACCCAAATGAAACCAAAGAGTATACCAAATGCAACAACCAAAATGGACATGACACCAATAAGCAATAACTAGTACTATCGATCTCAATTTACTTGTCTACTCCACCATAACAAGCCTTCTTGCACTCAAACTTTCTCCTCAATTGACCTCAATTTCCCCCATTTTGTGACGGTCAAATTATTATAATTTCTAAAACTTCTTCTCAGCGGTGCTCCAACTTTAATTTTGGAAAACATCCAAGAGTCAACCAAAGAAACGAGGAAACACGAAATTTCAATGATATCATTTGTGCATCCAGATTGTAGAGTTAAGTATGTTTGGAGTAGTGTGGGAAATGGGAAAAATCTTATTTGATTTGAAAACCATCATTTATGTCTTGAAAACAACGAGAAAAATCAAAAAAACCTGCTTGTAGACTCAGAATTTAGCCAATCTAAACCCAGAAATGAATTCAGAGCACATGAAAACCTTAGGAACCGGTCTGGTCTACCAAAAAATCGGTTGAAAATTAGAAGAACCGGTCAGTCAAAGTTGCAATAAACAGTCTGGCTGAACCGGCTGACTGGATTACCACGTAGATGATGACTGGACGGAACCAGATGACTGGACTCCACATTGTATGCTGACGTGGTTTTCAAATTATGACTGGACTGCCAGGTGGATGATTTCCGGACATAAAATGCTAACTGGACTCCACGTTGTATGTTGACTTGGGTTTAAGCTGATGTGGACTGCCAGGTAGATGGTGGCCCCACGGGATCGTGGTCGACCGGAAAAAGCTGATTGGACTCCCCGTATTTGCTGACATGGTTCAAGTTGCTTACTTGTCTACCAGGTAGATGATGACTGGACGGGAAAAGCTTACTGGACTCCACCTAGTCCGATGAGTTGGCTGTATTCTGATGACTGGACTGCCAGGTGGAGGTGGATGCCCACATATTCTGTTGAGTGGACGGAATCTGCTAGATGGACTCCACATAAAAAATGACTTTGATTCAACAGCTGACTGGACAGCCAGGTGGATGGCGGACGCCACATGGTCTGCTGATTGGACGGAAAATAGCTGGTTGGAATCCACGTGCTTGCTGACATGGTTCAAGCTTCTAGCTCATCTGCCAGTTGGATGATGACTGGAATCCACGTCGACTGATGACTTGGCTGTATTCTGATGACTGGACTGCTAGGTGGATGGTGATGCCCACATGTTCTGCTGAGTGGACGGAATCTGCTGGATGGACTCCACATAGAAAATGACTTTGATTCAGCAGCTGACTGGACAGCCAGGTGGATGGTGGACGCCACATGGTCTGCTGATTGGATGGAAAATAGCTGGTTGGACTCCACGTGCTTGCTGACATGGTTTAAGCTGCTAGCTCATCTGGACCGTCAGGTGGATGGTTGATGCCACCTGTTCTGCTGACTGGACAAAAAGGATGATTGGACTCCACGTGTTTGCTGACGGTGTTCTAGGTGCTGACTTGTCTGCTTGGTGGATGATGACTGAATAGGAAAAGATGATTGGATTCCACGGTGTATGCTTCCATGGCATTAAGCTGATGACTGGACCGCCAGGTGGAGTGGACGCCACCTGTTCTGCTGACTGGACGGAACTAGATGACTGGACGCCACATGTTATGCTCACCGGATGACACCAGGCCGACTGTCCCCACGTTACTACTAACTGAGTGGGAGAAAACTACTAACACGACATGACGTGGCAGCCGACTGGATGCCAAAGGCAGCCAGCTGGAGGAAATGTGGCATTTGACTGGACGACTACTGGCTCTTCTCCTTTTTAAAATCCCTAAATTTTCCCAAATCTCTCGCCAAATTCAAAACCCTAATGTCACTTTTCCAAAATCT
The DNA here is from genome assembly GCA_037126225.1 of Dillenia turbinata. Lineage (NCBI taxonomy): Eukaryota > Viridiplantae > Streptophyta > Magnoliopsida > Dilleniales > Dilleniaceae > Dillenia > Dillenia turbinata. The sequence continues at coordinate 6,689,771 of JBAMMX010000012.1, forward strand.
ACACCATGGCTTCTGATGCAGAGGAGGGGATAAAACTTGGGAAGAAGTTTTGGGACCAACGTTACCTGTCGGAGCTTTACTCTCAATGAAGATCACCTCGATCACTCCATAGCCGTCGAGTACGATGGACCTTCATAGCAGTCTTCAGAGAACGATGAAGAAGAACAAGGCGAGAATGATTCTCTTGGTCTCCGATGTCAAGCGTGGCTGATCCTGTAGCATCTCCCGTGGCTTCTCGGAGTAGAGATTGGGTTCTCAAGGTGAAAGTTTTCCTGATACATTTATAAGTTGGAAACTCAAATGTATGAACACAAGGGCGACTTCTCAGTTGTTGTCCCAAATGAATCATATGTATCTCTCTCTCTCTCTCTCTTTTGGTACAGGAACTCTCTGTCTCTCTCTAAGTGAGTCGATGTGTGCTTGTGCTGTTTTGTGTGGAGGCTGGGGTTCTGTTTTTATTATAGATAGAGGATGAGAAGTACAACTCACACCGGTAAGGTTTTATTTTTATTTTTATTTTTATTTTTTTCCTCAAAGGAGATAATTTATATGCTAATTGAGGCATATAACTCGTTATCATAAACATTCTCAACTTAGGATTAGTAGAATTAGATATTAATTTTTTTAAATTATATTAAAAAGCTTTTGTCATTTTAACTAATTAACACTAATATAATAATTATTTAAATACATATATTAGGAGTACATATATGTCCAATATAAATTCATTATATGTCTACTTCATATTACTAGCTGTTCAAAATCAATTTGATTATATTCATATTATGAATAATTAATTTAAAAGCTGATTAACTAATAATTCATTATATTAATTTGATTATTTAACAACTATTTTTTCTAATTATATAAATTTGTTGCTAAATTTATATATTAAAAAGTTGCACTTAACCTTAGTTAAATTAATCTCAATTTTATCAAAACATGGCCCAAACTCTAATCCCAATCATTAATGGCCTTTTTTATGAGCAAGTGTTTTTTCTTTACTTTTTTTCCTTTTTTTTGTTGGGGGGGGGGTTAGTTAGAGGGATATGGCCTTAAAACATTGTTTTAGCAAGCTGCCCCAATGTAATCCGGTGGAAATCACATTGCAAGAGAATGTCCCTCTCCCCTCACTCCTTTGGGTGGGGGAAAGGGATTGTAATTATCAGTTGGGGGGGGGGGGGATAAACTACAGAATGCGAATTAACTACAAAATTAACTTAAAAGAGAGAGAGAGAGAGAGAGAGAGAGAGAGAGGCAAGTTTATGATATGACAATCCCTAGCTATTTGTTTGAATCATTTTATTACTGCAAAACTAACAATTTGGAGAGACCAAGTAGCTAAGATATATGGTTACCTCCATTTTGCGAGCTCAATCAAGTTCTTCACCCTCAATGAGACACTGCAAGGCTACCATGGAAAACCGAGATCTAGAAGCAAATGCACCTAAAGAACAAGAAAGAACCCCTTTACTATTTTCTCATTCCTTGGTGCCCCAGATTTCTTCTCTGACATGATCGTAAGCAGATAGCATCACTGGTCTTCTGTTTGCTTTATCAACAAGTGTCTCCAGTGCTGCACAAAACAAGTTCAAATTTTACTCATTCTCCAATAATGCTGAATAAAAGTTGAGAGAGAGAGAGAGAGCATTTTCCTAAGGGATTGACTTAGTTATTACCTGTTTTAAAAGAAAGTTGTGCATCTCGAAGCTTCGGAGAAACCAGGGCCCCAAAAACCAACAGAGTTTTTGACCTCTCCTTTTGAACCTGAGAAGGAACGAATTTCAAATTGATACAAGTCAGATGCTTGATACGGTCTCACATGGTTAATGCTAAACAAAGTGGACTTTGATATCCGAGAAATAACCAAAGTAGCTTCCATGGACACACACAAATCTTTAGTCATATTACTTTTCATACGAAAAATGCATGCAAAAGCAGAAGCACACATGAGATGAGTGCAAGCACAAAGAAACAGGTTTTGGGGTTACTCGCTTGTTCTTCACTCTTTTGTGGACTGCCATTACTTTTGGGGCTTTTCACCTGTAATTCTTTTCAAAATCAAATAGGCAGCATCAGAAATTTTGTTGAAGGAGATACTGCATATCCTTAAAACAGCCAAATAAATGAAAAAGAAAGCACCACCAATTCATAGGCACAACACTTAAACTAAATCTGGAAGGATAATTCAAAAGCCTTTGTCATCATCTGCAGGCAGATGGAAGAAACAAACCTCTGAAACAGCATGTCCTTCGGGATGAAAATTCCAATGGGAGTCTAATATCCCAGTTAAAAAAGAGGGTGGCAAGCAACTTGATGTCTTGTTGATAGGCTCAAGTTTACATAATGATCATAGAATATTAGACAAGTGCAAATGGAGAAAACAGAGCTACCTACTAACCAGATGTGACCCTCTCTCGCACCTGCACATCATCAGAATTCTTCTGCAATTCATCCTCATCAAGTTTCACTTCAAATCTTCGTCATCACAGGATTCCCACTTGCGAAGGGTAAAATGTGGCTGCTTTGTGTTGGAGCTAGCTATCGAGATCAAACAAAATGAAATTAGTTTCCTGAATCCTTTTTGCAGTTAGGATATTTTTAAAACATTTTTGAAATTTTCTTTCTTCTAATTTTATGCGGGAAGAACAAGATATGAGCAAAAGAAGCATCCTCACATCACAACCAAAACATCTAGCAAAAGATCATCAAAATTGGGAGGACACTGCTCAGAAATCAATAGCCTTGGAAACAATAAGGATTATGAAATTTGTCCCCCCCCCCCCAAAAAAAAATCTTACGAGCTGATCCACCCCCAACTGACCCGCGGGTTTTTAAAGGTATTGGACGACTTGTGAAATGTGAGTAAAAGTGTTTAACTCAATCTTACCTGCATTTGATAGGGTAAGAGTTTGCTGGGAACCCTTCTAAGGTTTTGTTGAACTAATTTTGCATCTCCATCTCCAACTCCATCTCCGATCTATACATATAAATAAATTTAAATGTGATATACATAGAGTACGATTTTTTAATTTTATTTTAAAAAACTGTCATTTGAGAATGCTAAAACTACCTTAAATTAAACAACCTAAGGTCAAACAACTCTAGGGTTTTTTCTTTTCTTTTGGGAGTTTTAGAAAGAAAAAAAGATTATTTAAGAGAAAAAAGAAAAAAAAATTATAATTTTCTCTCTATCTTATTTGAGAGTTTTATGAAAGAAAAAAAAAAAAGAAATATAACTCATTGGAAATTAAAAGTTTTGCTCTCATCTTTTAAAGAACACTTTTAGAATATAAAAAATATTTAACTCTAATATTTTCTTTCTTTTCTATTTCTTTTCATTTTTGAGAGAGCAAAAATTTAAAATTTAGAAGGATCTCAAATCCCTTTAAATCCATCCATTTCTCTCATATCTAAACTTTAAAAAAAAAAAAAAAAAAATCTTAAGTTTTTCTCCTAATCTATTTTTTTCTCTTCAAATCTTCTTATCCAAATGAGCCATAAAGAATACCCTATACAAAGTTCTTTAGCGTACATGTATATTCCAACACCCTTCCCCTTCCCAAGAAAAAATGACAATCTCGTAGCATGAAATATATTGTATTTAATTACGCTACGCTATTTCAAGCCACATGTAAATATCTTACTTGTTAGGATTTCTTTCTGTTTCAATAGTCTGGAAAAAGGAAAAGGGGAGTGTGGCATTTATCAAATAAGATAAGTAAATATTGCCATATTTAAGTCGGATACAAGCATATAAAATTTGAAGGAAAATATGATTGCTGTGCCTAGAATTTATAAGAGGACTAAAACCAAGTTCTTGTCCATCATCAAAATCGATAGTTGAAAAAATTATTCTTAGAACCCATTTTTTCTTGTAGGCAATATCTTTCGTATGACCCCGCATATATTAGAACCAACAAAAAATCGAACCGGCTAAGAATAATTGTTGAATTTTCATCGAGTTCTCGCATGGAGGTGATCACGCACCTCTCTCCTCATTCTAAGTACACAATTGCACAACTATGCCTTGTTCAAAGATTTTACCCATTTGTTGATAAGATAGTTTCATATGTTATGTTGGTATGGAATGTCACCCTAACCAGTATTTTATAACATACAAGTGATTAGAGGCTCATTATGCTATACATATGTGCTCATTTCTTACCCATTTCTTGTTCTCCCAATGCCATTCTTAATGTGGTTGCATGCTCCCTTATTCTGTGTGTGGGTTAGTTTAGCAAAAGATAAACAAAAGCAAAGGCCGCACTATTTCATGTTGCATTCGTGTGAAAAGTATGATAATCCAACTTTTGATCAAACCCAACAATAGTCAAAGAATGATTTTGATTAATTTAGAGACACCTCACAAGGAATAATAGAATTTAGAGACACCTCACAAGGAATAATAGACCAACTTAGTTCATTTGATCAAAACTGGTTAGAGAAAAGATTATATATATTCATAAAGTGATGATTTACTTTTCTAAAGTTTGACTTAATTCTCTTTTTATTGTTCTGTAATTCTCTCTTCATATTGACACTTTAACCTACGCTTTAACCTACGAGTCATATATATAATCTTTTGATTGGATTCCAATGCACGTTAATTACTCAAAACACTGCACTAGTTACTAGGGTAATTTAAGTGCTGTTTATAATTTTATAGCGGCATTTATCTGAATGGAGAGGGCCCCCCTTTAGTACCACCAGCACTGCACACCTGAGAATATGCTTTGGCGTGTGAATTTTTTAATTTTTAGTTTCAAAATTCATGTTAAATTGATTAAATTCAATTAAGTTATATTAATTTTTTTAAAAATAAAACTTTATGATATCTGTTGTTTTTATCTTATACTTTTGAATTTTATTTAAGGTCTATCGATACACCATAGACCAACTTAGCTATTGGTGGGATGTGAAATTTACTATTGATTGATTGCTTTTCACACGTCTCTCTCTGACACTATTCTCTTACGATTCCATCAGCCTCTTACAAAACACAAATATCCATTTATACTAGTTTCTTCACAATTTCCTATATCTTCGTTTCATATTTTACATGCGGGAAGTTTTTCTTTTGTTTTTATTCATTATTAGCACTTTCTAATTCATATATTTAGTTGGACTCAATAATGTTGAACACTAGAATTTGCATAGCTTAGCCATTCAATGATCAAACATCCTCATGTGTCTTTATTTATTCAACGTTAAATCAAAGATGCGTCTGGGAACAAAAGATTATTGTAAACTAGAGGATGCATGGCACAATGCCTTATAAAAGGAAAAGGCTGTTCAATGATCAGCGTTTTGACCGGCCTCCACCTTGACCAGCATGACCGATGATTGGGGAAGGACCTGCGGGTGGCGCAGGAGCTCGAAAATGAGAAACAAGCACCTCCGATGTCGGACGATATTTCAACTGCCTAGCCATGATCAAGTTAGTACTTGCGCTCATTAACATGATTATTATGATCATGGCTTGCCTCATCCTCCATGAAGTGCTCATATTTTGGGGGGAGGGAGAGAGGGAGAGAGGGAGAGAGAAAGAGAGGGAGAGATGAGGTGAGGTGCGTAAGGGAAGAGGGAGGGGGCTAAGTATTTATAGAAACGTGGGAGAACCTTGGGTATTCTAACTTTAGCTGTAGACATTCGAGCCACATAGTCACCCTGCAGCACTTCTTTGGTGGCGAAAACCCACTGCCGCGTAAAGGGCTAGAATTAGTGTAAGAATTATTCTCTTCACCCGTGTAGTTTTGGTATAGGTATACATTCCTTCTTTATAAAGATTATTCCTCCCCCCCCCCCCCCGGCCCCCAAAAAAAATCTCTTAAAAAAAATGTAAAAAGTTATCCCTTCTTTTGGACTTTCAAAGTCCTGCAAATTAAATTCGACAACCATACGTCCCGCCACTAACTGGGGTGCAAGGTTGGTTTAAGAATTCATATTGAAACTTTTGGAGAGAGAATGGCAAAGAATGTGGAAGAATAAGAATATCTATATATATTAAAAGTAAAAACCTATTCAGCGATGAAAGAGAGAGAAAGGCCATTATTAATTTTTTTTTTTGTAATTCAGTTTTAATGTTTTTAATTATTTCATTTCTAATCTATATTTTTTTTAATTCTATAAGGGTAAAATTTAATAAAATATAGACAGAAATATTAAATTGTAGATTTTATAATTAAAAGGCCTTTATGCAAAAAAAAGGAGCAAAATTACACTTTTCCTTTTCTAAAAAGTGGAAAGGATCGTAGTCTCTTATCTTCCCTCCTAAAAATGGTGAAATTACACTCAAGATTATTAAAAGGAAACAGAACGAATCAATGAAAGGTTCTCATCAGCAGCGTTGCCAGTTGTCATCATTGGAGCCATTTATGTGTGAGCTGCATGGTTTGTTGTGTTTATTCGCAAGGATTCTATAGTCTGTAATGGTTTTGAATGATCTCTCTCCCTTTGAACTATCTTTGCCTCCATCCCTGTCTCCAAAAAGTTTTTATTTTTAAGTTGTGCGTGCGTCTCATTTTACAGAAAATGCTGCTGCTTCTGAAGTTGCAGCACACTATCTTATGCTTTCTCATAGACATACCATATCAAAGATTTTCGCTTCCATTCAGTATGATTATGTGACTCAATTTGATAATCCATGAGTAGTGAAGATGAAGACCTTAATAAAATCAGAATAATGTTTCCCACCTCTAGCTTCTGTTAGAAAAATTTGAGTGGAGATCTATTTTGCCATATTTTAAATATAATATTTTTAATTAAACTAAAAAGATTTGTAAAATATATATATAAAAAATTTTACAAATAGAATTATTATTATAGTTATTGTTGTTATATTGATAAATTTATACATTCAAAAAATAAATTTATATATTAAAAAGTCGTGCTTAATCTTAGTTAAACTAATCTCAATTTTATCAAAACATGGCCCAAACTCTGATCCCAATCATTAATGGCCTTTTTTTATACGCGAGTATTTTTCCTTTGCTTTGGAGGGGGGTTATGGGGGATATGACCTTTGGGGAACAATTCCCAAAATGGAGTCTTTTCCCATTTAAATCTCTTAAATAGTGTCGTTTTTTTTTATTCCAAAATTAAGAATACCACGGTCCACGATCGTGATTTTTTCTTTTTTTCTTATTTATTTTTTTAAATAAGAAAGCGCGAGTGACAATCGCGCTTTTCAAAAAACACAAGAGCCACTCGCGCTTTCCACTCTCATTTCACCATTTTTTTTAAATATAATATTATTGAATTATTAAAAAATTAATAAAAAATTAAAATAATAAAAAACTAAATATTATTAAAAAATTAATAAAAACTATTATTAAAAAACAATTAATAAATTAAACATTAACTAATATCATTAATAAAAAATTAAATATTAAATAATTATATCTATCAATATTAACTAATAAATTAATAATTAAAAAATTATTAAAAATTAATTAAAATTATCATAAAAATCGTTATAAATTAATAAAAAAGAAAATATACAATTAATGAAAAATTATTAATAATTTTTTAATTAAAAAAATAACCAATAAACTTTTATTAATCTAAAAATTTCAGAAAAATTATTATTACACTTAAATTTTTTGGATTTGTTGCTAAAATATCAGTATTAAACCTGAAACTCCCAACGTATGGCCAGTGACCAAAAGAAATGAAAGAATCAGTTACATTTTTCATATGATCTCCTTTTATAGATATGGATAAACTAAAAAAAATCGAAAAAAATTATTTTTGTATCACTTCTTAATAATTTTTTCAAAATTTTTAGATGAATAAAAATTTATTGATTATTTTTTTAATTAAAAAATTAATAATGATTTTTTATTAATTAAAAAATTAAATATTAAACAATTATATCCATCAATATTAATTAATAAATTAATTAATTTTTAATAATTTTTAATAATTAATTTATTAATTAATATTGATGGATATAATTGTTTAATATTTAATTTTTTATTAATAATATTAGTTAATGTTTAATTTAATAATTATTTTTTAATAATAATTTTTATTAATTTTTTAATAATATTTAGTTTTTTATTATTTTAATTTTTTATTATTTTTTTAATAATTTAATAATATTATATTAAATATTAAAAATAAAACAAAAAAAAACAAAAAACAAAACTGATGAACTCTCGCTTTCACCAGAAAGCACAAGTGACACTCACGCTTTCCAAAAAGCGTGATTGCCACTCGCGCTTTCATTGAAAAAAAAAAAAAAGGAGAAATCGCGATATCCCTAGTTTTGAAATAAAAAAAAAAAAAAAATGACATCATTTCATAGATTTAAATGGGAAAAGAGCCCATTTTGGGAATTGTTCCTGGCCTTTGGCAAGCTGCCCCAATGCAATCCGCTGGAAATCACAGTGCGGGAAAATGCTTCTCTCCCCCCACTCCTTTGGGTGGGGGGAAAGGATTCTTATTATCAATGGGGGGAAGGGATTCTTACTGTCAAAGAGCAAGATAAAAACAGAGGCAACGGAGCCACTCAGAATAAGCTTAAAGGGGGGGGGGGGGGAGAGAGAGAGAGAGATTGGCAAGTTCTTGATATGGCAATCCCCAGCTATTTAAGTTTGAGTCATTTTATTACCACAAAACTAACGGAAAAATTTGGAGAGACCAAGTAGCTAAGATATATGGTTCTCTCAGTTTGCAAGGTCAATCGAGTTCTTCACCCTCAATGAGAGTAACACTGCAAGGTTACCATGGAAGACTGAGATCTAAAAGCAAAGGCACCTAAAGAACAAGAAAGAACCCTTTACTATTTTCATTGCTTGGTGCCCAGGATTTCTTCTCTGACATGATCGTAAGCAGATAGCATCACTGATCTTCTGTTTGCTATATCAACAAGGGTCTCCAGTGCTGCGCAAAACAAGTTCAGAAATTTTACTCATTCTCCAAGAATGCTGAATAAAAGGAGAGAGAGAGAGAGAGAGAGAGAGAGAGAACATTTTCCTAAGGGATTGACTTAGTTATTACCTGTTTCAAAAGAAAGTTGTGCATCTCGAAGCTTGGGAGAAACCAGGGCTCCAAAAACCAACAGAGTTTTTGACCTCTCCTTTTGAACCTGAGAAGGAATGAATTCCAAATTGATACAAGTCAGAAGCTTGATACAGTCTCACATGGTTAATTCTAAACAAAGTGGACTTTGATGACTGAGAAACACTAAAGTAGCTTCCATGAACACACACAAATCTTTAGTCATATAACTTTTCATACAAAAAATGCATACAAAAGCAGAAGCACAAATGAGATGAGTGTGAGGACGAAGAAACAGGTTTTGGGGTTACTCATTCTTCACTCGTTTGTGGAGAGCCATTACTTTTGGGGCTTTTCACCTGTAATTCTTTTCGCAATCAAATAGGCAGCATGAGAAATTTTGTTTTAGGAGATGCTGCATATCCTTAAAATAACTAAACAAATGAAAAAGAAAACACTACCCATTCATGGGCACAACACCTAAACTAAATCTGGAAGGATAATTCAAAAGCCTTTGTCATCATCTGCAGACAGATGGAACAAACAAAACTCTGAAACAGCATGTCCTTTGGGATGAAGATTCCAATGGGAATCTAATATCCCAGTTAAAAAAGTGGGTGGAAAGCAACTCGATGTCTTGTTCACAGGCTCAAGTTTACATAATGATCATAGAATATTAGACAAGTACAAATGGAGAAAACAGAGCTACCAATTAACCAGATGTGATCCTCTCTCGTACCTGCACATCATCAGAATTCTTCTGCACTTCATCCTCATCAAGTTTCACTTCCTTGGATTGAAAATCTTCATCATCACAGGATTCCCACTTGCGAAGGGTAAAATGTGGCTGCTTCATGTTGTAGTTAGCTATCGAGATCAAACAAAATGAAATTAGTTTCTTGAATCCTTTTCGCAGTTAGGATACTCTTAAAAAAAACATTTTTGAAAGTTTTCCTTCTTTTAGTTTTATGTGGGAAGAACAAGATATGAGCAAAAGGATCATCCTCACATCACAACCTACGCATCTAGCAAGAGATCATAAAAAATGGGAGGACACTGCTGAGAAAATTAACTGGTGGGATCACCATGGAAACAATAAAGATTATGAAATTTGTCAAAAAACAATTCATACATCACAAAACTGAACTTCATCTAATGTAGTATTGAAAGTAACTTCCTAGCCCATCCGTGAAAAATTCCATTTACAAAGGAAACATGGGAACTGCTCTTAAATTGTTAATGGGCAAAACAACCCCCTACAATGTTCAAATTTGCTTAAAAAGGCCACGCTGTCTTATAATAATGCAACTTGGGGAGTCCTATGTGTCCTAGAACTAGCAATGCCATTGGTAAATGATAAGGTAAAACTAAAACAACTCAGGATTCTACCGTCATAAAATAAGCAAATATTTTTTCCGGAAATATGCTGTCTTACATGCATACATTCATGAAGGGGCGAAACCAGAAATTTACATTAGGGTGATTTGGGGTTATATATCCAGGGATGGGACAATTAATTTTTGAAATTATATATGTAATGGTGGGTTAATTTTTATATTACAAGGGGGAAAAAAAGGGAAAAACCTTACAATCATCGGGTGACGATAGCTGCAATGTGGTAGAAGCTGAATGGAATTTGTGATCAAGTATTGCACTGTTAATGCGCCAAGAACCCATTGAATGCCTTGCACTCGCCAATTCCAACCATCCCTGCAAGACTCCCCCAATCAAATAAATCAATCAAAAAATTTGTGTATTATCTTAAAACTATAACAAAATTCAATTGGGTGAAAACAGAATAAAAATTCCCACGAAAACTTCCATGCCCAACTCTCCACCGACTGTGAAAAAAATCAATTAACCGTGTGGATTTACCTGGCGAAGTGCAGATGACAAGGAATCCATTAGGGTTAGATAGTCATTCAACGAATCCAGAAACTGCACCACTTTCTCGTCTTTATCGTTTTCCGAAGTCTGGGGTTTCTTCTCTTCCTCGCGTTGTTGTCGTTCCATCGTCATTTCAGTTCGACGATTCGAGATCGGAGTGTCGACGATTCGAGATCGGAGTTGCACTTGTGGGAGATTTCGGAAATTGCAGGAGAGAGAAGAGCAATATGTCCTTCCATTTGAGTTGGGCTCAAGCCAAAGGCCCATTTTCGATTTTATTTTATTTTTTTAACATCACTCATATCGAGATTCAACCGACTAATCTGATCTGAATATTTTGAGATCTATATTAAGAGTCGACTCTCCCAAATCTTTTTTTCTATTATCAGGACTAAAACTTGAGATTTTTTATTAATGGAGTAGAGTGTCCGAACCGTCGGGCAGGTCTATTTTTTTGTGACCGCTGACCTCATCAGCCCATTTATATGTTTGGGTTGGGTTTCTTCCAATGCAAGTATTGGGCCAAAACTTTAAACCGGCCCAAAATAGCTTCCTTGACTATTTTCTGCCATTTTTGTTGGATTTTGAGGTCAAAATAATTGAACTAACAATAAAAATAAATTTTTATTTATTTACAAGTATCGGTAAAATTTTATTATAAAAAATTTTAATACGATCTTAATTGTGTTTATCAATTGAACTGACTGATACTTTTTCTTTTTCCTGTTTTGTTGAAACGACACTCTAAATTAAATGAAAAATAGTTTAATTTCATTTTGAAATTAATTTATTTAGGGAAAACTTTGAGAACACCCTGTTTCTCTTCTGTTACAAAACAAAAGTTTATAAGTCAGCATAGTGGGCAAGTAGACTGCTAGGTTGCGTAAATACAGATACATGGGAAAAAGAGTGATTATAATAAATATAAGAATTTTTATATAAATATTAATTATTTTATGAGAATAACAGAATAACTATATTTTATAATAAAAGTTTAAAAGAATTAAATGTATAATTATTAATCATAAAACAAATAATATAAAAATAAAAAATTATAATTAAATAAGTAAGTAATTCATTTGATACCTAGAAAATATATAAATATAAAAATATAAATATTAATTAATTTAATATGTTGAAACGTTTCAAAAATAAAAAACGTTAGTATTAGAAAAGTTTACGTATATCAAAGGTAAACATGATGCAATTAGCATTTATCGGAATTTAAAATCTTTCCTATTTAAGAATTAACATTTAATAGGTAAGGTGAAAATTTAATAGTAAATAGGGAAAATAAATTTAAATTGTTTTTGAATTGTTTGCATTTATATAAATTATCATATAAATACAACACCAAATGTCATTTTAAGGAAAAAATTTATAATTTAGTAGTAAAGTTTCTTTTTATAACTTTATATTAACCCTCTATAGCACCTACACAATTATTTTTTCTTACCATATTCTTGGTAATTTTTCACGTAATCTCATAATTCTTGTAAAACTGTTAGTATTTTTAATAAATTTCAAGCACAAATCTTTAACTCTATTAAATCAATTAACACATGCTAAAATTACAAAATGATCCTACTAGTATAATTTTGGTTATTTCTCAAAGGCATTTTCAGTACCCCTAAAGGTCAGTGATGCCAAATTTTGTAAAATATAACTTAAAATTGGTTTGACAATTATAATGTGCACTATGAACCTATTTTTTTTATTTATTATGATTATAAATTGTGATATGTCTACCTTTATATAGTTATTAAATAAATCAAATCAGAAACAGTAAAATTAAAATTTACTTCACATAAAGAAATTAGTCAGAATTATCCAAACTGATCTTGTTTGTAAAACATAATTGATCTCAACCCATACATAGAACAAACATGCTCTCTTCTTCCTGCTCTCTTGGAGCAACACATAAAATCAAATTCCTCATGGAACCTTTGCTAAATTTGACCCGTTAGTTAAGTGATAAAATATTAAATTTTATTAATTAAAATTTTAAATTTGAGTTTTAAAAATAAAAAAATATTGAAAAAGTTAGTCTTTTAAATTGAGCTTTACAACTGTTTAAATTAAATTAGTCGAATTTTTAAATATCAATTAATCAAGTGAAAAAAAAAAAAAAGGAAACCTAGCATCCCTTCCGATGTTTAATTCATCCTCCTAACCATTACCTTCCACTCTTTCCTCTTTTCTCTCTCCTCACATTTCATTTCCATATATATGTTATATATTATGTCTATTTATGGATAATCACTTTATATGAATTTATTCTAATTGTACTAATTTTTATGTTATAGGGCCAAAACCTTCTGATTTATATGGAAAACATACATGGAAGATTGAGAAATTTTCACAGATAACCAAGAGAGAGCAACGTAGTAGTGCTTTTGAGGTTGGAGGCTACAAATGGTATGCTTACTCTGGCATGTTTTGTCTTGTCATGAATTCTTTCACTGACTTTGTTGCTGGTTACTCTTGAAACGCTTAACTGCTCTCATATTGGTATGCATATATAAACTTATAAAACATTTTATTTTGAAGAATATACTTTATGCACGCATTGATGGTCATCTCTCTCTCTCTCTCTCTCTGGAAGTCATCTTATGAGATGGAGGATTGGGAAGATCATGTGGGTTTTCATTTGGGATGGAGATTGATGGGTCCGTGTCCACTGAATTCACGTTTTACTTGTTCTTTATGTGTTAAAATCTGTTCATTCATCTTTTACGGTCTTGCTTTTGGGGACTTGGGCATCAGTGGATAATTGTCGGTTCTTCTCTGGTGATGGAATTTTGACATCAAACTTTTTTGATGAGGTTTTACAAGGTTCACCATAGATGGTCATCCCTTTGGGAATCATTTACCACAGTCGTATTCTCCAAAGAAGAATACTGTCCCAAGGGAAAGTGCTGGCCTGGAGTGGTTTGAGTAGGAGGAAGCTTTTGTGAGTCACTAGATGTGATATGTTCTGGGAGGTGTTGGTTGACTGCTTTGATCTGTTTATCCTTTGTATTTGAGCTAGTTGCTATTTGTGCAGGTACATTTTAATCTACCCCCAAGGATGTGATGTTTGCAATCACCTTTCTTTGTTTCTCTGTGTTGCCAATCATGACAAGCTTCTACCAGGTGCTGTTCAGTGCCATGTATTTTGGCTGAATGCTTATGTTACTATATGCTTTGGAATTTCACCATTTCGTGTTAGTCTTACGTGTGAACAGGTTGGAGTCACTTTGCTCAGTTTACAATTGCTGTGGTTAATAAGCTAAGATTTTCTTCATCATAAAAGGAACAGGATTATGGTCCTTCACATAGAGGAAGATATTAAAGCAGTGTGAATTTGATCTATGAGGAAGCTTGCCTTTATTCTGGAGAATCTAAAATGAAAATCTAAATGATGGGAACTGAACTTTTAAAATCTGCGAAGTTGACGCTGTTTGTTTTGCGAGACTCTAGACCTATCATTGATTGATCTGTCTGAACACTAGGTGATAGAGAGAGAGCAGATACACAGTCCGGATAATTCAGGCCTTCCTTATGGTGTTAGAAATAATCAGATGCATAACTAAATCCTTTTTCTTGCCATGGGCTTTGTTCCAAATGGTTTTCTTAAAAGAGTAAACCCCTAGCAGTAATAGGACATGGTTCAAATCTTCTACCCCCTCCCAACGCAGCCTAGCGAAACAGTTAAATGAATGGATTGCTCATTGGATAGATGGGCACAATTGAGATGTGAGGGGACTTCTTACCCTTTTCGATGAAGAAATAATGATACTAATAATGAAATCTTTATTTGTCATTAAGTAGTCTTAGCTGTTTGAAAAGTAATCAATAAGCCATTTAAGAATAGTTAAGGATTCAAGGAGTTTTAGCAGTCGGGAAGCATTTGAAACGTCATTTAACACTTGAAATTGAGGGACAGGTCTAGAATTATTCAAGAGTCTATAAATATAACTAATGATTTATTGGTATAGTGGGAAGGGTACTAGAACCTCAAACTAGATGCTCGGGTTCGAATCTTGAAAGTGACAAAAATGACGTTTGGATAGTCCCTCCGAATGAGAATTCGATCGCGGTTCGGTCTAAATTAGTCCGAGAAAAATTCCAGATACTAGACGGTGGACCAAGACCTGGGCACAAAAAAAAAAATAGATATTCTATGCAACTTGAGGAAAACTTCAAGAACTTAAAAAGTAATTCTATTGACATTTCAGAATATATCTATTTCTTTCAAGCAGAATTCTAATTAATCAGATTTCTATTCAAGGAGGTGAACTCCTTCCGCAACAATTTCATTCCCCACCTTCAACCCATCTGTTTTTCCTTGAGCTACCAATATCTCCAACCCCATAAATCAAGTAAGTTTCCTGGCCTGCATCACTTCTAGCTTGATTGTAGTGTCGGCCAGAACTAAGCAGGGGAAAAGATATAATGTTCCCTTATACTTCTGGAAAAAGAAACCTTTTCATATTGGGTATGTGTTGCATGTGGATGTTCTAATATGTGCTGGAAACTTGCATGTATTAGTGAATACGGTTGTTAAGTACTTTATTAGCATTTTTTGAATGTATACCTGGGCAGAACTATTTTTGAGGATGAGAATATTTATTTATTTATTTATTTTTAAGATTTGATGAAGATAACTAACTACATGGTAATAGTATACTTTCTGTGGGAAATAAGGTTTTGCCAAAATTGTTATAATCAACTTCTAATCCTGAAATCTTTTTATTTCCTCCATATTTGATCACTTGCAATAAAAGTGAAGTGTTGTGCAGCATGGAGGACAGATGCTGATAAGACGATTCAACTTATTAAGTTTAGTGCAGTGGTGTATTTTAACTAATTGACAGGTTATTAGATGTGTAAAATTGAAAAGTGAATGTCTTTGGTTACATTCAAGACCTAAACACAACTTTAATGAGATGTGTAAAATTAAAAAGTGAACGTCTTTGGTTACATTCAAGACCTAAACACAACTTTAATTTACTATCTTGGCTTGGTTATTGATTGGTTAGGTACTCAGAGCAGATTCTAATGATGTGATTGATATGCATTTGAATATTATTAAAAAGAATTATTTTAAAAAATATATATCATTGGAAATAAATCTTTTAGAAGCATATTTAGAAACTAGTAAAAAAGAAATATTCTAACAGAAATATTATTTTAGTTGATAGCAATCTTTTTAAAATTAATAGTTACATCAGTTTTGAGGATCCTTCATATCAGAAGTGATTTTAGGGATTTGATTTTAGTAAAAATTCTATTTTATTTTAAATCATAGTTTTTCTTATTTAAAGGGAATATGATTAATAAAGAGACAAGTCAAATTTTCATATAAGTAGTGTGGTAGGAAACTTGTTAGGGAACAAGCTTCTAGTTGTCAAACCCTAAGGTTTAAGATAGGGAAAACTCTAGCAAGGGAGAGAGGAATTTTCTGTAAAATATCCATTGATCGAATCCTGTACTAGGAGGGCCCATCAATTTGGTATCAGAGTCAATTGTTCAAGAAAACTTTGTAGAATAGTTTAGCTAGACGGAGAGATTCACGATGGAAATCGAGTAGCAAATGGAGCAATGAATAACACAGTCATTGGCTAGGGTGGCGGAACTCTGGCAGTCCAACCAGAAATCAATGAAAAGGCTTCTGCGTGAACTACAAAGGTTCAGCAAGATCCAAGAGGTAGGGAGCAGCAATCACACCGTTGCAAACCAAGGGGAGGAAAGGGGTAGCCTACCGGAGGGAGGGATTACCATCCCCATAAAGTATAATGAGTTCAATAGCTATGAATGTAGTAAGTTTGGGTAGAATATTTAATTTTCAATCGCTGATTGTCAGAGGTCTTCTATTGGAAAAATATCTAAGAATGTGAGAAAAAGAGGAGCCACGAATATTGAAGTGAATCTATCCAATCCCAAAGATATTGATCTTTCTTTGGAGGAGTTCTATGTGACCTTTACTCCTTATAGAAAGATTTTGATTTCTAGTTATTCAACCAGGACTCAAACTATGGTAATCAAGAATGTTGCAGTTTCTGAAGTTGATAATTCAAATGCCGGCTCACTTGTCCAGATGTGGGAAAGGGAAATTCTTGGAAGTCCAAAGTAGAGGATGAAGGAGGCAGCCTTTTGAGAGTTCTTGATGACTTGAGAAGATCCATCTTGAATCCGAGTTTGAGGACAAGTTTTTTGTCCAGGAGAGGAGTAATGATATGCATTTGAATATTATTGAAAAGAATTATTTTAAAAAATGCATATTATTAGAAATAGATCTTTTAGAAAAATATTTAGAAATTAGTAAAAAAAAATATTCTAGGAGAAATAGTAGTTTTCTTTTTTTAGTTGATAGCAATCCTTTTAAACTTAGTAGTTACATCAGTTTTGAGAATCCTTCATATTGGAATGATTTTAAAAATATTTTTAAATAAGTATTCTATTTTATTGTAAACCATAGTTTTTCCTATTTAAAGGGAGTATGATCAATAAAGAGACAAGTCAAATTCTCATAAAAGTAATGTGGTAGGAAATTTGTTAGGGGAACAAGTTCCCAGCCATCAAATCCTAGGTTTTAAGAGAGGGAAAACTTTAGCAAGGAAGAGAGGAATTTCCTGCACGGTATCCATTAACCAGATCCTGTGCTAAGACCCATGTCACAGACCCTGAGGATGCATAACTCAACTAGAACATTGTGAAAACTTCCTTTCAGTTAGAGGGTTTGGTTATCAGCTCTGTCCTCTTCCAAGAAAGTTTATGGCGTATAGAGATGTATGCTGGAAAGGGAACCTCGTGCAATTTGAGTTGAATATGAGGATCCCTGGTTTAGTGAAGGTGGCTTCTGGGCATTTCTTCAGTAGAAATGCCAGGACATGAAGATGCTTTCAAATTTCATCGACTGATATCCCCTTGAATTTGGATTGGACAGAGGAAATATTTATCCGGATGGAATCTAAGGTCTCTCTTTTACTGGTTAGAGCCTCTCTTTTTTTCCCCTGTTCATTGCAGTGTTGAGTCAGTTTTGGCAACAATGGACTATCCCTAGAGAGATCTTTGGAAGCTCAATGTCCTACTAATCTCTGTCTCTCTCTCTCTCTCGTGTGGGGGGAGGGCATAGAAGGCTGTTTTGCAGAAATTTACTATAGATGACCGTCATTAAAGAGGGAAGGTTCTTGTAAATTGACATTTCCTAGGACAAATGAGTTGGTAAATCACTACTCTGTTGTTATGGCAACGAATCACCTCTCCCTTGCTAAAGTTGGGACAGGAACTTAGAATATCAACTTTTCCATCAGGGATCTCTCTTTTGGCTGTGGTGGATGGTTGGGGAGAAGTCTGGAACCCTTCGAGTTCAAAGCAGATCAAGGATTTATATGGCAAGAAGAGAATGTTTTCTCCAATTCCTTCTCCCTTGATCTTTGTTTGTATAGAGGAAAAGTAAAACTTCCTAGGAAAAAAGAGAACTTCTGATGGTATATATTGAATCCTTAACTTATCCCTTTGCGACTGTACAGAATAAATTTCATGAAAATCCTATCGTATATTTTTTTTTGCCTGGGGGGGTAATATCTTAAGTACAAAAATTTAGAGAAAAGCTACACTAATATGTTGTCGTTTGGTTTAAACCTTACCATCCCAGCCACAAAATTGAGGTTGCATATGAGGAGGCCTTGGCTCGGCAGAGTAAGCTAAAGAGTGCAATGTGAGCAGAAGCTGGAAGAGAGGGAACCAGGGAGCAAAAGAAGCAGAACTAATCTATGAATGGTTCTCATCAGCGGCATTTCCAGTTGTCATCATATGCGCCATTTATGGGTCAGCTGCATGGTTTGTTGTGTTTATTCGCAAGGATTATATAGTCTGTAATGGTTTTGAATGATCTCCCTCACTCTGAACTCTCTTTGCCTCCATCCCCATCTCCAAAAAGTTTTTATTTGTAGGTTGTGCGTGTGTTTCATTTTACAGAAAATACTGTTGTTATCAGAAATAGAAAATGCTGCTTCTGATGAAAGTTGCAACACACTATCTTGTGCTTTCTCATCAAAAATTTTCGTTTTAATTATGTTTGATTACGTGACTTAATTTGATAATCCAAATGGGGATTACATATAAGCACGAGATTTAATATTACAGGCTGACAAGTTGATTCCGATATATCAGCCGGTAATCATTTCATATGAATTTATATTCGAAAAAAATGTTCATTCAGCCAGTAGTAATATGAAGCTGCTCCCTCTCCATTTAATGAATTTTTCATCCCATACCTGTAGTTTTTGAACGAGATTTTAAATTTTCTTCCTAAAGCTGTATGTAGTTTATTTTTCTAGGAGTCACGCACGCACACATGAAGGGGGTAACTGCAGTCCTAAAATTTTGGGGGAAAAACTTATCATGGTTTATTATTATTTTTTTCTCTAAATAATAACCTCAAATATTGTTTTCTGTTATAATGTTTAATACATACTATGTTATGATTTAAATTTCTAATTCATAAATCATGAGGATTAGATAAATTATAAATCAGATTTTCAAGTATTAAACTCTTATATCAACTACTGGAACTGCCAAATTAGAGCAATTGCACATTTGCATCTTTAAATAAACCTTTAGCATACACATTTTTAACAGTTACTGAAACTACATAAGCTTAGCAAAAATAATACCAAATCAAAATTTTAGTCCCTAAATTTACTTAGCCACTATAGAAAGAAAGTTACCAATGACCTGTAGGTTTAATGACAAGATATTAGATTTCTTTAATCAAGATTTTGAGATCGAGTATTAAGAATGGAAATATAGTCGTGGGGATAGTTAGCCCCTCAATTGAGCCTTATAGCTGCTTAAATCAGATTATTCAAATTTCTGGTATGGAATACTGGTATATGAAGGTGACTTCCTAACTTTTCTCGAATTCAACTTAGCAAATGATGGGCCCTAGTTTTCTATGCTTGGCAACCATCACTGACTTTTGTAGTATTTGCCCTGTTTGTGAAGTCAGTAGAAAGGCATTGTCCATCAGACCACCATAAGCCTAAAACAAATCAATTATAATTAAGACCTAAATCACTTAGCATCATCTAACCAAGACCAAGGGTGCTTAACCCTCAAAATGCCTAATTTTATGTCAATCTCCTTAAATGGGACGGCAAAGTTAATGTATATACCACAAATCAATGTCAAAGCAAAAGGACTTCAGCCTTAATTGATAATAATTTAATAATTAATTATGTAAACGTAAAAATTTGATAGTTAATTATGTAAAACTGAGCTTATACCGGGTCAATTGAAGATAACGATACAAAGACCTCTAACTCAAGGCCCAAGTTTGACATAATAAATCCCCATCTATCCTCAGGTATAAACACACACAAATACTCCGACAGTTGATGGCTATGTTGAGTCTAGTTAGCCTCCTCATTTTATCCATCCAAGCTTATAAGACAGTTAACCTCTTTTATGCTTTCTCAAAATTGACACAGCCCTGAGAATCAGCGGATGGAGTTAAATCCACATTTTAATCAATTTTTTTCTCTTATTAAGAGTATTCAAAGGAATTCAAAATTTTATTTACTTGAAAGCAGTCAATAATATACAGGCCCCCCTGGGATAGGGGTGGCATACAACTCTAACAAAACCACACTGGGAACTGATAAATAACAGAATGCACCGAGTCTGCCATTTTGGCTGATAACAAATCAATTATAGGCTTGTAGCCAGAATGGGACTCATAGAAGTCACTTGGGCATGGTGACATGAGCTCTTGCTCTAGCAATTGCATGATTTGGTTCATTGTTGGATGATCATCGAGGTTTGCATTGGTGCATCTTGCAGCGATTTCCAGAATAGCTTTAACAGTTTCAGCTTCTGCATCTGTGCACCTTTTATCCACTACATCTTTCAACCGATTTTCTCTCAGCAAGGTGTTCATCTGAAATTAAATGAAGCCTACTTAGCAACTCAACTTCCCAGCAACAGTGGTACAAAAAGGAAATTCTGAAAACTAACCCAACTAACAACATTTAATCCCCTTTTTCACAAATAATGGATCAGTTGGCCTTTTCCCGGTAACTAGCTCCATTAGGAGAACTCCAAAGCTATACATGTCAGATTTCTCTGTGGCTCTTCCACTTTGCAAATACTCTGAGATACCAAGGCCAAAGTAAATATTGGAAGTACTTTAACAAGAAATAACAACACCGTAAATCACTCATCCTATCACTTTTTGAAGTATTGTTTCAAATAATACAAGAACATACCCGGTGCCAAATAGCTGAAAGTGCCAACAACTACAGTTGTCACATGAGCATCCTCATCTACCAAGAGTTTGACAAGTCCACTGCGCTCCAGGTTTTCATCCAGAAGGATATTGCTGGACTTGATGTCACGGTGCACCACTCTTGGACAACAGTCATGGTGCAAATATGCCAGATCTTGTGCTGAACCAAGTGCAATTTTCCAGCGAGCATTCCAGTTCAAGGTGCTATCTGGTCCAGTTCTGCTAGAAGAGACGAAACAGACTAGATTAAAAAGTATCGTAGTGTTAGATCTCTAGCCCTTGGCCATTTTCTTATGGGTAGAGTTGGCTAGGATTTGCTTCATTTGACCAAAGAGCAATTCAAATGACCCAACTCTTGAGGTGGCATAATCATAATGCACCATCTCAACAACTATGAACTCCACAACAAAACCATTCTTTTGTTTTGTAGAATCCATGGTTGTGAAGATGGCACATTCTGATTACCCACCTCAGCAACTCATTACCATCCAACTCCATGAATGGAAAATAGCCAAACCCAAGTACGACAATCCAAATAATACATAAGCATGCAAGGAAGAGCTCAATGCAGGTCATCAAATCCATTTTCATTACACCAAAATTATAGTGAATAGAATTATAACGAAGATTTGCAAGTTTGGTTCCCTCATTATGAGGGTCCACTTGGCATTTAAAGCCAAAGGTCTTATCTCGTGCATATGTGTGTCTGGCATTCTATGTTTAGGACTACATGGATGGTGCAGAGAGAGAACTAGTAAAGTTTGTGGAAAAATGTCCAAGGCTAGAGAGAAGAATTGAACTGGAAATTTTGTGCCTCTCCATAACCATTGAAGGACAAGAACCAAGGATTCATTGAGAGTTGGTGCTAGAGAGGAACAAGGTTTATTTTCTTCTGCTCTTCTCACACCCTAGAGTTCTCAACAAGCTCCACGATTCTCTCTATATAGAGAGTTGAAGCATGATGGGCAGCTAGCCTAGGACCCAAAATAATAATTGAGGTCAAATAGCTAGTGTACTAAAGTTTTAGCATCACCTAGCAGCGATCAATGGTGGCACCTAATGAGGAATCCAGTAAGCAGCAAGGTTACAGAGATGTAATTGTGGTTCTGACATCTCTCCTCTGAACTTTCTGACAGCACATGTGAGGCATACATATTGTAACAAAATAGATTCCAAGACCCACTAGGAAACCAAAAGAATCACTAGACCGTGTGTCAGCAACATGCCAGTATCATCACCGTTCATCCCAGAGTTCTGTCAATATTGATGCCAGATATCAGTGTTTTGAATGACTTCGTGTGCACAGATATGTTAAAAGACTTCTTCATGGATTCTTTATACAACACCTCTCGAGCTCTCTTTAGAGTTCACATTGGATTTCGGATTTTTTCTTCTCGAGCACAATCCTAAATTGTTCAATCATGTTTATTCAAATAGCAGTAGGAAATACTAGTCACAAATGGATACCCACATGAACTAGTCAATGTGGTCACCTGCTCTTAAAAAGCACAACCAGGCCGCCCATTGCCAAGTAATCATAAATAAAAAGTTTGAAAGAAGGAAGCCTGCAATTACCCTGTATGTTGACAAGATTTATGTGCTTGATGCTTCCCAAGACCTCTAATTCCCTCTCAAATACTTGATCAGATCCGTCACAATAGCGATCAATTCTTTTAACGGCAAATCTACCACAATCATTCATGACCATGCGGTACACTGTACCAAAACCTCCTGAACCCACGACATCCTCTTCTTCTTTTTTTTTTTTTGTTACATGAGCTTTGAATACCAGATCACAGATTGGGAGGGCTTGTGATCACTGGACTGGACTGTCCCCTTAGGGACATGAAATCCATTTCATTCGGAGATTGTATATGGAGGATCTCCATGGAAAGTAATAAGTTTGGTGCCTGCAGAATTGCAACTATCAAAAACCATAGATAGAAAGACAACCAAAAAATGCCATAGATGGAGCAACAAGCATCAGCTTACTTGCTTCTGGTTCAACTTGCTTTTTGACTTCTGTGTACCTTTTTACAGCTCGTTCCTTCTTTGATAGCATCCAAACCCAAATGAAACCAAAGAGTATACCAAATGCAACAACCAAAATGGACATGACACCAATAAGCAATAACTAATACTATCGATCTCAATTTACTTGTCTACTCCACCATAACAAGCCTTCTTGCACTCAAACTTTCTCCTCAATTGACCTCAATTTCCCCCATTTTGTGACGGTCAAATTATTATAATTTCTAAAACTTCTTCTCAGCGGTGCTCCAACTTTAATTTTGGAAAACATCCAAGAGTCGTCAACCAAAGAAATGAGGAAACACGTAATTTCAATGATATCATTTAGGCATCCAGATTGTAGAGTTAAGTATGTTTGGAGGAGTGTTGGAAATGGGAAAAATCTTATTTGATTTGAAAACCATCATTTATGTCTTGAAAACAACGAGAAAAATCAAAAAACCTGCTTGTAGACTCAGAATTTAGCCAATCTATACCCAGAAATGAATTCAGAGCACATGAAAACCTTAGGAACCGGTCTGGTCTACCAAAAAATCGGTTGAAAATTAGAACCGGTCAGTCAAAGTTGCAATAAACAGTCTGGCTGAACCGGCTGACTGGATTACCACGTAGATGATGACTGGACTCCACATTGTATGCTGACGTGGTTTTCAAATTATGACTGGACTGCCAGGTGGATGATTTACGGACATAAAATGCTGACTGGACTCCACGTTGTATGTTGACTTGGGTTTAAGCTGATGTGGACTGCCAGGTAGATGGTGGCCCCACGCAGTATGCTGACTGGACGGAAAAGCTGATTGGACTCCCCGTATTTGCTGACATGGTTCAAGTTGCTTACTTGTCTACCAGGTAGATGATGACTGGACGGGAAAAGCTTACTGGACTCCACCTAGTCCGATGAGTTGGCTGTATTCTGATGACTGGACTGCCAGGTGGTGGTGGATGCCCACATATTCTGCTGAGTGGACGGAATCTGCTAGATGGACTCCACATAAAAAATAACTTTGATTCAACAGCTGACTGGATAGCCAGGTGGATGGCGGACGCCACACGGTCTGCTGATTGGACGGAAAATAGCTGGTTGGAATCCACGTGCTTGCTGACATGGTTCAAGCTTCTAGCTCATCTGCCAGTTGGATGATGACTGGAATCCACGTCGACTGATGACTTGGCTGTATTTTGATGACTGGACTGCTAGGTGGATGGTGATGCCCACATGTTCTGCTGAGTGGACGGAATCTGCTGGATGGACTCCACATAGAAAATGACTTTGATTCAGCGGTAGACGCCAGGTGGATGGTGGACGCCACATGGTCTGCTGATTGGACGGAAAATAGCTGGTTGGACTCCACGTGCTTGCTGACGTGGTTTAAGCTGCTAGCTCATCTGCCAGTTGGATGATGACTGGAATCCACGTCGACTGATGGCTTGGCTGTTGTCTGATGACTGGACTGCCAGGTGGATGGTGGACGCCATATTGTCTGCTGACAGGACGGAATCTGCTGAATAGATTCCACTTGGGAATGACTTGGATCCGCAGCTGACTAGATAGCCAGGTTGATGGTGGTCACCACGTGGTCTGTTGACCAGACAGAACCAGAAGGTTGGACTCCACGTGTTTGCTGACTTGGTTCAAAGTGATGACGTTATCCAGGGGGATATGATAGTACAAAAAAGCTGACAGAACTCCACGTTGTTAGACGTGGTTGTAGCTGATGACTGGACTGGTAGGTGGATGGTGGACGCCCATGTGTCCTGCTGACTAGATGAAGCGAGCTGACTGGATGCCACGTGGAAGGCTGACTTGGATTAAGCAGATGACTGGACCGTCAGGTGGATGGTTGATGCCACCTGTTCTGCTGACTGGACAAAAAGAGATGATTGGACTCCACGTGTTTGCTGACGGTGTTCTAGGTGCTGACTTGTCTGCTTGGTGGATGATGACTGAATAGAAAAAGATGATTGGATTCCACGGTGTATGCTTCCTTGGCATTAAGCTGATGACTGGACCGCCAGGTGGAGTGGACGCCACCTGTTCTGCTGACTGGACGGAACTAGATGACTGGACGCCACATGTTATGCTTTCCTGATGACACCAGGCCGACTGTCCCCACGTTACTACTAACTGAGTGGGAGAAAACTACTAACATGACATGACGTGGCAGCCGACTGGATGCCAAAGGCAGCCAGCTGGAGGAAATGTGGCATTTGACTGGACGACTACTGGCTCTTCTCCTTTTTAAAATCCCTAAATTTTCCCAAATCTCTCGCCAAATTCAAAACCCTAATGTCACTTTTCCAAAATCTACACCATGGCTTCTGATGCAGAGGAGGGGATAAAACTTGGGAAGAAGTTTTGGGACCAACGTTACGTGTCGGAGCTTCACTCTCAATGAAGATCACCTCGATCACTCCATAGCCGTCGAGTACGATGGACCTTCATAGCAGTCTTCAGAGAACGATGAAGAAGAACAAGACGAGAATGATTCTCTTGGTCTCCGATGTCAAGCGTGGCTGATCCTGTAGCATCTCCCGTGGCTTCTCGGAGTAGAGATTGGGTTCTCAAGGTGAAAGTTTTCCTGATACATTTATAAGTTGGAAACTCAAATGTATGAACACAAGGGCGACTTCTCAGTTGTTGTCCCAAATGAATCATATGTATCTCTCTCTCTCTCTCTCTCTCTCTCGGTACAGGAACTCTCTGTCTCTCTCTAAGTGAGTCGATGTGTGCTTGTGCTGTTTTGTGTGGAGGCTGGGGTTCTGTTTTTATTATAGATAGAGGATGAGAAGTACAACTCACACTAGTAAGGTTTTATTTTTATTTTTTTCCTCAAAGGAGATAATTTATATGCTAATTGAGGCATATAACTCGTTATCATAAACATTCTCAACTTAGGATTAGTAGAATTAGATATTAATTTTTTTAAATTATATTAAAAAAGCTTTTGTCATTTTAACTAATTAACACTAATATAATAATTATTTAAATATCATATACATATATTAGGAGTACATATATGTCCAATATAAATTCATTATATGTCTACTTCATATTACTAGCTGTTCAAAATCAATTTGATTATATTCATATTATGAATAATTAATTTAAAAGCTGATTAACTAATAATTCATTATATTAATTTGATTATTTAACAACTATTTTTTCTAATTATATAAATTTGTTGCTAAATTTATACATTAAAAAGTTGCACTTAACCTTAGTTAAATTAATCTCAATTTTATCAAAACATGGCCCAAACTCTAATCCCAATCATTAATGGCCTTCTTTATGAGCAAGTGTTTTTTCTTTACCTTTTTTCCTTTTTTTTTTTTGGGGGGGGGGGTTAGTTAGGGGGATATGGCCTTAAAACATTGTTTTAGCAAGCTGCCCCAATGTAATCCGGTGGAAATCACATTGCAAGAGAATGTCCCTCTCCCCTCACTCCTTTGGGTGGGGGAAAGGGATTGTTATTATCAGTTGGGGGGGGGGGGGGATAAACTACAGAATGCGAATTAACTACAGAATTAACTTAAAAGAGAGAGAGAGAGAGAGAGAAGGGGGCAAGTTCATGATATGACAATCCCTAGCTATTGATGTTTGAATCATTTTATTACTGCAAAACTAACAATTTGGAGAGACCAAGTAGCTAAGATATATGGTTACCTCCATTTTGCGAGCTCAATCAAGTTCTTCACCCTCAATGAGACACTGCAAGGCTACCATGGAAAACCGAGATCTAAAAGCAAATGCACCTAAAGAACAAGAAAGAACCCCTTTACTATTTTCTCATTCCTTGGTGCCCAGATTTCTTCTCTGACATGATCGTAAGCAGATAGCATCACAGGTCTTCTGTTTGCTTTATCAACAAGTGTCTCCAGTGCTGCACAAAACAAGTTCAAATTTTACTCATTCTCCAATAATGCTGAATAAAAGTTGAGAGAGAGAGAGAGAGCATTTTCCTAAGGGATTGACTTAGTTATTACCTTCTTCAAAAGAAAGTTGTGCATCTCGAAGCTTCGGAGAAACCAGGGCCCCAAAAACCAACAGAGTTTTTGACCTCTCCTTTTGAACCTGAGAAGGAACGAATTTCAAATTGATACAAGTCAGATGCTTGATACGGTCTCACATGGTTAATGCTCAACAAAGTGGACTTTGATATCCGAGAAATAACCAAAGTAGCTTCCATGGACACACACAAATCTTTAGTCATATAACTTTTCATACAAAAAATGCATACAAAAGCAGAAGCACAAATGAGATGAGTGTGAGGACGAAGAAACAGGTTTTGGGGTTACTCATTCTTCACTCGTTTGTGGAGAGCCATTACTTTTGGGGCTTTTCACCTGTAATTCTTTTCGCAATCAAATAGGCAGCATGAGAAATTTTGTTTTAGGAGATGCTGCATATCCTTAAAATAACCAAATAAATGAAAAAGAAAACACTACCCATTCATGGGCACAACACCTAAACTAAATCTGGAAGGATAATTCAAAAGCCTTTGTCATCATCTGCAGACAGATGGAACAAACAAAACTCTGAAACAGCATGTCCTTTGGGATGAAGATTCCAATGGGAATCTAATATCCCAGTTAAAAAAGTGGATGGAAAGCAACTCGATGTCTTGTTCACAGGCTCAAGTTTACATAATGATCATAGAATATTAGACAAGTGCAAATGGAGAAAACAGAGCTACCTACTAACCAGATGTGACCCTCTCTCGTACCTGCACATCATCAGAATTCTTCTGCAATTCATCCTCATCAAGTTTCACTTCAAATCTTCGTCATCACAGGATTCCCACTTGCGAAGGGTAAGATGTGGCTGCTTTGTGTTGGAGCTAGCTATCGAGATCAAACAAAATGAAATTAGTTTCCTGAATCCTTTTTGCAGTTAGGATATTTTTAAAACATTTTTGAAATTTTCTTTCTTCTAATTTTATGTGGGAAGAACAAGATATGAGCAAAAGAAGCATCCTCACATCACAACCAAAACATCTAGCAAGAGATCATCAAAATTGGGAGGACACTGCTCAGAAAATCAATAGCCTTGGAAACAATAAGGATTATGAAATTTGTCCCCCCCCCCCAAAAAAAAAAAAATCTTACGAGCTGATCCACCCCCAACTGACCCGCGGGTTTTTAAAGGTATTGGACGACTTGTGAAATGTGAGTAAAAGTGTTTAACTCAATCTTACCTGCATTTGATAGGGTAAGAGTTTGCTGGGAACCCTTCTAAGGTTTTGTTGAACTAATTTTGCATCTCCATCTCCAACTCCATCTCCGATCTATACATATAAATAAATTTAAATGTGATATACATGGAGTACGATTTTTTAATTTTATTTTAAAAAACTGTCATTTGAGAATGCTAAAACTACCTTAAATTAAACAACCTAAGGTCAAACAACTCTAGGGTTTTTTCTTTTCTTTTGGGAGTTTTAGAAAGAAAAAAAGATTATTTAAGAGAAAAAAGAAAAGAAAAATTATAATTTTATCTCTATCTTATTTGAGAGTTTTATGGAAGAAAAGAAAAGAAATATAACTAATTGGAAATTAAAAGTTTTGCTCTCATCTTTTAAGGAACACTTTTAGAATATAAAAAATATTTAACTCTAATATTTTCTTTCTTTTCTATTTCTTTTCATTTTTGAGAGAGCAAAAATTTAAAATTTAGAGGGATCTCGAATCCCTTCAAATCTGTCATTTTCTCTCATATTTAAACTTTAAAAAAAAAAAAAAAAATCTTAAGTTTTTCTCCTGATCTATTTTTTTCTCTTCAAATCTTCCTATCCAAACGAGCCGTAAAGAATACCCTATACAAAGTTCTTTAGCGTACATATATATTCCAACACCCTTCCCCTTCCCAAGAAAAAATGACAATCTCGTAGCATGAAATATATTGTATTTAATTACGCTACGCTATTTCAAGCCACATGTAAATATCTTACTTGTTAGGATTTCTTTCTGTTTCAATAGTCTGGAAAAAGGAAAAGGGGAGTGTGGCATTTATCAAATAAGATAAGTAAATATTGCCATATTTAAGTCGGATACAAGCATATAAAATTTGAAGGAAAATATGATTGCTGTGCCTAGAATTTATAAGAGGACTAAAACCAAGTTCTTGTCCATCATCAAAATCGATAGTTGAAAAAATTATTCTTAGAACCCATTTTTTCTTGTAGGCAATATCTTTCGTATGACCCCGCATATATTAGAACCAACAAAAAATCGAACCGGCTAAGAATAATTGTTGAATTTTCATCGAGTTCTCGCATGGAGGCGATCACGCACCTCTCTCCTCATTCTAAGAACACAATTGCACAACTATGCCTTGTTCAAATATTTTACCCATTTGTTGATAAGGTAGTTTCATATGTTATGTTGGTAGGGAATGTCACCCTAACCAGTATTTTATAACATACAAGTGATTAGAGGCTCATTATGCTATACATATGTGCTCATTTCTTACCCATTTCTTGTTCTCCCAATGCCATTCTTAATGTGGAGATAAACAAAAGCAAAGGCGGCACTATTTCATGTTGCATTCGTGTGAAAAGTATGATAATCCAACTTTTGATCAAACCCAACAATAGTCAAAGAATAATTTTGATTAATTTAGAGACACCTCACAAGGAATAATAGACCAACTTAGGTTCATTTGATCAAAACTGGTTAGAGAAAAGATTATATATATTCATAAAGTGATGATTTACTTTTCTAAAGTTTGACTTAATTCTCTTTTTATTGTTCTGTAATTCTCTCTTCATATTGACACTTTAACCTACGCTTTAACCTACGAGTCATATATATAATCTTTTGATTGGATTCCAATGCACGTTAATTACTCAAAACACTGCACTAGTTACTAGGGTAATTTAAGTGCTGTTTATAATTTTATAGCGGCATTTATCTGAATGGAGAGGGCCCCCCTTTAGTACCACCAGCACTGCACACCTGAGAATATTTGGCATGTGAATTTTTTAATTTTTAATTATTTACATTCAAAAATCATATTAAATTAATTAAATCTAATTAAATTATATTAAATTTTTAAAAAATAAAATTTTATGATATCTATTTTTTCCCATATAATTTTAATATTTTATTTAAGGCCTATCGATACACGATAGACCAACTTAGCTATTGGTGGGATGTGAAATTTGCTATTGATTGATTGCTTTTCGCACGTCTCTCTATGACACCATTCTCTTACTGTTCCATCAGCCTCTTCTCCGCTCTAAGCACAAAACACAAATATCCATTATACTGTTTTCTTCACAATTTCCTATATCTTCGTTTCATATTTTACATGCGGGAAGTTTTTCTTTTGTTTTTATTTATTATTAACACTTTCTAATTCATATATTTAGTTGGACTCAATAATGTTACACTAGAATTTGCATACCTTAGCCATTCAATGATCAAACATTCTCATGTGTCTTCATTTATTCAACGTTAAATCAAAGATGCGTCTGGGAACAAAAGATTATTGTAAACTAGAGGATGCATGGCACAATGCCTTATAAAAGGAAAAGGCTGTTCAATGATCAGCGTTTTGACCGGCCTCCACCTTGACCAGTATGACCGATGATTGGGGAAGGACCTGCGGGTGGCACAGGAGCTCGAAAATGAGAAACAAGCACCTCCGATGTCGGACGATATTTCAACTGCCTAGCCATGATCAAGTTAGTACTTGCGCTCATTAACATGATTATTATGATCATGGCTTGCCTCATCTTCCATGAAGGGCTCATATTTTGAGGGGAGAAAGAGAGGGAGAGAGGGAGAGAGAAAGAGAGAGAGATGAGGTGAGGTGCGTAAGGGAAGAGGGAGGGGGCTAAGTATTTATAGAAACGTGGGAGAACCTTGGGTACTCTAACTTTAGCTGTAGACATTCGAGCCACATGGTCACCCTGCAGCACTTCTTTGGTGGCGAAAACCCACTGCCGCGTAAAGGGCTAGAATTAGTATAAGAATTATTCTCTTCACCCCTTTAGTTTTGGTATACTTTCCTTCTTTATAAAGATTATTCCTCCCCCCCCCCCCAAAAAAAATCTCTTAAAAAAAATGTAAAAAGTTATCCCTTCTTTTGGACTTTCAAAGTCCTTCAAATTAAAATTCGACAACCATACGTCCTGCCACTAACTGGGGTGCAAGGTTGGTTTAAGAAGAATAAGAATATATATATATATAAAAAAGTAAAAACCTATTCAGCGATGAAAGAGAGAGAAAGGCCATTATTTTTTTTTTTTTTTTGTAAATCAGTTTTAATGTTTTTAATTATTTCATTTCTAATCTATATTTTTTTTAATTCTATAAGGGTAAAATTTAATAAAATATAGACAGAAATACTAAATTGTAGATTTTATAATTAAAAGGCCTTTATGCAAAAAAAAGGAGCAAAATTACACTTTTCCTTTTCTAAAAAGTGGAAAGGATCGTAGTCTCTTATCTTCCCTCCTAAAAATGGTGAAATTACACTCAAGATTATTGAAAGGAAACAGAACGAATCAATGAAAGGTTCTCATCAGCAGCGTTGCCAGTTGTCATCATTGGCGCCATTTATGTGTGAGCTGCATGGTTTGTTGTATTTATTTGCAAGGATTCTATAGTCTGTAATGGTTTTGAATGATTTCTCTCCCTTTGAACTATCTTTGCCTCCATCCCCGTCTCCAAAAAGTTTTTATTTTTAAGTTGTGCGCGCGTCTCATTTTACAGAAAATGCTGCTGCTTCTGAAGTTGCAGCACACTATCTCATGCTTTCTCATAGACATACCATATCAAAGATTTTCGCTTCCATTCAGTATGATTATGTGACTCAATTTAATAATCCATGAGAGTAGTGAAGATGAAGACCTTAATAAAATCAGAATAATGTTTCCCACCTCTAGGTTCTGTTAGAAAATTTTGAGTGGAGATCTATTTTGCCATATTTTAAATATAATATTTTTAATTAAACTAAAAAGATTTGTAAAATATATATATATAAAATTTTACAAATAGAATTATTATTATAGTTGTTGTTATTGTTGTTATATTGATAAATTTATACATTCAAAAAATAAATTTATATATTAAAAAGTCGCGCTTAATCTTAGTTAAACTAATCTCAATTTTATAAAAACATGGCCCAAACTCTCATCCCAATCATTAATGGCCTTTTTTTATACATGAGTATTTTTCCTTTGCTTTGGAGGGGGGTCACGGGGGATATGACCTTTGGGGAACAATTCCCAAAATGGGGTCTTTTCCCGTTTAAATCTCTTAAATGGTGTCATTTTTTTTTATTCCAAAACTAGGGATATTACGATTCATAATCGTGATTTTTTCCTTTTTATATTTATTTATTTTTTAAATAAGAAAGCGCGAGTGACAATTGCGCTTTTCAGAAAGCGCAAGAGCCACTCGTGCTTTCCAGTCTCGCTTTCACCATTTTTTTTAAATATAATATTATTGAATTATTAAAAGATTAATAAAAAATTAAAATATTAAAAAACTAAATATTATTAAAAAATTAATAAAAACTATTATTAAAAAACAATTATTAAATTAAATATTAAATAATTATATCCATCAATATTAACTAATAAATTAATAATTAAAAAATTATTAAAAATTAATTAAAATTATCATAAAAATCGTTATAAATTAATTAAAAAGAAAATATACAATTAATGAAAAATTATTAATAATTTTTTAATTAAAAAAATAATCAATAAACTTTTATTAATCTAAAAATTTTAGAAAAATTATTATTACACTTAAATTTTTTGGATTTGTTGCTAAAATATCAGTATTAAACCTGAAACTCCCAACATATGGCCAATGACCAAAAGAAATGAAAGAATCAGTTACATTTTTCATATGATCTCCTTTTATAGATATGGATAAACTAAAAAAATCGAAAAAAATTATTTTTGTATCACTTCTTAATAATTTTTTCAAAATTTTTAGATGAATAAAAGTTTATTAATTATTTTTTTAATTAAAAAATTAATAATGATTTTTTATTAATTAAAAAATTAAATATTAAACAATTATATCCATCAATATTAATTAATAAATTAATTAATTTTTAATAATTTTCAATAATTAATTTATTAATTAATATTTATGGATATAATTGTTTAATATTTAATTTTTTATTAATAATATTAGTTAATGTTTAATTTAATAATTATTTTTTAATAATAATTTTTATTAATTTTTAATAATATTTAGTTTTTTATTATTTTAATTTTTTATTATTTTTTTAATAATTTAATAATATTATATTAAATTTAAAAAATAAAACAAAAAAAAAAACAAAAAAAAAAACTGATGAACTCTCGCTTTCACCAGAAAGCGAGAGTGGCACTCATGCTTTCCGGAAAATACAATTGTCACTCGTGCTTTCATTGGAAAAAAAAAAAAAAAAAAGAAATCGCGATTATGAATCGCGATATCCCTAATTTTGGAATAAAAAAAAAAAATGAGACCATTTCATAGATTTAAATGGGAAAAGACCCCATTTTGGGAATTGTTCCTGGCCTTTGGCAAGCTGCCCCAATGCAATCCGCTGGAAATCACAGTGCGGGAAAATGCTTCTCTCCCCCCTCACTCCTTTGGGTGGGGGGAAAGGATTCTTATTATCAATGGGGGGAAGGGATTCTTACTGTCAAAGAGCAAGATAAAAACAGAGGCAACGGAGCCACTCAGAATAAACTTAAGGGGGGGGGGGGGGAAGAGAGAGAGAGATTGGCAAGTTCTTGATATGGCAATCCCCAGCTATTTAAGTTTTGAGTCATTTTATTACCACAAAACTAACGGAAAAATTTGGAGAGACCAAGTAGCTAAGATATATGGTTCTCTCAGTTTGCAAGGTCAATCGAGTTCTTCACGCTCAATGAGAGTAACACTGCAAGGTTACCATGGAAGACTGAGATCTAAAAGCAAAGGCACCTAAAGAACAAGAAAGAACCCTTTACTATTTTCTCATTGCTTGGTGCCCAGGATTTCTTCTCTGACATGATCGTAAGCAGATAGCATCACTGATCTTCTGTTTGCTATATCAACAAGTGTCTCCAGTGCTGCGCAAAACAAGTTCAGAAATTTTACTCATTCTCCAAGAATGCTGAATAAAAGGAGAGAGAGAGAGAGAGAGAGAGAGAGAGCATTTTCCTAAGGGATTGACTTAGTTATTACCTGTTTCAAAAGAAAGTTGTGCATCTCGAAGCTTGGGAGAAACCAGGGCTCCAAAAACCAACAGACTTTTTGACCTCTCCTTTTGAACCTGAGAAGGAATGAATTCCAAATTGATACAAGTCAGAAGCTTGATACAGTCTCACATGGTTAATTCTAAACAAAGTGGACTTTGATGACTGAGAAACACTAAAGTAGCTTCCGTGAACACACACAAATCTTTAGTCATATAACTTTTCATACAAAAAATGCATACAAAAGCAGAAGCACAAATGAGATGAGTGTCAGGACGAAGAAACAGGTTTTGGGGTTACTCATTCTTCACTCGTTTGTGGAGAGCCATTACTTTTGGGGCTTTTCACCTGTAATTCTTTTCGCAATCAAATAGGCAGCATGAGAAATTTTGTTTTAGGAGATGCTGCATATCCTTAAAATAACCAAATAAATGAAAAAGAAAACACTACCCATTCATGGGCACAACACCTAAACTAAATCTGGAAGGATAATTCAAAAGCCTTTGTCATCATCTGCAGACAGATGGAACAAACAAAACTCTGAAACAGCATGTCATTTGGGATGAAGATTCCAATGGGAATCTAATATCCCAGTTAAAAAAGTGGGTGGAAAGCAACTCGATGTCTTGTTCACAGGCTCAAGTTTACATAATGATCATAGAATATTAGACAAGTACAAATGGAGAAAACAGAGCTACCAATTAACCAGATGTGATCTTCTCTCGTACCTGCACATCATCAGAATTCTTCTGCACTTCATCCTCATCAAGTTTCACTTCCTTGGATTGAAAATCTTCATCATCACAGGATTCCCACTTGCGAAGAGTAAAATGTGGCTGGTTCGTGTTGGAGTTAGCTATCGAGATCAAACAAAATGAAATTAGTTTCTTGAATCCTTTTCGCAGTTAGGATACTCTTAAAAAAAACATTTTTGAAAGTTTTCCTTCTTTTAGTTTTATGTGGGAAGAACAAGATATGAGCAAAAGGATCATCCTCACATCACAACCTACGCATCTAGCAAGAGATCATCAAAATTGGGAGGACACTGCTGAGAAAATTAACTGGCGGGATCACTATGGAAACAATAAAGATAATGAAATTTGTCAAAAAACAATTCATACATCACAAAGGTGAACTTCATCTAATGTAATATTGAAAGTAACTTCCTAGCCCATCCGTGAAAAATTCCATTTACAAAGGAAACATGGGAACTGCTCTTAAATTGTTAATGGGCAAAACAACCTCCTACAACGTACAAATTTGCTTAAAAAGGCCACGCTGCATTATAATAATGCAACTTGGGGAGTCCTATGTGTCCTAGAACAAGCAATGCCATTGGTAAATGATAAGGTAAGACTAAAACAACTCAGGATTCTACCGTCATAAAATAAGCAAATATTTTTTCCGGAAATATGCTGTCTTACATGCATACATTCATGAAGGGGCGAAACCAGAAATTTACATTAGGGTGATTTGGGGTTATATATCCAGGGATGGGACAATTAATTTTTGAAATTATATATATAATGGTGGGTTAATTTTTATATTACAAGGGGGAAAAAAAGGGAAAAACCTTACAATCATCGGGTGACGATAGCTGCAATGTGGTAGAAGCTGAATGGAATTTGTGATCAAGTGTTGCACTGTTAATGCGCCAAGAACCCATTGAATGCCTTGCACTCGCCAATTCCAACCATCCCTGCAAGACTCCCCCAATCAAATAAATCAATCAAAAAAATTGTGTATTATCTTAAAACTATATTAAAATTCAATTGGGTGAAAACAGAATAAAAATTCCCACGAAAACTTCCATGCCCAACTCTCCACCGACTGTGAAAAAATCAATTAAACGTGTGGATTTACCTGGCGAAGTGCAGATGACAAGGAATCCATTAGGGTTAGATAGTCATTCAACGAATCCAGAAACTGCACCACTTTCTCGTCTTTATCATTTTCCGAAGTCTGGGGTTTCTTCTCTTCCTCGCGTTGTTGTTGTTCCATCGTCATTTCAGTTCGACGATTCGCGATCGGAGTTGCACTTGTGGGAGATTTCGGAAATTGCAGGAGAGAGAAGAGCAATATGTCCTTCCATTTGAGTTGGGCTCAAGCCAAAGGCCCATTTTCGGGTTTTTTTTTTTTATTTTTTTAACATCACTCGTATCTCACTCGTATCGAGATTCAGCTGACTAATCTGATCTGAATATTTTAAGATCTATATTAAGAGTCGACTCTCTCAAATCTTTTTTTCTATTATCAGGGCTAAAACTTGAGATTTTTTGTTAGTGGAGTAGAGTGTCCGAACCCTCAGAGTTTCAGGTCTATTTTCTTGTGACCGCTGACCTCATCAGCCCATTTATATGTTTGGGTTGGGTTTCTAGTCCAATGCAAGTATTGGGCCAAAACTTTAAACCGGCCCAAAATAGCTTCCTTGACTATTTTCTGCCATTTTTGTTGGATTTTGAGGTCAAAATAATTGAACTAACAATAAAAATAATTTTTTATTTATTTACAAGTATCGGTAAAATTTTATTATAAAAAATTTTAATACGATCTTAACTGTGTTTATCAATTGAACTGACTGATACTTTTTCTTTTTCCTGTTTTGTTGAAACATCACTCTAAATTAAATGAAAAACAGTTTAATTTCATTTTGAAATTAATTTATTTAGGGAAAACTTTGAGAACACCCTGTTTCTCTTTTGTTACAAAACAAAAGTTTATAAGTCAGCATAGTGGGCAAGTAGACTGCTAGGTTGCGTAAATACAGACACATGGAAAAAGAGTGAATATAATAAATATAAGAATTTTTATATAAATATTAATTATTTTATGAGAATAACAGAATAACTATATTTTATAATAAACGTTTAAAAGAATTAAATATATAATTATTAATCATAAAATAAATAATATAAAATTAAAAAATTGTAATTAAATAAGTAAGTAATTCATTTGATACGTAGAAAATATATAAATATAAAAATATAAATATTAATTAATTTAATATGTTGAAACGTTTCAGAAACGAAAAACGTTAGTGTTAGAAAAGTTTACATATATCAAAGGTAAACATGATGTAATTAGCATTTATCGGAATTTAAAATCTTTCCTCTAGTTAAGGTACGTTTTATTTAAGAATTAACATTTAATAGGTAAGGTGAAAAATTAATAGTAAATAGGGAAAATAAATTTAAATTGTTTTTGAATTGTTTGCATTTATATAAATTATCATATAAATACAACACCAAATGTCATTTTAAGGAAAAAATTTATAATTTAGTAGTAAAGTTTCTTTTTATAACTTTATATTAACCCTCTATAGCACCTATACAATTATTTTTTCTTGCCATATTCTTGGTAATTTTTCACGTAATCTCATAATTCTTGTAAAACTGTTAGTATTTTTAATAAATTTCAAGCACAAATCTTTAACTCTATTAAATCAATTAACACATGCTAAAATTACAAAATGATCCTACTAGTATAATTTTGGTTATTTCTCAAAGGCATTTTCAGTACCCCTAAAGGTCAGTGGTGCCAAATTTTGTAAAATATAACTTAAAATTGGTTTGACAATTATAATGTGCACTATGAACCTATTTTTTATTTATTTATTATGATTATAAATTGTGATATATCTGCCTTTATATAGTTATTAAATAAATCAAATCAGAAACAGTAAAATTAAAATCTACTTCACATAAAGAAATTAGTCAAAATTACCCAAAATGATTTTGTTTGTAAAACACAAATTGATCTCAACCCATACATAGAACAAACATGCTCTCTTCTTCCTGTTCTCTTGGAGCAACACATAAAATCAAATTCTTCATGGAACCATTGCTAAATTTGATCCGTTAGTTAAGTGATAAAATATTAAATTTTATTAATTAAAATTTTAAATTCGAGTTTTAAAAATAAAAAAATATTGAGAAAGTCAATCTTTTAAATTGAGATCAATAACTGTTTAAATTAAATTAATTGAATTTTCAAATATTAATTAATCAAGTAAAAAAAAAAAAAAAAGGAAACCTAGCATCCCCTCTAATGTTTAATACTTTTATAATCCTCCAAACCATTACCTTCCACTCTTTCCTCTTTTCTCTCCCCTCACATTTCATTTCCATATATATGTTATATATTATGTCGATTTATGGATAATCACTTTACATGAATTTATTCTAATTATACTAATTTTTTTTTTTAACTAAAATAAGAAACTTTGTATATTGAAACTTTGTTTTTCTGAATGAGTCTTATATTTCAATAGTTTTATATATATATATATATTAAGATTTTGGTAATATTATTGTTAATATTTCTTTGGGAAGTGAGAGTCTCCTCTAACCCTATTGTTAAGTTCTCCACACCCATACTTCCCCACCACCGCCATTTTATTATTGATGAAACAAGGGAAGTAAATAACAACATAAATAAAGAAGAGAATATAATGCAAAGTACAGCAAAATAAAACTAAAATAAAAAAAAAATTATTTTATTTCATTTTTGGTTCGTTTGGTTTTTTGCCTTTGCTTCTCTCTCTCTCTCCCCGTTCCCCCCCCCCTTCTGCTTCCGTTCTTCGGCTCGGCCTCTCAAATCTCTCTCTCTCTCTCTCTCTCCTGTTTTTTTAATTAAACAGAACCTTCATTCATTACCATTAACAGAAAACGTAGCCTCTGTTTTCTCGAATAGCAGGTATCATTTTCCGCAATTCGATCTGAACCTGTCCTCATCAGCATCATCTCTCTCTCTCTTCCCCTCTCGCTCTCTACTTTTTTTTTTTTTTTTTTTTTTTTTGCTTCAGATTGTTAAATTTATCAAGGTTGTAGATTCTGTTAGGGTTTATTGAGGAATTTCTTTTACGATCTTTTTGTTTCCCCTTATTTTCTTTTTCTAATTTACGTCTATTGATTGCATGTCACTTTCGACAGTTATGTTTAGTTTTCGTCGTTTCCCAATTCTAGGGTTTTATCTCTGATTTTTGCTTCTTTGTAAAGTCTATTAATTATTGATTTCTGGCATGTCTTGATTAGATTCTCTCAATTTAATATATGAGTTGTCTGAACGGTGAATCAGAAAACCTAATACGTTACGCTTTTAGGCGATAATGTCGGTAAGAAATTGTTATATGATGAATTTAAGGTTGTGGGTAGCAGAATCGGAATCAAGGTTTCTAGTGTTTGGGGAATTTGAGGTTTGTGCATTGCAGGGTTTGATTGACTTGTATTTTTTCTGGGGGTTTAATTATTGTGTTATTGTTGCTGTTATTGTTGATGTTGAAAGAGTGTGTGGGAGAAGTGGGAGATGGCTGGAACGGCAAGTGAGGACTCTGGAGTTGGGAGCTCGTCGGAAGGGTTGTCAAGTGGGCAACGATGTCAATCCATTGAAGCATTGGCAGAATGGCGGTCATCCGAGCAGGTTGAGAATGGGATTCCATCCACATCCCCATCTTACTGGGACACCGACGATGATGATGACTGCGGTGCGTCATGTGTTTTTGTTTCTGGGTTGTAATTTTGTACTCTTCTTTATGTAGATTTGTAATGGTAGCGCCATCTTACATTGATTCACAATTTTCGTATAATTCAACATAAATCCGTGATATTTCTCCTAAAACCCATAGGACAGAATCCCAATTTTAGCACTCATGTTCGTTTCGCCTTGCTTGTGGAATATCCCTTTTAATATTTTATGCCATTGATTATGTAGAAATTGCTTCTTTTTTTTTTTTTTGAAAGAAGTACTTCTTACTTGGCAGTGCGAAAGGATGAGCATGGACTTGGTAGGCATATAGAGTTAGATAAGTGCAACCATTACAGCTCCTTAATTTTTCATGATGCAGATGGCTTGTAAAAAATCTGTGGAAAGAAGGAAATATTTGATTACTGTTAGTTTAGACCGAATATGGAAGTACATATATGGAAATTGAGCTCCAAACACTAGGTTCATTGTTTAGACCACTTAAATATTTCATGGATTTGATGTCGTGCATAATCTTTCAATTACTACTGGCACTTATTCTATTTTTAAAATTACAGTTCATTGCCATAATTTGCTTGCCATTATTAGTAATGTAATATCTTGCCATAAGTCCATTATCTATCTGCTTGTGGCTATTCATCGGTCCTGGGAAGCTGCCTTTATCTGAAGTCAAGGTGTAATGTTCATATTTAGTCTGCAAAGATAGACGGTGCATCTACCATCTATTAACAAGGTCATCCTCATCTCCAGTCATTGGTTTAAGGTTGAAGCCACTAGCTATATAAGGTGCATGAACTGATGATTTCGGAGTATAGGATTAGTTTTATGCTAGAAGAATTTGAAATTTCTTGGGGTCAGAGTTTATGACTGAATTAGGCCTTTAAATGATTGTATTAGTTGTTATTTTTATAATGATAGCATATGAATTTGTTCTTTTTGTTGGGTATTTGTGTAGTCACTTCTTCACTCTGTTGGAGAGATTAATGATAGTTTATCCATAGAATTAGACTTGGGAAAGTGAAGTGGAACAGTATCATTTTCTGGTCTTAGATGATCATATTAAGCGAAACTTCTAGAAGACAAAGGAAGGAGCACTTGTACTCTGTGGGAGATTGTGCTGCGTTAGTGAAAGAGATAATTTTCTTAATGCCTCCTTGATTTTCTAAAAGGGCACTTGAAATGGACCAAAATAATTTTTCTAAAGTGACACTAGAAGTGGAACGGAGGGAGTATTAGATAAGTGATAGATTAGTACAAAATATAGGGCAGGTGTGGGTACAAAATTTTGTTCGTGGGGGCACATATGGGACAAATTTTTTCCCTGTTTGGGGGGCAGGGCCAAGAGGGGGCCAAAACCTAGACCTGGCCCAACTTGTTTGCATCCCTAGTCTGGAAGTGCACGGGTGAGGTTTAAGGATGGAGTGATACAAAGACAACCTAGATAAAACTTGGTATGGATTTCATTCGTGAAAATATAATTGGAGTTTGGCCTATGAGCCTTAGAATGGGAGATTGATTGGTTTTAGATAATTGGGGTTGTAAATAGCCTCTCCACTCCCTTCTCCTTGGCCTTTCTTTCATAATAGGGGGAGGGAATCAACAATCAAATTAGTGAAAATCAGCATGTACAAGTGGAAGGGTCGATTGTGCATAAGTTGAAGCTATTGTTAACTTTTTAAGTAAAGATGCTGAGGGCAGTCGGACCTTTTGCAATATGTGAAATGAAATGTGAAATTGCAGAGTGAGAAAGTGGAGAGGGGATCAAGTCATATACGGTGTTGACTATCAATTAAAGGGAGACATGATGGTCCTTAATGTTGAAAAATTTTTACTTTGGTACATGTTGATGAAGTCATGAACAATTTCTATCGAGTATGACTGGCCTATAGCATAACTTTTATCTAGAGGATGT
The DNA here is from genome assembly GCA_037126225.1 of Dillenia turbinata. Lineage (NCBI taxonomy): Eukaryota > Viridiplantae > Streptophyta > Magnoliopsida > Dilleniales > Dilleniaceae > Dillenia > Dillenia turbinata. The sequence continues at coordinate 6,731,562 of JBAMMX010000012.1, forward strand.
CGGAGGATTTGAAACTTGCATTTCGCAGGTGCATACATGCACATCATAAGCATGCACATGAAACAAAGCCTAAAACTTGGAATGCATGAAAATTATATGGAAGGTGAAAAACAAAAACCCAACCATGATGTTGAACATGGGATGACTTAGCGGTTGTGCTGCTGCAGATCGAATATGAAATGGAGCACTTCCCTTTCTATAGGAGTTAATTAGTAAATGTTCTGCAATAATCAAGAACAACTCTTCTGTTCAGAATTCATGTTTACAATCCTTTCTATTGAAGCGCCATTTTTTTTTTTTTTAAATATCTATGTTGGGTAACTCTATGCAGTTATTTATAGATATGCCTGCTCCATTTTTTTTTAATATCTATTTTGGGTAACTCAATGCAGTTATTTATTGATATGCCTGTTTGTTATAAGGATAACTTCCTTATCTAATTTTACTATGTCATAGGGCCAAAACCTTCTGATTTATATGGAAAACATACGTGGAAGATTGAGAAATTTTCACAGATAACCAAGAGAGAGCTACGTAGTAGTGCTTTTGAGGTTGGAGGCTACAAATGGTATGCTTACTCTGGCATGTTTTGTCTTGTCATGAATTCTTTCACTGTCTTTGTTGCTGGTTACTCTTGAAACGCTTAACTGCTCTCATATTGGTATGCATATATAAACTTATAAAACATTTTATTTTGAAGAATATACTTTATGCACGTATTGATGGTCATCTCTCTCTCTCTCTCTCTCTGGAAGTCATCTTATGAGATGGAGGATTGGGAAGATCATGTGGGTTTTCATTTGGGATGGAGATTGATGGGTCCGTGTCCACTGAATTCACGTTTTACTTGTTCTTTATGTGTTAAAATCTGTTCATTCATCTTTTAAGGTCTTGCTTTTGGGGACTTGGGCATCAGTGGATAATTGCCGGTTCTTCTCTGGTGATGGAATTTTGACATCAAACTTTTTTGATGAGGTTTTACAAGGTTCACCATAGATGGTCATCCCTTTGGGAATCATTTACCACAGTCGTATTCTCCAAAGAAGAATACTGTGCCAGGGGAAAGTGCTGGCCTGGAGTGGTTTGAGTAGGAGGAAGCTTTTGTGAATCACTAGATGTGATATGTTCTGGGATGTGTTGGTTGACTGCTTTGATCTGTTTATCCTTTGTATTTGAGCTAGTTGCTGTTGGTGCAGGTACATTTTAATCTACCCCCAAGGATGTGATGTTTGCAATCACCTTTCTTTGTTTCTCTGTGTTGCCAATCATGACAAGCTTCTTCCAGGTGCTGTTCAGTGCCACGTATTTTGGCTGAATGCTTATGTTACTATATGCTTTGGAATTTCACCATTTCGTGTTAGTCTTACGTGTGAACAGGTTGGAGTCACTTTGCTCAGTTTACAATTGCTGTGGTTAATAAGGATCCAAAAAAATCCAAATATTCTGGTTGGTTGCTAGAGATACTGCTTGAGTTGTCCCCATGGATTTTCAGTTTTTATTTTTCAACACTGACATAACAATTTGAAAATTTTAGATACATTACATCGGTTTTGGAAGAAAGAGCATGACTGGGGATGGAAAAAATTCATGGAGCTGTCAAAAGTGTTTGATGGGTTTATTGATGCTGACACCCTTATTATAAAGGCTCAAGTTCAGGTTATCAGGTTTGTTAAATTACCTTTTTTTTTGTTTTTTTTTTTAATGTGTGTGTGTGTGTGTGTGTTTCTGATTTCTAGTTTCTCTTTGCCAGCAATGTACTAGTTGCTGAATGTACCCCTAAATCTTTTTTCTCCAAAGCACTCAAAATTTGTTTCTCTATTGATTTGTAGATTACAGAAGGATAATGATAGTTTCAGTACCAATTTACCACCTTTATTTTAACTAAGATAATGTTGCAGGAATCTCCACTATAATATAAATCTTTCATATTAAAGACGAGATCCTCATGGTAGGACCCATTGCCACGTTAGCATGGCAGCAAAACAGCAGATGTCAGTAGTACAAATAATATTGTCATTTATAATTCTATAGAAGGATCATCTCTGTGACCTTGGCATATCTCATCATGAGTATGGTAAGGTGAGTGAGCCTATTTGAGGAAGAAAGAGATCTTTTCCATTATGTGAAAAGGTGCTTCGTCGGCAAACATGGTTGAGAGACTTTGGGAAAAGCTTCATGGATGGCCTTCCCCCTTTTTTTTTTTGGTTGTTGTCATGTGTTGTACTTGTTGGGTAGTTGGACCATTTCAAAGTTGAAGAAGCGGCGAATATAACGGGCAATGCAGTTCATTCAGTAATAGTCACAAAGATAGATTTAAATGTTCATTTATGTTTTTCTTTATTGCAATCAAACTTTTCCAACCACTCCCCTGGGCTATGTCACACTGCATTTATCTAATGATATGCATCTCCAGGAGGTTTATTTCATACATAATTTTTGGATTTAGGGGTCTTCAGGGACATCACTTGGCTTTGCCATATCAAGGTGAATCTTTGTGACACCTTTTCCACTTGCTTGGAAAATTTCTTTTCTGGATGTAATTTAGTAATCACAAAGTCACATAGATGACGTTTTATTTCTAGGAAATTTCTTTATGTGCTATACTTACCCCGGGGTTGTTTCTAGAAGTTAGTCATACTGCTGGTTCATTATAAGATAGCTTGAATGCCACCGCCACTCGTATGCATTTTTTGTCTCTTTGGTCCTGTATAACAGTCTTAACAATTAATACAGTTCAGAATAAGAAAAGAAAATTGTTATTTTCTGCTTTCCTGGTCTGTCACACACAAGTTTGCCATTTAGATGTTCCTAGGAAGTCTATGGGCATACGATAGTTAAAATATCATGGACTGGAGGAGTGGTAGATTCCTGGTCGCACAAAGCACAGTTGAGTAGATAAAGCAGGTGATGCACAAGTGGTATATGCAGATTTTTAGCTGCTATATTCTGGCTATCATGATAGAGCTAGATTGTCACTGCTGTGTTTTCTTTGCCCTTTACAATCATTTCTGTCATATTCACCAACATTTGCATTTCTTAAAGGGAGAAGGCAGATCGTCCTTTCCGTTGCCTTGATTGTCAGTATAGGAGAGAACTTGTTCGCGTATACTTAACTAATGTTGAGCAAATCTGTCGGCGCTTTGTGGAAGAGAGAAGAGGCAAGCTTGGGAAATTGTTAGATGACAAAAAAAGATGGTCAAGGTAGAGTACTTGGCTGCTGATCATTCTCTCCCTCTCCTTCTTTCTGTTTTGTTTTTGTTTTTTATTTTTTATTTTTTGTTTTGTGCTGTTTGTGTCTCAGTGGGGGGATGGGTGGGCATGGTATTATGAGAAAGCACTTTGTGGGAACAGATTGCAATTCCAAAACATTCCAAAAGAAGATTACTGTACAGACATCCATAAAATCTTTTTTAAGGAAAAAAAGAAGCAATCGATTCTTGAAGTTCATCCATTTGAGACTATGAAGTGCATAGAGCAATTTAAATTTTCATTATTCAGCCCAAATTGTCGAAGATGTGTTTTTGTACCATGATCTATCTGGTCCATGGAAATCACAAGAAGTTGCCATCTGCAGCTTAGAGCTTCGATCACTGCCCATCCTTATAAGCACCATCTAACCCAAACCATGGAGGGTGTCACATAATTTGCCTTTTGGAAAACATCAATGGACTTTATGAATTGATGAAGGACCATATTTCCTTGCAAATAGACTTTCTCGTTATGATCCTCCTCTTCTTCATAGTATTCTCCTTATGAGAACTTCTAGTCATGCTGCGAACTGTTGTTAGAACCCTGCATCGCCCCAAACTTCAACATCGGAACATCTCAAACTTTGGTCCATGGATCGAATTTTAGTAGTCTGTCACTGAGCCAGGTCTTGCCATACCCTAACATTGCAAACTTTCCACCGATTCCATTGAAGTCATGGCATCCTAAAAATTGACCCTAAAACCTCCGTTAGTTCATCTCCCAACCGCTTATTACCTGAATACTTAATTGTTCTTTGTCTAGATGTAGTGATTTAAAGGTTATCACCTAATATGAAAATTTCCCCATCTTCTTATGAAATTAAAACTGTTATTTTTCATCCTTTTTGTTTGAGGTTGGCATAATTTCTCTTGGAGTAACATATATTTGGTAATATGTGCAGTTTTTGTTCGTTTTGGTCGGGTATTGACCAAAATGCTAGGCGCCGCATGTCCAGGGAGAAATCTGACATGATATTGAAAATAATTGTCAAGCACTTTTTTATAGAGAAGGAAGTAACATCAACTCTGGTGATGGATTCCTTGTATAGTGGATTAAAAGCTCTTGAAGGGCAGGCAAAGGGCAAAAAGGGGAGGGCAAAACCAGTGGATGTGGAAGAAACACCAGCTCCTATTGTTAGAGTGGAGAAAGATTCATTTGTTTTAGTTGATGATGTACTAATTCTACTGGAGAGGGCTGCCATGGAGCCATTGCCTCCGAAGGATGACAAGGGTCCTCAGAACCGTACAAAGGTGAGTTGTAGCTTTACCTGCAAACTTATAATTGTTACTGTTGGAGGCAGTTACAAGGGAATGTATGCATGCTACATGTGCAAATGTTGTAGTATTTCTTCTGAAAATCTTGGAGTGTCAGGAGTTGCGTGCCTTGAAGTATAAATGGGGCTGCCGATAGGAAGGAATTTTAATAGGATATGGTGATTTTATTTACAAACTTGTTCTTAGATAGTATTGAATTTATGTTTTGTAATATCCTTCTTTTCCTGAGGCACTTTTTCTTGCATTTTGTCTTCTGGTGTTCTTCTAAGCTGTATGGCATGGTATAATTTTGTGTACAGGATCGATATAGCTTACTTCAATGAATGTTTAGTATTTGAGACAAAGACCTATGAGGCGCCCACCAAGATCAAATGGAATTTTTTCTCCATTTCTAATTACTGTTGGTGTGGTTGGTGTTGATATGCTAGGCTCATGATGATCTGGTTATTTGACAAAGTCTGTCTTAGCAAAGATGGCAATGATTTGCATCTATATATGTGTGACCTGGTGTTTATCTTGCCTGCTGATAAATTTAAGGCCAAGGCGCAAATCATAGGATGCAGTCTCTGCCAAACCTTGATGTAAAAGGTTTCTTATGTTTGGAGCCAATTGAACTAGCTAGGCTAAAACATTTGGTGATTCTAATCACACTTTTTCAGTAATTAATTGGTGCTAAAATAAGCTTGCTTACACATCTGGTGGATATTAGCCTGAACCCTTTCCATTCAGGAATGTTCACCTCTTGTCTTTTGAGAATGGGAATGGGATGTTTGTGGAATGCCTTAATTGAAACATTTGGGCTTCTTTTCTAGATTAATCACTTCATCTCTTTGATCTCTGATGATCTTCAGTTTTCTGTTGTGACTTTCTTACAAAATGAATTCTAGTTGGCTCATGTACTTATGTTTGCTTGCTAATTTGTTTGTCTATAAATGAAGGAGGGGGGGTCTGGGGAAGACTTCAACAAGGACTCCATTGAACGTGATGAAAGGCGCCTTACGGAATTGGGTCGTAGGACAGGGGAAATTTTTGTCCTAGCACATATTTTCAGGTAATCCTGCTTGATACTGTGCTTTATACAGCTTGCATGCAGTTGTAGATTCCATTACTTCGTCATTAACTGTTGGCTGCAAAATTATAAGTCTCGAATTCTGCATCTTTGTATTTGCATTGTTGCTACTGGCCATTGATCTTAGCAGTGTTTTGATATGCACCATGCATTCATAGGAGAATATTTAGGAGATGATAGTTATCTCTTAAAAGAATAGATGGTTCTCTCTTTAGAATAGTAGTTTTCTTATTTTTTGAATTCTTAATTTTAGGAGTTTGTGTTTTAGTAGAAAATCTATTCTTTTTGCCAATGAGCTATAGCTCAACTGGCATTGTTTCCCCTTTCCATTGTAATAATCTCGAGTTTGAGCCTTCCTATGCACCAAAAGAAAAAGGAAAACCTATTCCTTTTAGGACTTTGTTTTAATATGAAACTTATTCTATTGTAAAATCTATTTTCCCTTATTGCAAGGCGGTATGATGAATCAAAAGTAAGTATAATTCTCATAAAAGAAGTGTGATAGAAAACTTATCATGGAGTTATCAGCTGTCAAATTTAGGGTCTAAGAGAGAGAAAATTCTAGCAAGCGACGAGAAGAATTGCCTGTAGAGTATCCATTGACTAGATCCTGTACTAGAGCTCATATCAATTTGCTATTAGAGCTAGCCGTCATGGAAAACTCTGCATAATGGTTTCGCCGGATAGAGAGATTCATGAGGGAATTTGAGTAGCGAATGGAGCAATGACTAGTTAGGGTGGAGGAACTCCAGCAGTCCGATGAGAAGTTGCTGTGACAATAGCAGACAGCACTGACCTCGCAGATAGAGGGGCTTCTACGAAAACTGCAGGGACTTAGCAAGGTCTAGGAGGTGGGGAGCAGCAGCCACACCCTTATAGACCACAGGGAGGAGCAAAGCATCTGGCAGGAAGGAGGGACCGCCATTCCTTGGTTTTCTAAACTGGAATTCCCGTCATATGATGGGACTGATGATCCCTTAATTTGGATGCATCAATGTGAGTGGTTCTTTGAAAATCATGGAACACTAGGGGGGAAAATGTGGGGATGGCAGTGTTCCACCTTAATGGGGAAGCGCAGTTATGGTCATAGTAGTCAAAAGCGCAAAAAAGCGTGCTTAAAGCGCAAGGCGCAGCGATGCCCAGCTCTAGGGCTTTTTTTGCATAAAGCCCAGTGCAAATGAAAAAGCACTGAAAAAGCGCGCTGAAGCGCAAAAAGCGCAAGGCACAAAAAAGCGGGGCTTTTTCATTTTTTTAATTTTGTTTTGGTTTTTTTTTTTTTTTTTTTTTTTTTTTTTTTTTTTATAATTTAACAAGTGTTGGTGAAAGATGAGATGGTATATGCTAGTTTCCATGGATGGCGTGCATTGGATTGCAATTTTAGTATTAAAATGTTTGGTGAGTCTTGGTCAAGTTTGGAAGCAAAGTAGATCTATACCAGGTATGTTTCTCTGTTCTTCTTTTTCTGCTTCTTCTTCTTTCTTTCTTTCTTGTCGGTTTTTCTTCTTCTACATCTTTCTTTTGCATCCTCTTCCAACCCCCATCTTTTTATTTCTCCATTATTCTACGGCTTCCTTTTTTAATCTTCCCTCTTCTACTGCTTTGTTTTTTTTTTTTTTTTTTATTTCATTTGCTGTTGCTCTACTTCTTTCTGTTCATTTTTTTTCTCTGTTTTGGGTTTTTTTTTTGTTCTCCTACTCCTTTTTGTTCTTCTGTTCTTTTTTTTCCCCCCTGTTCAGAGCCCTGGAATTATAGCATAGCTTTTTAGACCAATTCCTATAAATAAGGTAGTCATGTATACGAAAATGCAAGTAACTCTGCTTTACCTAGGCTATATCTCAGGGAATGATAAACCAAGCTGCTACATATAAGAACATTGGGCCACATTCTCTTTGGCCTCTGAGGCAATATTTCAACTCTAATAACACCTTCAATTGGAGCCACGGGCTCCCAAATCATGTAAGCTACTGTATCACCAAAAAGAAAAAAAAAGTTCTCACAATTTTTGTTATTCAAGCATTTGTTATATCACCCTGAACTTGAATGACACCTTCAACTGGAGCCATACGTTGCCAAATCAATGGCCACTATTAGAGGAAGATCACCGTCCCTATGAAATATAATTTAGGAACTTCATGGCCCTAGTGAAAGTTTATGTCCTTAAGAGGTCAATAACTAGCCATTACATATTTCAAGATATATTTATTCAGAAAATTATTTTTAACATCACAAGGACCAAAAAGTCTCTAAGCGAAACATGGGTTTTTTTAATCCAAAACTCGCAATCCAGCATTTTAGCACATGCACAACTTATTCTAACAAAAGAAGGGCTGCTCCTTTCAGTTGCTTGATGCTGCTCGTCTTTTCTATAGTCTGTAATCTGCCCTCTTGATGCTGCTCCTTTGCTTTTTTTTTTTCCTTTTTTTTTCCAAGTTGTTGCTTCTCATTTTTTCTTGCCCTCTTTTAAGTTGCTTCGCTGTTGCTCCTGCAGAAAGAGAAAAAAATTTAAAATTAGTAAATATAAGAGTGTTTGATGAGACTTATATCAAAAACTAAACTTATTTTGATGAGACTTACATATTTTATGTATTATTATTGTGTATACAAATATATATTTTGATTTTATATTTTAAATGCGTTTTATATGAAAAAACCCGCGCTTCGCTTTGCGCTTAAGCTCCAGGAGGGTTTGTCGTTTTTTTGCGCTTTTCGCTTTTAACTACTATGGTTATGGTTTTTCAAGGTTAAGCAAGGAGGGGGCATGGACTCAGAGACATTTACCAAACAGTACCATTTGAGATTCGGCCCTCCCTTGAGCCTCAACCCCCTTGGCGAGTTGACCAATTTAAAACAGATAGGGACAGTGGAGGAGTATCAAAGGGAGTTTTAGTCCTTGCTGGCTCACACTTCAAAACTCACCACAAAACAAGAAGCCAGCATACTCACTACTAGACTCATGGAGGGGCTGCGGCTGGAGGTAGAATTGTGGCAACCCAACTTGGGAACAGCTACGAATTTGACTCACACGTATGAAAGGAAATGGAGGAGAAACCGGGTTGATTTAGAAGAGGAGGGAGGAGGTTCCTTGGAATTTTCTTGATGACTTTGAGAAGACCTATCCTGAGCTTGAGCTTGAGGACAAGCTCTTTGTCCACGATGGGAGTAATGATATGCACAATGCATTCATAGGAAAAAATATTCTAGGAGAATATTTAGGAGATATAGTTATCTCTTAAAAGAATATTTAGGAGATGATAGTTATCTTTTAAAAGAATAAATAGTTATCTCTTTAGTGTTGTAGTTTTCTTATTGTTGGAATTCTTAATTTTAGGAGTAAGTTTAAGAGTTTGTGTTTTTGTAGAAAGGGGTTTGTTTTAGTAAGAAATCTATTCTATTGTGAACACTATTTTCCCTTATTTAAAGAGGGTATAATGAATAAAAAGTAAGTCTAATTCTCATAAAAGAAGCATGGTAGGAAACTTGGTAGGGAACAAGTTCCTAGCTGTCAAACCTAGGGTCGAAGAGAGAGAAAAATCTAGCAAGGGAAGAGAGGAATTCCCTCCACAGTATCATTGACTAGATTTTATACTATGGCTTATATCACATTTGTGATTACATATAGAGAACAAGACGTTGTTCATGCTATGTGTGTTCTGCAGGAAAGGGAGGATTTTTCAAATATCTGAAATTTGATTATCGGAGAGTCTGATTTCTGATTTGTGCTTGTTATTTATTTCTTTAGGAATCTTTTGGTAGTTTTTGTGGGTTTCCTAATCTTCCTAACCGTGAACTAGGAATTCTACTTAGGAGAAGAATCTATAAGGGGTAGAGAAATTGAGCATGGTCCTCTACCAAGCAAAAGGGAAATAAATTCTGAGATTTTGGTCAGTGGAGAAGGTTTTCTTAACTGAGCAGAAATCTGAATAACCATCAGAACGGACTCTGACTAATTCAAGGTTGGTGCTGCTTGTTTGGAAGATAATGAGTGCTTCTATTAGTTGATGTTTACATGGAAGTGACAATCTGCAGCTGCAGTCCAGACAGGGTCATGCCTCATTGATTGCATAGTTCTGACCAAGTTTAACCCCTAGAATTGGTGGATGCAATGCAACTGACATCTACCATTGCTGTCAGATGCCATAACCAAGATAAATGACCTTTAGCTTGGTAACAGTGTCATCTCGAAACAGTTTATTAAAAAGTTAAAGAAAATCATCTCTCCTTTACCCTGTGGCTTCAATGCTTCCGAGAACAAGACCTGCTGATATTGGATGCGTTGAATGTTTGTACTCCTTGTGTATGCTTTGTGCATGACAAGGGACCTCCCCTCCCCCCAATATATCATCTCTAGATCCGTCCCTGTGCATGACTCCTTTACAGGGGAATTGTTTATTTGGCTCTGTGACAAAATTACATTTCCTGGGGAGGAAATCTTTGAATATCCTCTGAAGGCCTAATTGTTCAGTCATATGTTGTGGGTCCTGTTCTCTCTCTCTCTCTGTCATTTAAAATTTTTGTAAAAGTGAAGTTTGTATGTTGAGCCATAGATGTTGCTCGGGGGCTATTTTGAAGGTCCAAGTAGTGAAATATGGTAAACTGGATATCTTTGCTTACAGGACCTTACTATGATTTTTATTTACTGTGATGCCAGTGTGCTATTTATTCCTTGAGCAAGTCCTTTAGGTTTGTTGTCATGAAAATTGTTATTGAACTCTTGACTCCAGCTATGTCATTGAAAGAAAAAGGTAGTTATATATGCCTTCTACTCGAGTATACAGCTCATTTGTATCCTGTATAACCGAAAGAGTTTTCGAGTTGATTACTCCGGTGGATATCTTTAGGATTAGTTGGTGTAAGAGTATCACTTAATTAATTTGTTTGTTCTCTCATGATTCTGATCATCAATAAACTCAAAGACATTTACATTATGTTGCCTTAGCAAGTTGTTTCAAAGTTTGTTTTGTTATACGTGGCAGCAATAAAATTGAGGTGGCTTACCAGGAAGCTGTTGCTTTGAAGAGGCAAGAGGAGCTTATCCGCGAAGAAGAAGCATGGATGGGTGAGAGTGAGCATAAGACTAAACGCAGTGCAGCTGAAAGGGAAAAGAAATCTAAGAAAAAACAGGTATCCTGTCTGTACAAAACATCTTTAGACTGAACATGGCAGTACTGCGATTGTTGATTATTTCTTTGTTGTAATCTTTGGTGTTTGTGCATTTCCATGCGATGCTACCAAAATTGTTTCAAATTTGGATTCACATCCCAAGCATGAGGAACACCAACTTTGTTATCTCTAGGACTCGGTCTCTGGATTTTCTGCTCCTGCTATGGTTCACATTTCCTGGGTGGGTTTTATTTTGGATATTGTGAAGTTGCAAATCTTTACATGGCAACGCCATGTTCGGCGTAATTGTGGAGTCTGCGAGTTAAAAAGTTGCATTTCCTATTTGTGTCTTAAGGTTTGGGCGTGTCTAGTGCTGAAGGAAGCCCAAGAGTTGGCTTGTTGTCCCAATCAATCCACTCAAATGAAGTGTTTGACAGCCCATAGTCATACTCATGGTGTGTCCTTTTGATGCCAATAGACTCTCAACTTGAGCTTTCGTTCAACATAAATTACCAGTGGACACAAGCTTTAGATTGGGTTAGTTATGAGGATTCTTCCAAGAAGTGCTACTTTGGATATAGTTTCTTAATTGTTTCTTGATGGTCCCCAACTTGATTGAGATTTGTGTTACACTTTGTATTCAACATGAATACTTTTTTTTTTTTAACTGTACTCTTCACCTACTGTGCATTGACTTGTTAGATGTCACTTTGTTCTTTCATTTTCCTTTAATCAATCATTGGTGTTTCCCATTTTGTGTTTCTTCTGTATCCTAGGCAAAGCAAAAGAAGAACAACCGGAGAGGCAAAGATAAGGGAAGAGACGAAAGGACTGAGGTTGTAGTGCAGGACAAGCATCAGCAAGAAAGTCCGATTGATGAAGAAGATGATTTCACAGCTGAGCAGGCACAGAATCATTTTGAAAAAGCTGATGCTCTGGAAGATGTTTCTGATGTGTCTGATGCAGTGGATTGTACTGCCGAAGCACTACATCCGGACTCAGAAGACAGGGATGCTAGTCCTGTCAATTGGGACACTGATGCATCAGAGGTGCATCTTCCCACAGAAGCCAGTAGTGGTGAAGTCAGTGGTCTCTCATCTGTTCAAAATGGAAAAGGAGAAAAAAAGAGCCCTTCTGTATTGGATGATAGTTCCTCTACTTGTTCTACAGACTCAGTTCCATCTGTGGTAATGAATGGGCCTTACAAAGGCAATTCATTGCCAAACAACAAAAACCAAAAGTCACCTAGCAGGTTGGAGTGTTTCCAGCAATTTGCTTCTTGAATTTTGGCCTATTCTTGCGGTTTTCTTTTTTCCCTTCCTTTTTTTTCTATGTTTACTGAATATGTGACTGATGTTTTTCTAGAGGAAAGCATCAACAATATAAGGTAATGAGTGATCAGTCTAGTCGGGTGAATGAGATAGACAGCTCATCGTCTGAACCTGTAACAAAAGTAGGGCACGCCAATGATGCTTCTGCTGATTGCAAGACGGCCGATAACAATTCTGATGCTGTTGTTCTGTCATTACATGAACGGATTAAGTGGCTTGAGCAACATGTGGTTAAGAAGGTGAGATAATTTCTTTCATTCTATTAGCTTAAATTCAAACACTTAAAAACTTTGTAAACAAGGTTTGAGGGCATCTTGATGCTCACATATCCATGCTTCTGGTGATATTTTATTTTTGAGCTATTTGGATCCCTTTCTAGAGAGCAATAATGTGGCAATTATTCACAAGCCACGATTTGAATTCTATGGGGGAAGGGGTGTATTGGACAATTTGTGTAAAAAGTAGAATAAGCCTGGGGAAACAATTCCAGGGCAATGGTATTAGGTAGTTAGGGAATATGCCTTTGTCATCAGCTTGTACGAAATGATCTATGGAGTGGTTGAGCTTATCTATTATTTATTTTCCTTGGGTCTTTTGTTTTTGCTTTGTTTTTTTCTTCCCCCCCTTTCTAAATGGGAAAGGAATTTGAATCCCTCAAGTTGTTGCCTTTGAAGTCAACTTTTGTTTTTGTGAAATCGGCGGAGGTGAGGGTTTTTTTTGGGGGGGACCAGGGGATATTATACTATTATATCCGGTTTTACAAGACTTATTAGTGAACTTAGCGACAGTCTACTGGCTTAGAAATTGCTTAAAACGTTAGGTCTGATAGGATAAGTCTATAGAACTATAGCTGGGGGGAAATGATAATTCTGCTAGTAAGTATTGGAGAAATGCTTTTGGGTTGCAATAAAGCCTTTAAGTGGATAATAATGGTTCAGCATTGTCGGCATGGTAGATTTGTCCATGACCTGTTACTTCTTTTCTTTTCTCTAATCCCATTTTCTATGAGGAAATTAATGTTGATTAGCTTTTGGTCTTCTTTGTGTCAGGATGAGGAAGTTGTTTCACTGCAAAAGAAATTAAGCATCAAAGATAAAGCTGACACAGAGAGAATTTCCAAGGAAAAGATGTCTGCTGCACCTTCTTCCTCCAGTCCTCCCAGGAGAGTGCCGACTGCTTCTCCACAGAAGCCGGATTTCTCGAGTGCCACAGCAGGCGCTAATTCTGTCTTAGCGGGACGAGCAACCTCAAACAACCTGCAGCAAACAAACAAAGTGTCTCCTCAGATACTTCCATCTCAAAATGCTGTCCCACAACCAGACATTCAGAAGGCGTCAAATGCAAAGCCAGTGGAAAGGCCAACAACACAGCAAGTGTCAAGGCCATCTAGTGCTCCGCTTTTCCCTGGTCCCAAACAAGTTGCTCCTGTTGTCTCCACCGCTCAAACAGCTCCAACCCCAATTCTTGCTCGTTCAGTGAGTGCAGCTGGAAGGATGTGTCCTGACCCCTCTCCAGCAAACCATGGTTATGTTCCTCAATCTGCAGCAGGGCGATTGGGCCCCGAACCTTCACTGGCAAACCAAATTCATGTTCCTCATTCTTACAGAAATGCAATTGTTGGTAATACGGTTACTGCCAATTCGGCCACCCTTACCCAATACCAACACTCTCAGAGTCCTTCAGCTGATCCAACATCATCATTTTCACCAGCAGTGACTTCACTATCAACATTGGTGCAGGCACTAAATCCGTCTTCATCCATGGCATCAGCATTCTCATCATCAGTGGTGCCATTTTCAACATTGTCGCAGGCAGCAAACACATCATCATTGTTATCAGTATCAGCATTCTCGCAACCAGTGAGCCCGTCACCCGCATTATCACAGGCAGTAAACCGATCGTCAACATTCTCGCCATCAGTGAACCCACCACCTACATTAGCGCATGCAGTAAACAGATCATCATCATCATTCTCTGCAGCAGTAAATCCACCACCTACATTATCACAGGCGGTAAACCAATCATCAACTGCACTCTCATCAGTGGTAAAGCCATCACCTGTATTCTCCCAGCCTGGCTCTTCCATGTTTCTATCTAGAAGCTCTGATATGATGGACTCAAGTTTGACAAATCCAAGCTTTTCTTTTGGCATTTCTGCGAGGGAACTACCACAGGCTAGACTGCAATGGATGGAGAGCCCGCAGAGGGATGCGGGCAGAAGTACTCTCCGTGATACTTCTCTGCTTACTGACATCCAAAACCTCGATTTCCACAAGCCTGTGTTTAGGGGGTCTCAGGAGCGCTTTGCCGCAGAGTTTCCGGCCTCTACCTCAGGACGCCAACACCATTCTGCATTTGCTGATGAGTTTCCCCACCTTGATATTATAAATGATCTGCTAGAAGATGAACAAAGTGTTGGAAATATGGGTATAGAAAGCAGAGTTTATTCTCATGTGAGTAATGGGCACCACCACCTTCTGAACAGGCAGTCCACTTTTCCCCGGGATGTAAGTTTGTCGGGCGAGGCGAGCTCTTCGACCTCCTGCAGGTTAGACAGAACAATGGGATATCATGACAATAGACTCCAAAGAGGCTACAATTCTTTTAGCGGCCCTTTTGAGTCATCGAGGAACTTGGTTTCACAAATTAATCAGGCAATTCCCTATGTGAATGGACAAGTTGATGGATTGACGTCCAACAGATGGCCAACAACCAGTTTTGAGCTTTCTATGCATAGCTTTAGGGGCACGGAGAGTGATGGGTATCCATACCGCGTTCCTGACTACGCAAATTTGGCAAGCAGCTTAAATGGCTATTCGGTATTCCAGCCTTAAAATGGACATTGAAAGAAAAATAGGGAATTCATGGGGGGTTCGACATTGTAATAATGCGTTTGAGGAAAAATTGGTCTTAGATTTGGATCAACGTTGTAATGGTGATGGATAAGGAAAATATTTTGTAAAGTGATTTCTGGCTTTTCTGCATCTGGTGTTTCTTGTTATGATCTCTTATAGAAGAGGCTCTAGTGTTTTACTTCTGATAATTTTTGGGTTGGCTCAGAAAATTACAGTTCAACTTGGGGTTTCCGTTGTTGGGTTGATTTCAATTGATTTGTGTTGGTTATGGCCATAATAGGAGCATGGCAAAACTGTGTCCCCCATCATTATAATATGTTTGCTCGGAATAATTATCGCTCCAAGGAAAATGAACTCCAGTTGCATCTTAGGATTCAAAACAAAGGGGGTTCTTTTTCTTTTGTATACTTATCGTTAATATAGTCAATTCTTTCATTTTGATAACGTGAGCATGTAAGGATGGATGAAGCGCAAGTGAGAATTTTGGCTTGAGGTTTTGATTAAAATTGGAAGATTAAAAATGGAGAAAAGGAATTATCCAATCATTTTACGTTTCAAAATAAAAATTTAAGGAGATGTTATTTATATGAAAAAACTAATTAATTGATTACAAAAAAGTAATTCTAGAAAGAGAAATTAATTTTTTCTAGAGAAAGAAAATCTAAATAATTAGAAAGAAAACTAATAGATTTATAGATGTCGAAACATAATTTGATTTATTTAAAGAAATAGCTTAAATACCAATACTTCTAGAAAGAGAAAAAAATCTAAATTAGATTAAATTTTTTGGAGGGCAAACCTAGTTTGTTTAGTCTTAGAGAGAGAGAGAATGTGAACCAATTTGATTTTTTAGTGGTAAAATCAATTTATTCAAATTTAGATACAGAGAGAACAAAATTAAAATTAATTTTTAAAGAGATAAAACTAATATGTTTAATTCGTGGGAGTGACAGAATACAAATTTAATTAGTTTTTTTAGATAGAAAAACTAATATATTTAATTTTAATGAGAAAGAATTAAATTAAATTATTCTTTTTAGAGAAAAAATTAATTTATTTAATTTTAAAGAAAGAAAGCTTAAATTGAGTTTATAACCCAGAGATCGAAAACGATACGTTTCATTTTACACGAATCTTTCTATTTACAAAAACAAAAGTTAAAATTAAAGTGTTTCTTTAACAATTAAGAGATATAATTCATTTTTCTTGTTTATTTTCCTCTTTTTATAATCCATTTGGCAATATATGATATAGAAGGGAATGTGGAGAAAAGAGATTAAGTAGGGTATCTACAATACAACTGGTGCTCCTCTAAAAGTTAAAATGAAATTGGAATTTTAGCCCTTAGGACAGTTCAACCAGTAAAATCTTCCAATTTCTATATTATTTTTTCTGGTTCAATCCTATTTAGTTATATTTTCTTGTAAAAAATAAAAGAAATTGGAATTTCAAGAAGTCTCCCTTTTAAATATTCAGAGGATCAACTCAAAAAGCCAAGGAAATCTGATCCTGACGGCCAAACAGGAAACAATTGACTTGAATTTGGGACATCATGGCTGATGGAATGACTTTGTCCCATGACTTCCATCTCATTTTGATTACTCGGCAAACGGGAAACACAGCTTTGAGCATAACATGGTCAGGCTGGGTCCAAGAAAATGAACTCCCTAGAAACTTCCTCGGTCAAAATTACGGCTCCAAGCATACCTAACAATGAACCCAAAATGGTACCTTAAAGTCGAATGCAGCCCCTCACTCCCATGTTGAATCATTTATAAATTTTCTATTCTTTAATTGTATCGTTAATGAATGTTTATGATATACGTAAATTTCTCAATTTTCTATTTTTAAAACGTTTCAATATATTAACTTAATTAATATTTGTTTTTATATTTTTATATTTTTTATATTATTTAATTTATGATTAATAATTATATATGTGATCATTTTCAATGTTTATTAAAAAAAATAACTTCTATTATTTTCATAAAATAATTAATATTTATATAACGTGTTTGCCCACATCTGTACCTTTACAAAATGCCGTTGTCTAGTATAGTTTCGTGTAGCTTCGTGTTTGTTTTCGTTTCCCCATTTCTGTGCAACCTAGATAAGGGTAATCACAAAATACATGCATCAAGGAAATATATATAAATATATATATATATAAAATTATGAATGAGCTCACGTTTTAAGAGATATTATTCGTATGGGCTTTTGAGATTTATCAGACTCATCAGAGGCTGCCTTAGAGGACTTGGCTCCTAGAATTTCAAAAACATAATTTCAAAACATGAGATTTTTCAGGCAAACAAGTTATTTGGTCCTTTAACTTTCAAATTTCTTTTTATTATATTTGGAAAAGTGGAGGTGTTGAATCATTCATAACTATTTTTCTAATTAAAAAGAGTTGGCAGCAAATCCTTGGAAGTTACTTGGTTCTAGATAGCGTCATCATCATCTTCATCCTTATGACTCATTCAATAACTAGACTTTGTTAATGAATAAAATATACCCATAAGTCAATAGTCAATTCCCTTCAAACTTTAGACAAATGACTCAAAAATTTTCAAAGATATCTTCCTATAAATACCCCACCATCCTCTTCCAAGTTCTTTCATATTCAACATTTGTTTGCTAACAAGCAAAAAAAAATGAGACCTTTCTATCTAGTTCTAGCAGGGTTTTTCCTAATTCTTTTGTGGGTTAAACCAATCAAAGCGGGTAGATTATTAGAAGGAGAAGAACAGGAGTGGCTGAATAAAAGAGAAGTTATGTTGCAGTCACTTCAAAAGGGTACTGTCCCTTCTTCTGGCGGTAGTGGCTGCACCTACATCTCAGGTAGCTCAGGATCAACCTGCATCAATTCCATGAATGTTGCTGGTAGCGCTTTGCCTCACGCTAGTGCATATCCTCGCCTAATGGTTCAATTTGGAGCGGCTAAGAACCAAAAATGAAGAGCAGCATACCATGGAAGATACGATTTTTGTTCTCTCTCTATCTCTTTCTCTCTCTCTCTCTCCCTCTCCCCTTTTTGGGAGGTGGGGAATCTAATTTTGGGAGAGAAAGATGATGATGTGCCATGAAAGAGGAATCGTACATTCTTTTCTTCTTTCTGTCTTTCTATTTTTTTCCTGTTTGTCTAGTACATACAAATGTCCCTTTTTGTAATCAAAGGATTAGACGAAGAAAGGTTACATGGTAAAAACTTTTGTTCATAAATAATGAAAGTATTATTTCTTTCAAATTATTCTCATGTGAGGACATTAATGTGATTATTATCATGCATACGTTGGGAAAGAAAAGCGCAGCTAAACTCTCTTACGAGGATGGGAATAACATTTCTCATACATTTTAATTAGTTTTAACAGACTCTCGAATCGGATTAATCAGAACATGAGTCTAAATATCGGTGGTGGTGTGAAAAGAAAAATACTTTTCAATTGGCTTGGAGCCCATTGATCATAATTAATAAAATAATATAAGTGAAGCTAAATTCAAATAAGTCACGCAGAACAGATATTCTTGTGGTTCTGGTTGGTTCCCAGAGGGACAAGCAAAAGGAAAGTGAATAGTTAGGTTGATAGCCAATATAAATCTTGGTTTCTTGGAAGCTCGAGATGGGGTGGACACAAAAATGTGCAAAAATATGAGAGTTTGAAGCAAAAATTTGGAGGGTTATTGACCTTTGACTCCATTCCTTGAAGTCTTTTTAATGGGGTACTGACTCAAAAGTGGCCACCTACAAAATAAAACAATTCCAAAAATTTTAAATTATGGTCGAGTTTGAAACACAGAATTGGGGGCTTCAATTCAATTTGATCACACCCTATTGGACGGATTCATGCACAAAATAAACAAATCGAGCCTTAATCCTAAATATTGAGTCGACAGTTTGAGAGACTAATATATGAAAGAGAGAAGGGGAATGCCCCAAATGAATTTGTTATTTTTCTTTCATGGTGTTGATAAAAATTTTATACTAAGTGTTAATCTATTGCAATCCTCATCTTTTATCTGAATTTGAGATCGACATAGTTAAAAAAATTATAGGGAGAATTATTGGACTAATTCACTGATGTTTCTACTAAATAAGGAGAGACCAATATAGGAGAGAGGGAAGGAAACGTCCCAATTGTCTCTGATGGTGTTGACAAAAATTTTATACTAACTATTAATTCATCACAACCCTCCTCCTCAAAACCGACATAGTTAAAAAAATTATTGGGCGAGTTATTGGACTAGTTTATGGATATTCCTATTAAATAGGGCTTGGTCAAATATTCCAATACAACTTGCCCATTTTAATTTTTGTAATATCCATATTCAATTTCAAGACCTTATTTGTTAAGACTTGAATTCTATTCATTTTATTTGAAAAACCCTATTCTTTGGCCTGATGTTGTGCATTCCAATTGGTTACAAAATTCTTGTTATTGCCTTTCTTATTCAATAATTAGTCATTAGGGTTTGTCACCTAGGACTCCTTTGACATTGGGGCTGAAGCTGCCATTGGAATTCTCTTTTTACTCTGTATGTTTAAAAAATAAATTGTCTTTTTTTTTTCCTCAATAGTTTTCTATATATATATATATATATAAAATCTTATTATCTAAATAAACCGACTCTACTTTGTACATTGGAAGAGTTTGGAGATAAAAAAGAGACGGTTGTTGCC
This sequence comes from Dillenia turbinata, assembly GCA_037126225.1. Classification (NCBI taxonomy): domain Eukaryota; kingdom Viridiplantae; phylum Streptophyta; class Magnoliopsida; order Dilleniales; family Dilleniaceae; genus Dillenia; species Dillenia turbinata. The sequence continues at coordinate 6,751,118 of JBAMMX010000012.1, forward strand.
TTTTTTTTTTTTTCTTTTTTCTTTTAAACCCGGAATATGATAATCGTTGGATCATCATTCAACAATTAATAATTATTTTACTATTATAACTTATGAAAATTGATAACCATTGAATAGCAATTCAAAGGAAAAACTCCAAAAGTTTTGATTGTTATAGGAATTGTAGAAAATCTGTTCTCCTTTCTTCTTCACTAAGATGGATGATGATGATGATTATTATTATTATTATTATTATTATGATGCTATTTTCGTATATGGACAAAATATAAAATTGTAGTTAAAGATCTACCTCGGCTATACTAGAGGGAGATGATTAAGCACCTCACAGTTTGGCCATAAGATTTGTGAATTCCTCCCCCCCTTTTTTTTTCAAAAAAAATACTTCCCACAGAAGAGTTTTGATAGGTATTAAATATTTATTTTTCTTTATACAATTTTATACGACTATAATTATACAAAAACTAATATTTTCTTTTAATGACTTCAAAATTTATATATATATGGACAATGAAAATCGTAAAAATATACGCGTTCATAAAAATTCGAACACTAAAACTTTGAGAAGACAATTGAGTAAGAGTTCTTTATCGTTCAGATGTCTCTACAAGGACGTAGGACATGACGTGAGAGATTTAAGGTTATAAAACTTAAACCCCATATAATTGACATTCCTTTTTCTTGGTTAGTAAGGTATTATCTGACTAATTAATTACATAGACGCAGAATCTTATTGCTTCTTTGACAAGAACTATTGGCCATTTTGCCAGAATGACCTTGACGTATGAGATAATGTTGAATATGCAACAGTAAACTAATTAACTGACATCTGCAAATTTTCTCAAAGAAAAATAAAACTAACATCTCCATCATAGATCCTAGTGGACAAGGACAGGAGATGTCATTTTCATCCAAAAAATAGAAAAGAAAAAGAAAAAAGGGGAGAAATCTAACCATTCTTTTGAGTAATAAATGACAATGTTTTTTCTTCCTTGTAAAATTAGGAAACTTATTATTAAATACTTGGTCCACGAAAATTTTTCGGCACCAACTCTCTCTATTTTCAAAACGTACTTTATTTTTGAAATATTTTAATATGTTAAATTAATTAACATTTATATAAAAATTCTTATAGTTTTATATTTATATATTTTTTCATATTTAATAAATTATTTCCTAATTTAATTATAATTATAATTTTTATATTATTTTTTATAATTAATAATTAAATATTTGATTTTTTATCATAAAATATGACTATTCTATTATTTTTATAAAATAATTAATATTTGTATAAAAATTTTTATTTTTATGTTTACGTGTTACACCATATTTCTGTTTTCTTTATTTTTACAAAATTTCATTTTTCTATATTGTTTTGTATCCGTTTTCGTTTTTTCACCTATGGGTGAATATGATTGATTCATCCAATAACACATCTTTTAGATGATATATATATATATATATATTTCTCTGCTTTTTGAATTACTTGCCTAACTTCTTCCAACCCCATTGCCATAGGGGACCTTATTTTCGTCGTTCAATCTAAAATGATTGTGATTAACCACGCACGCACACACAACACATCATAGAAAAAAGATTTAAAATGACATTTACTAGACTACAAGATTGAGCACTAATGTTTTTTCTATTATCAAGGTCATATTTTGACTAATATAGTAAAATAAAATTAAAAAAAAAGAAAAACAGAAGATGAGATGACAGAATCATTAGAACGAAATGAAAAACCAAAATGGAATTAGTAAGGTATGGCAGCTTGACACGCATGACTTTGAATTTTTGATAATGAAAAACTTTCAAGGCACGCCATTTATTTTTTTGAGGAAAAAAATCTTAAGTTAAAGTCTAAATTAAAGATTTAATTTTGACTAGAATTTGCAGCGAGTCTTTTTTGACACAAATGCCTCTATGTTTGACCCTTTATTCTCCTATTACTAAATGCAGATCATTGCTTTCACATTGGCTGGAACGAAATGGCCCTTTACCTTGATTAAAAGAAATTTGAGTATGAGTCTATACCATGTTAAAGATAAAAAATAATATAATAATATAAAATCATAATGATCTATTGCCCCAATTAAAGTATTACGGTAGATTGGATTTATATAAAACACTTATTGTTACAAATATGAAAATATAAAAATAAAAAAAAGTCAAATATTCTTAAAATCAAATCAATTATTAATTTATTCTATTATATAATATTTTTTTAATAATTGATTTAATTTTGATAATTGATATTTTCTAATAGGTATGATACAGTTTAGTTTGTAAAATTTGGCGAGAGTTGATGACGGATATTAAAATTTTTCTTGCAATTCTTGAGTGCTTTAGACCAAAATTTTTATTTAAATGGTCTTTCAAATGATTTGAAATTTTTATCTATCATAAAATATTTTAAATTCAGCTCTGAGATTAATATTATAGCAATTTAATATTATGGAATTGAGAAAAATTGGTATAAATGACATGTCCTTCATCACTTGCTTAAGTTTTTGAAGTGAAAGATATTATAGCAATAAATTGTAGTTTTTCTCATTGCTTTTTTTTTTTTAATAAACTACCAATATTCGATAATCATGTTGTACTCGACTAAATCCTCATCGTTGCTAATTGAACATGAGAAATATCTTTTTCACCTATTAAATGAGACATAGCGCCAAATTCTGCCTTTTGTATCAAAAGTGTCTTGAGTTAGATGGCAAAGGTGATTTTCTCAAGTGAGAAAAATAATTTTATCCACAACCAAACTTGTGTTTATGGTTAAATGATTCGCATGTATTTTGCCAATGACTGGAGATGACGTTATTTTTTCAATAATATTAGATGCAAACCGCGTGAATTATGAATTAAATAGACTATATTTTAGTGACAGTCCATATATGAACATGTTTTGAGCAATTTAAATAAATATTTAATTAAAAATTAATCAAATTGATATTGATATAGACTAACTGGTCAAATGTAATTCGTTTGATCTATCTGGTATTACTCATATTTTTCTTTTGTATGTTCATCTATTCTTTTTTCTTCCTCTGACGTTACAATTTGATAATTTTTTTTTTTTTGTGGCACCCTCGGACTTGGATTATCACCCGGTGTCTAGAATTTCGTCCCGACTAATCGGGGTCGACCTGACTGAGGTATCTCTTGGGGGTTGGGGTCTCCCCCAACGTATTCAACTTGATACTTAAGTTGCGAGTCTAACTTATGATCTTGGTTGAGGGGTATAATGATTTATCCGCCGCATTAACTATTCGTTGGTAATGGGAGCATGCAAAATGTTACCATATTCTGCATGTGCTGCATGGCAAAAACAAACCACATCTCAAAAAATAGTCTTCGTTTTATTTCAGTGATATCATTTTCTTACAAAAAAGAAGTATCAATTACATGGATTTCACAAACCAATCCATTCAATGATTTGCTTTCCCCACGTAAGAAAAAAAAAATGGAAAAAAAAAAGAAAAATACAATTTTAACAGTATATGGTGTTTGAAAGAACGAAAAAATGTGTTTGAAGTATATATTTAATTTTATACTTTCATCTTTTGTATCCTGTTGGGTCTCACTTATTTGCAGAAGCAACTCCAAAAGTAACAACTCCGTGATCAGGAAAAGCTGGAGGAGCATGAACTAGTCCTCTACCGGCCACATTCATATCCCCCAAGGTATACGCACATGTACCGCTGCCTCCGGGGATGTAGGAGCAAGAAGAGCCACCAGAAGGCGGTGTTGGAGTCCTTGCTAGGGACTCCACCACCGGAAAATGTTTCTTTAACCATTTTTCTCCGACCAATGGTCTAAGAGCCGATGCAGGCCTTAGAGTAATATTTGAAGATAATAGTATAGAAAAAATGAAAAGGAGTTTTACAAGAGTCATTGTAGTGAATGCCATTTGATAGCTTTTTGTTGATTAATGAGAGTTTTAGGAGACAGAAGGAAAACAAAATGAAGGGTCTTTTTTGTTTTGTTGGGGTTATTCCTTTTTTTTTCCCCTTGGGTATGTTGGTGGTTTGATGAAATCGATGTAACTCAATGTGGGTATTTATAGGCAAATTGTTCATGTTTGAGGAATTGGGGTTTGTAGAAATGTTGATCATGTCTTTTCTTTGACTTGGTGGGAGGTGGGGGCCTTCCTCTGGGTTGACTTGGTTTTGTTTTAGGGGTGGGGTTTGAAATTTGAATCTTAAATGGTCTTGACACGCTGTTTTGAACGGCACCGCAGTTTTTGGGGCTGACTTGAAATCTTCTTTTATTTTATTGTTTCAACAATGGGTCTTAAGACTTCGTATTTCTTTCATTTTTTAATATGGGATTGTGTTTGGCTGTATGTATTAAAGAAATGACCTTAAGCTTATAATTTTTTTTAATCTAAATCTCAATTTATTTCGATTTATCTATATTTTATATTATTCAGCTTATAATTTTTTTTTAATTAAAATTAAAGTTTTATGGTGAAGTTGTATTGAGCGTATTAGTGTAGATTCTAGGGCTGAGAATTTCTAAATTCATTTATTATATGTCAAGTGCATATTTTTCTGAAGTAATCAAAGTAAATAACTATCTTTACAAATAATTTTTATTATTCCAAATATAAAATTTAATCGTATTTTAAATTTTATTTTATTTTTTATTTAATGCCAAAATGGTTAGATGGGATGGAATTAGTATTACCTTTCTTTTTCCTCTCGAGTCCATTTTCATTTTTATTTTTATTTCTATTTTTTTGTGGGGTTCATATTCATATCTCTCTTTGGTGTTTGGCATTGTCAAGTGGGGGACAGCGGGTCCGCGCAATAAACATTTTTAACGGAATGTCGCTATCACAAATAACAGGGCCCTTTCAATGCAACTGCAGTCAATCATTTGGCCAAGTCATCTATCATGGTCGATAAGTTGGAGTTCTGTTTAATGACTCTCTCTCTCTCTCTCTCTCTCTCTCTCTCTCTCTCTCTCTCTCCCTGTCTCTCTCTCTCTCTCTGTACTTGTGTAGCAAATGGACTTGAGAAAACCCGGGGCAGAGAGAGCGACAGCCGTGGAAGAGGGGGCGGTGAGAGTTGGTAACCTTTTTGGATCCAAACACGACATGGACTGGACTTGCACGGTCAAACAACGTCTACTCAATATATAATTGGACCAGGACTACCATAACGAGTTGCATGTCATTTAAATTTATAGATATGGCTCTACCAATGGTTTTTTTTTTCTTTTTTTTTTTCAACTATTGATATAGTGACTCAAACTCGAGATAGTTGAACTATAATTCATTGATATGATTTTATCAATTTTTTGTTGATATAATGATAAGAATATTAGAGTTCTATAATCCAAATTTTAAGTTCAAATTTTAAAAATGATATTGAAAGAGCCAATCCAAAATAGATCTCAATCAGATTAGTCAGATAATCTGAATATTGGGTAATGAAAGATTAATAATAATAATAACAATAATAATAATAGACGTGGTCCTCTCTCTCTCTTGAAAATTCAATTTTTAGTCTTTGTTTCCACGTTGGGGTATATGACCCTCATTTCTCTGCCCTAGTTATTGGACACGCTCCAAATGTGATATATCTACCATGTATCATATATTTTCTCAGTCGGAATTCTAAATTTGGTGTTGATAAGAAAAAAAAAAAAAATTCAAATTTTGACCATCTCTCAAAATTATTTTTCAAGTTCAACATGTGATATTAGCCTGGTGTTACTTTTTTTTTTTCTTCTTTCTTTTTATATGTTAGTGAAACTCTTTAGATTCAAAAACTTTGACTTGTCTATGCGAAATTTAAGTGTAAACTTATTGTCTACCTGTGTAAAATTGAAAAAAGAAATATGCTAAAAATAAAAAATAATTCACACATTTTAAATTACCTCAAATCTATTTCCGCTCAAAATGATCTGATTATCATATGTGATGCTAATATAATCAGTTAATTTTTTTTTAACTAAAAATAATTTGAAAATAATCCCCAAATAGGAATTATTTATATTTTTAACACCATAATTACAATTTTTCTAAAAATTCATTATGAAATATATATTTGACACAATATGCTATTTGTCAAGGTAAGGGTTCATTTGGGAAAGTTTAGAAAGAACTTAAATTGAATGAACTTTGGTAAAAAATTGTTATAATTAAAATAAAAGATAAATTGTGGTAAGCTGAGTTTTCTCAAACAACACCCCATGTAGGGCAATTAATATGATCAGATAATTTTGGAAGAGGAAAGACATAAAACATAATATTGGACTAATACAAAATATGATCAACAACATGCATGGTTTAAGCATGAGGAAGTTTTTTTTTATTTTTTAAAAAAAATTATTTCTCATAAGAATTTTAATTGTATTTTTTTTTGTGCTAGACCAACCGGTATCTGGAGTCATTCTCTAGTTAATCTGGTCCGGAACTTATAGTAACTCATTTCGGGGACTATCCTCCCAACGTAGTCCTTTTTATTTCCAAGACTAGAACCCGAGACATTGGTTAAGGAATTTAATACCATATCCCACTAGACTGACTATTTATTGGTAAATTTTAATTATAATCTCATTTAATAGGTTAAAACCAAGTGTTAGTTTCTAGAGCTATTTTCTCTTTAGAGATTAAATTATAAATATAATTTTAGTAATACAGTATTCGTATATTCACTGCATATTAGGAGATTATTAAAGGCGTATTCGCTATTGTTATGGTTAGAGACCGGACATGGTATCACACCAAAATTTTGAGCCTTCACTCTCTCGCCACCTCCGGTTTGCTTTTGTTCCCACCATATATCATTTCTGCTTTTTGCGCTTTTTCTCGGTTCTCCACTTTTTTGTTTGTTCTTTCGCTCTCTACTTTTAATTATAAGATAGAGAACAACAGATAAGAGACAGCAGGAAACCAAATAGGTGAACAATAGATAAAAAAGCTGGATGATATATGAAAAGTACAGAATAAGAGCAAACAATAGAAAGCCATGGAAAAGCTTAGAAAGCAGAAGTCGGTATATGGTGGAAGCAACAATGGAGTGAAGATGGTTAGGTATATGGTGATTAAGGAGATGGTGATAGCTCAGAATTTTGACCATCTAGAATCAAAAACCTGGTGTTTTGATTCTATGCTGAGAAAAGAGAGAATTGAGAAATATTTTACGTTATTCGATGTGAAATAAAATGTCCAGATGTGCTTATAGTCTCTGACTCTAACAGCGGTGAATATGTTTTCAGTATTTTCATAATATATAGTGAATATTGTGTTACTATATAATAGTGAATATTGCATGAATATTATATTGATATTGTGTAATTAAAATTATATTAATATAAATAATTGTGTATCATACTTGAATCTTATTGTTTGGTTGACAAGACCGTAGAATCTTGACTAGGAAAAATTCATCATTTGAATGAAAATGAAAAATCTTCAAAGCCAAAAAAAGAAAAGAAAAGAATGAAGAATCTGTCTACCTACTTTGTACAATTTCATTAGAGTGCCCATCAAGGTCATAGTCTAATTTTAGAGATAGTTGTATCCGTTTTAACAAAGAATGGGACTAATTCAAACTTTGTAAAAGGTAGGTAGATAATAATAATAATAATAACAATAACAATAATAATAATTAATTATTATTATTATTATTTATTATTTTGTGAACATATAAACTAATCCATTATGGTGTTCTATTAAAGGTACCATGTCCCAACACCTTTGGAGCCATTGAAGATTATGCCTCACTTGGATGATCAAAACTAGTCTTTCTAATATTGCCAATTTGGCACACTAGGGTCTGAAATTTCATTCAGTTGCCAATATTTTGAATACTTTACATTAGCAAAATTTTCGTTCATCCCTTTATGTACATTGTAAGCACTAATATATGCCATTGCACCAGTAATTCCGTATTTTACTCAAATTACGATAATTTATTGTGTATTATAAGCATTGATTTGCCGTGCCAAAGCACCCTTGATGAGATTGATAAAATGAACTGCTGCCATTAGAAATTTGTTAATTTTATCTCAAAGACTTCATATAGTCATTCAAATGCCTAGTGTTTAATGTGAAGATTGAAAGGAAAGCTTTGATGGGATGCGAAGTTTCGGAGGTTGAAGGTGGTGAGTGGTGGCCTGGCCATTCCCTGGGTGGGTCATTTTGGTTTTTAGCGGTTGTGGGTTCTTCCTTGTTGAGATCTGAACGAGCACAGGTGTTTTGTGTTGATTTTCTTGAATGAGATAACACTCAAAATGTATTACGAAAATTTGGTGTTTGGGAGCAAGGTTGGGTGAGCAATGGTGAGCTACTTTGAAGAAGGCTCAAGGATGTTTTAGAATGGTTGAAGAACAACAAAAGAAGACAATTTTGGTAAGTGAATAAACACAATTTATAGCTTTGATGATGTACCAAATTTACATGACAAAGGTTGTTGAGACAATGTTCAAAGTATACAACATATGTTTGAGCGACTTTTGTGCTCTAATTTTTGTACAAGGAGACTAAACTCCAAAGATATTTTTTCATCCCTTAGAGCTCTATTTATAGAGAAAGAGAGGAATTAAAAATGTAAAGAGAGAGTGGGCGAGAAGGGGCTTTAGCAGCCCCTTCACAGTAGCTAGAAAACTAGCCATTGGGATATGTCCCAACGGCGGGCCCTTGTTTAGGCCCCTTTGAACCCTGTTAAATGCCCAATTAGGAGGGCTTTGAAGCTGCCTTGGGCTGAGTTTTAATGCTCACTAAAATGGGCTGAGAATTAGGTTGATTCAGGAGCATTTTCTAGACAGCTTCTGTTCAATTTTGGACCTTCACCTTTGGGTAGATTCTTGTGTCACTTTGACCTATTTTTCTTTTTCTTTTGCTTGGACTTTGATTGATGATCTTTCATGGCTTGATTGTTGTCCAAGTTGAAGTAAAGTAGGGCTTCACTTTCAACACTCCCCCTCAAGTTCGGCGAATGGATCTCCATGAAGCGAGACTTGCTGAAGTTATGCTGATCATTGGTGCTTCCTTAGCCTTCTTTTTCTTATTCTTTTTCTTCTTGGAGATAAAATTAGCCTCCCCCTTAAGTTCTGATTCTTGAAGTGCTAGGTTCACCATCCATCCATGTGCTCCCCCTTGCTTTTGAATTTCTAGGTCATTGGAATGCAGACTCAGTGGTGCTTCTTCACATGATTCTGCAAAATAATCTCATTTTCGACAAATTTCACATCTTTCGACGTGTATGCCTTATTAGTTTTAGAATCAAAGCATATACATCCAGATTTCTTTGGCCCATATCCAAAGAATATGCAACACTTTTCATTTATATAGCAAGTACTTCCAAATGTTCTAATGTAAAATAAGCTAGGTTTGCTATTTTTAATTATCTCCATTAGAGATTTTCCTTGAAGTTCATCATGCGGAAAGCAATTAGAGAGGTATACAGTAGTATTAACCACTTCACACCTATATTCTTGAGTCAAGTTTGCTTTAGATAAAGAGTGTTTGTGAATACATGGACATATGTACCCTTGTTCTATAGGGGTTTATTAACTCTTGTTTTCTAATTCAATGTCCTTTTCTTTTAGGTATTCTTTAAAAATTTGGGTTGTTGTTTTCTTCTCTATCATCTTCCTTAAGAACATTTATAGATGCACCTTAGTGACTAGATGATAGAATTTTTTGAATGCATTGTGTGCTTGTGCCTTATCCTTTAACATATAAACCCATGTGTATTTAGAGTCATGGTTAACAAGAGATATAAAATATTTGAATCCTTCCCTAGATATGCTTGGGGCTATTCAAATATGGCAATACACTAAGTTAAAAGCATTCAAGTTTGGTTTGGAGCAAATACCTTGATTTGGAGGCAAGCTCCTTTTTGTGTCAAGCTTTGTGTGGTGAGTCATGTGAAGAGTAGACTCTCCCTTTAGCTTCACTCCCTTTGGCTTGAGATTTGGGTGCAAGTTCCAATACTTTTCCTTAGTGTGGCCTGTCATTTTGGAAGGGAAGCACACAAACTCAGCATGTTGCTTCTCCATTGTTACTTGAAACCATATCCTTCTATTTGAGGTTGGCTTTCTCTCTCAAGCTTCATGGAGGTTTCTACTCATTGAAACACAACTCTAATATCCTCATAGGATGGTAGAGTCTTCATTCATAAGACTTCTTGGTGTACCTCTTTGAAGGCTTCTCCAAGGGACATGAGTAAGGCATAAACCTTGTCTTCATTCCTTATTTGTTGAAGGACTTTGAGGTCCAATGATAATGCCCTCAAAGTCTCAAGTTCATTTCATAGCCTTTTGAGATCGTCGAACATTTGTGGGAGAGTCTTATCGCCTCTTTGAAGGTTGAGGATTTCCTGTTTAAACTCAAAAACTCTTCTCGTGAGGTTTTCTTGGTCGTAGAGACCATAAAGAGTATCCCACAAGGTTGTAGCTTGACACCCTGGCCTTGTGAGCATCATCCATTGAATTAAGAAGGATGAGGAAGATTGCATTATCCTTCTTTTTCCATTGCTCAAAGATGGAGTTAGTTTCTTCAAGGGGAGGATTTGAGATGTGACTTAAAGAATCAGATGTATTTAGTATCCTCCGAATAACAGCAGCCCATAAAGGGAAATTTTTGGAATTGAGTAAAGGAAAATAAATGCTCTTTAGTACCTTGTTGATTTTCTTAAATGAGATAGCACTCAAAATGTATTGTGGATGTTTGGTGTTTGTGAGCAAGGTTGGGTGAGCAATGGTGAGCCACTTTGAAGGAGACTCAATGATGTTTTAAAATAGTTGAAGAATAACAAAATAAGACAATTTTGGTAAGTGAATAAACACAATGTTAGCTTTGATAATGTACCAAACTTATGTGACAAAGATTGTTGAGACATTGCTCAAAGTATACAACATATGTTTAAGAGACTTTTGTACTCTAATTTTTGTACAAGGAGAATAAGCTCTAAAGATATTTTCTCCCTCCCTTAGAGCTCTATTTATTGAGGAAGAGAGGAGTTAAAAATGTGAAGAGAAAGTGGGAGAGGAGGGGCTTTAACAGCCCCTTCCCAACGGCTAGTTTACTAGCCGTTGGGGACCCTTGTTTGGGCCTCTTTGAGCCTTGTTAAATGCCTAATTAGGAGGGTTTTGAAGCTGCCTTGGGCGGGTCTTAATGCTCACCAAAATGAGCTGAGAATAGGTTGATTCAGGAGCATTTTTTGGATAGCATTTTGATCAATTTTGGACCTTCACCTTTAGGCAGATTCTTGGGTCACTTTGACCTATTTTTCTTCTTTTTTTTCTTAGACTTTGATTGATGATCCTTTATGGCTTGATCGTTATCCAAGTTAGAGCAATGTAGGGCTTCAGTTTCAATATTTTGGCATCTATGGAGTGCAAGTTACTTTGGAAGTTCTTCAAAGGTCGAGGTCATCAATCCTTTAGTAATAGTACAGACATCTTATCAATTTGTGGTTTTGTTGGGTTTGCTATGAAGCTTGTTAGAAGGTTTGGTATCTGATTTTGGGGCTGTGATAGTCTTATATCTCTACAGTTGCTCTTACTTTAAAGTCTTCTAAAGAGTTTTGCATGGGTGGTTTAACCATACCCCAATATTGAGGGGATGGTTTTCCTTTTTCTTGTTTTGTAGGGATGTTTTTGGGTTAGGATATAATGTCTTGACTTATGCTTATTATGGGCCTGTTTGAGGGGGGAAGATAAGAAAAGAGGGCTGGACTAGATTTGACCATTATTATTTGGACCCAGCTTTCATAAATGGCATTGTCGGACCCGAATGTACTGGGTCAAGCTTGGACCCCCGACCTCTTTTGATTTGGTAATAGTTTAATATATCTTAACGAACTCAAAAGGCCTTGGGTTTAAACATCTCTCTCTCAAACACGGCCTAATAATCTATTAAATGCATTTTTTTCTTATTATACAGAGAGTTGAACCCGAATGGGAAAGCGGGTTGTGACCACTAAATTGTTCTCTTGAGGATATCCATTAAATACTTATGTCTAATGATTTGTTGCCACCAAAGTTCCTCAAAATGAAACAAGTTTTCCACAAAGCTACCCAAGTCTTAAATAAACTAGCCAAGAAAGATCAGTACTTTTAATAGAGATCAGTAGTTTGAAATTAAAATCATGCAATATTACACATTCACAAGTGTTCCCCCTTTAGATATTGTAACTTTAAGTTGACCCCTATTACAATTTGAGATAACAAACTCCATGTTAATGTTTACACAGTCACAAACATATTCATTGCATAGTTATACTGCATACAACTACTCAACCTAGCTTGACTAAATTTTTGTCTTCATTTAATCAAACTATGCAATTCCTACATGAGAAATATTACACAGAATGTAGTTTGTCATGTGATCATATTGCCTTCTTGAAGTTGCAAAGCTTCTCACAAGCCCTTTAGAATCTATACAGAATCCTTGCTCATAATAGAACAAGAAGAATAAAAGCCAATCCTATTTTCCATTATCATTGTAGAGATTACAATAGAAAGGATGTATATAGGTAATAGGTATATTGTTCTTCTAAGCAAATTTCCTATGAGTGTCTAGAACATTTGTAATATCAAAATTAAAAAAAAAAAGACCCCATTCTCACTTCTCCCTTGTTCACATGAGAGTCCCCTTTCCCCTCAAACTCTTTTTTTTGTTCCTTCTTATCCCTCCCTCTCGGCTCACGCCCTCTCTCACTCTCTCTCTACAAAATCAACTAAAATCACTCCAAAATCTTTTGATCTACACTCTACACTTCTCAAAAAAACTCAATGGTTGGTGGTTTGAAGAGAGAAAGTTGAAGCTTGAGGAGAGAGAAAAGTTAGGGTTTTGACAAAGTTTGATCTTGAGCGAAATTTGTGACTTTGCTAGAGGTAATCTTGCTCTTCCGATCTAAATTTATGTTTTTCTAGCATGAATTTGAATTATTATATTGAGATTGAAAGGATTAAATTTGGGGGGTTTAAGTCTAGGGTTTGTATAATAATAAAATTGAGAGAAATGTTCAATAGAAGATTATTTCTTTAGGTCTACAGTGTTTATTAGAAAAATTTGAACATAGATTTGATGATATTAAAAATGTAGGGCTTTTAACAATAGATTGTATATGTGGAGATTGACTTGAATTGTGAATTAGATTGTGTTATTTGTGATATTTACATATCAATAGTAATTTTGGAAATATATATATGTAAATCCTAGAAATTTAAGGTTTGTGAATTATATTGAGGTTTAGAGAATTTTTGGATAAAATTAGTAGATTTTGTACCTAATGTATAATATTAGAGGGAAATTGAAAAATTATGAAGTTTGGATATTGAACTTATGAATTGGTGATAGGATATTAATTAACCCTAATATCGAATTTAAACCTAATTATTAATTTGTGGTCAATGAATTAGGTTAAGACTTTTGAAAGGTTGAATGAGGGATAATTTTTATTTGGTTGGAAAAGTTAGGAGTGAATACCCTTCCAAGAGGAGAGTAGATTATATGTTATGTTTTAAATGAATAAAATATTTTATTTGATTTTTTAAAAATAATTTTTAAATGAATTTGAAATATTTTGTGTGTGTGGAATGTCCTTATATATGAATTTGATATGTTTATGCATCCAATTTGTTGTAAAATAGAATAAACAAGTCTCGTATAAATCATTCAAATGAAACAAGGAAGGGAACTTTTCTAATAAAAGCACGTGTTATGTGATTTATGTTGAATCTCACGTAAGGATTTCGACTATCTTTGATCACTGGTGTTATTATTCATGGGAATTATAAAATTTTCCCAAAACCAAGAATATCTCTGAGTACGGTCGAGATTGAGATTAAGAGTACTCTAAATCCACAAAAAAATAGAAATATTTTTTTTTAATTCGATCCAACATGATTACTGAATACCAATGATTTATTAAAAAGAGAAAAATTCCTTTACTATACTATATTACTTTCTATGAATATGCTAGATGAACAAAATAAATTATAAATTATAATTAATAGACTAAATTTTATTTATAGTCAACATAATAACATGTTTAAATAAATACGTAATTAAAAATTAATTTAAAATATCAATATAAACTATTATGTAAAATTTAATCTTTTTATTCTGTTAAACATCACTCTTATTATTTCAGTTGTCCGTTTATCTTTTTTCTCTTTTCTACATTACAATTTGAAAATGCAAGCTTACAAAATGTTGTCACATTCCATATGTGTTGCTATTACAATCCCCTTCTACTAACAAAGCCAAACTCAATGTTGGCCTATTCAGCTATAGTAATTTGTAGAGCTGCTACTGTTGGAGCAAAAGAAAGTATGTAACGAAAGAAAGGAAGGAGTGCTTCTTGGGGATTGTTCAGAGAGTTGAATGAAGGTAATGGGTGAGAAATAGAGAGAGAGGGAGAGAGAAGAAAGGAAGATAGAGGGACAGAGAGAGAGAAAGAGAGAACAAGTGAAGAAGGAAGAGAACTAAAGATCACAATCCAGTCTACCGTTTTTTATTCCAATCTCTGCTTTTATACAAAACAATGGTAGTTGTTCAACTACTTCTGTAACTAATTCATTATTACAGTTGGAAACTCTAATACTTCAGTTTTCCATTGCTGCTTCTTGTTGCTACAATCAGCTTCTGTAGCCTCCATTTAAGCTTGTCGAGTAACTCTTGGTTGTAACAATTGCCCCTTCTTTGAAAAACACCTTGTCCTCAAGGTTTAAATCCTGAAAATTCTGCTTTGATGAAGCTCATGTCTTCCCAGGTGGCTTCTTCCGGATTGAGGTTGATCTATCTGATTAACCATTGAGTAATTGGTTTGTCATTCCTTAAGATGACTCTCCTTTTAAGCATTACTTCTGGTTTCACTAGAATTTGATTGTCATTTCCTACTATAGGCGAGTTGGGCATGATGCTTTGATTGGATCCTACTTTTTTCTTCAGTAGGGATATATGAAAAACAGAATGGATTCTCGATCCTTGTGGTAGCTGCAAACGATAAGCCACCTTCCCTACCCTTGCCAATACTGGAAAAGGCCCATAAAACTTTGATGATAGCTTTAATTGTCTCCTAACTTCCACTGATTATTGCCGATATGGTTGTAGTTTGAGATACACTAAGTCACCAACTCTAAACTCTCTTTCTGTTCCATTGAAATTAGCTTATACTTTCATTTTGTTCTGCGCTTTATTCAGGTGGTCTCGTAGAATCTGTAACATAGCTTGTCTGTTTTGGATGAAATTAGCAGCTGCTGGTGTGATTAAGTCCAAATAGGGTCCTGTTGGTAAAGGTCTAGGTTTATAACTATAAAGTGCTTCAAATGAAGACATTTTTATACTTGAGTGATAACTAGAATTATACCACCATTTTGCAAGACTGAACCATTTATACCAATGCCCAGGTCTATCAGTAGTCATACATCTGAGATAACCTTCTAGACTCTGGTTCAACCTCTCACTCTGACTGTTAGTTTGAGGGTGGTAGGCAATACTTAATTGGAGTTGAATTCCTATTATTTTGAATAGCTCTTACTAGAATAGGTTTGTGAAAATCTTGTCTCTATCTGTTACAATTGCATCTGGTAACCCATGTAGTTTATAAACTGAGTCCACAAAAAGTTGAGCTACCTCTATTGCAGTGTATGGATGTTTAAGTGCCATGAAATGACTAAACATAGTCAGCCTATCTATGACTACCAAAACTGTATCAAACCCTTGAGAGTCTGGTAGTCCTTCTACAAAATCCATATTTATCTGGGTCCATGCTTGTGTGGTAATGGGTAATGGTTGCAGCGGCTCGGGATATGATATGTTTTCATGTTTATTTCGTTAACAAACTTCACATTCTTGTATAAACTTAATTATTGTTTTCTTCATCTTGGGCCAAGAAAATGCAGTATTCAGCCTTTGCGAGGTTCCACTTTCGCCTGAATGTCCCCCAATTGCTGATCCATGCATCTGTTGGAGCAGCCTATTCCTTAATTGTCCTTTTTTTTCCTATGTAGATTCTCTTTTTAAACTTAACATCCCATCTTGAAATGTGAAATCTTGATTGCTTCCCTTTTCCAAACTCAACTGATAGATCAAATTTTGACATTACTCATCACCCACATAACTCTACATGACTTCTTCTATCCACTATGGTCTGATTATAGAAGTTGCTAGTAGTACCCCTTCTTGTGCCTCTTTGACTGTCATTTCTTTTCTTGATAATGCGTCTGCCACTCTGTTCTCCATGTCTTTCTTGTATTGAATTTCATATTCGAAGCCCAGCAGTTTGGTTAACCACTTATGCCGCAATGTGTGTGTTAATTTTTGCTCCAAAAGGTACTTTAGACTCTGATGATCTGTTCTGATAATAAAATGATAACCTACCAAGTAATGTTTCCATTTGGTGATTGCCATAACCACTGCCAACAATTCCTTTTCATACACTGATAATCCTTGACTCTTGGGGACTAATGCTTTGTTTATAAATGTTATAGGCTGTTCTTCCTACATTAAAATAGCTCCCCAACCTTTGGAGCTTGCATCTATTTTAATCACAAATGTTTTTGAAAAGTCTGGTAATCGCATGATTGGAGTTGATCTGATAACTGTCTTAAGGTATTGAACGGCTCTTCTAGCATCCTCACCCCAATTAAAACTGTCATTCTTCAGTAAATCAGTGAGTGGCTTAGTTATCAGCCCATAATGCCTGATGAATCTCCTGTAATAACCTATGAGTCCAAGAAAATTCCTCAATGCTTTTACACTAACAGGTTCTGGTCATTTTGAGATGCTATCAGTCTTTCGATGATCTATTTTGACTCATTTTGCTTATACAATATGGCCTAAGTACTCCACCCAGTCTTGAGTAAACGTGTACTTAGTGATCTTGGCATACAATTGGTGCTGCCTAAGCAACAATAGAACATCCCGAAGATTTTGAATATGGGTGATGAAGTTTGGACTATATATTAGAATGTCATCGAAGAAGACAAGTACAAATCTCCCTAGATATTGCTGAAATATGCTGTTCATCAAGGGTTGAAATGTAGCTGGGGTATTAGTTAACCGAAAGGGTATCACCAAGAATTCAAAATGCCCATGATGAGTTTGAAATGCTGTTTTGGGTATGTCTTTAGGTTGGACTCTGATTTGATGATACCCTGATCTGAGGCCTATTTTTGAAAATCATCTAGAACCATGTAGTTCATCTAGAAGTTCATTGATATTTGGAATGAGATATCTATCTTTCACTGTGATGTTGTTGAGTTACCTGTAATCAACACAAAACCTCTAAGAGAAATCCTTCTTTTTAACTAGCAGCACATGAGATACAAAAGGACTGTTACTTTGTCTAATCACACCATTGTTTAACATATCTTGCATTTGTCTTTCAATCTCAGATTTTTATGAGTATGGATATCTATAGGGAGGAAGTTTGAAGGGTTGGGCCTCAGGTTTGAGTGGTATGGCATGGTCATGTGATCTCTCAGGTGAAAGGGAGTGTAGTGTAGAAAAGCATCATCAAATTCTTTCAGAAGCTCCTGAATGTATTTATGTGTTTGATGGTTCTGTTTATTTTCAGAAGTGGTGATTACTGAACAATTTTGAAGTAGCTGTTCTTTAAAATTCTTTGTGGCTTTTCCTCTAACTAGTTTCATTCTAGGATACTCTACTTTACCGGTCAGAATTACCTCCCCGTCCTCACTTATTAACTTTACTTGTACCAACTTGAAATCAAAGGTGATAGGACTAAAATCATACATTCAATCCACCCCCAGAATGATATCCCAACTTCCTAATTGTATGACCCTTAAATCAAAAGCAAATTGGTACCCTTGGATACTCCATTTAACTCATTTTACTTGTGTATAACTGGTGATTTTACTGCCATATGCTAGGACAACATGTATTGGCTCAGCCATATCCTAACTCATCTGGAGTAACTCTACCAACCTCCTATTCAAATAGCTATTAGAACTTCCTTGGAACTTCCTATGTCGACTAGTATAGTGACTCGTAATTTCCCTATATTACCTTGTAATAGTATAGTCTTTCGTTTTAAGGAAATTGATAGAACACATAAAGCAAAGTCATAAATTTCACCTCTTGCCTCTTTCAGAGCTTCAGTAGCTTCATCTTCCAGGTCCTCCCTTTCTT
The DNA here is from genome assembly GCA_037126225.1 of Dillenia turbinata. Taxonomy (NCBI): domain Eukaryota; kingdom Viridiplantae; phylum Streptophyta; class Magnoliopsida; order Dilleniales; family Dilleniaceae; genus Dillenia; species Dillenia turbinata. The sequence goes on from JBAMMX010000012.1 coordinate 6,769,248, forward strand.
CTGCTACAATCAGATTTAATGTTCTGAACTTGCAGCGATGGCCTGGAGTGCATTTTTCCCCACATTTATAACATAGGTTGTTAAGCCTTCTTTATTGTATCTCTAGTGTAGAGATTTTGGTTGTTTTATCATCTGGCACTATCTCATTAGGCCATTCTTTAGTTGTAGTGGTTGTAACCCTATAATTACTGCTGTTTCCTTTGGACCTTGCTTCATTGCCATCTGAATTTCTGCTTTCGTGGATATTCTTCTGCCTATCAAGCTCTAATGATTGTTCTTGAATAGTTGCTATTTCAAATGCTTGGAATAGAGTGCTGGGTTTGAGCATCCGAAGCATAGGCTTAATCTCTTCTTTTACTCCGCAAATAAAACTGTATATGAAGTATTCTTCAGTTAAAGTTGGATTCTTGTATAGTATAATAGACCACAATTCTTCAAACTTTTCTTGGTATTTTCCTATTGTCCCCTCCTACTGAAATTTGTTGAATTCCTCCACCTTATCACGAATACCCTTCAGTTCAAAGCGCTGATATAACAAACAGGTAAATTCCTCCCAACCAATCTCCTTCTTGACTCTTTTGAGACATTGAAACCATATTTCAGCTTTTCCCACTACCAGAAAACATGGTTTCAGCGACGGAAAGTTATCCGTCGCTAATTAATAACAAAATTACGACGGAAAAATTAGCGACGGAAAATTCCGTCACTCAAAAAAAAAATTCGGACCTATTAGCGACGGAAAAATTCCGTCGGAAAATATTCCGTCGCTAATTCGTTGCTGAAAAAAAAAATCAGATCTATTAGAGATGGATTAATGACGGAAAAAATCCGTCGCTAATAGGTCGAATTTTTTTTTTATTGAATATAATTTTTTGTTTTTATTAAAGATAATTTTTTATTTTTATTAAATATAATATTGTATTTTTATTAAATACAATTTTGTATTTTTATTAAATATAATTTTATTTTTTATTAAATATAAATTTTTATTTTTATTAAATATAATTTTGTATTTTTATTAAATATATTTTTATTTTTTATTAAATATAATTTCTATTTTTATTAAATATAATTTTGTATTTTTATTAAATATAATTTTATTTTTTATTAAATATAACTTTTTATTTTTATTAAATATAATTTTGTATTTTTATTAAATATAATTTTATTTTTTTATTAAATATAATTTTTTGTTTTTATTAAATATAATTTTGTATTTTTATTAAATATAATTTTTTGTTTTTATTAAATATAATTTTGTATTTTTATTGAATATAATTATGTGTTTTTATTAAATATAATTTTGTATTTTTATTGAATATAATTATGTGTTTTTATTAAATATAATTTTTATTTTTATTAAATATAATTTTATTTTTTTATTAAATATAATTTTTATTTTTATTAAATATAATTTTGTATTTTTATTAAATATAATTTTGTATTTTTATTAGATATAATTTTTTGTTTTTTAAATATAATTTTATATTTTTATTAAATAAAATTTTATATTTTTATTAAATAAGAGTATTGTATTTTTAATATTGAGAGTTACAAATAAAATATAGAAATAGAAAACAAATAAACCAATAACGCAAATGTAATGGTGGTATTGTGGTTAAAACTCTCAAGTTCTCTCTCTTACACCCGGGTTCGAACTTGGGGGAGCATATTTTCAGAACATTTACGCGCGAGCGGGCAGGCAGGCGGGCCGGGTTCCGGATGGTGGTGGAAGCGGGTCTGTCGGTCGGGCGGGTCGGACGTCCAGCTTCCGGCATTTGGGTTTGGTTTTATTAACTTCACCGACGGATTAGTGACGGAAATTTTCCGTCGCTAATCTATCGGTAATTTGAAAATTCTAAAATAAAATTAGCGACGGATTTAGTGGCGGAATTTTTTGTTGCTAAAAAATCCGTCATTGATCCTTCGCTAAAATTAGGGAGGTGACTTTTAGCGATGGAAAAATCCGTCGCTGATTTTCTGTCGCTGATATTTTCAGCGACGGAAATTTGGGTATCAGCGACTGAAAAATCCGTCACTGAAACCGTGTTTTCTGGTAGTGTCCATCCAAATACATTTCTATCACTTCTACCCAATTTTGCATAGGTATTTGTTAAATGACAAATAATTTGTTACATTTTCTTAACCATAGCCTTGGATTATCCCCACTGAACATAGGAAGCTCGATCTTGGGGTAGTTTGAAAAAGATCCTTTGTGAGAAACCTCATTCTTGGCAAATGATGAAGGAAAGAAATCAATACCCCTTCCAAATAAGGAATGCCCACGTTGGGGCATCTTTAAAATAAGGAAGATTTTCTTATTTGTCTCCCGGTGTTAAATCACCTTCCAAAAATAAGTCATGGGAGATTGAATGGGTTAACATAATTAAAAATAAGTTTTGAATTAACTTATATGAGATCTGTAAAACTATTCTAGAGGGAATAGAGGGATTGCTTTTCTACGATGTTCATATCACCGGATTAGGAGTCGAGACGTCGTGGATTTGTGACGATTTTTCGATTTGTGATTATCGTCCCTGCAGCGAGGTAGATCGTGAGGATTTTCTTAAGTTTGCGGTTCTAGAGATTTTCTGCATCACCGATTGAGGTATATCGCAAACTTAATCTTTTACGATTCTGAAATTTTATTTATCGCTTCCGTTGCGTGTATGAGTCACGTTTAATTCAAACATTGATATCAGAGCATGTTAGAAATATTTTAAATAATTTTTTCGGAATAAAATTTGGGTATAAAAATATAGGGTATAAAATTTGGGGTTCGGATCACGGATGAGTTTCATGAATCCAATTATACCACTGTGTTACCCAACTCACGTAGAACGCGAAAATAATTTTTTTGTAATTTTTTGAACACGTTTAGGTCATAAAAATTCCGATTGAAACATTCGGCCGTGAATAGTGACCGAACCCTTCAACCCCAGATTTGACGAGATTTAGGTCAAATCGGTTCATAAAAATAGTAGATCTGTATTTGTCTCAGTTAGATCTATATTTTCATATATATATTGCATATATTCTATACCAGAAATTGAGTTTTCTGGAAATGGGTCGGAGAAACTCGAGTTGCAGACATTCGGGCGAAGAAGAAGCAGGCGCGTGTCGAGCACGCGCGAGAAAGGCACGTCGGTGCACAACGCCTAGGAGCGTGCATCTCACGCGCGCGTAGGCGCGTGAGATGTCCGGTTTGACCGGGGTCAGACCCGAACCGGGTTCCAGGTCCCGACCCAGGACCGCGTCCGGATCCGACTCGGAGGCGCGGGTCGCGCGCGTGCAGGCGCGTTGCCCGCGTGCCCGCGCTTTAGGTGCGTGCTCCCATGTGCACAGGGCGCGTGCAGGCGCATCCTGCATGCCTGCACGCGCCCAGGCGCCACCCCGACGCGTGAGGGCGCGTGGGACGCGCCGTCGGGAGCTTAGCGGCGCGTGAACCCTCCCGGTGGCGCGTAGGTCATCCTAAAATTGGAATTTTCTGATTTTTTGAGGGTTTTGTGATAAAAAGTGACTAATTGTGGGTTTTAATGTAATGAATCCTATTTCAAATGGTGAGATGCAATCCCGGATTGTGGTGTACGGCGTCCGTTGACTCATACGCTCGTCTTGAGATTTGTACTCGAGTCATTTTGGTTTTGGTGATTCGTAGGGTACATAAAATTGTGAATTAAGTATCAATATGTCATTAACGTCTCTTATTTTCTGTGTGACAGAGATATGACTGCTACCAAGACTGTCATTTTGGATCTCGTTAGGGGAGAGAAACTGAATGGTGACAATTACGATATTTGACACCGTAAAATTCAGTTTGTCTTCGAGGAGCAAGAACTCGGGGAGGTTCTTCGCCTGGGGAGGTTCCAATAGAATAAGGAAAACTGGATCAGGTGGTTTTTCGTGCATGGAAGAATAAGGATGGCCAAGCTAGGGCAATCCTTCTTAGCTGCATGCACGATGAGCTGATCCCGATTTATGAACAGTATCTCACTGCAAAATCGATTTGGTTTGCTCTAAAGGAGCACTTTGGCTTCGCGTCAGTTCCTAAGTTGAAGATATTGACGTATAAGTTCATCACATACAAGAAGAGGCACGATCATACAATGAAACAACATTTGATGCACATGTCAAGTATGATCACCTCTCTCAAGAGTATGGGGGAGCCAATGACTGATGAGTTTCAGGTGCTAGGTGTGATCCAGTCCTTGCCTGATTCCTGAGATGTGGTTAAAACCTATCTCACGCACACTGAGAGTATTCATACTTTTAGGGACATGAGTAGGCATTGTGAGCTCGAGGAGGAGCGTCAGGAGATTGGTAAATCCACTTCTACTCATGTTAATATCGCGGAGTCGAGTAAGGGCTCCCGGGGAATTAAACGCAAATGGCGCAAACATGAGAAGAAGCCCAAGGATCAAGGCAAAAGGAAGCCATCTTCCAAGGCCGAGAACAAAGGGCAGAAAAGCAAGAAGAAGGAGCTCGACAAGAGCAAAGTCCAATGCTATGTGTGTGGCAAGTATGGACATTTCGCAAGCGAGTGTGGCGAACGAAAGGTATGTCATTCTTCTTTACATGGTTGGAGTTATGTGTCATCTAGTGTGATGCTTGTTAACTTTTCTCTTTTATGGATTGTAGACTCAGGAGCCACGGACCATGTAGCTCGTGATAGGAACACGTTCATAGAATTCTGCCGTTTGAGTCCACATGCAAGGAGGCTATATGTGGGGAACGGAGTATTTGTAGAAGTTAGAGGGATTGGTACCTGCAAGCTGATGCTGCGGAACAACCAAACTCTATATCTACATGATGTGTTGTATGCTCCTGAGATTCGGCGGAATCTCGTTTCTGTTCGTTGTTTAGATGATTTGGGATATTCTGTTTTGTTAGGAAACTCAAAAGTTTCCATTTATGACATTGACAGTCTTTTGATTTGTTCTGGTTTACTCCGTGAGAGACTTTATGTACTAAACTCTATTCCCATCTATGAAAATTTTCTTTCTTCTCCTATTGCTTTCGCATCTGATAGTGTTGTGGATGATGTGAATGTATGGCATAGTAGGCTTGGCCACATAGGACAAGAGAGGATGGCCCGGTTAGCTACGAGCGGTTTGTTGGGCCCGCTAACCAAGGTCCAGTTGCCCGTGTGTGAGTTTTGCCTTGAGAGCAAAGCTACTAGAAAACCATTTGGGAAAGCAATGAGAGCTGAAACTCCATTGCAATTAGTTCATTCTGACATTTGTGGACCCATAAATGTGAGAGTCCGAAACGGAGTCACGTATTTTATTACATTCATAGACGACTACACGCGTTTCGATTACGTCTACCTAATTTCGCACAAGTCTGAGGCACTAGAGTGCTTCAGGAGGTTTATCAGTGAGGTTGAAAATCAGCTAGATTTGAGGGTGAAAACTCTCAGAACCGATCGGGGACGCGAGTATCTGTCTGAACAATTTAAAGAGCTCTGTTCCGATAGAGGCATTACGAGACAGTTGACTATTCTTGCTACTCCTCAGCAGAACGGAGTAGTCAAGAGAAGGAATAGGACTCTGTTGGAGATGGTGAGGTCGATGATGGCGCAGGCAAACTTACCTATCTCCTACTGGGGGATGCGTTGTTGACTGCAACCTACGTTCTTAATCGTGTTCTGACGAAGTCCGTAGTCAGCACCCCATACGAGCTTTGGATAGGGAGACAGTCTGACCTTAGCCACTTAAGGCCATGGGGTTGCGCCGCGTATGTTCATGATTCCTCGCATCAGTACGGCAAGTTAGGCCCGCGAGGAAAGAAGTGTATCTTTATTAGATACTCTGAACAGTCCAAGGGACATGTGTTCCTAGGAGAACATACGGACGACACTGTCACTGAGATAGAGCCTCGTGATGCCACTTTTCTCGAGAGTGATTTCCCTAAGAGAGGAGAAATCGATCGAAACTTCACCTTCTATGAGATGGATGAGCCTAGTAGCTCAGCAGAACCCAGTGGCGGGACTCAAGAGCCAATTATGGATCTTGGTCCTAGTGGGAGCGGTCCATCTAAAGGTGTGGAGGCTCTCCCTCCTCGTAGGAGTAGTCGAAGACAAGTGCCTCGTCGCCGTTTCCCGATTGAGGATGAGATCCTCATCGTGACTCCCGAGGATGAAGAAGAGCCGAGGACCGTACACGAGGCTCTCGAGGGTTCAGCAAAGGACCAATGGTTACAGGCCATGCACGAGGAATTGGAATCAATGAGGGTCAACGGGGTCTGGGACCTAGTTGACTTACCTGAGAAAAGAAGGGTCATTGGGAATAAGTGGGCTCTCAAAATCAAAAAGAAGGCCGAGGATCGATCAAGAGGTACAAAGCCCGTCTTGTAGCCAAGGGTTATACACAGACAAAGGGTATTGACTACGAGGAGACTTTCTCTCCAATAGTCAAGTTTATTTCGATCCGTTTACTTTTGACGATTGTCGCTTATATGGATCTGGAATTATACTAGATGGACGTAAAGACCGCTTTCCTTAACGGGAATTTGGATGTGGAGATCTACATGGAACAGCCCCAGGGGTTCGTTCTAGTAAGTCAAGAGGATAAGATCTGTCGACTTCGGAAGTCGATATACCGTCTAAAATAGTCATCCAGGCGTTGGTACCTAAGATTTCATGAGGATGTGATATCTTACGGTTTTACGATGGTCGAGGAGGATCATTGTGTCTATCTGATTCTGTCCGATAACTCTTTTGTGATCCTATCGTTGTATGTGGATGACATAATGTTGGCTGGTAATGACATTCAGTATTTAATGACCATCAAAGCGTGATTGTCATCCAGCTTCGACATAAAAGACATGAGTGAAGCTGAGTTCATCCTCGGAGTTCAGATCCAGAGGGATCGCTCGAGAAAGATGTTGGCTCTTTCACAAGAGGCTTACATTATGAAAATTCTCTAGCGTTTTGGGATGAGTGACTGTAATTCCATAGATACTCCGATCGCCAAAGGTGAAGGGCTGAGCCTAAAAATGTGTCCGAAAACTCAGGAAGAAGTAAGAGAAATGAATAAAGTACCTTACTCCAGTGCGGTGGGAAGTCTAATGTACGCAATATTGTGTACAAGAGCAGACATATGTTATACAGTTGGTCTGGTGAGCAGATATCACGTGAATCCTAGAAGGGATCACTGGAGAGCAGTGAAAAGGATTCTCCGATATCTTAAGAGAACTGCAAACCTATCTCTATGTTACGGGGGAGGCGATTTGCGTCTTATGGGCTATTCGGACACCGATTGGGGAGGTGATTTGGATAAGCGCAAATCGACATCGGGATTTATTTTCTTGCTTAATGGCGGGGCCATTTCATGGAGTAGTAAGAAGCAAACTTGTGTTGCTCTATCGACGATGGAGGCTGAGTTTGTGGCATGCTCAGTTGCAGTTCAGGAGTGTGTTTGGCTTCGGAGACAACTTGATGACTTAGGGATTGTAGCGGATAGTGAGAGACCAGTAATGATTTATTATGATAATTAGACCGCTATCGCTTACACACGAGACCCTAAGTTTCATAGTAGGACCAAACACATTGACATCAGATATCATTACGTTAGAGACATCATCGAGAAGGGTGACCGTCAAGTACATTTCGACACACAGCATGGTGGCTGACCCCTATACCAAACCCATTACTAGAGACTCTTTTCTAGGGCATAGAGAGTCATTGGGTTTGAGTATCTTTTGACATTTCTCAGTTTGTACTTTTTGATGACATTGATGCTTATTGATTTTCTATATATATGATTATAGTGTATTATTCAGTCATTTTTGTGTTATATTTTCATTTAATGTACTTGCTTTTATTGTCATATATATATTTTGTGATGTGATAATAGATATGTCAGGCAGGCGAGGTCGACTCTCTCACACGAGTGACCACCTCCAGCTCTGAGTGAGTGGGGATGAGACAGTTTCTAACTGTAAGAGACTTTAAGAGTGGCCCTGCTAGAACATAAGTCGCCCTGATATGTGTTCAGGATGAGGTCATATGCGATATGACCAACATAAATGTACCTACATCCATGTTGCCTATGAGAAACCAGCTTTGAGATCTCGGAGATCAGCTGCGATTTGTGATAGTCCATGAGGTACTCTTTCTGAGATCTCTGGGTAAAGTTTTATGTGTAGACTGAGTCCCCATACTTGCACAGTGTTAGAGAAATCTGACATATGCCCTTTTTGAGAGATGAGGGAATAACACTGTGGCACGTATTTCACACCACGTGTGAAAAGACGACTTGGGATAGTGGGAGCTATATATTATTTGAGACAATGACTTGATATTTATCCCCGAGCCCCACTGTGTGAGACCCGAGATCCATTGAGTGAGATCTCTTATGCCCTTATTACTTTCGATTGTTTCTTGAGATTCTGATTCAGTGTTTGCTACTTTAGTCTGTTTACCAATGGCTCGGAAGATAAATTGAGATCTGAGGGACAGATCTAGGAAAGCAGCTGAGTTGGGACTGATAGATTCGAGTTTGGAAAAGGGAAGACCAATTGACATTGCATCACTGTGTTGTATTCACCGATCGGTCTTTTATATTCATCAATGTAGGGATTTGAATATAATAGTGGATATATAGTCGAGCGATATCTGGGGATTACTTTCGATGAGGAAAGTAGCTCGATGGATGTAATTAGTCTTGGATCTGGGGTACTGTGAGCTTTATTTTTGTGCTGACGTTGACTATTCGATCATCCTAACAGGTACATCGATAAGTCTTTTATTTGCAAGTGTACTCGCTAGTCGCACGACGTCCAACTCCGTATGAAAATCCAGTAGAGTGATGTGTAGAGATCGCATGAGTTGTGATTTCGAGATAATCGTAAGAATGCCCTCATGTGCAAGTGAGAGATGAAGGAAAGAAATCAATGCCCACGTTGGGGCATCTTCCAAATAAGGAATGCCAACATTGGGGCATCTTTAAAATAAGGAAGATTTCCTTATTTGCCTCCCGGTGTTAAATCACCTTCCAAAAATCAGTCATGGGAGATTGAATGGCTTGGTATAATTAAAAATAGGTTTTGAAATAACCTATATGAGATCTGAAAAACTATTCTAGAGAGAATAGAGGGATTGTTTTTCTATGACGTTCATATCACTGGATTAGGAGTCGAGACGTCGTGGATTTATGACGATTTTTCGATTTGTGATTATCGTCCCGGCAGCGAGGTAGATCGTGAGGATTTTCTTAAGTTTGCGGTTCCAGAGATTTTCTGCATCACCGATTGAGATATATCGCAAACTTAATCTTTTACGATTCCGAAATTTTATTTATCACTTTCGCTGCGTGTATGAATCACGTTTAATTCTAACAAATGATAACCCCAATTCTCCTCGATTTTGACCCTCACTGGGAGTACGAAGAATGGGTGATCCGTTCGACCTTTCCATTTCTTGATCCTCTTGTTTGTCCATGTTTAATCGTTTCATGATGGCTTGAAATCTGTCTTCTATACTGATCACATGCGCTTGACAGAATTGTGCCTGCTCTTTCATCGTCTGACGAATCTCTGCTAACTGTTGCTCCACTTGAGATCGATGTTCCTTGGCCTCAAAAGACTATTCATGCATTCTAGCTTCGAACTTTTGAAACTGTTCTTCCAATTATTTTTGTCGAGTTCCCTCCGCCATTAAAAATCTGAGTTTTGATCTGATTTTCTATTTGCTCTGATACCAAATTTGTTACAACCCCCTTCTACTAACAAAGCCAAACTCAATGTTGGCCTATTCAGCTATAGCAGTTTGTAGAGCTGTTGCTATTGGAGCAAAAGAAAGTATGTAATGAAAGAAAGGAAGGAGTGCTTCTTGAGGATTGTTCAGAGAGTTGAATGAAGGTAATGGGTGAGAGAGAGAGAGAACAAGCGAAGAAGGAAGAGAACTAAAGATCACAATCCAGTCTACCATTCTTTATTCCAATCTCTGTTTTTATACAAAACAATGGTAATTGTTCTACTATTTCTATAACTAATTCGTTATTACAGTTGGAAGCTCTAACTACTTCAGTTTTTCTTTGCTGCTTCTTATTGCTTTAGTCAGCTTGCCTCCATTTAAGCTTGTCCTGTAACAGCTGCATGGCAAAGACAAACAACATAAAAAATATAATTTTTCTTTTACTGCATATATTTCAGTCAAACATTTTTTTTTTACAAAAGAAAAGAAAAAACTTTTAAATGTCAAATGATGTGAGGGTACAAGCTATGAGTTACAAGGATTTCACAAACCAAAACACATTCAATGATTTGCTTCCCCCAGAAAGAAAAAAAAATACAATCAAATAATCTGACAGTATATGGTGCAAAAAAGAATGAAAAAAATGTGTTTGTTGTGTGTATATTTAATTTTCTACTTTCATCTTTTGTTTCTTGTTGGTCTCATTTGTTTGCAGAAGCAACTCCAAAACTAACAACTCCATGATCAGGAAAAGGTGGGGGAGAATGAACGAGTCCTCTACCAGCTACATTCATATCGCCCAAGGCATCGGCACATGTACCGCTGCCTCCGCTGATGTAGGAGCAAGAGGAGCCACTAGAAGGCGGTGTTGGAGTCCTTGCTAGGGACTCCACCATCGGAAAATGTTTTTTTAACCATTTTTCTCCGACCAATGGTCTCAGAGCTGATGCAGGCTTTAGAGTAATATTTGAAGATAATAGCATAGAAAAAATGAATAGGACTTTTACGACAGTCATTGTAGTGAACGCCATCTGATTGATTTTTGATAAATAATGAGAGACTTTTCGGAGAAAAAAATGAAGGGTCTCTTTTGTTTTGTTGGGATTGTCCCCCCCCCCCTTTTTTTTTGCCTTTTCTGCTTTTGGGAGCCTTGGTGCTTTGATGAAATTGATGCAACTCAATGTTGGTATTTATAGGCAAATTGTTTATGTTTTGGGGTTTGGGGTGAATAAAAAAGATTGTTTGGCTTTTGTTTGACTTGGTGGAAGGCGGGGGCTTTCCCTTGGAGTTGACTTGATTTTTTTTTTTTGGGGGGGGGGGGGAGGGGGGGTGGGTTAGAATTGAAATTTGAATCTTAAATGGTCTCGACACGCAGTCTTGAATGGCACTGTAGCTTTGGGGTTGGCTTGAAAATTTCTTATAATTTTGTTTTCACAATGGGTCAAGGACTCTTTATTCTTAATTTTTGAATTTTGGATTGTCTTTGAATTTGACTCGCTACAACTTATTTTTATTTTATTTGTAATATTTTTAAACTCCAATAAAAAATTTTAATTTATATTATAAAATTTTGAAAGTAAAAAATAAAATAAATTTCTTGACTAAAATGCAAAATATATTTTCGTAGTTTTTAATTTTGGAACTAGACTTGGAGATTTTAAAATTAACAAAAAGCCCTTCTATGTTTACTTAATTATCAAATTACCCCTCTTTATCACTTGTCTTATTAAAATTTATTTCCTCTTGAATTCATTGTCATTTTATGTTTTATGTAGATTACGCAACTTAGTTCGTTCATTAACCTATCCAGATGGCAGTTGATCATGAATTAGGGGGTATGAGTTTTGGAAAGAGTTGGAGAAGAAAAAGAAAATTTGTTAAAAAATTAACATGTTAAGGTTTAGGAGTGACAATAGACAACGGAAAAAAATAGGCTAATGTATGTGACAAGTGCACATTTACACTGCGTTTTGATGGATTGATTCACGATGAAGAAAAGACATCAAGAAAGAAAAGCGAATGTATTTTTTTCATTTGGAAGTTTTATACGGAGAGAAAAAAATAAAAAAAGAAATCGGTTGATTTTTAATCCTTGAAAACTTAAAAAATTTTCTTTCCAAAAGTGAGAAAAAAAAAGAAGAAAAGAAAAAATTTAGTTCACTCTAATATTTTAATATACCAAATTTATTTTTAAAAAATGATAATGAAACCTTTAATTCTTAATAAATCTCACGTCATTTTACAGCTCATGGCTATTAAGTTGGCTAATTTTTACAACCGATTGACCGGGCAGTATTTTGCAACTGCTTGGTCAGCTGATTATTTTGATCTTTTATTTTTATGGTTGGAATGGATGATCAAGAAATAATTTGGGAGGTTGGGGACACATGAGTGGGCCACACACAACACTTTGCAGCTGCTTGGTCGGCTGGTTCCTCTAGTCAGTCGACCCGGCGGCTTCTTATAGTTGCTCGGTCGGCTATTTCCTTATTTGGTCGATTAAGCAGCTTCTTATAATTTCTCGGTTATCTGTTTCTTCCAGCCGTTTGATCGGACAGTTTTTTAGCTACAAGGTTACTGCTAGGTTGGCTGATTCTTCCACCGATTGACTAATTCTAATGTGTTTTTTGCCGAGCAATTTAGAGGGTACTTTTGTAAAGATGGATTATAAATGACACTTTTCTTTTTATTTCTCTCTCATTTTCCATCATTTTTTTCTTTTCTTTTCTATAACTCTCAAACAAAATGGTAAAAAAATTTCATCATTTTCCTTATTTTATTTTCCTTCCTGATTTTTTTTTCAGGGCAATTTGTCAATAAAGGAAGTTACAGGGGGCCTTTTGTTAGTTTAAAACTTTGGGGGAGCTAGTTACGAAGCTGGCAAATTACATAATTACAAGTATATGGCGCCAACCCCATAATGCAAAAAAGTTGGGGGTTGGAAAGCCAAGCTGCTCGAGACCCTCTGGTTGGAAGTATATTGACACTTTTTTGTGTCTATTTTTTTTAACAAAAAATGGCACAAGAAATACTAGAACGAGATGGGTATTAGATTAGTATTTCCATTTTTTTTCCACCTAAGTCCATTTTCATTTTCATTTTTTTGGGGGGCGGGGGGGGGGGGGATTCATACCTTCCTTTTCCTTGGAAAAGAAAAAAGTAGAGCATGCCAAGAGTGGGACTGCGGGTCCTAAACATTTTTCTCAGAACGTTCCCATTACAAATAACACGGCCCTTATATTGGGATTGCAGTTTATCATTAGGCCAAGTCATCTATCACGTCTGGAGTATTGTTTTGTTTGGTACATGTATAATTGGAGTAGAACCACCGTAACAAGTAGCCCTTCATTCAGATTTGTAGACTTGACTTTCTCTCCATCCTTTTGTGCTGAAAATATTCAATTCTTAGTCTTTGTTTCCCCATTGGGGGCGTGTGACCAGCATTTCTCCCCCTTAGTAAGGTGACTCATTCAAATATATATATATATATATATATATCAAAATATGGTACATTTTTCTATTTTGTTTTCACATATTTTTGGCAAACTGGTTTTGTCCAAAGCTCGGATGGTAACTGGGGCACTAGGGTAGGGAAGGTGTTAGATATAGTTTGTAATATGGTGTGGACATTTGCCCAATATTGAAAAGTTGAAGAAAATTTGATGGGTTTATAACCTATCAAATTTGAAATTATTTGAATTTGATTAAAATGTTGTATCGGAGGAAAAATATGATTTTCATAAAATGACCCTAAAATAATAATAATATTAAATAATTAATTATTTAAGGGTCAAAGATAGGTTGAGGCATCTTGGGCATTGAGCACTTCGGTTATTTATTTTTTATTCAAAAGACACATTTTTAAAAATTAAATAAATAAGTGTCTTTTGATTAAAATGTAACTTCCCTACAATGAAGTGATGTTTTTTGAATAAATTAATGATTTTTTAAATCAAAATGACATATTCGTTGTGTCATTTAAATGAAGAGATATCTCATAATTGAAATCCTTTATTTTCTATAAATACTCCCTCTACCATTGAGAAACGACACTTAGAATTTTTCTTTATTGGCAATACAATAAGACTTCATTTTCTTAAAACTCTCTATTTTGTTCTTGGGAGAAATTTGAGATTTTGCTGTTTCAAATTTCTATTTCGACTTACATATCCTGAAGGAATCTGCCATCAACCCAGACAGCAACATAGTGGGGGCATAATTTCCTTAAGAACAGTGATCACTTCATGTGCAAACTCTTTCAAATTTTCATTTCGAAGATCCTTCATTTCTAACAGAAGGTGTTACTGAATGTCTTCTTTGGGCATCTCTTAGAGACAGTTCAAGCGATAAGCTCTCTCCGCTTTCATTTTTTCATTCTCTTTGATTCAATTTGATTGTATCTTCTTATACCAAAAAAAAAAAAAAAAGGCTTGGGGCTCACTGTCCATGTCTGCTTTGTCCCCTGCCCAGGGCCGACGTCCCCTTCCTCAGGTCGTGTCGTCGTCCAATGTGTGGCCTCTTTAAATTCCCAAATGACTTCGGCTAAATTTAAGGTTAAGTTTATGGCTTGTATAAAATTTTGTTACCAAACATATGGTTGACCCAAACTTCTAGGCACTAATCTTTTTATGTTTCCAAAACATTTCTCATTTTTCAAATATTTTTGAAATATTTCAACATATTAAATTAATTAATATTTATATAAAAATCATTATAACATATTAAATTAATTAATATTTATATAAAAATCATTATATTTTTATATTTAGACATTTTTCATATTTAATAAATTATTTATTTATTTATTTATAATTATAATTATAATTTTTATATTATTTATCTTATGATTAATAATTACATATTTAATAATTTTAGATTTTTATTATAAGATATGATTACTCTATTATTTTCATAAATAATTAATATTTACATAAAAGTCATTATGTTTTTTATATTTACATATTTATCCATATTTTCGTTTCTTATATTTTTACAAAATACTGTTCCTTTTATGGTTTTGTTATCTGTGTCTGTTTCTCATTTCCATTTCTGTGCAACCTAATTTAATACAATATGCTATTTATCAAGGGCTGAGCCCTCATTTAAGTGAAAATTTTAATCTAAGCAATGACATTTCTAATTTATTTGCATTTTGAAATGAAACAAATTATTGTCCGTAATTCAAGATACGATCAACAGCGCGTATGGTATAAGCATGAGAACTTTGAACGATAATATATATATAAATATATATATAAATATAAATATATATATATATATTTGTTTCTCATAAGAATTTTACTTGTAAAGCAAGAGTTGGTTTTGCTTTTAGAGAATAAATAATTGTGTATCATACTTGAATCTTATGATTTGGTTTGCATGACTTTTGGATCTTGACTAGGAAGAAAATATATATACCAGTTGAATGAAAATGAACCCTCTGTCAACCTTCCTAGTACAATTTTAAAAGTGTACATGATGAAAGTCGTGGTCGCGATCGATTTAGTGGGATGGAATGTTAAATTTTTTAACAAAATCATTAATTCAAAACTTGAGAACAGAAAATACTATACTAGAAAAACTATTCTCTAAATAGGGTTATCGTAAATATTTAAATTAGATTAGTTGAAATATGACTCTAGATACAGGTAGAGAAAAAAAAGTCTTGCTCTAATCCTATAGGACGTTTTCATAAAGAATGGACTCATTCGCTATTGAAGTGTGCTTGTTATTATTTATTCTTTTATTTTTTTGCAATAATTATTTACTCTTTTATGGGACCTCCTGTTTTATTTTCCATTTGACATTAGAAAATCAAGAACTTTGACAATAACTAAATAAAAATATTAAGCAACTGTAATAGTTTGTGATCACGGTGAAAAACTGCAGCAAGTATTTAATAATTTGTAATTAATATTTTTTATTTTGGGTTTATTGGGTGGCTCTTGAGTTTAGTACTATAAAAGTAAGATAATTCTCTCTTATATAATTACTAAATAAATTAAATTTACTATAAGTTGATTCTGGTGAGTGAAGAAAGTTTGCTTTGGACACAACTATGGTCCAATGACTTTTGTCTACTTGTGAAATTAGTAAATTTATTGATAATGCATAATTACAAGCATAGACAAGAGAGTATGGCCATTTATTTAAAGGGTTTCATGTCTCAAGCACAGCTCAAATAGTAGAGTCTCCCTATTTCCATTATTTATTTTTCGGTTTGATCCTATTTTATTGTATTTCTTTATAATAAAAAAAAAATTAAGGGGTTTCATTTTTGGGCCCCCTTGTTGGAATGTAATAGGCCATGTCCAGTTACACCATAAAAGGCGTGCACCCATCCACAAAAACCATGCAAAAATTATAGGCTTTGATTGCTGTCTTGGGCCTATGAGTCGGGCTCCTTGTTGGGCTCTCCAACAGGAGAGAAACCCAACAATGACATGGGTTACGCGTGTCACCATTTTACAAGTTAAATGTGTGTTATTCTCAATTTGCAGAACATACAAATTATAATTCTTTATGGTGTTTTGTTAAAGGTACCATTTTTTTTTTCCTTTTTTTTTTGGAAGAAAAATACCAAACACAAGCTTAGGATCCAGCCAGGTTCTTCTTTTCAATCTCACCCATTTGTTATCCTCAACGTCCTCCCCAATGAGTTTAACTAAATTCTCAAGAGGGGGCCTACACTATTAAACCTGCACTCGCTCGTTGTCCAAGCAAGCTTGTTAGCGCATTAATTTGCTTACCAATAAGTGTGTGTCACAGCAGATACCTTTACATCTTTCATCGTTTCCATACACTCTTGAACCAAAATTCCCAGCGGATGGTCACCCCTTGCCAAAGCATTAGTCAGGAACAGAGATTCTATCTCCAAATCTATATCACTTAACTTTCTCCTCTTGGCTAAATTTAACCTTTCTGATTACCCATAATTCCATCAAAGTAATACCTGCAATTTCTATGTTCACCTAATAACCAAACATCCACTCTCCAAAACGATTTCTGAAGTGCCCTCCCGTGCTTGCATGCCAACTCCTTGGATTTACAGCTTTATCTGTGTTAAGCTTAAAGGTTCCATGTCACAGCCCCTTTGAAGCCATTGAAAATTCTCTCTTGTTTGGATGAACAGAACAGCTCTTTCCAAGATTGTCAGTTTCGCAACACTTGTCCAAAAAATTCATTCAATTGCGAATATTTTGAAATATTTTAAGTAACCGCACAAGTTTTTCTTGGGTGGTCGTGTGTGTTTTTATTTTTTATTTCTTTATTTTTTTTATGTTCTGAATTTGGTTCACCGTGTAGTATTCAGAGTTTCATTTCAACTAATCTAAACCAAGTCACGATCAAATCCTCATCCAGAGAGATTCTCCCAATATCTTTTTTATCACTATTAAGACTCGTATCCGAATATTGGTATGGGTGTTTTTATTTTTTTCTTTTCACATGGGATTATTGAGTTACTTTGTGTACTTAATGAGCTTATTAATATTTTTAGCACAGACAGTTGTTATTTAAAAAAAAAAAGGAACAAATTTGTGTACTTAATGAGCTTATTAATATATACCTAAAGGATAATTTAGTAGTTATAATATTTTTTTCTCAATAATCTTAAATTCGAATCCCCGTATATAAAAAAATAAAAAAAAAATAAAAATAAAAAAAACTTATTAATATTTAGCGCACACAGTTATTAAAAAAAAAGGAACAAATTTGATGCCGGTAGTATAGATTTCAAACACGCGCAATGGAGAATTGAATATATTAAACGGGTCAAATGAAAAGACTATCGGAGTTGGAGTGCACATATTCGGATAACTTTTAAAAGAGAGTGACATATCGCTTGCCTAGTCCACATAATTAATGTTGTTATGCCTTGGAATTATCAGATGCTTGAAAAGTTCATGATTGCAAGAAAAGCAGGACTATGTTTTTATATTTCATATGATTTGTCTGGGTGGCCCAATTTTCATAATTGGCATAGGGCATTGCTTGCACACAGCTTAGACTTAGACTTGGTTCTCTCTCTCTCTCTAGTTCCTCGCAAATGAACAACAGTTCGGCAGAACTACCCATGTCAATGAGATTGAAATTAAATAACTCAGCAAGAAACATCATTACCTTTCCCCTTCAGGATTTGTTGCTTGCTAGCTGGTTCCGGTATGTAATATGAAATTCTTATGAAATTTCCACCTTTTTAGATATAATGATTAATCTATACACATCCACAAATATATTCATCGCATAGTATACTGTTTTTAGTCAACTCGACTAAATTTCAATCTGATTTAATCAGATTCAACCATACAATTCTTACATAAAACTTTATTCAAAGTATTGCACGAGATACACGATCTTGGAAAATGATAGTGCACTTTGTTTTGCCATCTTGAACTTGCAAATCTTCGTGCTCATTCTTTATGAAAAATAGAACAAGAAAAATAAATAACGTGGCTATGAAATCTGGACCAACGCATCCACTTATTTGATGGTTGAATATATGTGGTGAAGATGTAGAACAGAAAATATGGCATAAATAGCTTGACCCATTAATGTGAATCGACATTTTACTTGCATGCATGGCATGGAGCTCGTATAAATGGAGGATTGATGGAGTGGACAAGTAAGACTTAAGGATTTAACTTTGGTACAAATGATGAACATGTAACAACTTCAGATGCTAAGGATTAAGTGATGATGTGAAAGATTTTGTACGATCAGCGCAAAAACAATTGTATGCAAGTTGTCATTATTAGTTGCATGTGCCACCTCCATTACCAGGAATGTATGTGCATGGGGAAGGCCCTGAAGGTGGCACAGGAACTGAATTTTTCTCCGAAACAAACACGTTGGATGATGAAGTTCCTTTGAATGGCCTAGCCATTATAATTGTGGAGCTCGAGCTCATTAAAATCAAAATCATTATAAGGATTGCCTGAGCCATCTTTAAGCAATGAGTTAGAGAGAGAGAGAGAGAGAGAGTTTAGTTTGATGGAGTGGAGATGAGATTTAAACAATATTTCATGTATTTATACACACAATAGCAAATTTAATTTTGGCTAGTCCTCTTTCTAATTCTAGAATTTCTAATGTGTTATGGATCTGTGGGGGCTGACATGTTTATTCGAATCTTACATGGAATCTTCACTAGACTTTGATGAGAAACCTTTGATTCCATCGTTGAAGGACCATATCAGCTGCAGTAGTACTTCACCTTAAACAAGCGATCTAGGTGTCTTCAACTTAAAAATTGTGACGTGATAGTTTTCCTTACCTGCATTTCTCTATAATCCACAAAGGCGATCATCCCATAAACCTGATCATATTGTCTAAATGGCGAAATATAAGTCCATGAATAGTCATCAAATCGGACAGTTCAGATGATTGTTGTAGCTCAAACTGTCCTAGAACCGTGAGTACAGTATCAGACCAAGATAAGTATGGAGAAGTTCTGTTGAAAGACCAAAATATATGTATTGCTTAAGATAAGCATGGGAGCCAATTGAATTTCCAAGTAAACAGTACTAATAATATCTGGGACTCTATTTTGTGTAAAAGGTTTTTCCACGTGGACTATGGAGTCCGACTCATTTTTTGGGTGTGGGTGTGGGTGTGTGGGTAAGAGAGAGAGAGAGAGAGATGAGGATAAGTTCTAAAATCCCTCTCATGCTGGCCTTGTGTGAACTCGCGCATGTAAAATTCAATTGCTGTTTCCACGTAACTTTGAATCGAGAAATTCTGTGGTATTGTCCACACTTTCAAAATTTCCCAATACTTTCGTTCTTATCATGGATTGCACATTCTTAATCCTATGAAATTTGATTTTAAACAATTTAAGAAGTTAGACCATGTCGAAGGTTTTCTTATCTTAAGACCTATGGCACGGCGGCAAACAAAGGGATCAGCGAAACATCTCATTTTTAACTAGTTCAATGTTGCTGCACAAGGGGGTCATGAAGAAAAAGTAGCAAAATGGTAAAATGATTTAGACATATATCTAGGCAGGCATGCAGGTCTATAAGGGATATTAAAGAATAAAATTCAGATGAAACTTGGTCAACCTTAAGAATTAAGGCCAAAGGTTGGCGAGATATTAAGTTCAGCCGGTTCCTAATGCTAAAAGGCCAGCCGAGGCTTGTCTAGCTGACCGGGGTTAGAAGATATATAAAAAGAGGCATATTCATTGTCGAACCTCTCATATTGTGGAATTTGAGAAAGAGAATACCTAGATAACATTTCCCTTATATTTTTTTTAAAGAAATCTGATTCAAACCCTAAACCTTTATTACGCAATGGAGAAACTCTACCATTATGTCAGATCCGCCTTCTGGGGGTTAGAAAATATATATGATTCAAAATCCTACTATGCAAAGTTTAAAGCACCCACTATGCACTAAAAATAGAATTGTATTTTGCCCATGATCGGGATTGATAATAGCCCTAATTCTTCCTGCAACCCAATTTCATCAAGTTCCTGCACTTGCACAATGACCGTCTTGTGCTCCTTGTTCCAACACTAGGTCGTTCTCAATGGAATTGAACATATGTCGTGTTATACAGGATGGAGTGAGGAACTAGCCAATATTTATAAGGTTACAAGTGATCCTTCCCAAAACATGTGTACACAACATAAGCTTCCTCAGAACCAATGAGTCACCTTAAAATCATAGTCCACTTATTAATGAACTTGGTTCTTGTTATCTCTTCTAAATTAGAATACCACTAGCTTAGCTTGGAAAAAGATCAAAAGGACATTAACTAAATAACAACTGCAGCCGGCAGCATTTATTATGTTGTTGTTGTAATAATACTGGACAACTCCTTGTAACGTGTATTTTAAGTGATTTATTTAAAAAATTTATATTTTGTAAAATGGTAAAAGAATATTTAATAGTAAATAAAAAGTGAATTTCTACTCCTTGAATTATTCAAAAAATTCCTTTAGATAATGGGTCGATAGGTTTTAATTTGTTAAGTTTTCGATTACTAAAGTCATCGGTTACATGAGTGTTCAGTGATCATTATTTGATGATATTTGATTTTTCTAAGAGAATTTATCTATTTGATGAGGTTTAAATGTATAATAAACAATTTCTTTAAAATTTTGATTTTTCTAATAGTAACCAATAATGATCATTTCTTAGTGATTTACTGTCTCCTCAATTTAAAGTGAAATTAGAAATTTATCTATATATCATGGAGTTGAGTTAATAGATTATTTTATAATTTTTATATATCCATCAACATACTCAATTTTTCTATATTATTCGGTATATTACGTTTCACTTATATTTTTTCAGCGATAAATGTTTGAACCAATGTTAAATTTTGGAAACCCCATCAATATTCATTTTGAAATAGCTGCTCATCGATACTGTGAATATATAAATTTATCTTTATCAGTGGGCATTTAACCTCACCTTGTATTATCGTTCATTCGTAGAGTATAGATAATTATCTTGTTAAATCTCCACATGCCATCGGTACCTAACAATAGCATTTTCACATTTTTCAAATCCTGTTGATCACCTTAGTCGACACTTGCAACTACCAACCAATTTTCACTCCTGGTCAGTCACCTTTGAATTCAATAAATTTATTTACTTTTTTAATTTTTTCTTATCGGTGTTGTCTTAGCAATACTTCGGTAATGTCACAAACTCCTTATCTTTGCTGTCAGTCAACCCTTCAAATTTCTCTTCAGTCATGCTTCAATTGGCTGCCTTTGGTCAATTCATCAACAAATGCATGATTTGTCTTCAAATTCAATCTCTCTTCAACAATGCATGCTTTGTCTTCAAAATTCAAATTTGCTTGCGGTCTTGATGGAGATTTGAACCTTGGCACATTAAGCATCCAAAAAATATTTTGCCACCAAACCATCCAAAAATTCCTTAATTATGTTATGTTTTATTTATATTATATTCCAAATGTTAATATTTCTAACTTTCTCCCCACTGATTGCACTTTTATTTTCAATTTTCCCTACTCATAGGCAGACACATTACCTTCAGTTGGACTCAACTCCCAATACTTAACTCATAATGTTAATTTTTCCAAGGCCCAAAAGGACATGTTGGGATAATTGTGTAATTTAGGAATGAACAAGAACTACTGGATAAATATAGAAATTGATTGGAAATAAAAAGAGGAATAGAGATTGAAGCTCCAGAAGGTTCATGAAACCCAAACTTTACTTTTCTCTCTAAATCATTCTTCTTTTCTATTTCAAAACCAAATCAATCTGTCATTAAAATTCAAGATCAACAGCTCCAATCTACTCATCTGATTCCTCAAAACTAGATTTTAGTTTTGATTTGGGAAAAAAAACTAATAAATCTGAAGCTGTAAAAAAGGGAAAAGATTTGAGAGATTGGTATAACTCAAACGGGAAAGATTATTTGAAAATAAAAATTAAGATATTATCATCTTTTCACTCCAAACTTTTATTTGCTTACCTAGATGTTCACTTAGTTTTGGAGAATATTTAGTGACGGTAAATGAGAGAAAAATTAGGGTTTGAATGTTAGGGTTTTTGAGATTAACTTGAAAATAAATATTGATAATTTTTATTACTTAATAATTATTTTTAGGTGTCGAATAGGCTAATCGTGGTAAGACTATTGCTGCTGAGAAATCTGGGAGTAATTACCCTCCCAGTCACTGTGAGTGGACAGACTATTGTGTTTTGAATAAGAATATAATTTTTATAAATTCATTTATAAATAATTTTTAAATGATTTTCTGTAACTATTTGTATTTGTGGGATGTTCCAAAAATATGAGTTTGAATATGCATGCATACACTGCATTTGTAAATAAATATGTGGCATTGTTGCTGGGAATTGCATTTATAAATATTGCGATATGGTTTGGTAACCGTTTGCTGAATTTATAACACATTGGAAAATGTTTGGATCTTGTGAAATGATGGTGCTAGTGAAAGTAAATAACTATAGTCATTCTCCCCACGGAGTGGCCCGATGAGGTGACGTGGTTTAGGGTTTATTTGGTAAGGGAGGTAGATGCGGGCTCCTGCGTTCCCGTCATACTTCCGAATAACACCCCGATGAGATAAGAGTCAACGTCAATGAATGAAAAATTAGTGTTACGAAGAGAGATGATTGAAAACCCCTTGACAGGCTTTCGCTCAGATTTGGTTAAATTTTGGACGGGAGTATTTTCTTTAGAGAGACCCCATGATATTTGGAAAGTATGAAATTTGTGGATGCATCTATTTTTATGATGATCTTAATTGTTTGATACTATCTATGAATTAATGAATTGTTGAAAAGTATGATTTGACATCCACACACTCACCACTTATTTACTGTCACTGCATGCTATTGCTTCAATCATTGAGTATTATATACTCATCGCTCATTTTTATTATTTTCAGATGAAGTGTAAACATAGTGGGGGTTTCCCTCCAATAAGATAGATTCAGTCGAGAAAAAGGTATCAAGACCTTTTGTTGGTATTGACTCTCTCTAGATGTGGATTCTTGAGCTTTGTAGATGAACCCATCGGATGACATATTTTAAAGTGAAACTCTTATTTTGGTAACTGTATTTTGAAAACTCATTTTGTATATTTTCCGTATACATATTTTCTTAATTAAATTTTTATTAAATATGTTAAATGTTAGATGTGTTTGTTTCTTTGGATTGATGAGGATATTTCTATAACCGTGCAGGGTCTTGGGGTATGTGCCAGTGATGACACGTATTTCTAGATTATGCGACGATTATCATATGTTCGGATTTGAGGGTTAAGGCGTGACAATTATTATTATTATTATTATTATTGAAAACATTTTATTTTAACAAAATGACTTCCAAACTATCGACAAATTTTAATATGTGGTCATAATCTGAAACAATTCTAATTTTAGAGATAACATCTTAATCCAATCCTATAAGAGTATTAACACTGAATCATGGCAGTTAATATACCATGGAACGACATGTAACCAATCCATGGTTACAAAAGTTAACCATTTTACCGGCATAAATCCAGTGTGAAAGTGTAGTAGAGTTTAGCATCCAACATGGGGCCCCACCAATGCCTTCTCTGGTATCAGTCCATCAACATAAACTAGAGAGATTGAAATGGCTTTTTCAACAAGCTTAATTAAGCTAAAGAGATCTCGATCACTTGGACATTAAATATTCATTTTGACACTAATATTATGTAATAACATAATTTTCATAAATATTCATTTTAAGACTATATACGAATGTTTGTAAAAATTTTAGATGGGAGACCAAAATTGGAGAAAAAATTATTATTGGAGGAAGAAAATTTAAAACCAGAAAATGATTCAGTTAGAAAATATTATGTGTCAAATCATATCTGTTGTCGAACAATATTATTTATTAGAGTAAATCAATAATTAATTTGATTTTAAGAATATTTGATTTTTTTATTTTTATGTTTATAGCGGGGATAATTAACCTTAATAAGATTTTAGAGGGCTTAGTTGAAAGAGTAGCAAGGTTGAAGGCAGTGGCGGAGCCACATCGAAGAGTGTTAAAAATAAAATATTTTGACCTATAAAAATATTTTACCCCCACTACCTTCGGGTCCTGGATCCGCCACTGGTTGAAGGGAGTTTCTTTTTTTTTTGGTCCATATTTTCCAAGCACAACCTTGAACTAGTTAAAAATAGAAACAACAAACTCCTTCGAAAAAGAAAGAGTAAACAAGGAAGTCTAGTTTTATTAAGAAAATTAGTAATAATAAAACCAAATTTGAGAACAAATATAAAAGTTCTTTGTTTCCATATTGATAACAATGGATTTTTTTAGAAAGATGACTTTTTTTGTTTCCATATTTGTAATAATGGGTTTTTTTAGAATATTTAGGAATAATTTACCTAAATCAGATTTTAGGAAGCTTGGTTGAGAGAGTACTAAAGTTGAAGGGAGTTTTTTTTTTTTATGTGATTCTTGTCTCTATTTTTTCTATTACAAAATTAGTAATACGAAAGCAAATTTGAGAAGAAATTGGAAAGTTCTCTTGAATATAAATAATTCAAACAGGGAAACAGTTCATTACATACACAAGACACTTTCAAGGCTTCAAAGCACTCTGTCTTTTGTATTCTGCTCTGAAAAACAGAGGAAGGTATTGTTTCTTTTATTCCTCTTGTTCTTTTCAATGATTTTATCACAATTATAATATAGAGGTGTTGTTATTTTTTGTTTGATTTATAGTCACACATGGAGTCCAATACGCCATTCAGTCAATGGAAGCCATCGGATTTTCCTCCATCCAAAGTCAGGTACTTCAATCCGAGTGTGGACTTTGTAGCAATAATGGCGACTGAGGGAGAGAAGACCCAGAATTCGAAAATCAGAGACATAAGCACTTTAGACGAAATCAGAAGGGTAAAGAAAGAGATTGAAATTACCATTAGGGATATGAAGGAAACCGTATATTATACTGATATAAAGGATCTACTTCGAAACAATTCTAAATTTCGATGCGAAATTGAGCGAGTTTTAGGATCACATGAGCACATGAATATGGTGATCTACGCTCTGGGTAGCCTGCAGTTTAATTGTAGATCTCATTATCAGCTGGCATTGGCCCTCTTATTAAAACAAGACTTTTCTGATTGGATTGGAGAAATAGAAGTTTATGATCCAGTGTTTTCTCCAGTGGATTGTGGGGTTTTCCAGGAATTCAGATGCAATGTGCTGCCAGTTAATGAGTACGGTCGAAGAAAGGTTACAAGACCAACACTCTTTTTCTTGCCCCATGCTTATCCTTGTCTTAGAGCAAGTTTGTTGGAAGCGAATTGGTGCCCCTCACAGATCAATCAGATGGTTTTACTTATGGACTCTTTTGAAGCTGCACGTGAATATAAGGTGCAGGTGCCTAGAGGGAAAACAATGTATGAGGTATTGAGAGAAGCCCTTTCTGAGTACACGAGGGAGTTTGAGATTGAAACACCATGGTTTATGCTGCATGAAAATTCTTTTCAATTTTTCAATGTGGAGCCCGAACTCGACATGGATAGTTTGTTGCCTGGTACTCGGTGTTTTCCTCCATTAAATTGTAGGTAATAATTTCTGTTATTTAAGCTCTTAATTTTTCATGCTTTCAATGGCAGACTATTTGACCAAGGAGATGAGATTAGAGGAGTGCAGATCTTTTCAACAAGCGAAACCCCGCAACTACAGATTTCTCAGCAAGTAAGCATAAAGAAAATAAATCATTTTTCTTGCACATGCTATAGTACCTTGAAAGTTTATCGGTTCAAAAATTTGGGCCACATACGTAGTTATGTGGCGTTACATTGCATTACATGATGGTCTAGAAATCTAGTTCTCACTATGTGATTGGCCACAGCTTGTAAGCAATAGGACCAATGTACTTTAGACATTACCCTTTGGTGCTTTATATGATTTAGCCAGTTAGCTAAACTATGTTGTTAAAAAACTTTATGCAGAAAATGTGAGAAGACGTTTGCAATGGTTTTTCGAGCAGATTATATTGATCCTTGGTATGAGATTTCTTCAGAAAATAGGATTCCTCGGAGGATACTTTGCTCATGGCACCCACCTTCACGGGGATGGATAAAACTAAACTTCGGTGGTATAGGCCATGATAGAGATGGTTCAGCAGGTTTTGGTGGTGTTATTCGCGATGAGCATAAACATCGTTTAGTAACTTACATGGGAAATCTACACGAAGCTGATACTATTGTTGCAAACGTTGAGGCAGTGAGGCAAGGTTTGAGATGTTTGAGATATATTTCTCCGGTTGAAAGACTAGTTATTGAGGGTGACGATTTGAGAGTGATCAGATGGATTTGTGAAGGTGTAGAGCCACCTCAGAGGATCATCGAAGCTTTGGATGAGATTTTTGACATGTTAGAAGACAATCGAGTTGTGATCTATCACGTTTATGAAGAAGCCAACACGCTTGCTGCAAAATTGGCAATGGAGGGCTCTAGGATGAGAAACCTCAGAGTTTGGGTGTCCCCAACTAAGAATTCAACTTAGATATTGTAGACGATCTCTTTTCGTATATCAAGATGTTTACCTTGTTTCCATCTGTTCAAAATTATCATTGTTATCCTGATTTGATTAACCAAGTTCTGGGTATGCCTTTTACCTCTAGAAAATCCATTTACTTGCAAAAGGTTATATACATCATGCTTAACTCAATGCATGAGGCATCACTCGACTTCTCAACCTGAAGAACACTTCCTGAGTTGGTAGACTTGATGATATAATGAAAAATACAGAGGAAATTAAAATTACCCATTCCAGGCAGCGTAAACAAAAATCTATTTTCATTAAAAAAAAAAAAAAAAAAAAAACAGAGAGTAAACAAAAATCTGTCAATAGCTTCTCACTTTTTTTCTGTTTTCTTCATTAAAATTTTGAGGTTTTTTTAATTAATTTTTAAAAAATATTCATTTTACTTTCTAATTTTAAGTTGCTTTGAATTGGAAAAAAATATATATATATATACGAAACAGACATTAATACAAATAATGAATTGTTAATTTTGGAAGGTTCAAGGTCTGAAGAAGTTAATAGGAAAGGTGAAACATGCAAAGAAGGAAACACTTCGATCAATTAATGATTTAGAAAGTCCAAGGCCGTGTACAAGTACAATTCTTTAATAGAAAATTCAAGTTTTAGAAAGTTTACCTTCTTATGTTTTTATTTACAAATAATTGAGAGAGAGAGAGAAGACAGCTAAGAACAAATCTAGGTTTGAGAGCTTTATTTAATATATATATATATATATATTTGCTAACTAGTTAATGTGATAATCTTCACCATTCTTTTTCTATTTTCTATAATTTTATTCTTTTGTGAGTTTTTTGTAACATATTATTCTCAAAGGCAATTGAGTATACTATATTTTTATTTTTTTAATATATCATCACTATCTGATCCGTCATATGAAATTTAATAAAATTTTTAAATTTTTAAAAAACAAAATTATTTATTTTTTTCATACATAAAATTTAAATTCAATATTTTATTTAAACAATATAAACATTTAGTCATTAGGTCAACTAAACATTATTAATACACTATACTATTTAGTAATATATTCTAGAAATCAGCCTGATAGGATGCCCATGCTTCTCGACCTAAAATTGATCTTATGAGGGGAATAAGTAAAAGCATGGTATGGGTCGAAGGTTTGAAATTTTAGAAAAGTGTTGATTCTAATGCCAAAGTCAAAATTAATCTCGTACTTGCCGGCTCTTGTGGAAAAAAGGACTATTATGCCCCCAATTTAATTGCTCAGTAAATGCTAAAATAGCATTAAGGGTAAAATAGATTTAAAGGTTACACGAGTAAAAGAAAAGAGGGTAAAAAGAATTAAATTTAGTAAGGGTCCTCAACTTCCCCTTATAGGGGATGGTATCTCCAATTACTTTTGTGGGTAATGGGCATATTTACCTCAGGTTAAAAAAATTTAAAATTTGAATTAGCGATAATGAGTAGTTATCCATCATCCCCACTCCTCTAATCTCTCTCTCACTAAAACTCTATGTGAGTTTCATTAACCAATGAATTGAACATCATTTTGAGAGTGTTGTTCACAACAATTAAAATAGTGTTCTTTGAGTAAAACTTATACTTTCTAGAGAGAGAGAATGATTAAGGGTTTAGTGAATTCCAATTAGGGAATTCTCATTTTTAATTATCGGACTTTGGATCGCGACATTGTAAATTCGTGATAATAGTTCAATTTGCGTAATTATCATCCAACTGCGAGTTTGTTTAAAAAAGTTTCATGATTCCTGGACTTTTGACATTTATTCACTGAGATATACTTTAAATTTATATTTATTTATTTTTTCAAAATATTGATCTCCATGCTTCCGCTTATAGGTATGTGATAAATAAATCTAACAACTTTTGATTCAACCTTAAGATCTTTAGCCCAAGAATGTAATGGTGAACTATATATTTATGTTATGTAATGCCTCTATGTCCTCTTTCGGGAAAAAAACACAATGGATCAATTTTGCAAGTCATCTGATCACTGTAAGTTCTGAGAAATAGTGCAGGGGTGGCCTTAATAACACAATCCGACGAGTAATCAATCGAAACAAGTTGGTAGCATTCAAGTCCCATCAGCACAAAATAGGTTTTGACATAACCATTTGATCAAAACTCAAATCTAATTTCGAGGATAGAGAACATAATTTAAAAACACTATATGGTATATCTGGTCAAAATCACCACCAAAAAAAAAATATCTGGTCAAAATGACTACAATAAGGAAGGAAAACTTTCCTCTTTTCCCCTAAAGATTTATACATCAGCATGGCGGCACTGACCAGGTCAGGATCACTGCTGAATCGCTTTTCAATATGTTGGTCCGGGTTGTGGCCTTGTTGATGTTTCTCTAATTTTTGAAGGACATGGTTGCTCTTCTTTGCCTCTTCATTGCCAGCTTCACCCTCCTCTGCTTCCTTGGTAGCAGCAGCAGCTTTTTGCGACAAATATCAACACCATGGTGCTGTAAATACCGCTGCGTAAAGGGTGTAGCATCAACCTGAACAATGACACTTCACTAAAGTCCTAAACAGCTCATTGTTTTGTTTGAGGCGTTGTAAACCATGTAGAGAATATAACCATGAGTAATTGCCATTGTCAAGCCTCGGAGTCCTACACTTCACATAACCTCCTCGAACCCTAACCGTCATTATTGTTTTGTTGCTTGACAGCTTCGTATTGGCTGGTTGCCTTCCCAGCCCTTAATTTCGCTTCTTACTCCACTTGCCATTTCCTCACTTGCATGTCTCTTCCTTTCACTTCATTCAAATGCACACAGGATTTCATACCCTACCATATCCTGCATCGAAGGCAAAAGTGTCTCTTGTAGCATTTTGTGAATTTCGTCAACCTCTGGATGAGTTCTGTCACCCACTAAAAACATGTGAGTTTTTCCGTTTACTTCTATCTGACTAAATCCTGGCACTTTCTTCACCATCTTTTCCTTCATTTTTTTCCTTACAGCGGCCAATTCCTCCCATTTGCCACCTGCAGCATAAATATTAGCCAAGAGTACATAACTTCCTGAGCTAGCTGACTCTAACTCTATCAGCTTCTCTCCCATGTGACTTGCCAATTCAATGTCCCCATGTAATTTGCAGGCACCAAGGACTGCACCCAAAACAGGGCCATCCCTCTCAGATGAGGGCATTTGCAAAACCACCTCTGCAGCCTTGTTTACTAGACCAGCTCGGCCTAGAATGTCAATAAGACACGCATAATGCTCAGCTTTTGGTTGAACATCATAAACCCGACTCATGGAGTCAAAAATATTCTCACCCTTCTTCACAAGGCCTGCATGGGCACAAGCTGATAAGACTCCCACAAATGTAATTGCATCTGGCCTTGTTCCCGATTTTAGCATGCAAGCAAATATATGCAATGCATGGCTACCACATCCATGATTTGCATATGCTAATATCATAGCTGTCCATGATACAACATCCTTCACATAAATATTTTCAAAAGTAAGACAGGCTGAACTAATGTCCCCACACTTCGAATACATAGTAACAAGAGCATTTGCAAATGAAATTTCATGGTCAAAACCAAGGTTTATGGCAAGTGAATGAGCTTGCATGATCTCCAACATACCTCCACATGAAGTCAATGCACTAGTCAAAGTGGTCTCGGTCGGACTCACACCAAACTGTCGCATGAGAATTAAGTGCTTCAATGCTTCGTTAGGAGGCCCATTTTTTGCATATCCATCAATCAACGCATTCCAAGTAACCGTATTCCTCTCTGTCATCACATTAAAAAGATGCCTCGCTTCAACCATGAGGCCGTCATCAGCATATGCTGTGATCATTGCATTCCATGCTGCAATGTCCTTTTTAGGCATCTGGTCAAAGTAGGCTCTAGCATGCCTAGTCCATCCATTTTTCGCCAACCCTGTCACCATACTAGTCCAAGAAACTTCATTCCTATCAGCCATCAAATTGAAAATCCCAATAGCCTCAGTCACTTTTCCATTATCCAAGTATGCGGAAAGCATTATATTCCACGAGTAGAGGTTCCTTTGTGGCATCCCATCAAAAATCCTCCGTGCCTCATCAAGCTGGCCATTTTCAACATAGGATTTTACCATTGCTGTCCAAGCAACGACATTTTTCTCTGGCATATGGTCAAATGCATCCCTTGCTTGATCAATCAAGCCATTTCGAGAAAAACCCATCAAAAATATAGTCCAAGAAACCACATTTTTGGTGGGCATTTGATCAAAAAGCTTTGCAGCTTCATAAACTCTACCAATCCTAAAATACCCAGAAATCAAAGAATTCCAAGCATAGACATTCTTATCACTCATATAATCAAAAACCTTTCTAGCCTCTTCCATTCTACCGACTTTAGCATACCCATCAATCATTGCGGCTTCTGCAACATTGTTTTTCTGGGGCATTGATTTGAAGAGAGTTTCAGCTTTAAGAAAGTCATTGTTCTTTAAATAAAGGCCGATCATTGTAGAGTAGGAAAAAGAGTCCCGTTGAGGCATTTTATCGAACAATTCGCGGGCTTCATGAATTTTTCCTTGTCGACCTAGACAGAGGATTTTCGAGTTGATGTTATAGATGAAAGAAGGCATTGAATTTCTGGGGTTTGATTCTTTTCTGACATAGGGTTTTGTGCTTGTTGTAAATGAAGAGTGTAGATAGAGACGGCGAATTAGTGTGTTGGTAAACCTCATAACAATCGGAACTAAGGTTCGGAGACAAATTCAAGATTATAATACTCCAATCAACATCACACTCCATAACTCGGCGTTCATAGCCTGCACACAGAGAGAGAGAGAGAGAGAGAGGCGCCAGTCTTCAGCTGTTTGCAACTCGTGGATACGAACCCGGAGCAGCCCGAATATCAAAAGGGTGGGGGTAAACTATGAACTAAGGGAGCCCAACTTCAACTTGGGCCGGTTCCAATTGATCTATGGGTTGTGTACGGATTAGAAATTTTAGAACCCATGGATGACCCATGGGTAAATTAAACCCATTTAAAACCATATCAAATTTTTACCACTAAATTAATGTGTTTACTCTTATATAAATATAATATATTTGATTCTTTTAGGAAGAAAATCCAAAACTAATATATTTGAAGAAAAAATAAAATAAATCGACTTTTTAGAGAGAAAATTAATATATATATATTTTTTTAGAGAGCAATAATTTAAAGATTAACTTATTTAGAAAGTGAAAATATGAATTAAATTATTTTTAAGAGAAAAAATTAATGTGTTTAGTTTTAGAGAAAGAGAAGCTCAAATTTTATTTTTTCTAAGAGAAAAAACTTAGAACCAATACACTTAGAAAAAGATAATATAATTCAAATTATCTTTTTTTAAAAGAAAACTAATGTGGAGAAACTAAATATGATTTTTTTAGTGAGAAAAAATTAAAAAAAAAATGTGTTTAGAGAGAAAAATCTGAATTAAATTTTTTTATAACTAAATTTATTTTTTAATTTAAAGAAAAAGAATCAAATTTAAATTAATATTTTTAAGAAAGAGAAAACCAATGTATTTAGTTTCAAAGAAAAGTAAATCAAAATCAAATTGATTTTTTATAATAGTAAAATATATTTAGTTTTAGAAAAAGAATCTAAATTAGGTTTACCTCTTAGAAAGAGAAAAGATAAACTTGTTCTGAGGTGGCCCGTGGGAGTGGAGACTAGGAAGATAGCTCCCTTCAAAATTTTTCCCGGCATTTGTTTACATAGGAAGACTAGGAAGATCGTTGATGAGTACGTAGAAACATTCACTCTACAAAATGGTTTGTAATTCTATTTGAATTTTTGAAAACCCTTTGCATGGTATTTTTCTTACCTAAATAAACTTAACCAAGTTTTTCTTACCTAACCACACTCGTTTTCTTTTTTTTTTTTTTTAATATTGAACGATATTCAAAATCATTCTTCTATTAATCCGATTCAAATATTATCCAGCTTAATTTAGGGGGAGCTCTCCCAACGTATTTTTTTTCATTTATAAGTTTCGAATTCAAAATTTGATTAAGAGACCTAACAGTTTTACTAACCAGACTGACCATCCCTCAGTACACATTTCATTTATTAAACCTAGCAAAAGTTTCTGCCAAGGATAGCACCAAAGAAGTTCATATATAGTCAGTGTAATCACTCTGTCCCCTCATGAATCATAAAATTTAAAACATGATTATTCCTGAGGTTACCTAAATTTAGTATAGGTTTCAGTAAATTGAAAAAAATAATAATAATAAAAGACAAAGAAATAAAAGGAGTCGTTTCAATCAAAACCAATGTGTGAAAAAAGGGTAGACTATGGTGACCTATCTACTTGACAATTGGTTCCTTTGTCATACGAGGGGCCAAGGTTTTTCAGAAAG
This sequence comes from Dillenia turbinata, assembly GCA_037126225.1. NCBI lineage: Eukaryota > Viridiplantae > Streptophyta > Magnoliopsida > Dilleniales > Dilleniaceae > Dillenia > Dillenia turbinata. Next base: position 6,802,348 of record JBAMMX010000012.1, read on the forward strand.
GTTTATGGAGATGTTGAGTACATTGTTGAAGAACTAGAACGCATCAAAGTGTTTGAAAGCTCGCAGTCAGCCTTCCCCAAATAAAGGCCATTAAAGCGAAAGTGAGGGTGACAGCGAGGGAGAACAGAGATATCGTTGCAAATTGGACAACCTTGAGCAAAGTTCATGCTCATTGTGTAATTCTCACGGGAGTGCCCTCCCAGTTGAGGAAGCAGAGCTCGTGAGCGTATATGAGCAAGGGAAGAGCTGAATGGTATTCTTCTGGAGCGCAAAAACGACTGGGCACCACTGATAAAAGTATTAAATTTCTTTATCAAATCTAAATTTAAGAATAAAAAAAACAACGTTAAGAGAATTCTCCCCAATTAGGTCTGACAATACTAAAATCGAATTAATCAGATTATGATTACAGATACCAATTGATTATAAAAATAAAATAAAATAAGACATTGATAATATTGATAAATGGGCTCGACAACCTAAAATTGTTCAAGAAATCAGGCTTGGCAACGCTTAACCCCAACAATTAGGATCCGACTTGTGGTCGTGGGCTTGGTTGGGCCGAGCACTGCTGAGCGCCATAGGGAATTTTGAATCTTAAGCGGCGCATGAGAAACACTCCATGTTAAAGAAAAGACCACGACCACGAGAGAGAGAGAGAGAGAGAGAAACTTGCATTCATACAAGTTATTTACAAGCCAAAATACTGTGCAACATCCAGAAAAAGGCAAATTTTAGGCGCCTGAATTTGCAATGATTTTTTTAGTAAGGCGCCCTCTTCTATTCTCTCCATTGTTACGCCTACAGAGTTCCGAGTTCCTCGAGATGTAGTAGTTGCACTCTTGGTTTTGGGTCCCTTCCTAGCTTTTGCCATCGTCACTTCCCTCATCAAAACTGTGTCTTGTCAGTTGAGTTTTCCTCTTCCAGAGGCTGTTTCCCAGTGGCTTCCAGCTTTGCATGTCGATCTCTTGGCTCCCTCAGTTTTTCTTTCTTGGAATTCAACACCTTGACAAACTGTAAGCAAAAACATTGAATCATTTCTCCGTCAAAAATGAAATTTTTTTTAGGAATAAACAAGACAGACGAGAACTGGTATAATCAATCCTTCATATGGACCTTATTGACTACATTAATCTTATGAAACTACAATGAAATCAAGAATGGCAAAGCCATGAGATGGCCCTTCTCTTTTTCTTATATAGAAAAAGAATAGTTATATTGATGGAAGCTAGCTTATATAATATATCCCTCCATTTTCATTCTGACAAGGTTTCTTTCACTTATAAAAACACCAGTGAGGTGATGATTAAGAAAAAACACACCCACACACTCCAAGCTCCCATTGTAGCATCATAAAACCGTATCAACTAAATCTGACAAGAAGCATGATCTTTATGTAATACAGCAGTACCTTTGCATATATCAGATTTTCAAACTCTGACTTCTCCTTGTTAAATCTCTCACTCTGTGCTAAACACTTCTCAGCTTCCACTTTCAACCTGTCAAATGATTGTGTCTTCTGAACAATTTCTTCCTATAAAGATCAATGATATGTTACTTTTATCACATGTAACAAGTTTGACAGATGGCCAAGTTGTTAAGGAAGTTCCCTAATCAAGTAGCATGAACACATAAAACTAACCAATCCTTTCCATCATTTTCCCCTGAAATGCAATGTAAAAAGCTGCAAGGTCTAACCTAATACAAAAGGTATCACACTAGCGCCTGGAAGTCAAATTGTTTACAAGCAACAAACATTATCACAGTTCAAATTAGAGCTTTTTTTCCCTGTTTTTTTCTTCTTTTTTTTTTTGGGTGGGGGGGAGGGGTTAGCAATGACCAAGTATCACAGTCCTAGATAACAATAATTACCCCCTTTGCCACATGTACCGAATTAGTATTTTGACAAACTTTTGGACGGGCCCCAAAGAGGGAAAATGCTGGAAGTGTTTGAATCACAATAAAGTTAAATTGAGTACCTCATGTGATTTGGAACCTTTCAATGTGGCTAAATGTTTGGCAAGAACACTTCTTTAAACAGCAAGACATCTAACAGCTTATAGATGTATATCTTGCTTAGCTATATTTTGCAAGCAAGACAAACAACATTTTCTTCATCGGTGGTAATATTCCCAAATTGCATCCAGCACTACTACTATACATATTAATTGCATTCAATCAATAACAGCGTAGTTTACTTTGTTATTCTATTTGGTAGAAAGCAGAATCACATTAACATTCAATAGAAACAGAAGTTTTGATTCTTACATGAAAGTAGGAACATATTAGCAAATCTCGGCTGCTTAGAAGCAATAAAGTGTGCATGAACTTTAACGTAGATTGAGTTCTAAACTAACAAAAATAGCAAATAGCCTTGGATTTTCTATTTTCCACAGAAATTTCTCAAACTTTCCAATTCATAGAGTTTCCTTGATGATGGCAACAACATGCATTTTTCTATGATTCATGTTGTCTAAGATAACCCCTGTCAATTATATAAGTAATTAAAACTCGGTAATTGCATCAAAATGTCCATCAAAGCTGATACACGAGAAAAATCTTACACTTAGTCGTATGTTTGCATCCATTAGGAAATCCAAGATTCCTGCAGTGGTTTTCTTATTATTAGGTGAAATCCGGCACTTCCAACGCCATTCTAACCTGGTCCCTTCCTTCTCAAATGTCCATGATAGCTAATAAATGTCAAAATACCAAAGAAAAAATAATGTAATCAGCACCGCAGGCAAGAGCACCGTCAGCAATATCTGTCGTGAATCAAACCAGACAAATCGATGTTCTCAAATCACAAGTTGCACAAGGGAAGACACATTATAACAGATTGCAAAACCAATTGGAATGTTAAAATAGCCAACCAACCACATTGCTTAACACATATAAACTTCAATGAAAACACAAACCCCTGTTTTTGTTTTCCTTGCACACTAATGAATCACATCTGAAGTTCAATGATGACACAAACCCCATCCAAACTTCAATGAATCACTTGACTCAAAAAGAGAAAGAGTACTACATTTTGTTAAATGGGTTTTCAGAGCAAATTTAATGCATACTAGTTTTACCTTTACACAACTTAAGATGTAATTTAGTTCCTATGTCTGTTAAATGTCCATGACATAGACCTGAGCATTGGCAAGGCAGCCTCCTCCTCGACAGGCTTGTGCATAGTATTTTAGACCTGATTGATTAAATGGGTCTGGCCCAACTTGAGATTGTCTGATTGCCTTGGGATTTCTACCTTTTCAAAAGTTTGGCTGGGCCCAAAAATTGTTCAACAGATCGGGGCCGGCATCACAATCAGAACAGCATTAGGAACAATGATCAGAGGATAATGATAATGCCTATCACTGTTAGGGAAAATGCGCCTCGGTGGTGCTAGATTTCACGTTTTCTTCACCTTTTTCTATGATGGAACTCCTCATTTTCCTCAACTAAAAGATTCTCAAATGGTGACAATTTAGCAGTGGGGTATGCATCATCCTACAATTAGACATGACAAGTTCAAATTCGAAAAACTAATTCTTTTCCCTCTTTTATGCCCACTTTCATAATTGATTTAAGGAAACCCTATCAGAGGAAGACATCAAGATAAGAGAAAAAGAAAGAAGAAAGAAGTAAAGAAAGATTTACCCGTTGGAGCGACCAAATACTAAAATGATTTCACAAAAATACAAACCAACAATCAAAAATAAAGATTCAAAGACCTTTAAAATCAGTAGCTCTTTTAAGCTATGCCTGCACATGTAAAATCATAAGATTCAAATTGTTGTTTCTCCCTAACGATGGAATTCCAGTCTTAGTGTAAGCATATATGTTTATCTACCATGCCTAATTGAAACATCACGATTAATAAGAATCTTCAACAATAATTCAATAAAGCCCCACGACACTGCCATAGAAATGAAATCCAGCTGGAAACATCTTTTAACCTTAGGGTTAGTCAATTATAGCCCAATTAAAAACAAAGCTCAAAATGCAAGGAGACACACACTCTCTTATTGCCATTTCCAGCATCCTCGAATTTGTAAACCGAACCAGGCTGCTGAAACCCTAAGTACCCTTCTGTGAAATCGATGTAATCGGAAACTGGTTGATCCCACTGACTTGCCCTCTCTCTAACTTCATCCTTCGACGCTGTAAAAGTAACAATGGCTGAGTTTGAGAAAACGCATCGAGAGAGAGAGAGAGAGAGAGAGAGAGAGAGAGTACCATTGCAGATCCAAGCGTTGAGGCCGTCAGTGATGGAGAGGTTGAAGTGAGTGGGAAACCATGTGCCTTTGATGAAGATGATTTCGTCTTCCGTTTGATCGGTGAAGGAGAGTGTTAGGCATGTGTCAAGTTGAGTCCATCGTAGAGAGAGAGATTCCTAGTCTTCCCGCGTTTTTGCCTTCGGAGTGGAGGAAACGGAAGTGGGAAGAGAAAAGTACCGATGTAAAGGCAACACCGTCTTAAAATTTGAAAATGCAAATCATTTAAACGACGTCATTTTAGAGGACAATGAATCTCCTGACTCTTTGGAATAGGACTATCATGCAAATTGCATCGTGTTCAAATCACTTGATGAATGATTTGATTTTGTTGGAGGTGGATTATAACTCTATACATATCAATTTTTTCTTGACCTGAATATTAGTTATCAATGTGTGGATGTACCTGCAAAAACTGTCAGAGGGTGATCCGACGGGGAGGTTTTGACGCTCAAGTCAATAAAGAACAGTTTTTGATTGAAAGAAATAGACTGAAAATTGAGGGAAGACTATTCCCTGTGATCAGTGTATCCAGATTGTTAGGCCTAGAGAGCGTACCTCGTTCTGAGAGTTTTTAGGATAACTTATACCTCTGAGAGACGTGTGCCGCCGTAGGACTTCAACCCTACCTTCCTTATCAAAATGATTCTAAAATCTCATAAATTAATATTATAAGTTGATTATTTTCGTTATTTATCAGTAGAACTATCATTTTCGAAAGGAGTACTTTCCTTACTTGAAAGATCCGGAATTTATCGTTATGAAATGGGAGACCGAAGTTAAGGAAATCCTGACTTTTCTTCAGAATCTCTCAGCGTGTTGCATATTATTCGGTCACTTGACCGATAAGGGGCTTTCGAGAATCGTCCGGTTGGAGGACTGACATTTGCTTACCCAATCGAGGCAACTACCTTTGCTCGGTGAGTCACGATCGGTTAACGGGGCGACTGAGACCCTATCGTTTGACAGATCGATCTGGGCGGTTAAGATCTTTCGGTAGATTATCATGACGATCGTCAAGTACTGATTCGCCCATCATTTGCCCATAACTTATGGCTTTTTTGGAAAAGAAAAGTCACAAGTAAAGGTCTGTAAAACGTGTTTCGTACGTTATGAATGTATAAGGGCGCTCGGTCCATTCTGATTCGCCCTTTTTGCATGCTAGGAACGCGGGTATGTCTCATCAGATACGAATTTCTTTATGGGGAACCAAAGACAATTTATTTCGGCATTTATGACTTACATTTGTGTTGATCCGTTTCATCTTCCTTGAATTAATTGAAACTTCTCATTTTCACTGTTATAAATAGCCATGATGCACATCCACTTTCTTTCTCAGAGAATTGATACTCCTCCTTCATAGTTGCTTGGTTGAGAACGATCCTTTCCGAGGGTCGATTTGCAAGGTGTTATAGTGTGCAATGCTCCTTGATTAAGGTGATTTCTGCTGGAATGAGATCTCATTAAAGAAGAGGACTATTGGAATAGGATCTCATTATGTTGATCGTTCACCTTGGTTAGCATAATCTGATCCCTTGCCACCGAGGGGGTGCATCTTGTATCGCCTTGCATAGCCTTCTCTGGTTAGTCCTCACCATCCAGACGTGGTGGGAGTGTTTCTCATACTGTTTTTTCGATGGGTAGGTCGAGTTCGGGTCGCTTTGGTGGGACAAACCCGAACTTGCCTCTTGTTATCCCTAGTGCTATATTGTCGTACTGTCCAGTGTGGGGATTGTGTTCTTCCTTGGTTGTTGAGTCATTTCCTTATTCCATGACAATTGCTGAGAACTGCTCGTGGAAGAACATTACTGTGTATTTCTCTTAGTGTAATTAGTTCGACCTAGGGGCTTATGTATATTCTTTTGTAACCGAGCGCGTTTTCTATTCCTTTTACTTTCTTGAATTTTGTTTCCTCCCCTTTTCTATTCCTTGTCTGGTTGTATGTCTTTCTTCAGTCTTTGTCAGAGCGGATCTTTCCTTTAAGTCTTTTCCCGTTCAAAAGATTTTTGTACGACCTGTGTGAACGGCGGAAGCTGGGCGATTGAGGCCTTTCGAGCGATAGGAAAATTTTTAGTTACGGGCCGCGTCCACCCGTCTGGGGAGTTACATTCCATATTGACGACGCATACGATCAGTAGAGGTTAGGCGACTGGGGCCCTCCGATAGGAAATTTTTAAGTTATGGGCCGCGTCCACTCATCCAGGGAGTTACATTCCCTCTTGATGACGCATACGATTGGTAGAGACTGGGCCACTGAAGCCCTTCAATAAGAAATTTTTAAATTGAGGGCCGCGTCCACCAATTCGGGGAGTTACATCCCCTCTTGACGAAGCGTACGATCGGTAAAGACTGGGCGACTGGGGCCCTCCGATAAAAAATTTTTAAGTTATGGACTGCGTCCACCCGTCCGGGGAGTTACATCCCCTCTTGGCGACGCATAAGATTGGTAGAAGCTGGGCGACTGGGCGACTAGGGCCCTCCGATAGGAAATTTTTAAGTTATGGACCGCATCCACCCGTCCGAAGAGTTACATCCCCTCTTGATGACGCGTACGATCGGTAGAGGCTGGGCGACTAGGACCCCCCGATAGGAAATTTTTAAGTTGTGCCTAAGAAAGACCACCCGGCTGTTGGATAACGCTGAGATTCATTGATAGTATATACGTAGATTTTTCGAGCTCCAAGTCCTAGGTATCGCTGACCCATCTAGATTGTCGAGTCGGTACGTTCTCGGTCGAACTATGGAACGTACTCGATACGGACCTTCCCAATTAGGGGCAAGCTTACCCCCGGGCTACTGTTGACTGGTAGTCTCCATTTTTCGTAACACCAATTCTCCGGGTTTGAACATTCGGCTTCTAACTCTTCGGTTATGATACCGGATCATTTGTTGCTGATAGGCCGTCATTCGTATTGATGCAGATTCCCGCAATTCTTGAAGTAAGTCTAACCTTTCTCGTAGAGTGCATTCGTTTTGCCCAATATCATAGTGAACTACTCGGAGCGAGTGAATGCCTATTTCCACAGGTATGACTACTTCGCTTCCGTAAGTCAGACTGAAAGGTGTTTCTCCCATTGCCCTTCGAGGGATAGTACGATACGACCAAAGGATGTCATAAAGTTCTTCGACCCATTGCCCCTTGGCGTCATCCAGCGTTGTCTTTAGTCCTTGCAGGATCGTTCGGTTGGTTACTTCAGCCAGTCCGTTGGTTTGTGGGTAAACAACTGTTGAGAATCTATGTTGAATCTCTAGTTTCTCACAAAACTCCCAGAAGCGCTGGTTGTCAAATTGCTTCCCGTTATCCGTGATAAGGACACGCGGTATATTGAATCGAGTGATAATATGAGTCCACAGGAAGGATTGGACTTTGGCAGCCATGATCTAGGCTAAAGGCTCGACTTCCATCCACTTTGTAAAGTAGTCGATTACCACAATCAAGAATTTTCGTTGTCCCGTGACTGGAGAAAACGGTCCGAGAATGTCCATGCCCCACTGAGCAAATGGCCAAGGGCTGGAGATTGGATTAAACTCGGTGGAGGGTAGCCGAGGAACCAATGAGAAGCGCTGACATCTGTCGCACCTTTTGACGAAGTTATTAGAATAAACTTTCATAGTCGGCCAGTAGTATCCCTATCGAAGGGCCTTATAGACTAGATTTCAAGAACCCAGATGATTGTCACAAATTCCTTCGTGAATTTCTCGAAGGACTTAATTTCCCTTTTCGGGAGTCAGACAACGCAGATACGGGTGAGTGAATGACTTACGGTAGAGAACCCCCTCGATTATGGTGCAATGTGCTGCCTTTCACTTCAGTTTTATTGCTTCCCCTGGGGATTCTGGCAGATGATCATGTTTTAGGTACTCTTCTATAGGGTCCTTCCAACTAGGCGACTGATCGACTGGGAGGATCTCCTTAGGCTCGTCGATGCTGGGATACGGCAGGCTTTCAATATATACCGTTCAGCTAGAAGCAACTGAATCGGAACTAGCCAGCTTCAACAGGGTATCAGTTCGCACATTTTCCAAACGAGGGATTTGTTGAATGTATACTTTGCCTAATCAGTCCATCATCATGCGTAACTTACTTAAATATTTCACCATGACCGGATCTCTGGTTTCGTAAACTCCTTCGATTTGCTTTACGACCAACTGGCTATTCATAAATACCCTGGCATTTTGTGCTCCCATGTCGGTGGCGATCCGAAGGTTAGCAGAGTTTCGTACTCGACTTGGTTGTTGGTGGCTTGAAAATCAAAGCGAATGGCATACTCTGCCTTAAAATTGTTCGGTTCCTGAAGAATTTGATGATCCGTCTATATGGATAGTCCATTCGGGGGCGACCCAATCTTCTTGATGGCTAGAAAGTTGCCCTTCAAATACCATGGGCAAAGTGCATTCAAGAATAAAATTGGACAGTACTTGGCCCTTTATTGTGGGTCGTGATCGGTACTGGATATCGAATTCGCCTAACTCCATACTCCACTTGATGAGTCGTCCTGACGTATCCCTCTTCTAGAGGATTTGCTTCAGCGGTTGATCGATGAGTACCATAATGGTATGGGCCTGGAAATATGGTCAAAGGCGCCTCACTGAGACAATCAAAGCATAGGTTATCTTCTTAATCGGTCGGTAGTTAATTTCAGAATCTTTCAGTATCCTGATGATGTAATAGACTGGCTTCTGGGTGGCGAACTCATATCTCACCATTACGGAACAGAGTGTTCGTTCAGAGACGGCCAAATATAGGTAAAGTTCCTCCCCGAGAACGGGTCGCGAGAGCAGCGGCGATTGCATCAAATATTCTTTCAGTCGTTCGAAGGTTGCTTGACATTTGGACGTCCATTCGAACTGTCGGCATCTCTTCAACGCGTCAAATATGGGTTTGTACTTTTCGTCAATTCTGGACATGAATCGGCTTATGGCCGCTATTCGACCAGTCAAGCGTTGCATTTCCTTGAGTGTCTTGGGGTGTCATGTCTAATATTGCTTGTATTTTTTCGAGGTTGGCCTCTATCTCTCGGTCAGTGATCATGAAACCCAGAAATTTTTCGAAAGCGATTCCGAATATACATTTTTTTGAGTTGCATATTGTATCGTTCTAAAGTCTGAAAGGTCTCTTCAAGATCTACGACATAAGCTTCTGCTGTAACGCTATTTACGACCATGTCGTTGACATAAGTTTTGATGTTCTTACCTAATTGATCTTTGAAGACCGTATTGACCAGCCATTGGAAAGTTGCTCCGATGTTCTTCAGGCCAAAAGGCATGACCCGGTAACAGTACGTACCGAATTCGGTGATAAAGTTGGTCTTTTTTTCGTCTTCAGGCGTCATTCGGATCTAGTTATAGCCAAAGTAGGCGTCCATAAAACTCAAAAATTTATGTCCCGAGGAGTTGTTTACAAGCTTGTCAATATTGGGGAGCAGATAACTATCATTCGAACACGCTTTGTTGAGGTCGGTGAAGTCTACACACATCATCCACTTACCATTAACCTTTTTTACCAAGACGACGTTAGCCAGTCATTCGAGATACTTGACTTCACAGATGAATCATGTTGTCAACAATTTCTGAACCTCTTCCTGGATGACGTGTTGGCGTTCGAAGGCGAATACCCTCTTCTCTGTTTAACCGGTTTAAAGTTGGGATTAACGGTTAGTTTATGGACTATGACCGACGGGTCTATACCAGGCATGTCTTCTGGAGTCCATGCGAAGACTTTTGAGTGTCGTTGCAGACAGGTGACTAAGGCCTCTCGTAAGGGAGGTGATAGGTTGGCTCATATCCTGACTGTTTAACTGAGGTCGTTTGTTAAAAGGACCTCGATCATTTCTCGCCTGATTTAAGCTTGTTTCTCAGCTTAGTGTCCTCTCAAGGTTCCAGAGAGTCGACCGGGAAAGTTTCTTGTGCAACTTGTGTCGCGAAGAGGATATAGGGGTCAGAGTCGCTTCTTATGGTAGCCACCCCTAGCGGTGTTCTGAACTTCACTTTCATGTATCTCGTGCTCGATAGCGCCTCTAGATCGTCTAGGCTAGGTCTGCCAAGTATGGCGTTATAGGGAGAGTAGAGCTTTACCACATGGAAAAGGACGAGAGCGGTTGTGTGATTTGGGGATCTTCCTAGGGTCACAAGAAGATAAATGATGCCTTCAGGATAAGTGGGCTCGTCTGAAAGCTGTTGGAGGGATCCGGTAGATGGCAAAAGCTGAGATAGATTGAAACTCATCCTGCAAAAGGCGTCTCAGGTGAGGAGATTACAATCAGTCCCCTGATCAATGAGGACCATTTTTACAATGTAGAAGTCTATTTTGAAGGTGATAACAATAGGGTCATCACGGCGAAGATCTATCCCTGTTGGAAGGTCATCATCATCAAAACCTATGATTGGTCTTCTTCTTTTAGCGGGTGTTGTGTTAGAGATGACTGTTGCGAGCGTCGTCATAAGATTTCAAAGAATCAGTCTGTCCCCACGGACGGCGCCAATCTGTTAGAGGTGGATTATGGCTTCGCAGATACTAGTTCATTCTTGACTCGAATAATAGCTGTCAATAGATGGATGCACCTGCAAAAACCGCCGGAGGGTGCTCCTGCGGGGAGACTCCGACGCTCAAGTCAGTAAAGAGCGGTTTTCGATTGAAAGAAACAGACTGAGAATTGAGGGAAGGCTATTCCTTGTGATCAGTGTGTCCAGAGTGTTAGGCCTAGAGTGCGTATTTCGTTCTGAGAGTTTTTGAGATAACTTATACCTCTGAGAGACGTGCGCCGCTAAGACACTTCAACCCTACCTTCCTTATCGAAATGATCCGAGAATCTCGGAAGTTAATATTATGAGTTGATTACGATCCTCATTTATCGGTAAAACTACCATTTTCGGGAGGGGTTTTTTCCTTACTTGAAAGATTCGAGATTTGTCGTTATGAAATAGGAGACCGAAGTTAAGGAAATCCTAACTTTCCTACAGAATCGCTCGAAGTGTTGCGTATCATTTGGTCACTTGACCGATAAGAGGCCTTCGAGACTCATCCGGTTGGAGGGCTGACATTTGCTTGCCCGATCAGGGCGACTACCTCTGCTCAGTGAGTCACGATCGGTTAACGGGGCAACTGAGGCCCTATCGTTTGACAAATCGATCTGAGCGGCTAAGACTTTTCGGTAGATTATCATAACGATCATCAAGTATTGGTTTGTAAGCATCCTTCGTGGGCTTCTTGAGAATTCTTTCTTTTGGTTTAGGTCTTGGGCCATGTCCCATCAGATTCGATTCGATTTAACTCAATTTGATTTTAATCAAATTTGAGTAAATTTAAGTAATAGAATTTTAAATCTAAAAATTTATCGAGTAACTCAATAACATATTTTAATATATGTTGGAAGTAGATTATGACTCCACAAATACTGACTCTTTGTAGATTTGAATGGTTGCCGTCGCAAGGGATGTACCTATAAAAATTGTCGGAAGGTACCCCAATGGGGAGACTCCGACGCTCAAGTTAGAAAGAGCGGTTTTTGAATGATAGAAACAGACTGAGAGATTAAGGGAGTGATTCCCTGTGATTAGAGTGCCCAATATGTGAGGCCAAGAGAGCGTATCTGGTTTTGAGGATTTTGAAATATCTTATACCTGTGAGAATTGTGCGCTGCTAAAGTGTTTCAACCCTACTTTTCTTATTGAACCAATCTGGAAATCTCGGGGATTCAATATTTTGAATTGATTGGGATCCTCATCTTCCAGGAAACTTTCGTATTCTAGAGGGATCCTTTCCTTAACTGAAAAATTCTCAAGATGTTGTCTCCAGTAAGAAGGGGGTTAATATGATACTTTGGTCTTCCTTTAGAATCGTTAACTATCGATCGGTCGTTCAACCGACGAAGGGTCTTTTGAGTTTTGTCAGTTGAGGGACTGATCGTTGAATACCCTATCGGGGTAAATCTACTCTTGGTTTTAGGCCCCATATTGGGATGTTGAAGGCTACTGGTCCTTTGAGCCGCCAGACGTCTCATAGTTAGGTCGAGGGATCATGCTCATTCGTTCGGGAAACACCGTCTCTTATTCGTTCGACCGATAGGGGCTGGGCAATTTAGGCCCTTCGGGCAATAGGAAATCTTTGGATAGAGGGGTCGCGTCCACCCATTCGGAGAGTTACATCCCTTATTGACGACTCATACGAATAATTAATGTTGGGCGACTTAGGCCCTCCGAGCAATAAAAAATTTTTAGATTGTTAGGTCGCGTCCACCCGTTTGGGGAGTTACATCCCTTACTGACAACACATATGAACGATAGGTGCTGGTCGACTTAGGCCCTCCGAACAATAGGAAATCTTTAGATTGTTGAGCCGTGTCCACCCGTTCGGGGAGTTATATTCCTTATTGACAACGCGTACGAACGATAGGTACTAGACGACTTAGACCTCCGAGCAATAGGAAATCTTTAGATTGTTATGCCGCGTATACCCATTCGGGGAGTTACATCCGTTATTGACAACGCGTACAAACGATAAATACTGGGCGACTTAGACCCTCCGAGCAATAGAAAATCTTTAGATTGTTGGACCACGTTCACCCGTTCAGAGAGTTATATCTCTTATTGACAATGCATACGAACAATAGGTGCTGGGCGACTTAGGCCATCCGAGCAATAGGAAATCTTTAGATTGTTGGGCCACGTCCACCCGTTCGGGGAGTTACATCCCTTATTGACGACGCGTATGAATGATAGGTAAGTTCTTCTGACTGTTAGATAGCTTTAAAGTTCACTGATAGTATATGCGTAGGCTTTCTAAGTTCCAGGTTCTAGGTACTGCCAATTCGTCTAGGTGGTTGAGTCGATAGATTCCCGATCGAACCATAGACCGCACTCGATAAGGGCCCTCCAGTTAGGTGTTAGCTTGTCTCCGGGTTGAGGTTAACCGGTAGCTTCCACCTTTCTTAGTACCAATTCTCCAGGCTTGAACATTCGGCTCTGGACCTTACGATTGTGATATCGCTTTATCTGTTGCTGGTAGGTCGCCATTTGTGTCGATGCGGACTCTCGTAGCTCTGGAAGCAAATCCAGCCTTTCTCGTAAGATGCGTTTATTTTTCCAAGCATTGTATTGAGCTACCCGAAGTGAGTGAATACCCATTTCCACGGGTATGACTGCTTCGCTTCTATAAGTTAGACTGAAAGGAGTTTCTTCTGGGGGTAGTGCGATATGACCAAATGATGCCATAAAACTATTCAACCCACTGCCCCTTGGTGTCATCCAGCGTTGTCTTTAGCACTTGCAGGATCATTCGGTTGGTTATTTCGGCTAGTCCATTGGTTTGTGAGTGAACGATCGATGAAAATCGATATTGAATCTCGAGTTTCTCGCAGAACTCTCGAAAGCGCTGTTTGTCGAATTGTTTGTCATTGTCTGTGATAAGGACACGCGGCATACCAAATCGGGTGATAATATGAGTCCATACGAAGGACTGAACTTTGGCGGTCGTTATCTGAGCTAAGCGCTCGGTTTCCACCCACTTGGTGAAATAGTCGATCGCCACTATCAAGAACTTTCGTTGTCCTGTGGCTGGAGGAAATGGTCCAAGGATATCCGTGCCCCATTGAGCAAATGGCCAGGGGCTAAACATAGGATTGAGCTCGGTGGAGGGTAGCCGAGGCACAGGAGAGAAACGTTGACATTTGTCACATCGCTTCACGTAGTTGTCGGAATTGGCCTTCATGGTTGGCCAATAGTACCCCTGACGAAGGGCTTTATAAACTAGATTTCGAGCGCCCAGATGATTACCATAGATCCCTTCGTGAATCTCTCGGAGGACATAGTCCCCTTCTTCGGGAGTCAGGCATCGTAGATATGGATAGGTAAACGATTTTCGGTAGAGGATCTCATCAATTATGGCGTAATGTGCTGCCTTTCGTTTCAGTTTCATCGCTTCCTTCAGGGACTCTGGCAGGTGATCAGGATTTAGATATTCCTCTATAGAGTCTTTCCAACTAAGGGACCTGTAACGTCGACTCTACGGTACCGAATTTCTGTACTCTTATTTCCTGAATTTAATAAAATAATCCTCAATTTATATATATAGAGAAAAATATTTAATTTTATTAAATTTCGATTTTTGGGGTTTTAATTCAAACCTTTGGTATATTAAATTTTTCAAAAAAATAGAATAATAAAGTATATATATATATAAATATATTATTCTTTTCATTTATTAAATTTTTTTATATCCTCATTTATTTATTTCCAAATTTATCCATATAAATATATATTAATAATAACAATAATAATAATAATAATAATAATAATAATAATAATAATAGAAAAAAAAAAAGAATAATAAGACGGGTTAGGGTTAGAAAACCCTAACCCTTTTCACACACTCTCTCTCTCCCTCTCTCTCTTTCTCTCCCTCGCCGCCTCTCCCTCTCCCGCTGCCATTCCCTCCTCCCTCCGCCTTGTTCCGCGCCGTTGTTCTCCGCCACCGCGGCCCTCCACCGTGCTCCGCCACCACCCACGGCCATCCAATCGACCGACCACTCTCTCTCTCTATTTTTCCCCCTCGGTCTCACTCTCTATCGCTTTCTTTCTCTCTCTATCCCTCGCGGTCTCGCGATTCAATCTCTCCCTCACCCGATTCATTCGCCACCGCCGCCTTCTTCCTCCGCCGTCGCGACCGCCGCGGGTCGCCATCCCTCAGTCTCTCTCGCTATGCTCCTCCCTCCTGCGCGCAACAGCGCGCGCGACTGCGCCTGCCTCAGCACGCGTCTGCTCGCGCAATACTGCCCAGCGCGCGCGCGGCTGCGGCGACCCCTGCGCGTGCTCTAGCGCGCAATAGCCCTTCCTGCGCGTGCTGCTGCAGCTCCTCCCTGCTCACGCGCCTTCTGCCACCTGCGGAAGCCTCAACTGAAAGCCCTAAGTCGACCGTGTTGTGTTCACTGCATAGGTAAGATCAAACCCTAACCCTAATTCTAGGGTTTCAAACTTTCTTAGGAAATTTGGTTTAGATTACTAAAATTACCTTAAATTGGGAGTTTTGCAGGTCTGAAAATGTATTGAGGAGACGATTTGGCGAAGGTTACGAACTACGAGAACAACCCTAGGTGAGGGATCTTCAATCCCTTAAATAATTTAAATCGATTTTGTTGAATTTTGGTAGAAATTATATAGACATATATCCTGAAATGTATTGGACGCGAAAGAAATGTGGTTCCTCTAAGGGTTTATATGAAATTGTTGGAGTTAGGTCTAGGATTTGATGTAAACTGGACTGCGAAGCATGTTAGAAATGTCGTAGGTAGCATAAGAGTTTTATTTGATCGATTTGTGTATTTGTCCTTGGGGTATGAATTGGAATTGATGGGAATTAAATTAAAATTATGTTATTTGGGAGAAAATTTGGTAAAATCGAGGAATATTGTAAATTTAAAGTCGTTGGTGATTGAAATGATCTTAGGTTGATGAAATGAAAGTTTAGGGAAGTAATTGTGCAAATTTAAGCTCTTTTAAATAGAAGGAAATTTGAAAACCCTTTAATAGGGCTTTAATTGATGATTATCCGTATTGATTGGTCTAGGTTGACCTTTGGAGACTCAAGGAGAGTCCTTTTGATTTGATTTCAGAAACAGGGAGTGGATACCCTCCCTAGAGGTGAGTAGGACCCTAATCTCTTGCATGAAATGGTGAAAATCTGATTTTACCGTGTTTTAAACAAAACATGCTTTGATATGCCTTGATTTGATGTGTGATATTTAATCTCAAATCTGTTTTGTGACTATTGGAGTGTCGTGCTTATATATTTTTAGATTATGCATCCATGTTTGAAAAGAAATGAAATTGTGCCATGATTTGAGAAACGAAATATTTGCTATTCGACCATTGCAATGGTTTATTGAATTTGAGATGATTTTGATGGAAATTGTATTGGCACACGGATTTGAAATGTTTTGGATAAACTGTGAGGGCACCGAGATGCCCACTTGTGATGCGATACTATGATGATGATATTGATGATTCCGTAGCTACGAAGGGACTTTGTAGAGGTACGAGTTGCCCGGATACGCTTCTGCAGGAGGTATCCGCAAATGTCCAGTTTATATAGTCATAGGCACGAACGGTTGAACCCACATCGGGGGAGGACGTGTGTGACGCCACCGTCTAGCACCGGGCGGTGACCTAGTGACCAGCCAGTTTATATAGTCATAGGCACGAACGGTTGAACCCACATCGGGGGAGGACGTGTGTGACGCCACCGTCTAGCACCGGGCGGTGACCTAGTGACCAGCAAGTTTGTATATTTCGTAGGCACGAACGGTTGAACCCACATTTGGGGGAGGACGTGTGTGACGCCACAGTCTAGCACCGGGCGGTGACCTATTGACGAGTCTGGGTAAGCAAGGGCTAATCCCACGGCCAACGTCGGGGTAGAGAGCTATTTTGAACACTTTGCATATTAAAACCCCCGATGCGCCTGTCCTCGGTCATGGTTGACCTTTGCCAGGATCCTTTCGGCCAGCTCTATGATATACTTGATTTTAAATGGATGCATATATGTATGATATCGTGTGATTGGATAAATGAGATCAGTTTATTGAACATATCATGATTTATTCCGAAACTTGAGTTATTGTTTATGAATGATATTATTTGACACTCCAATATTCACCTACACTATTAGTACTTGAGATTAATCCCCTCACTCACTGAGTATCCTCCCATAGATACTCACCCCTCTCTTCTTCCCCCTCAGACAGGATCATTGCGATAGGGCGACGTATTTTTGCTCGAGGGCTTGATAGATTACTGGTGGATTTGGTTATTTTGGACGGTGAGGTTTTAAGTTAAGTTTAAACTTGAATTACGTATTTTATTTCGACCCTGCGAGGTCTTGTTGAGGTCCGTAGTTGGCCGTGTACTTATTTTGGGATGACTGTATAATTTATGTATATTTATTTGCGAAACTCTCATTTCATTTGCATTGAGGCGATTGTACGTATTTGAATGTATTTGGGAAGTTTGTTATACATTTGTATAAATTGGGTCCGCTCAGTGTGGCGGCTACTCATGCTCTAGTTGGGCATGACAGTAGAGGTCTGTGTTTAGGTCTGCTAGGGATTTTATAGCCTTGCGTTGTTCTGAATGTTGGCTGTGGGAATTGATTGATTTTGGAGAGGCCGGGATGGCCATTTGTTTATTTTACAACATGATTTGAATTTCACAGGGTTAGACAGGTTATTTGTACATGGGAGACCTCCAATTTATGGGGAGGTTCTGCCCAATTTTCTGTAAAAATCCAGCCAGCATTCAGGGCAACGGGCGGCTGTTCACGACTCCGGTTCGGGGCGTGACAGGACCGATCGATAGGTAGAGCTTCTCGGGGCTCGTCGATGCTAGAATATGGCAGACTCTCAATTTATATCGTTCGGCTAGAAGCAATTGAATCGGAACTAGCCAATTTCGATAGAGTATCAGCCTGTACATTCTACGACCAAGGAATTTGCTGCATGTGGACCTTACCCAATTTTTCCATCGTCTCACGTAGCTTATCCAAGTATTTTGCCATGACTGAGTCTTTGGTTTCATAGACTCTCTCAATTTGTTTCATGACCAATTGGCTGTTCGTGAATACCCTCACATGTCGTGGCCCCATCTCGCATGCAATTCGAAGGCTTATTAGTAAGGCTTCATACTTTGTTTGGTTGTTGGTAGCCTGAAAATCGAACTGGATGACATACTCTTTTTTGAAGTCGTTCGGTCCTACCAGTATAAGTCTGGCATTGCTTCCTGAGGAATTTGATGATTCGTCGACATGGATGGTCCATTCTGGGATCGACCGCTCTTCTTGATGGTTGGAAGGTTGTTCTTAGGGCACCATAGGCAGAGTACATTCGAGGATGAAATCAGCCAGTGCTTGACCCTTTATCGCGGGCCGTGGTCGATACTGAATGTCAAATTCGCTCAATTCTACACTCCACTTGATAAGTCGACCGGAGGTATCTCTCTTTTGGAGGATCTGCTTCACGGTTGGTCGATGAACACTACGATGGTATGGGTCTAAAAATATAGTAGAAGGCGTCTTGCTGAAATGACTAAGGCGTAGACTATCTTCTCGATCGGTCGGTAGTTAATCTCGAACTCTTTCAGTATCCTACTAATGTAATAAACTGGCTTCTGGACAGTGGATTTTTGTCTTACCATCACAAAACAGAATGCTCATTCGGAAACAACCAGATATAAGTAGAGTTCTTCCCCAAGGATGGGTCGCAAAAGTAGTAGTGGTTGCATCAGATATTCTTTCAGTCGTTCGAAGGCTGTCTAGCATTCAGACGTCTATTCGAACCGTCGTGACCTCTTTAGTGCGTCAAATATGGGCTTGTATTTCTTGCCGATCCTAGACATAAATCAGCTTAGAATCGCTATCCGACTAATTAGACGTTGCACTTCTTTTAGTGTCTAGGGATGCGTCATATCTAATATCGTATATATCTTTTCGGGGTTAATGTCTATCCCTCGATTGGTGATCATGAAGATCAGGAACTTCCCGGATGCGATCCCAAAGGTACACTTCATCGGGTTCAGCCGCATGTTGCATCGTTTCAAGGTCTGAAAGGTCTGTTCAAGGTCTGCGACATGAGTTTTCGCAACAACACTCTTGACGAGCATATCGTCGACATAAATTTCAACATTCCTACCTAGCTGGTCTTTAAAGACTGTATTAACGAGCCGTTGAAAAGTTGCTCCCACGTTTTTTAGGCCAAAAGGCATGACCTGATAGCAATACGTGTCGAACTCGGTAATGAAATTGGTCTTTTCTTCATTTTCGGGTGTCATTCTGATCTGATTGTAGCCGAAATTGGCATCCATGAAGCTCAAGAGCTGGTATCCCGAGGAGTTGTTTACGAGCTTGTCAATGTTGGGAAGCGAGTAACTATTTTTCGGGCATGTTTTATTGAGATCAGTGAAGTCTATACACATTCTCTACTTACCATTGGCCTTTTTCACCAAGACCATATTAACTGACCATTCGGGATACTTGAATTCTCGAATGAACCCAGCTATTAATAGTTTCTGAACTTCCTCATGTATGGCACGTTGACGTTTGAGGGCAAATACCATCTTCTTCTGTTTTACTGGTTTGAAGTCGAGGTTAACCGTTAGTCTATGGGTTATGACTGATGGATCTATGCCCGACATGTCTTTCGGGGACCAGGCGAAAACTCTTGCATGTCATTGCAGACAGGCGACTAAGGCCTCCCGTAAAGAATGTGGTAGGTTGGCCCTTATCTGGACAGTTTGACTGTGGTCGCTGGTTAAAGGGACCTCGACTGTTTCTTCGCCTGGCTTGGGCTTTGATTCTGGTTCGGTGCTTTCCCTAGGTTCTAGGGTATCAATTAGAAAAGTTTCTTGCGCGTCTTGGCAGCAAAGAAAATATAAAGATCAAGATCGCTACGTATGGTGGTGACCTCTAACGGTGTTCTAAACTTTACCTTCATGTGTCTCGTACTGGACAACGCTTCTAGTTCATCGAGACTAGGCCTTCCGAGGATGACGTTGTAGGGGGAGTAGAGTTTCACCACATGGAACAAGACCTGAGCGGTCGCATGATTGGGGGTTTTCCAAGGGTCACGGGAAGGTAGATGACACCTTCAGGATAGGTGGGCTCATCGAAGAGTCCTCTAAGGGACCCGATAGGTGGCAAGAGTCGAGACGGATCGAGATCCATTCGGCAGAAGGTATCCCAAGTGAGGAGATCACAATCAGCCCCCTAATCAACCAGAACCCTCTTCACAATGTGAGACTCTATCTTAAGGGTAACGACTACGGGGTCGTCGCGATGGGGGTCTACCCCTATCAAATCGTCGTCATCAAAGTCTATGACTGGCTTTCTTCTCTTGGCTGGTGCTGCGCTAGATATGATTGTAGTAGACATCATCATGAGTTTTTTAGAGAATCAGTTTGTTTCTCACAGACGGTGCCAATCTGTTAGAGGTGGGTTATGATTCCACAGATACCGGCTCCTTGTAAATTTGAACGGCTGTTGTCGAAAGGGATGTACCTGCCAAAACCGCCGAAGGGTGTCCCGACGGAGAGACTCTGACGCTCAAGTCAAAAGGAGCGATTTTTAAATGATAGAAACAGATTGAGAGGTTATAGAAGTGATTTTTTGTTATTAGAATGCCCAATGTGTGAGGTCAAGAGAGCGTATCTGGTTTTGAGGATTTCGAGATGTTTTATATCTGTGAGAATTGTGCACCATTGAAGTGCTTTAACGCTACTTTCCTTATCGAACCGATCCGAAAATCTTAGAAATTCAATATTTTGAATTGATTGCGATTCTCATCTTTCGGGAAACTTTCATATTTTGAAAGGATCTTTTCCTTAATCAAAAGATTGTCAAGATGTTGTCCCCAGTAAGAAATATGGGTTAATAGGATATTTTGGCATTCCTTTAGAATCGTTAGTTATCGATCGATCGTTCGACCGATGAAGGGTCTTTGGAGTTCTATCGGTTGAGAGATTGATCATTGAATACCCGATCGGAGAGATTGCCTTTGCCTGATGAATCACGTTCGATCGGCGGAGCGACTGAGACCCTATCATTTAGGAGGTTTGAGCAACTGAGCCCCTTCGATAAGTAATCGTATTTGAACTTCGGTTGGTAGTAATCCTTTGCGGGCTTTTTATATGGTCCTTTCAAGAATTGATTCTTCTAGTTTGGTCTAAGACTATGTTTCATCGATATATATTATATATATTTATATATTATTATCATAAAAAATTAAATTAAATATACTGTTTTATATATATACATATAAATTACTCATTGAATTCGAGTCTGAGTATCACTAAAAAATTCAATTTTAAATTCAAATCAAAGGATACTCAAACTGGATTCGGCTCAAATACATTCTTACTTGGAAACATTGGCCCATTAAATGGTATCATCCGTTGCTCATTCCAAACCAACTTTTGACTATGAAATAAAACAAAAATAACTATTAAGTATAAAAAATATCAAAAATCAAATACAACCACTCAATTAATATATATATATATATTATTAAAAAAATAAAAAATAAAATGAATTTAATTAAATAATAAATCACAATTTTTTTGGCCTTTTTGTTTATAAATTCTAAAAATATATATATTTAATTTTAAATATTAAATAATTTGAATACCTTTTAAATCAAATTCATTCGAACTAAAAACTTTGATTTAGGGATATATTCAAATCGAATCCAGTCGACCCCACGTATCATCATACTCAGTCTCGATTTTACTCCGCTGGGTCCATGCAACAGCCCTACTGCGACTCATGATTCATGAACTTGACTCGTGTTCCCCCCACCCCATAAATTCTCGTTAGCCCTCAACATTATATACATAATAATTATTAAAAAATAAATAAAACATTCTTATCAAGATGGAATCAAGAATCAGTCTCACGTTGCAACACACACAACACCCACTCTCTCTCTCTCCCTCTCTCTCCCTCCCTCCGAACATGGAAAAGGCTAAATTGCCACCGTCAGTTTTGCACTCAACACACTCGTAGACGTATTAAATTGGCAAATCTTTGAAAATCTGGCAATACAATGTCTCTAAAACTTTTTCACTCTCTTCATCTCCTTCTTCTTTTCTTTATCTGTTCCGTCTCTTCACTTCTAGCTTTCAGAGATGAAGATGACCAAACTGGGAAAACAATGGAAGATTTTTCTGGATACCCATCTAACGATTCTCACTCTCGCGGCTCAAACCCCACGGTTTCTTCACTGTCAGCTAATAAAGAAACTTTGCAGAAACAGGTAGCTAATAGAAGTCTTTTTTTTTTTTTTTTTTTTTTTTTTTTTGCTTTTATGATCATATGAACATCTAATTCTTGATGGGTTTTCGAAATTTCAAATTTTCTGATTTTGGAATTGTCACCTGGGTCTTTGTTTAGTTGTGTTTGAATTTGAGAATATTAAATTAGACTAATGCCAATTTCTAACATTAATAGTCCTCGCGGAATGATTTATAGTATTAACTATTAAACTATAGCAATCCTGCCGGTGCAGATATTGGGGTGATGTACTTATTTTGATTTGATAAGGTTTACTTATCAAAATCAAGTCAACTGAAAAATTAAGATGAGGGAATGTTAGGATTTGAGATAACAGGTTTGTACTTCATTGGAATTATTTTGATTTTTAGTCATTGCAATAGCATATTCACATGATGTTTTAGGGTAACCAAGTCATCTCTTTAGTGCCCTAATGGTCTTCTCTTGGAATTTGCCTGGAAAAAATGGTTCTTTTTTTTTTAACAAAATTAATGTTTCCTAGTTATAATTGGTAATAGACTTGACTGAATAAAAGTGAAGCGAGGATTTGGATGGCCAACTCGAAGTACTAGATGAGCTGAGCTGGGGATATTCATTCAGCCAAGATTATTCTGTGGACGTGTGGAAAATGTTTTGAAGGAGATGGCACATTTTGATTTCATCACTTGTACAGATAGGCAATGATGGCCCTTATCTTCTGCCTTTCTGTGTACGACCCTATGCATCATGCATTGTTTCATGCATATTTCGTCAATGTGATTGAATGTGGTTTGCTATTTGCATTCTTCTTTCCTGCTTTCAAACATGTTCAATGGTTGGCCAGTGTACGCATATGTATGTTGACAATGTCGGTACTACTTGGTCTGTGGTTAATTTATAACCATTTGTTAACTTCAATTATTTTTGTTCGTAGATTGATGAACTATCAACTTTCCTGGATACCCTGCACCATCAGAAACTAGGATATTGTACACTGAGAAGGATGTATTGGCCCGAAGGTATGTTTTTGAGACTTGTTATGTTCTTTGGATAACCACATTATGATAAGGTTGTAATGTCGATTGAGGAGGAGGAAGAAACAGATTAACACAAAAGGTGTATGCGCAGATTCATTTGCAACATTTTCTAGCCTTGCATTAGCTTGCCATGCGTTATCTGAATGATGTTGATGTTTATAGGTTCTCTTATTTTAATTCCGAAGTCATGTATACTATCTTGGTACCTAAGCTGATAAATAGATATGCAAGTGCATGTCGTGTACTAGAATTTCTCTGATAATCCTTGTTATATCTTGAGAAGTTGCTTTGACATATCTATGGAAATAAACAATGTTGTTTCAAAGATGTTGGACTTCTTGTAGGAACTTGTTGACTTGTCTTTGACATGCATTAGATATATAGAAATTGCTTTTACATCACAGATCAATTAAGGCTACTAAGGAAGCAACTAGATGCATGTAACTGCAAATGAAATTAGGCTGATGCTAGTGTTCAACTGTCAGTCTTTTGTTAGAATGCATGCCAAACCTAATGCATGTTTCAATTCATAAATTAGAGCCAAATTATAGCGGAAGCAAAATTGGGGATTTAGGGTTACTTCCGACCATGCTCTTGTTCTTCACTTCCGGCAAATGTAAAAGCACCAACTCGATCCTTAGGACGTGCACAAGCCTTCTAAACCCTCAATCTCACTCAGTAGATGGTGTGGAGTATTGAAATTTGGACTTAGGGACCCAATGCATTAGGAGGGGTTTATATAGGCTCTCAACTATCAAAGAGCCATTAAAACCCTATAATTATCACCCTAAATAATTGCTGGAGGTTATGGGAATTCAATTAAATATTCAAAACAGAAAAACAAGATTAATTGTGTGGAGGTTTGAATGGGACACCAAAATCCGGCCAAATGCATCCCCAATTCAAATCCCTTCCATTCTTCATCACATTTAATCCATTTCAGTTATGTTTTTCCCATTAACTTTGATTTGAATATTTTGAATGCATTTAATTTGAATTCCAAAAGGAATTCCTTACATCTTTCTCCCATTTCCATGCTCCATGAAATGGCCTTTTGAAATGTCCATCTACTTTTGAGGATCTCAAATTTTCCATGTGAAAGAAAAGGATTCCATTGTCCTGCTTTTTATGTCGGTCCTGCTCATTGGAAACATTAGCCATCTGTGCCTCCATTCACCTTCATGCTAGCACTGAAGTATCACATACTTGTGGGCTTATTTAGGACTTGCTTATCTTATTTTAGACCGAATAGCCAAACAGCTCTCAAATGGATTTCTCAAGTAGGCCAAAGCACCAACAATTTCACATCTGTGTCCTGGAGACATCTTGTTCTGCTTTACCCCTTCCTGTGTAGAAAGAGGCAGTTTCACTAGCTATATGCATAATGGAAATTATACTGATTGAAAATGTTTTGACCTACTTCTTTCTTTTTTGTTTTGATGATCTTTTATTGCAGATACATCAAGAACATAATGGTATGCGGTCGATAGTTAGTTCATCTTCATGTATTTCAAATTTTGTCATTGCACATCTTACTCAGTAGTCCATTCCGAGATCTTTAGCGAGTCCAGACTGAAAATTCATATCTGTTTAACCAGTATAATGCAACTAGATAGAAGACTTGAGTCTTGAGTGCATAAATAGCATCACATTACTTTCCTCTTTTGGGGTCATATAGCAGCCAAATATTTGAGCTTGTACACTAAGTTTCATTCCCTCCATGCAAATATATATATATATATATATATATATATATATATATATATATATATATATATATTTATGTTGATCTTTGCATGATATTATAATGATGAAACCTTAAGGAAGTCACGCGGGACAGGGATCCTGAATAAAGTTGAAGAAGGTGAATGAGATGCCAACAAATGGGAGGTTTAGGGGATGGATGTCGAACCCTCATTTGAAGTTCCAAGGCTGCAAAGATCTAATAAAGCAAGTGACGTATTTTTCTTTCTAAGATATCAACCTTCAAGTGATAACTTCTCAGATTCTTGTTTCTCCATGCACGGAGATTGAAATTCTTTTGCCAACTTTTTTCTGGGAATTTGAAGATTAGACCAAACTCTAGGGAAAGCCTCAGTTTATAATAATAATAATAATAATAATAATAATAATAATATATATATATATATATATATATATTAAACTAAATCACATGAAATGGTTGTCTGGAGGGAAAGGATCTCTATCCCTAACAATAGATATAAAACAAATAATTCAAGTTAAAAAATAGACAACACCATTCATGTTCCTCAGGGACAGTTCAAGTGGTAGAACTTCTCCACTTCTGTCTTTTCTTTTCTAATTCGATCCTATTTGATTGTATCTTCTTATATAAAAATAAATAAATAAAAAACAGCACCATTCACTCATGTTCTAATGTAATTAAACAAAATTTTTGCTATTCGCTATTTCAAAAACTATATCTCCATGATCATCAACAACTAAATGAGAAGGCGTGAAAGAAATACTCGATCTCCTAAGAGCATCGACTATGGCCATAATAATTTGAATCGAATAGAAAATGTTTGAGCTTTTAATTACTATTTAGACTTTGGTAATTTGGTCTATATAATAATTTAGGAACATTTTTATCTAGTTTTCTCTTGATAAATTATTTATATTGGAGAGCAAGTTAAATATAAGAGAATTTGAGTTGTTAAAGTGAATAAGAAGAAATTTGTCAATTTGGTACAAAATAATTTGTTTGGACCATATCACAATTTTTAATCAAATTCCACTTATAAATATTTTTACCTTATTCTTAGGTCCGACACGAAAATTGGGTGCGGGCTTATTTTTGGAACTACAACACAATTTTTTTCAGATTCACCCTTAGTTATTTCGCAAAAAAGAAAAAAAAAAAAAGGATCGAAAAGTGAATATCTCAACAATAATGTTCAATTATTTTTTTTCATAAATTCAATTAATTAAAAAAAATATATTCCAAATTGATCAAAACCAAAATCAAAAAATGGAATGCTTACCCCTAGTAATCACCTTCTATTTTTTATTGTCTATTTTATCCCTAAACTCCGAAATATTTTTTATTGTAACCAAAGAGGCTATTGTGCAATACTTTGTACATTCAGTATAGATTAATGGTGTTTGATACGGCAAATTATAAGGTTGGCTAAATGTAATGGTTTTTTTTTTTTTTTATTCCTATCACCGAATTTATAGTATAATTAAATCGATTTAAGTGTTTATAGAGTTTTATTTCAAGGGATGACTTTTTCAACGTATTCTTTTATATTCTCAAATTTCGAATTCGAGATTTAATTAAAAATTTTAATATTTCATTTATTAGATTAATTGTCTGTTGATAAATATAATAGCTTATACTCATGCAAAATATAGATAAACGATTCGTGGATAAAATTAAAAATTATGTTACTATTATTAAATAAAAATAAAAAATGATACGCATAAACTGAGACCACCGGGTAGTTCATGGTTTGATAAATGTTGTCAAAAGAGCCCATTGTGGGTGTCGAGGCTGAGCATGATAGTTCTCAAATCAGGCTTCGCACGGCGGACAACGTTATCTCATGATTCTAGGAAAAATGCAATCTATAAAACGGCGTCGTTTCCGACTCTTACAAAGCAATAATAACGCAGAAGTTCTTTAAATTGCAGGGACGACGTCGTTTTCAGCAAAGGGAGATCCAACGGTCATGGGCGCAAAAGGAGAAAATACTTGAATGGGTCAACTTATTGATAATTAAAGATGACTTAGGACCGGATAGTATTTTTTTAAAAAAATTGAGATAATCAGTATCTAAAGTCATACTTCCGAACTACTATCAGACCCTTTTTAGAATACAAATCTCTTAACGTATTTCTTTCTATTGTCAAATTTAAATTCAAATTTGAATTTTGATTAAAGAACCGGATAGTATTTTAGTAATACTAATATTTCTCTTTATGCACACACTTAAATTTGAATTCTTTTGTGATTATACAACATAGATATAAGCCAAATTTTAATGATTTTATAATATTATTCTGATAAATATATTTTATAAAAATAATTATAATTTAGATTGAATTTTTATAATATGATATCTAGAAACTTGTTAAGACTGTCCACTCTCCTACTTTTGTCGAATGAAGACAAATAAATGAGACTAAACCTTACTAAATGATTAACATTCATTTATTTTTTCAAGCATTATATTTCAAAATGCAAGCCTGTAACACTGATCATTCAGTGATAGTTAATTTCTCTTAGATAGGTTCAAGTATTAATATTTTTCTCTCCGATGTGAATTAAGGAAATAAACATACATTGAGAAGATACTGCAAAATCTAAAATTTAAGCAAATAAGGGGTGACACCAAGGACCAGGGAGGGTTCAAATTTTAGAATTTCCCAGACAGTACCAACCAGGGAGGGTTCAAATTTCTGATTCTGATCATATAATAAAGAAACAATAATAAATTTCCTCAAGAAAAATCAACTAGATTAATACGAGAACAACAAATTGAATGTAAATTATGAGCTTAATACTCTAGTTTTATCATGCAGGAGCTAAGTCACCATTACCTTAAAATGATGTAAGCAAAGAATGGAAGAATGATGAAGACCCTCTTTTGATTTCTCCTTTTCAAACCCACCTGTCCTTTCAAATCCAAAAAAACAAAAAAAAAAAACCACACCAAAAGCAACTTCTCAAGCAATTTCCATGGCTGACCAGAGCAAGTCGAAAAGCTTGATGTGTTTTGCTGTTTCTACTAGAAGAAGCCAACAACGAAGGGTCCATGTCCCTAACAGATTCATAAAGTGGACAAAAGGGTGGAGGCACAAATGGGTAAAGACTTATAATTGGAAGGTGTCATAATTTTGGTCTGTGTAAAAAGAATTGAAATCAAAGACCACTAGGGTTCTCTACTTTAAGCATGTCTTCTCTCACTCATTGCAACTGGATAAAGCTAGAGACTTGTCAATGCCATTGTTCTTTGCATTCATGTCTTTTCAACTAACCCCATAATCTTTGCAACACAGTCTTTATTAATATTATTTAGATTGAAAAAAAGGGTAATAATTATATTAACAAAACTTTAATTTAACATAGTATTTTTTATTAAAAAGTTTTAGTACGTATTTTACAATAATTCTGAATTATTATTTCATTGGATTTTATATCAATTTAGTATCTGAAAAAGATTATATAGTTTACGAACTATTTTGAATTTATGCTATTTTGATTCTAATATATATTACATAATTTAAATTTTTTAATAACAAAAAACCACACATGCAAAGAAGCAAAGTAATTTTCCACAATAGAAGTTCGAAGAACTAATAGAAGAAAGCTGAATTATGATTAGGTATTCAACTATGAAATGAAGAGATATGTAGAACACTCACATGACATGATAGGGTAGGCATCTGCATCAACGTGTAAGGATGGATAATTCAAGAAACTTTGCAGAGTTGATGGAAGAAAATTAGAGTTGAGGGGAACGAAGCCTGGTCCGGGATCACTCACATATGGCCATGCCTGTTCTCAAATGAACGGCCTCGAACCAGACAGCGTTCCCCTCAACATAGAGAGAGAAACAGAGAGAGAGAGAGTATAACTTGACCATGTAGTGTTTTCTCGAGGGCCCTTATATGTGCTTTTGAAGATGGGTGAGCTTCTTTTGTGGGTCAGAACATTTTGGCATTATCTTCATTTTAGTATTCTCACAGGATCCTACACAGACAATACTAACTTTTGTTCAAGATTTTGCATACAAGAGGTGGCTAATGAAAGAAAGAACATTGTACAAAGCTAGAGCTATTTCCTTATCATTTGCTAAAACCTGTTTAGGAATTTGGTGCGATTAAAACACTTGAAAAGTAGCACAATCGAAGCAATTTACCATCACCATCACTTGTGTTCGTTAAAGTTTCTTTTGGGAGAAAAGGGTGAAGAAGACAAGCAGAAAAGACTAGACAGCGGGTGGTGAGTGTACCACGTCTACCCAGGGATTCCAAGCTTAACTGGGAAGATATGTACTGCTTGACTCGGTAGAAGCTTAAATACACCAATACTGAAGGAAAGAATGGGCAAGTTGGCAGCTGGAGGAAAAAAAAAAATAAATAAAAATAAAAATTGAGGGAACCTAAATTTAAAATTCAGAGCACCTAACCTTTTTATGTGTGCGGCTACATGGACTCATGACCAATACCTAGATGGTCTAATGGCAGAAAACTGATACTCTTTTAAGCAGGATCTCAAGTTTGAGTGTGTATGACAAAAACATGTATCGAGAGTTTTACTCTTAAAGATCCAACCCGACTCGAACTGAGTTTAATCAAGTCCAATATGATTATCCAATAATTTATTTAAAAATAAAAAATAAAAAAAAATAACTCGTGACCATCTCTAGATAGATCTGCCATGTGTGCACAATTTTTGTTTGGGGGGGAGGGGAAGAGAGTTTTTTAGTCAAATAAAATCCTCCAATAAGTTGGCATTCCAATCCAAATATAGAAAAAGCACAACAAAAAAAAAATGAGAATTCTAGAAAGCAGAAAGAATTTGAAAGCTAAACAAAACCTTTGAAAAAAAGAAATGAAATCTAAAACATTTTTTTTCCTACATTCCATATTTGGAGCATTTTCTGCACGAAAGTTATCTCTTACCTGAATAACGACCAAACAACATCAATCATGCAGGATCATAGGGTTTTATTCCATTCTTGTAAACAAAATTAAAAAAGAGGAAAAAAAAAAAAAACCTTTTGCTTTTGGAGCCCCTTCATTATTAGACATGGCATAATCATGCACACAGGCATTTCCACCCTAACAAAGCACCTCTTAATGGACCCGACCCCCCCCCCCATCACTAGCATTTCAACTTTCACTCAATCCGGGAACAGTTTCAAGCATCACTTAAGTTTCTCCTTTATCAATATTCAAAGAACTACATTTCTCCTTTGTACTAATTTTAGTACAATTGAGCCAAAAAACAAAAAAAAAAAAAATATAATATGAGTGTTGAATATGAAATAAATATCTTTTTTTCATTACATTGACATTGACGTGCATAAATATAGGCATATCTTACATACAATAAAATACATTAGACAAACCACCATATTAAGTCCCTTAAATATAAAGAGAAAGAAAGACACACTTCTTGAATAAGTCCAGAGTAGACTTGGAGAAAATGAAGAATTTTGCCCCTTTTTAAATTAGAAAAAGTTCGCAATGGTATCAGGATTGGACTGTAATGTCCACATTTCCATGTCCATTCATCTTGGGATGAATCAACTCACTCGTTTTTCTCAATTGTTTGTGGCCCTCCTTGATCTTGTGAGCAGCATCAGTTTTCAGGGCAGTGATATGATCTTTTCTGTCATCATCACAATGGTTGGTGATATCACCCTTGTAATTTCCAAGACTGCGACGGTTTCCCTGTCCGAAAGCTCCTTTTGCTCTTTCTCCTTGAGTTGAATTGATGGCATCACTACAGCTCTTCCTCCGACCCAGCTTTGGTGATCTTGCACGAGTTGGTGGTTGCTAAAATCCAAGTAAAACACAAAATACGTCTTCAGGAATGAAAAACAATGGAGGACATTTAGAATCAAGCAATTTTGGAGCAATAAAAAATTGGGTTTGCCTTGAACATCAAACCTTTTCAGATATTACCTTTTTAAGTTCAACCTTTGGAGGTGGCCCCTCCTGGTAGAAGCTTGGCATTGGGCTTGCTTTAAACATCAATGTTTTTCTCAACTGCTTTATGGATATCTCTTTCTCTTCCTGACATTTGTTAATAAACATAACGGAGATAAAGCTACAGTTATCATGTCCAAACAACAACAATATTGCAGGCGACATCCATACATGCCAGCATGTCCTTCAACCAATCACTTGTGCAAGAGTGTGCAGCCAATATGTGCGTGACATTGGCGGGTGTGAGTTAAAGATTTGCAGCAAAAAAGTGGATGAGAAATACATTAAAAATTACCTTGGTTCTTGCCTCCCATTGGTTTTTCTCGGCTTCCAGAGCTTGGTGCTTCTCCTCTAGCTTCGAATAAAACTAAAATATATGGAATCGAATATCAACAGACTGCACAATTTTAGAAGTAATGTTTAAACAGACTGCACACAAAAGTAATCAACAAAAGAACTACCTCCTTCCGTTTTTCAGCACGTTCTGTGCATCTAAAAGTTGGAGCTGATCCAACTGTTGTCTTGGTCTTAGGCTTGGAGGAAACCCTTCAGTGACATTAAGGAAATCTTATTCAAAGGCAAGAGTGAGGTGGGAAGGGAGGGGAAGAGAACAAAATTGAAAGAGGAAAAATAATATGGATAAGCCAGCAGATGATTGAAGGATACGGGGATCCGTTGGAACAAAGGTCTTCTTCTTCAACACGTTTTTTATTATGAGGCTGCAATGGCTTGCTTGATGCCAAATGCGAGATGGGCTGCAAGGATTACAATAGAAATTCAATCTTGGCAACATATAGATCACTTATCATATACCCTCTTTGTGGACATTGTTGGTATCAATTACTCTCGCAATTTGTCTACTAACACAATTGCAGAAACACCCCTCCCTCCCCCTTCAACATAGAGAGAGGGGGCAAAGCCCAAACAGTTGAAGGGGATCATGAAATGCAGAGACATGGAATGCATGGTCAATTACGAAGCTAGTTAAAGGGCCCACCAACCCCCCAAATATGTGTGCATAATAAGGAAAGCAAAGCCCTTTTCCCAGTCCTACAACCTGAACATGGTCATGCATGGTACCAATGGACAAAAACTTATGGTAGAATGGACAGCCAAGAGGTGACGGAAAACAATAAAAAATAAATCCATATCTTTACTTGAGAATTACCTGATCATGTTTTGCTGTATTTGGCAGTTGCAAAGGATTTGTTTTAATTGATTTATTTACACCAGCACAAATATCAGGTTCAGTTCCAGAAGATCTAGTTCCACTTGAAGCACGCTTTTCTGTTGCCAGGGCAAATGGCTGTGGAACAGTATAATTTGTTCGCACAGATCCAGTGGAAGGCTTTGTTGCAGGTTTGACTATAGATGTTGGACTCTTGTCATCATTCTTTTCCTGGGCTTCAGAATTTGCTTTTTCCAAGCTTGAGTCAGCCACAAGAGTTGAGTGTTGCGCATCTTGCTCCTCTTGTTTAACTTTGCAGAGTTCATAGTTCTCAACCAGGCTTTCATTGGTACACTCCTTTACTTCATAATCTCTAGTTTCAGTGTTCTCCTCCGAACTTTGGTGCTCAGTATCCTCATTGATAAGCTCCCTGGCCTCTACATCATGAGGAAGACTTGGAGTAATTTGATGGTCCAACTTTTGGGAATCATCAGTCACATGAACGATGATAGAAGAGCCCTCTTTGTCCATACAAATATCTGTAACTTCCATACCCATCATACTGCAATCATAGAGTAAATAAAGAAACACATCAATAATAAAGTCACTAGAGGGAAGGTGCTTCATTACCACAAAATCATTCAAAACCCTTCAACTGTTATTATTTTGGCTAAACTAATTTGACAATCTAATAGAAGCTATTCCACTACCTTGTTATGACGTGTAGGAGACAGAGCTATTCTGGACTGAATGGCCATAAGCATGTGATGGTTAATGTAACATATTACGCTACATGGTCCTTGTCTTTATTCATTCCACGTATACACAAACAAAAATAGCAAAATTCAATAACATTAAAGAATCATTTGTTTAAATTGTTGGTAATAACAAGCAATACATGCACGTAGGTGTGTTAGGGTATGTTGGTTGTCATAAATACAAAGAGATTTATAAGTTAATTTGTCAGGAAAACACCATAACACGAAGTCCTTGAGAATTGGCATGTTGAACCTAGATAATGCATAGATCATACAATGAAAAATATGCAAGTAATTCACCCACGAGGTGCCAACTAGTACTAATAAGACAAGTACCAAGATGAGACGACATAACTTCAAATGCAAATTTTATTCATAAAATTAACAAGAAGAACAAACGAATAGCGTTAGTACCACTTGAAAGATTGCGAACACCATAATGATGCTTGTGTAAGTGGATTCTCAACCAAACAATAGAAATCAAGTACACTAACACACATAAACCCTGAAGCCGGGACTACCATGAAACCTCATATTTTTCACTTTGTAGCCATAACCAACAAAAATTTGAGAATAAACATAAATGCAACTGCATCCACTTACATAATATGCGAAATCCCCCAAAGATGAATAATCTATGTTGATCTTCACAAGGATAAAAAAGCACACGATTGCAACCAACATGAATAGTGTATATAAATTAACAAAAAGCTCAACCAAGTTCATTGCTGACAAAGAATAGCAAGACAAAGGGTATCAAGGATTTAAATATTATATTTTTTCACAATTTGTTAATAAGAAGAATTTGAAAATCTAATAACACCCAATAAACTAAGCCTATCACTTTGATCCGCGTATGTCACGCCAAGTTGGGTTTGAATAACTTGTTTAGAAGAACAACAAACCCTTTAAGCTACTCTTTTATCAAATATTCTTAGCAACTAAGCATAAATAATCACAGACAGCTCTAAAGGTAAGAATTGGAACAGATCAACAAATTGGTTCACCATACGCAAAACCCACATCGAATCTTAAACTTGGCAACGAATAACAAAAGTTTTAGAAGGACATAAAACCTAACCTAACCTATAATTTACAAAGTTCCACAAGAAAACCATTTCACCGGCACATCTTCAACATTTCATATATAAGAAATTCTATATGGTAAAACACACACGAGACCCGGTAACTAGTGAATGTGGGAAATAGCAAATTACAGGGCATATGAAGGTGAACACAAACATCAAACAGAGCAAATACAAAGCCTAAATCAGCCAAACTTAGACAAAAAAAAAAAAACCCTTAAATTCGATCAAAAACAGAACTTCATTGAACAAATAAAGACCTGAAGAAACGACATACAATAGATCAAATCAAATCAACGATTCTCATTGAATTTGAAATCACATTGTGCAGATAGTCACTTACAAATTGCTGTCTTGATCTGAAATGAAAAGAAGCTTGAAGAGAGAGAGAGAGAAAGAGAGAGTTTCTTCGTCTTCTTTTGTTTCTCTGACGTGAGTCTGTTAGTGTTAGTGATGGTATATAACGCCTGTCGTTACTATTGACGGTGATAACTTAACACCGTGAATTTTGAATTGACTCTTTAACTTTGTAGTTTCTGTAACTCAATTTAAACTCTCTTGGCGTCGGTTCCAATTTTTTAAGATTTTTTTTCTTGTTTTTTTCCCCG
This sequence comes from Dillenia turbinata, assembly GCA_037126225.1. NCBI lineage: Eukaryota > Viridiplantae > Streptophyta > Magnoliopsida > Dilleniales > Dilleniaceae > Dillenia > Dillenia turbinata. Next base: position 6,836,743 of record JBAMMX010000012.1, read on the forward strand.
CGTTTGAATTTTTGTTTTTGTGTGAAATGTCAGTATTACCCTCTCAACATATATCCATTAAAATGGCATACAGGCGAGCCGAAGACTCTTAGGATTTTAACAAGTTAAATAGCATTTAACTTTGTTTATTTTCAAACAGCAAAGATTTATTTTTGTCTATGAATTTAAAAATATATATATATATTATCAAACATAACTTATTACATTGTTAAAACAAAATTTAAACGAATCTAAATAAAATTTTTAATTATAATTATATTTAAATTTTGAATAAAAAAATAATTATAACAGAAATGAACATGTTTAAATGAATATGTATCAAAATCAAAAGAAATAGAATTAAAAATCGGCATGCAAAGGTTCGAATCCTTTTACTCCAGATTATGAACACCCGATCGGATCAAGAACGAGCTGACGACTACAGGGGAAGCGGCTAACTGCAGTCCCTGAGCCCAGCTTGTAGCAAGTCAAAAGTTTCACTTGAACGTACTTTGCTAAGAGAAGAGAGAGAAGGGAAAGACAGATGGCTGAAAGCAATCCTTTCAACTAGTCAACCAGCGGAGTTGAACACAACACTGACTTCGGCCAGGAGATTGATGGAAGAACCTGGCCCTTGCTTAACTCCTTATTCCATAAACCGGTCACTGGTTGATCTGATCGGACCCCGGACACGCGAGAGCCCAGCCCGAGAGGAATGCATGGTTCCCTGGTGCTTTAGAAATTCATAATAAGTTAAGAATTAGTTCAATTGTAGATAAAATACGAAAATGTTATTTGAGATGGTTTGGGTATGTGTAAAGAAAACATAAAAATACTCATATTAAAAGAATTAAGAATTTTAATATAAGAGATTTAGTAAAACGAAGAGATAAACTATTAAAAACTTAGATATAAGTTATTCGTAAAGATATGTAGTCAGGGGTTTAGATGAGGAGATGATTTTGAATAGAAATAAGTGATGTAGGAAAATCCGTACAAATTAAAACATCTTTTTTTTAAATTTTTTTCATATTTATCTCTCAAATAATCGATTTTAATTATTAAAATTAAGATTGAAATTATTATTATTGTATAATCATATTTAAATCATTTAACTTAATAAACAAGAATTGCTTACAGACGAATTCAATTCGTTTACAGTAATATGGTAACAAAGTCAACGTTAAGATTTAAATGTTAAACAACAAAATTGCAAGATTTCTTTTTGTATGATAATAATTTTTATTCATTTTCTTAAAAAAAAGAGTGTTTACGTGCTTAGACATAACAACCATGTAATAGCTTGCAAACTTTGCAAAAGAAAATAATAAATTTATAATCCATCTTTCCTTCTTTATATTTATTTTAATGTTTAATCACAATATCCTTTTTTCTTATTTTAATCAAAAAATATTGAAATTCATGTGTCCCCACTAATTAATTTTCCCAAGTTGACAGGGTATCTGCATGTATCATCTTCCTAGTTTGTTGAAAATTCACTCTCCCAAGATTCAAGATTTAGAAATCCAAACTCAAATCAAGAATTTATTGGGATTTGAGTTTAGGTTCCCACATGAATTTTCCCAAGTTGAAAGGGGTAGTGCAGATATCACATTCAAAATTTGTTGAAAATGCACCATCCCAAGATTTGGAAATCAAATCCAATCCAAATTTAAATCCACAATGTATTAATTTGGTTTGGGTGGCTGTAGAGAGATCTCAAAATCTCAAAATGTGGTGCACATGAGCCTCAAAATGGTGAGGCTATTTCAATGTCTGTAAAAGGAGAGACCAGACAGATGCTTTAGTTTTGAAGTACAGACCAATTTTCCTTTGGGACATCAATGTTTCTAGTAAAGGATAATTTAGACTTATTATGTTTCATTTGGGTATTTTCTTTTCGCATTAAATTTTCTTTTATGTTAGAAAAATTTAAAAAAAAGTTGAATCGTAGAGTCTTCTCAGGTGGGTAAGATATAAATATATAAATTCATACAAATATCTGTCTAATTTTATATTATTAATATAAGTTTTCTTAATAAAAATCGAATATTTTATGACTATTTTTTAATTTATGGGTTTTTCTAATGTCTTATTTTTAGCGAGTGATTTGAAAATTCCAAAAGTTAGTAAGGAAACAACTTTTGAATCATTAGTGGGATGTTTATGTCTTAGGTGAGAAGAAATTAAGGGGAAGGAAAGTCTATCCAATTATTGTTTAGGTCCCATCTTTAATAAATAATAATTTCATGCTAACCTCTTTTGATAAAGCCCTAACACCCTCTTATTTAATAATATGCAAACCCCACTTGCTCTTATTGATTCTTAGATCAAATTGAGGGTCCTCTTGAAAACAGCCCCAAAACAAATTAGTTTAGTCCCCTTCTAATTTGGAGCAAGCAAGAATGTGCCTCTATAATTTCTCTTTGCCCCCACAAATCTAAGAAGCAATAGCAACTTTCCTTTTTTTTTCTCAGTATGGAATGACTTAAAAACATGTTTTCATCTAGAGATGCATTTTTTATATTTCCAAACACATAATAATTTTCTCTAAAAAACTTTTGCTAAAGTAGTGATGATGTGAATCATATCTCTTTAATATCTTTGTCACATGGCACATTCTCAGGAAGCATGTATTAGTATAATAGTCAATGACCTATAGTTTAACTGACAATATCTTAGAGGTCTCAAGTTTAAGCCTCTCTTATGTATAAATATATATATATATATATATATATATATATATATATATATATTAATCCATAATATGGCCATGTTGATTACCATTATTATCAACTTAAGAAATTTACCATAGCAAAATTAATTATTATTGATTAAATAAACAAATCAATAAAATGGAACATGTTAATGACTCTTTTTGATACCAAAATGAATCACTCATCTTCAATTTCTTTAATATTGTTCTGTAATTCAATTTCTTTTCATGCAGGAGTGGCTAACATAGATATTAGGAGCTAATAAAATGGAAATTTGCAGTGTAGAAGATTATAGGAAGCAGATTGGGACATGATGGCCCCCTGTGCATGTATAGTGTGAAAGTGAGCTGTTTCTATTTGTAACTTTGTTGGAGATGAAGGCGTGAGTGGAGTAAAAGAAAGGAGTCCCCTAACATTGAAGATAGAGAGAGAGAGAGAGAGAAACCTTTCACCAATTTCACTATCTATATTGACACCTTATAAGTCTTCAACTCTAAGAAATTTGGGTGATGGGTCCCAACAAATTATAAGAGAGACTCACATTAGGGATCATATCCATGTAAACCAATATAAATATTAATAAAGTCCACAATTTTTAAGTTTAATTCAAATTATAGTATCAGTAAAGTGTAATAAATTTTTAATCAGAGACTTATATTTTCTTATTTCGTATTTATTTATAAATATTTCTACACAAATATATTGAAAACACCATCCTCTCTCTCTCTCTCTCTCTAGTTTCCAACGTACCACATAAAAATATATATTATATATATGTAAGTCCCACAAATTATAAAATTGCTAAGATGAGTCCCAATCATTTTGATGCACAAAAAGTTTCTGAATGACCAAATTTGGTGGGGTGAAGTTGATGGATCTCTTACCAATGATCTTTGAGTTTTTCAATGGCTATGGTAGTACGAGTGTCTTTGCTGCCAGTTTTCTTGAAAAAGATGGCTCAAGTGAGAGTATACAATAATTTGGAATTGTGAATGCAATTGCTTGGTACATCTAAAAATGTCATTATCATGTGGTCTATGTAACTAGAAATCATTATATGTTATTATTATGTAAAAAGTTTACTAGGCACCTTGATATGGGTAGATACATAAATTATTATATGTAAAAATTGGCATCATATTTTTTCTAAAAAAATATATATATTATTCCTAAAATATATGTTAAATAAAAATAATAAATGTTCTTTAATTGTCAATCTAAAAATATATTGAATTTCTCATCTCCTTCAACTTAGCTTCAATGTGCTCTAGCAGTGACAGTATTCAAAATGCAGAGATACAAGGTCTCTGCTAAATCTGCTATGTCAATGTGGGTGGTGGTACAGTTAGATCCCACTACCAGTGACAGTATTGAATTGGAACTTACAGATCCATCTAGCAGGAAAGAGACCAACAATCTATTTCTCTGCTAACTCCTCTGCTGCATGTATTAGATGTTTCCAAGAAAAAGTAGCCTACGTTACTATATACCATCATACAGTTACAACAAGAAACTGCATGCGAAATGAAATCAGAATGCAAAAAATGAGGTTGTGCTGGAACCCAGCACTTATTATTCATTGGCTGCTGTCTTCTTTGCAGCAGCAGCAGCGGCCATCAGATCATCGAAATCCTCATTCTTCTCCAGAACAATTTCAATCTGATTAAGTTGTCAATGAGCAAAAAAAAGGGAAAGAAAAACAATTGGCACTGTCTGGATACATCCCTTGTATTAACAGTGGATATCCGAATCTCTATTACCATGAACAAGAAAAACCAACTAATATCCAAAGCCGGGGTTAAGACATGCCCCTACAAACAATTAGCACAATATCCAACCCAATTGATTAAGACAGAAACATCTAAGGGATTTCTCGACTGACCTGTTTCCGAACAGTGCACTGTCTGGATATATCCCTTGTATCAATATCGGATATCCAAATCTCTATTATCAATAAAAAGGAAAACCAACTATTAGCAGAAGAAGCCAGAATAGAACACTAAGAAAGCTACTTGTTACCAAAATAGCATGATTTTTACTTTTCTGTTGTTACCAAAATAGCATGATTTTTACTTTTCTGACTGGCTACCCCCTTCAGAATCTCAGCAATTTTGACAACAATAAGTATTGCTGGAATTATACATGGAAAATGTTAGGGTAGGATTAACATAGAAAAAGGCATATCATTAGATTTTACTAAACTCTACGGCACACCTCAATGCTGTAGTAAAGCTACTGATTGGAGTTGACAAAAGTCATGGGATTGAGGAACATCTGATGTAGAATCACAGATAGGAACATATCTTAAAAAGATTGAAGTTTCCTGTCAATATTCTTTATCGCTTAGTTTCTGGATGAGAATACTGGCAAACAGCCATCTTTCATCTAATATGCAAACAAGCCATATACGTAAATATCATCATTTGCTTATGATGTAAAAAAACTAAACAGTTGGCTGAAGCAGTGGGTTAAGCAACTAGCATCCCATTTAAAGAACAAATTATGTTTATGGACAAATGAATCTTCAATCAGGAGCCAAAAGAACAAAAAGAAAAAAAAATGAAGTCAAGGTGTCAAGATTTATGAAATTATGATTTCAAACAAAGTTATTTGTGGTAACAAAGAACAGCAAGAAGAATTTGAGGAAAAATACCCACGCCCAAGGCAGAGAGCTCAACATCATTGTACAGCCCTGATGTACTTCTGCAATACGGAAAGATTGAACCAGTTCTTTCCTATCAAGAATAATCCATTTCGCATCGTATGTGAGGAAAAATGAAGTAACTAGAATAATCCAAATGTTCTCAAAATCAAACAGAACACAACAACATGAATCAAATAGACAATGTAACATATTTTCAATTAAGTACAAGATTCCACTAGGACACGATGCACATTAATGTCATCAAAAAATGAAAAAAAGAAACAGAAACTGAACACTCGACTCAAATTTTCACCCCAAAACCCACAAAAATCATAAATCCTTGACAAACGGACTCAGGGGGTATGAAAGAATATAACCCTAGATAACAAAATCAAAGTCCAATTTCTCATGTCCACATTGACTAAATCCTAGTAAAGGAATCGAGATACTGCACATTCGAGCGGAAGGAAAGTAAAATGAAGAGACCAATTGCAAACAGAACGCATAGATCCTATATAACAAATTCAAAGCTCGCTCTCGCAACTAGGTTCATACAAAAACACTTTACAACACAATAATTGACTCAAAGCCGCATTTGACTAAACCCTAACAAAGTAATCGAATTAAAATCAGACAATCCAATCGCAACCCTAATTTTTGTTATACCTCGGCGAGATTGAGGTAGAAGACGAGTGGTTTCTTGGTGCTTGAGACTTGAATAGTGTTCTTCTGTGACTCGTATTTCTTTCCTCCACCTCTCTTCTTCTTCTTCTTCTTCTTCTTCCCTCCAACTGACTGCAACTTCAATACTCGTCTCCATCTCTCTCTCTCTCTCTCTCTCTTTCTCGCCGGGGACTCTGAAAAAAACAGAGAGCCAGTGTAGTATTATGAGACGAAGGGTCTTTTACGCAGGGACGGAAAGGATTGGGGATTTACCAATGAGAATTTGACACGTGGTGGTCGTTATATTGACAGTTACAATCTGGAATGGCCTCAATCGACTGAATCCGAGAATTGGGTTTGACTGCTCTGGGTTAACATCGGCTAAGGCCCGAATTTTTTTTCCGGTTTTGCCCTTGCCTCTTAATAATTTTACTCCATCAAATGATAATCTCTCGCTCTCTCTCATTCATGAAACTACAAGGGTAAAAAGAAAAAAAACGCATAATCCATCTGATCTGATCTAATAGGTAAATAGGTAAAGGTGTCAGAGATCTCCCTCTCCCAATTTAGAATAAAAATAAAAAATATATATATAATTAATAAATAAAAATATTAGATTTCATAATCAAATCTCATATCAAAATTTAAGAATATAAAAAATTATATTAAAAGAATTATCTTTAAAATAAATCTGACAAACATTCAAATTTTAAATATGGATTAATATAACACTAAAAAAAAAAGGATAAAAAGAAAAAAGTGAATAATTACATGACCATATGCCTAGATTTTGATGCCCAGATGGTGGATGGGATGGTAGTTTTGGCAACTTAGGACATTATTCTATAGGTCCCATTTCCACCTGGGATAGTCCTAGAAGTTAAGGCAAGTCCAATTATGAAAGCAGAGGATACTGAAATAGCCCCAACCCAAGTCTTGTTAGTGTCCCCTCTAATTAAGCAAAAGGTAACTTTTCATGCACATCCCATGCTCCATATGTGCAAGCAAAACTGCCGGTGAAAAAGGCCCTTCGCTTTGGAATTCCCTCTGATCTATTTAACCTCTTTCTCAACTTTTAGATTTAACTTACAAATGTTAGAATACAAGTTTACGTACAGGGCGCGAGATGGGTAGCTCTAGTTGGCATCTCTGATATAAATTTCTGACCTAATTTCAAGTAATATGATATTGCCATTGAAATGCCGCGAAAAGGTGTCCCTCTTTGTATCTAGAGAGAGAGAGAGAGAGAGAGAGAGCAAAGAATGAAAACTATTTTTAGTTTGATTCTACTTTAATTTTATCAACTGTATTTTAGTTCCCAGTTTGGAATTCATCTCAGATTCAGAGCCCACCTAATTGTTTCCCAATTGAGCAAAGAACCTTGGTTCACAAGACATCCCCTGTTCCTCCTCTGCATTTAGTTGGCCAAACATGAAGATCTCAAGTGATTGTGATCTTGAATTCATGGAAACTCTACAACCAACACAGTTCAGTAACTAAATGCAAATAGTTAATGAACACCAATATTAGATAACTTTTTCAAAGTTGGGTAATTTTGCTAAGGATGAACTGCATTCAGTTCTCCACCTTAATATCCTCTATTCTTTTTCTTCTTTCTTTTTCAGAGTTGGAATCCCACAAGACTTCATTATATGCTTTCAACAAATAGTTATTTCATTGGCTTAAATATGCATAACATTTGATCACCTGCAACGTTGCAGAGGGAAGTAAGAGAGAGCTTTTAATGGTTTTAATTAGATGCCAAAGATGCAATTACTCAACTGTACTGCAGAGCCAATTTTTTCTCCTAATAGAATCCCATTTACTGCTGATGACATTAGGTTAACTGTTGCCTCACCAAACCTCTTTCTCCTCTATTCATTTCATTAGGTTGTCTTAGGTAGGAGAATTACCTTATAGTCTTCAATTTAACATTAAAAACCCTTAGTGGACAAAACTTTTAATATTCAATCCATAGGTATATTAAATATTTTTCTTATCATTTGACTGTCTATTTTCAATAATCAAATCTAATTCTCAATTAATATATAAACAATTTTATTATCAAAAAAAATCATCAATATTTTCGAAAAAAATAATAAAGTGTTGATACGAATTCAACAGTACAAAACGATGTTATAGTTAGGACATCAAATATCTTAGCTTTGTGTGATTGTGTGAGAGAAAAACGTGATTGGGAAGGTCGGAAAAGCAGAGATGAGGACTTGAAGTCCTTGTGACCCACAAAAGAAAGTTCCCTCATCTTCTCTCAGGTATATAAAGGGCCCATGATTAAACAATTGCATGGCCAAATCAAAATCAAACTGTCGTCTCTCTCCTCTCTCTCTCTCTCTCATTGTTGAGGGGAATGTTGTCTGGTTCGAGACCATTCATTTAAATCTTATCACCATGAATGATTTCGGACCAGGCTTCATTCCCCCCAACTACAATGCTTTGTCGTCAGTGTGCGTACTTCCCTACAACTCATTAAGAGAAAGTCTCAAAAGAGAAGGGTATTTCTCTCGAAGCCTCATCTAAGGGATCATAACAAGTAAGTGTTCTTACTTCAGTTTATACCAGTTCCCTTCAAAAGTTCAAAGAAAGGATTGCAGATTCAACTTCCTCTCGAGATTAAGTATCCAATTAGTTAACTATTGAGCTTTTTTGAGAGTCCTTTCTTCTCAATATCATGCAGTTTGTGTGGTGTAACTAATGCTTCTGGTTCACTTTGTATGAGATATTAACTTGCATTTTCAGCTTTCTCCCCAACCATTTCTGTTGAAATTCACCTTCTCTCTCTTCTGAAAAAATGGGTGTAGGCTTAGAGTCCATACAAATATTTTAATATCCTTGAAGTTTGCAGCCAAGTGTTCTTTCACAATTTCATCTGTGCTTATCCCTTACTATCAAAAATTGTCTTCATTTTCACAAATTTTTATCTAAAACCATATGTTTAAGGAGAAAAAAACAGCTGTGCTTAAAATCATAGCGAGAAATAAGAAATTTTCTTGAAATTAAAACGGGATTAGTGTGAAAGTATAACTAAAAAATCTACTAAAGAAGAGAGAGATAAAGAAAGGGAAAGCCTTTTATTATTATCATATGAAGGGTTTTTCCCAAATGATCTTTGCTTGTTGAGTGTTGCAAAGAATATTAAGCTTTGAGCTTAGCTAACTTTCACTTTGTTTGGTTTGCTTGCATGAGAGAGAGAGAGAGAGGGAGCAGAGGTATATTAATGAGTACCAAAACTAAAGTTGAGCTTTGAATTTACTCTCTTTTCAACCTTATAAGTAGGACTACCATCATTAATATCCCCCGGTCTTACCTCCTATTTCCCACTTTTTACTACCAAGTGGGTCATGTTCAAGCCCTATGTGGATCATTGGCGTTGGGTGATGAAAAAAATTTTCATACCTGGTGAATCAGTTTTGGACATCTTTTTAGTGCTCTCTCTCCCAACAACCATTTGGATAATATTTCTACTCCCTTTGGAATTTATATGGTGAGTTTTTTTCTTTTTAATAAAAAAAAATATAATTAAACGAGATGAGAAAAAAAAGATAGGGGTGAGGATCCACCAAGCAGGGATGGAATTTATATACGAGATATGTGTACTTTCCTCATCAACTTGAGTGTTGGACCCAAAGAGACCAGGCACAATGAGTATGTAATGGTAACCCTTCTTGTATGAATTACTTTGATTAGGGAAGTTTGTGCTCTTCAATGTACATAATGTTGTCTAGTTATGATGAAATGAACCTTCCACAATGATACATGGAAAATGAGAAATCCCTCTCTCTCTCTCTCTCTCTCTCTCTCTCGGGATTTAGAAAGTGATTGTAATCATCAATTCAATAACATAGCTTCACCTGAAAAATTGTTCAATTCTAGGATTCCATAATGATGACATTGCAATTTTTTGTTGTGAGAACAAATCATCACATTGTCTTTTCCTTTCTCTTTATCGATTTTCACATTTATCTCCCTGTATTGGCCTTGTACTCTAATCCTCCTAAACTAAAGAAGCTCTTCTTATCTACCCATTTTAAGCATAGTAAAATGTTTTAATTTACAAAGTTATATCATTAAATTTTGATCAATTTAATCATTAAATATTTCCATTTATGCAACTTTAGTTCTTACGATACAACTATAAGTATCCAAACTAACTAATATTGATTGATTCAGTTATAAGAGTACTGAATTCTCTTAATCATGGTTGTGAGTTCGATTCTCTATGGGTACGAAAAAAATCATATTAGGAGAACTCTCCTCAAAAAGGACTCGACAGTAGGTCTATTTGGATTAGTCAGTACGAAATTTTGAATACCGGATGAAAAAAGAAAAATCCAAACTATAGTGGTGGGAAGAGTTAGAAAAAGAGAGGAGAGAGAGAGAGAGTCAGTGAGAGAGAGAGAGCACATAGAGAGACAACTCGAGTTTGTGTGACAGAAAGCAGTCCCTATGCTCAATAAAGTCCACCAAGAATTTTCGTCCATATTGAAAATTGGGATTATTGCCGAGCACTTTTGGTCACCTTGCACTTTTGATGACTTGACCAAATTTTTAAGACTCTATAAAGCATTCAACTCGGCGGACAAAAGTATTTTGGAAAGTTCAATTTTGAAGAGTGAGAAAGATGGATTGAAGTTTGATAGAAAATCACATTCACAAAGACATGACAATGCAAATCACTAGTAAAGGGGATTTAACAGAATTGCACCTTTGTGGGTCAATGTTGACTTGATATTAATGGCTAAATTATGACTCGTACAATTTGGGTTATGGCACATATTGAGTCCTTTGCAGCATACATATATATATATATATATATACATATATATACATATATACATATATATACATATATACATATATATATATATATATACATATATACATATATATATATATATATATATACATATATATACAATATAAATATAATATATATAATAATATAATATACAATATACATATATATATATACATATACATATATACATATACATATATATATATATATATATATATATATATATATATATTATCGTTATCAAATAATTTTGATTGAATTTGATTAAAATTGATTTGAGTTAAATTAGACGATTAAGTGATAAAATTCTTTTACACTTATTTTCTCTATTTATAAAATTTAAATTTAAAATTTTATTTAAAAAATATCAATATCGAGTCACAGAAGTAACTAAAATTCGGTGGAGCATCCAAATTTCTGATTGCATCGAATGGGATTTTATAGGCCTAGACTTGGTCGCTTTAGCTTTGCTGTTATTATGTTCTTCTAATGGTCTGACAAAGTCCTGGTCAAGGGTCTGGACTTTGGCTAAAGTTAGTAGTGACAGCTCCCATTTGGCCTGCATTTTTTTTTTCAAATAAAAGAAAAATCTCTACGTAGGACTGAATAGTTTATTTTGATTTCGCTTGATACAATTGTTTAAATAAGTCTCTTTCATATCAAAAAATGATAAAAAAAATACTGCGAGTAAAAAAAAATGTTTAAAGGATTTGTGGTGCCCATGTGAAAGAAAGCACCGGTCAACAAGTTGGAAATTGGGAGTTTGGCCTGGAAATTGGGGTTGACAGAGGGGTTACGCCTAGCTATGACTATGAAATTCAATTGCCTGCAAGATGAAGTGGACTGTCTCTCTCTTGTGCATCTCATGGAGTGAACAAATTGCTAAAACATGGAGAATCTAAGCTTTCTGAAAATGAAGCAACCAGATAAGTTTTCTATTCTATCTCTTCATCGATCTTCCTTTAAGAATAATTGAGTATATGTACAAGTTTTTCTAACTAGAAAGTTATTTCTAACAAACTGAATAAATTAATTGAATTAGTTCTAATTAACTAACTTGACGAGCTAACTAATTAACTAAAGAAACACTTGAAGAGTCACTTGAATTTGCTGAACTTGCTGGAAATTAGCTGAATTGCTATCTGTTCTAGCTGAACTACTATCTGTTCTTATATCCCCCTCTCAAGTTGGAGATTGGTGTGGATTAATCAATCCCAACTTGGAAAGTATGGAAGAGAAGGCTGGTGCTGAAAGAGATTTGGTAAATACATCAGCAAGTTGTTGTTGGGAGGAGACATGAAGTGGTTTAATGAATCCCTGTTTGTACTTATCTCGGACCACATGACAATCAATTTCCAGATGTTTAGTTCTTTCATGAAAAACAGGATTTTCAGTTATATGTAACGCCGTGATTGTTGCAGAAGAGTTCTATAGGAAGGTTAAGGGGAATATTGAAATCCTGAAGGATATATGTTATCCATTGTAGCTCACAAACAGTGTTTGCCATACTTCTATATTCAGCTTCAGCGGATGATCTTGAGATTGTTGTTTGCTTCTTTGTTTTCCAGGAAATAAAAGAAGAACATAAGAAAACACAATAACCAGTAAGTGACCTGCATGTAGTATGACAAGATCCCCAATCAGCATCACAATATGCTCTAATGTTAAGATCACTTTGAGCAGAAAGAAATAATCCTAGTGAGGGGGACCTCTTTAGATAACGCAGGACTGTCATTGCAGCTGTCCAATGATTCTGAGTAGGATTTTGCATGAATTAACTCAATTGTTATATAACATAACTAATGTCAGGTCTAGTGAATCCCAGATACAATAAACGTCCTATGATCCTTCTATACTGATCTGGTTCAGAAAGTAAGGAACTGGAAGTGTTGTCAAACTTGTAACCTTTTGGCAATGGAGTGGTTGCAGTCTTGCAGCCCAGTAATCCTGCATCTCTTAGTATGTCAAGAACATATTTTCTTTGACTCAAATAAATGCCATCATTAGATCGAGCTATTTCAATTCCCAAAAAATATTTGGCCTCACCCAAGTCCTTGATTGTGAATTTAGCATTGAGAAAGTTCTTAACATTTTTTATTTCTGTAATTGATGAACCAGTAATGATCACATCATCAACATATACCAGTAAAGCCAAAAAAACTGAGGGAGTCTTCTTGATGAAGAGACAATGATCATGTGCTGATTGTCTAAAACCATATGAATTTAGATGAGTAGTGAACTCTCGATTCCACTGTCGGCTTGTTTGCTTCAATCCACATAAGGATCTTTTTAACTTACAAACTTGCTGAGGCTTTGCTTTGTCATATCCTTCAGGTGGTGTCATATAAATCTCTTCATCTAAGTAGTCATGGAGGAATGCATTATTAATATCTAGTTGATGTAAAGGCCAAGCTTTTGCTGCTGCAATTGTTAGAAAAATTCTAACAGTGACCAATTTTGCAACAAGTGAGAAGGAATCAACATAATCTATGTCTTCAATCTGATTATACCCCTTTGCAACAAGTCTAGCCTTATACCTTTCCACTATCCCATCTGGTTTGCACTTTACTTTATATACCCATTTGCATCCAATGGTCATCTTTCCTTCAGGCAAATCAATAAATTCCCAGGTATCATTATTTTCTAAGGCCTTTAATTCTTCCTTCATTGCTTCCACCCATTCAACCTGTTTCTTTGCTTGTTGATAGGTATGTGGTTCTTTGACAATTGACAGGTTAGCCAAAAAAGATATATGTGCATTAGAGAAATATGGAGAGATGACATATGGATATGTATGTGGTGTGTATGGGGAGGAATGACAGTTTTTTTTTTAAGGTAAATTCACATTGTTTGAGACAAAATCTTGCATCTATACTGGAGTGTTTTTCTATCTGTTACTCCTTCTTGGAGGAATTGATTGTTGAGAAACAACAAATTGTGGTATTGCTCTGTTTTTAACTACAGCAGGGATTATTGAAGGTCTGAAAAGTTCAGGCTCAGAAGGTAATTTTTCTTCTGTGAAATTTTGATCAATACAAGGTAAGGGGGTAGGTGACATTACTAGAGGATCTTCTTGATAAGGAAATTGAACTTCATAGAACACAACATCTTTGGAAATCATAACTTTATGACTTGAAATGTCATACACTTTATATGCCTTTTGTCCCATTGGATAACCTATGAAGACTACTTTATATGCCCTTCTTGCAAACTTATCTTTATGTGGTGAAATTTTGGATGCAAAACATAGACAGCCAAAAACCCTTAGATGATCTAATTCAGGTGACCTTTTATGCAACATTTCATAAGGAGTTTTCCATTTTATGGTGGGAGTAGGAGTCCTATTTATGAGATAGGTTGCTGTTAGAATGGAGTCTCCCCAAAAATGTTTGGGTAAGTTTGATTGAAGCATAAGAGCTCTTGCTATCTGTAAGATGTGCCTGTGTTTACGCTCCGCTATTCCATTTTGTTGTGGAGTATTAACACAGGTTCTTTGATGAAGAATTCCTGACTTAGACAACAAACTCTTACATTCAACACCAAGAAATGCTTGACCATTGTCTGTTCTAATTGTCTTAACTGATTTTTGGTACTGATTTTTTTACCATTCTGGGAAAGGAATCAAGAATGGAAATGGCTTGAGACTTGAATTTCCTCAGGAATGTCCAGGTGCATCTAAAAAAGTCATCAACAATTATGAGAAAGTAATTTGCACCTAAAATTGTATGGTGATTGTAGGGACCTCAAATTTCAACGTGAATCAATTCAAAGCATGCAAGACTTTTTGAAATACTAGATTGAAAAGGTAACCTGCATTGTTTGGCTAGATGACATATATCACAATTGTAGTTACCTTTTATTTCAGATTGAAAATTCAAGTTCAAATGATGCATTACAGAGCTACAAAGATGTTCTAATCTGCTGTGCCATAAGGAAGCAATTGATTGGGTCATATAATTTGTAATACTAGGAGTCAATACAAAAGGATCATGAACTTTTGTTAATACAAAAGTTTGAATGTTTTCAGAATTGAATGAGCTTTCATCTAAATGTAAAGTCTCTGGACTACTTTACCTACTACTAGCACCATTTTAGTCACCTGGTCCTGTAATAGACAAAAATGAGCAGAGAAGAAGAAATAAATCATGTTGGTTTCTGCTAGTTTTTTGTACTGAAAGAAGGTTCAACCTGAATGTAGAGACATAAAGGCATCCAGTCAAATAATATTTCCTTTTAGATGTGCATTCCCAATGTTATAAACAGTCTTAACAGATCCATCTGGTAAATATATGGGAGTGAAACAAGTTACTGGTTTGGAATGTGAAAGTAGTTTTAGGTTTGTGCACATATGGTTATTGGCTCCTATGTCAATTATCCAAGAATCTGATTTTAAATTGTCAAATGCTGAGAAACAATTAATGTTCATACCTGCAAAATTATCAAAATGAGCAAAGTTGATGAGTTCCTTCTCAGGATTTTATAATTTTCCTTTCATATATTTTTTAAGCTCCTTCTGAATTAGTTCTGTCATTGAAGAATGCCAGTCCTTTTCAGTTGTTTTCCCTTCCTCGAATGAAGAATTAGCTGCATTTGCTATATTCCTTGGCTTAATTATTCCTTTTTGCTCCTTAAGTTTTTTTCCACCAATCTGGATATCCATGCAATTTGAAGCAAGTTTCTCTAGTATGTCCTGTCAAACTGCAGAAGTTACATTTCAAATCAGATCTTTTCTTTTCAGTGGTCTCTCTTCCGATTCCTGATTTCTTTTGTGCATAACCAGCTTTAGCCATCATAGCTCCATTATCAATAGTATCCATGAAGGTTATCTGCACCTGTTTTTGTCTTTCAACTCTTAGCACCATAGAGTATGCTTTGATGACAGTAGGTAGAGGCTCCATAACTAGAATCTGATTTTTAACCACATCATCGCACTCATTCAATCCCATCAGAAATTGCATCAGATTGGTATTTTCATTTATCTCCTGTATAATCTTAGCAGCTCCACAGTGACACTCTGGTGTAGATTGTAGGTGATTCATCTCATCCCATAGTCGTTTGAGCTTAGTGAAATATTGAACAACAGATAGATTTCCTTGATTTATTGAAGCTATTTCTCTATACAATTGATACAGCAAAGGACCATTGTAACATCGACACTGTGGTGTCCGTACTAATATTCCTGTTCATGAAATTAAATAAAATATTTCTCGATTTATATATATATATATATAGAAATTTTTAATTTTTTTTTATTTTCGATTTTGGGGTTTCTAAATTTAATTTTTGGTATATTCTAAATGTCGTTCCTGCGATTTGTAGGGTGAGTATAAAAATATATATACATATATATACACATAATTATTCATTTATTTATTTAATTATTTATTCATTTATATAATTATAAATTAAAAAAAAAAAGGAAAAAATCGAATTAGGGATAAAAGCCCTAATTCTTCTCCTTCTTTCTCCCTTTTCCTCTCGTGCAACTCTTCATCTTCTCCACCTGATTGCCCTTTCCCACGGCTGTCTCTCCTCCTCCGCCACTGTCGGCCGCCACCCACAGCCACCACACACCGCCTTCTTCTCCCTCTTCTCCTTCTCTCTCTCTATCGATCGCAGTGTCCCTCTCTTCTCGATTCCCTCTCTCTCTCGGCTTCTCTTTTAATCTCTCCCTCACCCGACTCACCACTGCCGCCGCCTTCTTCCTCCGCTGCCGCAACCACCGCTAATTCTCTCCACCATCTTCGTCCCTCTATTGATCTCTCTCTCTATCCCTCGCGGGTATCTGCCTTGATACTCACCCCTCTTCTTTCTTCCCTCAGGCAGGATTGTTGTGCTGGAACGACACTTCAGAGTTTAGAGATTTTGACGGATTTGATTATTCGGGACGATGAGGTTTAAGTTTAAGCTGAGATTTAAATTCCGCACTTTATTTCGACTCTGCGTGGTCTGGATATTGAGATTCGTAGTTGACCGTGTACTTAATTTGGGATGACTATATAATTTGAGTACCTTATCTGTGAAACTCTCATTTTTCATTTGCATTAAGGCAATTGTAATGTTTGAATGTTAACTTGGGAAAATTTGTTATAAATTGTATAAAACTTATGCCCGCTCAGTGTGGCAGCTGCTCATACTCTAGTTGGACATGACAGTAGAGGTCTGTGGCTAGGATTGCTGGTAATTTACTTAGTCTGGCGTTGTTCTGGATGTCTGCTGTGGTTGGTGGGTTGTTGTGAGGCCGGGATGACCATTTTATTTTATTTACAGGATGATTTTAAATTATACAGGTTTATTTGTACATGGGAGACCTCCGATTTATGGAGAGATTCTGCCCGATTTTCTATAAAAATACAACCAACATTCAGGGCAACGGGCGGCTGTTCACGACTCTGGTTCGGGGCGTAACAGTTCGATTGGTATCAGAGCTCTAGGTTGAGAGCTGTGTTTTATAAAAGAGTTTTGAAAACATTCTCAAGTACATTTTAAAAGTCCTCAATGCATATGAGAGTTTCTTTACAGTTATAAGATCCCAGTACAATGGTTTTAGGCATATAAGTTGTTCTTTTTAGGGGGTTAGATACGGTGCGTATTTAATCTAGCATATTAGTTCTATCAATTTTTAAACTTATAATTTTATTTATTTTAGGGGGTTAGTTACTTCGTAACTAATCCTAATCCTTGAATCATACCTAATTAAAGTTCTTCTTTTGTAAGGCAATGACTACTAGATAAGATACTAGATTTGTACCTGAGACACCTAGAATACCCGAGGATGTTTCCTCATCATGTGTACCCTTCTAGCATTTTCTCAGCTAGCTATTTTAACCACGGTTCCATCACCATCATTTGATGCATTTATGCAGGTGTATGAGTGGTACACCTTCCATTAGATTCAAATACTTTGATTCATAATTCAAATCCTTTTTAGGGGGTTAGTTTCTCAATAACTAACCCTAATCCTTGATTTCTACCTAATGAAACGGTGCTCTTTTTGTAGAGCTACGCCGCCTAGACATAGTAGGCGCGGTGTACCACCAGAGAGTCCCTCAGTGCCTGATGCAGTTAGGGCACTTGAGGCTCCACGAGTACAAGAGAATGCTTCATCTTCTCACGCACCTTTACCAGTGCCACCCCCAGCACCTCCACCGGTTGTTACGGCCGAGATTCCTCCACCATCATTCGACGCCTTGAGGCAGTGGCAGCAGTGGTACAGTAAATATGGGGTACAAGTGCCACCACCTCGACCACAGAGTTTTGGGGCACCAGCCCCTAGTGTCACTACATAGTCTACGGCACGGAGACGGCCTTTCTGCCGCAGATGCGGCAACTATCATGCACCTGGGTGTAGAGCACCGATTATTTGCTTCCAGTGTGGGAAGAAAGGTCACATTATGAGTGTCTGCCCAGATTTAGGTCGAGGAGGACCGACTTTACGAAGTCGTACTGGTACTTCTGGCACAGGCCAGCAGGGGGCACCTGTGCACTCAGCTCTTACAGCTCCTCGGACTGCAGTCGGGAGTAGTACAGTGCCAAGACTGTCGCGACAGCAGCCTAGGGCCCAGGTTCGTGTGTTTGCGATGATGCAGGAGGACGCACAGGCAAACTCTGATGTTATTATGGGAAATCCTCCCGCAGACCCCTCAGTGTAGTGCTTTTGTTGTACTTTCTTTATGAGATCTAGTATATCATGATGTTGATGTATAGTTTTGACTAGTTAAAGTTTTAGAAGCTTAACTAGTTTGATATATATATTTATGTGTCTACTTTTCTTAGCATTTTATATATCTTTAACATTTTTCTTATCTTTAAGTACCATGCGAATAATTGGTATTGACGCCCGTATTCTCATAGATACCGGGTCGAACCTTGCATATGTGAGCGACACGTTCGCTCGCCATTCTGATAGGCCTCTTTCGCCACTTGAAGAGGAGATTATGGTAGTCACTCATTTTGGCAAACATATCATTCGAGATACAGTCTATAGAGACTGCGAGTAGCAAAGAGATTATTATACGATGATGCCCTCACTTAGTGGGAGACTATTGGTGATGAGGTTACAGATCTACTGCGATAGGAGAACTTCTTAAGGGAGTTCGACCACAGATATTTTATGAAGTTTCAGTAGGACTTTTGCTTAGTTAACATATTTTAGTATTAGGATTCTTGTATATGGTATACTCATGGATTGATGGATTCCTTTGGAATTAAATAAAGAATACCAAATTGTTTTCTAGTTATCAATGATATTTTCTTGCTAAAGAGACTTTAACTTTACAAGTTGTTGAAGAAAATTTTAGGTATAGTAGGAAAAGATTTCAAATTTTGTAGCTAGGTCTATTGTGCCTTTGAAGAAAGCAAGCTACATAAAATTTCAGAATTTAAGCATCTCGAGGAATTGTTGTGTGCACAGTTTGAATTGGTGTTATGCATAAATGAAAAGGAAAAAATGTTATTAATAAAGGAGCCAGAGTTGCTTAGTATATATATATATATATTTAACTGTGATTGAAGATTTCTCTTGGATTGTTTGGTTGAAAGGTGAGTACCCTTGTAGTAATTATTTTGGACTGACGTTTTGATACTAAAAGTTTGATATTCTTGTGTAATAGACATTGACAATATAGGATTGTTTATAATATTTTCATTTATGTAAAATGGTTGAAGTAATTTTCTAGTATGAGATTAGCCCCTAAAATTTCAAAATTAACAAATTCACTCCTCTCTCTCTCTCTCTCTCTCTCTCTCTATTGCTTGTCCCATATAAAGTATAAAATATAGTAAAATGATTTATTTAATCGGTCCTATTTAGTAATATAAAGATTTTATTATTATTGTTATTATAATCAGTTATTTTAGTAAATTTTAAATAAAAAAATATTATTAGGTTAAATTTTGACCCCTTTCCATAATTCTGACAAAGAAATCTTTACAAAAAGAATTTTTCCTATTAAATGGCCATAGAATGATCTCAAGTTTAAGTTTATACTGAATGCTCATTCTCAAAATAACAACTAATTTCATTTATTTGGCCAAATGTTTTAACAAAATTAATATTACTTTAATGGCGTGTCATCCTACTATTGGTCAGCCCCTTGTGGAAAGTGAAGTAGTGTCTCGCACACAAACCTTATCCACAATCAAATGCTGGAATGAGAAACTGAAAATTAAAGGGAAAAAAAAAACCAGAAGTCATCCATATCAACGATGATCACACTTGCCAGCTCTCATCACCATCGCCACCTATCATAACAGAGAAATACACGATCTCTCTCTCTCTCTCTCTCTCTCCTCTCTTTGGTTGAGAGAGAAACCAGAACCCCTTCCCCCAACGAGATCCATGAACATGATTGAGTTTCTCTCATCCCATCTAACCCCCAAGGGTTTTATCTTCTAAATTTTCTATCTCCTTTCTCTCTCTCTCTCTCCTGAAATGGAGGAGTTAATAACTTTTCTTAAAAAACCCGCAGTAATCGAAGCACTTGTCGACATACTGGTATGTACGGTGCCGATTTGGGTGGCGGTGATGATCGGAGTTGTGATTGGATGGTCGTGGAGGCCTCGATGGACCGGTCTGATCTTTTTAGGTCTTCGCAGCAAGTTCCGGTTCATCTGGACCGCTCCTCCTGGTTTTGGGGCTCGCCGGTTATGGTTAGCGTTCACAGCTCTTTCTGCATTCTCTGTTTTGAGGACTCTATGGACGAATTTTAGGGATAAGAGAAGGAAACAGACGAGTCAGGAGTCGGCGGCGGTTGTGCCGGCTAAGACAGAGATTCGGACGGTGGAGATCGGTGGTGACATTGTTGGAGAGTGAGTTTTTTGACTTTTTCTTTTTATTCGATTCTGCGGTTTTGGTTTTATGTTGTGAAAATCATTTTTGTTGTTATCTTCTTGGTGAATTAGGGATTGTTTCTTTGGAAATTTCGAGTTAAATGGATTAGGTTTTTTTTTTCCCCATTAGGGAAGTTTCGTGATTTGATTTTGGTTGTTCCGATGTTTTCTGTTGTTACATGGTCAGGATAAGGAATTAGATCGAGTAATATATTAATCAACATTAACATTGTTCCAAGATTGTCCTAGGATTACCCTAATCCGAAGGGTAATGGCCGAGGTTCCCGTGGTCTGTCAAGAAAGAAAAGACTAGATTAGGATTTCAATGTACCAAAAATTGGGTGCAATTTTATGAATATGGGTTTTCAGGGTCATGCAGCAGGGATCATGATTTTCCCTTGAATGTGTTTTCTCAGTCACTGGCGAGGTTTTGCTACTATGGACCAAGAAAGTTGGAAATAGCATTTGGATAGATGGAAATAATGTCTGCTGAGGATAATTTTGGCAGTTTGTGTGACATTTGAAGTGCAAGAGCACCATTGTGCAACTATAGAGAAGAATAACTTGTGTGCTAGAACAACATGCATAACTGCTCTTAGGTAGGAAGAAACAAAAATTTTGTCTATACATAGCTCTCCCACTACCCTCTAAACTGCATTGAAGGTTGGGTTTGGTCCCAAATACTTGGCATGACCAAGAAAGGCTTCTCTAGTAGAGTAGGGACCTTTAACAAATCAACGTTATCAGAGTGTCACAACATGTGTAGAACTATGTGTTTTTAACAGACTTGCATTTGTTCAAGAAACGTAATTACTATGGCAAAATCAAGGTTGCTGCAAAAGTCAGATTGAACATCTGAGGTTGATTCTTGACCTCTTTGGTACTGTTACCAATTTACTAAATCTTGGTACTTGACATTGTAAGAAAATTATTCTTCAGATATTTCCTTCAATGCTCTGGATAATTTTGGCCATTTAATTAGAAATGGGGAATATTTCCCAATTGGAATTCCTGTCCAGAAAAGTAGATATTCGCGGCCATTGAATTATCAAGAACATAACATATGCACCCACCTGGGTTTGTGAGACATGGAACTACTTTACTATGGTGCTTCTGCTGTACCTGCATTGGTCAGTTTACTCCCTTCCCCATTCTCTGAGATGCATGCTTTTTTTTTTCTTCCTTTTACTCGTTTTCCTTTCTGCTGAGCCATTAGACTAGTTTGACTCTTAAGCTTTGGTATTACACTGAATTATGTTGCACATTGCTCTAATGCATGATATGAACATATTTATATAACAACTCCTGTCTCTCTCCACATATATTGAAACTTCATGTACAATGGATAGTAACTACTATTAAACAATTGGATATGAATGAAGTTGTCTTTTGAAGATAATAGATGCTGAACTGCTTCTGGTAAAAAAATGTGTACTTTTTCTTTCTTTCTCACATACCCACGCATGCACACACAAGCACATGAACACGCATATCCCAAACATTACCATAGCTAAATAATCTCTTTCAGTGGACATTGGCAACAATTGCAAGTTCATGTTGCCATTGTTGTCAGGGATGAGACCATCAGTTGAATTATTCTTGTTTCTCTCTCTCTCTCTCCACCCTCTCTCTCTCCCACACACACAAGCTTTTCAGATGCTTCGAAAGGGCATTATTCCCAGGAGGACAAAGATCAAATTGTTATTTAACTGAAATAGTTAGAATGAGCTTCATTTTTTTGGATATTGATGTTGCAAATTGTCTGGGTTCAATTAAATGACATATGGTTCAATTGGAAGGGAGAGGTGAATTGATGATTCAAGTCCATAACAAAGGCATCTTTAGAGAAAATAGATAAGAGAAACATTGCAGGCATATGGGACTGCGACATTGAATTTATATTTACAATGTTCAAGCTCTGTGTGTGCCCTTCACAGGATTAGTTAATAAGGTTCAAGCTTTGCTTACCATTGCTTTGTTGAGCTTGAGGTTAGCTCAAATGAGGCTTTATTGTGGTACCCACACAAGTACCCAAGAAAAGTCATTCTACTACTCAGTAAATGTATTAAAAAGAATTTGAGATCTATGCACATCATAGTTTTAAAAAATTAGTTACATTTTGCATAGGCATGATGTCCTAAGTCATCACTTCCGGAGAGAGATGAAGATTAATCTATTGGAAGATAAGTCATGCACTTTTAATATCTTGGTAAAAAGAAAATGCTTAAAATCCCAAATGACTTTGGGAACTAATCATGTCAATTATTTTAAGCAAGATGTCTTTTTGCATGTTCTTATGAGAAGGAAGCACTTTAGATGAAGGACATTGGCAAAATTCTATGGGTTGTACATATTCGAATTTGCTAGATGCATCTTAAGGTGCCAAAAGTATCTTTTGAAGGGAGTACACAAATTGTGTTGGATTAATTAGTATTGGAGAAATTTGGCTATCAATTGAAAGTTTGAAGATTAAGATGAAACGATATGTGAAGATTAGAAGAGTTAGGCATTTGAAGGGAGTACACAAATCATGTTGGATTAATTAGTATTGGAGAAATTTGGCTATCAATTGGAAGTTTGAAGATTAAGATGAAACATTATGTAAAGAATAGAAGAGTTAGGCATTATGTTATAGGTTTTCTCGGGTTGTTGTGCTTCCTGCTGCTGCACGAGTGTAGTATTATTTAGGACTTTTATTTGATTATATTGTTAGAAATATTGAGAATATATTGAGGTCTGTATTTATTTTATTTTTATTATACAGATATTATTTATTTTCTCTTTATGCTTAGGTATTTGATTCAATTGTTTCCTTATTGTGTTGGGCTTAGGTGCTCAAAAATTTGACATGGAATTAACTATTTGAAAAGACTTATGATTTAATGGAGTAGCGCTGATATTGAATTCTAGTTAGCCTTGTGTTTTATCTGGTTTCTTCCCTTAGTCTTACTGTTCTGCCAAATCAGCCTGAGAGAGATAAACTCCTCTCTCTTCTGCTTTTTTGTTCTCCATGTTGTACATCCAACACACATACTCCTATGTCCTATACCATACGAAATTAGTTATCAAATGTTAAGTTGTTATGAACTTGAGGTAAATAAGGAAACCTATGGGATGAATTGGATTTGGAAACCTGAAATCTTGAGATCAATAATTTATATGGGAGAATTATCTAAGGGCATAGGATGCTGACTTTCTTTTGGTACTTCATTGACTGTAATTAGCATTTTTGTCACCATCCTCTTGCAAAAGTAACTCTTTGTATTGTATTCCCTTAAAATTGTTGCCAGAAAATTTCCCT
Organism: Dillenia turbinata; assembly: GCA_037126225.1. Classification (NCBI taxonomy): domain Eukaryota; kingdom Viridiplantae; phylum Streptophyta; class Magnoliopsida; order Dilleniales; family Dilleniaceae; genus Dillenia; species Dillenia turbinata. The sequence goes on from JBAMMX010000012.1 coordinate 6,860,694, forward strand.
AAATCAATCTCTGCAAACGTAGAGGTGGTTCGCTTCCAAGTGGTTATTGTTCAGTAGCCATAATATGTAGCTAGTTGATTTATTGTTGTCATCATCAGCATGATTTTTTTTTTTTTTTTTCTTTTTCTGGAGCTGCAACTATGGCAACCAGATATCGGTCCTATGGTTGCCGCTTTTTGGTAATTAGCATCAAACCCTAAAGCTAGAGGCATACAGTAATTACATGCATGGACTGTGGATCATACTGGATGCCATTGTTCCATTGTAGTAATGCCCCTGGGTTGAGCCATGTATGCTCTATGCCCACCTCCCAAGACTTTTGAAAACAAATTTTCATATATAATTATTTTTGGCCTCCCCCCCAACAAAAAAACAAAAGCTTAAGCTCCACAAAAAACCAAAATTTAAAGTTCAGGTCTCTCTTCATGTTAGGGATTTGTGGCCCTCTTCACAAATAAATATGGTCTCTATCTCCTGGATAAAAATAAGGTAAATTTTTGTACCTCATTTTTTAGGGAACACGGGGACAGACACAGAAACAAAAAAAATAAATATTTTTTGTCCAACTTTGACTTCATGCATTTTCAATCCATCCAGCCTCTTCCATCATGTCTTGTCATTTTGTCCCTTCTGTGTTGTACTCTAAACTGAACGCTACGTTATGCCTTATTTCTCTCCACTTTTTTCCTCCTGTATGCCTTATTTTAATATTTTTGTATTATACTTATGAAGTTTTAATATATTATTGAAATTATATTACTTGCTACCTTATCCCCCCCTCCAGAGAAGTTTTTTTCTGGCTATGCCCCTATATCAGCTTTTACAGAGTAGTTGAGGATCTTGCTATTCTAATTTCAAAGCTTGTTCATGATATAAACTTATAGAACCATGCTATATATATATATATATTTCGTATAAACCACCAGTATTCAGTAACCACGTTAGACCCGATTAAATCCAGTTCTAGCCGAATTGGGCTTTTAAGGGGCAAAGCTCTCCCAACACCTGTTTTTGTCATACAAAAGACCCGAACCCGAGACCTGGCTTAAGGTGCATGAGTGCCAATCAACTAGGCATCGGTTTATAGAGCCATGCTAGAGGGAATGTTGGTAATTTGTTGATGAACTCTATAAATGGTTTTTTAAACATGTTTTTTGTTGTTAACTTGGATCTTTTAGTTGTATAACTGTATTTCTACGATGTATTTGCTGTTATAAACTACTGCCTAACTTTTCTCGTGTTTGCGCAGCTGTGGTAATCGAACTTTGGAGATTCAGGATGTTGTCACGGAGAGTGATTTGGAACATCTGTTGCAGCTTCTTGGGGGAAAGGATGGAGATATGGCATGGCAAAATATGATGGACCGTACTACTTCTAACATGGCATACCAAGCTTGGCGCAACGAGCCTCAGGTATTTAACATTATGAATTTAATCATTTGCATTGTCTGTGAAATGCTTTATTTGCTTGAAAGAAGGGAGTGGTAAGATAAATAAATTATTGGCAATTCATTTGAAACTTAATGTTGTCTAATTGTTAGAAGTGTCTTCTTTTTAATTCTTCAAATTCAACTATGAAATGGACAACATCAAAAGGATATTTTGAAAAGAAAAGAGGCTGTCCTTTATACATATGCCTGCAAATATATGATCTCCTAAACATCGTCTAACGCTATAACCTAATGACTAATCGATCATGTTCTGGTCTAGGTTTCATAATTTTATGATGAAGCCTGTTCAATATGTAATTAGTCTTTAGTTCCTTTTTCTAATAATAGCTTTGTTGCTCCTCCTGTCCAATATGTGTGATGAAATTGCTAGAACATAAAAATTTTCGTTAGTTTTAGTTGTTGAAAGAAATTTTCTTTCAAAGTTAGCCATGGATGAAGTGCTACCAGATTCATCTGCTTTGGAAGCATAATATAGAAGTGATGCATTTATTATGTGCTGCACAGCTTTGGACTCATTTCTGGGTAACAAAAAGGTTAAAATTTGCTTTTTAAAGCAATCATTACGGAAAGTAATTTATAGATTGGAACCCATTAAGATTTGGGTTGTATCATTTGTTCCATTTTAACGTTGGGTATTGGGTCTAGAGAAAAAGAAAAGAAATTTCTTTTTTGTATTGCTTTCCAAAAATGTATTAGACAATTTTTTAGCAATTTTTAGCTAAGTTTGATTTGACCTGATATGAGTGCTTTCTTGGATGTAATATTTGATTTCTTCATCTTCTCTCTTTCTGCTTACCACTTTAATTATGCTTAATATTTGTTTCTTGTTTCCATGACACATGCATGAAGTTTTCTTACCTTTAAAGTTGTAGATTGGTCACATTTGTCTTTTGGGCGAGAAAGTACTGGCTCAACAGGGGGGGACTGAAAGGAAAGATTCAAAAACTTTGAATCTCCTGTTGAGCCACTTCAATCCAGCAAGAGAACACAAAAGCCGCCTATTCATAAGAATTAAGCTGCTGCTGCTTATGAATGCATTGCATCTTTATTTTCTCCTGTTACTTTTCTTTGGAAACATGATAGTTGCCTCCTAAATTTGACTAATGTTAGCCTATATATCTCTAACACCTTTTTAAAATTGTGAAACTATGGTCCATCAAGATTTCCGCATACTGATTTCTAACTTTTCATAGAAATCCAGTTGCGAGGTAAATATAATGCCTATATATACTGAGGTCATGTTGCATGGGTCATTGAAGAGACTTGATGCAGAAGAGTGTATGAAGTTCTAGTACTTATGTTGTCATTTTGTTGCTTTTGATTTTATATGATTCTTTCACAGTTTAGGCCTACTTTTTGCTCTCTGTGATGTGTTGTTTGAAGATGATATAAATGCAAACCCAATGGTGCATTTTGTTTGTCAGACTGGCCCAATAATGTTACGTAGTAGAACTGTCTTTGAGGATGCAACTCCGGAGCTTGTTAGAGATTTTTTCTGGGACGATGAGTTCCGACCTAAATGGGATCCCATGCTTACATACTTCAAGATATTGGAGGAATGCCCGCATACTGGGACAATGATTATTCACTGGATTAAAAAGGTATTGTCAAGATATGGTCTATGCTTGTACATAAAGTTCTGTTGCTGGTGCCTTTTGTGTTTGACATTCTTATGAATGCTTTGATTCTTTTTCCTGTTCTTATCTAAAAAATTTCCTTCTATTCGCAGTTTCCTTTCTTTTGCAGTGACCGAGAGTATCTTATTGGTCGGCGAATATGGGAAGCAGGAAAGACATATTATTGTGTCACAAAGGTATGCTCTCAGATATATGTCCTGAAACTTATTGCACTTTGTTGGTTCTATATTTTTCTTTTCTTCCGTCTGTTGTAGGCTTTTGCCACAGGTGCTAGCTTCTATAGTGTTCCTCACATGTGATGAATATAAAAAGAGAATAATGTATGATAGGCTATCAAATGTTATCCTCCACTAAAATGCTAATGAATTTGGTGTGAATGCGCCCCTGAAGGAGGGTGGGTTTTGATGTTTCTTACAGAAACTATTTATCAAATTAAGCATTTGATATAAAACTTCAAATTACTTTTGAAAGAAAATATTGCAAACAGAAATCATTGCGGTGGAGTAGGCATGTGATAAGATCTCAATTAATGATGTTGCACTTTCTCGGTGGCTTCATTATCAGTTATATAATAGGATTTGGGATCATAACTGGATATAATGGCAGGAGTTGCGTATATATTGGTTGCTTATACTTGAGGGTTATTTGAAATCCTTGTTTCTGATAGTGCTGAACAAAATCACATCACCTATCTCTGGAGTAATTTCTTTGCACATTACCTGAAGCTTCTTTTCTTCCTTTCTTTTTCTTTTATCTTCAAGAGCACCATAAAACACTAAGGAGATGTCTCCCTTAAAAAGGTCTCTGGAAGGTTAGTTTACCAAACTAAACAAAACAGTGAGTCAATCCCTACTCTAATACCAAAAGTGTGCATTAGTTGTAGATGATGTAACCTTTCATGATTAGAACTGATCGGTTGTTGGCTCTAGATTGAAAACAATAAATTAGTTTGAAGTAAAAGGATTTCACTAATAGCCTGTGGAATCACAAGTGCAGTCCAAAGAACAAGGAAAGCAAAATTAAAAGCTGCAAACCATGGCCACTACAGAGCCGAAATGCGAAGCAATTCTAAAATGCCGAAGAAGGTTGATATCATTATAATCTTCATGATACAATAATATAACCTTTTTAATGTTAGGGAGGCCTTTCTAAAGAGCCATAACAATATGGCTACATGTCAAAGAGTTGAGTTGACATCCTAGGTATACTGAACTTGATCTAAACTAGTGTATTGATGGCCTGATAATTTTTTTGATGGTCTAGTGGTGTCAAATTTGCCCATGAATGTTCACATAATTTTGGGGCTAGGGTACCAAATTTCTCTAATAGCCAAAGTGGAAGTTTTTTCTTTTAATAATACATGTTGGAGTGCAGTTTGGTCAAGACTGCTTATTTTCTTTGTTATTTGAGCTTATCTTGAAGCTGTTCAGTCTTTGTTATTTGAGCTTATCTTGAATCTTCTTCTCCTCCTTTTAGCAGAACCACCTAGCACTGTATGCTTCTCTATGTTTGTTAGTTACCTGGTCGTAGTGCAATTTTTTATCAAATGGCGTGTTATTGCAATCATAGAAAGAAATCTTCTAGAGTTCTTTTTAGATAAGAAAAGAAAAAATTCAACAACTTCTGGTGATTGGATTGGATATTCTACTGAGAAATACTTATAAGCAATGTTTGCTAATATAATGCACTTCACTTTTTCGGCTCCCTCAGTTATTTAGTTAGTTCTTAGTAAATCATGCATGGAGACAGAGTAACTAAACACTCGGTAGATTAGATTTTTTGGGATTTTTTTGGTTCTTTTTTGTAGTTTGGAAAATGAGCATCAATGTTGAATGTGCAACTGTTTCAGGTAGTGCCATATACAGGTTTGCAAAAGCGTGACAAGCCGAGGCGTGTAGAGGTTTACTTCTCAAGCTGGATCATCAAGTCTGGTAACTACTGCCATTTTAACTAATTATATTTATATTGCTGCTCTTTTTCCCTCTGTTGAGGAGTTAAGTGATGGTGAATTTTTCTTCGTTACAACCTGGTTGCATAATATAGTGGAATCGCTCAAGGGTGATGGACAGTTAACGGCATGCGAGGTGACCTTTTTGCATTATGAAGACATGGGGATCCCTAAGGATGTGGCAAAGTTGGGCGTTCGTCATGGCATGTGGGGAACTGTCAAGAAGTTGCATTCTGGGTTTAGGACATACCAGCTTGCGAGGAAGTCAGAAGCACAGTTATCAAGATGTGCATTGATGGCTAGAATCACCACAAAACTTTCTTTTGATGGGAGCTCGGATTCTATAGGGCATCCATCTGATAAGGAGGAGAAAAAAGCAGGTTCGACCCACCAAAGACAAGATCAAGGTGGCATTGATTGGAAATGGATAATAATAGGTGGAACATTGGCCGTGGTTTGTGGGCTTCATACAGGTGTGATCGGAAAAGTCTTTTTACTTGGAGCAGGCCAGAGAGCAGCAGCTGGTCAGAGAGCAGCAGCTGGTCAGAGGGCTGCTCCATGATGAAGTTATATGATAGGTACTCTTGATTTTGTGCTCATCTGTTCGCAATTGGGGAACATGATGCATATATAGATTATATAAATGTGTTTTTTTTTTCTTTTTATTACCATCAATAATTAAATATAAAGTTATATTTCAAAACTCACTCACTCTCTCATATTGACATGAGAAACTGGAGATGCGTCTGTAGTGTTGAAACTTTTCTTTTGTGGATAGAAGGTGGTTTGCCTGCCACTCATAGAACTTACAACACAAATCTCAAATGGGGTTTGAAAGGATTCCTCCATCCATTCTACGGGAGGTGTCTCTTTGGGTGTCTCTTTGGCTATCAGTACAAGAATTGTGGGGTCTGGCTAATGAGTGTGTTGTTTTTTTTTTTTTGGGGGGGGGGGGTGTGAGAGGGAGGGAGGGAGTTGTGGTCAGGGTGTTTTTGACGGGGTGAATAATGAGAACTGAAACAGATGATGTAAAATTGAGTGGTAAGCTGACTTGAGATGAGGATGTAAAAATTCTGAAAAGGGAGGTATGGTGAGGGGAAATTATATTACAAATTTCTTGAACTTTGATCCTAAATCTTAAATTTTACTGAAGTTTTTATATTTTATTATATTAAGATTGAATTATTAAACCTTACATTATATAACTAATAAATCTTTATGATCTTTACCTGTTGACATTACATACTTAGGTGGCGTGGGATCAAATTCAAAAACTTTAGGAATCGGAATCGGAATCGGATTTTGATATTAATTATTTGTTTCAAATTTTAGAATATATATGATTACTATTATTAATTTTTGGTTTGTACATCTTTCGGAATATGAATCATATAATTGTTCATTTTGTCCTTAATAAAAAATATTTTAAAATTAACATTTAAAAATTTTATTTTATTTTATAAGATTAAAACTATAATTATCATTTATTTTATTTTATTTTCTTTAATTTTATAATTATCAATTTTATCCTTTATAAAAAAAATATTTTTATAATTGTGTTGTAAATATTTTACTTAATATATTATAAAATTAAAATAACATGTATTATATATTCATAACATAAAATTTATAACCCAAATTCCAACGTCTCTGTACGCTTCTCCTCAAATTCCTCCATCATTATCTTCAACACCTCCCTCTTACATGCCTCAGTGTATTTCTCCCCGATCGACACCTCCCTCTCCTTTAGGCACAGTCACAACCAGTTCTCTATCATTGTACACCGCATTCGCCATCTCCGGCTTTGTGCTCATCGGATACCGAAACCTCCACAGATCGAGCTCCAGCTCGTCCAAAGATAGATTCAATCAAAAAATCCTCATCTCTGGTGACATCTTGTCATTGAGTTAAGCTTAAATTTCTCTCTCCTCTTCCTCTCTCTTCCCCTTCAAAATCTCTCTCAGACCAGTGAGTTTTAGAGCATTGCTAGAGTGAGAGAGATCGGAGATAGACTGAAATCAAATCAAGTAGAGAGAGAAAGACAGAGTTATAGGTTCAGTGGTAAGGATCGTTGGCTGGAAGAGCGAAAATGGTGGTTAACTTTCTTGGATTTCAAGCATGGATTTGGAACGAAACCCACCGTTTTATTTGAATTTTATAAAACCCATATCTTAGGGTTTCTTGAGTTTCATTCATATTTCTAATTTTTATATTCTTTAACTAAATATTCCCTCAGTTGCTGAGGTGATGTAGACATGGATATGAAGTGATTGCGTTTCATACCCATCCATACATCTAGTTATGATGTCAACATGATTAACCATGTTAACCCACGACTCTAATTGTTACACATTTTAAACTCCAAAATTTGGGTAAAAAAATTCTCTTGTTTTGTGTTTGACCGATTAATATTCAGATTACCTCGTTAATTCAATTCGAGTATTGTGGGGTTCATTTAACGGTTAGCTCTTTTGGTGTCTTTTGTTTTTCATTTTTAAAACTTAAACTTAAGAATTTGGTTAAGATAGTTTAATGTTCAATAACTACACTCGTGGGACATTTAGTATCTCTCATAGTTCAACCCTAGACATGAATGGAAATACCAAACGGTAGGTATAGCTGGTCTCTGAACAATTAACTATTGCTTTTACATGATTCTACTTCTAAGTTCTAACAGAAAAGTTCACTAATTTATATGTAACCTGAAGCGACTTTGCACAAGGTAAGAAACTACAAACGATTAGCAAGTAAATGCGTCATAAAGAATATATTTATTGGGTGATCAAGTTTATACCTTGTTTGTAAAGATTGTTTTTAAAAAGTTATGTTATTGATTTGTTGTTAAAATAAAATATTTTTTTATAAAATCTTAATGACTATTAAATAAAACTTATCTAAGTTTTACGGAACAAATAATTAGTTATTTTTATATATGTTTAGAATTGAATTTTGGGGTTCTTAAGGACAGTTTAGTGATTAAAAACTCTTGTTCTAATATTTATCCGAGGTCTGATGTTTGAACTTTTGGAGGACACGTATAATTTTATAATTTTTATAATCCCTGTATAATCAAAAATAAAAAAAGAATTGAATTTTGAGATTTGACGACTTTTCTTTTTTTTTTTTTTTTTTTTTTTTATACATGTGACGACCCTAACATGGTAGTGGAAAAATTAAGCTTGACTCAAATTTTAATTAAAATTTTAAAATGCGTAACGATTATATCATTGTTTTGACGTAATTGATGATATACACATTAAACACTAATGTCAAAAATTTTTACTGATGTGCTGTATGATATGGCTATTCCTCATGAAGGCGTCAACACTCATCTCAAGAACCAAGCATGTCACGTCAACACAATAACAGCCACATTAGTTTTCAAGGGTATAGAGTAATAATTAAGATTTTTTTTTAACCTAATAATTTTAAATTTAAATCATCATATAATAAAAAAATAATAATAATAATCATATTAATACATAAAAATTATATTATTAAATTTACGATAATTGTTACTTTAGTACATGACAACTACATTATCCATTGTGTTAATAAAAAATTTATTTATTATATATTTTAAAATTAAAAAATTTAATCATAATAAAATGAAATTTAAAATTTTAATTGTATACAAAACATTTCTTATAAACATAATCAAATAAAATGTATGAAGAGAACTCGTTTAGACTTATCATGCTAGAACAATGGAGATATAACAGAAAATGAATAGGGTGGGTTTTGAGCTAAGTTTGCAAATGCTCAAGCGCATTTCTTCTGTGCATGCACACTGACAATGAAGAACCGATCTTAACAAAGTGTATCGGAGACGATTCATGTTAACCAAAATAATACGTGCCGCATTTAATAACTCATATTAACATGTTTTCAAATTCTTATCCATTTAATGCTACTCCTGAAACTCATCCTATGAAATGACATTAAGTGTTGGGAGCAAATGATGAAACACAATTCAAGACTCCATTATCATAAGATTTGAAATCCTTTGAACCCATACTCCAACAGTCAAAACGCGTTAGAATGCACTAAAACATGTCATCTATATGGAATATACCTCCCTCTCTCTCGGTACTCATTGACCAGATCCTTCTTGATAATAGACTGATCAGCTCTAAGATTTTCTTGGTGCTCAATATTTGGTCAACCCAGAACAATATTCGTCTCTCTATAAGTCACAGAAATAACATTTCATAATTAGAAAGGAAATCATTAAATTCTTATCAATAGGGAAGATAATCCTTTAACAGCTGAACTTTCCTGACTGGTAGGATCCCAAATCTCCTAGAAATCTTTCGTTAAGCTGTCAATAATCTCGGGATATTTCGATAAGGAAACTAGAGTTTTAACACTCCAGACGCGCACAAAACTCATACGGGTATCCTATATATATATATATATATACATTATATGGTCATCGGCCAAGTGTGCTTTCTTAACTCACACATAGTATCCAAAAGTATTATGAAATTCTCTTTTAGTCTATTTCTATTTTCGAAAACCGCTCTCTGACTTGAGATCGGGATCTCCCCTGCCGGAATATCTTTCGACGGTTTTTTGCGAGTCTCATTGATCAAGATCGTACAATAGACAGTCATCCTATTCAAGTCAGTAGGGCCATTATCTATGAAGTAAAACCCACCTCCAACAGATTGGATTCATCTATGGGAATAAACTAGAAAGAAGTTTATTCCGCACTCCGTTTTATCGAAGACCATGCCTCCTAAGAGATGAACTAGAACCGCTTTTAGATCCACATTCGCGATGGAAGGGCACACCGTCATTCCGACAAATACTATCCAACCTGCAGTGCCAAATAGCCCTGCAAAGGTTTCTAACATCATAGACTTACCTGAGACCCAACTGCTAGTGGTCTACCAAAATCAACTAATTCCACCCCTCGTATCAGTCTCTCCAAAAAGGGCCATGCGATCCCAAATGGAAAGACTTGAATCCAAATTGCAGGGCATGAGCAAACAGTTAGAAGAGATTAGTCACGCCCTCAGACTAGAAGCACAATCCTCCTTCCATGGGGTGGGTCACATACGCTTATGAAGGCTCAAGCTCAATGAACACCAAGAGCCATTGGTGACTTCTCAACATAACCCTGATGATCTAACGAATAGGTCAAAGAACTTGTCACAAACAAACTGAGACGTGCTAATACAAGAAGAGATGAACTTGCTTAACATGCTACAAGCCTATCACAGTTCGACTCCAAGATTTTCACAGAACCAATACCTCGTGATGTGATCCTCCCTCCTATTGAGAGATATGATGGCACTATCAATCCCCGAGATCATGTGGCTTACTTTGTGATTGTGATGATCTCTAGAGACATGTTGAAAACAACCATGTGCAAGCACTTTCCTACAACTTTAAAGGGCAATAGGTTGATGTGGTTCAACTTGTTTCTTCCGTTTAGCATTAAGAGTTTTTCTCAACTTCAGCAACAGTTCGAGATGCACTTTGTGATCAGTAGAGGGGCCAAGAGAAATTCCATATCTTTCTTCTCATTACGACAGAGGGACAACGAGTCACTGATAAACTTCTTCGATAAATTCAAAACTGAGATGATGAAAGTTTCAAGTTTAGACCATTCTATTGCATTAGCAACAGTACTCACTGGTTGCGACCATCAGGGATGAATTCGTCCATAATGAAGAATCCCCTATCTACCATTCGAGAGTTCTATGTTTGTGCGGAGAAGTACATTGTTGCAGAGGACACTAAAGCACTCGACAAATGGTGGAACCGACCAGCTAGGAACGAAAGCAACCGATCACCCTGACAACTCTCACCTAAAAGAGGTCGACAATGACCTTTACAGCAATGGAGGTTCACTAATTATACTCCCTTGAATGAAACAACAAGCTAAGTTTTACTTCAAATCAGGAACAACCCTTACACCAGGTGGCCTCCTCACTCCACGGAAGATAACTCCAAGAAGGACAAAACTTGGTTCTACCATTTCCATTGAGATGACGGCTATTTGATGGACAAATACAGGAAGCTAAAAAATGAACTCGAGTTTCTCGTTCGAAGCAGCCGACTCCAAAGTTTTATAAGTGCAGAAAAAGAAGATCTCCCTCAAGGCCCACACATTGTAAGGCATAAGAATGAGCAAGACGACCTGTCGGTTCCAGGGGTGCCCCCAACCGATCAGATGAGGTAATTCTCCAAGCGCGGAATGAATATGATCTCTCGAAACCTTACCTCCCAATTCACATCTTAATAGTGCTATATCAACACAATCGAGAATATACGCAAGGGAATGAGAAGGGGCACTTGGTAGCCCTAATTTTTTAAAAAACCGAGTCATCCAAATTTACGTCTAAAGAAGACCTTGCCACTCGTGTCGAGAAGCAGCCCAAGAAGAAAAGACTAATGATCAATTTCAACAATGACGATCTAGTAGAAATCGATTCGGATCGACTATTCTCTCATCATTACTATAAAGATCGGACAATACGAAATAAGGAGAATCTTCATGGATCAAGCGACTGGCTGTAACGTCCTCTCTCAGAACACTTCTTAGCAGATGGGTTTTGCTCAAGTGCACCTACAACCTCATGCGAACTGATCAAGGAACTCTCAGGTGAATAGATATATCCTGAAGGCATTATTTCACTCCCGATCACGCTTGGGATTCCACCTGATCAAGCAACGGCTACAACAATGTTCAGCATGGTCAAGTTGCCTTCACTTTATAATGTCATTCTAGGTCAGCTTGGATTGAATGCCTTGGAGGCACTATTGAACACAAAACATATGAAAGTCAAATTCAAGACTTCCACTGGTACTGGGACGCTATCCTGTGATTTGGAATCCCCAGTTCTTACCCCTAATTAATCTTGAACCTTTCCCTATTATGTTTACTTCCATAGGATTACTTGTTGAATGTCTTATGGCACCTAATCTTACTACTTGTTCTACTAATTGCATTATGGTTACCTTACTTGTAGCAACTTGCTTTATTCATCCCTTGCAATGAACTCATCACATTGAGCACATGTAGCCGAGGCTCTCTCGAATGAACGTACGTGCCGTCAACTAGGGATGTATTTCCCAGATAGGTAGGTATAGCCCACTCTCTCGAACAAACCTGTCGTCAACTGGATATGTCTCTCCCTGACGGGTAAGCATGCCTCACTCTCTCAAATGAACATGCCCTCTATAAGGGATGTATCTCCTTGATTTCTCTCTTTTGGCTACACATAATGAGACATACAACTGACATAAAGTTCTAAACACTTGCTCATAATTAACGGCTTATCGATGAAACTATCAAAAGTTTCCATTAATTCATTCAAGTAAGGAGCATACAAAAGAAAAACTAAGTCAAAAGAAAATAAAGACCGCGATCAAGGAGGGGTAGGAGACGGGAGAGCACACGACTCTAGGTTGGCTTGAGATGCATTGATCACAATGTTCTTGCCTACTGCTTCAAGAGGAACCTTGCCCATAGGAACATGTGCAAGTTTGAGATTGGACACTTTGGAGCTGACATTCTTGTCATTTGGGGGCATAGCACCTGTCAACCCAGCTTGACGGATGACTGTAACTTCTTGAACCACCTACGCCAAGCACGTGTATACTGATCCACAGTCCTAGTGCTAGTTCCTCCCAACTCGACTATTTTTTGCTCAATAGCCTTTAGCGATCGATCGCACACCTCGGCCAGTTTCTCCGTGGCTTGTAGCCATACCTTGCGTACCTTGGCCTTAACTCTTTACATCTCTTGGAGACCACCTCACACTGATGGACCGCTGCATTTAGATCGGCCTTCAGGTGCTCCTCCTCATCACTTCAGGCATTCAAAGCAGCCGTAGATGTTTTTTTCTGCTCAGTCTTCCTCTCCTACTATGAAAGAGCGTCTCACAACTGAGAAACCTCGACTCCCATCTGGTCCACTCGATGCTTCAAGTGATCAATCATCTGTTCCCTCCTTAGCCTTTAGAACTCCGTTAAAATAATGGTCTGCATGAAATGAAAAATGTCATATATGAAGACCGAATATACATACAAATTACTTTTTTGACGTGGCCTCATCGTCCTGCTCGAGAGAAAGCTCGTTTAACTCTAGCTTCGAATGATAGAAATCATCCCGATCAGCCAATTGTCTGGCCTCGCCACTGTCAACGTAGCTATAATGACAATCCCTTTTTGCGGTTGGTCTTTTTTTTTTTTCCTTTTCCCAAAAAAAAAAAAAAAGGGGGGGGGGAAGAGCAATACCCCTGAGTACCCTTTGCTTGCCCTTTTTCGGTGTCAAAAGAATGGCAGAAGACCCGATCGACCCTAGAGGGACAACTTTAGAGTCCCCAGTAGTCCGTCCCTCTATCTTTTCCCCTTCTTCTTCAAGGTCCTTGGGGACATGACCCTTAATCCTCTCCTCTCTTTCTCTTTTTCTTCTCTTTCTTTGACCCCCGTGTTGTCTACCTGATCGCTTTCCGATCGGTCCACCTGAGCGTCCACACCCCCTCGAGCCTCACGTCCATATCCCCTCGAGCCTTAGACTCGTAATCACTGACCTGGATAGCCCTCAATGCACCCGGGAAGCCTTGTCCCTTGCTCTTTCTCACAACCACGCTTGATGAGTTTGATAGTTGAAGTATTCTCTTCTTCCGTACTCGAGACAAGATGGGAATAGCATTGATGCCCGCATCAAACGTGCTCTCTACTTTGATCACCTCCCGCTTCGATCCAAACCTTATCTGCTTGTCAATAGTTATCTCTTTGAGATCTTCTTCCTCCAGAGAAGTGAGAGCATTTACAAGCATCTTTTTCTTCTTCTCCACTAAAAGGGGTCTCTCAATCCTCCTCTTTTCCCCAACAACAAACCTGCTAATGTTAACATTTCATCGTCTAAAAGGGTCTCAACCCAAATGCATCAATCCCTGTCTTTACAAAAACCACCGACTGAATGAATGAATTGTGAATGTCAAGAAGGATGAGGGTCCTTAATCCGAGAAGTGGTTCCTCATTGATTCCCAGTAACATGAGCATCAAATCCCTATTTAAGAACTCCACAAAGAAGTACTTGTATATCAAATTATTGTCGATGGTCTCCTTGTACAAGAACTTTCAGTTAGATTTTGGTTTGGTTTATAGATAGAATCAGCCTTCTGTGGAATCCCTTTGGGCACACCTCTTGAAAGAGAACACAGAAGCCAATATTTCAAGGTCAAAGTTAAACGACAGAAATTCAGTAACGACATCACAGCTATTACCAAATGCAAAGCGTTAAGAATCAACATAGTCAGAAAAATGTTCTAACGGAGTAAAACTCAAGCAATAGGGTTTGTATATAGCACCTTCAAGCCATACTCGATACACTACTTGTACATCAGAACTCAGCCCTCTGGTGCTAATCGCATGTCATTTTGAATGCCACGCAATTCATCCTCCGTCATGGTACTCTTAATGTCGGCGATACCTCGATGAATACGTGACGATGAGCCCTTAACATTTCTAATATGTTTCCTCTCTAAGTATTGCTTGCAAACTTTAAAGAGTCTGACTTGTGTATTGCCTCTCTGCGCAAAAGTTAACTGTTGAAAAGCAAACATGGTAGTATGCAAGCCAATGAAGCACCAGTCTTCGCAAAGCGTATTAAAGACAATTCACGATGATCGAAACAGTACGTGCTGCATTTAATGCCCCGCACTAACGTCTTTTTGAATTTTATCCATTTAATGCTACTCCTGAAACCCCTCATACGGATCAAGAATCAGGGGCAAGTGATGGAACACGGTTTAGGAGCCTGTTATCATAAGATTTGAAATCCTCTGAACCCATAGTCTAATAATCAAAACGTGCTAGAACGCGCTAAAACGTATCATTTGTATGGAATATATTTCCCAGAGAGGTAAGCATGGTTCACTATCTCAGTACTCATCGACTAGATTCTTCTCGTTAGTAGGCTGATCGATCCTAAGTTTTTCTCGGTGCTCAATATCTAGTGAACCTAGAGCAATATTTGTCTTTCTATAAGTCACGAAAATAACATTTCATAATTAGAAAAGAAATTTTTTAACTCTTATCGATAGAGAAGGTAATCCCTTGACAGTCTGAACTTTCCCAACTAGTAGAATTTCAAATGTGATAGGAATCTTTTGTTATGTTGCCAATAATCTCGGGATATTTCGGTAAGAAAACTAGAGTTTTAACACTCCGGACGCACACGAGACTTATAAGGGTAACTTACACACACACATCATACAGTTATCAGTCAAATATGCTCTTTTAACTCACACATAGCACCCAAAGGTATTACGAAACTTTTTTTAATTTGTTTCTATTTTTGAAAACTATTCTATGACTTGAACATTGGAATTTCCCTGTCAGAGTACTTTTTGACGGTATTTTGTAGGTCTTATCAATCAAGATCGTTTAATGGATAGTTCTCCCGTTTGAGTTAGCAGAACTATTATCTATAGAGTAAAATCCACCTCCAACAGAATTAAAGAGTATAAATGATATTATCGATCACTTAGGACATGACAGAATAAGATTAAATATAATAGACATAAAATGATTTACAATTTAGTATATAATTAAAATTGTAATAGTTGATATTCTTACAAAATAAGAGCCATCTCCCTTTTAAGATTCCATGAGTTTTGTTTTTTTTTTCTGATAAAGTGCATCGTGCTTTAAAATATGATATTTAGAACATAATTTATTTTAAAAATTGATTCTCCATATTTTTTTTTCTTAAAAAAATGTAAATTGAATGTTAAATTATGAATTTTGTTATTTATTCATTAAGAAATTAAAAAATAAATAAATAAGATGACCGTGAGAGAGAGAGAGAGAGAGAAAGGGAGCAAGCACGACAATATTTCAATAATCGAATATGGGTGAATGGAGGAGGAAGGGGGAAACATGTGTGTGCGTGTGTGTGTGTGTATGTGAGAGAGAGAGCATGATAATATTTCAATAATCGAATATGGGTGAATGGAGGAGGAAGGGGGGGAAAGAGGTGTGTGTGTATGAGAGAGAGAGAGAGAGAGAGAGAGAGAGAGCATGACAATATTTCAATAATCGAATATGGGTGAATGGAGGAGGAAGGGGGGGAAAGAGGTGTGTGTGTATGAGAGAGAGAGAGAGAGAGAGAGAGAGCATGACAATATTTCAATAATCGAATATGGGTGAATGGAGGAGGAGGGGGGGAAAGAGGTGTGTGTGTATGAGAGAGAGAGAGAGAGAGAGAGAGAGCATGACAATATTTCAATAATCGAATATGGGTGAATGGAGGAGAGGAGGAAAGAAGTGTCAAGATGTCATATCATATCAACAGAAGAGGCAGCCAAGCCTTTCTGTCGGGTCAGAGTGTCGGCACTTCCAAATTCGTTACCGCAAAATGTTTTTTGAGTAACAGTAGAGATTCGGTCTCACCTCTGTTTATTCAAAAGGACGGCGACGGTTTTATGCGGTGACACTTACGCCCACTAGGCCCTGTTAAAAAACCCAGGATTTAACCGCAAAGACACACCAAATTAATTAATTAATTTATTAATTTTAATTTTTTAATTATAAAAATACAAAATATGATTGGACGAAACTTTTCTTCAAGATAATACATAGATCATATGATTTGATAAATGATAGTTTATCATCTACGATTTTGAGAAACTAAGATAAAATAACTATCTTCATGATTTTTTTATTCTAAAAATAAAGAATTAATTTCTTTTGTTGGTAAACCGTCAATCTTAATAAAAGAAAAATCTATTTTACAAAGAATACGAATTAATTCCAAAGGTAGACCTCAAGAATATGAATATTTATCTACCGATCACCATTATGAATTTGATCTTGTATGAATGGAAGGATGATTACCCATACCCACTTGCATCAATCATCCAATGAAAATTTTTGTGGGACAAGAAAAGGCTAAACATCTTTTTCTGGGTTAAGACTTTTGAGGCAAAATTCAAGCTTGTTGACCAATGAGAGAGAGAAGGGGTTGATAGGTTTGTATCCACATTGGAACATAAATGAATGTGATAATTGACGCCACCCCTCCAATTTTTTTTTTTCATCATCGATATCGAAATTATATTTTAACTAATCTGATTCAAATATCTGTTGGAACTCAATGACTGTCTTATCATAATTTTTTCTATTTTTAAATTTTAAATCCAAAATTTAATTAAAATTCATCCTCTGATTATTATTACACATTTCAACTTGTATTCTATTGTATTTATGATCAACCAGCAAGGATACACTCTCTCATCCACTCAAACTCTTCACTCATTTTGTGGTCATAGAACCAAAAAAGAGCACCCATTCAAACTTTTCAATCTCTCTTATCCCTTTTGGTCCATCTCACATTTAAAATAGGTCAAAAATATTTCCTACCAACAATTCCCAATTCCCAAAGAAAAAATTAAAAATGCTTAATGAAACTTTTTATAAAGAGCAAAGATTTGAAAAAAAAAAAGCTGGGATTGTTCATGAAAAGAGCAAAGATAAGAATATTTTAAAACTTTTTTTTGTTTTCTCTCTTTTGGAAGGAAAAAAATTGATATAGAGAAGGGAATTTTTTTTTTTAGCCTTTTCAAATGGATCCTTCTCAACCAGAAGTTTCGCAAGCCCACCTATCTAATCAAAGCCTTTATAATGAAAAAAACATCTATTTATGGATTTTTCCTCTGACAGCTGTGAATGGCCTTGCTAATGCATCACTCCATTGTCCATGGATTAGACAGGATTGAAAATGACTACCTACTGTCTCTCTCTCTCTCTCTCTTGTCCATTGTTAAAGCTTCAAATCCTGGGACCAAAATCTTTTTTTTTTTTTGGGACAACAAAAAAAAAAAACAGATATTAAAGATCTTTTGGGAAGATATTGCCTTATTAGTGCCCTTCATTAGAGGCTAATGCCATTCAAGGAAGAAAATTTCACCTTTGTTTTTTGGTTGGCACACAAGAAGGAAAGCCAAGCCGGCAACCCTTGGAAGTTGCAGAATTCCACATATGGTCTACAAATCTTAATAGAAGGGGTGAGTAAATTTAATGAGTAATTTCTTTTTTGGATGAATTATAGTATTTCACACTACCTTTGATGGATTAAAAATCTCGGAAACCATAATATAACAAAATATGAAACATCTCGTTTTTTAGCTAAAAACTTTATTGCATGTTTCTCATGATAATTATAAAAAAAAATTATTATATTAAAAGTCATCAAATTAAAATTTGAGTCTTGAAATTAAAATCCTAACACCATAAACTTTTAAAAATAAAATATTAACTTAACAAAAAAAAAAGAATAATTAAACTATCTGTTAAAGCCACAAAACTTGGAACCAAAATAGAGCTAACAAAAAATAGAAGAATCAAAATAAGATAAAAGATAATAGACAAAAATGGAATAAAATCATGATCTCAAGATCCCACCTAAGTAGTAATAAATGTAATATCAATAAATAATCAATCTAGTAATTAGATAATAATTTTATTAAATAAGATTTTATGTTTAAAATTTATATATATAAATAAGATAAGTGTTAAAATAATTTTATTTTTTAAATATTTTTTTAATTCATATCAGATTTAACCGAATCGAATTTGATTAAGGTTTTGAGATATCAGAGGATTCTGCGAAAGCAAGTTTATTAAAGGGCATTTTTTATTTTGAGTAAAAACTTTAGAAAAACGCAAACGCCTTTAACCTCTTCGATTTTGAAACTCAAAACTTTACCGTTAATATTAAATAATAGGTATAAATGTTTACTTAAGATCTTTCTGGTACTGTAGTGTCCACGTGGTCACTTCCTGACCTCCAATTTAAGCAACTTTGGAAATGTTATTTTCGGAAAAAGGAAAAAAAAAACGAATACTTCATGGTCAGGTGTGGTATCAGCGCTCATACTGCCCTCCTCCAGTCTCTCTGTCTTTCTCTCTCCCCATTATCCCAATTTCTCTGTCTCTTTCACTCTAGAATCTCATTAATTTTTCTGGGATTTGGATTGTGAACCATAAAGTTCGTTGGTGAAGTGGCACGAGAATAAAAATTGTAGACATAATAAGAGCATGTTGAAGGCAATTGTGTTAAGTTTTGAAGAATAAAGGTAATTGGGTCTTCATTAATCATGTTTTTCTTCGATGGGTATCCCTTGATATAATGTAATCTGATTTTTTTAATATTTTTTTATTTTTTTCTGGCTCTTGCACTGGTTTCAATGGCGATCTTCAATTTACCAGGTTTTCTCTGTTTCTTAATTCTTGGAGTTCTATGGCGCACTAAACTTTCTGTTTCATGTGAATTACGAGTTTTAGGTTAATGAGAATTATTAAGGAATTTTTATTTGAAAATGCTTGTGTGTTCAGAATTCCTTCTTTTTCCTCTGGTTTGTGGAATTATGCAATCGGTTTTTTTTTTTTTTTTTTAAAGGAAAACATCTTTGGATTTTCAAATGTTTAGATTAATTGTTTTTGTGTGTGTGTATTTTAAGGAAAGTGCTGAATAACGTTGTGGGGAGTCTTTTCAATAAACTTAAAACTCGACATATTTACTGATTTTCTAGGTTCCATTTGCTGCCTTTTTTATAAACTATACATTGAATTTTAGGTAAATAGAGGAATTTGGGAGAATGTTTTGATTAGTTTAAGTGAGATGTAGGCTTATAAATTCTTTCAGTAACATTATACCAATAGTTTGTATTCAACTAATCAGACGATTTAACACATAATAACGTAAAAGAAATAATGTTTGGATTAATTAAGGTTAAAGAGTGAATGTCTTAATTAGTTAAGTTTGTATTCAAGTGCTTTAGTTTGCAGTACTTGCTGCTTGTCTGATGGAGTGCAAAACAAGAATGAAAGATGGGAAAATCCTTGCTTTTCCTTGTCTTTCCCTAATATAGATCCTACATGCATAATTTGCCAATATGTTGGATAGGATTATGTTAAAATCCATTATTTATTCGAATTCAATTGGGCCTTTGATATTGCATATATGGCATTGGCGGTTTTGTGTGTAATTTCTGCTAAACGTCACCGATTCAGAAAAGAGTGGTTTCTGATAATATCGCGGGATTAGTATGTTGAAATATTTAAGAAATTGGATGCATGAAGATATCACTGGGGAATTTGAGCGGGACCTTGAATTCTTCAATAACAGTGGAAACCAGGACTATCATACAGTGAGAATGCAGAAAATGCAAGATACCTATGGACTGCTTACTGTTGCTACTATGGGGTGACACTCTGCTCTAAGCAGCTACTGTGTTTTCATCTTATTGAGAATATTAATAAGGGACCGGAGTTTGCCTTGTTCTACATGCATTCTCCTACTTTTTCTTGATTCTGCTTATGTTGATTTTGAACCTATGTTGTCTTCCAGCTTCCTCTTCTTCTACTTGAAAGATAGGGAAAAAAAATTGCTTGATCCCAGTTTGAAAATTTTAAGACTGATAACATCTCTCTCTCTCTCCAACCATTCCTTTGATGTCTAACCATACTTCATTGGTTCTTAGATGTGCTGTATCTTTAGCTCGGTGGAGTTTCATTTCGTAGATGTTTGCCAGTGATTGTTGATAAAAATTCTGGATGCTTCTGTTCTTTTATATCCTTTTTGGAGACTTTGAGTTAAATCAATCTTTTATATGCAGTGGAAAGATCATTCAAACTTATTAATAGCAGAATTTGAAACATTCAAATTCATGGGAATTTTTATCATTAGCATGTAGAAGTTTTCTGATCTTTGTTACCATACCATAGATATTATGTCCCTCAGCATGAATATGATATGTTGCTTCGGTATCATGTTATACCCACATTGTCCAGTTAAACTTGTTCTGCATAGTGGCTTTCTTTTATCTTCTTTGAAACACCATCTAAAATTCCAATTTTTCTGGATAGGAAAAGGGTTACTTCACCTTGGCATTATTGGACCTAAGGGTTTCGAGCTTACTTCTGCTGTGTTTCCTCATCCTTGTTCTGTTGTTGCAGGTTTTTTTCGTGCACCATGAATTGGAGAATTTTTCAGAGATTACACTTCTCAAAATTTGATAAGTGCAGTTTTATCCTTTAAGTAGTATCACTGCTCTTGCGTTACAGGGATGCTGTTTGATTCCTTTATAGCTTTCAGGCCTTGTAAGTTGTCTTTGTAGGCAACAACAAATATAAGTATTATTCTATTTCTTGCAGACACAGTTTGCATCTTGAGTACAATGGAGAAGAATGATGAGATATCAGTTGCATTTCAGGATTGTATGTTAGCTGCCTGCAGGGAAACATGGACGGTGGCAACCTACCAGTGACCGATCTAGTACTTTCTGTAGGTTACCCTCAGCACTGCGTTCAAACAAGTTTGAAAAGCGATGCAGGTGCAGGTGCAAATGCAGGTTCAAGTGTAGGCTTGACATTTAATGCCTCTGATCACCCATCTGAGATAGTTTGGTCCCCACACAGAGGCTTGAGGCTCCAGTTTGCTGATAGCAGCTTACCTGAGAACAGATCCCCTCTTTTGTGGGATGTGGGACCTAGCAATGATATAGAGTTTTCACCACTACAAGGCATAACGGCCGGGAAGCCTAACTATAGTCATTTTGTGGAGGATGAAAATTTTTTTGCACCATGTGCAAGAGATGGTGTAAAAAACAATGTTGATAAGAGAAATCCATCATCTCAGTCTCCTAAGTGCAATACTGGAATTATGAAAGCTAAATGCAATATAGGTAATAATGCTTCTTCTGGGGCTGGGATTTGTCTGATTGCTTAATATGATTTTCTTTTTGTTTCTCTTTTTTTTTTTTTTTGGCCATTTTGTACTTAGGTTGCATCTACACTTCTATGAAGCGCCATATTAATATCTTAATGATCTGGGCGACAACACTTCAGGGACTCTCTAAGACTATGTAATCAACATCTAAAAATAAAGCCATTTTGCATTTTTAAGATAAGACTGATGGCAAATGCATTTGCAATCTATATCAATAAGATTGTTGGTTTTTGGTATCAGGTCTGCTTATGCCACGTCCTGTCCTTTTGTTACACCTTGTTGGTTGCCACGTGTCTTGCTCATAGGCATGCTAAATAAGTAGGTAAATGCAATGTTAAAGATTGTTTATACTTTTTTGGCAGAAAATACTGAATTTATAGAAACAATGAGCAATGCAGTGGAAACATCAAATGTTAGTGCTAATCAAAAGAGCGATGATATCAGAAGTGGAGAAGAGAAAGGTTTGTGCAGTCCGATCCGTATTCAAACAGCTGGCAAGGCCATAATCTCCGAGTTGCCAACTCTTCCAGGTATGTTCTTGTCCAGCGTTATTGCATCTATGCAGTTAAGTTTGAAATAGTGAAACCCAGAAATAATTTCACTGCTTGTCTTGGGAGCATGGCATGTTTTTAGAAGTTGTCTGGGGCTCCAGATGGTAGCTAATGCTTTCTTTATCTTCCATAAGGTGTTAGACTCATAGATTGGGGCCTATGGTCTGGCTTCTGGCAATACAACCTTTTGTTATTAGCAGGTGTGCCTATCTGACAGAATGCCACGCATTTAGCAGTCACTGGAATTTTTCATAAGGTTGTTCTCTAGAGATGGCAGCATGAAAAAAAAGACTATTATTTGGGGACTGGGTTTTGGCTTCCTATTGAAGGAGTTTTGACTATTTTACCAATTTGAAATTGTTTGACTCAATCACTTGCAGATGGAGGCATTGAGAAATAAAGAATAAAAGGGCGTACCCAGTAACAGATTCTTTATCGAGAAATAAAGAATCTGTTACTGAAAATTGTTAACTTAAACTTAAAATGCAAATTATGCTTTGAAGATAATGTCTCTGCATAGCCTTATCCAGTGACAGCTTTCCACTTCCAAATGCCTTTATCATCTTCTTGGAGACAATTAAATTGGTCTTTGGTCTTGTTTGAGTTGATTAAAGTGCCTTTTGACTGAAAAGTACGTTAATTCGATTGAATAGCTCTGGAAGATTTCATTTTCTTTCTCTAGCTTTGACTATAGTGGGTTCTCTTACATTGAAGGATGAAATCTTATAGGAGTATTTGGTTGCTGCAGATCATGGAAATGAAAAAATGGTCAATCCGCCGTTACTAAAACTAACTAATACCAGGCCCATAATGGAACAGACTGGTCCCCCATCTGAGCAACCTAACAAAAGAATTAGCTCTAATATTCATGATGGATTTCAAGATGTTGACAGTGGAAATCGGGGCAGACTAGAGCTTGTTCTGGCTTTCAAAAATCACAATCAGAGTATCAATCATGATACTTTGTCACTGACTTCCAATTCACCAAGCAGAGGACAAAGAGAGTTATCTTCTGCTGATGTGCATGAGAAAAAACGTGAAATGCCAACTCCGGGGAGTAATAGTGCCCCTCATCTAGAAAAACTGGAGTCCTCTGACGAAAATGATTTGCAGCCCCCAATCCACAAAGATGCTCACAGTGAGGCAAATAAGAGTATAGCTGTGGATTCCACTTTGAAAGTTAAAAATGGGTCTGAACAGGCTGGGGTGGTGCTTCCAAGGGACGATGCAATTCCAATCAAAGCTTCTCCGATTAACAGCAGGGTCCATATGTGTCACAGAAAAGGTAAAGAAAAGGCATTATCTGACGGAGATGTTAATGGCAGAATGTCTATCAGAGATGATGACAGCCATGAGAGTGTTGAAAGTTGTAACAGTGCTGGATTATTTTCAGCAGGAAAGAAACGATGGAGCTTTCAGCAACAGTTATTTGTTGGGAGTAAAAGAGTCAAAAAACAAGTTGAGGAAAGTCCTTGTTCCACATCCTATGTTAGACAAGATAGTTCTTTTATGACCTGGATATCAAACATAATGAGGGGGTTATCAAAATCAGATCAAAATGATACACCTCTTGCACTCACCCTTCCTCATCTTGATCATGGAGATGAGGGACATGATCAGAAATCCAATGCATGCAAGAGAAACCAAAATCCAAGATGCAAGAAGACGGGATTCCAAAATATCTTTCAGTCTTTGTATTGTCCATATGTAAAGATGGAAACAAGAACAACTAGTGATGATAATCAAACAGGTGAGATGTCTAAAAAACTTGACTTGGCTATCAGAGAATGTGACAGGAAGGGTACTTCTGTAGCCTGTTCAGGGGGTACTATCAACAAACAATTCTTCTTATCCAACGAGAATGCCTGTATAATTCAACATGAAAGGTTGATATCTCATTTTAAATCATCCCATGACTGTTTCGAATCAAAAGATTTCTCGGAATATCCATTGAATATAGCGGGTAAGGAATTGCCTGTTTGTGCTTCCAATACTGAGACTTCCTTTGGTCTAAAAAGAATCAAAACAAATGCTGATCAGAAGTCAGCTTGTAGACTGAATCCTATTCTTCCTTCCCAAAGTCTCAAAATTTCAGAGGCAACAGCTTCTGTTTTTACAAGGAGATTGGATGCCCTCAAGCATATCATACCTTCATATGCCATAGGTATAAAGACTCCTGGACCCACAATTTGTTTCTTTTGTGGAAGAAAAGGTCATGATTTACATGATTGCTCTGATATAACGGAGTCTGAGCTTGAGGATCTGCTAAAAAATGTTATGTCTTATGATTCTGTGGAGGAGCCAGCTTGTATGTGCATCAGATGTTTTCAGCTTAATCATTGGGCTGTTGCATGTCCCACTTTGTCTTCAAAAAGGCATCATCAGTCTGAGTGTAACCAAGCGATCATTAACAATTTTAGTTTTACAAAATTGCTTTCTAGCAGTAATTCCAGGCCAAATCCAAAACTGCTTGAAAGCAAGGAAAACCACCAAGTTGGTGCTGTACGTACAAGCTCCATTGTAAAGGAAACAAAAGTGGAGACTGGTGTTGATGTAGAAAAGAAGTTGATCTCAATGACTTCTGACCCAGTGAGTTCGGTTTCAAGTCCAGGCAAGATGTGTGTTGCTTCGAGTTTGGGGAAACCTGACTCCTGCAAAAATCAGACTGTATTCTTGCAAAATTTTGTGAATAGACAGATTTCAGAACTTCCAACAAGGATATTTGAAACCATAAAAAGGCTCCGGATATCTCGTGCAGATATTCTCAAGTAAGTAGACTCTATCCATATGCCTTCCAAAGATAGATGTTCATTATTACGTGTTTGACACAATATACTTACCTGTAACATATAATTTTCTGCAAGTGACACTGGGATCTCTGGTAGATTGGACATGCACCTCTGAATATTAAAATGTGCCAAATTAGGAGTATTTAATTCTTTTTCAGTCTTTCTTTCTCATGAATCATACTGCAAAGATTTGTTTTAACTTTGATTTGTTTCGCAGATGGTGGATCGACTTTGGTGTTTTTACTTAACATTCTACCTTGTAACTTAATCAAACGTGTGCTGTGAATGGAATGTGGTTGCTTGTCGGTGAAATCACTTCATTATGAGAAAAAGGAACAGCAGAAACTGCAATAGCTGATCTTTTATTTGCCAGTTTGTTCTAGCCTCATCCTGCAGCAATTATTTATCATATTTAAGGGTGGACAAAATGTGCTGTCTTCCTGGTCCAAAAAATGTAGGGCTTGGCCTCCTCTTTCCCCTCCAGCCCACCCCCCTTCTTCTTGTAGCCTGCCCTGGTCTGATGATGTCTTCTGAAAAATAGTAGTTGAGTTAATTACAGAGCATAACTAGAATTAAAAAAGAAAAAGGAAATATTAGCCCGGACCAGGCCTAGCTAGTCTAGTAGCTCTTATCCGGAGGGCCAATCACCCCCCCCCAAAAAAAAAAAAGAACAAAAGTCTTACTATTCTGATCCTTATCCATCCCTTAATGTTGTCCACCCATCTAATAAGTAGATTTCTCGAGAGAACCTCCTAGACAGTTATTTGTTTGAGACTATATATACAACTATATGAGAGTATGTATGTGTTTGTGCCTCTGTAGTCCATTTAAATATGTTGACATGTTGAGGGTATAAATACATAAATGTGTGATTTGAGCTCTGAGAGCATCCATTTCTGGATGACCTGTTCTTTCTATGCTTGTGCATGTTAGGAAGTACTTTGGTGTGAAGTTGGGAATGGAATTTATGTTCTTTATCGCTGTAAATGACTATTTTAAAAGAATACCGAATGATTACTACAATTTTTCAAGTCATTTTTGGTTCATGCTGAGCATCACAAACAAAAGAATCCAAGAAACTGCCACCCCCTTTTTAAGTCTTATATTACAGACCCACAACAGGGATGAGTATAAGCCCCTTCTATGAGATCTGAAACTTTATTCTTAATGTCAAGTTCTCATTAATTTACTATTGATTTTGTTATGTTGGCATTTTTGGTTCTGACATACATAATGATCATATAGCACTAACTGGAGTATGTGGACCTCAGATGGATGAACTCTGATAGATCACTCTCACAACTCGATGGTTATTTCCTACGTTTGAGGATCAGTAGAAGGGAAGGACTAGTAGGGACAGGCTACCTTGTTGCCTCCATAACTGGTAAATTAATAGATGGCAATCCTGCTTGCGACCTTGTTCTTGCTTTTCTGAAACTTGAGTGAGGGATGTTGTCCAGAAAGTTTACAAAGTGCAGTGCAATTTTGATTTTGTCATTTCTCATATTCTTCTGATTTTTCTTCTCCCTAAACAGGGGCACACAAAGAGAGATCAATAAAAAGTTCAACGAGACCTATTTCCGTGAGAGTAGGAGGAATCAAATGCACTGTAGAAAGTCAATACATCTCTAATCATGATTTTCTGGAGGTAAATTCTGGATTGATTTTTCTGCTTCACCTTTTAAATACTCGTTAATCTTTGTTTTCCTAATAACTCAACATCTAGGACAAAGATGAACGTAATAAAGGGTATATTAAATGTTAATATCTTTGCATGCTTCATAACCTCATAATCATGGTAGATATAAAATTCATAATCCTATACGATGGAAGATGGTAATGGAGGAAGGAGACTCTAAGGGGGGCTGCTCTTGAAACTAAACGAGCCTAGAAGGAACATGGGAATTAGCACCATTCCTATGAGTGCTTTTGTCTCGAAGAGCCAACAAAGGGGCAGGGCAGCCCTGAATGATAGGCAGGGCACCAAACAAGTTAAAAGAGGGTAGGATCAATGTACTTAACCTTTTGACTTTACGAGCTCCTTTATTGAAACTTGTCATAGTTGCTGGGTCAGAATTAAACTGCAAGCGAGAACTGGGAGCTGTTTTAATTTGTGACGTAAAACTAAGATCACCAGTTGTTTAAGTTGTGATGCTCTTTTCTGCCATTCCTTTAGGCTTCATGGAATGTTCTAAACCTTTGAGGTTCAAACATCTTAGAGCCATGTCTAACAAACAGTATGTGAGCCAATTCTAGGCCAATCAAAATATTTAAAAGTATTCATTTAAAAAAAAATAAATTAATAAACAATTTAAAAAAAAATTAATAAACAAAGAGCTTGAACTATCTTTCATAACTCAAGCTTGTAAGGTATTGTCATGTTTGAACTGTAAGCTAGTCTTCGCTTGCTATGCTATTACCACTACAACACCATACTGCAGAGCTAGCTAGATTTGACTAAGATAATCCAATTACTAGATTTTTGTTAGTGCTTGATAATCATTTGTAGGCATTACTCTAGGGTGACTATGATCTTGCCTTCTCCACCATGGCATGCACAACTAGATGCAACATGGCCTGGCCCTCTGACTATATTCTTTAGCGGTTTAATTTTCTCGTTCTACCACTTTCATTGTAATTTTTCCTCTCTTTGAGATTGGTAGACACCGATCCATATGGGCTGTGGTATCTACCGGTCCATGTGGGTCGTGCAATCTATCCTGTGGATTGTGCCACACTGACAGAGTTTCTACAAGTGAAACCCCACCCCCCCCCCCAAAAAAAAAAAAGAAAGAAAAATGATCATGGCCGTTGTTCCTGATAAAGTTGTTTTTGAACTCTATACCCAGAAGAACACCAAAGAATGAACTACTAATGAAATTGTTTATAATGGTGACTCGCATGGCCAAAGCACGAAATAATGTTGTTCTATTCTTTTTCTAGCGAAGTGGTTACTTTTGATTGTGTCTACCCTATTATTGAACACTGGTTGCATAAATGAAAGGTCCTTAACCGTCCAACACCGCCCCTAAATTTGCAATTTTTGGACCAGTTTGAAATAGATTTATAAAGCTCTCTCTCTCTCTCTCTCTCTCTCTCTCTCTCTCTCATTATTTAAGTGTCTCAAACTGTTCACAGGCTCATACCCGTTTACAACTTTTTTACAGGATGAGCTGATGGCCTGGTGGTGTAATGCCTCAAAAAGCGGTAGCAAGGCTTTATCAGAAGAAGAATTGAACACAAAAGTAGAAGAGAGAAAACGGCTAGGTCTTTAGGATTTTATTATCTGCAGATACCGCAGCAAATAGAAATAGTGTTTGGTTTCCTTATTATTGCAAAGCAAGACCCAAAAAGCGAAATGGATATTGTGTCTTTTTTTCCAATGTCCAACCAAGTGTGCATCCTAAAAGTGTAGTTCCTATTAATATCATGTTGATTATAGGGAAAGAAAGAGAGAGAGAGAGAGAGGCATTTTCTTGCATTTTTTTTAGGGGCGAGTTGTAGCTCCGGGATCAATGGATTGTAATAGCAAGGCTGTTCTACTACTTATGATATTCCACCATGCGTTGAAGCCATTAGTATAGCTTGTAGGCTGCGATGGTGACCTTTAGAATTAGATGCCATTTTGGTTCTCATAAGCCAAACAGGGTATCATTTTCTTCCTTTGAATTAGAAAGTGAAGAGATAAAAACTTCTTCTCAAAATAAGATTTAAAGTAACAAAGAAGGAGCATATTGTGTGGGACTAGGGTTGCCAAAATAAAGATAGAGAAAAGGGACCTTGGCGGTCCATGGCTTATTTTGAACCCTTATCCCACTTCAGCAAAGACAAGACAAGAGCTAAAACAAAAGCAGAGTTGTTGACATTGAAGAACCACGAAAGTGGGGACAGGAGAAACTCCCACTTCATGTCTAAAGATGATTGTTTGTCTGTGACAACATCCTTACCGTCTCTCATTTTGGTTGTCACATCGGTTTTATCCCCATCTTTTATCTAGGTTTGAGATCAGACACGGCGGAGTTGCAAAAAAAAAAAAAATGAAAATTCTCCCTATATGCATAATTCTCCATAAGTTTATTTAACTTGATTTTTAGCATTTTCTAAAAATATAAGAAAAGATAAATTTGGTATACTTCTTCATTTTTCATTAAAATCTAAATTTTAATGAAAAATAAATTAGAAAAAAAATTTAAAATAAAATGATGAAAAGAGAATAAATTTTTCATTAAAATTTCAAGCAAACCCCTCAAATGGGAATGAAGCAGTTGGTGAAGTGTTCGAGAGGATTAGAGAGAGAGATTATCCAAAATTCTCCAATTCCCTCCCTCTCTTCATTAAAAAGAAATATCCCAACACAGAAGGTTAAGTTCTTTTCCTTTCCCTCTTCCAAACTTGAATATCCTTTTCATAAACTTCAAGAAGGACAATCTCCATTCTAGTCCTATTTACCAAACTCAATTGTGTGGCCCAACTTTGTCTCACCCCCCCCCCCCAAAAAAAACTTTGGCCCAATCTAGTCCTTTTGTCTGTGAAGGTGTTTGGGATTACTTATAATCTGATCAAACCAACTTATAAATCAAAATTAAAATTTTAATCATTTAGTAATTAAAATTTATAAAATTACTTATAAACCAAAAAAGTGTTTATAAGTCAAAAAACAATAAACTGCTCCCATCAGTTTTTTTTATTTTGTTACTTATAAATACAATTAAAATAAACTATTTTGATCAATAAAATTATATCTGTACCCTTTTGTATTTAACAAAAATTACAATTATATCACTTCTTATGTCCACTATGGTCTTTTTTCTATTTTGTATAGTTTATAAGAACTTATTTTACCGAACAGTTAATTACTTTTAAGTAATATTTATCCAAACAGATAATAACTTATTTTTTAAAAAAGTTAAAATAGAGTTATGAATTAAAAAATTGTTTTTAAATAATAAGTGTTTATAAGTAACTTTTTTTAAACAATCCCAAATGATTCGTGTCTCCTTTTGTTTTTTTCTACTGCTATTGATGTATATTTATTTTATTTTATTTTATGGAAAAATCACAAAATTTCTCTATTAAAAATATAAAATTATTTTTTTCCAAAAATACTAATATTAAAAATTAAGATATAAAGGAAGAGGGGAAAGGAGATTACACACCAAGCTACCTTGCGAAACAGGTCGTTCCAAGAAAAGTGGCAATCAAAATGATTGCAGTAGACGGGCTCATCTGTTCTTAGCAACCAAAAAAACATTAGACTCATTAGAAAGCGTTTTGGATTGATAAAACAAAAAAAAAAAAGAAAAATGAGCCATTCTTTTATTTTAACCGTTTGAATTCATATTTCAATTAATTTAGTTTAAATATTATCATATCTAATTTAAAAAAAAAAAAAAAAAAAAACTCCACTAACAAAATCTTTTTTCACAACCAAATTTTAAAACTAAATTTGATTAATAAAAACTAATATCTTTATCCACCAAACCAAAGAGCAATTCTAGTTGTAAGAGCAGGGAGGGTAGAGTCCCACGAGATTTGCAACTGCTTTCCCAAGATACTGCAACCTTGTGGACATCGCATTGGGCGGCCCGGTAAGTCCAATCCAAACTCAGAGCCCAATACCACTTTTTTGAGAAACCAGCCCACAGAATTTCCAATTTCGAGGGCTTGAAATAGATAATTTCCTCTTTTCTTTTTGGAAAAATATGAACAATTGATAGGATGGAAAGATGGAGACACCAATTTATTGGTTGATCCAGAAGAGATAAAGTGCTTAACCCAAGTAAGCAGCCCAAATGATGAAGCAACACTCCATTTACGACCTCTACAACAGCCACCCTAGTTCCGTAGATGATCCCCGTTCAGCCTGGAACGACAACGTTGTCTCCTTCAAGAACAGCCCCTCTTCAATCAGAACTAAAGATCTCAGTTCAGAAAATCGAAGCCCTAATTTAGCGAATAGAAATTTGTGTCGTTTGTTTGCAAAATGGACCTCGTATTTCTTAAAAATCGCAGAAATAGAAATGAAATAGGCGATTCTATTGCAACCAAATCCAAATATAATCAGATTACAAAACCGTTTAACCACCTAAAACGAAACGGAATATTCCAAATTAAAGAAAAAGAAACCAAATAGTAAAGCCGATGTACAGAGTTACAAAACCCCCCATGTTAGCCTACAGATTTACATAAATGCCACTAGAGACGCAAAACCTAAACCGCTTTTGCATCACTTCTTCGCTTTCTTTGCCGCCGGTTTCTTTGCCGGAGATTTGATGCTCTTGGGCTTCTTCGTCGCCGCCTTCACCGGAGTCTTCTTCACCTTCGCCGCCTTCGCTTTCTGCACCGCCGTCTTCGCCGCTGCCACTTTCCTCGGCGACTTCATGTTCGCCGCCTTCGGCTTCGATACCGCTTTGCCCTTCACCGGAGTTCCAACTTTCTTTGCTTTCGGCTTAGAATCGACAGCTTTCTTCGGCTTCTTCTCCGTCGCGGGCTTCACAGTAGTCTTCTTCTCCGTCGCCGGTTTCTTCGCCGCCGGTTTGGTTGCAGCGGGCAACTTGTAGGAGTTTTTCACCTTGACGAGCTTTCCGGAAGCGACGAGCTTCTTAATCTGGACCGACAACAGCTTCTTGAAATTCGGAGGAAGAGATTTCTGCTTCTCCTCGATGAACTTCGCGATCGCGTACTGACTCGAACCAGTTCGTTCCTTCAACGACAAGATCGCATCCTTCACCATCTACAGATTCACATAAATCCCAGTCAAAATCAAATCTTGAAATCAGGAAAACAGAGAGAGTGTGTGCTAATTACCTCCATATAGGTAGGATGACTCGGCGACGACTTTGCCTTCTTCGATTTTGCAGTGTCTACTGAAGCCATAATCGCAGAGATGGAGAGAGAGAGAGAGTTACGGTTTGATTTTAGAGACGTAGAGAGAGAAAGGAGTGGTGTGTGTTAAAAAAATGTGATAAATGATGATTTAAATAGAGAAACGGTTATGCGAATAATATTACTAAAGGCGAAATCTGATTGGAGGAAGGAGTGAGACGCGGATTGAGATTGGAAAATGATGAGTTTGAATGTGGAGCGTTGGATTGATGGCTTTCAACGGCTGTGGATTTGGTTTGGGGGGTGCCGCGGATCGCTAATTTGGGTTAAAACCGTGAGGAGGGAAAGTTCCTTCAAATTTGAGTCCAAGGTGAACTGTGATTCTCATTTTGATTTTCAAAGGGCATAACTTTAGATTTAATTTATGCTTATTGATGCCACGCTGATTAATTTGTAGCTTTTCTAATTGGGTTTTTCAAAAACTATTTATTTTTCTTGATCAATACATTACATGCCTCGTAATGAATTTTATTTCATTAAAATAAGGTTTGAAAGTCTCCTTTTCTTTTTAACAATAAAAATTTGAAGAAAATAAAAGTTATTTATGCTTTTCAAAATCATTCCACAAGAGATTTTGCACATGGTAAAAGATGTTTTTATTAATTTGTGTTTTTTCATATTTTATTTTATAAATTATCGATATTTAATATATAAAAAATTTAAATTTAAAATTTTATTTAAAAAATATTACTGCGCAACCACTTGACTAATAAAACATTTGCGTTTATGTTTATGTCGTGTCACTTTATAATACTATTAGTTGCATATAGTTTAATGTAGGATATAACATGATTTGCATGTTAATCAAGCCATGCCACACAAAAAAAATTCTAATCTTTTTTTATAATTACATGAATTAAAATTTCACTCTTAGCTTGCACCATCCTCCAATTTTTATATTACATTCCCTTTTTGGGAGCTTTGCATGATTCAAAAGTTATAATAATCATTAATCATAACAATAACAACAACAATTTAATGTTTATTTTATTTTATTTTATTTTTTATTAAGATTAGATTATGATGAGCAAGAGTAAGTTGATATTTGTCCAATATACACACACACTTCTAGTTTATAAAAAAGGGTGACCTATGGTTAAAATTGTGTCTATTTTCTAAAAAAAGCTTTGAACAAATAAAATTTGAAAAAAAAAAATTCTTTTAAATTATTTCACACATATATCTCTCGAATTCTAGTAAAATATGTTCAAAAATGATCGGATTTAGTTCCTTAGGATTTAATAGGTCATGAATAGAGGAGGGTAGGCAATTGTCTACACTAAATCAAAATAATTTTATTAATTTTTACATGTCAAATAAATATTATTTTCATTCGACCCAAAATAATCATAAGATAACTTACTAACATGTTATTTTGTTTCATAAAAATCTTTTACTCCCACTATTCTTAGGTCCTAAATCCGCCGCTGATCATAATTTTGTTTGCATATAATAGGTTACATTTTTATTGTTTCTATTAGTCAAATACTAGATTTTATGTTCGAGCCAAAAATCCCATTAATAGTTGAGTAAATTCTGTTGATTTGTTTTGGTTGCAAACCGTTACTAGATCCTTGTATTTTCTCTTCTCCTCTAACAATTTTGGTATCAAAGCATGGGTTTATTCCTGACCAAGTAAGAGTACCGAGTGAGTAGAGAGAAACGCATGAGTTGAGCAAAACACCCACACAGTATAGCTTGCAATGAAATTACAATTATTGTGCAATCACTCATTCACATCCTTAAGGGAGAAGACTAGGAATTTGTAGTATTTGAATGAGGACACTACTCAAATGTTAAGATCTCTGAGATTTGGTGGAAAATGGATACGTAGATTCTGATAATAAGGACATATTGAAGGACAAAAAAATAAAAGATTTCAAGGCATTAGTGATATAGTCCAATAGGGACAGTATGTCCTCAAGAATTTCAACAGCAACCACATCAAATAATTGTAGGGCAACTTCTACACGATAAAGTGAAACTTCTTCATGATATCCAATTTGTTTCTAATTGTAGGGCAACTAATAGTTGGTGGATAATTCAATTTTGGTTGATGATGGAACATGTGTTATTAGAGAAAAATAATCAGGGCAAATGATGGTCAATGTGTATTTGATTCGGAATCAAATGATTTCTTTGGAGGTATCCAATGTGTGGGATTATGTTCTGGCAACAATTGAAAAAGATGTTTCCAAAATGTGGCATTTGTGCTATGAGTATCTAAACATCGAAGGCCTTATGTTGTTGAGTAATAAATGTACGGTTCTTGGCTAGCCAAAAATTGATACAGTTGATTTATGTTAAGGATGTATATATGAGAAACAAACAAGAAATTCTTTTCTGGTTGGAAAGGTTTGGATGGCTACAAAGTGTCATGAGTTAATACATATTGATTTGTGTGTGTTGGTAAATGTCCACACAGGAGTATCTTACCTTGGGTAAAAATTTCATTAGAAATTCAAATGGGAGAATGAGATAACTCCCCATAACTTCCTCTCCATTTATTATATTTTTTCTTTTATATGAAAATAATTATTTTAATTCTTTTTTTAATGAGAACAATATTGGAAAGGAATTAGATTGTTTTTAGTGAGAAGAGAACAATTCCAGATCTAGGGTTTTGGTCCAATGGAAGGGGATTTGCATAATAGAAAATTTTGAGAGAAAAATTACTATAGAGAGGGTAGACAGAAAATTCTGACTAACGAATTTTTTTGACGATCTAATCACTGGACTTAGAGTTGTAATGTCGTGAAATTACGGTGGTGATTCATACTGTGATCATCATCTGACCGTGAGTTATTCGTGGTAAAGGGTTCGTGGTTATTAGAGTTTTTCTACACTGCTTATTGAGGTATATTTAGAATCCAAACCTATTTTATGATTTCAAAAATTTTATTATACGCTTCTGCTGCATGATTAAAACTAACATTGTTATCAGAACCATATTAGATTTATTTTAAAAATAAATTTTCAAAATTATTTTGACTATAAAAATATATGGTATAAAATTTAGGGTTCAGATCATGGATAAATTTCATGAATCCAATTATACCACATTGTTACCCATGTCACGTAGATCATGAAAATAATTTTTTCGTAATTTTATGAGTACGTTTAACCCATAAAAATTTCAGTTGAAGTTCTCGATCGTGAATAGTGATCGAGACCTTAAAATCCCAGATTTGTCGAAATTTAGGGTAAATTGTTACATGAAATTGGTATGTATGAGTTCTTGTTTACATGATCTACGTTTTGGTATATATATTATGTGTTATTATTGACAGAAAGTAGAGTTTCAAAATTAGTAGCGAAGGACCGAAATTTTAAACTCTAAATTCGCAGAGTTTAGAGCATGATTATTCAAAAAATTGAGTCAAAAATGATTGGAATATAAGTAATTAGAGATTCCTAAGAAAATCCGGTGAAAACGGGACCGAAATGTCGATTTCTGGTAGTCGGGTTGAAAGATCCGGTTGCAGGACCAGTTGGGCGAAAAAGACCCGACTTGGGTCTAAGACGCGTGCACGTCACGCGCGAGGCAAGCACGTGACGTGCAGGGGTATGGGCGCATGAGGCGCGTGAACTCCCGGGGGTCCTCTCCGGGTCGGTTCCGACCCAGATTCAGATCCAACCCGTACTCTGACCCGGATTGGTCCGACCAGCGTGCTCGTCCTAGAATAGGGTTCGACCCGATTTCCGTCCCGGGTCCGTGACCCCCTAGGCACGTGAGGGTGCGTGATAGATGTACAACGCATCTGTCACGTGCTACTCTCTTCTTTGCGTGCATGGAGACGCGTGAGGACGCGATGCCGGCACGTGGTGGCACGTGGACCCACCAGCGGTGCGTCAGGCCATCCTCGGATGAAAATTTTTATTTTTCTGAGATTCCTATGCCATTAAATATGACTAAATGTGGATTTTTGTATGCCGAATTTTAGTCCGAATAGTGAGATACAATCCCGGATTGTGGTGTATAGTATTCGTTGATTCATACGCTCATTTTGAGGTCTGTACTTGAGTCATTTGGGTCTCGTTGATTCGTAGGGTGCATGAAAGTTATGAAATTAAATATCAATTGTCACTAACATTTCTCTTTTCTGTGTGATAGAGACATGGTTACTACAAAAAATGTCGTTTTGGATCTCGTGAAGGAAGACAAGTTGAATGGTGACAACTATGATATTTGGTACTGGAAGGTTCAGTTTGTCTTTGAGGAACAAGAACTCGGAGAGATTTTTAAGCACGAGATGATAGATTTCGGGAAGGGTACCACGCAACAAGTGAAACGGGATCAAGAGGCGTATCGTGCTTGAAAAAAAAAGGATGGTCAAGCTAGGGTGATCCTTCTTAGAAGCATGCATGATAAGCCGATCTTGGTATACGAACAGTTTTTTATTGCGATGTCGGTTTGGCTTGCTCTAAGTGAAATTACGGCTCCCGGTCAGCTTCTAAGTTGAGGATGATGATCTACAAATTTATCACGTACAAGAAGAGACCCGATCATACTATAAAATAACATTTTATGCATATGTCGAGTATGATTGCCTTTCTGAAGAGTATGGGTGAGCCTATGTCAGATGAGCTTCAGGTATTGGGTGTGATCCAGTTTTTGTCTAACTCCTAGGATATTATTAACATTTATCTCACACACACTGAGAGTATCCATATTTTCATGGATATAAGTAGGCATTGTGAGCTCGAGGATGAATGTCAAGAGATGGTTAGGTCTACTTCAGGTCATGCTAACATAGCGGAGTCGAGTAAGGACTCTCAACGTATTAAGCGCAAGTGGCGGAAGCATAAGAAGAAAACTAAGGGCCAAGGCAAGAAGAAGCAATCTGCTAAAACCGATGACAAATGACAGAAATGCAAGAAGAAGGAGTTCGATAAGAGTAAGGTCCAATGCTATATGTGTAGCAAGTATGGCCATTTCGCACATGAGTGTGGCGAGCGAAAGGTATGTGCTTCTTTTTTACATAGTTTGAGTTATGTATCATCTAGTGTGATGTTCACTGACTTTTCTCCTTTGTGGATTATAGATTCAAGAGCCATGAACCATGTAACTCGCGATAGGAGCGTGCATACGTGGAGTTCCGCCATTTGAGTCCCCATAAAAGGAGGTTGTATGTGGGAAACGGAGCATTTGTGGAAGTGAGAAGGATTGTTATATGCAAGCTGATGCTGCAAAGTAACCAAGTTCTGTATTTGCATGATGTATTGTATGCTCCCGAGATTCGACGAAATCTCATATCTGTCCGATATCTTGATTAGTTAGGATATTCTATTTTGTTGGGAAACTCTAGAATTTCCATTTATTATGACAGTTCTTTAAAATGTTCTGGTTTAGTCCATGAGAGACAATGTACTGGATTTGATTCCATTTTATGATAATTTTCCTTCATCTCTTATTGCCTTTGCATTTGATAGTGTAGTTGATATTGTGATTGTATGACATAGTAGACTTGATCAAATAAGGTAAGAGAGGATGGCCCAGTTAGCTGCGAGTGGCTTGTTGGGCCCACTAACTAGAGTCGAGTTGCCCTTATGTGAGTTTTGTCTAGCGGGTAAAACTACAAGAAAACTATTTGGAAAAATAATGAGAGTTGAGACTCCATTGCAGTTGGTCCATTTCGATATTTGTGGACCTATGAATATGAGAGCCCGAAACGAAACCACGTATTTCATTATGACTATACGCGTTTTGGTTACGTTTATCTGATCTCGCACAAGTCTGAGGCACTAGAGTGCTTCAGGAGGTTTATTGGCGAGATTGAGAATCAGTTAGAATTGAGGGTGAAACCTCTTAGAACCGATCGAGGACACGAGTATCTGTCTGACCAGTTTAAAGAGCTCTGTTTCGAGAAAGACATTATATAGTTGACTATTCTTGCTATTTCTCAGCAGAACGGAGTAGCCAAGAGAAGGAATATGACTCTGTTGGAGATGGTGAAGTCGATGATGGAGCAAGCCAATTTACATATCTCCCATTGGGGGAATGCATTATTAACTACTATCTACGTCCTTAATTGTATCCTAACGAAGTCCGTAGTCAACACCTCATACGACTTTGGAAAGGGAGGCAACCTGACCTTAGCCATTTGAGATCATGGGGTTGTGCTGCGTATGTTCATGATTTCTCGCATCAGTACGACAAGTTAGGTTCGCGTGGAAAGAAGTGTATCTTTATAAGATACTCTAAACACTCTAAGGAACATGTGTTCTTAGGAGAGTATACGAATGACACTATTACTGAGATAAAATCTCGTGATGTCACGTTTCTCAAGAATGATTTTCCTGAGAGAGGAGAAATCGATAGAGACTACACCTTCAATGAAATGGATGAGCCTAATGGCTCAGCTGAGCCCAGCGGCGGGACTCAAGAGCCTGTTACGGATCTTATTCCTAGTGGGAGCAGTCCATCTAAAGGTGTGGAGGCTTTCCCTCCTCACAAGAGTAGTCGGGGACATGTACCTTAACGTCATTTTTCGATTAAGGATTAGATCCTCATTGTGACTCCCAAAAACGATGAGGAGCCCAGGACATTCCAGGACACTCTCGAGGGTCAAGCGAAGAACCAATGGTTAAAGACCATGCAGGAGGAGATGGAATCTATGAGAGTTAATGGGGTCTGGAATTTAGTTGACTTACCTAAGGATAAAAAGGTCATTGGGAACAAGTGGGTTCTCAAAATCAAAAGAAGGGTCGACGGATCAATAAAGAGGTACAAACCCCGTCTTGTAGCCAAAGGTTACACGCAGATGAATGACATTGACTACGAGAAGACTTTCTCCCCTGTAGTTAAGTTTACATCAATCCGTTTATTTTTAGCGATTGTCGTGAGCATGAATCTAGAGTTATACCAGATGGACGTAAAGACCGCTTTCCTTAACGGGAGTTTGGATGAGGAGATCTACATGGAACAATCCTCTGGGTTCATTTTTGTAGGTCAAGGGGATAAGATCTATCGATTTCGAAAGTTGATATACAGACTAAAACAGTCATCCAGGCAATGGTACCTAAGATTTCACGAGGAGGTGATATCTTATGGTTTTACGATGATCAAGGAGGATCATTGTGTCTATTTGATACGTTTTGATAACTCTTTTGTGATCCTTTCGTTCTATGTGGATGATATAATATTGACTGAGAACAACATTGAGTATCTAATGACCATTAAAATATAGTTGTCATCTAGTTTTGACATGAAGGAAATGGGTGAAGCTGAGTCCATCTTCGAAGTTCAGATTTAGAAGGATCGTTCGAGAAAGATGTTGGCTCTTTCATAAGAGACCTACATTAGGAAAATTCTCGAGCATTTTGGGTGAATGGTCGTAATCCCATAGATACTCCGATTGTCAAAGATGATAGCTTGACCCTGGAAATGTGTCCTAAACTTTAGGAAGAAGTGAGGGAAACGAGTAAAATACCTTACTCCAATGCAATGGGAAGCCTAATGTACACGATGTTGTGTACATGAATTGACATTTCTTAAGTAGTCGGTCTAGTGAGTAGATATTAGGCAAATCCTAGAATGGGTCACTGGAGAGTAGTGAAAATGATTTTTCGATATCTTAAGGGAATTGCAAACTTCTCCCTATGTTACGGAAGATGCGATTTGTGCCTTGTGGGTTAATCAAATGTCGATTGGGGAGGCAATTTGGATAAATGCAAATCGACATCAGGTTTTGCTTTCTTGCTCAATAGCAGTGCCATTTTTTTAAGCAGTAAGAAGCAAAACTGTGTAACTCTATTTATGATAGAGGCTGAGTTCGTGAATTACTCAGTTGCAGTTTAGGAAAGTGTTTGACTCCGGAGACTATTGGATGACTTAGGGATTGTAGCAGGTAGTGGGAGGCCAGTGATGATCTACTATGATAATCAGGCTGCTATCGCTTACACTTGAGACCCTAAGTTTTATAGTAGGACCATACACATTGACACCAGAAACCATTTGTGAGAGACATTATCGAGAAGCGTGAAGTGACCATCAACTATATTTCTACACATAATATAGTGGCTAACCCCTTTATCAAACCCATTACTAGAGAGTCCTTTTTAGGGCATAGGGAGTAATTGAGTTTAGATATTTATTGATATTTCTCATCTTATACTATATTGACAACATTGATACTTGTTGATTTTCTATATATATGATAATTGTGTATTATTCAGTTACGCTTGTATTATATTTCATTTAATGCACTTAATTTTATTATCATATATATGCTCTGTGATGTGATAATAGATATGTCAGGCAGACAAGGTCGATTCTTTCACATGAGTGGCCACCTCCATCTCTAAGTGAGCGGAGATGAGATAGTTTCTAACTCTAATTGGCTTTGAGAGTAACCATATTAGAACATAAATCGCCTTGATATGTGTTCAGGATGGGGTCATATGCGATATGACCAATATGGACGTACCCATATCCATATTGACTGTAAGTAATCAGATATGAGATGTTAGATATCACTTGCGATCTATGAGATTGTCTCTAAGGTACTTTCTCTGAGATCTTTGGGTAAAATCTTATGTGTAGACTAAGTTTTATACCTGT
This sequence comes from Dillenia turbinata, assembly GCA_037126225.1. Taxonomy (NCBI): domain Eukaryota; kingdom Viridiplantae; phylum Streptophyta; class Magnoliopsida; order Dilleniales; family Dilleniaceae; genus Dillenia; species Dillenia turbinata. The sequence goes on from JBAMMX010000012.1 coordinate 6,901,273, forward strand.
ACAGTATTAGAGAAATCTGATATATGTCCTTTTGAGAGATATGAGAATAATACTGTGGTATGTGTTTCATACCGCGTGTGATAAGACGATTAGGGATAGTGGAGAGCTGTTTTATTTAAGATGATAATTTGATATTTATCCCGAACCCCACTGTGTAAGGCCCGAAATCCATTGGGTAAGTTTTCTTGCGTCCTCATTACTTTCGACTATTTCTTAAGATCCTGTTTCAGTGTTTGCTATTTTAGTATTTTCTTTTTTAAAAAAAAAAAAAAATAAAAAGGGAGGATTAAAAAAAAAAATTGGTTTTAAAATTAAATTTTTGTTTTTGAAAAAAAGAAAAAAATTAATATTTTATTAATAAATAAAATTTATTTTTTTTTTTATATAAATTATATAAAAAAAATAACGATTATTGTGGATTATTTTCGATGAGAAAAGTAGATTGATGGATGTAATTAATTTTGGATCTGGGGTACAACAAGCTTTCTTTTGGTACTAAAAGTGACTACTTGATCATCCTAACAGATGTATCGAGAAGTTTTTGTTTACAGGTATATTCGCTAGTTGTACGACGTCCAAAATGTGGTGATATCACATGAGTTGTGGTTTTGTGATGATCGTAAAATGTCATCGTATGCAAGTAGGAGATGTTGGTAAATGTCCACGTAGGGGCATTTTACCATAGGTAAAAATTTCATTTATAATTTAAATGGGAGAATGGGATGACTCCCATTACCCCATAATTTCCTCCCCATTTATTGCATTTTTCTTTTTATGTAAAAATAATTATTTTAATTCCTTTTTTTAGTGAGAATAATATTAGAAAGGAATTAGATTGTTCTTAGTGATAAGAGAACAATTCCAGATGTAGGGTTTTGGTCCAATAGAAGGGGATTTGCATAATAGAGAATTTTGAGATAAAATTCACTATAGAGAGGGCAGACAGAAAATTCTGAGTAGGGAATTTTTTCGGCGATCTAATCACTGGATTTAGAGTTACGACGTCGTGAAATTATGGTGGTGGTTCATACTGTGATCATTATCCGACTACGAGCTGTTCATGATAAAGGGTTCGCGGTTCATGGTTTTCGGAGTTTTTTTACACTGTTTATTGAGGTATACATTAGGGACCCAAACCAATCTTTGTGATCTCAAAAATTTTATTACCCAGCATCGTTGTCTTCTTGTCAAGCAACTTGTCAAGCTATTTGGTGAAGGAGAATATTAGTAGTTTTCATCAAAAGCAACGATTAACAGATATCTTACGTGACAAGAAAACAACAATTGCCATGACAAACAATTGAACTTTTCATAGTAAGAAAATGCATATTGACATTTGCTTCCATTTCATTCGGTTGTACTTGGTAAACCTGCAATAGACCTAGGATATAATGTTAAAGTGTTGTAGCACAAAGGAACACATGACACATATATTCACAAAATATTTGTCAAGAGAGAAGTTTAACTACAATTTTCAACTTGCTTTCTGTAACTTTGAATCAAGGAGAGTGTTGAAGAATGATTTCCTTTAATAATCAATAGGTCATGGATTACATTTGCAGATAGCAGATCGCATTTTCATTATTCCAAATTTCTCAATTTTAGATTATATGGATTCAATGACAACAATGGAAAATCGATAGAGATAACGGATATTTTGAAATATTAAAAGATTAAGTTTGCGATATACCTCAATCGCTTGTAGCTCAAAGAAGCAAGCCCCAGCATCGTTGTCTTCTTGTCAAGCAACTTGTCAAGCTATTTGGTGATAGTCACGAATCAACTAGCAGTAATATCATCAAGAACCAACCATTAACCAGATAATCTTACGTTGATCGGAAAACCCACAACAATTGCCATGACAAACAATTGAACTTTTCATAGTAAGAAAATGCATATTGACATTTGCTTCCATTTCATTCGGGACTTGGTTGCAAAGAAGGATATAATGTTAAAGTGTTGTAGCACAAAGGAACACATGACACATATATTCACAAAGGGTACTCTGTCAAGAGTCAAGTTTAACTAAAATTTTGAATTGTTTGGGTAACTTGGTAACTAACCAGAGTGTTGAAGCATTATTTAATTCAATAATTATAGGTCATGGATTACATTTGCAGATAGCAGATCGCATTTTCATTATTTCTATTAGTCAGATAATTGGTTTTATATTACGAATAGTTTAATTGGTACCGTTTCCTTCCCTCTCTTTGTAAATGTTTCAAGATTGAGTTCCTTATATAAAAATAATAATAATTGGTTCTATATTAGAGTCAAAAGTCTTGTTTGTAGTTGAGTAATTTCTACTAATTTGTTTTGATTGTAAGCATATAAATAGGCAACATTGTTTTAGTGTTTAATGACAACAAGAAAAACTCTTTTTTTTTTTTTTTGTATTTTCTCTTCTCCCCGAGAAAATATTTTCTGCAAGGAAAAAAAAATTCTAAATTAGAATTTTCAAGTTGGAAGAAAGTAGGGAAGAAAAAAGTTGATAATAATAGAGTAGTTAAAATTAGTAATAAAAGAAAACCTAAGCCATTTTTTTTTTTGTTTTCATCAATTGATATCCAGATTTTACCCGATTAATTCAGTCTGAGTATTATAGGATCCACTGAAGGGTTGATTCTTCCAAATCATTTTTTTAACTCGAAATTGAGATTTCTGATTAAGGAAATAGAATGTTCGATTATTCAACAAAAAAGAGTTTGATAAAACCTAAGCCATTTGCATCTCTTTTCTTTTATAAACAGGTGCATCACATTAGCTAAAATTCAATTTTAATAGATGTAATGGAATTGGTTTTAAAACACTATATTGGCTATTTATTATGATTTAACTGTAGTGCAAAACTTCCTACACCGGGCATCTTCACTACTAGTAGAAGGGAGCTTATATCTTACCAGCAATGAGGTTTCCAGACCCAAAAACCTTCTTCCCTTTTTTATAAGAAAATGTCCTCTTAGTAGAAGGGGGGGGGACTCCCACCTTAGTAAGGGATTTGTTCTTGAGAAAAAACATCGATATTGCCCTTATTTCTTTCACTCCTACCCACCTCATCTCTTGTTTTCCCAGTCATCAACGCCTGATTAGAAGATAAGGGCTTGAATTGAATGTTGTTATCCCGTTCTCTCTCTTTCCCCTTTTCTCTCCATTCGGACATTGCCACTACAACAAAAGTGAGTAAGTTGTGAAAGGTGGTGATCGTTTTGTTTTAGCCGAACCAATGAACCTTAGAGATTTTGATCAGAAGCAAAGGAATTAGAGAAATGAAAAAGTGGTGTTGTAGGAGAAATCCTCCGTCTCTATGATATGAACTCACCTGTTTTCTCTCGATATTGTTAAAAGGAAAACTCAAAATGGATCAAAATTTATAAAATTTATTGAAATTGAAAAATACTATAAATTATAGCATTTATTATTTTAATAAGAAATATAAGGAGAATACTATATATATATCTATTTCAAAATCAATTCTAATTATTGAATTGTTATTATTGTATATATTAAATTTTAATTATTGAATTGTTGCTGTTGTAACGTTCTAGGAAAGCCATGTATAGGACAGAAGAAGGCACACTCATTGCGACAAATTAAGAATCACACAATAAATATTAGATTTATTAAAAATACGTTATTTATAGGCATTCATTCAAATTCTTTAAGATTTATAAAAACAATTTTTTTTTTTTAATAAATAGATAAATAGGTGGGTTCATTCATGGACCTACATTTGGGCCTCAACTTGTGCGAGCCCGATACTAGATAACCATTCAGAAGGTGAAGTTACTATAATACCCTTCATACCCTACTACAAAAACCCTAGTTTATCTTCAACTATACCTGGCCGCCGAAGAGATATCATATCATTCCATTCCCAACCTTGGGTTTTCTCTCTACAATCCTTCTCCAACTTCAACCATGGCAAGTTTCTCTACCCCTCTCTTTGTGTCTGTCTGTCTGTCTCTCTCTCTCTTTGCATATCCAAGTCTAACGTGTGCACTTTCCTTGACAGGCGGACGAAGCAGATGTAGCTCAGGCAATGGGTGTGCCGAAGAAAAGAACATTCAAGAAGTTTAGCTTCAGAGGCGTCGATCTCGATGCTCTTCTTGACATGTCTACCGATGAGCTTGTTAAGCTCTTCACCGCTCGTGCTCGCAGAAGGTATAGTAAAACACATATGCAGAATGATAAATTATGAGCATTTTTGGTTGCTTTGTCTGATTTTTCTGCGTTGATCTCAATGATTTGATAGGTTTCAGAGAGGTTTGAAGAGGAAGCCCATGGCTTTGATCAAGAAGCTTCGCAAGGCTGTGAGTATTTTCAGTTCTCTATTTCTTATTTGTGCTTACTTCAGTGGAAATATGAATTTTTTTTGGCGGATTAGGGTTTGGCTTCATTGAATCTGTTGTGGTTTTTGTTGTTACGGTTTGGATTTTGTTTCAGTATGAAATTTGATTTTTTTTTTTAATTGAAAAAATGCGTATAGCACTTGTATCAATTTCTTGTTCGTTTGTCTCAATAGGGTTTAGGAAATACAAACTGTTGGGAATTGTTAGATGTATCTTCCAAATATTTGGGACTATCAATAGTGGAGAATTATTTTTGTATAGTGCTTACAGGTAAACATTAGATTGGCTAGATATTCAGGATGCTGTGTCTGATTAATGTTAGTATTTGGCAAGTTTACATGTCATGACTAAATCATGAGGGATTTGGCACTAAAAAGTTTGTGACTTTTGTTTTTGAATGTGATATTTAGGATCATGTTTTTTAGAAATCTAAATTTGTGAGGTTTAGGGTTCATCATGTTTGGTATTTTGTTTAAAGAACTTGAATCTGTCGAGGTCCTGGTTATAGTGTGGATCTTGATGTATCCTGAACTTTTGTTTTACTTTGGAATTTCATGGCCCTTTAGATCTGAGAAATGGTTACTTGATTTTTTGGTGTTTAGATTTTTTTCTAGTTCCCTTTGAATTTGGTGATAAAAGGGATTGGGCTAATATGGGCATTTGATTTTTATTAGATTGAGCTTTTATCTTGTTTAAATTAGGGGATGTTATAACATTCGAGTCGAGTTGGGTAGTGTTGATACTCGAGCTTGGATTGAGTGTTGTTTAGTTGAGTTCGAGCTCAAAATGTCATCGTGTCACTCATTTTAAAAATTATTTTAAAAAAATATAATTATTTTAACGAATAAAAATTATTTTTAAAAAAATATAAAAATTATTTTAAAAATATAATTTATTGGGCTCGTCGAGCCTTCGAGCTTGGCACAGTTGGGCTCGAGCTTTTTACTGAACTACCTAAACCTAAGCTCAAGCTTGAGCTCGGTTTGACTGGGTAGTGTCATGGGTACCCGTGACACTACCTGAGTCTCATAACAGCCATAGTTTAAATTGTGTGTTTCTCTTTCCAATTTAATTGATTTTTTAAGCTGAATGCATCACTTGTATGTTTTGGATTTGTCCTTTTTACTTTGGTACTGGAGTGGAATTAGTGTATATGGATTTTTGAAGAACCATTTTCAAAGTTGTATCATCATTTCATGGCCAAAAGTTTTTTGCATTATACTTTTGTGGCATGTTTGTGCATGTGAGATGAAGCTTAGTGTTTGTTGTGGAAGAGTTTAAAAGAGAAAAAAAATAAAGTCCTTGTGGAAAATTAAGCTGATTCTGACTTTTGACTCTTTGGATGAGTGAAAGCCGTGTCATGTGTCGGATGCAGAACTTGCATATTTGTGGTCCTACGATTTTATGTGGCTTGAGAGAGCTGCTAGCTCATATGGTGTCTTGGCTCAGAAGCCTCAAATTGACTTTGAATACTTAATGTGCGCTGGCTATGTTTTCTGTTCCTGATGTTTTACTTGAGTATCCTATTTAGCCAAATTAACTATGTTGAGATGTAACCTCAGCAAATAAGTAGTCAATTTGGTTTACAACCTATTGTGGTTTAAGTCTGCTTCTGGAAGATTTTCCAATGTTTTTGATATTGGGGTTATGCTGCTGATTCAGACATTTGATTCTGTGTCTCAAGTCCATGGCCCTTTCTGTGTACTTGCTAGCGACATAGTCTTGGTAACTAGGACACTCTCATGCAAAAAAAGAACTGCTAAATATGTGATACCATAACTTACTCTTTGCTCGATAGTTTATGGATGCTTGCTTTTTCATTCGTTTGCTTATTGGCTGGAGAGGATGATTGTTATGCCTAAATTTATTATTCCCGCAGAAACGTGAGGCCCCACCTGGTGAGAAGCCTGAACCAGTCAGAACTCACCTCCGTAACATGATCATCGTGCCTGAGATGATTGGAAGTATTATTGGAGTCTACAACGGCAAGACCTTCAACCAGGTTGAAATCAAACCTGAAATGATCGGGCATTACTTGGCTGAGTTCTCTATTTCATACAAGCCAGTTAAGCATGGAAGACCCGGTATTGGTGCCACCCACTCATCTAGGTTCATTCCTCTTAAGTGAGATGATTTTGATCAGTTGGTTAGATATTTTCTCAGCTTTTGTTTTGGGAGACGTCCATGTTAAACCGATAATTGTTTTGTTCCGATCTCAGTTTCTCCCAAGCTTTCTAAGTATGCCAAACTTAAAGCGGATGTTAGTTTGAAATTTTGATACTATTGTTGGTTGAATTGAGATTGTGGTGATTTTATTTAATTAATTCCTAAAAGGTCTTATAGGTTCTAGATCTAAATTATCCATCCTATGTTGTTTCTTGAAATATTTTTGCCTAGTGGATCAACTGTTGAAGGCATGAGTACGCATGATTTAGAGATGTTGAAGGTCCGGATGATGCTCTTGTATGCCCTCGTAGAAATATTTGGTTTGTTGAATTAGAGGTCAATCGATTCGGTTTTCTTGTTGTATAAATATCACTTCTTACATACATCTTCCGTGAGTTGGTGAAGCGGTTTAGTTCTATTTGCTTGATGACCAATTTGGAAGGGAGGGAGGGAGGGAATTTTTGAGATCGTCTTTTTGTGAAAATTTTGGTTAAATTCTTTTTTGGGGTATAATTAAGAAAAGGAAAAACAAAGGATTAATTTTGAGCTTGTATATATGTCAAAAAAAGGGAAAAAGAAAAAAAGAAATTGAGTTTGAGGTCTATTACGAGGTTATATTACTTGATTTTGCTTTTTTATTTATGGTATAAGTTAATATAAAAAAAAATTAAAATTTTTTTTAATTTTTTGAGTTACACTTGTTTTGTTTTCATTCATACTAAATTCAGAACAGAAATTTACACAACAATATGGATTGAGTTTCATTGAAAAATGAAAATTGTCGTTACAGATCATTTTTTTTGGGGGGTGGGGAAGGAAGGGACTAAAACTAACTAAAAAATCTGACACTAGCCGCTATTCAATCCATTGGTTTCGGAAAACTAATACGGGGAAGCTGAGGGTTTCCGTGTTGCAACATAAAGAATATTCAACGCAGCACAGGGGAGGGTGTGAGTGCTGCGTTCGGTCAAAAGTCAAACTTTACTTGACTCCTACGCCTACACAATCCATTCATGCTCTCTCTCTCTCTCTCCATTTTTTTATTTAAAGTCTAAAAGTTTCTTCTCTGCTTCAATTAGCGTTCTCTCCACTTCTTTCCCCACCTCCTCTGCTTGGAGCTGTCAATGTCATAGGCACAAACAAACACCATCAACATGCTTTTCTTATTTTGTCCGCACACAAATGTTTCACTGTGAGAGAGAGAGAGAGAGAGAGGTTACCTTGGTTTCAATCTCCAATACTGCAGAAAGTTGTTCACGGGAGAAGTTGGATTGGATTGATCTAATTTTGACACCCAAATTCTTCAAACACTGAAAAACTCCGAGCATCGAATCAATCCCAGATGAAGCCTGATTTACAGCGATTCTAATCTTAGCTACTTCAGTTTCCTTCTCTTCCTCTCCAACTGAATTTCTCATCAACTCTTCATTTCTATTTTCCAAATCTTTCTTGTATCTCTGCAGCTCTTGAGCTTCCTTGATTGCCATTTTAACAATTGAATTCTTGTCACTCTACACCCACAAAGAATTCAGTTGTTATGTAAAAAGAGAAATAGGAGGGCGACTAGTATTCTTAAAACTCGTAGAGTACTATATATTTAGCCGTTTTCTATGGTGTGTTAACAAACAAGGTTAACCCACCTTTACGTAAATCTTGTTAATAATTGTAAATAACCACACAGGTTTTGAGGATTATGAAGATAACCCACCTTGGTTTTTGGTGGCAACAAAGAATGCAAAGCATTATAATTCTGTTTCTCCTCCTTCCTTCTCATTCTCTCGGAGATCATGTGTCGGTGGCATCGATCTCTCTCCGGTTCCATAGCTTCAGATTGCTTAATCCAATTGTCATCCACACGATTCACAACTTTCATGTTCATGGTATTGCTGTTTGATCCATAGTTGAAATTTTCTGTGCTCAAACTTTGAATGGGGTTCTCTGCATGTCCTAGAAAAGCACCCTGAGGAATCTGAAGAGACTCTTCTAACCAAAGCATGTCTGGTTCAAATTGATCATCAAAAAATGAATCCATTAACGTTTCCTCAAATGGGTATTTTTTTTTCAAAAATTCAGTTGTGGTAAGAGGTTATGGTGTTGATGTGTTTTGGATATCATGTGTCAATGTATTTATATTTTCCAACGTTCGTGTGCAGGAGAAAATAGCACAATGAAATCGTGGTCAAATTGTTTTAGTCCGGAAACGACTATTCTTGTTCTTTGTTTTTCAGTCAGACAACCTGTTTTGTGTTTTTGGGATTTAATAAAAGTGCCGCGTTGACCTCAAAACAATCAAAAGACTTGTCAACTTGACTTCAACGACAATGGACCTTAATCTTACCATGTCCATCCCAATTGGGTATCCATTTCTTGAAAGCTCTATGGCCTCTGCCAAACTTTCATATAATGATAGGAAACTATATTTCTTTAATTAAAAAGTTTTGAATTCAAGTTATAAAAATAAAAAAAAAAGATTTGAGAAAGTCAATTTAAGATTTAGATCAGATTAATCGAATAAAATTCAAATATTAATGGTAAGAAAAATTCACTTACATCCAAAAAAAAAAAAATAATTATTTAAATGCTAAAATAGTTACAAAAGACAGTTGAATGAAAAGTGAACTAGCCTGGAGCAAATCTACACATGATAATAAAAAGCGAGTATTTTAAATAATTTAGGTAGTAGAGTTTTAGATAATTTGATTATTTTATATGGACAATATTAAAATTAACTATTTCTAAGCCCTCCAAGCGCACACTTTAATTGAATAACAAAAATAAATGGGGACCCCAAGGTTTCTGATGTGATCATAATTGGAAGAGTCAAGTCCTTTCTAATGTTTTTAATCCCAATTCATGTCTTTCAAGGAAAAGTCTTTGGCTCAACATATATAATAGATGCAAACATCCCTTTTATTTTTAATTATTAATTAAATTTCTTGATTTATAAAAAAATAAATGGGTGGGCCCATGAAGGGTTTGCACTTTCAAAATCTATACAAGTTGTTAGTCTTACATGCAAGTGACCCAATTCTTGTCTCTTACAAAGATAATAGTATAAGCTTAATTTTCCACTTCAACGTCCGCGTGGGTTACTTTCAACGCACACGAAGGATATCTCCTTTTCGAGGATGGTGGATTTGGCCTTGCTGGTAAGTCTGTAATCAATTGTTGGGAAAAGTATTTGATAACTCAATATGTTAGTATGTTTTGGCTGCATGGCATTGCATAAAAGTCTTGGCTAACCAATTTTTGGCAATATTGACTTCTTTACAAAATCTATACAAGTAGTTAGTCTTATACAAAGCAATGTGCCAATTCTTGTCTCTTCCTATGGCAGAAGTTTATGCTTACATCTCCATTTGATTAAGTTGATATGAACCTTTCTCGTCTTTATCAGTTTTCAAGCATGAGTTCTGCGAATCTCACTTTCGGTTTCTAGCAGCCAGTCAAGGGCATTGTAAGAGGAATTTGATTTTGAGTAGAGATTATATGAATCGAGTCATCCTCTTCACTGTTTTCTGCATAATATGTCTCAAGATATGCCTCATCATCATCATCATCATCACCTTCTTCCTGTTATCATCGATAAGGGATGAAATATCAATTAAACTACACCAAATTGGAAATGGAGTGGTTTTGCTCTGGTAGGGTCTCTAGTCAGCTGACATGGCACCACTAGCAGGTCGCCATGTTTAACCAGTTGACCGAAGGGCTACTCTACATGGAGCAAAACTACTCCCAATTAGAATAGGATACTTGGGATTAGGAAAAGTGTGAGAGGCTAACCTCGGAGTTCCCATCTCCAGGAGGATAAGCAGAATCTAACTTGTTGTATAACTCCTCATCTCCGTGGTCTTTCACCGCATCCATTTGTACCTGTAATTGCTAGCAACAGCTAGTCTTAAGTCTGGAGAGTAAATGTGGTTTGTTGTTTCAAATGTTATTGCAGCATCAATATCAGATCAGCCAAGTACAGAACCGGAATACTTGAAATTTCAGCTCTTAGATTCTCTATTTTTGTTTGAAGACCCGAAATATGTTTATAAAGTGCCTGCTTATTAATAGAATTTGTCCATTAGCACCATAAATAAGGAAATAACCACACTACAAGCTTTAAGTATAAATGAAGCATGGCCATACCTCACGTCTTTGAAGCTCAATTGAGTGTGCCAAAGCCCTTCTCTTTGTTAATAGATTCTGTGGCCTTATTGTGGCAGGTCTCTGATAGTCTTTTCCACGGAATACGGTTTTAGCATAGCCTTTTGAGACCTTGTCTACTGAAACCAAGACATCCCCAAGCTCTGACTCAAGTGTTAACGCAATTCTTTTGACCTCATCAAAAGTTTTACCGTCACAATGATTTTAAAAAGCTCACGGTACTTCCAATGGAAGTGCATATTCTCCACTGTACCATCAAATTCCTCCTCCCGCGTCTACCTGAAACAAGAACTCCTTTTCAATAATAGTTCAATAAGCCAGGGATAAACACATCAGAAGTTGCAAAACTGGTTTTACCTAGAAGCAAGAAAGCTTTCATCCTCAGACCAAGTTTGCGAAACATAAACCTCTCCTCATCAGTTATGTTTTTGGATTTGCTGCCCTATCAGCAGGTTCCAAATACTCTTCCACCTTAGACAAATCCTGCTCAGCTTTAACAATCTTTTTTTAAGCCTGAAAATGAGAAAATCACGCCATCCGGAAGTTATCTCAGAAGTCATATTCACGAGGGATCAAGCTACTTGATGATTGATATTTTAAATGGTTAAATCTTAAATGACAAAGTGGAAACTCAATAGTTTAAAGCAATGGACAACATTAGCACATCAAATTGAAGATGCGGGTTTGATTTGTGTTGGTTGCATACAGAACTTAACGGCTCCAGAAGAATTGGTTCATTAGATTCTACAAACTAAAAAGCAAAAGCAATCACTTGAGATCAGGAGTATAATCCAATTTCAAGTTTTAGGAACTTACAAGTGCAAGCTTTGTTGAAGATTGCTTCTTTTACTGAGATTTAATTTTTTTTTACTGTAGATTTTTTATGCTTGATTTTATGACTATTAGGATAATATTTTTTAATTTGAATTTAATTTTATTTTTCAGATTTTTAGGTTTTGGGTTGTTCTATAAAAAGGTTGCTGAATATTCAATAAAATGTATGTTTTTCAGTCCATTCTGTGTTTTCCTTTTCAATCACTTAATTGCTAAATACTTTCTTTGCTCTCATAAAATTACAATAGTGGTATCAGAACCATCTTCTTAAGGGATCTGTGAGTTGAGTGAATCCAAACTCAAAAAAAAAAAAAAAAAAAACACAATTAACCCCTCATGACTTCTAGCAATACACCTACTAGCTCACTCTCAGTTTTCAATGGTGAAAACTATCAAGTTTGAGCTGTCAAGATGAAAGCTCATTTGAGATGTCTTCGTTTGTGGCAGTGGGTTAAAACTGAAAGGGAAATATCCCCTTTGAGAAACAATCCAACCCTCGATCAAATCAGGACTCATAAAAAAGAAGAAACTAAAGCTCCAAGAGTTTTATCTTACATTCATGCTGTTGTCTCTAATTCAATTTTCACAAGAATTATGGCTTGTGAAACATCAAAAGAGGCTTGGGATAAGCTCAAGGAGATGTATATAGGCAGTGATAGAATCAGACAAATGTAGATTCTGAACTTGAAGAGGGAATTTGAAGTTTGGGGATGAAAGAAAGTGAGTCTATCAAAGAATATGTTGATAGGCTCATGGAAGTTGTCAATAAGATCCGGCTACTTGGTGAGGATCTAACAAATCAAAGAGTTGTAGAGAAAGTTTTAGTAAGCCTTCCTGAAAGACTTGAGTCCAAGATTTCTTCTCTTGAAGACTCAAAGGATTTAACCAGTATTTCTCTAGCAGAATTGGTGATTGCATTACAGGCACAGGAGCAAAGGAGAATGATAAGAAAGGAAGAATATGTGGAGGGTGCTCTCCAAATAATGGCGGAAAGTTTAGGAGAAGGCAGAGAAAAGAAGAAGAATAAGGCTGACATCAACAACAAAAACAAAGTTGAGACCTATTCACCTTGCCCATACTGCAAAAAGACGAATCATCCGCATAATAGGTGTTGGTGGAGACTTGATGTCAAGTGCAGGAAATGTGGTAGAATTGAACACATGGAGCGAATTTGCAAGTCTCAACAACATGAAGAGGCAAAAGCTTCTACCGAGCAACATCAAGAGGAAGAACTTTTTGTTGCAACATGCTTCATGACAAGTAATAGCTCCAACAATTCTTGACTAATTGACAATGGTTGCACAAATCACATGACCAATGACCAAGAGCTCTTTAAAGAGCTTGATAAAACTATCGTTTCTAAAGTACAAAATCGGAAATGGTGAATTCATTTCAGTCAAGGGCAAAGGAACCATGTTTATAGAAAACTTAACAGGTTTGAAATAGGTTTGAAATATATTACTGATGTTCTATACGTGCCTGACATTGATCAAAATTTGCTTAGTGTTGGACAGATAGTTGAAAAAGGCTTCAAAGTCATATTTGAAGACAAATGGTGCTTAATCATAGATGCAATAGACAAAGATGTATTTAAAGTTAAAATGAGAGCAAAAAGCTTTGCTCTAAATCTTATGGAGGAGGAGCACATAGCATTTTCCAGCAATAAGCACAATTTGGTGACAAATATGCCAATGTTGGAAGTTCTGCGGAATGAGCTGAGCTGGACACAGAAAAAACTGGAGAGTATTGAAAAAGATCTTAAGGCTGCTGGAATCTAGGAGAGCAAAAAAATGGAGAAGCTTAAATCTACTAAGGAGCAATTGCAGCAACAAGAAATAGTATTAGAGCAAGTCACCTCAAGGAACTTGGAACTCGAGTCTTTGCATGAAACCTTTGTCAAAGATTCAGAACTGAAACACCAAGAAGCAATGGTGAATTTCACAAGCAAAGACACTAAGACAAAAATGTATATGGCAAAGATCAATCAAGGAAATATTGCACTGAAGAGGAATTTTTTTGAAGATGTTAAGTTAAAGATTCTGATGATATTGTGTGAAAGCCCAGATCCCAAGGAATTGCACAAGCCAATTTTTACCCTTGAGTATGGTGCTAAAGCAAAGGGCATTGTACATGGTGCTCAAACTCCAGTAAAGGATAAAGCTAGAGGTAAAGATTCTTTTTCCGCAGTTTTGTTAGGCTCAAGAATTGCAGCAATGGATCAGAGACAAATGATATGGAAAATTGGTGTTTAGAGTAAAAGAAGCAAGGAGGAGTGTTGAAGATTACCTCTTTTACTGAGATTTGAATTTTTTTTACTGTAGATTTTTTATGCTTGATTTTAGGACTATTAGGATAATATCTTTTAATTTGAATTCAATTTTATTTTTCAGATTTTTAGGTTTTGGGTTGTTAAGTTGATTTCTATAAAAAGGTTGTTGAATATTCAATAAAATTTGTGCTCTTCAGTCCATTCTGTGTTTTCCTTTTCAATCACTTAGTTGCCAAATACTTTCTTTGCTCTCATAAAATTACAACAACCTTGTGCTCAAGTTATCTAACAAGATGTTGCAGAAGGAAGTAGATTCAATGAAAATCTAAGTGGGATTGAATAAGAGACAAGAATTTCAATCGTGCTTAGAAAGTTGTAATGCAAGTTCTTGAAACAATGCTTTTTATTGTATTGAAGGAAGCATTTACAGAGGAGGGAGAGTGTGAGAAAGAAGATGAATACAGTTCTTTTTTTCCATACATTCCTTGTCTTTTCCCGTATACATTTATCCCTCAACATTCAGCAATTCTTGATCCCTTAACTACTCTAACTAACAACTAACTAATGTCACCTGCTCTAACTACCATAACAGACTTGTCTTCCTGTCCTTTCAGCTCACAGGCTTGCTACAGCTTGTCTTCCTGCCATTCAGCTCACGAGCAGCTCACATGCTTGCCACGCTTGTCTTTCTGCCAACTCACAGGCTTGCCACACTTGCCTTCCTGCCAACTCAGCTCACGAGCTCACAGACTGAGCTCATAGACCTGCCACGACTTGTCTTCACAAGCTCACAGACTTAACTTCTACTGCATTACTCTGCTGTTCTTCCTTCACTTCTACTGCATTTAGTCTTCACAAGCTCACAGATTTAACTTCTACTGCTCTTCCTTAACTTCTATTGCATTACTCAGCTGCATTACTCAGCTTGCATTATTTTGTCCTGTAACAATTCCTTCCTCTCCAGATAATCCTTGTCCTCAAGGATTGAAAGCTGGATATTTTTGTTTGAAATCATGCCAGTTGACCCACATAGCATCTTCAGGGAAGGTGTTACTCCATTGAATTAGAACTTGTGTGATAGCAGAGTTACCTTTCTTCACTATTCTTCTATCTAATATGGCTACAGGTTCTAATAACAATTGGCCTTGATCAGTGATATCCTTTGGTAACTGAGGAATAACAGTTTCAGTCCCAATCTTCTTTTTGAGTAAGGATACATGAAATGTGGAATGGATTTTAGCATCTTCAGGGAGTTGCAACCGATATGCTACCTTGCCCACTCTAGCCTGAATTAAGAAGGGGCCAAAGTATCTAGGGGACAGCTTCTGACAATGATGAACCTTCAATGAGTGCTGGCGATAAGGTTGAAGCTTGACATAAACCCAATCTCCAACTTCAAATTCTCTATCAGTCCTTCTTTTATCTGCCAATTGCTTCATTCTGTTCTGAGCATGCTTAAGGTGATGTTTAAGATTGTGAATGAGACATTCTCTTGCAGTCAAGCTTCGATCAATGGCTTCCACATTTGAAAAACCAGGAATATATGATTGATGAGTGGGAGGAGCTTGCCCATACAGCACTTGATAGGGAGTCATCCTTGTTGCAGTGTGATAGTTGGTGTTATACCAAAATTCAGCCAAGGACAACCATTTTGCCCACTCTTTTGGTCTGTCACTCACCATACATCTGAGGTACTGTTCGAGACATCTATTTACTACCTCAGATTGTCCATCAGACTGGGGATGGTATGCTGAAGAGAATTGGAGGGTTACTTGCTGTAATCGAAACAGCTCTCTCCAGAATTGACTGATGAATATCTTGTCTCTATCACTCACAATAGTCCTTGGCATACCATGAAGTTTAAACACAAAATCCATGAAGGCTTGAGCCACTGTCACCGCTGAATAAGGATGAGATAAGGGAATGAAATGAGCATACTTGCTCAGCCTGTCAACTACTACCATGATGACAGAATTCCCATAAGAGATGGGAAGTCCTTCTATGAAATCCATAGTAATATCAGTCCATACTGAATTAGGAATAGGTAGAGGTTGTAAAAGACCTGGATAGGCAGTGTTATCTGGTTTTGATCGTTGGCAGACATCACAGGCTGCAATGAACTTAGCAACCTCCAAGTGCATATGTTTCCAATAAAATGACTGCTTCAGTTTCTTATAAGAAACTTCCACTCCTGAATGCCCTCCTATTGCACTAGCATGCCATAGTTGAATTAACTTGAGGCGTAGCTCTTGCACATTGCCTACCACCAGCTTTCCCTTCCTACACAGAATTCCATTGTTCCAGGTGTAATGCTGGACTGTTTTCCCATTTTGCAGCTGCCCAATTATCTCCTGAAGTCTATCATCTTGCAGCCAACTGTGTTGGATTTCTGTCATGAGTGTTGTACTTATAGTTGAGATTGCCTTTAATTCAGCTTCTTCTGATTCATGTGGTCTTCTGGATAATGCATCAGCTATTATATTTTCAGTCCCCTTCTTGTATACTATTGAGAAATCATATCCCAACAGCTTGACTAACCATTTCTGTTGTGCCGGCGTTGAGATCTTCTGCTCCAAGATATATTTTAGACTTTGGTGGTCTGTTCTTATCACAAAATGAACTCCAATTAGATAATGTCTCCATTTCTGGACAGCCAACACTACAGCCAATAGCTCTTGTTCATATACAGGTAGAGCTTTATGCCTTGCTGTCAAGGCTTTGCTGAAGAAGGCCACTGGTTTGTGGTCTTGCAGCAGTACAGCTCCTACTCCATAGTTGGATGCATCTGTCTCCACCACAAACTCTTTTTTGAAATCAGGTAAAGTCAGTAACTGTGACTTACATAAGGCATTTTTTAGATTTTTGAAAGCAGCTGTGGATTCCTCAGACCATTTGAACCCCTGCTTCTTCAGCATTTCAGTAAGAGGCTTAGCTATGATACCATAGTGCCTAATAAATTTCCTGTAATAACCCGTGAGTCCTAAGAACCCTCTAAGTTCTTTGACAGTTTTAGGTTGAGGCCATTCTTCTATAGTCTTCAATTTTTCAGGTTCAGCCCTTACCCCCAATTGATCAATAACATGTCCTAAATACTGAATTTGAGTAACAGCAAAAGAACACTTGCTTTGTTTTACCTTGAGTTGGTGCTGTCTCAACAGTTCAAAGACCAAATTCAAGTGTTGCAGGTGCTGCTGTCCACTTCTGCTGTAAACCAGAATATCATCGAAGAACACCAATACAAACTGTCTTAGATAAGGTCTGAATATATCATTCATGAGACTTTGAAATGTGGATGGGGCATTGGTTAACCCAAAGGGCATCACCAAGAACTCATAGTGTCCATCATGAGTTCTAAATGCAGTTTTCTCTATGTCTGCAGTGTGCATTCTGACTTGATGGTATCCTGATCTAAGATCCAGCTTGGAGAACACTTGGGAGCCAAATAGTTCATCTAACAATTCTTCAATTAAAGGAATAGGAAATTTATCCTTTATGGTAGCCTCATTCAATTTCCTATAATCCACACACAACCGCCAAGAACCATCTTTTTTCTTTACCAGCACTATTGGGGAGGAGTAAGGACTGTTGCTGGGTCTTATGGTTCCATTCTCAAGCATCTCTTTGATTAATTTTTCTAATTCAGCTTTCTGGAAGTGAGTGTATCTATATGGCCTCACATTAATTGGATCCATGCCTCCTTTTAACATAATTTTATGATCATAATGTCTAGCTGGAGGTAAGCTTACTACTTCTTTAAATAAGTCTGCATATTCTTTTAGTATTTGTTGCAGAGCAAGCTGGATATGATCATTGAGATTATGCTGTTGTTTTGAGTTAACTTCAGTTGTTATTAAGTGCAGAGATTGGACAGATTCTGTTACCTGCACTTGTTCTCTTTGATCGAGTTGAATGAGGCACAATCTGGCCGGCTGATCATCAGAAGCTGACTTCAGAATTTTCTACATTGTTGAACCCTTAACCACCTTCAATTCAGTTGACCCTCTCAGCACTATCCTCTTTCCCTTATAAGTGAACTCCATTCTTAAAGTCTCAAAATTCCAGGTAATGTCTCCCAAGGTGGATAACCATTGAACTCCCAATACCACATCACATCCTTTAATTGGCAATACCATGATTTTGGTGTTAAATTCTTGTCCCCTCATAGCCCATTTGAATTCAGTACACATGGTGGTAGTCTGAAGCTTTCCTCCATCAGCTAAGGCCACTGACATCTTGTCTACCTCTAGAGTTCTCAACCCAAATTTAGTTATCATGTTGGGATGAATGAAGTTGTGGGAACTTCCTCCATCTAGCAGTATACAAAAACTATTTCTGCCTATGTGTCCATGCACTCTCATAGTTCTGTAGTTAGGGAGTATCATTTCTGACATAGCATATAGGGATATATGGGCATTAGTGGCCAAGTCCTCAGATTCATCCTCAGTTTCAGCTGTATCTTCCTCCTGTCCACCCTCTTCTAACCACATCTCCACCCTATACAATTGTTTCCCATGGCACCTATGACCCCTTTCATATTTCTCATTGCACCAGAAGCATAACCCCTTTTTCCTCTTCTCTTCCACTTCAGATGAGGTAAGGGTTCTGAATGGTTGCTTGGAAGACCCTTGCTGGATAGATTTAGGTAAAGGTAAGAGTGCAGCCTCATTATTTGCAGGAGGTTTACTCCATCCAGCGGCATTACTTGTTTTTCCTGAATTTCCCTTCCAATTTCTCCAGACCACCGTGGACTTTCTCTCCTCCAATTTAGCTAAGTTCACAGCATGGTCTATAGATCTTGGTCTGAACATCTTCACTGCAATCTGAATTTCTTCCTTCAGGCCACTCAGGAAGCAGCTGATTGCATAGGTTTCAGGTAGCTCCACCCTGTTAAGAAGTTCTTCGAACTTTTCATGGTAATCTTCAACTGACCCTCTCTGTTTAAGGTTCATTAACTCTCCCATAGGATCATCATATATGGTATTTCCAAACCTAGCAGCCAAGTTCCTGACATACTCTTCCCAGCTTGGCAACTCTCGGGTGTATCTGGATTTCATAAACACTTGATGCCATTGAAGAGCTTTACCTTCCAAGTGCATAGCTACCAGCTTCACTTTGGCTTCAGGAGAAGTCTCATCAACTTCAAAGAATTGTTCACACTTATAGAGCCATCCCCTAAAATCCTCACCATGAAATCTGGGAAATTCAAGTCTGGAGAGTCTAGTGGCTGCTGCGCACCCATTTCCTCCTGTTCCATGTTTAGGTCCTTGTCCTGATTGTCTAGGAGAGTGGTTGTCGCTTCTATTATGACTTTCTAATACCAAGGTCCTGAGGGCATCCATCTCCCTGTCGATCATTTCTTTATGTTCTTTGAACAGGGCCTTCATAGTTTCTTCTAATTTTCTGTTGTGATCTTGAGATCTGGTTCCCTCTGCCATGGCCACACAAACCTTAGCTCTGATACCACTGTTGCAGAAGGAAGTAGATTCAATGAAAATCTAAGTGGGATTGAATAAGAGACAAGAATTTCAATCGTGCTTAGAAAGTTGTAATGCAAGTTCTTGAAACAATGCTTTTTATTGTATTGAAGGAAGCATTTACAGAGGAGGGAGAGTGTGAGAAAGAAGATGAATACAGTTCTTTTTTTCCATACATTCCTTGTCTTTTCCCGTGTACATTTATCCCTCAACATTCAGCAATTCTTGATCCCTTAACTACTCTAACTAACAACTAACTAATGTCACCTGCTCTAACTACCATAACAGACTTGTCTTCCTGTCCTTTCAGCTCACAGGCTTGCTACAGCTTGTCTTCCTGCCATTCAGCTCACGAGCAGCTCACATGCTTGCCACGCTTGTCTTTCTGCCAACTCACAGGCTTGCCACACTTGCCTTCCTGCCAACTCAGCTCACGAGCTCACAGACTGAGCTCATAGACCTGCCACGACTTGTCTTCACAAGCTCACAGACTTAACTTCTACTGCATTACTCTGCTGTTCTTCCGTGAGCTCATAGACCTGCCACGACTTGTCTTCACAAGCTCACAGACTTAACTTCTACTGCATTACTCTGCTGTTCTTCCTTCACTTCTACTGCATTTAGTCTTCACAAGCTCACAGATTTAACTTCTACTGCTCTTCCTTAACTTCTATTGCATTACTCAGCTGCATTACTCAGCTTGCATTATTTTGTCCTGTAACACAAGATTGGCGCGCCCAACAACTTCAGCTTCTTTCATCACCTTTTCTCCATGTCTTGCATCCAACTTCTCCCCCCAACGTGCATCTGCATCCAAAGTTTCACAAAGGGTTCCTAATCCAGATTGCTCGGTTGTTTCAATGCTTGGAATGACAAGGGTTGAGGCCCTTAACCGTGCTTGCTCCTCTTCATCTTGCAGGGCCTTTGCTAGTCTCTCCCTCTCCAGTAAAGCTTCAGTAACTTCTGAAGACAAAAGATACTTTCCCCTACAGAAGACCAATAAGTCTTTCCGGGAAAGAAGTATACCTCCAGTCAATTTCTGCATTAATCAATCAAATTTTATACATGAATATTCAAGGAGAACTTTTCAATATGTTATCTTCATACATTCAGGAGCAACCATTAGATTAGGTTGCTATTAAAAATCAACCACTAAAAGATTCTGCAAGTGTAACTACTGTTTTTGCTCAACTTTGCAATCTTGCATGCTTACAACAAATTCCATAGCTACCATGTTTGCCCCTCTACCATGCAACCTTTCACACACACATAAAGAAGCAAACAAAAAATGGAAAAAAAAAAACAACAATCAAACATTATTAAGATTCATAAATCAAAGTTTCACATTTATGTCAGATGCTTGAAAAATAAGTGCAAATTCTCTATTTGAATTTCAAATTTATCAAGCCAAGGGAGTTAAGATTTAAGTACGATGCAAAAATTCATCATAAAATTATGTGCTTCAAGTAGTTCTCTGTTTACAAAAATGTCATACATTAAAGTTAGTCCAATCCTAGGACTTGGGCATTTGGCCAATGATTAAAAACTGAACATTGGAATTCCGCATAGGTAACTTATAATTCTGAACTACTCAGTCAAAACAAATACAATATATAATTTTGAACCCCTCACCTTTCCATAGAAAAACAAAAGCTTATCTATTTATAAAGAAAACAAAAGTTTTTCCTTTGGGTGAAAGTTTTGGTCCAATCTACCTTTGATCAAATAACTCTGAAACTTTATGATACCTACTCACCAGCCACATTCTTGGAAAAAGCTTCCGGATCATTTTCTTCAGATTTTACAGTGAAAAGAAGAAGCTCTAGCAACTCGATCTTTCATGCACAAATTCGTGCTTCTACATTCACGTTAGAAGTTTTACAGGGTCAAGGCTGGGTTAAGGTTGGGGAAAATGTGGGTACAAGGTTGAGCACGTGTTTCAGTTAATGAGGTTTGTCAGGCCCAGGCCTGACACCATGAAGATATTATGATCCAAGTTCTAAAATCAAGAACAGAAAGGGAAGCCAAAGCCAAACCAAGTAAAAAGTTTTTCACAATTAGTATTTCTATTCTATAATAGGCTCAACAAAGTATATAACTAGTGTCATTGATTATACATTCTAAAACTAGTCCAGGTCATGTATGTAAGAACCAAATCTAGCACCTCTTGACTTTTAAGAAAATTACTCTACTGAATGATCCACCCATTTTCTGTTGTTTCCAAAGAGAGAGATGCCACTTCAACAAACTAAACTGTTACCTTGAAAATATGAATTCTGTCAAGAGATGTAGAACTTCACAGATCCAAAAGCAATTATGTCATAACGTTTTGATCCAACAAACTGATTACGAAGTTACCACCAAATGGGCACTAGCAATATAGAATCACCCAGAATTTCAGAATTTTAAATCCAATTTAACTCATTCTCATGAGCAGGTGATGTTGAGGGCTTGTCGGTGGAAAGTACAAAATTTGTAAAGAGGACTTCATAGAGTAGACTACCTTTAAATCTTCAGCCATTCTCTCAATTGTAGTTAGTAGTGCGTTTTAGTGCAATCTTAGCTATTGAACTCCTCTCCCATGACTTAATCATGGCCACAGACAAACCTTGAAGATGCCTGCTTCTACCTGAAAGGAATAGGAGCAAAAATTCTTGGAACCATAACATGATGGGATAAATGAAGAATGAAATTGTATGGAAGTTCCCTGAAAGGAGCAGCAAGCACACCTAATGCAAAATGTGGAGGAAGCACTATGGCAAGCCTTCTGTTGCCTCCTTTTGCCCAAGAGTAGCTCTCACCCCATATGGAAGTATTCTGAAAGGAGGTTCATAACCTGGAATTGTACCTGGGAGCATGTCTGTATCTACAGGTGATGGATGACCTCCTGGCCAATCTTCATACCTAGGGCCTAGACCATCTAAAAGCTTGCCCACTTCATGTTCATAGTTCACTTCAGGCACTCCCATCCCCTTTTCCTCCTCAGCGGCTGTTTCTGAGTTTGCTTTAGGTGCATCCCTATCACTCGGAGTGCCAGCTTCCATGGAATTCTGGCTGTTTCTCTTGGTAACCATTGAAGAAATATGGAGAACGTCATTTCCGGTAAAAGTTCTATTTTTAAGTTACAGGGAGGGAATCTCATACATTGTGCTTCTATATAGAGCAATTGAAGTGCCAGACCTCCAAACCACCAATCCACAAGTTTTTCTCTGAGCATAAAAGGGAATTTATTATTTGAGAAAATTTGTATGCGTCCATTATGTTGAGAAAAATCAATTCAGCTGGGTAACTAGTTAGTTAATGGAGTCTAAGAGCAAAAGGTATGAATATAAAGATGGCAATAGGAATGGACTTTTCTCCTTTCTGACCAATCTACGACTGCACTCTAGTGAAGGTCAATTGTAGATCTAACTAGCAAAATTGTAAATCAAAGGTCATAAAGAAATAGTTTGAATCAGGCTATGTTCTACCATGCCTCCTAAAATGGGAGAAACAGAGAAAAGACAACAAAAAGAACAAGAAAAACCAAAAATTTTTCTCACAAAAGTAGCATGAATAAAAATCTCATTGCAGCGCAAACAAGATACCCAACAAAATTTGATAATGGAGCTCAAGCCCGAGTAAACAGTCCCCTTTGAAGAGCTCTTGGCCAGCACAAATCCAACTGTTCAACTAACTCCTTGTAAACTGAATTTGTGCATGTTCAAAAATAAAATAAAAAATATGGTCAATACTCTGACTAATTATTCACCATTAGCAGGCGGTTTGAGCTTGAGCATTTTATTCAAGGGGCGTTTTGGTCACAGGTGAATGCTGCAAGTGCTTATTATAACATGGGGAAGCATGAGCTTTTGGCTCCAACTTATCTTTTAATCAGGTTTTCATAGATATCCAGGAACAATATGGCAAATTTTGATCCTTGTACAGATGAAATGAAGATCGAGAAAGAAAATGTTTTCGTGTGTTTGAGACAATAGTAATTTCTCTCATATCTCAACATGCAGAAAATAATTTTGAACTCTATGTTACGACTCTGAAGTGAAAAACAGTATCAAATTTTGTGAAACATAAAGAATACATTCAAATATTAATGAAGATTCACAAGGAATGAGCTGTAAACCTCGAGTGAACAGTATCAAATTTTGTGAAACATAAGGAATACATTCAAATATTAATGAAGACTCACAAGGAATGAGCTGCAAACCTCGAGTATCTGATGTATCCGCCTCATGTTAAGTGCACCATTACCCTCACATTTCTGTTGGGGGACAATCTCAGAAGTTTTCCTCTTCTCATGAATTACATCAACAATATCTTGAGTAACACCACCGCTTCCAATTTTTGTCTTTTGCTTCATATGAAAACACAGATTCTTCAATCTTATCAGCTCTGACTGTGAAAGAGTCATTTCAGCCACAAAACGTCTACAATTTTGCTTCACAGAATTCCTTTTCTCCTCTTTAAGCACGGCTGCAGGCTTTTCCCACGGAAACTGAATTTCCCCATCAGTTCCACACACATTCTCCAGTTCCAATGGCAAATCCTTTGAAAACCGGCCACAAATATCTGGCAACATCCCTTCTTCCATACAAAAGATGTCTTCAATAGACCCTTTGACAATCTCAGTAGCTCTTTCACTCTTTTTCTCATTAACATCTACAACATAACCGAATTTCTTCAATTTCTCCACAATTCTCGCCTTGGTACTACCTCCACCACCTCCCACCATCGCCTCTCCCCTCACTCTTCACATACCCATCATTTAACTCATTGGAATCCTCCCTATCTTGATAATCATAAACGACCTGAGGCTTTCTGGGCCTATTCTGCTTATAAGGTTCATTCTATCTATCAATCCAATTATCACCAGATGAAGCTAAACTAGAATTGGATTTTGCAATGTTGTTATTTCTCAACACAAAACTTGATTTGCTATGTGGGTTTTGCTCTGACTCTGACTCTGAGCTATTTGCTTTCTGGTTTGTGCCCAAATGCTGACAATTTAAATATACTGAAGAACCATACCTGAAAAATTTCAATATAATTATAACCATACCATTTGAACTTAAACTAGGTTCTATTTGTGAAATCTTGCCATTTCTTAAAACAAAAACATCATTTCCTTCGTGGGTTTTGCTTGACTACTGACATCATACCTGAATAATTGAAGACGAGAGCCAAGTCTGGAGATTGAGTTCTGATTCTGAAAAGAGTCCAGGAATGTTGCCGGATAGAATTAGCGACTTGGTACCAAAGCCATCACACATGTGAGAGAGAGAGAGAGAGAGGTTTGAGAAATTTAAGGAACACAATGGAACGAATTTTTGAAGTTGTGAAGGTTTCTGTTGAAACGGTTTTTTGAGGGTTTGGAAACAGGTACAAAAATCAACGGACGTATTATGTGTCTCTTTTTTTTTTTTTTTTTTTTTTTTTCTCCGTTTTTATAATTCGAACTTCAGACTTTTGGTTAAAGGAGTTGGCATCCTACCACCCCACCGAAGGATTTTGGCGGTATTATGTGTCTCTGCCTGCCCGATGAACTATAGCAACACCGACGCCGGCAATTCTAGGTTGCGCACGAACCGCGGTGGGAGTCGAAGGCGGCAAACCTTAAACGAGAACTCACGTCTTTCAGTGCAGTGCTTTTGCATGTGTTTTGTAAAATGATGTCTTCAAGGATGAATACATATTTTTACTGAAAATAATTTGGATTAATGGTTTTTTCCTTTAGGGTTATTTTATATTATAAAAAAATTTATGTTAAAATGATTCACAGGTTGTTTGAAGAGGTACATTAGTTTGAGGTCTTTCGACCAATTAAATTAATGCATTTGCTCTTTCTTGCATATATGAACCTCATTTAATCTATTTAAAAAAATTTAAATATTATGTTAATTATATCAATAATTTCCTTCATTTTATAATACCTCTCCAATTGGCCCAAAATTTTTTTCTTAACCGACTGATATCAGTAATCAATTTGTTAATTCCGATTGATTCAATTTAAATTAATTGTCAGATCCAATAAAAAACAAAGTCTCCCACCACATATTTTTTTTTTCACTTTCAAAAGTTAATATAAAATATTTGACTGAGAAAATCTAGTATTCTTATCGCTAAATCAACAAACATTGATACATGGTTAATATTTTTAGTTTAAGAGTTTTTTTTTTTTTTTCGTAAGGATTTATTGGACAAATATTTTAAACCAAGTTTTTTGATCAAATATTATGTAACAACTCATTTAGATAACAAATTTATTTTTAGCTGCAAAATTAATTGAGAGTATATGGTTAAGTTTAGCCAAAACAAGAGAGGAATATTTTGAAAAGAGAGGAATTTTAGAGATTAAAATTATAATTTTGTTGAATAAATAATATTTAAAATTAAAAAGTTTAGAATTATATATATTTTTAAGAAAAATATGGAGCCCCAGAAACCCCCCGGGCCCGGGCACCGGCGGCCCGCGTATCAAGTCTTAATCTGAACAGAGGATTCGAAAAGTTTTAACATTTTTCTCTTGAGCGAGAAAAGATTAACATTATTGGGCCATTTTCATGTAACGCAAACGCAGCACTCCCTCTCCATTCGAATTGCAATTTACAATTCTCTCTCACTCTCTCTATCTCTCTATAGTACGTTTCAATTGATAATTCCTGCCAAACCCTAATTCTATTTCGCGTTAATTCTTCTTCTGTCAGGTATAATTCTCTCATAGGTTAATTATTTTGGCCAATCATTTTATTAATATCTCAAACCCTTCAGATTCTTTTTTTTTTTGGGACAAAAATCAAACTACTAGTGTCACCGGGTTTCTGGGTTGTTGCTCTTAATTCTTGGTCCTTTAATTACTTCATCTGGTTGCCATATGATTATACCATGTAGGTGTATAGATATAAGTGTGTATGAGTGTATCTATATCTGTCTGTATGTATGTGTTCAGGAGAATCATGGTCTATGCTAGTGAATGGTGCCTATAGAAATTTGGCTTTTGGGGTAAGATAAAAGTTACAAATTGTGGGGGAATTTGGCTTTGGACCTTGGGAACTTTTTGAATCGCAAAGTGGTTGCTGATTCATTAAGTTATTGAAAATTTTCATTGTAATACTATTAAAAATGCGATTGAGACCAAGTATGGGGTGATTGACATTGTATTGATGGCCAAGGTGGTCTAGGGCTCCCATCGTGTGGTTTTGTTGAGATTAGGAAGGGATAAGAAGGTTTTGAGCAGAGTGCTTAGTTCAGGGTGGGCTATGCTGTTTTGGAAGGATGTTTGGTGTGTGTGAAATGTGTTTGGATACTTATTCATGATTACTTGTCAAAATACTTAACTCCGGTTTGGGATGGGACTTTTTGTGGTAAAATAGTAAAGTGTCGACAATGTGGACAGAGAATTCTTTCCTGGAGTTCTATGAGACAGCCAGGGATAAGGATATCCTTATCTGCTTTGTTGTGAGAGTGCAAGAGGATTTGAATTTTTTGGAACATGGGGTTTGTAAGACATGCAAATAATTGAGAATTTTAAGTTTCTATTACTTCTACAAAAGGAGTGAAGATCTTTTGGGAACGGAAGATATGGCCATTTGAAAAGGCGATCAGTTGGGTATTTTGGAGGTCAAAGGGTTTTATAGAAGCATTTGCTGAGGGGGAAGTGGAGCAGATGCAGACTTTAAATTGGAAGGCCATTTTTGTGGACTGGGGCTCCACCAAATAGTTGCTTTTTTCATGTAGGAGGCAGTTTGGGGGATAGTTTTCAAACGAGGATGACTTGCAAGAATGAGGGATTACTGGAGTGAAAAGGTGTCTGTTGCACAAGAGAGAGTTGGAGATAGTTGATCATCTTTTGATTCATTATTTGTGGACAGAGGATTGTAGGACATTGTTTTCACCATGCTTCATATCTTGTGTGTGCCTACAAAAAAAATGCTTATTGTATATTCCTTGTCTCTCCTCCGGGTTGTTCTTAATATTGTTTTGGTGCTTTTCAATGGATTCCTTTTTCTTACAAAAAAACTATCAGGATTATGAATTGATGATTCATTAATCATGGGCTTGATCACCAAAATGAAATGGGTGTTCACTTGGTATACATGAGAGGTTCTAGCTGCAGAAATCCAATTGCCCCCACTTCACTTATGGGAGATGTTTTACATTTTCAATTTTTTTATAGATGATCACAATGTGGATTGAACCTAACTAGAGGCAATTCAATTGGTTGACCATCTGCTACTTCATCGTCCTTGGATGCATTTAATTGGGAATTGGAGCCTGCATTACACACACACACACACACACACACACACACATATATATTTATATCTATTTATAGTTTTTTTGATTATATTAGCGTGTGTTGAATCTACTCTCTTTAGCTCTTTTTGTGTGATAATAGGACCAACTTAGTCAATCTTTAGTTGGATGTGTCAATGTTAATGGTCTTGAATAAAATTTTATATTCTTACATGAGGAAAAAAAAAGCACAGTATATTTTTCTGATTTTGCTAGTGCAACATTGAAGTTGCTATCTCTGTTGTCTTTTCTGTTGGACCATTTTCAAGCTTCTTGGTGTGTTAGATACGTTAAATAATGAGATAGGTTCCAAAATTAAATACTTCTGTCTTATTTTTTAGTTGTATTGACAGGGTGGAAATATGTTTCGCGAAGATCAGATGCACTGGGATGTGGTGGTAAATGCTAGAGACAGAGGCAAAATTGGAAAAGTTACTTGGAGAGCCATTGTCACCCTCTTGTTGGAAGATTTACTGCTGAATAAGGCCTCTAAAGATCACGGCTACTTCCTTGCAGTGACAAGACTAAAAAGCATACGTAAAATGGAGGTTAAGGAAGAATTAGGCTGCATGCTATTCCATCTAGTCTTCCACTGTCGCGTTTTCAAACCTGTCGCAGGTGAAATCTTGGATGGAGTTGTTGACAAAGTATGTAGATATGGGGCCTTTTTAAGATGTGGACCTGTTAGAACTGCCTTTCTCTCAGCTCGAAAAATGGGGGGATACTCTTTTGTGGCTGGAGCGAACCCTTTCTTTGTAAATGCTGATTTCTCAAAAATAAGCATTGGTGTGGTCGTGAGGTTTAGGGTGCTTGCTGTAAGATGGAAAGATGTTGAGAGAGAATTTCAGGTTCTTGCAACTTTGGAAGGTGATTTCCTGGGACCCGTATCTTTGTCAGGATTTGATGATCTCGAATTGTAAAGGTACTTTACTGTGAAGCCAAGTCCTACAACTTTTTTCATCCAAAACTTGTCTAAGTTATATAATGTTAGGAGTTTGAAAATTTTGCTTTCTATGCTGACTGGTTGCCTCAGGACATCACTCTTATGCTAAACTTCCTGCTTTTATTGTCAAACTTTCCTGGTTCTTATTAACCCATCTGGAGGCTCCAAATTGAATCCTTCCTTCTTGTCCAAATTGTTGGTCTTGGCTTTTATCCCCTTCTTATTTCTTCCCTCAAAATTCTCTGATCATTTTGTTTCTATTAGATGCATGGTAAGGAATGGTGGCAAAAATGGAGGAAAGAAAACAAGATCTGATTAATGAAGCAGACAAATACAGTCAAAGGAATCCAATATTGCATAGTGAAACAAAAAGCAATGGTAGAAGTGGAGGAAAGAAAACAAGATCTGATCAATCAAGCAGACAAGTATGGTCCAAGGAATCCAATACGTTATGCTGTAAGGTTTGACCTTGTTCATATAGTGAAGTAGTTGCCAGCTTGAAGTAAGTACACGGTCTATTCCATGGGGACAATGATGGCACGACTCTGCTCTACATTGCAGCCACTAGTGCGGTGTGACTGCAGTGCAAGGGTTGATCTCAAACTGTCCGGATTGTGATGAGCTGGTTGATTTTAAGGGACAAAAAGATGATCTTCATAATGCAGTGGAAAGAACATGAGGAATAGGTTGCAATTGAATGCAATATGGAATTGTACCTGCCAAGCAACGGAGGGAAGAAAGTTACTCTTTAGGACAGCCTCATCAATGGGAAAGACAATGATGGTAACACCTCTTAATTTCTAAACATCCTAATGCAGATTTATATTGAAGTCATGACAATATCCATGTTTAATTCAACCATGTCATGGTATATATTAGTAGGAAAATACATACTCTTCCCTTTTACATGCTACTTGACATGTATTTATTACATGTTAAAGCTAAATTCTTAATGACCAGGAGCTTCAAATGTCGCTCTACTGACTTAACCCTTATTTTTAATAAACATATTGAGTTCTGAGTTGCTCCTTCTTGTTGCTAAGACAAAAAAAGGGGAGGAAAGGATTTGTTTTCTTAAAATTTATTGTTTCTGAACGAGAGTGAGGCAGTGCCTTTCCCTTGCCTCCTTTTGGTTTTGTCTAAGGTTGATTTTTATGCAAAATAAACGGAGCTTACTATTCAGAATCACAAAACTGCCTCCTTTTCCTATCGACTGCCATTAACGACTCTGTTTCAAGCTTTTCCATTCTCTCTCTCTCTCTCTCTCTATAATTTCTAGTGTGATCAATAGAAGAATCGAGCAATGGACTAGGAGATCAGGTACTGGTCATTAGGATAGATCTTAATGATACGTTGAATACCCACTTTGTACTTCCTCAATGTTCAACATTTAGTGTAATTAAGAAGACTGGACCGTTTTTGATTATTAATTTTTTTTAATCCACATAGCGCTGCTCTTATTATTATTATTATTATTAGTGAAAAATTAAAATAATTAATTTTTTTTAGAGAGAATTATTGTGATAAGTTTTAAAGAGAGAAAAACTAAAATTTATTTTATTATAGAAGAAACTTTAAATTAATATATTTAGAGTGAGAAAATGTAAATGTGTTTAGTTTTAGAAAAAGAAAATCTAATTTTGATATTTGTAGAGTGAGAAAATTTAAAATCAATGTATCTAAAAAACGAAAAATGTGAATTAAATAGTTTTTTTTTTTTTTTTTTTTTGGAGAGAATAAATTTAAAATCATTGTATTTAGTTTAGAGAGAAAAATGTGAACCAAATTAACTTTTTTTAGATAGAGAAAAATTAATATATTTAGTTTTAGAGAGAGAAAATTTAATTTAGATTTTTGTACAGAAAAAAAATTTAAAATCAATGTGTTTAAAAAGAGAAAATGGAATTAGATTGACTTTTTAAGAGAGAGAAAATTAATGTATTTGGTAGAGAGAAAATTAATTTTTTTAATAGAGAAAACATAATCAATGTACTTAAGCAGAAAAAATATGAGATAAATTGATTTTACCATTACAATTTTTTCTTTCTAACCTTTTATTCCATTTCAAATGATATTTTTGTTCAATCAAGCAAGTAAAAAGAGAAAATATTATGAGAGTAACATTTACTATAAATATTACCCTTATAATTTTTTCTCTTAAAATTTTACTTTCCTACAATAAAAGGCTAGAAATCAAGCTTTGCAAGTCCGTTGTATGGATTTTATTTTGTTCAAGTGCAGTCGCTAAATAATAATTTCTTGATTCAAGATTTTTTTTTTTTTTTAAAAAAGATCAACTAAGGTGATTCCAAATTTAGGCACATTTGTTGAGAAGAGAGTAATTCTAATTGACGAGGTTGTTTAGAGGTAGGTACTTATTGCAAAGGGAAAGGAGACTTACATTTTTATTTTCCCCTTAAAATAGTATTCTAATTGATGAGGTTGTTTAAAAAGGCAGGTCTGACGAAATGATAGTCTCTCTATTATGTCCTAAAAGTTCATTATTCAAGTCAGTCTTCTTTTAAAAAAAAGTAAGGGAAAAGTTGTCTAGATATTTCTCTCCAGAGTTCACAATGTGAGAGTTTCAGTATTAGGTACACCATTTTTAATTATACTTTCTCCAAAATCTGGTCCGCCAGTGGGAACTATACTTACTACTGAAATTGGGGTGCTAACATGCCTTTAGCAACCCCATGAGGTTCACTTTATTGGTGAGTATCTATCACAATCTAACTTAAGGTGGGTTTAACGTAATGGTAGAGTCTCTCTATTGTGTCTTGGAAGTTCATGTTCAAATCAGTCTTCTTTCAAAAAAAAGTAAGGGAAAAGCTGTCTAAATATTCCTTTCCCCAGAGTTCACAATGTGAGAGTTTCAGTATTGGGTAAACCTTTTTTAATTTTAATTTCTCCAAATGTGGTGCGCCAATGGGAACTATACTTCCTACTGAAATTGGGGTGCTAACATGCCTTTAGCAACCCCATGAGGTTTAGTTTATTGGTGAGTATCTATCACAATCTAACTTAAGAAAGTGGTAAAAAGATTAAAAGAGAAAATGGTTAAAGAGGGAGAAAGGGGTTTAGAGAGAAAATAGAGAGAGAGAATACAAGAGACAGAAATAGGGTTTCCAATCTAATCCATTCCATTATATGTGTTGATATTTATATTTATACTAATTTTACTAATTCTATTAATTTTTGCTGATCAATCTATAAACTACCGCTAATCAATTTATTAATTATTAACTAATCTAATAATTACAATTAATCACTAACTATTCTTATTAACAATGATTAATTATTAATCATTACGGTTAATAGTTGTTACAATATTTTTCCCTTTGAGACTTGAATTCAAGAATGAAAAATCAAGAATTGAGACTTGAATTCATAAATTTTGAATCAAGATTTGCATTTGTGTTGAGAGATAAGATGATGAAAACGAATAATTGATTTGACTAGAATTGCAGGAAGAGTAGTGAGTGAAAAATGGATGTGAGAAATTTTGAAAGAGACCGTTCTTGAATTAGCTTTTGGTGGAAGATTTTTCTCGGTGAATTTCGAAAATTCAATCATCGGATGACTTGACAAGAAATCATCATTAACATGTTCTTTTTTGGATAATTTAAATATTACTTTTGGTGAAGAATTTTTCTTAATGAATCACAAAATTTCAATTTTTGAAAGGTTTGATAAGAAATTGCCATTAATAGATTCTTTCTTGTTCATTTGTAATTCTTCTTTTACCATCAATATTTCATTACTAGGAGTGGATAAAATGGAAGACTTAAAAAATATAGCAATACTTTATTCTTCATGCTTTTCTGGCTTATCAAATTTCTTTTTATTTTTTTGCACCCTTTTCCCCAAAGTGTTGATATTCTCATTGCCAAACATTTTCAATATGCGTGTCATGTGAGCATCCATCTTTTTGTCATGTTCCTTTTTTTTTTTTATATTTCTCAAACCAATCATCTTTCGTCATTGATGATACCAAGAATCGTGAGCTCTGATACTAATTTTTTACGATCTAACTCAAGAGAGTGGTAAAAAGATTAAGAGAAAAATGGATTAAAGAGAGAGGAAGGGTTTAGAGAGAAAATTGAGAGAGAGAATAGAAGAGAAAGAAAGAGGGTTTCTATTACGATTCTAATCCATGTTCGTTACATGTTTTGATATTATTATTTATAGTAATTTTACTCACTAATTTTACTAATTTCTACTTACCAATTTATTCACTAAACCAATTTATTCACTTTTAATTAATTTAATAATTATAATTAATCATTAACTATTTTTATTAATTATAATTAACTATTAACCATTATGGTTAATAGTTGTTATAGTATGTTGTAACATAGCTAGTCCAGTTAGTTAAATTGGTTAGCACCGTTAGTCATTAAATCGAAACAACTAAAAGCGCAACAATGTATAAACGATTGTAAGATCACAAGAAAATGCAAGAATTTGGTTATTCAATTCAGTCTTTCTCCCTCCTTTTGCTGTCTCCTCTCTCTCTCTCCCTCCCTCCCTCCCTCTCTCTATCTCTTTCCCTGTCAATAACACTCTCTCCCTTCTGCTACCTCTATCCTATCATTTCCACCCACTCCCAGCATTTCCATCACCTTCCATTGCAAAAGCCCATTTTTGCTTCCTCTGTTTCTTTCACACTCTGTTTTCCTTTCATTTTGAACCCAACGGCTATAGCAACTCAATTTTCCTCTTTCTTGAACTGGGTCGTTACATATCTACATTAGGATGTTTGGGCAACAGGGTAGGGTGCAGTAAACATGGTCCCTTTACGCTCATGAAATTTTTACAAATTTGAGAGAGAAATTTTCAATAACTATGAGGATAACTCTTTCACAATGACGATCAAGATGAAAATGAAGATGAAGAACATGTTTCTAGTTACTCGAGTTTGGATTTGTTCGAGCTGGGTACTCTCTTCACCATTGGAGTGGATAGGCATCGACGAGAGTTCTTATTGTTTATAAAACCATGCATTTCGACACTAATCGAGCTATTGTTAATGGTAATCTCATGTATTTTTTTTTAAAAATATTGCTGAAATAAATTATTATAGTTATTTATTATTATTTTCTCATTTAATTTGGTGTTATTATCATATATTATTTTTGTTATACTTTTTATTTCCTTTTTGAATTATATTTTAGTTTATGTCTTTTTAGTTATTTTGAATTTAATGTAGAGAGAGAGAGAGAGAGAGAGAGAGAGAGAGAGAGAGAGAGAGAGCAACGTCTAAAATGTAGAACATAATCTTTGGGAGAGGGTTTGAAGGCCTAATGCCATGCTACTTTCTTTAAGGATTAGTTCATCTCCTCCACTGTCCCACGGCGACAGTGATCATAATTTCTCTTTTTCTAATTCAATAATCCCGAACTTAAATTTTGACGTAATAAAAAAGAAAAAAGGTTCATCTCCCCCACTTGATATGCAGTAGGGATTATGTATGGCATCTAATGTTATATTAAAAACCAATATTGTATTAAAAAAAAAATCAACACTTTAATTCTATTTTCACCATAAGAATTAAACCACAAAATATTCCTAAGAAAATGATAAAATTATCTCACTAAATATTAAAAATAATCGATGCAAAAGAACTGTTCATTCGGCTCCAAACAGTACCGTTTCAAATGAATGGATGCCAATTCAAATATGGACCAAAGGTTAGAATTTACAATTTCAGATTAAAATATTTCAAACTTTACTATTTCGTAATTGAAACATTTCAAATTAGGATACATTAATTAGAAGTAATTAATCATTGCAATTGCAAGTTGAGTTTCAAGTGAAAAGTATTTATTTCAACAAACTATAATTCAACTAATATTATCCTCTTTCTTTTATAATTTCATGTTCAAACATCTCTTATTAATAAAACAAAAAAATCATAAGTATTTATTTATATATATATATATATATATATATATATATATATTTATATGACCTACACACTAGGCATCTTAACACTATTACCTTTTCGTTATAAGTTATTTTCTAATATTGGAAAAAATTTCAAAATTATAAAAATGTGGTAATTTTTTTTTATTTAATTTCAAAACAAAGTCGACTTCATGGGCCCGTGTATATTAAAAAAAAATTGAAAACGATGATAGTTGATTATCCTTGTAATACCAAAAATTCGGTATTAAAAAACTTTTTTAATGAATTTTCAATTTTCACAGAGAAAAAAAAAATATAATAATAATAATAATTTAATAAATATCGAGAGAAATTAGATTGTAAGTCGATTTTTGGAGTTGGAATACAATATTGGAAAGTTCGGAGTTTAAATTTTTAATTTTCTTTCCTTTATATAATTTTGGTAAGATTTGTAATAAGATTCTAAATTTATTAATATCGCACATAAATATCAAAAGTTGGAGTGGTCTGGCGGTTGAATAGTGATTAGCTTTTTTTGCAGGAAATCCAGAGTGTTTGGATTGGGATGCATAAGGCGTATGATTATTATGAGATTTTATAACTTGGGTTGGCTTGTGTGGAATTTGGGTTGGTTTGAAATGGTAAAATGGATATATATATATATATATAAAAGATAGGGGGATTGGTCGCCTGTTCATGAGCTTAGGTCGACCCATGTAAATATATGTGTAAGTTGGGATGCCCTATCCAACAAGGGAGGATGACTCAAAGATGTATAAGGTGATGAGTTCCGAGAGCTAATGGTCTTGGGTCGCCCTGTCCAAGGTATTGGGTCGACTCAAATTATGGAAATAGAAGATAGGATGTCCTGGGGTATAGGTTGAGTTGCCCTATGGGCTTGGTGAGGCGTCTTGCGTGTGTGAAAAGTGGGCTTGGGTCGCTTTGTCCAATAAGGAGGACGACCCAAGACTGTTCAGAGAGTGGGTTCTGTGATGGTCACATGTTCGGTCGCCCTGCCCCTTGGCTGGGTCGACCCAAGTTTTAAAAATTGAAGTATTGAGTTGTCCTAACCCATGTTTGAGTTACCTTAAGTCCCTAGAAAATAAATGAGAGGTCATCCTAGCCCATTTGTGAGTCGACCCATGTACTTGAAAAACCCGTAAAATGACCAAATTATCTTCCAAAATCAAATAAAACTTAAAATATAGGAGGGACAAATTAGTAATTTCATCTTCCACTATTCATTAAAGTCCAAAATTCATTCTTCTCCTCTCATTCGACTCTCTCTCCTTTCTCTCTTCCTCACTCTTTTCTCTCTCTATTTCTCTCTAGAAATAAAATTTTTTCATCACTAAATCTACTCCATCAAACTTCCAAAACTCCCACTCAAACACGTAGATAGAGAAAAATTTGGGAAAAAATCTTGAGTTTGATCCAAAAAGGGAGAATATCTAGGGTTTCCGTGAGCCAACACCTAAGTTCAATTCGATCATGAAATCAAGGTAATTTTTTCATCATCTTTAAAAGTTTAGTTCCATTTCTCATAAATTTAATTTTGATGTTTGAAATTTTGGGGATTTTGTAGAGAGAGAAGTTAGGGTTTTTGAAAACCAACCTCCAAAACCCAATCCAATCCAAAAATTGAGGTAATTTCTTACTTTTAATCTTGAGTTTAGTTTCTTTAATATTAGATTTAAATTGCATTGTTGAGATTTGATGCAATTTCAATTTGAGGTCAAAACCTTATAAATTGTGAATAGTAAAATTTGGGGGAAAATAAAATAAAAATGGTATTCAGGTGGAAATGACATGTAAATAAACCAAATGGTGGAATTTGAACATAAAGCCATAAACTGACAAATGTGAAATTCGGATATTTAAATTTAAGGTTTGTATATAATGAAACTTTTGGAAAATTTGAAGTACAATAATAGAGTATAATTACCGATGGGTTGTTATTGATGAAATTAAAACATAGATTTGTGGATTTTGAAAACTAGGGTTTGAGATAGGTTGGAGAAAACCAATTAACCCTAGTTCTACAAGAGATTAAATGATTTATCTGATGTTTATTGTATTAGTGTAAAGGCAATCGGAGGAAGAAATTTTACTTGATTGAATACCATTGTGGATTGAATTGGGAGTATTGATCCTTCCAAAAGATGAGTGATTTTTTTTTTATACTTAAATAAGAAAAATTACTTTTATTAAGAATATTTTTATTGAATTTCTAAATAAATTTCGAAATCTTGAATTTATATGATTTAGTGTGTGTGGAATATCCTAGAAATAAAGTTTGAATTTCTATACATCCTAATGTTTTGAATGAGTACATATGTCATGTTGATTTTTGATGAAATGATTATTGAATTGATAACACATGGAAATGGAATGATGTATGTATTGGGTTGGGGTGTGAGGCTGAACCTAAAAAAAAATGACTAGTCATTTCATGTCACTGTGTGACTCGACGGGGTGATGTGGTGGGATTATTGTTTATAGACATGGTGTGTAGTTAAGCGCAACGGTACAATCATGATCGAATAACATGTTGCCTAAAGGGTATGAGACGGTTGGTTACACCAGCAATAAAAATTATAACCAATGCCAAGGATGTGAGTATTTTTAAATGAAAATTTCTAAAACCTTTGGTGGTCTCACCTTAGGGCATGGTAGACTTTTGTTGGAAATATTGATTTTCGGTTGCCCTGGGTTTGAAAAATGCAAATTTAGGGATGCATATGAGACTGAACTATGATGATTATGAAATGTGATGATTTGAAAATATGAGATTGAAATTCATTTTTATTGGAATGAAATTGGGAATACTATGATGATTTGAGAAATATGTGTTTGATATATTCACCATACAAATTCCTATTTTTGTACAATTTGTATATCACTCACTAGTTATATTTTATACCCATCCTCCCTTTCCATTTTACAGAAAATATTTAGTTGAGATTCAGGGACTTTTAAGGTGATTGGAAGAATCTTGTTTTATTGGACGTCATCGGGTAATAGCTCTCTTATGGCTTGAGGTTCTTAGTGAACCTAAATGGGAGACAAATTTTGTAATTACTTTTGAAAACTTATTTTGTAATTTTAATTATTTATTTTATGATTTAAATGTGGTTTGTATACTTAAAAATTGAGGATTATTCCTCTGATTTTTTTTTTAGATTTTATTTGAGAATTATTTCGATGAAATTTGGAATGACTGGATTGGCAATATTGCATGTGTGCATGAACATGGATGGATCGGGTGGATTCTTGATTGTGTGACAATTGTATGCATGATTGGAATAAGGATGGATCGGATGAGTCATTTGATTGTGAAATAATGTAAATTTGTTTATTTTGATGGATTTCATTATTTTGGAGAATTGTTGTATCAGTTGAATGTTTTGCGCTATCCTGATATAAGTGGAGGTCATACCCGTATATCGAGATAACGCAACGGTTGTTACATGCTCGATAGAAGAGTCAGGACGTGACACTGCTAAAATCGACTTTGACTTGCCCACTCACGCTCTCTATCTTTCTCATTAAATCTCACTCTCTATCTCTCCCTCTCTCCCTCCCTCCCTCCTTATTAAATGCCCCCTCTCTATTCTCCCACTCATAAATGTCTCTCTCAAATCAATGTTTTGAAACCCAAATCGGTGGTCGATTCGGATTTCATAGCAAAACCGGATTCTCAAAAATCGGTCAAACCCGATCAAGAACTGGGTTGGACAGGGAACTGGCCTGAATCAGTCAACCTCGGTTTTCGGAGTGGAGTCAAACCCAGGAACAACAGTGCACCCTTCAGTTGTCATGACCACTGAAGCACTATGCCTTGGGTGTGTGTCCTTTCGTTTTTCTTTTTTTTCTTCTATCTTCTCTCGCCTCTTAAACCCCAGCATGTGGTCTTATTCATTTCTTTTCCTTATTGCACTTTTTTTATTATTTAAATTATATTTTGATACGTTCAACCCTATTATTTGAATTAAATTTTGATATATTTAAATGATATTTTGTATTGAATGATATATGATATTTAGATGACTGAATTGTGTGTTATTAATATATATATATTTTTATTTTGAATATGATTTGATAAATATTTGTGATTAGATATACAAATTTTTTAAATTAATAATATATTATAATTTTAATTTATTTCTGATGTCATGATAATGTCATCCGATTTTTTCATCCGGTCCGACCAGTTTGATCCAGTGACCCATGATCCCTTGACGTGACTGATTCGTATTTCAGTTCGGGTTTCAAAACACTAATTAAAACTGGTTTTGACTCTTTTTTTTTCAAAATTTGGTTATGTTAAACAACCCAAACCGACTACTAGTTTGATTCTTGATCAGACTGACCGGTACGATCCGAGTTTTGAAACAATGTTTTGAAGCCAATTTTATCAACGTCAACTTCAAATTTTTTTTTTTTTTATTATTTTTTTTTTATGCATAGACAGGAGTTTTGGATAATATATGAAGTCGACTTTACCAATATTGACTTCAAAGTCAATTTTGTCGACCTTGATTTCGAAATTTTTTTTCAATATTTTGAAAAATAACTCTTCATACTTATATGCAAGTTCTAATTTTTTTTTCCTTATTTTATTTGTGTCAAATGTAGACTCTATTTTGAAAATAGTTTCACTTCAACAGGCAAAGATCTTCAAAATCCATGGTCCGTGATGATAAAGAAACATATTTAAAAGAAAAAAAAAAAAATAAAGAAGCAGAAATTGAAGATTCGAAATCGTGTCTACACGCGATAATCCAAAAAGTAGAGAGGGTTTCTTTTTTTTTTTTGGGGGGGGGGGGTTTGCTTTCCTTGGAGATGAGAGCTAAACTTTTCTTATGTCCAACAACATGGAAAAGAATTTGGGGGCAGAGAGAGAGAGAGAAAGGGTGGGTGGGTCATGTTGGGAGAGAATTTGGGTCGTGGGGTCATGTTGGTTTGCTTGGACGTGGGAGCTAAACTTTTCTTTATGTCCAAAAATGTGGAAGCGAATTTGGGATGTGGGGTCATGTTGGTTTGCTTGGACATGGAGGCCATTTTTCCTTATGTCCAAAAAGTTAGAAAAGAAATTGGGTCGAGGGGTTTATATTTCATCAGTCAATTTTTTTTTTTTCTTTTTTGGGGGGGCACAATTTCTACCAAAAAAAAAAAAATAATAATAATTAAAAACAAACAGAGAGAGATGGATTCAAGGCTGTATAAGGCCATCATGGAAGGTAAAATTGAAATCCTAAGAGAGTTTGAGAAAGAGTATGAAGTTCAAATCACTGCAAACAAAAACACAGTCCTTCACATTGCTGCCCAGTTTGGCCATATCAGGTGTGTAGAGGAGATCATATTAAGATCCTCATGCACAAGTAGACGATCACTTTTGCTGCAACAAAATGCAAATGGCGAGACCGCTCTTCTTCTCGCCTCAAGGCAAGGATCTCGTCGGATAGTTCATGCTCTCATTGATGCAGCCAAGAGTTGTGATCATCCTCAACAAGACGTTGATCATGAAGTCGGTGATACCTGTCATAGTGCAAGTGCAACAGTCAGAAAAATGATAAGCATTGTGGATAACAAGAGAAACACTTGCTTGCATTGGGCAGTCAAGTATTATTTTGTGAAGGTGGTGAATATATTACTAGCGGCTTGTACTCCTGATCTTGAAGATCAAAATGAACAGTCTTATTGGGTCAATGAGGCTGGAGAAACTCCACTTTATTTGGCTGCTGAGAGAGGGTATGCTGACTTGGTGTCTGCAATATTGGACAATTGTAAATCACCTGCTAATCAAGGCCCTGGAGGTCGGACTGCTCTGCATGCGGCTGTGATTAACAATGATGAAGGTAGACCTTTCCTGCTAGCTAAATAGTAATGCAAAAGGTACCTCGGAAAAAAAAATCAAATATTACGGAATATAACGTTGCACACTTTAATTGGTTTGTTGAAGTATCATTACTTCTAAGCATAATTTGAGTGAAAGAATGTTGAAATTTCACTTATTCTTGTATATATGCCTTTCTTCACAAAATTCACATGTTATATATGCTTACGACTATTTTTGATTATGAAGCAATGGTAGAAAAATTATTAGAAAAAAAGGTGGGTCTGATTAAAGAAGCAGACCAGGATGGGTGGACTTCACTACACTACGCTGTGCGGTTGGACTTCAAATCCCAGGTGAGGCTCTTGATTGCGTATGACAAATCAGTGGCTTATGTAAAGGACAACAATGGCAGGACTGCTCTCCAAATTGGAGCCATTCACGGCAAATCAAATGCAATGCGAATGCTTATAGATGCCTGCCCAGATTGCATTGAACTGGTTGATAATGAAGGAAGAAATGTACTTCATAACGCAATAAAGCACAAACATCTTCGTGCAGCCAATTGCATATTGAAAAGCTCATTTTCTTCACTCGACTGGCTTCTCAATGGAGAGGACAATGATGGCAACACCCCTTGCCATCTTGCTGCATTGGATGGTCTTGACTGCGAGGAACTTGTCAATAGTTCTAGAGTGGATTATAAAGCCATGAACAAGCAAGACTTGACTCCACTAGATGTGGCACTACAGAACAAGGTATGTAGTCCATGGCCTAGTATGCATGCATTTTGCTCTTGCTGTATACCTTTCTGAAATTGAAAAACTCCCGCTTAAAATCACAGGACAACTTAATATTTTTAAGCATGGATGATGGTGTTAAAGGTAAGCGGAGGGTGAGTAAAGAAGTTGGTGGCAAAAAAAGCGGTGAACAAGATGTTAAGACTCTCATGGAAGCAAGCAATTACCACTTGGTAGTGGCAGCACTAATTGCAACCGTAACCTTTGCAGCAGGTTTCACCTTGCCAGGTGGATTGTACAGTGATCCAGATCACCTTCCAGGCACTCCAATTCTGGTGAAAAAAGCTGCATTCCAGGCCTTTGTTATAATGAATGCTCTGGCCAATCTACTCTCTGTCTCTGCTCTTTTCATCTACTTCATCTTATTCATGCTTGGCTACCGGGAGAAGCGGCCTTTTGAGAGAGCTTACTATCTTGCTGGTTTCCTCACTAGCACTTCCATCGCAGCCATGATGGTTGCATTTGCTACGGGCATCAACTCTGTGCTCCACAAAACTCCAGGACTCGCAATTGTTGCCTGTCTTATAAGCTGCTCCTTCTTCATCCTCCATGTTCCCTTCAGCCTAATCCTCTTTTTAAGAGTGAAACCTGCGCGTTTTTGATCCTCTATGTACTTCTAATATAGGTTTCACCTCAATCACGTAGATCTTAATCTATAATTGGGTGTGGGATGAAAAGGAAAGGAAGGGCAGGTGTTCTTATCAAAGAAACAAAATGGTTGGAGTTTTTTCCTCGTAGAGCGGTAAGCTTGATAACATTCACAACTATCCCTCACAATTAATTGAGACAACACCACACATAAGTTGAATGCAGAAAAAAGCATCGAAATTCCAAAAATACCTCAGAAATTAATCGAACCCAATTGTACATGATATACGTGCTTATCCCTTGACAACTATCTTACTCTGGACACTGTCCTCTGACAGAACAACAAACAAAACAAACTCCACATAAACATCAAAAACTGGGCGAAAAGGCCGAGACAATACACAATTCTTCAGAGAATCTCCAGCCCCATGGAAGAAGCAATAGGACAACGCAAAATCTGCAATAAAGATGCCCACAAGAGAAATAACCACAGCTGAAGTCGTCGTTTCTCCAACACCTTTGGCATCTCCTATGGTAGTAACTCCCCAGGCGCAGCTGACAATAGAAACAATTCCGCCAAAAACCTGGGACTTGATCATTGCGCTGATTATATCCCATGATTTCAGAGCCCTTTGTGCAGAATCCAAAATTATGTTAATGCTAACCCCATTTACACTATCTGCGAGGAGAGCACTTGATGGATGAAACACATCAGCGTCAAGAAGGGTAAAGCAAGACAAGATGCAATTACACGCGGTGTGACCAAATAATCAACTGGATTTGCTCCAAGAACTCTCAGGGTGTCTGTTTGCTCAGAAACCTGCATAGTTCCCAGCTCTCCTACAAATGCACTACCAATATGACCTACAACAACTATTCAAGTCACCACAGGACTCGGCTCCCTGGAAAAGGCCAGAGCCAATACCTGTTTAACCCTAGTCTGGTGAATTCCCTGACAAACTGGATGGGGAATGCCATACCAACAAAGGCTAAGTTAAGAGACAAACCCCAACAGATTTAGGCCCAACTCTCCCAGCTGTTGCAGAGTGTTTCTCCAGTGGATTTTGCCTTTTAAAGCCCTAACAATGACCTGGCCTGCGAGGACAACAATTGATATCCTCTCCATAAGCATGCAGGAGGAGACCATTTGCTCAAGATTGTATTACTTTGGGGATTGGGTGCATGACTTGTGTTGCTTTCCTCTTCTGAGACGGAGACAGACAAATGGCCGTCGTTGGAATTCGGAACTGCCAAGGAACGGGTTTTTCAAAGAGAAATGAGACACTGACAAGACTCAGTTCCTCTAGGAAAACCAAGGTACTTTGCAAGTTTACTCGAATTCAAAGTTTTCGGTTAACCTTCTTCTTTGCTGAATGGCGTTTCTCCTGTAAATTTAGAACTCCAACCGAATAAAAAAGAGAAAAGCTAGAGAAATGCACTGGGGAAGAGAGAGAGAGAGACCTATTACAGAAGTTAAATAATGGGTGATGATAAGAAGCTGTTTGCATGGTTGACATTGGAAGCAGACTTTCTGAAAAGAAAGGAAGCTGCTCACAGAAAGATACAGTTGCACCGGAGAGCAACTTAAATCTGAAAACTAAAATAACAAGGAGTGTATATGAGAGATAATCGCCATAAAACTGCAACTCTTACAGATTTCAACCAAGCAATGGCTTCTGCCAAATGAAGAGGGACCCTGAGGAAGCAGATAAATCCATTAGAAACACAAAATAAAAACATTAGTCCTAGAAAACTATGGCATCATCCTAATATTACTCACACTTCGAGAAAATTTAACAAAAAATTCTTCATAAAATATTATCAATATAGTTTCAAGAAATGCCTGAAGCAAGGTTGTTAAAGTTGGTATTCTACCTAAATTGTAAAAGCATAAAATAGAAGAATTGGGTTGAAGTCCTACTAAATTCGGGAATTAATACATTTGTGAATCATTTGTGGGACTATAAAATCCGACAGCTTAAATTATAATTTTACAACTATCACCCAAGATAAGACTAACATTTGTGAATCATTGAAGGAACATATCTTAATAAAGAAAATGAAATTGAGTACAGTATCTATGCCCACAATAAATCAGCCAATACTTATATCGATCCTACGGTAAGCAACCCACAAATGAATTAGAGAAACTAATAGTTCTATTCTTAATAAACCAAAAAAATTTCTACTAGATTCTTCTTTTGCTATCAAAGAAACAAACAAACAGGCAAAAGATTCAATATCTCTGTTTTCATTCCTCCAGTCAAACAAGAATCCTAGACGGGCTAGAAGATTAGGTGCAACCAGAAAAATTACCTTTCAGCAGGCAACATATTAAATTTAACAGGTTTTTGTCCCAAAAGCAATGCAATACCAGGAATACTGCTGCCAGCTCAAACAAATCAACTTATCAAGTGGTTATCATCAGCCAGATGTTCTAGTAATACATACAGATGTCTAGTTCACAGATTACTACTAATAATTTGATGTTACACTCTCTGACTTGAAATGATTACATGCCGAAGTAGACTTCTCTTAACAATGATACCACGAAGAAAGAAAGCTTTCAGAGACGCTGCGGTAAAATGACTACACCGCATTGAGAAACAAAGTCTTTACAGATAGAAAATTACTTGGAGGGTATTATTTTCTCTTTTTTTTTTTTTTGTTTTTGAAGAATAACTTTTATTGGAGGGTATTATTTTCCTCAGGTTGGTTTTCCTTAGGTTGCTTGAGGGCTTTATAAGATATCTATTATCATGCAGTTATTTTGTAATTCATAAAAGGTTTGTAGGAAAAAATACTGGCAATCACCTGGCAAATAAACAGGGCATAAAAGAGGTCGTAACTCAAGTTATCAGC
The DNA here is from genome assembly GCA_037126225.1 of Dillenia turbinata. NCBI lineage: Eukaryota > Viridiplantae > Streptophyta > Magnoliopsida > Dilleniales > Dilleniaceae > Dillenia > Dillenia turbinata. The sequence goes on from JBAMMX010000012.1 coordinate 6,945,751, forward strand.
CAACAATTAACATTGATAAACAAGCAACAATACTGACTAGAAAGCATGAAGGAATGATAAAGAGCTATGGAAAAGTTCACTGTCTTCTCATTTTCTTCTTCTTTTCATTTTTATCCTTTTCTCCCTTTCGTCGCTTAATTGCTATTACAAGGTTAAGCAATACCACATGCACTTATTTCTTTTTGTCAATGGCCTAAGCGAATAGGGGACGCAACATTACTGGTGTGGGAAGGAGTGGCCCATCCGAACCGTTCCCTTGCAAGGAAGAAAGACCTTCCCTCCTTGTAACAAAAATGGGGCTGAGATTGAATTCTTTATCCCATCTGTGCTTCTAATAGGGCACTGGGTTTCACCACTGAAATCACCATGTTTTAATTATCCTCATAAACACTCCCTACAAGAAGTGATGGGCATTATTCTCCTCAAGACATACTTGATAGGATTTAAGAATTGAATAAAACCCAATAAAATAACTGCCTGGTTGTGATGATGATGATGCACCCTCTAGGTCGGTTCCATATAATCAATTTTACCGTGAATCCATAAAGGTTAAGAGTGAAATGCTGTCATCACACAATTGTCTGTAATTACTCCAACATGGGAACGGTGATTGGAAACAAGTGAGCTCTTGTAGCCAGCTTGAAAGAGGAAGAGAGAGATTAGAGAGCAAGTAAGCAGACAACCAAGACAAGCTCACAACTAAAAACCAAACCTTTCAGAGGAGATAACATACAACTAGGACAAGCTTTATCCATGAGAGTATATCTCAATAAATTGTCCCTAACTCACCCCCATCTCAAACCAAAATCACAGAAGAAAGTGAGTCTAAGGCAGTTCTGTTCATTATACCACTCCCTACTACCAGCATAATCCTCTTTGGTGAGTTAAATTTTTCACTGGAGAATGCAAGAACTATCTTCAAGTTTAAGGTAATTAATCAGAGAGATAGAGAGAGACCAACTGGGAAGTATGCTAGGTCTTGACCAAGACTTAGGTTTGAACATTAGGAATGAAAAGAACTACATTGGGTCTAACAGTAGTTCAAATTGAATTAGTTCGAGTATAAATCTGAATACATATAAAAATGGAGTCTAAAGTTGCAATTCACACTTCAGATAATTTTCAGTTCGAGTATTGAAAATAAAAGATCTAACATTGAAAGAGTTAGTTTCTAAATTGAGATCCATAACTGTTTAAATTGGATTAGTTAGATTTTCGAATACCAATAGTCTAATTAAAAAATTATTATTATTTTTAAATAAAATGTAAAACATTGCAAGATCGAAAATATTATGTTTTGGTTTGTATTAAAAAAAAAATAATTGATACCCTTTTTGACAAATACTAGTCATAGTCACTCGCAAATTCCTTTTCCTATGCAATGATGGAGAGTCCACTCCCATTTCAGGTCTATCATTATAGTTGAATTCCGCCTGAGTCACAAACGATGAGTTAACATTGTAAATGTCGGTCGAAGAGAAATTCCAAAATATACTGTCAGTATAGAATTTTTTTCTTTTTCTTTTGTTTTTTGGAATATGGAGATCTTCACTCCGCTCTCTCCCTCTTGTTTGAGCAAAGCGCTTATCTCTCTCTCTCTCTCTCATTTTCCATTATCAAAGGGAGAGAAGTTGAAGAACCCCAAGTTCAATTTCATTCTAAGCATTCAATTTAGAAGAGTGTTCCTTTATAACCAATCCAAGAAAGAGAGAGAGAGGGCTCAACTTGTCATCTCCATCCTCCCAATTTAGAAGGGTGTTCCTTTTATTTAGTCCCGAATCATAGTTCAAACAGTAGAGATTTTTTATTTCCATTCTTCATCTTCAAATTCACTTTCTCTTGATTGCATCTTTTTATTAAAAAAATTAAGACACTTTAATTTAAAAGTAATGATTTGTGTTAATTATTTTTTTATTCGATTGTGTAATTTGATTTTTCTTATTTTCTTATTTATGATATAAGTTGAATATTATTTTTAAACTAAATTTAGAAAAAGAATCTAGCTTGTATTCAAATTCAGAGTTAAAATCTGCGCAATAATATAGATTGAATTTTATTAGAAAATGAAAATTTGTGGATACAAATGATTAGGTAATAAGAAAAAAAGAGAAAAAGAAAAGGACTAAAACTAACTAAAAAAACCGACACTAACCGCTATGCAAGCCATTGGTTTCGGAAAACTATGACGGGAAACGGAGCGTTTCCATGTTTCAACATAACTAATATTGAACACAACACTGTGGAGGGTGTGAATGCTGCGTTCGGTCAAATGTCAAACTTTACATGACCACTACGCCTACGTAATCCATTCATGCTCTCTCTCCCCCCCCCCCACTTTTTATTTTTTATTTTATTTTTAATTTAAAGTCTACAGGTAGCTTCCAGGGAAATGGAAGGAAAGTTTCTTCTCTACTTCAATCAGCGTTCTCTCCACTTCTTTCTCCACCTCCTGTGCTTGAAGCTGTCAATGTCATGGGCACAAACACACGCTATCAACATGCTTGTCTTATTTTGTCCGCACACAAATGTTTCACTCACAGAGTGAGAGAGAGAGAGAGAGAGAGAGAGTAAGTAAGTACCTTGGTTTCAATCTCCAATACTGCAGAAAGTTGTCCACAGGAGAAGCTGGATTGGATTGATCTAATTTTAATACCCAAATTCTTCAAACACTGAAAAACTCCAAGCATCGAATCAATCCCAGATGAAGCATTATTTACAGTGATTCTAATCTTAGCTACTTCAGTTTCCTCCTCTTCCTCTTCAAATAAATTTCTCATCAACTCTTCATTTCTCTTCTCCAACTCTTTCTTGTAGCTCCGCAGCTCTTGAACTTCCTTGATTGCCATTTTAACAATTGAATTCTTGTCACTCTACACCCACAAAGAATTCATTGGTCATGTAAAAAGAGAAATAGGAGGGCGACTAGTATTCTTAAAACTCGTAAAATACTAAATACTTAACCGTTTTCTATTGTGTGCTGCCAAATAAGATTAACATTAAAAATCAATTGGTAGAGACTCCCTTGTTGTAAAAACCTGTATGTAAATCTTGTCAACAATGAAAAAAAAACCCGGTTTTTGAGGATTATGAAGATAACCTACCTTGGTTTTTGGTGGCAACAAAGAATGCAAAGCATTATAATTCTGTTTCTCCTTCATCCTTCTCATTCTCTCGGAGATCGTGTGTCTGGGACATTGATCTCTCTCCGGTTCCGTAGCTTCAGATTGCTTAATCCAATTGTCTCCCACACAATTCACCATTTTCATTTGCATGTTCATGCTGTTGCTGTTTGACCCAACATTGAAATTTGTTGCGCTCAAGCTTTCAACGGGCTTCTCTGCATATCCTAGAAAAGCACTGTGAGTCATCTGAAGAGACTCTTCTAACGAAAACATGTCTAGTTCGGGTTGATCGTCAAAAAATGAATCCATCAAAGTTTTCCTCAAATCCCCCCGCCGGGGGGGGGGGAGGGGTTTCAAAAATTCAGTTGTAGTAATAGGTAATGTTATTGATGTGTTTTGGATATCATGTGTCAATGTATATATATTTTCCAATGTTTGCGTGCAGCGAGAAATTAGCACAATGAAAACGTGGTCAAATTTTTTTAGTCCGGAAACGACTATTCTTGTTCTTTGTTTTTTAGTCAGACAACCTGTTTTGGGTTTTGGGATTTTTAGTAAAAAAGTGCCGCGTTAACTTCAAACAATCGAAGACTTGACGGACCATAATCTTAGCTGTTCACACGACTAGTATGATTTTGTTTGTGACCCTTTTTCTTGGAAGGTTCTCGTTCGTACCTACCTCAGGATTTTGTACAGTTGGGTACTGGGCAGAAGTGAAGTTGGGCTCATGGGATTGTCCAAGAAAAGCCGAAGTATTTCAACCGGGTTCACACAGGATATGAATGTAACAAATACTATCAAACTCCCTATGATCATGAAAATCCGCCTCCAGAGACTGTGCAAGGATACAAGTTCATCCAGACCTTGTGGACAAAACAAAAGAGAAAGATGAGCAATGCCGAAACATGCATCATTAGGTCCTTACCAGGACATGGCTTTCCAGATTGTTCGCACGTTTGAAGATGCAATTTTGCACATATACTTCAACTTCAAGCATTCCAGATATCGTAGATGATCATGATGTTGCTGCTCATGGTTATGCAATTTTACTCACATGACATTGTGTAAAACTCTGCCAACCAAATTTTTGTATTTCGATATTGACTTCTTAACAAAATCTATACAAGTATTCAGTCCTATAAAAAGCAATGTACCAATTATTCTCTTCCATTGACCAAGGCAAATGCTTACTTTTCCATTTGACCAAGTCGATATGAACCAGTAGCATTCTCTCTCGTCTTTACCAGTTTACAAGTATGAATCCGGGGGCTCATGAGCATGAGTTACAAGAATCTCACTTTCGGTTTCCAGCTGCCGGTCAAGGGCATCATCAGAGGAATTTGATTTCGGGTAGAGATTATGAATTGAGTCATTTGTATCATTTTCTTCACTTTTTTCTGCGTAATGTGTTTTGAGATAGGCCTCATCCTCATCATCACCTTCTTCCTATCATCATCAAAAGGGATGAAATATCAACTAAACTACACAAATTGGAAATGGAGGCGTTTTGCTCCGGTTAGGTCCCTATTTCAGATGACATGGCACCACTAGCTGATCGCCATGTTTAACAAGCCCTCCGAAGGGCTACTCTAAATGAAGCAAAACTACTCCAATTAGAATAGGGGACTTGAGACAAGGAAAATATGATCAGTACATTTGTGTGAGAGGCTAACCTCTGAGTTATCATCTTCAGAAGGATAAGCAGAATCTAACTTGTCATATAACTCTTCATCTCCGTGGTCTTTCACAGCATCCATTTGTTCCTGCAAATGCAAGCAACAGCTAGTCTAAGTTTGGAGAACAAAAGTGGTTTGTTGTTTTAAATGTTATCTGCAATATCAATATCAGATCTGTCAAGTAAAGAACCAGAATACTTACAATTTCAGCTCTTAGATTCTCTATTTTTGTTTGGAGATCCGAAATATGTTTATAAAGTGCCTGCTCATTAAAAGAATTTGTCCATTAGCACCATAAATCAGGAAATAACCATGCTACAAGCTTTAAGTATAAATGAAGCATGGCCGTACCTCACGTCTTTGAAGCTCAATCGAGCGTGCCAAAGCCCTTCTCTTTGTTAATAGATTCTGTGGCCTTATTGTGGAAGGTCTCTGATAGTCTTTTCCACGGAATACGATTATTGCATAGCCTTTTGAGACCTTGTCCACCGAAACCAAGACACCCCCACTCTCTGACTCGAGTGTTAACACAATTCTTTTGACCTCATCAAAAGTTTTAGCCTTCACAATGATTTTAATAAGTTCACGGTACTTCCAATGCAAGTGCATATTCTCCACTGTACCATCAAAAACCCCCCGTCTACCTGAAACAAGAACTCCTTTTCAATAATAGTTCTATGAGCCAGGGGTGAAGACCTCAGAAGTTGCAAAACAGGTTTTACCAAGAAGCAAAAAAGCTTTCATTCTCAGACCAAGTTTACGAAACATAAATCTCTCTTCATCAGTTATGCTTTCCGGATCTGCTGCCCTATCAGCAGGTTTCAAATACTCTTCCACCTTAGACAAAGCCTGCTCAGCTTTCACTATCTTTTTTTCAGCCTGAAAACGGAAAAATCATGCCATCTGGAAGTTATCCCAGAAGTCTTATTCACTAGGGGTGAAGCTACTTGATGATGGATATTTTAAATGGTTAAATTGTAGAAGACAAAGTGGACAATAGTTTAGAGCAATGGACAACATTAGCACATCAAATTGAAGATGTGGGTTTGATTTGTGTTGGTTGCATACAGAACTTAAAAGCACCACGAGACTTGGTTCAAAGTATTCTACAAACTAAAAAGCAAAAGTAATCACTTGAGATCAAGAGTATAATCCAATTTCAAGGTTTAGAACTTACAAGTGCAAGCTTGCGCTCAAGTTTTCTAACAAGATTGGCATGCCGAACAACATTAGCTTCTCTCATCACCTTTTCTCTGCGACTTTCATCCAACTTCTTTCCCCAACGTGCATCCGCATCCAAAGTTTCACCAAGGGTTCCTGCTAATCCAGATTGTTCTGATCCAGATTGCTCTGTTGTTTCAATGCTTGGAATAACCAGGGTTGAGGCCCTTAACCGTGCTTGCTCCTCTTCATCTTGCAGGGTCTTTGCTAGTCTCTCCCTCTCCAGTAAAGCTTCAGTAACTTCTGATGACAAAAAATCCTTTCCGCTATAGAAGACCAAGAACTCTTTGTTCCGGGAAAGAAGTATGCCTCCAGTCAATTTCTGCATTAATCAATCAAATTTTATACATGAATATTCAAGGAAACTTTTCAATATGTCATCTTCATACATTCAGGAGCAACCATTAGACTAGCTTGCTATAAAAAATCAACCACTAAAAGATTCTGCAAGTGTAACTACTATTTTTGCTCAACTTTGCAATCTTGCATGCTTACAACAAATTCCATAGCTACCATCCTTTGCCCCTCTACCATGCACCATTCCACACACATACAGAAGCCAAAAAAAAAAAAAAACCCACCAATGATCAAACTTTATTAAGATTCATAAATCAAAGTTTCAGATTTATGTCAGATGCTTGAAAAATAAGTGCATATTCTCTCTTTGAATTTCAAATTTATCAAGCCGAGAGAGTTAAGATTCCCAGAAATAAGTAGGATGCAAAAAATTCATCCTAAATTATGTGCTTCAAGTAGCTTAGCTCCCTGTTAACAAAAATGTCATTCCTTAAAAGTTGGTTCAATCCTAAGACTTGGGCATTTGGCCAATGATTAAAAACTGAACATTGGAATTCTGCATAGATAACTTATAATTCTTAACTACTCAGTCAAAATAAATATAATATATAATTTTGAACCCCTCTCAACTTTCCATAGAAAAACAAAAGCTTATCTATTTATAAAGAAAACAAAATTTTTTCCTTTGGGCATAAATTTGGTCCAATCTACCTTTAATCAAATAACTCTGAAACAATATGACACCTACTCACTAACCACATTCTTGGAAAAAGCTTCCAGACCATTTTCTTCAGATTTTACAGTAAAAAGAAAAAGCTCTAGCAACTTGATCTCTTATGCACAAATTCATGCTCCCACATTCACATTAGAAGTTTTACAGGATCAAGGCTAGCTTAAGGTTGGGGATAATGTGGGTGCAAGGCTGACCACGTGTTTCCGTTTAATGAGGTTTGTTAGGCCCAGGTCTGACACCGTAAAAGGTGTTATGATCCAAGTACTAAAATCAAGAAAAGAAGGGTAAGCCATAGCCAAACCAAGTAAAAAGTTTTTCACAATTAGTATTTCTATTCTATAATAGGCTCTACAAAATATATAACTTGTCTCATTGATTATACATGCTAAGACTAGTCCATGTCATGTATGTGAGAACCAAATCTAGCACCTCTTGACTTTTAAGAAAATTACTCCACTGAATGATCCACCCATTTTCTGTTGTTTCCAAAGAGGGAGATGCCACTTAGCAACAAACTAAACTGTTACCTTGAAAATATGAATACTGTCAAGAGAGGTAGAGCATCACAGATCCAAAAGCAATTTGTGTCATAACATTTTGATCCAACAAACTGATTATGAAGTTCCCACCAAATGGGCACTAACAATATAGAATCTCCCAGGATTTCAGAATTTTTAAACCAATTTAAATCATACATGACCAGGTGATGTTGAGGGCTTGACAGTGGAGAACACACAAAATTTGTAAACAGGACTTCATAGAGTAGACTACCTTTAAATCTTCAGCCATTCGCTCACTTGTAGTTAGTTGAACACCACGTTTTAGGGCAATCTTAGCAATTGAACTTTTCTCCCATAGCTTAATCATGGCCACAGACAAACCTTGAAGATGCCTGCTTCTACCTGAAAAGAATAGGAACAAAAATCCTTGGAACTATAACAGAATGGACAAATGAAGAATCAAATTGTATGGAAGTTCCCTGAAAGGAGCAGCAAGCATACCTAATGCAAAATGTGGAGGAAGCACTCTAGCAAGCCTTCTTAAAGCTGTTGCCTCCTTTTGCCCAAGAGTAGCTCTAACCCCATAAGGAAGTATTCTGAAAGGAGGTTCATAACCAGGAATTGTACCTGGGAGCATATCTGCATCTACAGGTAATGGATTACATCCTGGCCAATCTTCATACCTAAGGCCTAGACCATCTAAAAGCTTGTCTACTTCATGTTCATAGTTCACTTCAGGCACTCCCATCCCCTTTTCCTCCTCAGCGGCTGCTTCTGGGTTTGCTTTAGGTGCATCCCTATCACTCTGAGTGCCATCTTCCATGGAATTCTGGCTGTTTCTGTTGGTAACCCTCGAAGAACTATGGAAAACCTCATTTCCAGTGAAAGTTTTTTTCTTAAGTTGCAGAGAGGGAATCTCATATGTTGCACCTCGATATAGAGCAATTGAAGTGCCAGACCTCCAAACCACCAATCCACCAGTTTTTCTCTGAACATAAAGGGAATTTATTATTTGAGAAAATTTGTACACTTCCATTATGTTGAAAAAAATCAATTCAACCATGTAACTAGTTAGTTAATGGAGTCTAAGAGCCAAAGGTGCGAATATAAAGAGGGCAACATCATTTGCTTTTTCTCCTTTCAGACCAATATAGGGCTGCACTCTAGTGAAGGTCAATTGTAGATCTAACCAGCTAAACATAAATCAAGGTCATCGTCGAAGAGTTTGGATCAGGATATGTTCTACCATGCCTCCTAAATTGGGAGAGGCAGAGAAGATACCCAACAAAATTTGATAATGGAACTCAAGCCCCAGTTAACAATCCCCCTTGAAAAGCTGTTGGCCAACATAGAGCAACTGTTCATCTAACTCCTTGTAAACTGGAGTAAAAAATAAATTAAAAAATATAGTGAATAGTCTGACTGGTTATTCACCATTAGCAGGTGTTTCAAGCTCGAGCATTTTACTCGAGGGGTATTTTGATCACAAAAGGGTGAATACAACAAGTGCTTATTTTTAAGGAGAAGCATGGGCTTTTGGCTCTTACTTATCACATAAGTGTTAATCCCTGTACAGATGAAATGAAGATCAACAAAGAGAATGTTTTCTTGTGAATGTGTGCCAATAGTAATTTTTCTCTTTTCTCAATATGCAGAAAATAATTTTGAAACTCTATGTTATGACTCTGAAGTGAAAACCAGTGTTTCAAATTTTGTGAAACATACATAGATGAAGATTCACAAGGAATAAGCTGCAAACCTCAATAATCTGATGTATCCGCCTCATGTTAAGTGCAGCATTACCCTCACATTTCAGTCGGACAATCTCAGAAGTTTTCCACTTCTCATTAATTACATCAACAATTTCTTTAGTAACACCACCACTTCCAATTTTCGTCTTTTGCTTCATACGAAAACACAGATTCTTCAATCTTATCAACTCCAACTGTGGAAGAGTCATTTCAGCCACTGAACTTCTACGTTTCTTTCTCACAGAGTTCCTTTTCTCCTCTTCTAGCACAGCATCAGGCTTCTCCCACGGAAACCAAATTTCTCCATCAGTTCCAAACACATTCTCCACTCCCAATGGTGAATCCTTTGAAAACTGGCCCCGTATATCTGGCAACATCCCTTCTTCCATATAAAAGATGTCTTCGACAGACCCTTTCTCAATCACTCTCTCAGTAGCCCTTCCACTCTTTTTCTTATTAACATCATCTACATAACCAAATTTCTTCAATTTCTCCACAATTCTCTCCATCGTACTACCTCCATCGCCTCTCTTCTCACTCTTCACATACCCATCATTCAACTCATTTGCCTCCTCCCTACCTTGATAATCAAAAGCAACCTGAGGCTTTCTGGGCCTATTCTGCTTATAAGGTTTATTCCATCTATCAATCCAATTATCACCGGATGAAGTTAAACTAGAGTTGGATTGTGAGATGTTGTTATTTCTCAACACAAAACTTGATTTGCTATATGGGCTTCGCTCTGACACCGACTCTGAGCTAATTGCTTTCTGGGTTATGCTGAAATGCTGGCAATTTAAATGCACTGTAGAACCAATCCTGAAAATTTTCAATATAATTGTCACCAGAGACCATTTGAAGTCAAACCAGGTTTTAGTTGTGAAAGCTTGTTGTTTCTTAAAACAAAAAACATGATTTCCTACGTGGGTTTTACTTAAATGCTGACACCGTACCTGAATAATTGAAGACGAAAGCCACTAAGTCTGGAGATTGAGTTCTGAAAAGAGTCCAGGAATGTTGCCGGATAGAACTGGCGACTGGGTCCCAAAGCCATCAAACATTTGATAAGCTTTTCTCTCTTTTATTTCTTAATTGCTGTTACAAGGTTAAGCAATTCGTTTAAGATAAGCTTTCGAATGGTAACATATGCACTCTTTTCTTTTTGTCAATAGTCTAAGCAAATAAGGGAGGCTATGTTATTGGTGTGGGATGGAGTGGCGCTTCCGAACCATTCCTTTGCAAGGAAGAAAGACCTTCCCACCTTGACCTTGTACCAAAACTGAGGCTGAGATTGAATTCTTTATCCCATCTGTGCTTCTAATAGGGCACTGGGTTTCAAAATCACCATGTTTTTATTATCCTCACAAACACTCTCAAACAAGCGGTGGGCACTATCCTCCTCCACGCATACTCGACAGAATCTATGTATTGAATAAAACTCAATAAATAAATTAGTTAGTTGTGAAGAAGAAAATTTGAAACTCACACAAAAACAACAACCAAGCCTTTATCCCACTAAGTGTGGTTGGCTATATGGATTCTTCTATGACACTGTACTCTATTTTTCATATCATATACTCACCTATATGAACTCTCACGACATTGGGGGGGGACATAATCAAATAGTTCATATAATCTACGTGATTATGCACTCTCTAGGTTGGTTCGATACAATCACAATGTTGATAAAGAAAATATTGGAAATCCTACCATGAAGCCATAAAGTTTAAGAGTGAAGTGCAGCCATCACACAATTACCTGTAGCTGGGTGTGAGACAAACACAATGACCACCACTCCAAGATGGGAACGGTGAATGGCAACAAGTGAGCTCTTGTAGCCGGCCTGGAAGAGGAAGAGAGAGATGAGAGAGCGAGCCAGCAGACAACTAAGACAAGCTCACTACAAAAAAGAAAAATAAAAAAAAAACACCTTCAAAGGAGATAATCTACAACTAGGACAAGCTTTCTCCATTAGAGTATATCTCAATAAATTATGTCCCTAACTCACCCCCAATTCCAAAACAAGATCTCGGAAAAAAGGTGATTCTAAGGTAGTTCAGTTCATTCTACCACTACCTACAATCAGCATCATCCTCTTTGGTGAGTTAGATTTTTCACTTGGGAATGCAATAACTTCCTTCAAGTTTAAGTTAATTAATGAGAGAGAGGGAGAGTGAGTGAGAATTTAACCTTTTGCCAAGCAGGAGAACCTGCTAAGCTCCAATAGCCGTATCTCTCTCTCTCTCTCAGCCAATTCACGGAGAAAATGTACAAAATCTAATAGAGAAAGCGAGAGGATGCACTTCAATTGGATCACATTTCACAATTCTGATTCGGGATTCAGGAGATTTCCCTTTCTGAAACCCTAACTTGGACTTCGATTCAACAATCTCCATCTCCTCCGTTCTAGGCTTCAGGCCCATTTCTAACTGGGCTTTTGTTTGAGCGGAACAAATCCTCCATTCTCTCTCTCTCTTGTTTTGTTTTGTTTTGTTTTTTTGTTTTTTTGTTTTTTTGTTTTTTTTCAACGTGAGATTTCAATCCCCAATCATGTATTATTTGGATTTCAGCCCCAAAATTTAAAAAAATAGGAGGGATATATAGATATATATATATATATATTTCTTTTTTCACTACCGATTCTCCTAGAGATATTGTGTAGGGCAAATATAGAGTAGGGTATCTCCTAAGGAGATAGATTAATGATTATAATCTCTCTTTTCAATCTAATGATTTTAATTTCAAATCTTAATATAATAATAAAAAAATAAAGTATAAAAATACGTATAAGATTTTCATAAATTAGAATTTTTTATCAAAAAAATAAAAAATTCAAAACACTATAAGATAAAAATTTTAGTTGAAGGTATTATGCTTTAATTCCTAATAAATAAATAAATAATTTTAAATCTTAAGATTGTTTCTTGTCACTCAAACTAAGAATTCATACAATTTCAATTTTTATTTTTCAAAATCATTTAAATAGTAAATATATTAAATAAAATTGATATTACACTGCTCCAGAGGCATGGGAAAAAATTTTGTATTAGTAAAATAGTGAAGTAATAATTTTTTTCTTTCACCATAAAAAATAGATCAGCACACAGTTAAAAGAAGATAAAAGTCGAAGAAAATAATATTTTACCCGCTTTCCCTTCTCTACTACAGTTGTTTTTATTATCATTTTTTTTTATCAATTCTATATTTATTTTCATTTTTATTAAATTTAACAATTTTATAACAAAATATTTTCTTCCTCTACTTACTATTTTCTTTTCTTTTTTATAATTTTCTTTTCACCATAATATCTTTCTATTTTTACGTATTGGATTAGATCAAAACATAACAAAAAATATTCCGATGATTTCACCAACAATTTTAGTCGTAATTCTCAACGATCTTGGTTTGTAGTTTTAGTAAATCTAACATCCAATTCCTCAAGGTAGAGTGATGACCTTTATATTCATTTTTGTGGATTTTTTTTTTTTTTTTGGGTAAATGATAAGAACAATGTTATAATCAATGTTGGGTTTTAACAAACAATATTTTGGTGTTTTAAGTGGTTCCCCAGCTTGTTGAATCCAACTTCACATTTTTCATTTCTATTCTAAAGAAATCATGTGAGAACTAGCCAAGGTAAACGTCTTGACATGATACACCCACTTCCAATTTGTTTATTTGGATAAGTTATGAGATTTTCTATCTTCAAAATGCTTAAGATCACACCCAACACCGTGGGAAATAATTAATTAATTCATGAAACCATGACTAAGTCCGTCTGATTCTAATTGCAAGGGCAAAATAGTACAGAAAATAACTTGACAAAGTCCATAGATAATGTTCTGGTTGGCACTTATATATATTATAGTTCATTTCCCAGGCAAGGAAGGAAGTAGGAAAATGGCATTTTCGTTGACTTGAGATCTTACATCGAATTTTCTGTGAAAATGTTTGGAAGGGGATCGTTGAAAATGATCTCTGGGCATTATATATGAGGTCTTCTCAATGAACATAACAAGTACTTCTGATGCGACGTTGTTCATCAGCACTTCTAAAAATGGCCGTACATGTCGTGTTTGTGTCGGACATCATTTTTAGACATGATCAGATGTGTTAGATTTTAATCTTGCAGTGTTGTTGTGTCTGTCTGTGTCGTGTGTTTGTGGTTGTCTGTGCTTCAAAAGGGTACTGCTTTATACTTGAGAAGGGATTTATGGATCCCAGCTTGCATAAAGCTATAATGGAAGACGATTATTATCAGGTCAGAGCGTCCAAGGACCAACTTCTTATGCAGCTAACCCCAAACAAGAACACCGTTCTGCACATGGCCGCTCAATACGGTAAAATCCTGTGTCTCGAGGAGTCAATTGAACTATGTCCGTCACTATTGTTGCAGGTAAATTCAATAGGAGAAACTCCTCTTCACATTGCAGCAAGGGAAGGGAATTATTGGGCAGTGAAAGCTCTCATTGATGGGGCGAAAGCAATTCAAGGTGAGGTTGAGAGCTTGGTTGGAGTCGTGAAGGAGATGCTGAGGATGACAAACAAGAGGAAGAACACTCCCTTGCATGAGGCTATGAGGACCAATTTTCCCATGCTGGTAAGATTGTTGTTAACTGAAGATCCCGAGTATCCCTATGAAGCAAATGCTGCTGGTGAGACTCCACTTTATCTTGCTGCAGAGAGAGGTTTTGAAGGCGTGGTTGTTGAGATCTTGGAAACCTGCAAAGCGCCCCTTGACAAGGGCCCTAATAATAGAACTGCTCTCCACGCAGCTGTTCTTTCTAACACATCGGGTATATATGCGCCCTATTCACCCCTTTACAAGGGCCTCGACTGACGAACTTTAGCATAATGATAAACTTGCATGCATCTTTATTCTTTAGTACGTAGGACACTTTTGAGTACTGGATGATCTTTATTCCATTTCTCCTGATATAGTATCATTTGATCTAATTATCCAATTATAAAACTTGACAGGTACGACTGCAAAAATATTGGAAAGATTGCCAGCTTTGATTAGAGAGGGTGACCAACGAGGGTGGACGCCTCTCCACTGGGCAGCTCACTTCAATTTCATGTGGAGGGTGAGGCAGTTGTTAAATTTTGACCGGTCTGTGGCCTACATCAAAGACAATGAGGGTATGGCAGCTATTCACGTTGCGGCATGCAATGGTGCCATATTTGCAATAAAGGAGATTATATCACATTGTCCGGATTGTGATGAGCTTGTTGACAACAAAAACAGGAATGCTCTTCATATGGCAGTAAACTGCAAGCAAAAGGAGGCTGCTGAATGCATTCTGAAGCACTGTCCTTATAGCAACCTTATTAATGAAGAAGATGAGGACGGCAACACCCCACTCCACATGCTTGCTTCTTCTTGCCAGCATATTCCAGCTCTCATAAAACATCCCAAACTTGATATGAAGGCTTTGAACAAGCAAAATTTAACTGCGCTAGATATAATTCCACCAGATACCTTTAAGTCGACTGCTTTAGAGGTAATTTCTCATAATTTTTTGCTCATGACATTTTTCACTTCATTTATGTAATTTTTGGTCTTTGATGATGTTAACTCCCATATTACCTGTCATGCCTTGATCCATTCGTCCGGCACATAATAACCATTGCATTGTCTTGAAACACGTATGAACCCCACCTCGTATCTCGAGATACCGCAAGATATTTCAATATCCAAATCGTTTCACCAATATCCAAATCGTTTCATAAATAAACTTAAATCATTCATAGGCCATCCCGGCCATTTAGACAATTTCCAGGCATTCAAATAAGTTCATAGTTCAAATATAAGTTCCAAATTCGTTAAATAATCCAAATATCCCAAATAAAGCTAATAAATATAGCAAAAGAAATCTAGTAACGATTTATCAATACTCGCCCAAAATATACAAACAAATATTTAATAAATCCAAACTTTTAGAGATTTGCAAAAAAATTCCTCCATGGATCCAAGTTACAAACCTTAAAAATGTTTCAATCTGTTACCTATTGATGGCCAATCAAAATAACTTCTTCAACCAGCACTAGAAGTCGTTTAAGTCACCAATCTACACTTCCTTTGAAAAGTTTAGAAAAATGGAGTGAGTATAAAAATAGTCAGTGAATGGAGTGCAATGACATATAACACATAGATGATGGGTAATGGTGGTGATACCAAACATGTATGTCAAAATGTAATCAATTTTAATACATAAATTCATTCATATAAAATAAAATTAAATCACATTCACCCTAATTCATGATTTCTAATTCAATAAATAAATTGAATTTTTCTTTCAAAATCCTTGGGATTTGCCAAAACCATTTTCCTACCAATGGCCGTTGGTTGGGTTCTGTCAAGGGGTTTTTCATAATTTTCCATAAAACCCCTTTTACCTTAGCGTTGAATCGGAGTTCTGTGGGGTGCTCGTGGAAATGGCTTGAGGAAACTCTCCAACTCGCCTATCACCAAGCAAAATTTTAACCAGTCTTAATCACATCGCTTCAATGGCCCCCTGTCGTTGTAAAACTTAGACTATAGTCATTTTTCTTATTCATATACCATGTTACAAAAATTTAGTTCATCAAGCCAGGTTTATGCTCATATATATTTAAGAACAGTCCACAATTTATATATCAATGTCTCATTGTAACACTGTGCAAATAATTCATTAAATCAATAAAAGAGTTATGGATTTACAACATTTCATTTTAGGACACACCACAATCATAAAGATATTTCAAATCCATTTCAAATTCATTTAAAAATTTAATTTATAAATCATAATTGAAATTATTTTACCCATTTATATGCAACAAAGCCATCCACTCATATTTTGGGAGGGTACTCACTCCCAGTTTCACAATCCAACCCAATGAAATCCTTTTCTTCGGCCCAAATCAATTATCTTAAACCAATAATTACAATTTTAATATTAATTTATCTCCAATTTTAGGGTTTATAAATTTTTCCTAACTTATCACAAATCCTAATTTCTCAATTTCATGAGTCTATGTTCTCATTCCACCATCTATATGTCATTTGCCTATATATAAAATTTTTCATTTACAAATTTTTCCAAATTTCCATCATTCGCAAACTCTAGGGTTTGATCTCCATCAAAACTCCAAAAATTTTAATAATACATTTTAAATCAAGTAATAAAGAAGTTACATCCAAAATTAGGAAGGAAAAATTACATTTATTTGGTGTTGGATGGAGTTTTGGAAGTTAGTTTTGAAAACCCTAATTTTTTCTTTCGTTGAACAACCCTAGATCTCCGCTAAATCCTCCTTTTTGCAAGTTGATCGAGGATTTTAGAGGTTTAATTGAGTGGATCTAGTGATTTTATAAGAAAAAAATTGATTTTGTTGAGGGATTGGGAGGGTATGAGAAGAAAAAGAGAGAGAGAGAGTTTCCAAAGAGCGAGAAAGAGAGTGAGGAAGTCAAATAATGCATTTGGGGGCTCATTCAACCTTTTGTTAATTTTTGGAGTTGAAATTACCATTTTACCCCTCCTATGTTTTAAGTGTTATTTAACTTTGGAGGGCATTTTGGTCACTTCACCCCTTTTTCATGTGCACAAGTCGATTCCAAACTTCATGGGTGGTCTCATGTGTCTAGGATATTTAGGGACTAAATCGACTTGTTTGGTAAGCACATCGACCTGAAAAATCGCAATTCCAAGTTTCCAAGTCGACCTGAAGATTAGACAGGACTACCTATGTGTGTAACACCTCAAAAAGATGTCTAATACACTAACCAGATCGACCTGCCTTCTCGCATTAGGCGACCTGCCAAGTTTGAGCCACAGAAACTTACTTGTAACCCTAACAAAGTCGACCTATTCTCTTGGACAAGGTGACCCGTCACTTTCAAGCCTCAGAAACAGACCCTGCACACTCATTAGATCGTCTCATCTATGGCTCAGGGCGACTTGTGCACTTCGTTTCACTCACCAAGTCGTCTTACCCATGGCACACACTGAGCTGTCCCTCTCTCTTATGCTAGAATCGATCTGCATGCTATCGAATGGCTTTGCCTCACATATTTCATGGGCATGAGATGACTCCACAATGCATGAGGCAACTCCAGCACCCACAAATAGACTTGTCACTCCATTTATGACCTACTTGTGATCACCACAAGTCTACTTCTGTCTCGCAACCTTCAAAACCTCAAGTAAACCTATCTAACCCTCAACCCTCAAGTCCCCTTCTCTCTCACTAATCCCAAACTCACAAGTCTACTTGTCATCACATAAGTCTACTTGTCTTATTAATCATATTCAAATCTCTCATTTTACATTCAGAGGTTTGAACCTGTGAACTCCAAATCTTTTCTTTTTCAAAAATAAAACTAATTACCACCAAACCATTATACATCTTGCGCTTTATATGGACAATTAATTTGAAAGTTCTAACTTTTGATAATTATATGAGATAATAAATTGAAAAATTCAAATATTGAATTTTTCGGTGTTACATTAAAAAGTCAGAGTTGATGACAATCTGATCTCTCTCTCGGTATTTTACAAAGAAATCAAAAATTAAATAAAATTTTTTCTAACACCGAATTTTTTATGTTACAATACCTAACTTTGTCTCAAGGATATTTTTCTGATAAAAGGGTTCATCGGGTATTTAAAGAACTTGATCACAAAGTACACAGGATATTTACCCGATAAAGGAGAAACAGCTAGTTTTTAAGATAGAAATTAAGTTTTGTAATATACTATAAGAGCCAAAATCTTAGCCAATCTAGTCACGTATCGACATTCCCCATGAGAGATGTGTACCTTAGTCCTTTGTGATAGGTGGATGTTAAGTTTCATATTAGCTAACTCCACTTCCGAAGTGTATGATACATAAATTTGGGATCTCTCTACCTTAACAACTAATATTTTCTAAAATTTGGATTTATTTCTCTAGTAGATGAAAATTTGATCATTGTCCTAAATTGCAGAGTAATATTAGAAAGGCTTTGGTAGATGCCGGTGCTACTCATGGCAGGAGGTTTGCAACCGCTGAAATCAGAAACTGGGAAGAACAACTGACAGAAGAAGACAAATCCGAAATCCATAGAGCCACTGGTTCTCATCTCATTGTGGCAACCCTCATAGCAACGGTGACCTTTGCTGCAGGTTTCACCTTGCCCGGTGGCTTTAGTGGGAACGAGGGACCAGACCAAGGCATGGCAATTCTAATCAAGAAGGCAGCCTTTCAGGCATTTGTCATATTTGATACAATAGCCAACCTACTCTCTATCTCTGCAGTCTTTCTCTACTTCATTATGGCTATAAATTATGCCCCAGAAAGACTTTTCTATTACTTTGGATATGCAGCTCTGCTTACCATGTCTTCGGTTGCAGCTATGGTGGTTGCTTTCGTGACTGGCATGTATGCGGTGCTATCGCATTCCTTGGGGCTTGCAATTGCTATTTGTGTCATTGGTTGTAGCTTCTTCATCCCATATTTTTACCATGTTCGAAAGTTGTTTAAGTGAGATGATTTGTAGAATTGATGGAACACCGTATAAGGTTGGTTTGTAATATGTACTATGAATAAAAGGCTACCAACAAGAATTGTGGAATCCAAAAAATGGTTGACTTCAGCACGTGGACAGAGTAACAATAGAGAGTCTAGAAGGAGACATGGATACACATGACATGGATACACATTATTTACCTTTAAAGCCTATGTTCATGTGCTGGGTGACATGCAAAATTTACTGCAGAACGCAAATGGAGGTACAAGAATAGAGAATGATCTCAAGAACCTTAAGCACATGAATTCTAGGCAGCAGGACAAGAATTGCAACAATAGGATTGTAGTTGATTAAGAGTTGTAACAAAAAGGGTGGAAAAACAAACAACAATCTTTAAGATGTTAAAACCTGATAATGAATAAACACAATAAGTTAGCATTCACCATTAGGATTTTAGCCCAAAAAAAAAAAAAAAGAAAAGAAAAAAAAGGGTGTCGTGCGCAGATTTATGCACATGACTAAACAAATTTGATTCAGTTGATCAATTTAATATTATTTAATATATAATTTTGATTTTTTTTTGACTATCTTTGAACAATGACTATTGATATTTATGGATTTATAACTATTGGATTATTACTCTAGTAAACGATAGAAAAGTTAAGAAAAAAAATTAAGTTCTTCCTCTCCAATTAAGTTTTAATAACATTGAATTTAGTTTCTTTTGATATAAAAATTTAAAGCCATTACTCTTATAATAGGTTAAAGTGATATTAGTTATTAAACAAAACAATAAAGTTTTGTCATAATCTTTTTAAAATTAAAAAATTGTATAAATAAGGTTCAATTTGATTCGAATTAAAATTGAACTTAGTTTCAATTAACCTTGATCATTAAGAATAGAAAATTTACGTTATTAGATTTGACTTTTAGATTTGGACCTTGTATATATTGAAAGCCTATATTTCTTATGAATTCAAATGAGTATTTTATCAGTTAAAATAATTTAATTTTTTAGAAAGAAAATTCAAAATAAATGTATTTAGAATCGAAAATGTGAATTAAATTGATTGTTTAGTGAGAGAGAAAACTATTTAATTTTTTTATAGAGAGAAAAATTTAGAGAAATAAAATTTAAAATAATTAATTTTTGTTATGAATATTGAATAATTTGGTAGATATCCATCGAAATATACAACTTTATAAAAACACGAGTACATGATGACTCGGCAGCTTACATAACACATATCACCAACTGATCATTGTGGATAAACGCCAACTATCCAAGACACATACTAACAATTGTAAAGATGATTCATCACTTTTCTTGCATTGAATCTAGACACCGCATACCACTATATGACATGTGTCTAGGACACATGTCATTTTGCTTACCAAGTGTCCAACAAGTGTCAACTTGATGCAACAAGACGCTGACTCACCACGCTGACTCGCCATGCTAACTCGCCATGCTGACTCACCATGCTAACTCATCACCCAAACTTCCCTATAAATACCCAATCCCCTTTTTAATTCTCATAATCAAGTCATCTAAGAAAGGAGAAGAAATTGAGGGAAAAAGAACTTGAGGAGAGAAATAAAGAATTTGAGAAAATTTCTGTTCTTTGATATAGATCTTTATTTCTGTATCAACTTTAATTTTATAACATGTTATCAGCACGAGACTCTACCAAAAGTACAAAACTAATATCAACCAAATACAAATCTACCTTTGTAGTAGAGAAGGAGGTTTCACCATTCAAAGATTCTAAGGTACGTTTTTACCGATTTCTTTATAATGACAAATCTTTCTAAACTTGAATTTTTGTTTATCGATATTTCTGGAAAGAATTATTTATCATGGGCTCTTGATGTTGAAATGCATTTGAATGCGATGAGTCTTGTAGACACCATCAAAACAAAAGATGTTACTGTACAAGATTGTGTAAAAACAATAAATTTCATTCGATATCATCTTGATAAAAATTTGAAAATAGAATATCTTACTGTTAAAAATTCTCTTGAGTTATGGAAAAATTTAAAAGAAAGATATGACCACCTGAAGATCGTCGTTCTTCCTAAGGCACGATACGATTGGATACATCTGAGGCTATAAGATTTCAAATCCATTGGTGACTATAATTCTGCAATATTCAAAATCGCATCCCAATTGAAATTGTGTGGAGAAAATATAACTGAAGAAGATATGTTAGAAAAAACTTTCTCCACCTTTCATACCTCGAACTTGCTCCTGCAGTAACAATATCGAGAAAAAGGATTCGGGAAATATT
This sequence comes from Dillenia turbinata, assembly GCA_037126225.1. Taxonomy (NCBI): domain Eukaryota; kingdom Viridiplantae; phylum Streptophyta; class Magnoliopsida; order Dilleniales; family Dilleniaceae; genus Dillenia; species Dillenia turbinata. The sequence continues at coordinate 6,966,832 of JBAMMX010000012.1, forward strand.
CTGAATTGATTTTATGTCTTCTTATGGCCAAGCAAAATAATGAATTATTGATGAAAAATTACGAGACTCGACCAACTGGTAGTAGTCCATTCCCTTAAACGAATGCAACTAAATATGAATATGGAAAAGGTCGAGGTCGAACTCGTGGTCATGGCCGTGGTCGTGGATGCGGATATGGTCATGGACAAAATATCCATTACAATAATGATGATCATATCAATGGTCGATCAAATTAAAAGGGCAAAAATCATAACCAAAAGTGGAACGATAGTGATGGAAAAGAAAAAGAGAAACTCTCAAGAGGTTCTGATAATATTTGCTACCGATGCGGTGCTAAGCGATATTGGTCACGTGTATGCCAAATTCCAAAATATCTTATTGAATTATATCAAACTTCTTTAAAGAATAAAAATAAAGATGTGGAAACAAATTTTGCCAACCCATGTAATGATGCTGATATAGACATAACTCATCTTGATATGACTGATTTCTTTGAACATCCTGAAGAAAAAATTGATCATATGATCAATAATGGAAATATCTAGATGCATGTTATAAATGAATAAGTTAATTTTAATGTTTTTGCAATATGATTTACTTTATTTCTGATTGATTTATTTGTTTATAATTCTACACAAGCAAATTAATCATCTCTTTTATTTTCTTCATAAATAAGATATGGATATTGTTGACAACTTGGAATGTATGAGAAATGAAAAAGATATATATCTAATTGATAGCGTTACAACTCATACGATACTTAGAAATAAAATTTATTTTTCCAACCTGAAATTGAGAGAAACAAATGTCAATACTATAAGTGGTACTACAAAATTGATTGAGAGATCCAACAGAGCAAATATATGTCTCCCTGAAGGAATAAAATTAGTTATATATAATGCACTATACTCTACTAAATATTGTAGAAATTTGCTAAGTTTTAGAGATATTCACCAAAATAGATATCACATTGAGACAATGAATGACAACAATATACAGTCGAAATACACCATTTAATAAATCAGAAGTTTACTAATCATAAAGACTTTATTATTTGACATGATCGACTAGGGTATTCTGGATCAATTATGATGAAAACAATAATTGAAAATTCTTATGGTTATACCATGAAAAATCAAAAGGTGTTGAATCAAATGAATTCACATGTGCTGCTAGTTTTCAAAGAAAATTTATTACGAGATCTTCATTAGTCAAAATAGAAACTGAATCTCCTGGATTTTTGAAAAGAATTTATGGTGATATATATGGACCAATTCACCCACCATGTGGATAGGGCTGGGCCCGACCTAAACAAAACCTATGACCCGTCCGAACTTGAGGTGTTCGGGTCGGGTTAATTCGAGTTTTTTATTATACCGGGTCGGGTTCGAGTCGGTAAATTAAAAAATCCGAATTAATCCGAATTAATCCGACTCACTCGAATCAATCCGAATACATATAATCATAAGGATAAAAGTGGAATTAGGGCAAAAAAAATATTTTGTAAGAATCATATTTTTCTTTCTTTTTTAATTTGTATATAGAGTTCTCTTAAAAAAAATTTTAATTTTTCATTTTTTTTGAATACTATAAATACAAGATTCTTTGGAAAAAAAATTTTTTTTGACTTCTATTAGCAAAAAAAAAAAAAAAAAAAAATCTCCTTATTATGTTAACTAAAAAAACAATATTTAAATATTATTTAAAATTTTTGGGTTAAAAAAAAATAATTTTTGGGTTTGGGTACCCACCTGAATTTAAGTATTTTACTCTGATTCGGGTTCAGGTCAAAAAAATATGACCCGAATACATCGGGTTCGAGTCAAAATAGTATATTCGGATTCGAGTACCCGACCCGGACACAGCCCTACATGTGGACCATTTAAATATTTTATGGTATTAATTGATATCTCCACAAGATAGTCACATATTTGTCTACTATCAACTCGCAACCTAGCGTTTGCGAGACTTTTTGCTCAAATCATTAAATTAATAGTACAATTTCTAAATTATCCGATCAAGACAATTCGGGTAGACAATGGTGAATACTCATCTCATACTTTTGATGACTACTGTATGTCTGTTGGTATTAAAGTTGAACATTCTGTAACTCATATTCATACACAAAATGGTTTAGCTAAATCGTTTATAAAAAAATTGCAATTGATTGCTAGACTATTATTGATGAGAACTAAATTCCCAACATCAGTTTGGGGACATGCTATTTTACATGTAGCAGCACTTATACTTTTAAGACCAACACACTACCATGAGTACTCCCCTCTACAATTAACTTTTGGTTATAAGCCCAATATTTTTCATTTAAGAATTTTTAGATGTGCGGTTTATATTCCTGTAGCGAAACCGTAACGAACTAAATGGGGCCTTAGAGAAGATTGGGAATATACATTGGGTATAAGTCACCCTCTATTATTCGATATTTTGAATATTTGACATGTGACATTTTTACTGTAAGATTTGCAGATTATCATTTTGATTAAACAAATTTTCCAACATTAGGGGGAGGACAAGGACAATTGAAAAGGGAAATTATATGGAATGCATTACCATTGACATCTCTTGATCCTCGTACAAAAGATTGTAAACTTAAAATTTAAAAAATAATCTATTTACAGAAAATTGCAAATCAATTACCTGACGTATTCATTGACTCTAAAAGAGTCACGAAGTTGTATTTTCCTGCAGAAAATGCACTAATTAGACTTGATGTTTTAGTTGGAAAATCCCCAAATATTATAACAAATGAGTCTAATGCACGTTTGAAACGTGGTAGACCTCTTGGCGCCAAAGATAAAAATCCTTGTAAGAAAAGAGGATCTATTAATTATGACCATTTAAATGAATCGAATGATAAAGAATCTCATGAGATTACTGATGACAAAACTCAGTCTCCTGCAGAGTCTGACATAGCTCCTGAAGAGTGCAAATTTCAAACTCCTGAAGAATATACAAAAAAAACTTCCATAAACTTCACCATAACAAGAATATGTTGGGATAGAATTGAAACAGTTGTGGATAATATTTTTGCATATAATTTTGCACTCAAAATTATGAAAAAAATTAAGAATTTTGAATCAAAATCTATTGAGAAATGTCAAAAAAAAGATGATTGGCCGAAATGGCAAGAAGCGATCCAATCTGAATTGGATTCATTGGCAAAACACAGAGTTTTTGGACTTGCAATCCAAACACCTGAAGGTGTAAAATCCGTTGGATCTAAATGGGTATTTATGTGCAAACGAAATGAGAAAAATGAAATTGTGCGATATAAGGTACGTCTTGTAGCACAAGAATTTTCACAAAGACCAGATCTTGATTATGATGAAACACATTCCTCTGTAGTGGATGCGATTACATTACTCTTTCTTATGGCCTTGGTAGTATATAAAAAACTCGAAATGCGTTTACTGGATATAATCACTGTTTACCTATATAGGACATTAAAAAATAATGTCTATATGAAAATCCCTGAAAGATTTAAAATGTCTAAAGAATATGATCAAAATTCTCAAGAAATTTACTCCATTAAATTGCAAAGATCATTATATAACTTAAAGCAGTTAGGACGAATGTGGTATAATCATTTAAGTGACTGTTTGCAAAAAAAAATTTATATAAATGACTCAATATGTCCTTGTGTTTTTCTTAAGAAATTTGAAACAGATTTTGTGATCATTGCGGTATATGTTGATGATCTGAATTTTATTGGAACTCGTGAAAAGATTTTCAAAACCGTTGAATATTTAAAAAAGGAATTGAAACCAAGAATTTTGGAAAAACGAAATTTTGTCTTGGCTTACAGATCGAATATTTGAAAAATGAAATATTCATTCACCAATCAAATTATATGTCTAAAGTTTTAAATTGTTTCTACATGGATAAAGCATATCCATTAAGTACTCCAATGGTTGTTCGATCACTTGATTTTGAAAATGATCCTTTTAGACCACAAGAAAAAGATAAAGAAATTCTTGATCCTGAAATACCATATCTTAGTGCTATTGGAATACTTATGTATCTTGCTAATTGTACAAAACCTGATATATCATTTTCTGTAAATATATTAGCAAGATTCAGTTCTTCCCCAACACAACGACATTGGAATTAAGTCAATCATATTTTTTGATATCTCCAAGCAACGATTGATCTTGGTTTGTTCTATTCAACTAATTCCAAATCAGTATTAATCAGATATGCTGGTACTGGATTTTTATCTGATGCTCACAAAGTATGATATCAGACTGAATACTTATTTATATATGGCGGTACTACTATTTTTTGACGATTCACAAAGCAATCTATAGCTGTCACCTCCTCAAATCATGCTGAGATCATAGCAATTCATGAAACAAGTCGAGAATGTATTTGGTTAAGATCAATGACTTAATATATTTTGAAGAACAGTGAACTATCATCCAATAAAGATATTCCAATGACATTGTTTGAAGACAATGCTGCATGCATTGCTCAACTTAAGGGAAGATATATCAAGGGAAATAGAACTAAACATATTTCACCAAAATGTTTCTTCACACATGATCTTCAGAAGAATGGTGAAATTGATGTGCAATAAATTCAATCAAGCAAAAATTTAGCAGATTTATTTACCAAGACATTACTGACTGCGACATTCGAAAAATTGGTGAAAGGAATTGGAATGTATCGGCTTAAAAATTTTAAGAGATATTCTCAACAGAGGAAGTAAATACACTTAGAATAGTGTACTATTTTTCCTTCACTAGGATTTTTTCCCACCGGGTTTTTTCCTATTAAGGTTTTAACGAGACATATTCTTTGTATAATGAACATCCAAGGGGGAGTGTTATGAATATTGAATAATTTGGTGGATATCTATCGAATTATACAACTCTATAAAAACACGAGCACATGATGACTCAGTAGATTACATAACACATATCACCAACCGACCATTGTGGATAAGCACCAATCGTCCAAAACACGTGTCAACAATTGAAGAGATAACTCATCACTTTTTTTTGCATTGAACGTAAACACCTCATGCCACTATATGACATGTGTCTAGGACATGTGTCATTTTCCTTGCCAAGTGTCCAATAAGTGTCAACTTGATGCAACAAGACGTTTACTCACCACGCTGACTCGCCACGCTGACTCGCCATGCTGACTTATCATGCTGACTCACCATGCTGACTTATCATGCTGACTTACCATATTGACTCATCACTTAAACTTCCCTATAAATACCCTATCCCCTTCTCAATTCCCATAATCAAGTCATCCAAGAAAGGAGAAGAAATTGAGGGAAAAAGAACTTGAGGAGAGAAAGAAAGAGTTTGAGAAAGAATTTGAGAAAGTTTTTGTTTTTTGATATAGATTTTTGTTTCTGTATCAACTTCAATTTTATAACAATTTTTTTAAAGAGAAAATTATTGTAATAAGTTTTAAAGAGAGAAACACTAAATTTGATTTTTTGGAGAAAAATAAAAAATTAATTTATTTAGAGTGAGAAAATGTAAATGTGTTTAGTCTGAGAGAGAAACTAATTTTTTAGAGAGAAAAAACTTAAAATTAATATATTTGAAGAGCAAAAATGTGAATTAAATAGTTTTTTTAGATAGAATAAATTTAAAATCAATGTGTTTAGTTTAAAAAGAAAAAATGTGAACTAAATTAACTTTGTTTAAATAGAGAAAAATTAATGTATTTAATTTTAGATAGAGAAAATCTAATTTTGATTTATGTAGAGTCATAAAATTTAAAATCAATGTGTTTAAAGAGAGAAAATGAAATTAGATTGAATTTTTTAGCTATATAAAACTAATGTATTTCGTAGAGAGAAAAACTAATTTCTTTTTTATGGGAGAAAAATTAATGAATGTATTTTAGAAAAAAAAGAAAAAAAGAGATAAATTGATTTTATGATCAAAATTTTTGCCTTGTATCCTTTTATTCCCTTTCAAATGATTTTTTGTTCAATTAAACAAAAAAATCAGAGAGAAAATATTATGAGAGTAACATTTACTCTAAATATTAATTTCTTGGTTCAAGACTTTTTTTTTTTTTTTTTTAAGAAAAGATCAACTAAGGTGATTCCAAATTTGGGCACATTTGTTGAGAAGAGATAATTAATTTTGATTGATGAGGTTGTTTAGAGGTACATATTGCAAAGGGAAACGAAACTGTTACATTTTTTCCCCTTAAAATAGTGTTTATATATTGATAATAATTTCTCAAGCTGTGGTGCGCTGGTGGGAACCATGCTTACTATTGGGGCTACCTAGGTTGCATGGAAATGAAAGTTGAGAAGTGAAAATGGATACGAAATAATAAAAGAAATTATAATTTATAAAAATATAAAAATTAAAAATATGAGAAAATATATAAATATAAAAAATATAAAAATTTTTATTTAAATATTAATTATTTTATGAAAATAATAGAATGATTATCTCTTATAATAAAAATCTAAAATAATCAAATATGTGATTATTAATTATAAAATAAATAATATAAAAATAAAATTTACAATTAAATAAGAAAATAATTAATCAAATGTAGGAAAACATGTAAATATAAAAAAATATGAAGATTTTTATATAAATATTAATTAATATAACTTGCTGAATCGTTTCTGAAATGAGAAATGTTTAAAAAAAGAGAAATATTAGTATTAAGAAGTTTCCGTATATCAAAAATGTTATTAATTATTTTGGTTACATCGAGATTTCGGATTGAGAGAGAGAAATTATGATAATTAGACTATCTGAACTCAAAAGTGCAATTATCTTACATGCCTTTATAAACCCCATGAGGTTCGATCCATTGGTCAGTATCTATATTAGGACGCTTGAGTAAGAGAGGGTGCTGTAAATAAGGTCCCCTTACACTCATGAAATTTTTTCAAATTTGAGAGGGAAATTCTCAATGACGATGACGATGACATTGACGATGAAGATGAAGATGAAGAACATGTTTCTAGTTACTTGGTTTTGGATTTGTTCGAGTTGGGTACTCTCTCCACTACCGGAGTCGATAGGTATCGACAAGAGTTCTTATTGGTTTATGAAACCACGCTTTTTGACTTAGTCGAGCTATTGCTAATGGTTATCTCATGTAATTTTCTAAAATATTGCTGAGATACATTATTATTGTTATTTTTTATTATTTTTTAATTTAATTTTGTGTTATTATCATATATTAGTTTTCATATACTTTTTACTTCTTTTTTGAATTATATTTTAGTTTATGTCTTTTTAGTGATTTTGAATTTGATGTAGAAGAGAGAGAGAGAGACGTCTAAAATGTTGAACATAGTCTCTGGGAGATGGTTTGAAGGCCTAATGCCATGCCACTTTCCTTTTTTTTTTTGGATTATAATAGGAATTGAATCCTGGATTACGGAGTCAGGGGAGAGAATCTATTGCCACTGAGTTGTCCTCTTGGGAATGCCATGCCACTTCCTTAAGGATTAGCTATCTCTCCCACTTGATATGCGATAGGGATTATGTATAGCCTCTCATGTTATACTAAAAACCAAAATCGTATATATATATAAAAGAATAATCAACATTTTAATTCTATTTTCACTATAAGAATTAAACCACAAAACACTCACAAGAAAATGATAAAATTATTTCACTAATAAAAATTTTTTTAAGTATAATATTACGAAAGAGTTAAGATTGGTTTATTGTGGGGGAAATTATTATTATTATTTGAACCGAGGGACTTTATTTAGTTAAATTTGTGTTTATTTAAAAATATATAATTTCTCACAATTTTTTGAACGATTTCAAATATAAAAAATAACCGTTGCAAAAAATCTGTTCATGCGGCTCCGAAAGAGTATCGTTTCTGTTGGCTAGAGATAAAAATGATGACTGAATTTACATAAATTTCATTGATGAGGCATCAAATTTATACAACTAATAATAACATAAAACAAACATTTCTCCTAAAATATCTTAACAAAATGATATTCAAATATTCAAAAATATTTGAATACTAAACAAACTCAACTAACAAACACAAAATTCAAAAATATTCAAACTGAACTAATAGTTATCTATCTAGCTTTATTCTAGCATCCAAACTCTGTAGCAGAAGAAGCACATCTCAACACTCCTCCTTGCTGCTTTTGTTGTAAACCCCAATCTTCTGTCTAAGCTTCTCAAACTTTGCTTTGGATAAGGGTTTTGTTAAAATGTCATTAAGCTGCTCATCAGTTTTGCAGTGAACTAGAACAATCTCTTTCTCCTTCTGAACTTCCCTAAGAAAGTAATACTTAATCTTGAAATGGTTAGTTCTGCCATGAAACACAGGATTGTTAGATATGGCTATGGCAGCTTCATTATCAACAAAAACTTCTGTTGCTCCATGTTGAGCATGCTTCAAATCTGCCAATAATTTTCTCAGCCATAAGGCTTGATTTAAAACAGTAGTAGCAGCAACATATTCTGCTTCTGCAGTAGATTGAGCTACCACATCTTGTTTTCTTGAACTCCATGAAAAATAACCTGAGCCAAGACTGAATAAATAACCAGAAGTGCTTTTCATGTCATCATAGGATCCAGCCAAATCACTGTCTGCAAAGCCATATAAAGATATTTTCTCTGACTTCTTGAAACAAACTCCTAAATTAGCAATGCCTTTGATGTACCTTAGAACTCTTTTTGCAGCTTTGAAATGTAATTCACTGGCACAATGCATGAATCTGGAAAGCAAACTTACAGGATACATAATATTAGGTCTTGTTGCTCTAAGATACATCAAACATCCAATAAGGCTTTTGTATAGATACTCATTAATCTTCTCAGCACCATCATCCTTGCTTAACTTCTCATTTTGCATCAAGGGAGTTCCAATGGATTTGCAGCTTTCCATGTTGAATTTTGTTAGCACCTCCTTAGCATATTTTTGCTGGCTTATAAAGATTTCTTGCCCAGACTGCACAATCTCCATACCAAGGAAAAATGATATTTCTCCAAAGTCTATTAGTCAAAGACATTTTTCATTTGTTCTTTAAACTGATTCACCAAACTTGTCTTGCTTCCTGTAACAAGCAAATCATCAACGTATAATGAAACAATAATTAAATCATCATCAGTAGCTTTAACATAAAGAATTGATTCACTCAAACTCTTTTTAAAACCAATCTTCAATAGGTGATTATCAATCCTACTATACCAGGCTCTTGGTGTCTGTTTTAGGCCATATAGAGCCTTCTTAAGTAGGTACACTTGTCCTCTTTTCCTTTCACAACAAATCCTTCAGGCTGCTCAACAAATATTTCATCCTCCAAGTAGCCATTTAAAAATGCTGACTTGACATCGAGGTGATAGATTTTCCATCCCTCTTGAGCTGCAAGTGCCAAGAGCATTCTGATCGTGTCAAGCTTTGCTACTGGTGCAAATGTCTCTAAGAAGTCCACTCCAAACTGTTGAGCATACCCTTTGACAACCAACCTTGCTTTGTACTTGTTGATAGAGCCATCAGCATTTAATTTGGTTCTGAACACCCACTTCACACCAATGGGTTTCTTGTGACTTGGTCTGTCCACAAGTGTCCAAGTCTTGTTCTTTTCGATCATCTTTAACTCCTCCTCCATTGTTGCAGTCCATTTTGAGTCCTTTGATGCTTTTTTATAGCCTGCAGGTTGAAGTACAGCAACATTACATTTTTTATATATGTCAGAAAGTAATCTAGTACCTCTAACTGGAATATGATCAATCATTTCATCATTAATCTCCTCCTGAATTACATCAGGATTTGATTCTTCACTTAATGCTCCACTTTAGATTTATCCCAGTTCCATGCTGAATTTTCATCAAACTTGATGTCTCTGCTAACAATAACCTTTCCAGTAAAAGGTTGATAAACTCTATAGCCTTTAGTACAACTGTTGTAGCCAATTAGGATCCCAACTTTTGCCTTGTGGTCAAGCTTATCTCTCTTCACATCAGGAACATGAGTGTAGCAAATGCAACCAAACACCTTCAGATTATCTACAGATGGCTTGTACTCGAACCAAGCCTCAAATGGAGTCTTTCCCTCCAGTGATTTTGTGGGTAGTCTATTGAGAAGATATACTATAGTATTGACAGCTTCAGACCAAAATTTCTTTGGCATTCTTTTCTCAAACAGCAAGCATCGAGACATAGCCATCACCGTCCTGTTCTTCCTTTCACTTACTCCATTTTGCTGGGAACTATAGGTGGTTATCAACTGATGTTTAATTCCTGCATCTTCACAGAACTTATTGAACAAGTTAGAAGTATATTCTGTCCCATTATCTGATCTGATCACCTTAATTTTTAGCCCACTTTGGTTCTCAACCCGATCTTTAAACTTCTAAAACACAGCAGCAACCTCAGATTTTTGTTTCATAAAGTAAACCCAACAAAATCTGCTAAAATCATCAATAAAGGCTAAAAAATACCTGCTACCATTCAAGGAAGGAGTTTTCATAGGACCACATGCATCTGTGTGAACAAGTTGGAGCCATTAAGTTGCTCTCCAAGTCTTGTTTTGTGGGAATGGCAGTCTGGCTTGTTTTCCCAACTGACAAACTTCACAAACTCCCAACTGACAAACTTCACAAACTCCACCGCTTTCAATCCTGGGCAAATCTTTCACAAGTCTGTTCTTACACATGTGGTTAAGTGCAAAATAGTGAAAATGTCCCAACCTTTTATGCCAAAGTTCAGACTGATCTTCTGAACTTAGATATGCATAAGAACCAGTCTCCAACCAATTAAGGAAAAAGCTTTTTCCTTTCATTTTTATAGAAAAAAACTCACTCCCGTCTAGATCATAAATCACACATGCTTTGTCTTTGAAAACAACTGAATAATTCTTTTCAAGCAGCTGTCCAACACTCAGAAGATTTCGATTAATTGCAGGCACATATAAAACATCATGAATGAGTTTTGTACCTAAACCACACTTAATAGCAACATTACCTTTGCCTTTAACCTCAATACAGTCATCGTTTCCAATTTTGACTTTGGAAATGAGTGATCTATCAAGATTCTTGAACATTGACTCATCATTAGTCATATGATTCAACCAACCAATCTACACTGAAAATTTTGTTTGCAAAGCAAGTTGTTGCAAATAATTGCTCCTCCTGTGGTTCATCAGCTGTCTGAGCTTGAGCTCCTCCTTTCTACATGCCCTATTTGGTTGCAGAACCTACACTTTATGTCAGGCCTAAACTAGCAATGCTTTGAGGAGTGTAAAGCCTTCTTGCAATATGGACATGGAGGAAAACTGCTATTCTTCCCTCCATCTCTGCTATTTTCACCTTCCTTCTTATTCTTTTTGTTCCAGTTCTGCTTCTTACTTTTGCCACCTTACTGAGTTTGCTTATCTTTTGCCTGGAAAGCACCTTCAATCATTTCCTCCTTCCTGATTACTCTTCTTTGTTCTTGTGCTTGCAAGGCATTGACCAACTCTGTGAGACTAATATTGGAAAGATCTCTTGAATCTTCAAGAAATGAAATCTTTGTCTCAAATCTTTCAGGCAAGCTAACCAGCACTTTCTCAATAACTCTTTTATGAGGGAGTTATTCACCCATTAATCTAATCTGGTTCACAACATTCAAGAGTCTTTTGATGTACTCTTTAATGTTTTCAGTTTCCTTCATCCTCAGAAGTTCATACTCCCTTCTAAGATTCAACAGCTGCATCTGTCTTGTCCTATCATTACCCATAAATTCAATTCTGAGTGAGTCCCAAATTTGTTTTGCAGTTTCACATGCCATAATGCTTGTGAAGACTGTATCTGAAACTGCTGAGTAAACACAGGTCTTGGCCTTGGACCTCCTTCTACTTTCCTCTCTATAATGCCTCATCTGTTCAACCGTTGGATCCTCAGGCAATGGTGGAAAATCATCTGACTCCACCAAATCCCAAAGACCATTGGTCTCCAAATAGGACTTCATTTTGACAGTCCAAATTTGATAGTTTTCACCATTGAAAACTGGAGGTGATGACAGAAAATTGTTTCATGCCATTCTTAAAGGAAAGAAGGTTTAAGGGTATGTAATTTAATGAAAAAGGTTCCTCACTGAATTCAGTCACTCTAAAAACAGGCCCTTAAGAACAAAAAACAGCTCTGATATCAATTTGGTAGCTAGAGATAAAAATGATGACTGAAGTTACATAAATTTCATTGATGAGGCATCAAATTTATACAACTAATAATAATATAAAACAAACATTTCTTCTAAAATATCTCAACAAAATGATATTCAAATATTCAAAAATATTTGAATACTAAACAAACTCAACTAACAAATACAAAATTCAAAAATATTCAAACTGAACTAATAGTTATCCATCTAGCTTTATTCTAGCATCCGAACTTTGCAGCAGAAGAAGCACATCTCAACAGTTTCAAATGAATGGATACAAGTTCATATGTGGACCAAAAGTTAGAATTTACAATTTAAGATTAGAATATTTTAAACTTTACTATTTCGTAATTAAAACCTTTCAAATTTTACTATTACAAATTAGGATACATTAATCAGGAGTAATTCATCATTGCAATTGCAAGCCGGAGCCTCATGTGACGAGTATGTGTGTGTGTGTGTATGTGCATATATATATATATAATGGAATGTCACTACACGCGATAATCCAAAAAGTAGAGAGGGTTTTTGGGGTGGGGTGCTTTCCTTGGAGATGGGAGCTAAACTTTTCTTAAGTCCACAGATATGGAAAAGAATTTGGGGCATAGAGAGAGAGGGGGGGGTGCTTTCCTTGGAGATGAGAGTCTGTGTCGGACATCATTTTTAGACATGATCAGATGTGTTAGATTTTAATTTTGCAGTGTTATTGTGTCTGTCGTTCTCGTGTGTTTGTGGTTGTCTGTGCTTCAAGAGGTACTGCTTTATACTTAGCAGGCCGTTATGGATCCTAGCTTGTATAAAGCTATAATGGAAGACGATTTTAATCAGGTTAGAGGGTACAAGGACGTACTTATGCAGCTAACCCCAAACAAGAACACCGCCCTGCACATGGCCGCCCAATATGGTAAAATCCAGTGTCTCGAGGAGTCAATGAAACTATGTCCATCACTATTGTTGCAGGTAAATTCAAAAGGAGAAACTCCACTTCACATTGCAGCAAGGGAAGGGAATTATAGGGTAGTGAAAGCTCTCATTGATGGGCCAAAAGCAATTCAAGGTGAGGTTGAGAGTTTTGCTGGAGTCGTGAAGGAGATGCTGAGGATGACAAACAAGAAGAAGAACACTCCCTTGCATGAGGCTATGAAGACCAATTCTCCCATTCTGGTAAGTTTGTTGTTAACTGAAGATCCCGAGTATAGCTATGAAGCTAATGCTGCAGGTGAGACTCCACTTTATCTTGCCGCAGAGAGAGGTTTTGAAGACGTGGTTGTTGAGATCTTGAAAACCTGCAAAGTGCCCCTTCTTGACAAGGGCCCTGATTGTAGAACTGCTCTCCACGCAGCTGTTCTTTCTAACACACAAGGTATATATCCCCCTTATTCACCCCTTTACAAAGGCCTTGACAAACGAACTTTAGCATAGTGATATCTTGCATGCATCTTTATTCTTTAGTACGAATATTTTGAAAATTTGTTTAATATTGAGAATATAATAGGCATAGAAAATATTGAAATACCTGTAAAAGAGATTAATAGAGATTTTAAATATAAGATTTTCCCCATTAAATAAAAGAGACCCTAAAAAGAATAAAAAATAACAAAACTATAGGACCTAATGATATCCCTATTGAGATATGGAATTGTTTGGGTGAATTTTGTGTAATAATTCTAATGACTCTTTTCAATAAAATTTGGAAAACAAAGAAAATTTTCAAAATATAAAGAGAGAGTACACTTGTTCCGCTGTATAAAAATAATAATGATATACAAGATTGTTTTAACTACTGAGAAATTAAACTTATGAGCCATACAATGAAATTAGGAGAGAGAGTGATAGAGAATAGATTGAGACGGGAGATAAATGTATTTCAGAATCAATTTGGATTTACATGGGGACAATTCACCACCAAATCAATTTAGTTGTTAAAGCAGTTAATGGAGACATTTAGAGAATAGATGAGAGACATTCATATGATATTTTTTTATCTAGAAAAAATATATGATAGGGTCTCTAATGACGTATTGTGATGGACGTTGATGAAAAAATGGATCTCGCTGAAATACATTAATCTGATTAGGGATATATATGAAGAAGTTGTAATCAATATAAGGAATTGCGGGGGTTTAAATGATAACTTCCCTATTAATATTGGAGTCCATCAAGATTCGGTACTGAGTCTTATACTATTTGCAATAGTGATAAATGAAATTATAAAAAATATTCAAAATGAAAGATCATGTTGTATGTTTGTTTCAGATGATATAGTTTTAGTTGATAAAAGTAGAGAATGTATCAATATTAAATTAGAGTTATAGATGATAATGTTAGAATGCAGATGATTTAGATTAAGTAGATCCAAAATTGATTATATAAAATGTAAATTTAATGTCAACTATTAAGGTAATTAAAAAACGATTAGATTAAATGAAAGAGAATTCCCAAAAAGTGAACGATTTAGATATCTTGATTCCATCGTTCAAAACGATGGTAATATCAATGGAGATGTGAATAATAGAATTCAAGTGAGATGGATGAAATGACGAAAGATATTCAAAATTCTCTGTGATCACACGATGTAATCATATTTAAAGGGAAATTTCTATAAAATCGCAGTGAGATCTGTGCTATTGTATGATATTGAGTGTTGAGTAATTAAATAACAACAAGAGTAAAAAATAGTTGTTGCTGAGATGAGAATACTTAGATGGATGTGTGGCAAAACTAAAAAAGATAGAGTTAGAAACGATGAGATACGTAATAAGTTGTGAGTTAGTTCAATTGTAGATAAGATGAGAGAATACCATCTAAGGTGGTTTGGATATATGCAATGAAAACTTAAGAACGCACCGGTAAGAAAATCGAAAACTTAAAAATAGGAGATTTAATAAAACGTAGAAATAGAAAGATATAGATGTAATGTATTTATAGAGATATGATAGATATGGATTTAGTTGAGGAGATAGTTTTACATAAGAATGAGTGATGTAAAAAAATCTGTATAAATTAAATCTCTTTTTTTTTTTTTTTTTTCATATGGCCGATTCTATGATAAAAAATTTCGATTGTTATCGTCGTCGTTGTTGTTGTACATGGGACACTTCTGAGTACTGAATGACCTTTATTCAATTTCTCGTGACATAGTTTCGTTTGATCTAATGATCCAATTCTAAAACCTGACAGGTACGACCACAAGAATCTTGGAAAGATTGCCAGCTTTGATCAAAGTGGGTGACCAACGAGGGTGGACGCCTCTCCACTGGGCGGCTCACTTCAATTTCATGTGGAGGGTGAGGCAGTTGTTAAATTTTGACAGGTCTGTGGCCTACATCAAGGACAATGAGGGTATGGCAGCCATTCACGTCGCCGCAAGCATTGGTGCTATATCTGCAATAAAGGAGATTATATCACGTTGTCCGGATTGTGATGAGCTTGTTGACAACAAAGGCAGGAATGTTCTTCATATGGCAATACACTGCAGGCAAAAGGAGGCTGCTGAATGCATTCTGAAGCACTGTCCTTCTAGCAACCTTATTAATGAAGAAGATGAGGATGGCAACACCCCTCTCCACATGCTTGCTTCTACTTGCCAGCATATTCCAGCTCTCATCAAGCATCCCAAACTTGATATGAAGGTTTTGAACAAGCAAAATTTAACTGCACTAGATATAATTCCACCATA
Organism: Dillenia turbinata; assembly: GCA_037126225.1. Taxonomy (NCBI): domain Eukaryota; kingdom Viridiplantae; phylum Streptophyta; class Magnoliopsida; order Dilleniales; family Dilleniaceae; genus Dillenia; species Dillenia turbinata. Next base: position 6,982,651 of record JBAMMX010000012.1, read on the forward strand.
TACCTTTAAGTCGACGGCTTTAGAGGTAATTTCTTCTAACTTTTTGCTCATGACATTTTTCAGTTCATTTATGTAATTTTTGGTCTTTGACGATGTTTACTCCCATATTTCTTAACTCCACCTTGAGGATATTTACAAGATAAAGTAGAAAATTTTTAACCTTATCAACTAGTTTTTAAGATAAAAGATTAAGTTTTGTAATATACTATAAGAGCCAAAATCTAAACGAGTCTAATCAGGTTTAGACCTTCCCCATGAGAGATGTGTAGTCCTCTGTGATAAGGGGATGTTAAGTTTCATGCTAACTAACTCCACTTTCAAAGTGTATGATATGTAAATTTGGAACTCTCTACGTTAACAACTAATATTTTCTAAAATATTGATTAATTTCTTTAAGTGATGAAAATTTGATCATTGTCCTAAATTGCAGAATACTCTTAGAAGCACGCTAGTACTTGCGGGTGCTACTCATAGCAGGAGGTTTGCAACCACTGAAATCACTATCTGGCAAGAAAAACCGACAAAAGAAGACATATCCGAAATCCATAAAGCCACTAGTTCTCATCTTATTGTGGCAACCCTCATAGCAACAGTGACCTTTGCTGCAGGTTTCACCTTGCCTGGGGGCTTTAATGGGAACGAGGGTCCAGACCAAGGCATGGCAATTCTAACCAAGAAGGCAGCTTTTCATGCATTTGTCATATTCGATACAATAGCCAACCTACTCTCTCTCTCTGCAGTCTTTCTCTACTTCATTATGGCCATAAATTATGCCCCCGAAAGACTTTTCTATTACTTTGCATATGCAGCTCTGCTTACCATGTTCTCGGTTGCAGCTATGGTGGTTGCTTTCGTGACGGGCACGTATGCGGTGCTATCACATTCCTTGGGGCTTGCAATTGCTATTTGTGTCATTGGTTGTTGCTTCTTCATCCCATATTTTTACCATGCTGGAAAGCTGTTTAAGTGAGATGATTTGTAGAACTGATGGAACACTGTACAAGGTTGGTTTGTAATATGTACTATGAATAAAAGGTTACTTACAAGAATTGTGGAATCTAAAAAATGATTGACTTCAGCACGTGAACAGAAATAGCAGTAGAGAGTCGATGGGATTGTAGGCAGCAGGACAGATCTAATGCCTATGAATTCTTGGCAGGAGGACATGTCACGCCTCGACTCTTGGATGATATGTGCACACATCAACATATAATCCAAAAACCCGCAAAACCATGAAAATATTCTTTTCCAAATCAAAGGAAGTCATCACGTTAAACAGTTAACTTATCAAATATGCGTTCACCTATAAGAAAATTATGTTTATAAATACATTACAAAAGAGTTTTCAAAATACAGTTTCTAAAATAAAAATTTCACTTCAAAATATGCTATCTGATAGATTCATCTACAAGTCTCAAGAGTTCATATATAGGGAGAGCCAATACCAACAAATGGTTCCGATAGCTTTTCCTTGACTGGATCTATCAAACTGGAGAGTGGCTGCTCTATGTCTACACTTTCTCTGAAAACAATAAAATGAAGAATGAGTATATGATATTCAATAAGTAAAGTGCAATGATATATTGTGATAGTAAATGAGTGGTGAGTGTGAGAATATCAAAACCACAATTTTCAACAAATCATCAATGTATAAATAGTATCATACAATTCAGCTCATTATAAAAATAGATGCATCCACAAATTTATGCTTTCCAAAAATCATGGGGTCTCTCTAAAAAAATATTTCCTCTCAAAATTTGGCTGAATCTGACCAAAAACCTGTTAAGGGGTTTTCTATCATTTCTTTTCATAACATCAATTCCCTCTTCCTTGACATTGACTTGTATCTCATTGGGGTGCAATCCGAATAGTACGACGGGGACGCAGGAGACCGTGTCTACCTCTCTTGCCAAACAAATCCCTCATTCACGTCACCCTGTTGGATCGTTCCGTAGAGGAAATGACTATAGTCATTTACCATCACCAAGACCATCATTTCACAATATCCAAATATTTTCCAATGTGCGACAAATTCAATAAATGGTTACCAAACCATATCACAATATTCATAAATGCAATTTTCAGTAACAATGACACATATTTATTCATAAATGCAGTTGATGCATGCGTATTCAAACTCACATTTTGAGACAACCCACAAACACAAATAGTTATAGAAAAATCACTTAAAAAATCATTTATAAAAGAATTCATAAAAATCATTTTCTCATTCAAAATATAACAACCCGTTCACTTACTGTGTTTGGAATGGTAGTCACTCTCAGATCTATCCACAACAAAGGTCTTGTCCTGACCAGCTTGTCCAGACCCTATGAGGCATCATCACAAAATCAAGATTATCACTATCGTTCAACCCACGTCAACCCAAAAACGCTAACATTCAAAATCTAATTTTCTCTCATTACTGTAACTTAAAAATTATCCAAATTTAAATAGACAGTTAGCTAAATAAATTAAAACTTGAGTGTGAAAAATAATATTATCTTGATTTTGTTTCCAAAAGTTCTTCTCGGTTTGGGTCATAGCAAAACCCTTGATTTTTTCTCCTCTTTGTGACAATCATAAATCCTTAAACTTTTCTCCAAGTTTTAAGGCTAAAATCAATTTTTTTTTTTTTTTAATTTTTTTTGTTGGAGTGTTGGATAAGTAGTTTGGAATCTTGATCTAGAGATTTTGTTGTGAATCAATTAGGTTTGGAAGAAAAGAGAAAAATAGTTTATAGAGAGAAAAGTGAAATCTGGGTCTCGTAGGTTCTGGAACTCCACTTTTTCTTTTATTATCAAACTCATTTTCAATAATTATTTAGTGGTTCTTTTATATTCCTAAATTGCATAAAAGCTCAATATGTCCCCTTAGGTCAATGGAATGGTCACCCAAATAAGTTTAAGTGCTTGAAGTTACATTTTACTAAGGCTGTGGGGTTTTCCCGATGAGCAAGAAAAGTTGAATTAAAAGTACACAGTATAAAAACCAAGTTAGAAATGTAAAAGATTTAGAATATTTAGGAGTATAGAATATAATATAAATTTAACATAACATAATTGAAAGATTTGTGTGGTTTAGTGACATAAATCTTTTTGGATGAGTTGAAGCGCATGAATTCGACTCCACATACATGCAAGGGACGATGGGAAATGAGGAAATTTGTAATTGTAAGTATGAGAAGTTAAGTAACCACCGAATGGTGTAATGAGGAGAAGTGCCACACACATGCAAGGGAAAGTAAGAGAGTAATCGACACTTCAATTTGCTTGGAAGCAATTGGCACTTCAATTGGCAAGGGAAAATAAGACAAGCAATCGGCACTAGGAGGCACACATGAGTGTTAACCGACAAGCACAAGCACTTCACCGATAACTGAAAGGTGGAAATACAAATGGAAGTGTATATGACAACCGATGGCTGAAAGGTAACCGATGGCTGAAATTTGAAAAATTTGGAAGGTAGCACCGGCAAGTTCAATTCTTAAGGATCATATACACCGAAGGAAAATAATAAGTTCAAAATTGAATTCTCAATGACTGAACAGGGCAAAGTGACCAAATAGATATATGAAATTGTGTCCAACAATATACTGATAGTGTTAGTGTTCTAGTGCCGAACAGGAGTGAAAATTGGAAGATAGTACCAACAAGTAAAGTGAAATGGGAAATGAAATTACCGATGAGCAGAGGATATATACAGCAAATAAATGTAGTTTGGTTACCGATGGAGTGTTTCCATTTGCAAAATGACAGTTGGTAAGCTTGTACCGATAGAGTTTTCAAAATACATATCAATAGGTCTCAAGATTGGACATCCACTGATAGTCCTAATATTCACCATTGGGAAATGTAAGTGAAAGGTGATATATTGAACGGTATAAGAAAATTTTGGGTGTGCCAACAGGTATATAGAAATAAAAAATAATCTATCAATTCAACTCCATAGTACATGGGCAAGCCACACTTCACATTACACCGAAGAGGTATTAAATCACCAAAAGATGGTCATCACCAGCTATTAATCATAAAATCAAATTTTTTGAATAGATTGTTTACTGTACACTAAAACCTCACCTAACAAATAAATTCTCTTAGAAAAATCAAATCTCACCAAATACTGATGATTAAACACTCAAGTAACCGATGAATTTACTGATTAAAAACTTTAAAATTTAGAAACTATCAGTTAAGTATTTAGAGGAGTTTCCTGAACAACCCAAAGAGATAAAATTCGCACTAATATTTAAATTAGCTATTCTTTTACCATTTTACAAAATATAAAAATTTTAAACAAACCATTTAGAGTATACATCAAAAATCCAGATTTGTCCGGTATTACAATTTTTACTCCCTAAAAGAAATTTTGTTTTCAAAATTTCAGAACATAATTATGTTTCAAACAATTGGGGATATTGCTTCCTCATCAACTCTTTAATATGGTTGTTCTTCCATAAAACTTAGGCAATCGAGATCTACTTATTTCTTAAACTTTTAACTTGCCTCTCCAAGGTAGCTATCGGTTAGACTACAAAATTTAAATTTCCCTCAACTCAATTGAAGAAAATTTAAGAATATGAAAGAGTCCTTGCAAGTACTTTCTTTTATTTCCATAAATAGATACTAAGTTAAGAAAATTGAGAATAATTCACATAGATCATCTTTCAGGATCAAACTACCTCAACCTTATATCTCATATGGTTTAATATGTAAAGGGTACGGTTTTTCTCTCCTTTACATCATCTCATCAAGTACTAGCATCCTCATCTAACAATCTCACAGCCACCATGAACTTCAGTTCATTATCAATTCTCATGTCTGTTACCACTACGCGGACCCTCTTGATTCATTTCTTAGCTACCATAGAATCGCTAGACCTCGAGAAAGTCATACACCCTAGTTGTCTAGTCTCTTTCAACAATTTGAACAATTCAACAGGTGGTCGGGTAGATTGTGTAGCTACTGAAGTAGGAGGTGCTATCGGTGCCATAGGAGAGACCGGTAGAACTACTAGATTGGAAGGTGGAGGAGTAACTTGGACTTGAGATGGTGCTTGAAGATGTGTACCGTATGTATTTCACCACTCAGTCCATTGCCGAAAAACATCGAGTGGTGGTGGAGGAATCCTGGTTGGAGGAGCCAAGTGAGTTGAAGCCAGAGGAGGTGGAGCATGCGAAAACAACTCATTCTTATGCTTTTGAGGAGGAATCTCGTTTACATTTCTTATTCTCTTACGAGAAGGCATGATAGTATACAAAAAATAAGTTACTTTAGCTCATAATACTAGAATGACTCTAGACACCTATGGCTAGAGGTATGCCAATTTCCTAGAACGTATTGGAGGCTTTTAAATCTTCCAAAAACATTTGAAAATACAAAAACCTTTAAAATCATTTACAAATATTTAAAAACATTTTATAATTTCAAAACCTTTGCTATCATACCAATAAAATTGTCACGTTCCGACTCTTGAGTCCGAGCACGAGACAACTGCCGTGTGATCTAGAAATATGTGCAGACACCAGCACGTATCTCAAGATCCCGCAAGGTTATGAAAATACCATTTTTCAAACCGAAGGAAGTCAATACATTAAATAATTAACTTATCAAACATGCATTTAACTATAAGAAAATTATGTTTATAAACACATTACAAAAGAGTTTTCAAAATACAGTTCCCAAAATAAAAGTTTTACTTCAAAATATGCCCTTCGATGGGTCCATCTACAAGCCTAAAAAATTCACATATAGGGAGAGCTAATACCAACAGATGGTCCCAGTAGCTTTTCCTCGACTGGATCTATCTAACTGGAGAGGGGATGCTCTATGTCTATACTTCCTCTAAAAACAATAAAAATGAGAGATGGGTATATAATACTCAATGAGTAGAGTGCAATGACATGTTGTAACAGTAAATGAGTGATGACTATGAGAATGTCAAAACCATAATTTCTAACAAATCACCAATGCACAAGTAGTATCATACAATTTATCTCATTATAAAAATAGATGCATCCATAAATTTATGCTTTTCAAAAATCATGGAGTCTCCTTATGAAAACACTTCCACATAAAATTTGGTCGAATTTGGGCGAAAGCCCGTTAAGGAGTTTTCAATCATTTCTTTTTATAACACTAATTTCTCTTTCCTTAGCGTTAACTCGTACTTCATCAGAATGCAATCCAAATAATATGACGGGAACACACGAGGTCGTGCCTATCTCCCTTACCAAACAAGGCCCTCATTCACGTCACCCTGTAGGGTCGCTCCATAGAGGGAATAATTATAATCATTTACCATCACCAACACCATCATTTCACAAGATCCAAACATTTTCTAATGTGTCATAAATTCAACAAATAGTTATTAAACCATACCACAATATTCATAAATGTAATTCTCAGCAACAATGACACATATTTATTCACAAATGCAGTGAATGCATACGTATTCAAACTCACATTTTGAGACATCTCATAAATACAAATAGTTACAGAAAAATCACTTAAAATAATCATTTATAAAAGAATTTATAAAAATCATTTTTTTATTTAAAATACAATAGTCCGTCCACTCACTGTGTTTGGGAGGGTAGTCACTCCTAGATCTGTCCACAGCAATGGTCCTGTCCTGACCAGATTGTCTAGACTCTATGAGGCATCATCATAAAATCAAGATTATCACTACCGTTCAACCCACGTCAACCCAAAAACCCTAACATTCAAAACCTAATTTTCTCTCATTACTATGACTTAAAAATTTTCCAAATCTAAATGGACAGTTAGCTAAATAAATTAAAACTTGCGTGTGGAAGATCATATTACCTTGATCTTATTTTCAAAAGTTCTTCTCGGTTTGGGTCACAACAAAACCCTTGATTTTTTCTTCTCGTTGTGACAATCCCAAAATCCTTAAACTTTTCTCCAAGTTTCAAGAATAAAATCTTTTTTTTTTTTTTTTGAGTGTTGGATAAGTAGTTTGGAGTCTTGATCTAGAGATTTTGTTGTGAATTGATTAGGTTTAGAAGAAGAGAGAAAAATAGTTTCGAGAGAGAGAAGTGAAATTTGAGTTTCGTAAATTCTAGAACTCCCATGTTCCTTTTATTGTCAAACTCATTTTCAAGAATTGTTTAGTGGTCCTTTTATATTTTTAAATTACACAAAAGTCCAATATATCCCTTTAGGTCAATGGAATGGTCACCCAAATGGGTTTAAGTGCTTGAAATTACATTTTACTAAGACTGGGGTGTTTTGCCGATGAGTACGAAAAGTTAAATTAAAAGTACACAGTATAGAAAATAAGTTAAAAATGTTAGGATATTTAGAAGTATAGAATATAATATAAATTTGACATAACATAATTGAAAGGTTTGGGTGCAGTGACATAATTCTTTTTGGATGACTTGAAGCTCATGAGTTCGATTCCACATACATGCAAGGGACGATGGGAAATAAGGAAATTTGCAAGTGTAAGTATGAGATTTTAAGTGAGCACCAAATAGTTTAATGAGGAGAAGTGCCACACACATGCAAGGGAAAATAAGAGAGTAATCGGCACTTCAATTTGCTTGGAGGCAATCGGTACTTCAATTGGCAAGGGAAAATAAGATTCAATTGGCAAGGGAAAATAAGATAGGCAATCGACACTAGGAGGCACACATGAGTGATGACCGACAAGTACAAGCACTTCATGATGATTGAAAGGTGGAAATACAAATGGAAGTGTATATCGCAACCGATGGCTGAAAGTAACCGATGGTTGAAATTTGAAAATTTTGGAAGGTAGCACCAACAAGTTCAATTCTCAAGGATCATATATATGGAAGGAAAATGATAAGTTCAAAATTGAATCCTCAATGACCGAATAGGGCAAAATGACCAAACAGATATATAAAATTGTGTCCAACAATATACCGATGGCGTTAGTGTTCCAGTACTGAACAGGAGTGGAAATTGGAAGATATACCGACAAGTAAAGTGAAATGGGAAATGAAATCGCTGAAGAGCGGAGGATACATGTAGCATGTAACACCGAAAATTTGGTATTAAAAATTTTTATTTAATTATTAAATTTTTCTTGTAAAAATATCGAAAAAAATCGAATTGTAATCAACCTTGAGTTTTGGACGTAACGCCGAAAATTTTAATATTTGAATATTTGAATATTTATTTTTTTATATAATTACCAAGGTTGAATTTTCAATTAGATTTTCCATATTAATCACAAGGTACAAATTGGCTTGGTAGGTAAAATCTTTTCGGAGAATGGGAAAGTCTTGTGTTCAAACCACCTTGTGCGCAATGCGTGAGATGAATTCTTGGTGTTTATAACTTGTAGCAATGGAATGAAAAGAGAGAACTAGCCTCATGCAAAGAGAGAGAAAGAGAAAGAAAAAAATAAGGCCTCTTGTGCAATATAGGACGTCTTGTGCAAAAAGGAGGTGCCTTGGGCATGAATGTGGAGGGCAAGTCACCTCTTGCCTTGCTTAAGGCACCTTAAGCATGGAATTTTGGGACATGAGTGGACTTGGGAAGAGAAAGGACAACTTGGGTAGGAGAAATGTGAGAGCAAGGTGCCTTAGGAGCTTAGTGAGGCAACTTAAATAACCTGCAATGCATGTTTCTGAGAGTTAGAAGTGCCAAGTCGCCTTGCTTGAAAGGTTGAGGCGCCTTATACATGTGGATAGGGAGGAACCGGTCGCCTTGAGCTATGGAGGAGGCAACTTGAAGGGATTTCAGAAAGGGGTTCTGAGACGTGAAATTGGTGAGACGCCTTGTCCTCTGCTTTGAGGCAACTCAAGGCCTAGAACAAAGATGACACTGGGCCAGTTTGGGTCAATTTCGGGGATGGCCCCAAGAATCGTGGGCTGGTTAGGCTGCGGTTCAAAGGCATTCCTGGTCCGAGTCGGGCCGATTCTAAAAAAATTTGCTTGGAATCGGCCCGGTCCAGTAAACTAGACTCGCTAAATCAGGTCAGGTCGATCAGGTTCGACGGTTTTCAAGTGAAAAATTTCAAAAAAAGGCTATTGGAACCGTGCCAAGCCGGTTCCAGAAAAATAGGAACCGGACCAGCCTAGTTACTGTAGTAGGTCGGGCCAGTTCTGGGTTACTATTGACCAAGTCGAGCCCTGGGCAGGACATTTTAAGACCGACTGGGCCGGTTTTAGGGCCAAAACCGGCCTAGTTACATCTCTAACCTAGAAAATCAAGAATGTTGAGTAGCCTTGCCACCCCATGGGTCGCCTTGCCCAATTGAATTTTGTTCTAGCAAGTCGCCTTGTCTTCTAAGCAGGTAGCCTTGCCCAGTTGATTTTTACAAATTGGAGCTGCAAAATGACCATAATACCCTATAAACTTGAATACAACTTAAAATTCATGAATGGTGAAATGGTAATCTCAATTCTTCAATAATTGGGATTGAATAAACATATTACGTTCATTCAATTTTTCACTTACATCTCTCTCTCTTGACACTCTCTCCTCTCCATACACTCTCACACTCTCTCCCTCATTTACATTTCTCTCTGTAGAAATCCATTACTTCTTCATTAAAGCACTCCACCAAGTGTCCAAAACCTCTATCAAACTCAAGGAAAGAAAGATTGAAGGAAAAATTTAGGGTTTTGCTCTATGTGAAGGAAAATTAGGATTTTGAAACCCAATCTTCAAAAACTCAATCCAACCCCAATATAAAGGTAATTTCATCTCCCTAATCTTGAGTTTAGCTTTCTCATAACTAGATTGAGATTTTATTATTGAGATTGGAGGAATTTTTATTTAGAGGTCAAAATTCTAGATTTGTAAATGATAAAATTGGATAAAAATTTAATGAAAATTTGTATATGAGTATGAATAACTTATATATGGTGGAATTAGATGCACATTCTTGGATTGAGAAAAAATTTGGGTTTGTGCTAATTTAGGAAAAAATACATAAAACCTAGAAATTGATTTGATTTAACAATAAAATTTATTATTATTGTCTTAGGATAAACAATTGGAACTCATTGAGGGATTACAATAGAATTGATTGAGAAATTGGGAGTGAACACCCTCCCAAGAGATGAGTAGATGCATATTTATGATTTTAAGTGAGAAAATTGATTTATATTGATTTTATAAATGTTTTTAGAACTAATTTTTAAATTATTTTATGATTATGGAATGTCATACACTAGATTTTGATTGAAATATGCATCCGAATATTTGGATAGAAAATGATGTACCAAATTATAAAATTTATGTTGAATATTATTTGATTTAACTCATGGATTGAGAAATTGCGTGAATGGTTGTGACACATTGATTTATTGTTGTGAGACTTGTGAAATGGTTTCTTGTGGTTGAGTGCTTATTTGGCTGAGGGGTAGCTGCGCTCGAGAGGCGCCTCCGAAACCCTCCCTTCGGACTAGCCTAGTTGCACAATAGGGGAGGCCCGAGCCAGAGCCAAGGATGGGGTAATGTTATGACTAATGAAAATGAAAACAGTTGACGATTCCACCATTGGTCAGGGTCAAACCTTTGGTGGAAAGATTTTTGACAACCCCATGATTTTCGGAAAACAAATTGTAATAATTTGGATGCATATAACTAGCTTAATATGAATTGTTTAAGTATTGTTTAAAGTTGATATTTGATGATCAACCCTGGTTCTCTATGGATTACAATGGTATGATTTTGAGATAATTATTTGACATATCAACGATCATCCCTCATTTATCTTCATAGCATGGTATACACTCATTGGGTATAATTAAACTCACCCATCCTTATTCCATTTTTCACAGAGGAAGTTTAGTAGATGCTCTTGGTTGTTTAGAGCCAAATTTGAGAAGACTACTGTCGGAAACTAGTTTTTGGTATAAATCTTGTCCCATTCTTTTGAAGTATTGATAGTTAGACCAGATGATAGCACTTTTGTATAAAAAAATTTATTTGGGATCTATTTAAACTTGTATTTTATTTGGGTTGGACTTATTTTCTTTTAATTTCATTGAGAATCCTTATTTTTCTCCTTTATGGTTTTCTACTGAGAAGTGTTGAGAAAGGTTTTAATTTTAATCTCCTGAACGGATATTTTATTTTGTCTTATAGATTGGATGGAATTGGAATAGTCGAGTTCGCCTATGATTTTACAGGAATTTTGAATGCCTTGCGGTGCCTTGGAACACAGGGTGGGATTCACATGTATTTTAAGGTAGCGCGACGGTTGTTGTGTCTTAGGACCCATAGGTCGATGAGTGACAATTCTATTGGTATCAGAGTTTAAGCTCATGATTTAAAAAAATGTTTTAAATTTTTTTTTTGAATTGTTTCCCAATTATTGAAAAGGGTCCTCAATTTTTTTTGAAACTATTTTGAGAAAACTCGATATTCAAAATATTCCAAATGATTTCAAATGCCTCCTATAGGTCCTAGGGAATTTGAAACAATTTTTTTAGGGGGTTAAGTAATTAGTTCTTCACTTAACCCTATATGCTGGACATAGTTCTCTTTTAAAGAACTATACCTCTATGAAGAAGAATGAGGAACCCGAATGAAATTCCTCCAACTCCATCTTCCCAACCAGAGGCTGCATCATCTTTGCATGCGCTTCTTCCGACGTCAACACACCTGGTTCCTTCAATCGGGATTCCTACTCCTCTAATAACTGCCCTCCAACAAGTGATGAAGTGGTGGAGTATCTATGGAGCATAGTTCCAAGATCCACAATGAACTTCAGCTCCTCCGTCGGTTCTTTCTCCAATATCGACTATTGCACCAAGTCCTCTAGTGGCACCTCCTTCTCCGGTTGTTCCATCAACTGACAATCCAACTGTTGAAATGTCAAAGTTGATTAAGGAGGCGAGACAGCTCGAATGTGAAATGTTTTTGGGCACTTGTGATGCCTCAGTAGCCAAGAAATGGATTGGCCGAGTTCAGGAGACCATCACCAACATGAAGTTGGATGACGAGAAGAAATTGTGGGTGGCGGTAAAACTATTGGATAAGGGTGCATGAACTTAGTGGGAGAATGTGAAGAGTAGAACCTCCACGCCTCCCACCTGGGGAGAATTTCTTAGAGTTTTCGAAGAGAAATATTATACACGATTCTATAGAGACTAGAAGAGAGATGAATTTTTCAAGTTTGCTCAAAGAAATAGAATAGTGGCGGAGTACGAGATAGAACTTAGAGAGTTAGCTACATATGTTCTGGAGTTTGTAAACTCCAATGAGTCCCTTTGTGCAAAATTTGAATCAAGACTGAATTTAAGTATCAGAGAGAAGAAGATGTCGATAACAAAGGGACACATATTTTAAGATGTGCTAGAATTGGCCCTGAGGGCCAAGGAGATAGTTCATGAAAGGGGAAGAGTCAGGGAGAGTCAAGGCAAGAAAAGGAAGCTTGGGTTCACTCTGGGTCAAGGTTTTAAGAAGAATAGGAGCACAGGCTCCTATAGTAATGTCTCCACTACCGGGTCTGTTGGCTCTTCACAAGGCCAACAACCATCAAGGTTTAGTACTCCCACCTCTAATGCCATGTCCAGGAGTAGGACAACGAGGTCAAAGAAAGAACCCTACCAAAATTGTAAGAGATATCACCCCGGACCATGTACCGAGCATCGCAATAATGTGGGAAAGTGGGGCATTTTCAAAATGGCACTGGGGTAACCTCCCAGTTCACAGGGAAAGTAGGGCATTCTTCCTCTAGTGCCATTTTGATAGGCGTTTGATTTCACTTGAGGAAGAATTATTGGTTATCACTCCCTTGGGAGAGCAAGTGGTTAAAAGTACTATGTATGGGGTATGTGAAGTGAAGGTAAGTGACGTAATCCTTGAGACAAACTTGATTCTACAAGATATGGTAGACTTCAATATCATTCTGGGTATGGATTAGTTGCATCTCCACCGAGCTTCCATGGACTGCTTCATCAAAGAAGTAGAATTCCGTAGACCAGGGTATCCTTCGCTTATATTCACCGGTGAGCGACGAATTTTGCTAAGTTGTGTAATTTCGGCAATGGAGGTGCGGAGATTAGTGCACAAAAGTTATGTGGCTTATCTAGCTCACATTATTGACACCACAATGAGGAGTTTGGAATTGATGAATGTTCTAGTGGTAAACGAGTTCCCGGACAAGTTACCCGACTTGCCTCCGATAAGGGAGTTTGATTTCGCTATTGACTTGGCTCCCAATACTACACCTATTTTTATCCCTCCGTATAGGATGACACCAGTGAAGTTGAAAGAATTAAAGGTCCAACTTTAGGAGTTATTGGACAAGGATTTTATCCGACCGAGTACCTCACCTTGGGGCACTCCAGTTCTATTTGTAAAGAAAAAAGATGGCACCCTCTGGTTATGTATCGACTATCGGTAGCTAAATAAAGTGATAATCAAGAACAAGTACCCGTTGCCAAAAATTGATGACTTGTTCGATCAACTCCAAGAGGCCAACATCTTTTCAAAAATTGATCTGAGGCCAAGCTACCACCAATTGAGAATAAAGGATGATAATGTCCACAAGACTACGTTTAAAATGTGGTATGGGCACTACGAAATTTTTGTGATACCTTTTGGTTTGACGAATGCTCCTACAGCCTTCATGAACTAAGTCTTCCATCCCTACCTCAACAAGTTTGTCATAGTATTTATTAACGATATCCTAGTATACTCCAAAAATGATGAAGAGCATTCAAATCATCTTCGAATTGTGTTGCAAACCCTCCGAAAGAAGCAATTGTATTCCAAATTCTCCAAGTGTGAGTTTTGGCTGAGGAAGATTGGATTCTTAAGACATATTGTATCTGGAGATGAGATATTTGTTGACCCAAAAAAGGTAGAAGCAATTATGAGATGGAAACAACTCAAGAATGTCACCGAGGTGAGAAGTTTCCTTGGGTTGGCAGGTTATTACTGGAGATTTGTTGAAGGATTCTCAAAGATTGCACATCCGTTGTCTAGCTTGACTCAAAGGGGATTAAATTTAAATGGGATGATAAATGAGTAGGGTTTCCAAGAACTCAAGAAGAGACTCGCCTTAGCTCCAATACTTGTTCTTCCTACTAACGTCAGCGACTATGTGATTTATAGTGATGCCAGCAAATAAAGGTTGGGATGTGTTTTAATGCAATGCGATAGAGTGATCGTCTATATTTCTCGTTAGTTGAAGAAGCATGAGCTGAATTTCCCCACTCATGACCTAAAACTAGCCGCTATTGTTTTCGCCTTGAAAATTTGGCAACATTACTTATATGGAGCCACATGCAGAATCTTCATCGACCATAAGAGTTTCAAGTATTTGCTTACTCAAAAAGAGCTAAATTCAAGGCAACGAAGATGGTTGGAGCTAATCAAAGACTAAGACTTGGAGATTGACTATCACCCAGGCAAAACGAATGTGGTCGTAGTGCATTAAGCCGCAAATTTTCTTCTTCCTCTTATGGGGGTTTTTATCTCTCATGTTTGTAGGACTTCATACACTTAGGGTCATTTTGGCTAATGATGAGCATAGTACACTTTTAGCCAAATTTGAAGTACGACCAACTTTAGTGAACCGCATTAAGGAGTTCCAAGCAACCAATGAGGAGCTCAAGGGCACAGTAGGAAAGATTCACAAGGGTGAAGGCAGTGATTTCTATATTCAAGAGGATGGCATGGTAGTATATGGGAAACAGATTTGTATTCCCAAGAATGATGAGTTTCGGAGAGCCACTGAAGAGACACACTCTTCGGCCTATGCAATACATTCCGAAAGCACAAAGATGAACCGAACCATCAAAGAAATCTATTGGTGGTCGGATTGAAATGGGAGATAGATGAGTTTGTGGCAAGATACCTTGTGTGCCAACAAATTAAGGCTGAACATCAAAAACCTGTCAAAACACTTCAACCATTGCCTATACCCGAGTGGCAATGAGAGCACATCACTATAGATTTCGTGGTGGGATTGCCATGTACTTTGAGCTATCAAGACGTTATTTGGGTGATAGTAAATCGGCTCACCAAATCAGCACACTTTCTCCCAATTTAGAACACCTATTCTTTGGAAAGGCTGGCCAAACTATATATTAATGAGATCATGAGGTTTTACAGAGTTCCGATATCCATTGTATCGGATCGTGATCCCCGATTCACTTTTCGATTTTTGCCTAAGTTGCAAGAGGTCTGGGGTACTAAGTTGAAATTCAGTACAACTTTCCATCTTCAGACGGATGGACAATCAGAACGTACTATTCAAACACTAGAAAACATGCTTAGGGCATGTGTGATGGACTTTCAGGGGAGCTGAGATAGGTATCTTTCGCTAATTGAATTTGCACATAATAATAGTTATCAAGTCAGTATTAGGATATCACCCTATAAAGCTATTTATAGAAGGAAGTGCCAGACCTACTATATTGGGATGAAGCTGGAAAGAGAAAAATCAAAAGTGTAGAGTTGATTGACACCACCAAGGAAAATGTGAAAATAATCCGAGAGAGAATAAAAGCGGCTCAAAATCAACAAAAGAGCTACGCCGACAAGAGAAGAAGACCATTGGAATTCGAAATAGAAGATATGGTGTTTTTGAAGATATCTCATTGGAATGACATAATCCGATTTCAGAAACGAAGAAAAATAAACCCTCGATATATGGGTCCTTTCAAAATCCTTGAAAGGATTGAAAATGTGGCCTTCCGACTTAAATTGTCGTCGAAATTACAAAGGATCCACAATGTTTTTCACATGTCAATATTGAAAAAATATTTGTCAGATTCTTCACACGTACTAGAGACTTCTCTTGTAGAATTGAATCAAAATTTGAGTTTTAAGGTACAACCAATAAAAGTCATTGATCGACAAATTAAGCAATTGAGGAGTAAACAAATTCCTATGGTCAAGGTAATGTGGAGAAGTTACCAAATCGAAGAAGAGACTTGGGAACTTGAGACTGCTATGCAGAGATAATACTCTCAGTTGTTTGAAGTATGAATTTTATTTAAATTTCGAGTACGAATTTTTTTTTTAAGAGGTTAAGTATTGTAATATCGAAAATTTAGTGTTAAAAATTTTTATTTAATTATTAGATTTTTCTTATAAAGATATTATGAAAAATCAAATTATAATCGACCTTTACTTTTGCACGTGATGCCAAAAAATTTAATATTTGAATTTTTTATTTTTTATTTTCTCATATAATTACCGAGGTTGGATTTTCAATTAGATTTGTCAATTCTTGCTGTTCTCTTCTTCACTGAGAAAATCGCACCCAAACACAACCCACCAAAAATTGAACCCAGTTTTGATCATAAAACAACGAGAAGAAGAATTGCATTGGAAGAACATAGACATGAACAACAGAACTTACTGGACCAGGAAAATTCACTTTCTCTGCACCAAGGACCACAATGTCGACGAAGCTCTTCGCCTTCTCAATCATCTCCGAGTCTACGGCTACAAACCCGATTCTCTTAACATTAGCAGCATCATTCACGGTCTCTGCAATTCGAGAAGATTTGCAGAGGCTCATAATCAGCTGCTTCTCTTCATTGCTTCTGATTTTGTTCCTGATGAACGAACCCGCAATGTGCTTATTGCTCGTCTTTTGGATTCCAAAACCCCACTTACAACTTTGCATGTTATCTAAAATTTGATCGCTTCCAAGCCTGAATTTGTCCCTTCTTTGATCAATTACGGCCGTTTGATTGATCAGCTGTGCTTGTTAAATCAACCCATTTGCTCACAGATTGTTTTTTGAAATGAAGGGTAGAAGGCATTTTCCCAAATGCAGTGACTTGCACTACTTTGATTGGCGGGTTTTGTAGGATTGGTGAAGTAGGTGTTGCTCAGAAACTATTTGATGAAATGACTGAATGCGGGGCTATGCCAAATTCGCTTACTTGTAGTGTTTTAATTTGTGGGATTTTTCGTCAACGAGATATTGAAAATATTAGATGAAATGACTGAATGGGCTATGCCAAATTCGCTTACCTGTGGTGTTTTAATTCGTGGGATTTTTCATCAACGAGATATTGAAAATAGCAGGAAGCTGATGGGGAGACTTTGGGAGAAGATGGTAAATGAGGAGGACCCATCTGTTAATAATGCAGCTTTCGCGAATCTTATGGATTGTTTATGCCGAGAAGGATTGTTTCAGGATGTTTTCAATATTGCAGAAGAAATGCCTCAGGGGAAGAGTTTTTCTCATGAATTTGCTTATGGCCAGATGATCGACTCGCTCCGCAGGCTTTGAAGGTTTCACGGAGCATCAACGATTGTCTATATTATGAGGAAGAGAGGTTGTAATCCAAGCTTGGTCTCGTATAATGCTATAGTTCACGGGCTTTGTACGGAAGGAGGTTGTATGAGGACTTATCAATTGTTTAAAGAAGGTATTGCATTTGGGTACTTGCCATCTGTGTATACCTATAAGGTCTTGGTTTAAGCTCTCTGCGGAGAGTTTGACCTCTGCAAGGCAAGGGATGTTCTGCAAGTTATGTTGAACAAGGGAGGTGCCGATGGTGCTAAAATTTATAATATTTATCTAAGGGCACTCTGACTTATTAATTACCGACAGAGCTTCTAAATGTGGTTGTTCGCATGCTGCAGTCCCAATGCAAGCCTATGTGGTTACACTTAACACAGTTATAAAAGGATTATGCCAGATGGGGAAGGTTGAAGATGCTCTGAAGGTGCTGGGTGACATGACGAGCGGAAAATTTTGTTCCCCAGATGCAGTGACCTTTACGATCATTATTACTGGAGGATTAAGCATTGGGAGAATTGATGATGGTCTTGATTTACTGCATAACACAATGCTTGAAAGGGGTTTTAGCCCTGGCATTGTAACCTACAATACAGTCCTTCGTGAGTTATTTGAGCTCCAGAAGGCAAATGAAGCAATGAAGGTCATTCGGAGCATGGTTGATGATGGAGTCATTGCAGACAGCATTACCAATACCATAATAACTGGTGGGCTGTTCGAGTCTGGCCAAATTGATGAGGCTAAGAAGTTCTGGGAAAATATTATTTGGCCTTCTAATCTCCATGATAATTATGTTTATGCGGTGATTGTTAAAAGGGTTTTGCCGTGCAGGCCACTGGAATGAGGCTTGTGACTTCCTTTATGAATTGGTATATCGTGGGAAAAGTCCAAACATTGTGAATTATAACATTTTGGTAGACAATGCTTGCAAGTTAGGATTAAAAAGAGAGGCCTATCAAATCGTTGGAGAAATGAGAAAGAATGGACTGGTGCTGGATGCTGTTACATGGAGAAACCTGGACAAATTGCATGGCAATGTGAGGAAGCAGTTTTGCATGGAGCCTCCCTCTCTGCAGTCTGAAGATGAGTGTACTGGTGAAGAAATCTTGGATGATCAACATATTTGAATTGGGGAGCTTGCATAAGGAGGAAGGTCTATAAAGCTTCCATTTGTTGAATGCCACAGCTCCAGTGGCCAGGATCTTTAACTCTGCCCATGTAGTCATTGATTTAGCATGACAGAGCATCATTTATTCCATCACATTGAAGGAATGAATTAGATTTAGAAACCCAGTGATGGACGGCCGAGAAAGGAGTTGAAGACATGAATTGGCGGTGACACTACAAGCCGAGGTATCTGCAGGTAAGGAAATGAAAATCAAAAGGCTCTGGTTGGTCATTCAATAACGGGTAAAGCTGCAACTGATACAGAAACTTCTGCTCATATTTTTGGTTTCCTTTTTTTGGCAGGATCTTTCTTCAAATCCACAAATGTTAAAGTGGAGCTCGGGAGAGTCTCAATTGCGTCTGTAAGTTGTGAGCTCGGTTTTGTGGATCAGAATACTTAATGGAAATACCTTGGACTTAATTATTCTTTTCCCGTGTAATGTTTTAGGTAACATCTTAGCCCTTTTTATTTAAAGGTCGTCTCATGATGCCTATTTGTTTGAAGGTATGAAACAAATAGCGTGGATTCTTTTCCCTGTATCATTGACTACTCAGAATGTAATACCAAATAAATCCAGATTATAGTGTTGTACCTAAATGGATTATTAAAAAATTTTTACAATTGTGAAAATATGAGAGAATAATGATTTGAAATAAAAATATGAATTTTGTCATTTAAAATGATCAGGAATTCTTTAAACACTTAATTGATAGATTTTTGATTTTTTAAGATTATCGATCATTAGAATCCTAATCACTAGAATTATCGGTTACTTAGGTGTTCGGTGATCAATACTTGGTGTATTTTAACTGTTCGTTACTCGCTAGGGGTTTAGTGTTCAGTTGAATAGTTTTTTAGATTTTAATTTCCTTGTCGGTGGATGAAAGTGACTATCTGCTATTTGGATAGTGAGAATCCTATTAGTATATGGTGAAGCTTGTAGTCCCTAGTTGTCTGCACCTATCAGTACACTTATAGTTTTAGATATTGTTTTCTTCCATTTGCCTATTGATTCTTACTTCTTACCAATAATTCCACATGCCTGTCGGTTCTTGGTTTGCAAATGGAATTAATTGTCTTTGGTTGCCGGCTCTTGTTATTCTCTTGATTCTTATTTTGTAAATAGACCGTTGAACACTTCAATTTATTTTCCAACACTCATCAGTTACATCTAGTCAACACTTGTATTAAACCTTCCTAGTCGGTGCTTGATCTTATTCAGCACTTTCATTCAATTTTCTTCCTGCTCGGTCTTCACTTACACACTTGCTCTTGCATTGCCAAATCAGTTAAAACCCATCGGTTGCATGCCATTGGTTGATGGCTCAACACATTTGCACCTTCCAAATTCCACATCGGTTGCATGAGAATTGAAGGCACAAGCACAACACTCCAATTATTTATCTGTCAGTAGTGGCACATCGGCACCTTCCTCTATTTATTCCTTTGTTGCAACTCTCAACTATTGGTGAAAATCACCACTTCATTGTCCTTTTCGGCACTTGCATTGATGGAGAACTCAACTTCCCTTGCAAGACTTGAACCTTGGCATTTGTAATCGAAAAATTTACATAACTCCCATCCGCACCCTCCATTTCTCTTCGGCACTGTTGGGCAATTTCTCTTCGGCATTATAGGCACTTGAAATTGGGAACTCTACATAACTCTGCACTTGCAACTTGCTTCGGTTTTCATTAATGTTTATTTGCTCAAATTTTCCCAAAATTGCTTGTCGTCGCTTGTTTCGAAGGAGATTTGAACCCATGTAGTTGGCTTCTTCCAAAAGGTCTTACACCACTAGATCACCTAAACTCATTTTTATTATATTTCAATTTTTAAAATATTCTAAAAATTCTCCTAACTCTAGTTTGCTTCCTGTAAATCTTTAATACTCATTTCAACTCTTTATGTTTGGTACTGAACACATCTTTTCAGTGGAACACAAATTTAAGTGTTTAAAACTGTTGGGTGACCTTCCCAATGACCTAGGGCAATTGTGCAATTTAGGGGTATGAGAGGACCAATAAGCAATTATTAAAAATTGGTTTGAGAATAAAATGAGTATTGAGCTTTCTGAACCTACAAAACCCAAAAATCTCACTTCTCTCTCTTTAGACTATTTTCTCTCTTCTTCCAAAACTTAATCAATCCAACCCTACAACTCTAGATCAATGACTCCAAACCACTCATTCAACCCTCCAAAATTAGATTTTAGCCTTGATTTTGGAGAGAAAGTTTAAGATTTAATGCTGTCACAAAGAAGAAAATCAAGGGTTTTAGTGTAACCTGAGCCGGAGGAAATCTTTGGAGACGATTAAGGTATTATGATATTTCTATTCAAATCTTGACTCTGATTTCTTATTTGTCTATTTGAATTTAGAAGATTTGAAGTCGCCGTAAGTGAGAGAAATTAGGTTTTAAATATTAGGGTTCTTGGATTGACCTCGGTTGACAGGTAGTAATTAATTTGATTATGTGATGATATCCTGTAGGGTTGAACAAAACTGATCGAGACAGAACTTTTACTATAAAGAAAGTCTAGAAGTGATTATCGCTTCTAACACTATGAGTGGATGGTTTGTTGTATTGTGAATGAGAAATTGTTTTTTATGATTTTATAAAATGATTTTCTTAACTTAATTTTATGAAATGTTTTGTGATTGTAGAATATCCCTAAAAATGTTTTGATTAAGCCATGAGATTTATGCACTTGTTAATATGTTTTGACACATGCTGAATTTTTCATGCAAATAATGTTTACTGGGATTATGAACTGCGAAACTCATTGAATTTATATGACACATGTTATGATCTTTACAAAATGATTTATGTATTGGTTTTAAGGTATGAGTCTGAACCCCCATGGTGCATGTATTGGCTTAAGGTTTGAGCCTAAACCCCCATTAATGACTATAGTCATTCCCTACACGGTGTGACCCGATGGGCAACACGGTGAGGGCATTGTTATTGTTGGCAGACAGGGAGGTGGTAGAACCAAGAGACACCTCTTTTGTCCATTTCGGGGCTATTCGATTGCACTTTTAAAGAGACCGCGAGTTAACGTCAAGGTTGGGATTGACATTTTTATGACTGATGATAATGGAAAACCCTTGGCGATTTCCCCATATGGTCCAGACCAAACCATTGGTGGAGAGATTTTAAGGCAAATTCCATAATATTATAAAAGTGTATATTGTGTTTGTTTGAATGACCACTTGATACTTTGTTGGAACGTAAATATGTTTTGAAAATATTGTTTGATACTTCCACACTTACCGCTCACTCATTTATATAACTATTTCATTGCACTCCACTCACTGGGTATTCTTATACTCACTCATTCATCCTCTTATTCTTTTTCAGAGGAAGTGTAGAGATAAAAGCCGTCTCATCGGTAGCTAGACCTAGCCGAAGAGGAAAGCTGTTCGGTACCAACCATCGGTATTGGTTCACCATAGTTGTGGGTTTTTGAAGGCATATAGACGGATCCATCAGAGAATATTTCAGAAACTTTTTTTATATAATATTTTATATACATATTTTCTTTTCAAAAAATTTAAATTTATATTTTGAGAAATTATATTTTGAAATGTTAAATGTTTACTTGTTTCTTAGATATTTTGAGTTTAAACATTTTTGTGTGCTGGATTTTTTTAACTTGAAATTGTTAGTATCATAGTCTTGCTGGATCTTGGGATGCATATTGGTGTTTACACATATTTTTAGATCATGTGACGGTTGTTATGTGTTCAGACCTGAGAATCGGGGCATGATACGAAAGAACTTTTGATGTAACTCTCTAAGAGAATTATGCAATTAATTTTCTCTCTTTCTCGGCTATTTACTTCTTGCTCAGTTCCTTCGCAGAAAGATTGGTAAAGTAGTATGTTTCTTTATACATTGCCTCTGACGATTGCCAGCAGCTTCTGTTTCTCTTACTTCTGGGATGTTTGACTGTTACTGAAAATGGCCTTTATCACACTCAAGATGTGCTACTGCAGCTTCTGCATCTAAGCTTCCATACCCGCCTCCTTAGCCATTGCCATTGGCCGCTTGCCTAATATTCATAAAATGTCTGTGCATACTGTTATTTTCTTTTTAATGCAGATTACTGTATGTCTGATATTCTCCCATAGAAGTTATTTCACTAGATTGACTTTTTCTTTTTGGCGTTTCCTGGTCAGATGTGTGGCCACGTGGTCAAGGCAGCATTCTTTTGCGACTAATTTTTGTGAATGAAGGCCTTCCCTTGGTAAGATTAGGTATATTTATGTGATTTTTGCTACCACTGTGTTGGTTATCGACATCTGAGACATCTGCTGCATTTCTGCTTTATTTTAAAATAGTGATTTGAATGCGCACAATAATTTTCTCACTTTCTCAATTTTTTGCTTCTTGCTTAATTCTTTCGTGGAAAGAATGAAAAGTTCTATGTGCGCTCTGCATTGCCTCTTACAATTGCCAGCACCTTCTGCTTCTCCTGCTTTAGGGATATTTGACTGTCACCAAAAATGACTTTTATCAGGCTGAGCATGTACTACAAGCCATTCCTATTGACCGCTTACCTAGTATTCTTCAAATGTTAGTAAGCATCTGCACTTCCGTTCTTTCTTAACGCATATCATCGTCTGCATCTCTTATATTCTCCCATGCATACAGACAGTAATATGCATTAAAAGGGGAAATAGAAGAACAAATGTGTTGGAGGTAGGTTTTGGTTCTACAGATCTGACTATTTGTGACTCGAACGGATGCTAAATGAGGAGGCTTGAAACCTGTAAAAAAATCGTCACAGGATACTCCGGTGGGGGAGGTTCCAACGCTTAACTCAAAAAAAAACGATTTTCGAAAGAATAAACAAACAGAGAAGAAGAGAAGAAGGATCTCCCTATGACCTTTATGTGTTCTATGCCAAATTAGAGAACTTACTTGATTTGATACATCGAGGCTTTTTATATGATGTCTTGCTAGAGCCATATGATCTCGGGACGTCATAACTCTAGTTTCCTTACGAAGCAATCCGAGAAATCCGGCAAAGATGTCAAATTGTTATCATTCAAGAAATTGAATTATACAAGAAGATTCTTTTTCTTATCGATTAAATCCTCAATGTTTTCTTCCTTAACCAAGAAATGCGTTTCGTACTAAAATAGAAAACTCAATCAAGGTGAAATTTAGTTCAGTATTATCAATTAGGAGTAAAAGCTTTTGGTTCCTTTAGTATTCGGTAATCATCGGTTGGGTGAGAGAGGAGAACGACCGTTCGGTTCTACCGTATGCTATTGTAGATTGGATTACATAAACCTCATCGGGAGCCCGATGATTAGCGAGTAGGATGTCATGGAGTTAGGCTCCTTCGGATAGTCGGGACGATAGAGGCCTACTTGGGAAGATTTATCCTATTGGTAGAGCGGAGCAACAGAGTCTCGTTTATGTCTGAATATGTTAAATTACATTGAATCATGCGCCTTATGCCGTCTATTGAGCGTCTTCCATTCTGTGTATTGAGTCTTTTAGAAATGATCTCATTATTTGCCCCCGACTCGTGATGTCGTTTTGTGAGAAATGCACCATGAGTAACAGCCATTGGGAAACGGAGAGGCTTGGACAACATGTGTCATTTTGTGTTCCTCAAGTTGTCCTTAGCAACCCTTATAAATGTTTTCATGGGAGAAGATCTGACATTTTTATTGTCCTGTGCTCATTTTTTCCTTCCCCTGAATTGTCTCAGCACACAAGAGAACTTCTGTAAGAGGAATGGCGAGAGGCTCTGTTGTTCAAAGCATTAACGACATTAAGAGTGTTATGTTAGTGTTAGAGCTCCAAGAGGTTCAAACCGCCATGTTGGTGGGTGAAGATTACACCCTGATATCAGTCATAGACGATGATAGAGTGAATAGGGCTCCAGAGGGCCGTGTCCCAATGTATAAACAAATGGTGAAGTTTGACTCGAAGGTATCGTATACCGATCCGTTCACTGAAGTGTTACAGTGATAGAACATATTTCCAACTTTGTTGACTCTCAGTTCTTAGTGCCTAATTATCGTCGTGATTTTGCTGTTAGGGTTTTGTCGTTTTTGTTTTGATTTTGATATTCAGGCGACTCTTTTCTTTGGCAAAATGTACGAAGAATGGTTTGATTCTAGATTGGTATAGGCTGCAGACTCGTCCTGAATCTAATTGGAGATTTCGTTACAAGGAACACACTAGTAGCAACTGGATGCACAAGTATTTCTTTGTAGAATTTCAGGACAAAGATCTCATGCCAATGCTTCATAGTACTGATGGAAGGCCTATACTTGGATTGCAGCATATAAACCCTTCTCGTCACTTTCGCTTCGTACGTTCGTTTGGTAATTATTGTAAGTCTACACAAAGAGTTTTCTTAATCGATTCTTTGACGGACGATCAAATGCTATCTCTAGCGGATCTACTGATAGGAGAGAAAGGAAGATTGACAAGCCCCTCTTAGTACACAGGAAAGAGATCGGGTTAACCAATACTTCGAGTTTTGTGAATGACTCTTTGTTAAGAGAGATTACGATTGACCGGGATTCGTCTGTAGGGAATCCTTCAGCAGAAACTAATGGGGTGTCTGAAACCTGAGCTTTACCAGCACTTCCCCAGTGAAAAGGAGGAAAATGGTTCAGCTTAAATCTCCATCAGGGAGTGGACATGAAGCGGACAAGGAAATCGAGGAGTGCATGCCTTTGATCTCGTCAAAGACATTCAAGGTTGAGTCAGAGGAGTTTGATAGGGTTGGTCATGCGCTACAACCAAAAATGAGGGAGCTCCGCTACCAAAGAGACTCAAGAGAAATCCACCATTCATTGTAGAAGTTAGGGTATCAAGGGAGACAGTGGCTTGAGTTGCGCTCGTCGAAGAACTGTCTGGTCTGTCATCCATGATTCCCTCGTGGCCTTCTCGTAAGGGAAAACATAAGGTACTTGAGAGGACTACTATTCCTCCTTTTATCCTCATCTGCTCCTTTCATGGAGACAAGAGATCGATAGAAAGAGGGATGGTGGCCATCTGCTCTAGTGATAAGCAATACAGCTATGTGGACTTAGTTGAGATAGAGAAAATAGCCGATCGGCTCGATTTTCATCATTGTGATTTAGAGCTACACAGGATGTCCATAGAGCAAGCTAGCGGGACTCTTTAAGTTTCTTGGCCTAATGGTATCATCTTCTGAATTCACCTCATTTTGTCTTCATCTTTCCGTAAAGTGATTCAGTTTCTCTCTTCTTGCAAACGATGGCTCTGGCGGAATTCTAGGAGCGACGGTGGAAACAGACTGTTGGACATTTGGAAGAAAAAGTCAATCAGTTGAACGCCTAAGTTTGGGCCTTGCGGGGTGCTACCAATCGGAAGGAGAAAGGTACATGGATAGAGGAGGCATTTGAGACCTCGCTAACCAAAAAGGAAGAGGAGATTAAGAACTTTCGGGATTACTGTGAAAAATTGAAAATTGAGAAAAAGGCCCTCAAGACGCGATTGCATACTGATAAGATGTGGGCTCAGTTGCGTGAGGAGTCTCTCCAAGTGGCGGAACAGAGGGAGATTGAATTAGAAAAAGTTTCGCTCCAATGTGTTGCTTTCTCTAGAGATGCTCAGCGTAAGTTGACAAAAAAGTTACAATGCACCGAAGAGGTAATTCTTCGGATGGGATTGGATGGAGCCCTACTTCTGATCAAGGAGGTTGCCAACCACGGGATAGGACGGATCGGAATGTAGTCCATGTCAAATCGATTGGTGCTCCAGCAGAAACAAGTGCGGTCAATACAAGGACTTCTTGTCAGAAGGCCTCTATTTCTCCGAAGTCTGTGTAATCCTTATACCATTGTATCACAATGATTCTTAATGAAACACTCCTTCATATTCCTTTTCATTCGATGTGTGTTGATAATAGGGGATATTCCCTTTATTGTTTTAAACGGACTTCTCAGCTATATCTAATTGTTTCGGGCTTTTCTAGGGAATGTCGGCCTGTTTAGGGGCGTTCTCTAGACGCACATTTTCATAAGTGTCTCTGGTTTTCCAACAAGTAATATCTGCTAGGTAGAAGAGGAGTGGGGATGTCCTTCACTAGGTTGGGGCAACAGAAGCCCGTTAGGGAAAATAGATCCTTTCGTTTGGTCAGAGCGACGGAGGTCCATTCTGGGAGATAGAGCCTTTCGTTCGGTCAGGTCGATGGAGGCCCGTTCAGGGAGATAAATCATTTCGTTCGGTCAGGACGACAGAGGCTCATTCGGGGAGATAGATCCCTTAATTCGATCAGGCGATGGAGGCCCGTTCGGGGGGATAGATCCATTCGTTCGGCCAGGACAACGGAGGCCTGTTCGATGAGATAGATCCCTTCGTTCGGCTAGGGCGATGCAAGAGATAGATCCCTTCGTTCGGCAGGTGACCGAGACCTGTTCGGGAAGATAGATCCCTTCATTCGGTCAGGGCGACGGAGGCCAATTCGGGAAGCTAGATCCATTTGTTAGGTCAAGGCGATAGAAACAAGGTCGATGAGATAAATCCTTTCGTTCGGCCAAGGTGACGAAGGTCCGTTCGGGGAGATAGATCCATTCGGTTGATTAGGGCGTTAGAGGTCCGTTCGAAGATATGGGTCCCTTCGTTAGTGTGTTTCTTTCCCATATGCGGTTGAAGTTCGATGGAATGCAAACAATAAGGCATACGTGTGTTCACTATCGGACGGAGGAATATCATGGTGACAACATAAGGAATATGCGAAACAATCAAAACGTATCGTGAGACTACTTCAAGGCAGAGGTCGAAAACTCCTTGTTACAGGACAAGGTCTCAATCCCGAGTGGAGTTCTGAACTTAACTTTTATGTGTTTTGTGCTAGATAGGGCTTTCAGGGCATTCAAACCTGGCTTTCCCAAAATACATTATAAGACCCAGTCTTCCCAAGATAGCATTATAAAGCGAGAGGAGGTTGACCACATTGAATGTCGTTGTAGCTATCGCGTGATTGGGGGGCATGCCCAGCGTGATTGGGAGAGGAATAATCCCTTCAGAGTATATCCATTCACTTAAGAGCCCTTGACTAGACCCGCATGGGGTTATAGATGTGCGGGGTCGAAATCCATTCGTTTGAAAGTATCCCAATATAGGAGATCACACACTACTCCTTAATTGACAAAGATCATTCGGACTTCATATGGGCCTCTTTGGTAGTGATGATGAAGGGTCATGGCAACTTAGGTCTACACCGACTAGGTCTTCGTCGGTGAAACCGATGATCAATCATTTACTTTTTGCTTCCTTACCAACATGAGTCGCTAGTACTTCTAGCGGAAAAGGGACAGAAACGTTAGGCGAATAGAAATTTGGTGCGATCAGGCGTTCAGCCTTATTTCCTTGCACATCATCTGAGAGGTCTAGAATGTCCGATAGGGGTTGAGACATTCGAGGGGTTCGCTCCTTGTGGATTTAAAAGATGAGTCCATCCTGACGGTTAGTCGGTGGTGGAGCGACTAGCTGATCATCCAGCTCATTCTGCCTTGGCGGTTCTTTTCTGTCAGAGTTCGGCATATCCCTTCATTCTCTACTGATAAACCTTTGTGACTTCCCACTTCTGATGAGGAATTCAAACTCATCTTTGAGCCTTTTGTAGTTATCAGTCGTGTGACCGTGATCGCGATGAAAGTGACACTACTTGGTCATGTCTTTCTTGGGATTGTCCTCCGCAAGTTGAGGAAGCCATCGGATATAAGGTTGGTCCTTGATCTGGTACAAAACTTGACTGAGGGTTTTATTTAAAAGAGTGTAGGTGCTGAACCTTTGAGGAGGTGGAGGACCTGATCGGTTCCTCTTCGGTGAGAGCCGTCAGAGCGATCGACTACATTCTCTTTTAAACAATCAGTTCCTCCTTTAGTCGAAAGCCTCAGCGTCTTCAACTGCCATGTACTTTTCAGCACGAGAGTAGAACTCCTGGATAGTGGAGGAGGATTTTTCATAATTGAGGTTTTATACTGGAGGGGCGCAATCCAGTATGTAGCGCTGCTAACACGATAGAGTGGTCCAAGAATAGAACTTTTATCATCTCTGTCTTGAAATTTTCTAAGAAGTCCCTCAGGGGTTTGTCCTCCCTTTGATGTAACGATAGTAGAGAGGTAGATTTTCTCTTCGCTCCCCTACTTATTACAAGTAAGTCTCAAATTATTGTCGGAGATGGGAGAAAGTTTTTATACTCAGCAGTGAAAGTAAATTGAACCATGTTAACGCATTCCCCTTGAGAATGGTAGAGAAGTATTTACACATAGCGGCATCAGTCACGTCTCTTTCCATAGGAGGCAAAAAAAACGTCACAGGGCATCAATTCCGAAGAAACCTTCGGGTCAAAGGGTGAAACATTATTAGAGTAAAAGGGGCCTAGTTTTCTTGAGCATTGATCCGTTTGAGCTCATCAGCACCGAGTTGTTCAACTTGTTTTTCTAGATCTTCAAGGTTATGGTGGGAAGTCACCGAGGGCTCGTAACTGAGTGGTGGCACTCGTCGTCGAGGACGTTTGTATCTGTATCCTCCTGAAGAAAAATGGCTCTCGGGCATCACAAGTGACTAAGATCCTCAAATTGTTTGTTCATGTCCTGAATTTTGGATTCTAGTCTATCTGTTTAGGGCTAACTGACTCATTCTGGGGGTATCAATGCAGGAACTGTGGCTGGACATTCCTGAAATGCAGGTTGTATGACCTATTCCAAGCGAGGAGGTTGAACATAAGCGGGAGGATTGTCGGTAGGTCAAGTGGGTGCCACAAGAAGGGCTACATCAATTGGGGTAGTGGTATGGCCGTCTACTACGAATGCGGCCCTTGATGTAGTTCTAGTTTTTCTCTTCGGAGGCATATCGGTCTGGTAATCCTGAGTACTCAACAAAGATTTTTTAATCCGTTTCTCACAAACGGCGCCAATCTGTTAAATGTGGGTTTTGGTTCCACAGATCCAACTTCTTGTGACTCGAATGGATGCTAAATGAGGAGGCTTGAAATTTGCAAAAGACCAACAGGGAAGGCTCCAGCGAAGAAAGCTCCGACGCTCAAGTCAGAAATAGCGATTTTCGAAAAGATAAACAGACAGTGAGGAAGGCAGGAAAAATCTCCCTATCACTTTTGTGTGTTCTGTGTCGAATTAGAGAATTTACCTAATTTGATGTATCGAGGGCTTTTTATATGATGTCCTGCTAGAGCCGTATAATCTCGAGGCGTCACAACCCAAGTTTTCTTATGAAACGATCCGAGAATTCTGGATCTCAATCATCAAAGATGTCAAATTGTCATCATTCAAGAAATTAAATTATACTGAAAGATTTTTTTCCTTATCAATTAGATTTTCAAGGTTTCCTTCCTTATCCAAGAGATGTGTTTCGTATTGAAATAGGAAGTTCAATTAGGGTGAGATTCAGTTGAGTATTATCGATTAGGAGTTGAAGCGTTCGGTTCCTTTAGTATTCGGTAGTCACCAGTCGGGTGAGAAAGGAGAACGACCGTTTGGTTCTATCGTATGCTCTTGTAGATTAGATCACATAAATTTCATCGGGATCCAGATGATTAGCGAGTAGGATACCACGGAGTTAAACTCTTTCGAATAGTCGGGACAATAAAGACCCGTTCGAGAAGATTTATCCCATCGGTAGAGCAGGGCGACAGAGTTTTGTTTATATCTGAACATATTGAATTACATTGAATCATGGATTTTATGTCATCTATTAAACGTTGAGCCTTTTAGAAATGGTCCTATCAAGATACATGCCAACATTTTAAGAATTTTGAGCCCATTAAATTTGTAGTTTTGCTGTCTGCAAAAGTTTAAAGAGCTTGGTAAACTACTTTCTTCGTTAAGAGACCCAGATGGGTAAATGTCGATTTTTCAAGTTGACAGGCCATGTCGTCCTTGTCTGCTCAGTTTTGGGATCATTTGGCCTTTTAACAATTTCTTCTGAAAGACCGTTTTAGCTAAAAATTGATTTCAAAGACCAAGTTTTATAGAAATTTACTTGAAAATCATCATATCACTCCGAATTCTTGCCTAAAGAGAGAATCTCTCTTCAGAAAGAGGTTGGTGAAAATATCAGCTAAATGGCAATTTGCGTGACAATACAACTGCTATACGCTTAATAAAATATCCCATACAACTCTCGAGGACAAAATGCATTTCACACGAGATCACGTACAAGAGGAAGAGATTGTGCTTGAGCTGACACACCAACCCCGCCCCTCCCCTTTCTCCTGTTACATAGCCCCCTGATCCCTTTCTTTGGCTTTCATCCCCTCAGAATAAGTAAGGCTCTGTTCTTTTTAATTCAAAAAGGGAAATAGGGGCGAATCACCCCTTTGAAATGGCCAAAGGCTATGCAACAATTAAGAAAAAATAGAAAAAAGTAGATTAAGACTACAAAATTACTTAGTGGAACTATAAAGAAAGGGAGGTGAAGTTTCAAGGTAAGTCTGCTTAAGGAAAGCTCGGTCTATATCTGCCAACTGTGGATATAGACTCCTCAAACATGGACTCCCCTTGATCATTCTTGATATCCTCTGCTTTAGCGAATAGCTCTATTCCAAAGTTTCCCAATGCATGGTTTATCTAAAGGATTTGGGCACACCAATGGAGTTTCTTTTCAGCGAGCAAGGCAAGAAGCAAGTTGCAAAATTCCAAGAGAGATGCGCTTCACCTGTGGACTTTCTTTTCGGCCTTTTTCTACCGTTGCCCCCACCCCTTTCCCAACAATGCATCCAACCTGCGTCCAACATGGGTTGAAACCATGACCTTGTTTATTCAAAAAGTTCCCCTATTGAATAAATACGGCAAGGGGTTGGACCAATTTTGCGCATAGGTTCAGACAATAATAAAGTCTCTTTTTTAAATAATATTATCTTAAAATAATCATAGAATTATAAGTTTAAATGGGTTAGAAATTTTAATTTAATTCAAATAAAGTAAAATCAAATTTCTTATAAAAGGATATCTGATTAATTCGATTAATTCATTTTAACCGTCCAGATTAAATTTAAAATTTTTAATTAACAGAGTTTAATACCATTTCGCTGGACCGATCTTACTGTGGTTCTGAGCAGAGACTTATGGTCACCGTAAACCAGTCGAGGTTGGGCTCATTTGCAATGATTCATATCGTGCCGAAGCAAACTTCTATGAAGTCATAAATGCGATGCGACCAAGGACTTCCCACGAAATGGTCAAACATGTGATTGATGTAAAATTGTAATTTCAAGAAATAATTGGGGGCAAATTCGAAAATTTAACATCTCCATTGAATCTTCCTGCACTTTTCCAACTCCATATAAAATTCCGTGTCATCCGTCTCTCTCTCTTCCTGTAGCCTCATTTTCCGCCATTGATAGAACTCGCAAAACCCTAACAGAAACTGTACACAAAATCTCCACCGTCCATCACAAAGTCATTCATCAAAATCATCGGCTCCCGAGATGTCTTCACCCTACACGACAGCCCCTAACTCGGAGAACGAGGGTTTCATCTCACGAACAAGAGACAGAACTCGCTCAATCATCTCCGGCATCCAACCATGGTCTCACTTCATCAACCTCCGATCTCTCTCTCTCCCTTCTTCTCTTTCCGAAGCAACAAATCGAGTGAACACGAACCTACTCATTTTCCAACTCAACTACGCCATCATCTCTCTTGTGATTCTCTTCCTCAGCCTTCTCTACCACCCGATCTCCATCATCGTCTTCTTGATCGTCCTCATCGGGTGGATCTCCCTCTACTTCTCTCGCGATTCGCCGTTGATTCTCTTCGGATACGCAGTTGACGATCGTGTGGTTGCGATTTTTCTCTCTCTCTTCACCATGATCGCTTTGATTTGGACTAGCGTGTGGTTGAATGTGTTGGTTTCTCTGATTATTGCGAGCTTCGTTGTGATTTTGCACGCGACTATTAGGGTTTTGGATGATGATGATCAGGAGTCGGGTTATACTGGTTTGCTTGATGATCGTTCTCGCGGAAATTACAATCCCTTTGGATAAAATCTATTTTGGTATTTTCTAATTTTGTTTTCTGAATTCTGTTGTATGGATTTTGAATTTCCATTATGAATTTGTTTCGGATGACGAATATAATACTTCATTTCAATGATTTTCATTCTCCGGATTTGGAATTTGTTCGAATGCGTTTCAGAATTTGTGCATTTTGGTTTTTGGTTTTGTCAAATTAGCTCATGGATTGGAATTCAGAATCTGGAATTGGATTTCGATTGGATTGGATTAGATCGGAGATGGGGACTAAAATTTTCTATGGTTGTGCCCAATTTCGATTTCCAGTTACAGATTCGATGGGCTAGCAATGCCCATTTAGTAAATTCCGGCCGAGAATTCCAACTCCAAGCAACGGAATTAGGATTTTTGGATTTTTCCTTGTAAAGGTGTTTGGAGTTGTGTTGTACGGATGGTAGAGGACATAATGGACTAACAAATTAAAATATCTCCTTTTGACACTTCGCCGTGTCTCACCGATCATCTGATAATCTTAAAATGAGAATTATTTTAATTTTAATTATATAATTAAAAAGTTGTTAAAATTTCACAAAATATTTATTCATAAAAATATTATGGTAATTATGAGAGTGTCGAAGGGGATACTTAAGAAGGAGGGTTTGATGTAATCTTCCTCCTTGTCGTCGATGAAAAAGGAAAGAGACTTGGAAATGGAGGAGAATTCCAGGCGATGAAATTTCGATGTTCCTTCCAAAGGCACTTTCAAAATTTCGTATGCTCCAAGTTTGACTTTGGTTGGTCTTTTCACACACATGTCGACTTCTCCAACATTCAAAATTTTGTGTATTAAAAAACACACCATTTTAATCGAAAATTTGAAATTTACATTTAAAAAAAAAAAAACACTTACTAAAAATGTATCCAAAACCCCCATAGGGTATTTTACATTATTCCAAAAATAATATCTGACCAACCAGAGTTGAAAAATAAAATGTATACTTTTTCATATCTAAATTTTAAAATAATTTAATATTATTATTAGAATAAAGACATTATCATTGAACAGTGCATCGAAAGCACCCTTTTCTCATTCACTAATGACTAAACAAATGCATGTTTGAAATATTACCGGGTATTTTTGAAGGAAGGAAACTATTTTTTTTTTAAATAAAAAGTTGTAATCACATGAGATCAAATTAAAAATGAAAAATAAAAATAGAGAGATTCTATTGTTTGAGTTGCTCTTGAAGGATAATGAAAATCAAAAAATGCACCGATTAATAAAATCGAGAGTTTAAATATATGAAATTTATTGAAACGACGAGATAGGCTATTAAAAATTTGGGTATAATATATTCACAAAAATATGATAGCTAAGAGGTTAACTGAAGAGATGATTTCAGACAGAAATAACTGGCGTAGGAGAATTAGAACAAGTTAAATCAACACTTTTTGTATTATAAATGTGTTTGGATAGCGTGCGTATATTTTTTTAATCATTTTATATTTATTTTTTAAACGATCGATCCTAAATTTTGAGATTAACATTCAGATTATTGTTATTGTTTAAGAATTGTGAAAACTTCAATCACTTATTTTAAAATATATATCAATAAATTTTTTGAGTACATTTACTAATTAAAAAATAACTAGTGTTTGTGGCAAACGCCATGTGTAATGTAATGGAAGAAAAAAAAGAAATAAAAATTAAATAAAGTAAAAATAACCGTAAAATGGTGAAGGATAGAGATAAAAGAGCATGACATGAAAATTGAGATAAAGAAAAGTTAAACAAATAAATTGAATCTTAATATAAAATTTTGGGATATTTCAGAAACCGATATAAAAGAGATGAGAGAGAAAAACAATAATAATAAAATAATATAAAATTAAAGTTTGAAAGAAAAATAATGAAAATAAAATTAAAAAATAAAAATAATGAAAAAAAGAAATAAAAGTAAATCATCCTTAGAAACTAATAATAATAATAATAATAATAATAATATGTCTATTAATTTAACAATTCGAATTCTCTTATGTCATTCATTTCTATCTAAAATCATATACTTAACTAGTTTTTTAAATCGGTAATTTTTTCTTTTTTTTTAGAATCTTCAAAAGAAAAATTAAATAAGGAAAAAATAAGTATATAAAGGTGAGAGATACAGAAGAAAAAAGAAGGAAATCATACATGAGAGTTGAAAAGATAATCGAAACTGATAGAGTATTTTACCCTCATTTTTTTTGTTAAATTGATATATTCGAATATTTTAGTAATATATATTATAAAAAATTTATTTTATATAGATAATTAATTATTATATCTAATTCACTTTCTGACTTAATAAGTAATATGCACTACCAAAACCTCCTTAAAACGGTTTTCATATATAGAATATTAAATCTTATTTAAGAGACATATACGGCGCCAATAATAATAAGATCAATTAGAAGTCTTTGTGAGTAGATATATCATCGCAAAGTAGGTTTTTTATTGGCCATCACTTAAATAAGTTATGTTGAAAGAATGCTTCGTTATTATAAATTTTAAATTAAATTAATTAAAATATAATTTTAACTATCAATTCATATAATTAAAATAAAAAAAAAATTGGTCTTCTCTCGCACAGGTACACATACAGGGTAAATAATTTAGCCCCTTTCTCGGAAACAAATATAAATAGGTACGTCAGGCCGCCAGGTTATAAAAGAGATGAGGCATTTCGTGTGTTTCAAGTAGCCTTGGAGGTGCTCTGGAGGTCCCAGACCAAAAGTAGGGCAAAGGGGACCTAAAATTTTTTAAATTATATAAATAATTTAAAAAATTATAACTCAAATATTCTTTTTACTACTATTTTATTTTTTAAAGTGATAACCCTAAATATATATTATATTTTCATCACTAATAAATTTTTTTTGCTTCCTTCCACCAAAAGAGACATTATTATTATTATTATTATTATTATTATTATTATTATTATGTCTAGAAAAAGGGCACATTATTTGTGACTCGTGATCAATCTCTGACCAAATTCTTCAATATGTATTCTTATTATTTCTTACAACTTTTTCTATGATTTTTTTTTAATAAATCTATTTATAAATCACCAATTTTTTATCGAACTAAATCTGATTCAAATTAAATTAAATTTTTAAAAAATAAATCCTTTGATATCTATTTTTTTCATATACATAATTCTTCCTTCTAGGGGCGTTTTTTTTCCCCTTTCATTTTATAAAGTGTGATTTGAAGGATCTTATTTTTCATGATTTTGGACTTCTTATTGGCTCCCAAACATTTCCAGCAATTCCAATAAGTGACCATTTCAGTGATTTTGTATGTATATACACGTGTGCGAAAATCCTTGCACGTGCTTAAATGTGTTAAGTGACCTTTTCTTTTTGTACATAATGTTATTAGGGCTCTTTTCCTGACCAAGTATAACTACAAATTTGACTAGCAAAAAGAAAAGGCATGATTATAAATTTGTGGGTATTCTATTATGAATAAAGTTAAATCCATTTTGTCTTGTTTTTTCGGACAATAATTGGAAAAAAATAAAAAATAGGCTAAATGATTAGATGATGTTAAAATGCGAAAAGAAATAATTCATAGTTAGTCAAACAATTTTTAAATATTATACAAAATAAAAAAAAAATCAATATTATCGATCTACTTAGTGAAATAAAAGCACAATTATTGTCGTTGTACTAAGAAAACAATCATATAGAGTAGTATACGTTATGAAATAGAGTACAATGACGTAAAAGAATTGATATAACTAATGTAATATAGTGAGATCAAGGTTTAATTGATGTTGTTGTACACAAAATAAGAAAACAAGGAAAAACCTTAAACCTGATAAATAGTGAGAACAGATCAAACCCAGAGAAGATGATTCATCACGGAAATGCCCAACAATTTTCAGCAAGAATCATCACAGAAACAAGCTAAAAGAAAAATAACAATGAATGTGTACCTAACAAAGGTACAAAGGGTCTTATTCTCATTTTCCTTGTTGAAACATCAAATGCATAATCTTAAATGACTATGAGGTTACCATGTAATTGTTCATAAAAAAGGCAAACTATGGAGCGCAAAGGAAGGGCGCAAGTCACGCCACATGAAGCGCCATTCCTAGAATGGTATGTGGGGACGCATGTAATGTCAACAAATGAAAATTTATGAGTCTAACAAAAGACTGCCACTAAGGTAAGCAACTGTTTCATCAGAAATCCAAGGGTATGGGAAAAACTCGGTGTTTGGGGAAGCGAAGGGAACCTTTGTGAATAAAACATGTTCAAGCAGGCAAAGCTTTTCGACCATAGCATAACTCCATCACAAAGTCCTTCGCTGTGCCGCCTGGTGGCGATTCAATGCTGCTGGATGCTGGAATGGCATCTGACCATACCTCTACTAGTTTGGAGAGTTGTAGAGACGACATCACTGGGCAACCACATAGTGTGATCTCCACCTAAAATATAATTTTTTTTAAAAAAAAATGATTAATCTCGAAATAAAGGTAGGCAAGAATATCTTGGGCCAATTGTTATAATTAAGAAGAACAAAGACAATATTACCTCAGCCTCGCTGGTCAGATCAAGTTTCTTCATGATGTACCGTTTGATGTATGAAACCGGCAAATCACCATCCCTACAAAAAGGAAATCAGAGGAGGGGAAAAAAAAGTGATAAAGGAAAGAGCATGTCATAATGGATGATTAATTGACATTGCACTTGATAAATTTTGATTAGTATGAGAAGAAATGTTCAGAACATCTCCAAAGTTGTCAGATCAACCTTCATTGTTGAACTCTCATGGAACATAAAATCACCAAAAGAACTTATTTGCATGAGTAAAGTCAAAATTTTATCACGTAATCAGAAAAAGAAACAATAATTTTATCCCTTGAAGTAGCTCCAATGTGCAAATACTAGAACCAACAATAAGAATGTCAATTACAAGCCCCTGAACCTAGAAAGAACTGGAATACTGATTTGGGAGGTGGTAATCATCAAAACAATTTGAGGTAGCTGCAATTGTCAAATAAGACCTAGACAACACAACAAGGTGGATAAGTTTTCAATAAGATGACTAGTGACACACTTCTTAACAGACTAAACTGAATCAGGTATTTGGTAAGAAGAAAGAAGCTTGTCTGCCTCTCCTAAATCCCAAATCTTTATGATTTGGTTCCAGTTCAACTCCACCTGGACCATTTGAATCGAATATAAAAGATCCTCTGTACAAAGACTTTGAGCCTAGAACTATAATTTCTAACCTCATACGGAACTCAGAAGAAAGAAAAAAGCACATAAAACAAATTCCACCCTCTATCCCTTTGAATTCCCCCATCCAAGAGACATTAAAGAGGGAGTAGAAGATAAATCAGCATTTGGAGAGTGTCTATATGCATATTGGATTCTAGAATAGAGGATAAGGAGGTGCAGTACTTTTCTGTATGTCCATGTTAGGTATATGTAAAGTAATTGCAGTACTTTTTGAAGAGTGTCTATATATTCGGGTTGTTTCTTAGACAGAGTCATTCCTAAAAGTGTTGATGCAACATAGCTTCTCAACTCTCTTTTTTCTCTCTTTCTTTCATTTCTTTTACCCCTATTATGTCTGCTGCAAAAGGCTGGAAAGGTTCAATAGTAATCACCATTGGAAATCAGGTAACATGCAAAGACAGAGACAGAGACCTACTCAATTTCTCTAAAACCCAGCAACATAACAAAGTATGCATAACATGAGCATAGCATGGAGACGTGCAATTTATGACTGTTAAATGGTGAAAAAGGCAAAGTGAAAAACATGGTCTGATTATGAGATTTTTAGACTTCAACAACAAAGATAAGCGAGACATGACATGAGTTATAACAGAAAGAAGGGATTGAAGAACTCACTTAACCCTTAAGTAGCAAGAAGATATCTGTGGTAAGGGTGCATCTCCTTCCCTACAACAATTAATCAACACAATCAGAGAATCAAACACACAAAATAAAAGCTATTACGATAATTATATCAAGTCTTGCCAAAAAAGGGGTAATTGGTACTTACTGGGTATCAGAAGCAAGTAAAGAGAACCACACAGGTCTAAATTTTCTGCTTGATCTTGGGTCCATTGCCTCAACCAAAGTCTGTGCTGGGATAACAAAATTCTCAGAAGTAGCTGCTTTTCTCCGTCGGGAACCTTTCAACTTTCTCAGAGTTGTAGCATTGGAAGATGCAAAAGCAGAGCCATTCTCCTCATCGTGGACCTCTGAGGGGTGCAGCCATCCCTTACCTTTTGGTTCAGTCTCCTTAGTGTCTCTAGTGGAGAGTGGTGCAGATTTGAATTTTGGGGTTTGTAAATCTAATTTGCTAGGCTTGGAGTTACTGGCAGCATCTACTAGGTGGGTTAAAGGCCTCCACAGATCAACTTGCTTCTTGTATTGCCCTTCACCGTTAATATTTTCTTTCTTGGGACTAAGCATGTGTTCCTTAAGTTTTTCATTGGATGGTTTAGCAGAATCCTTCACAACTTTATTCGGCAAACGTTGCTTGGATGGTTCTCTGGCAGATGAATTCTGCAGGATCATAATGGAGAAGGCATGAGCATATCAAAGCACATTTGCACAAAGAAATCATAGATTAAGGATTGCTCCACCAAGTTGAAGAGGTTGCTTTCATAATTTCTTACCTTCCTTCTGTTTTGTGTGGTTCTGCATACCAGCTCAAGTAAGCTTTTAGTCTCAGAATTATCTTCAGTCTTCAAGCTTCCCTCGGGATATTGTTCATCTTTCTTCCCATTCCTCCCATGACAATCTTCAACTTTCTTCGCATTCCTCTGCCTCCAACAATATTCTTCGACTTTCTTCACGTTCTCCTCCTCTGAGGAAGCAGGATCTTGCTCAGCATACACCTTTCTAGCAAGAGTGCTTCGTCTTCGTCTCCCTCTACCCGTCTGGGCTGATACTCTTGGTGTGCTGACTACCAATGAAGAAAGTGATCTCTCTTTTCTTCTAGAAGGCAGTGGCTCAGGTGGAACTGAATCTGGTTGAACAACCTCAGGTTCTTTGGTACTAATTTTAGCCTGACCAAAGATTTTGGATAATATGTCATTCCAGGCATGGTCCGGCCTGGATATCAGCAAAACAGAAAGTTTTCATGAATTGGCAATTATTCCCGGTAAAATGTCCAAATATCTATGAACTTTTGCACATAAAAAATATGAAATAGTTATTTTTTTTTAAATGATAGGGGAAGCCCAGAAGTGGCACCATCATATTGCTTTAATCAAAACTTCTTGAAAAGATCTAAAACTTCAAACTACATGACCAATGTATTCCTTAGTTAAAATTGACAAGACTAAGCATGGGAAGGGCCTGCTTAAAAGTTAATCCAACTTGTAAGGGAAAAAAAAAATAATAATAAGAAAGAAAGAAAGAAAGAAAAACATTGCAAAGAAGTAATGATTTAAGAGAAAAGCCTTGTATTGATAGCAGACTCCTGGTTAATGCAAACCTGAGGGAGTGATGAGACAAAATTTTCAAGGACTCCAACAAAATTTGACAAAAGCATCAAGAAAGTCACAGCTCTATCTAGAAACTTAAAGGTTAGAACAGATTTTACGTTACAGTGTTGTGCAGCCAAAAAGCAAGGAGCCTATTTCACCATCCAGAAAACACGCAAGTGGAATCACAGCTCAAGGTGGAAAGGAAAAGAGGAAAGGAAAAGCCTAGATAATCATTAGCTGAAGAACAAATGACTGACAAATCAGAAATATGCCAGATATCTTCCAGAGAATATCAAACACAAAAGTTGGGTCTAGGGCTGTTATAAGACTCGGGTAGTGTCACGGGTACCCATGACACTATTTGGTCAAAGCTCGACTCGAGTTTAGGCTCGGGTAGTTCGGTATCAAGCTAAAGCTTGAGCCCAACTGTATCGAGTTTGAAGGTTCGATGAACCCAATAAATTATATTTTTAAAATAATTTTTATTTTTTAAAATAATTTTTATATATTAAACTAATTATATTTTTTTAAAATAATTTTTAAAATAAGTGGCACTATCCGATGACATCACTTGATAACACTTCGAGCTCGAGCTTGAGCTCAAGAAATGCAAGCTCGATGAGCTCGAGCTCATTTAAACAACACTTGAGCAACACTTGAGCCGAGCTGGGGTATCAACACTACCCAACTCGACTCGAGTGTTACAACACCCCTAGTTGGGACAGTTGCGTCTTGAAACCTTAAGCACTGGTTTGTTTACGCAGAACATCCGGAAACCGCTTTGTTTCTCAATTGAGGGGTCTCAAGGATAGTCAAATGATGCTATAAGATGTTGTATATCTCCAAAACAGTAAATTATCCCAACCTTGCCGATTGGAGCTCTCTCACATGCATACCAAATCTTTTTTTTTTCCCTCTTCTTCTTCTTTTTTTAAGGACCAAGAAGAAGCCAGTTGTGATCAAAATTTAGGGTCAAGGATCATACCATCTAGACAAATTCAGAATCAGATATATCATGCACGTACTCTGCACTATCATATACATTATTTTGATTTTGCAATATGCATGCATCACAAATACTTTAAGGAGAATGAGAATAGCAGATACCTCAGTTTGTCTAGCGGAGAGGTACCCAAGTCAGTATCACATAGTGGACAGCAATTCAACTCTTCTTCTGTTATCTTGTCATATATGCACTTCTTGCAAACTGTTTACAGCTTTCATTAAAATTCTTATTAGCATTTAGTCTATGAAGTACATTAGTACTAAATAAACATAAAGCATGCAACATTAGCATCCAAATGAATTTGAAGTACTCCAAAGCAAATCTCAAGCTCAGAAAAAATTGTGACACCCATGAATATAAGTTCATATTTTTCGAACATAAAGATGGAAATTCAGCAAAATAGTGAATACATCGAACAAATTCTCCTTAAATCACACAACTTGTGCTAAAAAGAAATAAATACGAGAGTTCAAAGAACACAGTTATATATAGGAAGAAAATGCCATAAAACTCTCCATGTCCAGAAACTAAATCAATTAACATTCTCTAGCCAAAAATGGAACAAAACGCTGAATTAACTCACATTCATCTCATATAAAGAGATTGCCTTTCCTTGATATCAACCATGACACTGAACAATTCGACACCATCAACGTGCAAAACTATCAAATTTCAATAATTATTTATTTATTTATTTATTAACTTTGTCGATTACTAAACCATAAATAAAATAAAACAAGACTCCAAACCCAAGTTAACAAATAAATAAATTAATTAATTAATTAATAAAGGAGAGAAATAATCTCGTCATCATCCAAATTCACTTTGTTGAAGCTTTGATTTTCAATTAAA
Organism: Dillenia turbinata; assembly: GCA_037126225.1. Classification (NCBI taxonomy): domain Eukaryota; kingdom Viridiplantae; phylum Streptophyta; class Magnoliopsida; order Dilleniales; family Dilleniaceae; genus Dillenia; species Dillenia turbinata. The sequence goes on from JBAMMX010000012.1 coordinate 7,024,386, forward strand.
ATATTTAAAAAAGAAAAAAAAGTACAACCAAGATGATAAACAAGAAAAAGAAAAATATGAACAAAAAAAAGAACTAGCCAGATGAAAATATCGAAAAATGAACTGGAATACATATCAAAATCAACATAAGAACAAATTTGGGTTGAAGAAAAAAGGGCAAAAATAAGACATACCCAGATCAGAAAATCTAACAAGGAACAACTATTCAACGAGATACCCAGATCAAAAAATGGAACAATGAACAATAATTCGAATCAAAAGAAACATGGAAGGACTGCATTTTGCAAAATGACAAAAGAAAAACAGCAAAAATAAGAACTACCCAGATCAAAAAATCGAACAATGAACAAGAAAAAGAGTGAAAAAAAAGGAACCAAATTCGACTAAAAAAAAGCCGATTGAATGTGAGAGAGAAGAGAGAGAGAGAGAGAGAGAGAGAGAAACTTACAAGTGTGGAGGCATTCAGTGATAGTAGTAGCATCCTTCACAAGCTTATCACAGATACCACATGACATGCATGCCTCAAGCTTCTCTCTCTTCACTTGAACCACCCGACTCATCTTCAAAAACACCAACTTCGGCAAAACCCAAAACACAATTTCACCTTCATTCACGTAACCACACGGTGCATGTCATCAAAGCACAACACCCCGTTTGATTTTCCCTCAACAAAATCGAACGCAAAACTAGAATTTCACGATTCAATCAACAAATACTTCTCTGCTTTACTCTGTATACATCTATTTTTTAATCTATGGAGAGAGAATCTGAATGGGGTTTATTGGAGAGAGGATTTGAGAAGATGGATTTGGTTTCTTTTCGTGAAAACCAACGTGGGTTTTCGTTCGATTCGGGCAATGGAGGCATTAGTGTGTGTTCTTATAGTGAGATAGAGATTGAGACATGGTGACGATGATATGTTGGAGGTTCTATTGAGAACGAAAAATGACACGGAAGAGAAGAAAAGACACGAACTTTATATTTTTTTAAGTGAATGTAATTGAGAGAGAGACTCACTATATATGCGTGCGCTCATGTTGTAAAATCGCTTGGGCTTCGGTTTTAGCCAGGGCCTAGGGTTAGAATGGGCAGGTAGTGTTCTTTTTATTAAGCTGCGCACCCTTTCCCTGGCTTGCACTTGAGCAGCACCACAAGATTTGAAGGGTTATTCATTTCTTTGGTTTTTCTTTTTCTACGTTTTGGCTAAACAAAAGGCATCTAAATAGCATAGAAAAATCATTTGAGCATTAAAAAAAACATTTATTTAGATTATGACATACAGAAAAACTTAATAATGATATATAAACGAAGTTGGCAAAATTCCTCGGTAGCTTGCTGGAGCATAAATCCTTCCTCCCCCCCTCCCCCTCTTTAGTAGCTGACTTTCATAAGCATACAAAGAGATGGGTCACTTCATGCTCAAACCATCTCACTAAGCATGCCAGGTCAAGGATGAGCAATACATAGACAACCATACCTCCTTTAATAAAGTAAGGTTTGCTTTCAAAGAACTGAACCTAAGACATCTTGCAAGAGTAATAGAAGATGGCCAGACATGCTTCTCCTTAAATAAGGTGTTGGGTTCAAATTTTCTATACGAAGAAAACAGAAGAAAACAGACTGAGAGAGTTTTACCAGGCTCAACCCAACTTAAATCGGATTTAGTCAGATTTAATATAGTTATCATAATTTATTTTTTAAAAAAATATATATATATATGGCTAGAGAACGTTGTATGTTTCTTCATAATACACAGCCTTTGTATAACGTAATCTGTCAAAGTGAGACATGTTCAATTCAAGTTAAATGGTCGTCAGGCTCTCCGTTTCTTAACCAAAAAAAAAAAAAAAAAAAAAATCATTTAGCGAAGGGTACAAGTATTCATTTTATCAAGGAGCAAAGAAAAATCTTGCTTTTACAACACTTATATGCATGTCCACTGGCAATGGCAATTTACGGCCCCAAAGAAGCGACAGCCTCTTGACAAGACCACATGAAAATTCTGAAACAAGAAAGACAAAGATGCTGCAAGAAGACCTGGTGCAAGGACCGAACAATTTAGGGCCACCGCAGGGAAGTAACCTATTCAGACTTTGCAAGAAAAAACAGAAAGTAGGGTTCATCCAAGGCAACATCTCTGACAGAAGGAGGTAAATATGCTCAACCTTCGCGCCTCAAGGAGGCCGAAAAGGGGCCAAAAATGTTTCAAGCATGATATTGGTTTTTCCTCAAAAAGTTGGGCATCTTGCAGGTCTTGAAAAGGGGTAATCTCATTCAGTCTCATAGTCAGGTTCCCAACCCACCTACCGATTGAGATTCAAATGTGAGCTGAGTTCACATGAACAAAGCATCCATCATGAGACGATTATCTGAATCAAGGATAACTGCACCTAAGACCAACCCATCTACCACTACCCTGATCTGCATGCAGAAACCTACAATTAGTATGCATGGGGGCCGTGAATGCCACCTCCTCCAAGATTTCTGTTGGCACCCCTAACAAAAAATTTTCCAAAGCCGAAGTTTTAAAAATCTTGAATGGGAAATTATAAAGGAGTAAAAATAACTCTTTAGCATGATATTGCTTCACATGAATTTCCCATGCGAGATCAATTGATTAATTGTAAGTCAAATTCCAGAAACCTCTTATGTCCCGCACCGCAATTTAGTAGGCTGCGGAGAATGAGAATACCAGAATTCTAAGACTTCGTGCTTTAGCATGGAACCTAGATAGCTCATTTCTTCTTTCTGTTTGTATACGGCAATGGCCCCGAAGGAATCAAATCTTGTAAGATGGAGTTCATAAAATATTAGGAAACCTGAAAGGTGTATAGTTCCTCACTTGTCCCAACATGTAACAAGTATCAAAACAAACTATAGAAACAACAATAGGATAGTCAGTAGATATGCTTTGCTCTAAACACACAATATTGCACAAGAAAGAGAAGAAAAGAATAACCTTGACAATGTATTGTTTGAATTGTTATCCAAAGCACTCACCTAAAATATCTACAGGCAAGACAAATGAGAATGCAAAACATGTACTCTTGCAACCGGAGAGAAGGCATGCAAAAATGGTATCCCAATCTATGCAAACATCTACCAAAAATTTAATCTAATATCTTGAATCTCTCATGACATGATGATACACATTATAACAATATGACCTTATAAGATAGATAAAAACTTAGTCTAGTCAGCAACATCTGTAAAAAGCACATTAGAATCAAGTAAATTTGATGGTTTTACCTTGGAGGTGAGTTCATCAACGGCTGGATGATTCCAATTCTGTTGTGCGTGCAGCAAGAAAGCTACAGACGGCTTCCAGAGCTACCTCCAATGCCCGGAATTCAAATGGTGATTCTGCATCCCAGTTAGAAAACAGGAAGAAAATATAAAAAATGAACTGGAGAAAAATAAAGAAAGGTTGGATGCTGCCCGCAGGTGCACATGCAAGCCTCTTTGCGAAATAATTCAAGTCAAGATTGTTGTTTTCAAATCAGGCTCCAATTCGCATACCTTCCTCTTCGGCTGCTTCAACATCGTGTTGTCCCTCTTTCCCATCTTGCCCTTACTGAGTAGCATTTTCAAGAGGTAATTGCCGTTGAAGTTCCTCAACAACAGGGATAACACTGTCATCTAATGGATCTCGAAGTTAGACCTATCCTATAAAAGGACAACCCAAAATTTTCAATTGACCAGAGGCAAAAGCAGAACATGACAAGAAGGAAAAAAGACAATAAACTACAACACCAAATCCACATTATTAAAGCCATCATAAGAGAATTAAGCATAAGATGGAAACATTAGATGCGGACAACTCTATGTAGCTTGGGGTAACAGAGCTCTACTTCCACAAGTAGCCAAGCATGCATTGTAAGTATGGCAATACCACCAACCAGATTCTAACTACTACTCGAACTTAAAGAGTTAATATCAGTCAAGTGAACATAATTAATGCAAATTTTTAGCTCCAAAAATATAAAGGGAAATATATGGAATTAATTAATTTGGACTTCAAAAGGAACCCAAAAAAAAAAAATGGACTTTTTGGCAACTCAATAAAAAAATCTACTTTAAAGATCCAAAATCTACAGGGAAAAATGGAAAACTATTTAAACTGAGGCCTACCCTCCATCGCCAGACAACAACTACGAGAATACAGAAGTCAAAAGTTTAAAGAGAAAATCATAATTTGACTTTTCCTGTCAAACCAAACCTAATCCTCCCTGGACACCCACATAACTGCAACAAAACCATTAATCTCAGAGACATCAGGTCCTAAGAAGTCATCCTCAGTTTTCCCTTTTCCTTTATAGGGCACATTTGGTGTCCGATATGGATTATTGAACTCATGACGTCCTTAAGGATAAAGGGTGTTGCCCTAAGTCCATCTACACATAATTTTTAAATAAACTATGTTAAAAGTTTCAAAAAGTTTCTCAATTAGCAAACAATTCCAAAACTTAAAATGGACAAAAACCCCACAAATTTTTACATAATTAGGTCAAAATTGAGATAAGGAAAAACCCAAATTGTACCTCCAAATTGAGAACAACAGCGCGTTCACGACCGAGAATTGTCGAAGATCACGAGCGTGAATATGAACGCGATGCATAATCGCGTACTTGTCGACATCGACTACGGTTTCTTGACCGGAAGCGTCCATTAAAATCCGAACTCCGAGAAACGGCAGTCTTCTTCTTCTTCTTCTTCTTCTTCTTCTTCTTCTTCTTCTTCAAAGCACCCGCTTGTGGATCTGCAAGCACTATGTGTCGGTCTCGCGCCATCTTCTCCAACCATTCCAACGAATGAAGAAGATAGGGCTAATAAGAAGAAAGCAGAATTGATAATTTTAACACCTGTAATATAATTGTTATACAATAATTTTGAAAGATATTAAAGCAGAACAGAGATAGAGTAATTAAAATTATTATTGGTTGATTATATTTTACCTGGTTAAGATAAGACAGACCTCGGAGTTTGGGGAATGCATTAGATTAGGGAACGTTGATTGTGATTTGACGGCTAACTTGAAATTGTTTAATTCCTCGTAAACGTAGCCGATGGCCATTGTATTGCAAGTCTGTTTCTTTCTAGTAATAACAACGTTGTACTGGTGGGGTTACAATTACAATACCAAAACCTCGTTCAAGAGTTGAGAGCTTGGACTACGTTTTCAGAAGCTCCATGAATGCAATCCTTAGGAATCTTACATAGGCCGCCCAGCCACAAAGAGGACACTGGTGTTGTCTGTTATAATTTCAGCCGTGGCTTCTTCCAGTTTTGCCTTGACTGATTCCCACAAACTTTAGTTTAGTAGGAAAAGACTTCACTTTTGATCCACAGATATTTTATAAAATTTTAGCATAAAATCGAAATTACAAATGACTTTTTGATCGTTGAAATCCCCGACCCGCCTCCCTTGTCTTTCAGCCCTGCTCCCTCGTGTATGGTGACTTCGACCATATGGCCTCACGCCCGTCCCACTTCATGGAGCAGCACAAACCCAGTAGTACTATTAGCATCCGTGCAAGAGACACCATGCCTTTTGCCTCTACCTAGTTTCATATTTGATTGGGGAGGAGAGAAATGTTCTGCATTCAAATCCCAGTTCAACTCCCCAGAAAATGCATGACCATACAAAGTCTAAGGAGGTTCGGTTTCTAAAAATTACACTAAAAAGATTTGATCCTATACATAAAATTTGCTCCATCTGCTTACGCAGTGTTCATGATTATGGATAGTGGCAAGATTTCTAGCTCATATTTATACCAAGTATATATTAAATATATGTATTATGTATATGTATACAAAATAGTTTCCGATCTAGGCGAACCTACAGTTCCTATTTTTTGGCCTGACCATTAGCGTGCCATCTGGGAAAACATTACTTCATGTGAGAACCGTAAGAGGTTGAGGACGCATCGACTAGCATTTCTCAATTCACTGAATAATTTTGAACTGTCAATTTCTACAAAATAATCAAAAATCATACCCAAAGTATGGCATATCAATGTTTAGTAAGGACATCTGAATGTCCCACTCCGGTGTCACCCTATACGTTAATTTCATTTTGTATGGTTTCACTATACAATGGCCCTTTATCAGCCCTGCACAGCCAAAGCCTGCAAGTGAGTGAGAAACTTTTCCTAGCTCACATCATCGGTAAAGATGACATCGGAGTTGTTGTACATGGTGGTGTGAATGATTGATGGATTCAACTTAGCAAGAGGAAACCCTGCCTGACTACTGTGCTGGTCACATTTACCAAACATGGGTAGAGGAACTCGCTCAGCTATCAGTTGTTCTGCATCGATTTCTGGGGCTTCCTTCAGCTTTCTTAAAATCTCGTGGTTTGGGTTCTTATCATAGCCAAGCTTCCTCCACTGAGCAAATTGGATCCATAGTGAATAACCACGTGGCAGTTTGAATCAAAAAGCAAAATTGTATCTGGGGTGACGGAGCACTCAAAAAGAAAAATCGTATCTGGGGTGACGGAGCGAACATCTAAGAGGTCTGGGATTGGAGGCCAACAAATCAGTACTGGAAAAGGGTAGGTTGGATCATGACGATGGAATTTGACACTCCCTCTCTGTTCAGCATCAGTCGAAAGAAAGCACTCACATCAGGAGTGCTGTTAACAACATTGACAAACTGTGATCTCCTTAAATAATACATAAGCTGAGGGAAGAGAGAGAAGTTGGATGCCAAACGAATGGAATCTGGATCTTCCTTCACATAATCTCCAAACTTGGAAGCAAAACGGATCAGAATCTTATCCAGCCAACTCCTAACATTTTCACTGCAATGACTCTTCAAACGCCCATTGCCAAACCTGGCCACGACAGAAGCTGCCGCTTCTTGATCAAACCCAGCAGCAATCTCTGGCAAGTCATTAACCACCCATCTTCTTGCCCCAGTGATCACCCTTTTCCGAATATCAATGTTTCCATCATGATACCGTGTGATAAACTGTACGAAGAATACAGATCCTGACTGTGGTTTTGGCTCATCACACACTTGAAAAAAAAAAGCAATGTATGTTTTGTTAGTGAGGGTTCCCATCTTCCACTTTGTGGTGCCACCCTTTCCAATTTCGTATTCACTCACTGAACCCTTCATTGTTCGAAAAGAGACTAGGGGACCAAGTGCCCAACATATTTTCACATCCCTTGAGGTCCCTACCTCAATGGTCACATCAAAGTACATCTTTACGTTCCCTTCTACATCACGACTAAAAATGTGGCGCAAGCATTTTCTAAATTTATCAGACTTAAATGACTCCCCTAGCATCAAGAATCCACCAGAGTTCTCAACTGCTTCTCTTAGCTCTGCTGCTCCAACTTGATCAAGAGAACAAGCAAAACAAATCAAGAAACAACTGATAGCCACTCTGATAACTTCTTGTAGAAGGTGAAAGACTTGTTATAGTGAGGTGCATGGCCACTACTAATGTCCCTGTGAGTTCTAATGGAAGCACCAAGATCTGCATCCACAACAATACCTGGACCCACAGTCGCTGGCCCAGATGTAAAGACCAAGATCCAAGAACCAGTATTCACCGTGCATCCCTCTAAAAGTCCAACTGCTGCAGATATTGCTACTCCTGTTGACCTCTTGAGGGCGATTCCTTGGAGTTGCCTGTCCCGAAAAGAGTATTTCTTAGATTGCTGTGGTTGAGAATTCACATTCAGACAATGGTAGCAGAAAAGTTTGTTCTGAGAAGATTGGTGCCTTGTTGCTTGGGCTGATTAAGACCAAGGAACTGCAGGATCTGAAAGTAAAAAAGCATCACAAAAATCTGTCAACAACTTCTTAAATAAATGAATATTGATCATCAAAAGCATTATTAGAATACCACATTAAAGGAAAAGGCAAGAAGCTCTCTCCCTAAAGTATCTTAAATTTAGTAGCAACTATTAAGTATAAACAAAGATCCACTCTCTTTTGTTTCTCTTGCAATGCAGATAGCAACACCCAGGAACAAATGATGGTCTTATTGAATCACTAATTAGTTTATAGGGTCCTAAGCCTTATATGCGGTACCGCATCAGGTTATCTGGCCCGATACCAATGCTTTTACAAGTAGTGACCTGCAAAACTAATACTTGGTTCTTTGCCATGGTCTGTGCAAAAGCTAAGTTAATTTCAAGCAGAGCACTGCATTGAACTGAAAACATGGCAAGAAGCAGGATCTCTCACAATTAAGGCAGGGTCTCCATACTTGCGGGGGTGGAATGGAAGTAGAAAAAAAATGCAGCAGCTTCTACTTATGTTTGGAAGCCATCACAATTGGGAAAGTACCGAGACAAAGAAAAGGAGAAATACGGGAGAAATAAGTCTATAGGCATTCCTTAACATGGTTGATATTTCCAATACAATCCATATAATCCATTCCTAAATGCAAACATTAAAAGGAAAGCAAAAAGAGAGGCTGAACGTTTGATATAACTTAAATGCACTCAAAATTTATCTGAGGTGAGCTCTCATACATAAATCTTACTGTGTTGTTCGTTTGCCAAATGTATTCGACTAACTTAAGGAATTCTTTCCAAATCCAGTGTGAGAAGCTCCTTAACCGATACTAATATGAGGAGAACACAGTTTCTGTAGACGGAAATACTGTCATCCACTGTAATTTAAATTCCCTAATCTCTATAGGGTAATCTTCTCACTATTCTCACTCTCACCCCCTCAACGGAGAAAAAGAAAAAGAGAACCCAACTCCCTCCTCTCCCTCTCTATTAGCTCTACGTTCTCTCTCTGCTCCAAAAACTACCCTACACCCTCTCTCTCCCTCTCTCTCTTTCTCAGCTAAATCTCTCTGATGATAAAAAATAGCTTGTGAGCATTCAATTAAACTTTAATTGAAATCATAAAAAGTGAAATAACCAATTTAATTCAATTATATAATTTTCATAATTATAAGTTAATAAAATAAATTAAAAACCAATAACTCATTTGATCGAATTAGGTGGTTAATTCGGTTCTATTAACCAAATAAATCGAATTATTAAAATCACTTATTACTTTCTATTCTTATTTATGTAAATATAATATATATATTGTGATTATAAATTATAATTTTAAAATTTAAAATTCATTTATAGTTTTAGTTTATTAAATGTTATTTTCAAATTTTTAAATTTTAAATTTCAAATAAACTAAATTTTAAAAGTGATAAAGAGTGAAATTACGAAGGGAAGGAAAGGGAGAGGGAGAGACATGATTTTTTATCAAAATATTTTTTTTTAAATGAAATCTCAAAACTATCATCATTTTTTTTCTTTCCCAATCTATCGATTTTGCACTCTTAAAATACGAAACCTACTGTTCACCCTTAAATTCGCTGAAAAAAAAAAAAAAAACCTATAAACATAGGTTTCATACTCTGAGAGTGCGAATCCTATTTCGCATTCTGAGAATGGGAAAATGGTTTCGCACTCTCAAAGTGCGAAACCTCATTCCCATAACTAATAGTACTTGGACATTTTCTGATCGATCCCCAAATCTGCGAACAAAATTTCAACCTCACTAAGAACCCAACTTCAATCCCACATTCCAATCCAGTTGAATTTTTAAAACCCTAATAACCAACTTCACCAACCATAACTCCAAACACCAACAACCAAAATACAATCAATCCAAACATTTTGAACCATTATGACCATAAAATTTAAACCAAATATACCAGAAAAATAGACAATAACAAAAAAAGTTTTTGTACAAATTAAAATTAAGATTTATAAAATTTAAAGATAATACATATGGAATACTAAATATAAACTAAGTATCGCAAGGAGGTCGTCCAGCATTGCATCGTGTCTGACATCTGACGGGAAGACAAGCCGACCTACCAGGTGGATGTATATCATCTAAACGTGCACCCTCAGTCGAGATACTCCATCTGTGAGGTATATCACCTAAATGTGCACCCTCATCAACCCCAGGAAATGCAACCGTACCAACATCTAAATTTTGATGACGATGACGCCGCAGCTCGTAAACACTAAATCGTGGAGGCTTTGTGTGTGCTATATCGTCAATATCATCTCTAAATCCCGTTGTCGGTGTCGGAGTCGGCTAGAAAGATGACACAAATATCTCTGTCGACTCGTCATAAATATCCGCAACACCTGAAGGGGAAGGTATATCCATCGGCTCAGTCAGTACAGAAGTCGAAGGACGGTAATCGTCATATGACACACGCCCGACAAACTCAAGTGCACGCCAAGACGCGTCTCTGAAAAGTCGAAATCTAGGATCCACTCCTTCCTCTGCAGGTATGTCAGATGATCGTAAATGCATGTGGTCGAGCTCATAGCACTGCAAAAGACAAAAAGAAAAGAAATATTATGTAAATAATAAAACAATATTAAATGGTAAAGTTATTTTCATTTAAGAGGTAATCCATCAACGTCGCACTAGGACGAAATCCTTGGTTATAATGATGTGTTGGCAGGCAATGTATAAATGGGTGATCTGACGATACCACGACATATAATCAGTTGTCTTCCTCGGCTCATCGAAAGTCTTGTCACCCTCTATGATAAGATATCTACAGTTACCCCACAACTGTAGGGGAACTACATGTATCCTGATCCAATTGTACCCGTGTCTCCCGCATCAATCAATCCGATACAAGTCCTGGTCGGTCTGCACGGCTAAAGGCACATGCTATAACAACCCAAATTGTCTTATAACCCTCTAAAGGAAATGATACTCCACGACCTCAAAACAAATGAGAAGGATATCGGCATGCCATATGTCACTGCCAACAAGACAATAGGCGGGCAATGCCGCCAGGTCGGCATATGAATATGATATCCAAATAAATTGAAAAAGAAAAATAAAGATGATATTAATTTGATTTATAGTGACAGAAGTGGTTAGCAAAAATGAAATTTTTACTCACTCCAATGTCTCTCATATGATCTAACTGATCCCGGTATGTTCTTAGAACAAATTGTCTTATATGTACATACATACGCGGGAAATCCTAACTATTTATAAATAAAACAATGTTAAAGTCGAAGTATACAAATCAAAAGCATAGAGAAAGAAGTAAACACTACATACAGAGATCCTCTAAGGCCGGGAGATAGGTGGTCAGCAGAAGGCTTCGGATCAACAGCAAGACATCTGACCGGGATAAACATGGGCACTCTCTCCCATACCCAAAATTGATAAGAGAAAAAATTTAAATAAATGATATAATATATACAGAAAGTATTATTAATTAAAAAATAATACAAGAAATGGAGATAGAATACCTGTATAAGCAAGACTGTACCACAAATCTGTCTAACACTATCCATAGAAGCCCGACACATGGCTCTATAAAGTATTGCCAAGACAGCACTGCCCCAACTATACTGTCCGACACAAGCAAGATCTCGTAGAAGCTCCAAATATATGAGCTTAACCCTCGACCCAGACCGGTCCCCGAAAACATTACCCAACAGCTGCATTATGCGACCACGCGCATGGTACTCGACTAGTGTCCAATCTAACACTGCATCTAAAGGATGTGAATCAAGAAAATCTCTAATAGACTGCAATTTAAGACGGTCTCCATGAAAATTCTCAAGTCTAGGATAGAACCCCAATAATGCACGACAAACGTCCTGCCAATCGACGACAGAACGAGGGTGCTTAAACCCAGTAACTGCCTCTTCATCAACAGGCAATCCAAGAAGAACAGAGACGTCCTGTAATATAATCGTAGCCCCATTAACCAGTAAGTGAAAAATATGCATCTCCTATCTCTATCTCTCGATAAAAGCGATAATAAGCATATGATCGTGCTTAATATGTCAACATCTATAAAAATCATAAAAATTCATCTCTAACAAAATCTCCTGTACCCTAACATCAATGGGCCTAACAGCCCAAAACCCATAATCTAAACGTTGCACCTCTAGCAGGGTATCACTCCCGGTCTCCCATATAGACTGAGATCGGTGTAAGGCCTATAAAGTCAAGACACTAATGTCCCATGGGCTTGGGGTAAACTCCGAACGAATGTACTCCATAACTATAATCACAAGAAAATTAAAGAACGATAAAAGCTTGAAATCCTCAAATGAAATAAAAAAATACATAAGGGGATAAATTACAAATATACATAAGGGCGATCAAATGCGTAAGCCAAATTACAAATATAACTATAATCATATATATTGAAAGTCCATGATAACCGTACCAAATTAAAAGTAATAAAGGGATCAATTACATTTGCTTTGTCTTGTCCTGGCTTGTTCTGTGCCATATTCGGGCAATGCTAACGATTATGTCTATACTTACTATAGAGCTTGCAACGCTAAGTTCTTCTTCTATTCATTTCATTATGGATCCGCATATTTCGTGATCTATCTGGCTGATTGTTCAGACGTGAAACATTATGCAACAATTATCGCGATGGTTCAGACGTGAAACAATACGGGTAGGGATTACACGTATGTCAGGATAACGCGACGGTTATAGCGTGCTCGGATTGAGGGTCGGGGCATGACACACACTATACCGATAATTATCATCAACCCCACCAACTCTACCCCATATAAAGCAACAATTTCACACGGTTGTCACCCATTTTGCTCTCTTCTATCATTGAAAATAATAATACTTTATCAAAAATGTAACAAATATAACAATGAGAGGGTTAAAGTGAGCAATTAACCTACATTCGTTGGCAATAATCAGTATAAGAAACAAATGAGCAATTAACCTAGATTCGAAGGAACATTCAACCATCCGTAAATTTAAACCAAATTCAAACCCTAAATTTATAATAAATAGTACAAGTACAAACCCTAGATTCGTAAGAACAATTAACTACATCACCATGCAAGGATTCGAACAAAGTGCAGTGGAAGAAACATTAACTACATCAAAGTGCAGTGGAAGAAACAAAATACAGTGGACATGCAAGGATTCAAATAGAGTGCAGTCCAAGAAACAAACCTTAGATCTACAGCACAATAAACCCTAAATTCTAAACCCTAGATCTACATTGAAGTGGAATAGGCAAAACCCTAGATCTATAGCACAACAAATCCTAAATTTGAACAAAGTCCACAGCAAACCCTAGGTTCAAACAATGTCCAGTGGAAGAAACCTCACCGTGCAAGGATGAAGAAAGGAGAGAGGAAGAGAAGGGAGCAACGGTGGTGGTGGCGAGTGGCGACAGCGGCGATGGGTGTGGCAACGGCGATGGGTGCAGCGATGGAGGTATAACTTTTGTCTAGGCAATGGAGGTTCAAAGAGGGAGAATGAAAAAATGCACAAGGCAGACTACGAAATGAGTTTTGCGGTCTAGGTTATAGTATGATGACTTCGCACTCTGAGAATGCAAAATCAATTTCGCATTTTTAGACTGCGAAACCTCTATTTATATATTTATTTTTGGGATTGAAATGATGATCAATAGTAAATTTCGTATTCTGAGAGTGCGAAATCAATAGATTGAGAATAAAAAAAGTAACAATAGTTTTGGAATTTTATTTAAAAAAAATAATATTTTGGTAAAAATCCCGAGAGAGACATAAGTGAAAGTCTCAAGTTTGGAAGTGAAATAGTTATAAAATGGACTGAATATTGAAAATTTAAAACTAAAAAACTAAAAACTAAAATTTTGTTATTAATTATACACTTTCCATCAACAGCAATAACAACAATCAGAGTTTTAATCCCAATAATCGGTGTCAATTTTGAAGTAGATGTATTTGTACGCAGTTTTTCCCTTACATTTTTACAAAAAAACTATTTTCACGTCTCGAACCCGTAATAACTCAACCGTTATATCAAGATCGTTCAAAAGAAATTTTTTATTGAAATAATGAATACTGTAACCCACAATATTTTTCAATTTCAACAAATCTTCAAAATCTTAATCTATTCTTTCACAAAGTTTTCATTTCCTACTTTCTTTCCAGTTTCTGTAAGAAAGCATGTCTTCATTTCGAAGGCTGCTCTGTCTGCTCCGATTCGGAAGGTGCTTGACAAATTGACCTCCTCTGACTTACTCAACTGGGCAAGATCTCAATAGCAACTCAATCACAACCTCCAGCAATGGGATAATATGTTCACAACCATCCATGCTGTGCTTAGCGATGCGGAGAACAAGCACCAGCACAAGAGAGATTTGGATGAGGGAGGATGGCTAAACAGGCTCAAAGATTTAACCTATGTTGAGGACATTCTAGAGGAGTATCCTCCCACCGGTTCATCCACAACGATGGACTTCGACAAAGTAAAGGAGACCACCCTCAGATTACAAACAAGCAAAGACCAAATTTCTTACTTGCGTTTGAAACGTTACAGTAGTGGGGAAGGGAGCTCCGACAAGATAAAAAAGGACGAGAGACTTCTTCCCAAGAGGACGATGAGTCTCTTGTTAGAGGCAGAGATCTTCTATGATGAGACTTCTTCCCAACAGGACAAATTATGCACTCTCTCTCGTATTAGTTTTAATTTTTAATTTTTTTTAATTTTTAATTATAATATTATAATAATATTTATATATAAAAAAATTATTTTAAAAAAATATATAATATTTTTAATTAATTCAAAATAAAATTTACTAAAATTAATAATCATCTAAATAAATTAAATTAAATTTTAATTTAAAATTAAATAAATAATAATATAAATAAATAATACGATAAAATTGATTTTTTCCACTTTAACCGGTACTAAGCGGGTAATATTACATCGTCCACGGATTCTAAATGAAGCAGTTGACTAAAATGTCAAATCGAACTTCAAAAACCAAAAAGCACATAAATATATACCTGATATGCAGAGAGCTCTCGATCTCCGTGAAAGAACAACAATCCTGGAACACTCGGGATAACCAAGATCATGAACCCTAACCATTGAATCAAAAGTCACGAACCCCACCATCACATTCTCCGGCAACTGCGCCAATCATATGCAGCAACTCACTCTTAACTGCCCTAAGCTCTTCCCCGCTCAACCATCCATCCACCACAAACACAAATGCAGTCCCTGTTCCAGGTCCACAAAACCCTAAATCCAACAAAGCCGACGGAATTAGGGTTTCCACTTGCTTTCTTCCCCCCGAGAAACTCCACCGAGCTCTATGTGGGGAATAGTTCGGCGGGTATGTTTGATTCGCTGATCCCGATGTAGGATTTGGGGAAATGATTTCTGTGGTGGCAAAAGGGGTAACCCCAAACGCGGGACTGGTACTCGACGCGAGCATAAGGGTTAAGAATAGCGTTACATTGAGTGCAAATTAAGGGTTCATAGGGGAGAAGGGGAAGTTCGTTGGATTGTGACAACTGACAATGGTGTGCACTTGACTGAGAGTGGGATTAGCAGATTTGCGCCGTCCAATCTTGAAGGCGGCCATGAGTTCCATGTCCAACGTAGACCTTCGATTGCTTCTAGTTCGGCGATGTCCATTGTTTGGTGTTTGGAGAGAGAGAGAGAGAGAGAGGAAAATGGAGAAGAAGAACAGCCCTGATGAAGGTTTGGGGGTTTCTGGTGCTTCAGTTTTTGTTTGGAAAAGAGATGTGGGTTGGTAACTGGAAACTTGGGGTGCAATGCTGGCACCGAGTAAGAGGACACGTCACCTCAAAAGCCAGTCAGCAACCACGTCATCAAGCCTATCCAGTCGTCAGCCACGTCACTAAGATGAGTCCAGTCATCGCCCCTGGGAATCAGCGTCAGATGCCAAATAATCAGGCACGTCATCAGAAGATGTCCCGTCAGCACTTAGCTGGCAACCACGTCAAAAGACACGTCAACACTTTGGTCCAATCATCATCCACGTCATCGAGATGGCCCAGTCAGCGCTTACCTGGAATCCAGTCAGACGCCAGCTCATATTGCATGTCCAATCATCATACACGTCATCTTGGTATGTCTAGTCATCACTGACTTGGAATCCGAGTCAGAAGCCAGGTCATCCGGCAGTCCAATCATCATGCACGTCATCTTGGTATGTCTAGTCATCACTGACTTGGAATCCGAGTCAGAAGCCAGGTCATCCGGCAGTCCAATCATCATGCACGTCATCATGACAGGTCCAGTCAGTGCTGACCTGGATTCCTAGTAAGCGCCAGGTCATCAAACAATTCAGTCATCAGACACGTCATCTCCATAGGTCCAGTCAGCACTTAGCTGGCAACCATGTCAGAGGACACGTCAACACGTTGGTCCAATCATCGTCCACGCCATCGATGTGAGCCCAGTCAGCACAGTCATGGAAACCGAGTCAGACGCCAGCTCATAATTCAGGTCCAGTCATATTTCATCTTGGTATGTCTAGTCATCGCATCGCTGGTATCCATGTCAGACAACACGTCATCAACTTGATCCATTCAGCAGCCATGTCAACATGTGGAATCAGTCATCATCCACATCATCACGGTGGGTTTAGTCAGCGCTTTGCTGGTATCCTGGTCAGACACCAACGCGTCAGACACATTATTTGCCGGGGTCCAGTCATCGCTAAGCTGGAACCTCTTGCAGGCGACATCTCATCACTATGGTCCGGTCATCGAGCCCGTCATCACGATGGGTCCATTCAGCGCTGACCTGGATTCCGAGTCAGGGCCAGGTCATCAAACATGTCCAGTCATCCGGCAGGTCATCTAGATTGGTCCAGTCGTCATCTTGCTGGCAGTGTGTCACCGGGCACGTCATGGCAATGATCCAGTCAGCGCCGACCGAGTCAGACGCCACGTCAACTTGCATGTCCAGTCATATGCAGTCATTCAGTCAGAACTTAGCTGGCACAGGACTCGTCATCACATTGGTCTGCTCGGAGCTGACGTGGAATCCTTGTCAGAGGCCCGGTAATCAAACAGGTCTTGTCATCAAACATGTCATCTATAGTGGTCCAATCGGCGCTTAGCTGGCTGTCCTGTCATAGGCCACGTCATCATTGGGTATCCAGTCATCGCTGACTTGGGATCGGGTCATACCCCATGTTGTCAAGCAGGTCCAGTCAGCCCTTAGCTGGAACCAATGATGGGGGACACGTCATCCAGCTTGTCCAGTCATCAACACGTCATCACGTCCGGTCCAGTCATCGCTTACCTGGAATCCTAGTAATCAGACACCTTCACTGCAAAAGTCCAGCCAGCCGCACGTCATTAAGCACCTGGTTTCCAGTCATCTGGTCGTCGTCATATTATTGTGAAAAGCCAGCTATCCAATTCGAAAATGCGGATGTTTCAGTTTAGGGTTTCTGATCTCCCGCCTTCTCTCTCTCTCTCTCTCAAGGTGACAACTCGGAATCAGACCAATCCTCCATGAAAGGAAAAGACCAGTAGTGCATGAGATGCTTACAAGTGAGAATATTTGAAGCAGGAGAGTCACCCGATCTATCACCACAGATCTTACCAGTAAAAATTACAGTGGAATGACAGCATTAGGGGCCATGAGACGGAAACTTTTCTAATATTAGGGTATTGGAGTAGTAAGAAGAGGAATTTCGAACTATCCAAATTTGGCTCAACAGATCTTATACTGATTGAACTCTTGCTTCGCAGGGCTTGATGGGTTTGTTACTGTCTGAATACTTGAATATTGAATCATTCTGAGCA
Organism: Dillenia turbinata; assembly: GCA_037126225.1. Classification (NCBI taxonomy): domain Eukaryota; kingdom Viridiplantae; phylum Streptophyta; class Magnoliopsida; order Dilleniales; family Dilleniaceae; genus Dillenia; species Dillenia turbinata. The sequence continues at coordinate 7,041,971 of JBAMMX010000012.1, forward strand.
TCAGTTCATTATCAGGTGATGCTTGGTATTTGTTCATTTTAAAATTTCCCAAATCAATCGTAATTGTTAATGATGATTTATGTTTACTCTAGTGATTCTAGGTTTTGAATGTTTATAATGTAGGATCCGATAAATTATGGAGTAAATATCGTAATTGGCTCACTTCCCATGTTTCTGAGTGGTGGGGCAGTTCAACATGAGCAGTGAAACCAAACAGGTCAACTAACCACATTGGCATCTCTGGCCAGTCGAGAACATATAGCACCACTGGAGTTGTCATCTTGATCAAGCCATGCAACCTCAAATGTGAGTATCTTTGTGAGCATTCTCTCTAATCCTTTCCGTTAAGCACTCTCCTATTACTGCAAAGTTGTAGTGCAGGCCTATGCTTGCCAAATATGAGAACATGGTTAAACCAAGATAACATAGTGCATACATCCCTGTCCTTGTGATAATCTCACCATGATCTGTCATTAAATACACTGAGATCAATGATCCCAGCATAAATGCGTGCATTGGTTCAATTGTACCACATAGGATTGCACTCAAGCATCCAACAAGTGCTTGCTTCCACTCTGGAATTACCCACGTTAGTAGTCTTCAAAATGTGGGTGGTGGAGCAGCTTGATCCCGTGTTTGTCACACCTTTGGAGGTGACTGAAGCTCTACTTGCTGCCTCTGAGTTTGCAGAACTTGATTGATTAGCGATTACGAGCTTGTGATCTATCATGTTGTTTACCTGAGTGCTGGTTGTGTTTGAGGTGTAGGGAACTACTGCTTTTTCTTTCTCCATTTGTTGTATTTGGATAGATGAGGTGTACAACCCCGGAAGTCTTTCATTAACTCCTTGTGTGATCCCATTTCCATGATCTGGCCATTCCGGAGAATGGCAATGATGTTGGCGTTTTGGATGGTGGTGAGTCGGTGAGCAATGATGATTGTTGTACAACATATCATCGCTTCATTAAGTGCTTCTTGGACTGTTTGTTCTGATTCCGAGTCTAATGCACTGGTTGCCTCATCCAGGAGGAGTATTTTTGGCGCTTTGATAATTGCTAGCACAATTGCTATTCTTTGCTTCTGACCTCCCGATAACTGGATGTCCCTCTCACCCACCTGGTAGTGCACATTTGCCTTCTGATTATTATGGAATAGGGATATGAATAGCTTAATGACAAGCACCAACAAACCTGTGTGTCATACCCCTGAGGCAACTCAAGAAATGAAGTGATGAGCATTTGAAGCTTTGGCTGCTTTTATAACCTCATCGGTGGTTGCATCTTCCTTGCCAAGTAGAATATTGTCCTTTATGCTGGCTCCAAACAATATAGGCTCCTGACTCACTAATCCCATGAGCGACCTAAGCCACTTAAGCTGAAGCTTGTTGATTGGAACTCCATCAAGGAGGATCTCTCCTTCACATGGATCATTGAACCTTTGCAGTAAACTAATTATTGTTGATTTCCCTGATCCACTACTTCCGATTAATGCTTCTGTCTTTCCTGCAGGGACGCTTAGGCAAAAGTCTCTCAATATTGTGCTTTCTCGTCTGGATGGGTATGCAAACTCTACAGGTCTGAACTCAATCTGTCCTGAAACATTCTGTAAAATCTCTCCATCCATATTGTACATGTCAATACTGGGTAATGCTGTGATTACCTCCATTATATGCTCTATAGCTGAACAGGCTTCTGAGAGGTACTTTATGTTTGTCATGGCATTACCAAGTGATCTGATCAGTTAAAATGAGATAAATAAATTTTGCCCCATTTGCCCCTATTACCTTGGCAAAGTAGAACAAATTGAAACACTATCAGAAAAATCAGTTACTTTAATTGGTTTTGGGGAGAGAAGCTATGGTATCCTTGTAGTACTTTTATGGAGATAGATTTCCTGAATGCCTATATATGCCGCCGAAGCTCAGAATTCAGACTTGAATTAAGTTTGCTGTAGACTTATAGGATGTTTGATCACAAACTTAGTGCAAATGGCTGAGATCACAACTGACTTTTGTACCAAGTTTGATAACCATTGTGAGAATGGTTAAATTCTCAGCAATATTAAAAAGTAGGGGCAAAAAGTTAAACCTCAAATTGCTGGCTCATTGCTGGAAGCTGGACAGCCACAAATGAAATTGCAAGCTGTTGACAGCTCGAATTGCCAATTAGGCCTATTTTTTTATTTACAAATATTACCCTTACTACCATTTCTCTCCGGTGCTTAAAATTAGACTTGTAACCGAGCCGCGCGGGGTCGGCCCGGTCAGGTTCAAGATCGATTCCCGGAATCACGAGCCGAGCTGGTTACGGTTCCTAGGCTAGTCCAGTCCGGGTCAAGCCGGGCCGGTTCTAAATTTTTTTTGCTCTATTGCTCTTTTTTTTTTAACTCTCTCTTTTTTTTTTTCTTCTCAATCGACTTTTTTTAACTCTCTTTTTTTCCTTTTTAATAACACGTATTTTTGAAATTTTTTTTTACTCTTTTTTTTAACTATTTTTTGTATTACTTTCTCTTTTTTTTTAACTCTATTTTTTTAATTCTATATTATTTTTGTAACTCTAATTTTTTTTTTTAAGTTTGTTGTTTTTTTTTTACTCTCTTGTTGTGATTTATTTCTTCATTTTGTTTTTTTTTTTAATTCACCTTTTACAAAAAAAATAAATTAAAAATTAGAGACACAAAATTTTTAGAGTGATTCCACCGAATTCGGTGTACGTTTACTATCAAATTCATCATTTGGATTTTAAAATCCACTAATTTTTTTGTTACATTATTTTGATTTTTATTTCACTTTGATTTTTTTTCTATTTATAATGATTTTTATACAAAAAAAAATTATTATTTTTCTTCTTCTTCTACTTCTTGTTCATCATCTTCCGAGACCTTGATGATTCATTGTATTCTTTTTTTTGCATTTTTCCAATCTTTAATACAAATTAAGACTTCTAAAGTGTCGTCCGCTAAATTTGTACGTTTCTCGGTTAACACTCGACCACATACATTAAAAGCACTTTCCGATGGTACTGTGAGTACCGGAGGGATTAGTATATCTTTGACCACTTGGGCCAAAATTGAATAATAAGATACATTATTTCTCCACCAACCCAATATATCATATAAATCTGTATCATCAAAACCTTCTAACCTAAATATTTGTTTATATAAAAGTAATTTATTAAATGATGAAGAAGAAATTTTTTGTTTTTTTCCTAACATAAGGGATTAAATGAAAATGAAGATGATTGAGTGCTACTATTACTACTACTACCTACATTATTAATATTTAAATTATTATTTTCTTTTTCAAATAGTTCAAATATTGTTTATAAAGTATGAAATGTTTATTGTTTTAAAAAATATGGGTTAATAGACATTTCTGATGGAAAAACTTGTGCAAAATAATCTATTAACATTTCAACACCTTCAACCTTAACACGTAGATCTAATACACTTGTAACTAAATATAAAATTAGAATTTCTTCATAATATTTTAAAATTTTTGTTTTCATAGAAAAAACAATTTCACCAAATCTTTTTTCATTTTGAAATTGATTAAATACATAAATAATTTTACAAAGATTTGGTAACATTAAATGAGTAGTTAGATAGTAACATCCAGAAAATAAATTTGTACATAAATAAAAAATTTTCAATAATTTAGTAAGTATAGATGCAAAATCGAAAGCGATATTATCAATAAAAACATATTCGTAATTAGAATTTGTAAATTCAATTAAAATATTTTGAAAATGAAGTACACCTTGTAACATATCATATGTTGAATTCCACCTAGTGTCAAATTCTATTTTAAATTTTTTATATTTTTTATTATGTAATATACATAATTGTCTTATTTCTTGAGTTTTTGCAGAAAATTTTCTTATTTGATGAATTAAATCGTGAATAAGTTTTAAAAATAGTTCTCTCATTGCTAAACCATCCTTAATACATAAATTAATTATATGACATGCATATCTAATATGAAAAAAAGTTTCATTTAAAATTGTTTTTAAAGAATTTTTTAAACTATTAACTGCAATAGTATTAACCGAAATATTATCAAATGAAATAGAAAAAATTCTATCACTTATTCCATAGTTATAAACAACATTTGAAATTATTCTAGTTAGTTAAAATCCTTTTCTCTAAGGACCATGAATTATCTATCCAATGACATGTTATTACAATATAATATTATTTTTTATGCTCACTTTTCCAACTATACGAAGTTAATGAAAATTTACATTGACCATTCATAAATTGTGTAATTATACTATTTTTTAATTCTTCATATCTATCTAATGATCTCCTCCTACCGGATGCTCTACTACTTTTTTTATAACCGAGTTGTAAATATTTGTATACATATTCTTTAAATACGGGACATGCAACTATGCTAAGTAATAATTCTTTTCTTGCTAGTCATTCTATTTGTCCAGTTTTTTCTATATCTGAATTATATTTAAATGTACCAGTTATATTACCTTCCCATGTAGCAATTTGTGTTTCTCTTATTTGTGATAATTTATCCGGAGGATTATTAACTAAATGTCTCCTAAGTGTGCCTACCTCTCAACCATTCAAAATTTTATATTTTTTATAACAAATTTTACAAATTGATTTTTGGTCATCAAATTTTTTTTAAAAAATATTTTATAAATTAATATCATGTTTTTAATTGCGTGTTGTATTAAATTCTGTGTTACTAGATTCAGTTTCTTCCAAAAAAGTTTCAATATCTATATTATCAGAAATTTCATTTTGTAAAAAAATTGGAGGAAGATGAGATTGTTGAGAGATTGTGAATAGTGTGTTCTGGCTATTTTTTTTAAAAAAATTAAGATTAAATTTTCAAAATAAAATATACGATTAAATTTTTAAAAGGAAATTTAAGATTAATTTTTTTAAAAAAAAAATAAGATTTAATTTTTTATTAAAAAAAATTTAAGATTTAATTTTTTTTAAAAAAATTGAAATTTAATTTTTTTTTAAAAAAAAATGTAATGCAAATGCAAGAAAATAAAGATGTAAGAAAATTAAATGTACCGACTTGACGGATATCGCGGTAATTTTTCGCAAAATCTTGAATTTGAGCTCCCAACTTTAAAATTTTGCCAAATCTTGATCAATGTTGAAGGTCGTGGAAAATTTGTAATTCTCCCTTAGATTCCACCCAGACCGTTCTGTAGCAAGAGTACCAGGAAAGTTCCCAAATAACAGGTAGAGCTCGTCTGTTTTCAGTTAACTACCTCTTTCTTTCAACAATTAGTTACCACTAGACAGAACTTTTCTAGACATGCTATGCCGTTGCATACTAGTGAATGGGTTTCACAAAAGTTTAGAGTACAAATTTGAGAATTTGTTTAATAGAAATGTGTTTAATGAATAAAATGGTGAAAATGTAGATAATTGTGGAAATGTAGATAATGGTAGAAATGATAATGGAAATGGTGTAGAAATTGTTGTAGGAAATTATGGAAATGGTATAGAAAATAGCAATGAAAATGGTGTAGAGAACTCTATAAATTGTGTAAATGATAATGAAAATGATGAAAATTAAGAAAACGTAGTAATATTAAAAGAATATAGATGTGAGAGAGAGAGAAAGATTTTGTTGTGGAGATTTTGAAAATAGGGTGTTAGGTATTTATAGGAAAATATTTTAATCTCATAAACCAAAATAACTTCAAAACTAGTCGTTTTATAGTTGTTGAAATGGGAAAAATTGAAAAAAAAAATCAAAAAAAAAGCCGTTGAAACCGGTGGGCCCAAGCCGGTTTTGGGCCCGGGCCGGTTCCCGGTTCGAAAAAGAGTTGAACTGGACCAACCCGTTATAGTATTTGGGTCGGTCCAATTAGGGTTATTATTCATTCTGGTCCGAGTCATGAGTCAAACTTTTTTGGGTCGATTGAATCGATTTTCGAGTCCAAACTAATATGGAAACATGTCTACTTAAAATCAGTAGTTAATCCACTCATGTGTAATAATCTTGGGTGACAAAATGAGTTATTAATTAGAAATACTTAAATTCCCCCAATAATTATGATGATAAGGACAGAAAGTATTGTCTTTCCACGAGCTCAGCGGTACCTGACCAATTTTCCTCCATACCATGACACTATGGAGCACAAAATGTACATCAAACTTCTGCTTGCCAACGCCTTCACAAACCCTAGCTTCTTTTTTTTTTTTGGTTTCCATCAAAGGTATCTAAAATCATATTCTGATTAATTTAATTTAAGTATCTATGGAGACCCTATTTGGCATGTGTCTCTTCCAGTGTAGTCTTTTCTATTTCTAAGTTTCAAATTGAAAATTTAATACTTCATCTCACTGGGTCGATTGTCTATTGGTTCACAAACCCTTGCGTCATCCCCAAAATTAGGCAGCCTTGAAGATTTTTGGAGAATTGGTCATGACACCGAGACACAAAAAGAAGAAGAAAAGGTCAAAAAAAAAATGGGTTCAACTTACTTTTCTCCTTTCCCCACCCCCACTTTCTCTCTTCCTCGTCTCGCCTCTGCTTCTTATCGCATCTCTCCCTGTCTCGGCTCTTCTGCATTCATTCTCTCACCCATCATTTCCACTCACTCACTAGAAATTTATTCCATAAATATTAAATCACTCTATTACGTTTTCAAAACCTCAAACAAGTTTGAGATGGGAGTGATTTTGGAAGAAGATCAGGGTTTGAGAAAAAGGGGAGTTTTGGAGAATTTTTCAATCCGATAACCACGGCTCAAATCAATCACTAATAGAGGTAAATTCTTCTCCCTAAACTTATATTTGAGCTTTTCATTCGAAAATTGAATTTTGTTCTTAGGGTTTGGACGGATTAAATTGAAAAATTGAAATCTAGAGTTTGTAAAAATAAATAAAAAAAAATCCGGAGAAATATGGAGAAGGTTCAAAATTGAATTTTTATTCCTATTGTTGAAATAAGAAATGCTCTCATGGAGGACTAGGTTAGAAATCAAAACACTAGGGTTGGGAAAATCATTTGAAATTAGGAAAAAAATTGAAGAACATTGTGGAATAAAGCTTGGTAGTGATGCAAATGATGTTTAATTGACGGAGTGAGAACCTAGACTGGTAAATGTACGAATTAGGGTTTATATTAAATTAAAAAAAAATTTGAAAACCCTTAAATGGAATTCTACTTGATGATAAATTGTGATTATTGGTTTAGACTAACCATTTGGAGGCTTGAAAGTAGCCATATTGGACTAAATTGAGGAATTGAGAGTGAATACCCTCCCAATAGGTGAGTGGATGGTCCGTTGTGTTATAAATGAATAAAATTGTTTTAATTTTTTTATAAATGATTTTGAATGATTTTTATTTGCTTTATATAAATTTTTTTTATGATTGTAGGATGTTTGAAATGGAAATTTGAATTACAAATACATCCATTGTATTTATAAATGAATGTGTGTTGTTGAATATTTGATTTATGAATGATATGGTACGATTTGGTAATTGTTTGTTGAAATTATGACATATGAATTGTGAATTGGATATTTGTGAAAGAAATGGTGCATGTGGTAAATGACTATAGTCATTCCCTCTACGGAGCGACCCGACGGGGTGACATGATTGGGGTTGGATGAGCGGGGGAAGCAGACGTGGCTCCCTCTGTCGAAATTGTGCTATATCTGGATGTACCCCGGTGAGGTATGAGTCAACGCCAAAGAATTGGGATATAGTATTTCGAAATAAGTGGATTGAAAATCCCTTGACGGATTTTCGTCCTAGTTCAGCCAAATCTGGAATGAGAGTGATTTTTTAGGGAGACTCCATGATCTTTGGAAAGTCTGAAATCTGCAGATGTATGTTTGTTTAAATGATTCTGATTTGTTGATATTATTTTATATCCAAAGAGTTGTTTATGAAATATGTTTTGATTTTTTCACATTCACCCCTCATTTATGGATATAACTATATTATTGCACTCCACTCGCTGAGTATTCTCATACTCGTTACTTGATTTTTGTGGAACTTTGTAAACTTTTATTTATATTTGTCTTTTGGAAAACTTATGGTTTATACGAGACATTTGAACTTTATTAGTAAATTTTGGAATATTTTGAATTTGTGGAAATATTGTTGAGAATTATTTGTTTGTCGTGTTGGCCTAGTACATGCATTGGATTTGGAATGGCTAGGTTGGTCCCGTGCATGACATTTGAGACTAAATGGACCGGCTTGGTTCTTAGATGATATTAAATTGTTTTGAAAACAAAATTGAACAGGTTAAATGTCTTAAGTTGTTCTTGTATATAGGGAGGTTCTTCCCGTATATCGAAATAATACGACGGTTGTCGCATGTTCAACTCAAAATTCGGGGCGTGACATTGGCTTTCCACAACAAGGGAATAAACAGTTCTGATGGAGGAGATGGCCTGCACTGGCACAATACCTGCCTTACTGTATTCCTTGCCCATTTTCCTTGCCGAACTCGTTTGTGCCCTCCCATACATAAGTAGGGGGACAACTAAAGGTACAATAAAGGGTAACTCCACTATAGCTAGTTGCCACAGCATTACAAATGCTGCTATGTAGCCTCCGATGAATGTGACTGCATTCATTAAAAAATTCGGCACCTACTGCAAACACAAGATTGTCAAATGTTTAAGAGTATTAAATATGGTAATGTCTTCTTTCTTTCCCTTATATTGTTGTTTTTGCTTTTCGTTAATTTCAGATAATATGCTTCAAGAAAGCTGTGAAGAAATTGCATCAGGTAAACAACCTTTTATTTAGAATTTAGATTAGATTCCATCAGTAAAATTTCTACTTTTCACAAATCTCTCTCTTCTCTCTCTCTCAGGATCTGTTGGTTTTTTGCTCAATGGAAGATGAATTAACCGGCATGTGGATTGACACAATTTAAGACATATTATGGGCTCTGTTTCTCGTTTATTCTAGACCAAGATGATGCAGAAAAGGTTTCTTTTTATGTCAAAATGAGATCAAAGTCTATTTCACATCTAGTCATTGCCTTCTTAGGCCTCTCCTTTAATAGGTTGGGTTTGATTTTGACTTCTTATCACTGGTCCACTTGCATTTCGGCTGGATCCAGGTTTCGTTTCATTTTGTCTCTTGGGCTTGAATGTGGGGCCTGCATATTGATTTGCTTTTTTTTTATTGGTACTTTTCTTTTTTTTTTTTTTTTTTTATGTTTGACCAAACAGTATCTAAAATCATATTTCGACTAATCCAACCTGAGCTATTGTTGGACACTCTATAAGGGGAGCTCTCTCAATGTAATTCTTTCCATTCCCAATATTCGAACCTAAGTTTTGGTTAAGGGATTTAACGTCTTTTCTATTTAGCCAATTATCGGTTGGTGTATATTTTATTTTATACAATGTGAAAAAAGGCGAGAGAGGGACTCATAATCCCCAACCTTCAATTTACTCCAGTCTCTTGATAATATCTTCAAGAGTTTTTATTTTAGGGAACTTTTCCACTTGTTTCATTTTAAAATATCCAATTCTTAGAAAGATCCTTACAGGGGGGGTATACACATGATTTGGGCTGAGGGAGCAGTCAAGTGCACCACAGGTTTTGTGGTCAGAAAGAAAGGCCCACCAGATAAATGGGCTAAATGTGGAGCCTAATGGTAATGAAGTTATCATTAAATGAATGTGTACCACCATAATTTAGTGAGAGTCCACAATTTTGAGTGGTCCATGAGGAGGTTAGGTGATTCTGGTGGATACCATTAAGGAGGGTTAGGCAAGGTGAACATCATCCCCCCTAGCATAGCCATCACTGAGAATTGTTGTTTTAAGCCAACTCTAATTTATTTTCTTGTAAAGTGTCAATATGCATCCTTACCCTTCATTTTGTCTCGACAGAGGTGATGGGTAAATGCCCATGAAGTCGGGGCAACTTTTGGGTAGTTTGTGATTGGATTTCATTTCTTCATAAAGAACTTACCCTTCCCATTCCATGTACCAAACGAGAAATCAGATTCAAAGGTATTAATGTTGCATTGTGGCTCCAAGGGCTTGGTGAACTGAAGGAGGTTCATAATTTACAAACACCACACAATGTGGCTTCCTCTCATATCAATGAATCTTTTCCTTTGCTTGGTTAATAACTTGGCTACTCTTCTTTATAGGGTAAGACGATTATTGCATGATAGATGTAGACTCAAATTTGGAAGTAGATTTTTGACTAGAAGTGATGCCCGTAGATCAATTCTTGGCCACTTCTCCTAAAAACTAATTTTGGGTGTGATTGAATGCATTACCCCGATCTTTGACTGTGAAAGACACTGGAGGGCCTAGAAGTCATAACCATAGTGAGAGTTGCCAAATGGGTCTTAAAGATAATTCTCAGTCTCACTCTAAACAGCTTTAGGAGATTAAGATTGTTGCCATGAGAAATGTGTGGCAGCCCTAACGAGATTGTCTAATGGTCATAACTCTCCTCCCCAACTCGGTGATCCCGGATTTAAATCCTAATGTAACAAAAAAAGAACAAATCCCAATATAATAAAAGAGAGAGAGAGAGAGAATTGTATGGGGGAAAAAAATTGTCAACAATCTCCTAACCAGATTGTTGGACTTGTTGAAGAGTTTGTCTTTGACATTAATATCTCGAGTTTAAATCTTTAAGCAGCTAATTTTTAAAATAAAAATCAAGTTTCATTACAAAAAAAAAAAAAAGACTTTTAGCAACGGTAAAAAACCACTGATAAAGACCCCCACAGCCGCCGGTAAAGATTCTAGAATTTTCTCTGGCGGTCAAAATCTCCACTGACTATACTAACGCTAGTAAAGAGTTTTACTAGCGGCTAGGCTGGCCGCTAGTATAGGTCCGATATTTACTAGCAGCCAAGCTGGCCTGGCATAGGCCTTTGTCAGCGGCCAAGACCGCTGATATAAGTCCACTTTTATCCCTGTTCCAGCATGCGATTATAGGTTACCATCTTATCAATATTTTTCTATATAAATTCATATTTTGTCGAGCATATACTTGTATATTATTTTATTAATATTTTAAAAAACAAAATGTATAAATTTTTGATAAATATGTTTTTTAATAAAATTTTGCCTAAAACATGAATTTGTATATAAAATCATTACAAAACAAAGTCATATTCAGAATCTCAAAGTCATTACAAAACCAAGACATATTCAGAATTTAAATTATTAAAAATTATCTAAAAAAAGTCAATAATTTAGACATCCCAATCAAAGCTTGGTAAGAAATTAAAAGAGAGAACTATGACTTCAATTCTAACCAAATTGCCTCCAATTGTTCAAATCACGTTTGTAATCAAAGAACACAGATAATGAGCCACACAAAAATATTAAAGAGCCAGAATTTTGAGCAGTCAATTGAGTATCTATATCATAAATTAGATTAGAAGAAATATATGGAACATCCATTTTAAGGATTTCAATTGCTTAAAATGACTAAAAAAAATTAATACTAGAATGGAAACATGAGGTTGTGGCCTATTCATTATTTATTATTTTAATAAATTTTGAAGTGTTTCTAACATCAGAAGACAGCTCTCCTTGCAGGCATATTCTACAAAAGTATACAGGAAAGTTGCATGCATTGACACCCGACAACTCCCCCCACCCCTTCCACCTGCCTAGGAAAAAGATTAAAAATATATATATAGAGAGAGAGAGAGAGATTCAGAAACAGTAGCACAAGCTAACTACCCTTAACCCAATCTAGAGACAAAAACCAATTTTCATACCAATTTTAACATCTTCCATTTTCTTCTATTATAATATCAAAAAACTTATCAGACTCATTCTTCACCTTAGCATATATACTGTCAACTTACATATATGTGGAATTAATTATATATTTATATTGATATTAAATTCAATATTGACCAACTTATCTTCATTTCTCATTTTAACAGTTAGCTTTTATGATTAAAAAAGAAAAAAGAAAAAATATGATGAATTTAATAAATCTTAGCCTACTTGAATCAATTTGGAAAAGAAACTGCTGAGATAGAATTCAAAGATATTTTTTCTATCCAATCAAATAAATAAAATAAAATGATTGTTGGACCATCAAATCTCTAAAATTGGTTTGCTTATTGTTGCATGGCTTCTTAGAATTTTCCTTGGTGCATGAGTTACCTGGTTGTTCTACAGAGTTTGGGAAGGCCGGCTATGCTTCCTACACATTCGAATGAGGAATAATAGGCTCAGGTCGCACCAAATTTTATATTTAGAATTTCTAGATTTTTATCGAATCATTTATAAATATTTTATTACCATTGACACAAAAATATTGAGTCAATTATTAGAAGAACACGAGCCCTCCATAATGTCTGATCCAAGAAAACCATTTTTTAAGTTCTTTCAAATATCTTCAAGAGGGGAGAGAGAGAGAGAGAGAGAGAGAGAGATGGGGCGATAAGATCTCATATAGTTGATATGCTTCTCTTTGAAAAGGAAACTTCAAATACCATTTGATCTGTTAATTAACAAAAGTTCTGTGATCCCCAAAAGAGTAAATGGAATTGTAATAAACAAGAAAAACAACATGCCTAGTACAACAAAACCACCATCCCACCCCCACCCACTTTATTATTATTATTATTATTATTATTATTATTATTATTATTATTATTTGTCATGGTCAATTGATGTCTGGATTCATATTCTGACAAATTCGACTTGCGAAATAGTCGGAACCTTTTATGAAGGGATCTTTTTCAACGTAATTTTTTTCATTCTCAAAACTCGAATCTAAACTCTCGATTAAAAGGTCCTAATATCTTTTTTATTGGACCAACTGTTTGTTGGTCCAGACACATTATTATGGCATTCCGACCTACACATTAATGAATATTCAATCAATAAATGAGACCACATTAAAGGGTCAGATTAATTGATTTTAAAAAATAAACCTAAACTAGTAAACAAATAACTTAAACTGTTGGCCATCAATGAATGCGCCCCCTTTCCCCCCATCAGCATTCACATGTCCTTGTTCCCTCCCCACCTCACTTTGCCTCATTTCTTTTTTATCTTCTTTTCCTTGGCCTATAAATAATGACTCTTAACATTAGTTTATTTGGAGAATGCTCAATAACATTAACTCAGCAAATTAAAAATATGATTTGATAGGACCAAAATCATTCTTTTTTTCAATAGAAGGCTTGTGAACATAAGTTTGTATTAATTATTAAATAAATCAGAATTACAATAAAAACTCAAACATACTCTCTCAGAAAAACTTACCAGATAAACAAATTGTCAAATTATAAATCTAAAATGGGGGGGGGAGAGAGAGAGAGAGAGAGAGAGAGAGAGAGGAAAAAGAAGTACAATTCAATTGAAGGAATAAAACACAACCACCAGGACAGCGAAGACAAACTAATAATACAAAATCAAAAGAAAAGCTTAGAGTAATTTTTAAAAAAAGGCACATACTTTGTAGCTAAGATTATTGCTTCTTGTCCATTACAAATGTCCCCAAGATCTATAAATATGTATAATATAATCAAATTAAAAATTACACAAAACAGGAATTCAAGACACATCCAACCAAACACTCCTAGCTATTTAATTCAGATCCCAACTTGCACAACTTTCATCATCTTTTAGGGTTTGCCAGATTTGAACAAATTAAACAAAACCCATAATTGAAGTATAATAATTCAGCATCTGCTCTTGCATTTCTCCATTGCTCTTGGTGCTGAAAATAACATCAATAAAACTTAATTAGGAAAGAAAAGATCCCGAAAATAAAATAAAACGATATACTAATCATCAGCCTCACCTAATTTTACAATAGGGGCGATCACCGTTATTAGTCCTACGAAAACTTATATATTGCGAAATTAATTCACATAATGTTTCATTGTTATGCTAGAATTTTCTTACCAAGTCCAATGGCTTCTGATCCTTTCATAATCCTCAAGCGCTTGCATGAATCCACAAACATCCTGCATACATTTCGAACTATATAAATTACTTTTCAAAAAATAATTGTAAAATTATTATTTTGGACCCTCATATTTGCATAATAATCTCTCCATATGACTGTGGTTGCATGCATAAGGTATGGTGTGGGTTGCAGGCTCACTATGCGCAACCATGCAGATGGTCCAAATGATTGAAACAAAAAATAATATACACATTTTTTTCAATATGCAAACTCCTATGCGCACACGCTATAATTTTATAAAACATCGTCTTCTTTTTTAGATCATCGTATGTAGTATGAATGAATGAATGATAGCAGACTCACTCCCAAGGGACATCGCCGACAAGCATCCAATCTCCATCCTTATCTTCATAGGTTGGCACATACTCAGAGCTGTTCAAGAGATCCATCAACTTGCTTTCATTCATGAAATCAATCATTCCTTGGGACCCATAATCACCTTCACTCACCCCAAAAAAATAAATAAATAAATAAAGTTATTATAAATCTTACATTAAAAAAAAAAAAAAGAAAAAAAAAAGCCAATGAACTTGGACATTTCAACTGCTACTCCTATGTAATATATGTTTACAGATAGTGATGATGATGCTAGAGCATATCCTCTTTTTGGAAGTTGTTTAGATTCATGTTTGTGTAATTTCATATATACAAAACCCATGGACAGTTTTCCTAAACCAATGAATAGTCAGTCTAATGGATAAATGTGTCAGATCTCTTAATCAAATATCAAATTTGAAATTTAAAAATAAAAAAACCTAGATTGAAAAAGTTCTCCTAAATTAATCTTAACAACATTCAAATCAAATTAATCAAAATTTAACTCCAAATACCAATTAATTATTAAAAAAAAAAAAATCATATACACATGCATAAGATGAGCCAATTTTCAGGAAATGGGGACGTGATGTGCCCATTTATGACTATTTTTTTCCTCATATCTCTTTTCTTTTATTTATAATATTTAATTGTCTAAATATTTCTTTTTGTGGAATGAACAAGCATGAACATGTGCTCGACTTGTGTCTTCTTGAGGTTTTGGTCCTTAAAAATACCTTTTCACATGTATTTTCACAGTTAGGCAGCTTTCTTAAAAAGAATCTTCTTTCCCTACTAAATTAAAAAAAAAAAAAAAAAAACCCTAGAAAAAGAATCCCCATTTTTTTTTTTTTTTTTTTTGGTCTGCCCATAATTTAGAGATGACAAAAATAAAATCATGAACGGCCAAAAAAAACGTCAGGAAATATATATGTTTTTTAAGAGTGGGTGCATTTAAATACATGAAAATTTAATAATACTAAAAAAAGGAAAAATGTGTGAACATATGTTTGTTAATTAAGAAATAAAACAAATAATACAATACCATTCTATAATTTTGGTGATCGTTTCATATAATTTAAAATGGTTTCCGAGCGGAAGAACTTGACTCTAGAAGAAATGTTAAGATATAAAATAATTAATGATATTTATCTACAAGTTGGAGTCTTTGGATGGTTACATACCCATGGTAAAGGAGCTAAACATTTTGGCCAAGGCATCAGACAACTCTTGGTAGCTCTCGTACGTCTTCAAGTCTACCTTGCGGAGATAGGGTGCTCCATCCATGCACACCTTCACCAACGCCACGCCGCCACCGCCGCTGGCCTTGTCACTTTCTTCTCCCTTGCTCTTCTGAGCCATTATGTTCTTCCTGAATGACCTCACTGGTGGCCAACCTACCACTTGTGCCCTTCAAAAATTAAAATAAATTGTTACTGGTATTATAAATACACAAACATAATCAAATGAACATCTTTTCTATTTTCTTTATGATAGATATCACTTTCAAAAATATCATTTATAAAAATATCCAAGTATAATTACCTAGCTAAAGTTAAAGGATGTGACCAAAATAATTCCTTAAAAATTGTGAAAAGGAGCCAAATGAATTTTGCTATCTTAAAAACAACAAAAGTGGAGAGAGATTCAACACCAAAATGACCCAACAAAAAAATTTGCATATAACCTGTGGAAAAAAGCTAACTTTACTAATAAAATTTTGGAGAGACCTGAATCTGACTCTCCCAAAGAAGGGGGGAGAGAGAGAGAGAGAGAGAGGTTACTTGGCTGCAGGCTTAGCAGTATCTTTTGTGCAAGAAAGGGCAGGTTCCTTGGAAGAATTCTTCATCTTCTCATTGAGATCCATAGCGGGTTTTTTGGAAGACTGAATATTGAGCTTGAGATCAATAGTCTCAGAAAAACCTCTCTTCCCATTATTCTTCACAATCTCACCTTCACCACCACCACCACCAGGAAGACCGAGGCATAGCTCGGTCTCCTTGAGGTTCAAGCCATACTCTTTGCGCTCCGCGCTGAGCATGATGATGGTCTATCTCTCTCTCTCTCTCTCTCTCTCTCTCTCTCTCTCCGCTTCCAAGTTTTCTCTCTCTTCACTTTTCTGTGACTTGAAGGAAAAAAAAGAACTCGAGGGGGGAGGGGAGGGGGAAGGAAAATGGAGAGGCAGTAAGATAAGTGAGAAGGAGATGTGTTTGGCTTGTTGTGTTTTATATATGTGGGAGGGTGTACTGTCCTATCGAGTTTAAACCCATCATGTGTTGACACGTGGAATTGTCACCGCTTGGGTAGAATTTTTACTCTCTTGCTAAAGTTTTCACACGTGTGATCGAAATTTGTTTATGTGATGGCAACAAAGAAATAAAAAAAATAAAAAAAATAAAAAAAAATGTTTTTTTTGCATCTTTTGTATTATGGAGATCCGCCCTTTCTGGTACTATTGTCTTCCATGGCTTCCCACAAAAAGATTAGGAAAAAACAAAATGACTTTTATTGAAAATTAAAGGATGATTTGGTTAAATTTTAAATTTTAAAAGAGAATAAATTCTTAAAATCTTTGTATTTTTTCTTTGTTTTTTTAATATATTCTTTTTCAATTTTTTAATATTAAATTAGAATCAAAAGCATTATATAAATTGACAGAGTAAATAAGAATAGTGACAAAATAACAATATTTGGTGAGGTGAAAGCAATTTTTTATTAATTTTGAAAGAATTATGTTGTGCTTTTTTTTCTTTTTATAAACCACTTGTTAAATCTGTTTCGACTCGAACCCGATCTAGATACTAGTATACAGTCACGGAACTAACAAGGCTTTGGTTATGTTATGTGTGTGTATATTATTGTTTTTGGGGGGAGGGGTGAAGTGAGCATGGAAATGCATGTGAGGAAGGGATGAGTAGGAAATTCAATGATAGGAGGCAAGATTAGGTTATGGAAGAGGGCATGGAGTAATATGTATGAGAGGATCACCAACAAAACAATTTTGGGGGTCTCATCACTAATTTGGCTCTTATGAATACGTTGCCGACATCACAAGAAATTAGGTCATGAATTTTCTCATCAACCCCATCAAACTCTTATCCACAATCATTCCAATTTTATAATTATTATGTTTCCTTTCTTCCTTTTTTGTTCATTGGCCAAAAAAAATGACGGCTCTTATCTTTAAAATCGAAAAATCCTCATCAAGAATGACTTATGAGGTGAATAAAAAAAGAAAAATCAATATTTAAAACAACTTTTTGTATTTTTATTTATTTTTATTTTAATCTGAAGTGCACATTTACACAGACTATTTTCATGAAGAAACTGTCATAAGTAATGCTAAGAAGGATTGAAATGCTGCTACCCCCAATTACCTGATTCCCTTATATATATCAAACATTTTGCAGAAACCCTTTTCTCGAGTATTTAACCTTTGCTATAATTATCATTATTGATAATAAGATATATGAAGGGCCTCGTTATGCATGACCATCGACTTTGCAAAGATGCATGAAACAGCATGCTAGTGATCAAACATTAGAGGTCAAGCTAAAGTACAATGATGTCGTCTATGGAAATGGCTAATTAAGCAAGCCAACTTATAGCCGAAAATCCCTTTCTAAGATGATAACGGGTGTCTCGAAAATGCATATTACGGTACCTAAAATGCGAGGATCAAAAATTATTGTAAGTTCTTCTTTTCTTTTTTCGGTAATTATAACTGCAAAAATGTTAATTATTAGATAAAATTTAAACTAAATTAATTTTATGTTTATTTTTATGAAGTTCTTTTGTTTAGCAAACTGGGATTTTTCCCTAGAGTGAGTAGAAGTTGTATTTATCTATTGTTCTCCATAGCTTTCCAATATTGGTCTCTCATCCCATCACATGGTAGTGATTTTGAACCAATCTCTGGTTAATGCAGTGATCGGTGTTAAATTTCTTTAATTAAGATCTCAAATTTGAACATACGAATGGAGAAACAGGAATTGAGAGAATTAATCCCTTAATGAAACCTATAGTACTTAGTCGGATTAGTCGGAAGCGGAATATGGGTGGTGGTAAGTAATCTATTTATTTTTTTGAACACTTTCACTAGCTGCATTCACTTGATATTTAACACATTCCATTAAACGCTTGAAGGTCAAGAGGATCATCTGTCACATCCAGTGGAAATCAATAGTTTATTTTATAGTCGTGAATTATGCATAGAAATAATTGGAAAATTTGGAGGCTCGCATGACATAAGTTTTGGTGTCATACAAAATAAAAATTTAGAGAATAAAGCGTAATTTTTGAAAATTCATAATTTGAAACAGTAGTGTTACGGTATAAATTTTTTTATTGTAATATTGTCTTGTATAAATTATAAATCTTTTTTTAGTTCATAAATAGTTATGAGTCTAAAATTATACAGGTGATATCTTTATAATTACAAATTAACAGAGTCGGTAATTAATGTCAAGTTTGTTTGGTGACTGAATACTAGTACCCTTTAAGTACGATCTCAAATTCGAGTACTGTATATAGAGAAAATAGACATCAAGAGAGTTTTATCTTTTAAGAGTCTAACTCGACTTAAATCGAATTTAGTCGGATTCAATATAACTCAACTTAAATTGAATTTAGTTGGATTCAATATAATTAACGTGATTTTTTATAAATAAAAAAAAAAATAAAGTCACTAAATTTTAAGTCACTCTCTAAAAATGCTAACTGAATACATAACTACTAAACTATATGCGGTTATACAAATCTTACTTTTTTTAAATCTTTTGTGGTATTGACTTATCCCACTTAAACTTAGTCCAATTTTTCTTTTCATAAAAACTTGCATTAACCAGAGAGCTTTTAAATAGTTAAAGACCTAAAAAAATCAATCAATAAATATATATTTACAAAAAACTTCTTTTCCAAAAATAGAAAGAGCCTGGCTAGTGCCACTCGCTGTTGACTATTTTTCTTGTTTCTTACTCAAGAAATGACCAAAATAAATAAAATCCTCTCTCTCTCTCTCTCTCTCTCTCTCTCTCTCTCTCTCTCTCGTATATAACACACACGTACACAAGTTCACATCAAAGACACAAAACGATTAACGCAGGACGGTGAGAGTTGGAGGGGGCATTTTCAGGTAATGTGTATACATTGTGTGTGCTTTGAACTTTGAAGTCAGCTAAAGTTTTATTATTGCATAAAAATTATTAATAATTTCAATAAGGTACATGTACTTTATATAGTTAATATTTAGATACAGATTGATATGTTCTTTCCTAAAACCACTGGTGGTGCACATGAACAAACCTACTTTGTAAATATCCTGGATTTTGTGAACCTACATAGGATACCAAAGAAAAATCATGTCTTATGGTGTCCCTTGATGCTTCCAAAAATTTCTAGAGAAAACATAGATGTAGCAATATATTTGCAAAAATGTGGGGAACTAATACATTAAAGGTAGAATTAAATGTGTAGCAAATATTCTTCTCAAGAAGGGGTTATCCTTCCCCTCACAAATATACATTTGTTTTTTTTTTTTTTTTTGTTACCATCACCTATATTCAAAATTCTATTCTGACTAATCCGATTCAATTGTCTGCAAGAGTCCTATTTAAGGGTAGCTCTCAGTGTAAACTTTTTCATTCTGAAATTTTGAATCCCAAACTTAGTTAAGAAATTTGGCATCTCATCCTATTAGGCCAACTGTCTATTAATACAAATATACATTTGTTAGAACATTATGAAATATGGTGACCCATTAAGGAGAAATTAAATTTGCAACATTATAATATGTATTTTTATAAGGCCAATTCACCTGCAAAATACATAAACAATTAATCAATTTGTAGTGGTCAACATCACTCATTTGTAGCTTTTTAAGGGCATGGTGGTGACTTAGAGACAGGTCACATCCTCAAGAGAGGGAAACATGCCCAACCCTAGCTGTGCCCTTGCCCTGTCAACGTCCCCCAACCCCATTCAGGGTTGTTTTTATCTAACCTACCTTCATAATAAGGCGAGAAGATATTAAAGAAACCCTCCCCACCACATATCTCCTTTTAGACTTCCCTAAAGAAAAACATACTCTCTTTTTACATCTTTTTGGGCTTTGGTGGAGTCAATATCATGGATAAATACAAGAAATAGTTTTTAGGCCTTCGAATATCCAAACAGCTCCTTATCTAGAAAGGGTAGTGACCTCGTAACTTCCACTTCCTCATGATATATTACTTTCCTAGAAAGTTATTAGGGCAAAAATCATAGAACTTGGCTCCAAAACTGCTAAAGTTAATGGGACAGCACTATGTGGAGTTGATTGACTTGCCTAATCCCTTTACACTTTGGTACAAGAAGGGCAAGTTGGATCCAGACAAGAAAATAGAGTTCCAATTTATTTATTTATTATTTGAAAAATATAAAAAAGAAAAGATTGACCTAATAGTCCACATATAAGTCTTCACTTGTGGTTCCTTATTTGGTAGGTAGATTTGTTATTTCATGTTTGTGCTCAGTTGGAGCTTGTGGTTTGTTTGCGTTTTCTCAGTACTTCATTACTATGCTTATGTGAACATCCGAATAGTAAAAAGTTCTTATTTAAGTGTCTTTTCTAAAATTTAGTATTTAAACCTTCGTAAGTATATATATTTTTATAATTTTCTTAACGCTTATATAATAAAAGATAAATTACTATGCTTGTGCGGTAAACCCAAAGAAAGAAAATTATGTCTTAATTTGTTAGGTAGAATTTTAAGAAAACTAGACTTTGTGATAAATGATCATAAAAAGGTATTTTGGAACCCAAACTTGGGGTATGCCCTAGGATTCGAGTCCTTCCGCTCGTTGTCTTGCAACAAGAAAAGTAAACTTAAAAAATAATGGCTACAATAAATATATTTCCAAGAATACAATGTTTGGACAAAAAACAACGCCATGACCCACTGCAGCCCAAGGGGGCCAAGGGTGTCATGAACCCCTTAAAATTTTAAAAATATTTTTTATCTTAAAATATGTATTAAAAAATTAAAAAAATTGAATATGTATCTCATAACATATTAAAGAGAGTAAACAATATAATATGAAAGCCTAATAATCCATTGATTCTAACAAATATTATACAATGGGTTGCTTTTATATTCAAAATTCATTGTCACAAATATGAAAATATAAAATAAAATAAAATAAAATATTTTCAAAATCAAATCAATTATTAATTTATTTTAATATATAATTTTTTTCAATAATTGATTTCATTTTAATACATCATATTTTCTAACAATATGTATGATATTTCTAAAGATAAAGTAAGGAAAATAAGGTATACGGTACTAAAAATTTTTCTATTTTTATTATAACATATATTTAAGAAAAGTTTCAAACTTGGACATTCTAAATAAAATTAGTCAAATTTTAATTAGTCACGACAAAGTTAAGTGTTATAGTCCCCAAAGAACAACTTAATATCATAATCCATTTCTCCAACTCGATGATTTCATATTCAAATCTTGATATAACATAAAAAAATAAAATAAAAAAAAAAAAAGACAGAGTTAAAGTGTTGCATGATAGCATAACAAAATATAGAATAAACTCCGTCTGGGTTCCAAGTGTGGGGAGGATTGCGATAGGTTAACTATGGGTATAAAACTTTTACTAACACCAAAGTAAAAGCAAAATATAACATGAACTTTTCGTTATAATTTTAAAATTTGAAATTAATAAACTTTAATAGACAAACAACATTTGAAATTATGTATATAAATATTTTTTTCCTTAAAATTTTAGAGGGCAATTGCCATATGCTCCACCCACTCTTCACCTCCACACATCCTTAATACTTCATGTAAAGGTCACAAATTTTGAACCTATTTGTTGTAATAGTGAATAAATCATAGATCATACTAATTTATCAAAGATATGTAATGTTTTCGTAATTATCAACCAACGAACAGTTGATTAAATGAAAAGGGTATTAGATTCTTTAATCAAAATTTGGTTTCGAATTTTAGAAATAAAAAAAATTATATTGAAAGAACTCTTTTTATAAAAAATCTGACAGTAACTAGAGCCGAATTAATCAAATTATGATTCTGGATATCGATCAGTCAAGTAAAAAATAATAATAATAATGTTTTGGAAATCTTGAGCTAATCAAATATTCATACTTTGAAACAGTAACTATTATTTAAATCAAATATTTTATATCAAATAGTAATTCTAACAGTAGTCAAAAAGTTATTACGCGGTTGCCATTCTTGTTATTAAAATCAAAATTTAGTTAATCACTAGATTATTAGGAGTAATCTTTAGATTAATGTATGTGGGGACATACATAGGCAATTTATGGGAATCTTCACCACAATAATAATATTCAGTGTGTTGGTTGAAGGAGGGACAATGGATCCCCATGGTGGGGGCTGACCACACCACTCATTGCTTTGAATGTCTAAGATTAAAAATTTTAATTAGCCTGATCACTGTGCCCTTTATTTATTAATTTTTCTCCCAATCTACCCGGTTTTTCTGTTAAATAATCAATTTACTATCTTCATTTCTTGGACTTTTAAACCCTTGATTTTTTTTCCCTGGTTTTTTCCTTTCGGCTTAAGTCACGAATGAAAGTCCATGTGATCTGAAAACCATAACCACTACCATTGTATATAGATAATTTTGTTATTTTTGATATTTCTATTTTAACCTATCATACATATAGTGTTGGTTTAAATGAACCAAACCGAATTTTTTCACTTTGGTTTGATTTGGTTTGAATTAAATTCGATTTAGTTTTTTATTTAAATTTTTTAAAAATTTCTATTTTCAGTTTGGTTCGATTTGGCCACTAAACCAACCAAATCAAATCGAACCTTTCACACCCCTAATCAAAACTAATAATGTAATGATCTCCTAGTATTTGGATTTTATCTAGTTTCATTGATAATATTTTTTATAATAGTGTGAAAAGTCTGAAATTTAATATTTTCAACTACATAGTAATATTATCCCAAATTCAAATTTGAAGTGAATAGTAATATGAAAATCTAAATGAGATGTAATAATATAGATATGAGTTTTCCAATCAACTTACCCTAAAGAATAATTAAATTAGGCATTTATTTGTGCATGTTAGAAGCCCATATGTTAAGGGAATGAGGAACAAGTTGACCAAATGAGATTCTCAAGAAAAATAAACAAAAATAAGAGAAAAATGAAAAAAAAAAAAAAAAAAAAAAGAGTGAAAATGTATAGAACCTATTGGTTGAGATGCTGCTGCAAGATAATAAAATATTATTGGATAAAAAGAAATTTAATTGTTTATAAGATATTTTTAAACTTATAAATTATTGTTTAATTCAATAACAGTAATTAGCTGTGAGATATTTTTAGTGTTGAAATGACTAATACCGATATGTTTTTATTAAGATCATGTAAATAATTATTTATTTGTATAAGAAAGGGGTAAATATAAAATAATAAAATATTAGCGAATGTATTTTAGTTAGTTTACAAGATAAAGAAAAAAGTTAATAAGCTGCATAATTGAAGTTGGGGTAGAATTATTTTTTTAAAAAAATAATTTTTATATTATAAATATCATCTTATTTTCGGAGTTTATAAATTATTTTAAAAAAGAATTACTAAACAAATTTTTATAAGATTAAGATAGTTTAGAGCTTTCTTTCAAAGATAGTTCAAGTGGTAGAGTCTTTCCACTTCCATCCTCCCTTCTCTAGTTTGATCTCGTTTAATTATATCTTCTTTTATCAAAAAAAGAAAAAGAAAAAAGAGAGATAGTTTAGAGCTTAGAGTATAGCCAAACACCCTCTAATACTTGCTACTAAATTTCGGGTGATGTAAGTTTGTTTCAAAATTTTCATAAAAGGACACTTTCCTCTAGTAGAAAAGGTAGGAGATAATGATCAATATTTTCATAAAGGCAGACATTAAGAGGGGCCATTATCTAATTTTATGTCTGATTAAGGGAAAACAAATCTTAAGAGTCCCAAGATTGCATTGTCAAAGGGGTTTTTTAAAGTTAAAATTTGTAAACCACCTTCTTGGATTTGGTTTTTGTCCTCTGACCCAAAATCTTTTTGTATATATTTATTGCTAAATAATGAAAAGTTATATATAATCACTATCCAAAAATTATAAATCATGATTAATATTTGATTTTCTAACTAGATTTCTAACTCTTAACAAAACTCATGACGCGTATTTTTGTTATACATAAAACTCCAATTTGAAATTTTGTTTAAGGAGTATCAATATTCAATTATTAGACCAATTAGACATCGATAAAAGGCACTTGCTCTCATGGAAGAAAAGGTAGGAGATGTTCAATATTTACATAAAGGCAAACATTAAGAGGGGCCATTATCTAATTTTATGTCTGATTAAGGAAAAACAAATCTACAAAGTCCCAAGATTGTATTGTCAAAGTGGGTTTTTAAAGTTAAAATTTGTAACCCACTTTCTTGGATTTGGTTTTTGTCCTCTGACCCAAAATCTTTTTATTTATATTTGTTGGTTTTTTCTTTTTTTTTTTTTTTTTTTTTTTTTTAAATAAAAAATTAAAAAAAAAAAAAATTTTTTTTTTAAAAAATAAAGGTTTTGTTAATAAAAAAAATTTTTTATATAAAATTTTTAGTAAAAAAAATTTATAAAAATAATTATTTGTTGGGTAAAAAAAATAATGAAGAAAAAAATTAATATAAAAAAAAAAACTTTCATCCACCCAAAAAAAGAAGGGGGAAATGGAAAAAAAAAAAAAAAAAAAAATTTTTATAAAAAAAAAAAATTTAATTTAAAAAAAATTTTTTTTAAAAAAAAAAAAAATTTTTATTTTTTTTTTTTAAAAAATAATATAATGTAGGGAAAAGGAAAAAAAAAAAAAAAAAAAAGGGGGAAAAAAAATTTTTTTTTTTTTTTTTTTTTTTTTTTTATAAATAATTGTTTATTTTTTTTTTTTTTTTTAATTTATAAAAAAAAAAAAAAAGAAAAAAAAAAAAAAAAAAAAAAAAAAAAAAAAAAAAAAAATAGGAGAAAAGAGGGGGGGGGGGGGGGGGGGGGGGGGGGGGGGGGGGAAAGGGAGAGGAATTAATAAACTTTCAATAACCGAAAATCATGTTGATTTTGATTAAATTTGGTTTGAGTCAAATTAACCTTTAACTGATAAAATTCTTCCGATATCTATTTTGTCTTAAAAAAAATTTGAATTCAAAATCTTATTTAAGGGTATCGACGAGGATGTCAATGTCAAGACGATGATATCTATATTTATTGCTAAATAATAATAAAAGTTATATATAATCACCGTCCAAAAAGTATAAATCATGATTAAGATTTCTAACTCTTTCAAAAGACTAAAAAGCCAATATAAAACCATGTAATACTGATTTTATCCCCTGCAAGTTGAATTTTTTGTCGAGCAGTACACAAAAATGTGAACACAATAGTCCACAAAAGGCCTCATGGTTGGTTCTTGTCATTCCGAGCCCACAATAAAAATATCCTTATGAGCCCAACATCCTTATCTAATTATCTAAATATGTAAATTTACAGCAATGCCACTGCCCTGCAAAATATTAAAACAGTCGTTCTGTCATTTTTTTTTTTAAAACACAGTTTCTCGTGATATGGACTAGAACCACCATGTTTGTCTAAATATGTAAATTGCTTTTTTTTAAGGTGGGGTGATTTTTAGTGAGAATGATCAGAGAGAATTGGATTGTTAATTATTAGAGAGAGATTAATGCCACGAATGCGTGCGATAAATGATTGGCACCAAATAGTTATACAAAGGCTAAGATTTTAATCGATAACAAGTTAGGCTTGGGTAGGCATAAACAAAGAGGATTCAATTTAATTTACCATTGCTAAAGTAAACATGACCTTTGGCAGCTTTCACCAGGCTTGCCCGGATTCAAACTGAAAAACCCATTAACATGGAGAGGGTGAACACAACATTGGGTCAGGGTCCCACCCATCTGCAACCATGGTTGACAGCCCATGTATGGCTTTTGGTGTATCGACGTGGTATTACCAGGCCACTAGAAAGGATTGAGATTGATAGATATGTAGGCACAGAGAGAGAGAGAGAGCAACTATTGGATTTCTTGGGTACATCATAGAGTGGTTTGGGCAACACAATCAGGCAAAATAAGGCAACCAGATATTATGCGTGGCCGCGTGGGGTTCCATAATCGTACATACACGCTCTCGTGTGGCTTGGCTTGGGTCCCAAACTCTTCATCAACGGCTTCACAAACACCACACGTGTACGCCTGAAATGATGCTTCCCTATCATCTGAAATTCCCTATTTGTTGTTCATTGTAGGTCATAATAATTGGGCAAATATCAAATTATGCAAAATCCATTTGGGTTAGGTAACTTAAATCCGTAGACCCATTTAGGAAAATTGAAATTTTTTAAACTTATGGCCGCGTCCACAATTGAAAAGTGAAAGTATTGACCAACGTACATGAAACTTGATGGTCTTCCCAAAATTCAGAATTTCGTTTGAAATACCACTCCAACTCACAGAGAATAATAATTGAAATAAAGCCCTAAGACCAAAAGCAAGTTACTACTAGCTTTTACAGACTTCTACCAAAAGGTTTGAACAAACTGTCAGTGGTAATGACAGGGAGGGCACAGAGGAAGGTGGGTGAGTGAGTATGTCTCTGAAAAACATAACACAAGAAAGATTCAGTCCAATGTACAGGTAGAAGAGAAGGAGAGAGAGAGAGAGATTATTGATGTAGAAGAAAAGCAAAAGATGGCGGAACCAACCCTCTGTCCATAACAATATGTGGTCCAAGTCCAAGCCAAAGAAGGTGACTTAGAAGAGTAAGGTTCACAAAGACAATGCCCACGGATTTTAATGCCTTGGAAAAGTTGACTCTCTCTCTCTCTCTCTCTCTCTCTCTCTCTCTACACTTTGAGGGCGTGTTTCATTAGTTGGTTCCTTGTGTGTGGATGTTTATGTCTCTTTTGGTGGGTCCAATTTCAAACTTGATTTTCTTCCCTTTGAGCTAGCTTGGATCTGGCATTTTTGTCTAGGGCACTTGAGTGCCTTACGTAACATCTCAGCAAGTCCCCAGTTTTTTCATCCTATGATTCTCTCACACTCCTTCTAACTTTAATCCAAAATTAGGGTTTTTTTTTTTGTTTATTTGTTGTAATTCATTTATTCTTTCATGAGTACAATTAAATTGTTGCTATAGATTTATTGCAGAAAAAAAAAAGGAATTTGCACCGCCATGATTAAAAGTCTTCATTATTTACAAGAGATATACCATTATTGATTTTTTTAGGTGTTGCCCAAAATATCACTTGTCTCAAATTTAAAAATAATAATAATAATAATAATAATGAATCTTAAACTTCAAGATTAACCCAAATCCGAAATTTAATCTTTCTAAACACAGTTTAGTGTGATACAATCATAATATTTCCCTTTCAAGCTTAGGATAATGTTACACACACACACACATAATATTTCATATTGAGATGTACAAGCAATCTACTTATTTCATAATTTTGGACAAAAAATGTTAAGTTCGAGAGCACGAGGAAGGATTATCTGCATTTGGCAACTTAGGAAGTCGTATTACCACATCAACCTAACCCCAGTAGGACATTTTCTTCCCTCTTTTTTTTTTTTTACAAAAAATTTTTAGCTATCTTGATCTCAAATTTTGGAGTGATTGTCAACCCATTGCAATCTTTCTCTTTTATCCAGATTTGAAACTACTACATTAAAAAGATATTTACATTTTGAGATCAAACACATGAAGAGGTTTTTTTTTTACATGTAAAATTAAAATTCTGCATGGCCCTACCAAAACCCTTGGAAAAAAAAAAAATAAGTAAGTAAGGTGATTCACGTTATATGGATATGGCAATAGTGATAACTTGAGAATCTTTTGAGGAAAGTTCTCTTAGAAAACTAGACTTTACCTCTTCTTGCTTCAAGTTATCCCTATTTCGTTTTACTTTACTCCTGACATTGTTTAACTAAAATCAAAATATATATACATAAAGATTTACGAGTAAAAGTCAAATTTTGTCAAAAAAAAAATTAAAATTATTATTTTATCAATAATTTTTTATATTAAAAAATTTACATAATTTTGACTGAACTTAATATTAAGTTTCGGGCCAAAGTAAGATCAGCGGACTAAATTACCACAAAAAATGAAAAAAGGGAAGAAAGACCTACAACCCTTTCAGTTAAGTGTCACTTGAACAATTCAAAGCTTCAAGAGAGACAGCAGTGGAAACATTAATGCCATCTTTATTTTCTTTAAAACCATGACCACAAATGTTGATTCACAACAAGAATGTCTGTTCATGTCCTTCTTTATTAGCTACAATTGACAGTCACCTACAAAATGAAACCCAGATCGGATCATTCATCTTGCATCTAACATTAGCAAAGAGTGGTGCCAAAAGAGTCCATGTTGCGAAGTTTTCGGATCTAGAATCGGTTTCAGACTTCGGTAATGAGTCATTTCATGCTCAAACCTGAAAAATCTAGGGACAGAAACCTGTGAGAGAACCAAAACTTTTAATATTTCAGTAGTTATGCATCACTGTCTCATTGAAAGTAGATAACTAGATTCTAGCAAATGACCAAACTCTTAGAAGCTCAAGAACCACCAGTGTTAGTTTTCAGTGACCATGATACATGAATAATTTTATACCACAGATTCATGATTCTCTCTCTGCAGGTACTTCAGACATTATTGGTCAAGCACATTTTGTTTTAGAAACAATTTTAGGCCTTTGATCGTATCTATGTTACCTATCATAACATGTAATGCCTGATATATAAGGACCACACTGCCGACAATGAAGGTTATGAAAAAGTTCCAGCATTTCATCTACAGTTGTGGGGATCATTTAAGTAGACAGCTATAGCTTTAAATTGCAAAGAATCAAGAAATTGACCCATAACTCTTATAATGACTAGGATCTTACTCAAAAGGGGTTAATATATCACGTATGGAATAGAAAAGTTTCATGAAAGATGAAATTCTATAGGTGAAGTTTCATAGTCGACCCATACTTTCAAATGACCACAATGTTAGTTTGGTATGAAGGGAGAGAATTAATCTTACTATCTCCTCTTCCCTTCTCCCCAAAGCTTTTACGGCTACATGTTACATACCAATGTGTTATTTACAGGATACATGATAGGTCAAGCTTTGACTTATCAAATGGCATTTTTAGCTTTCTCAGTTAAAAGGTACCGAATGTAAAAACCATAAGAATACATTGGAATTGACATCGAAGGAAGTTGGTAAAGCCTGTTGTGGTTTATTGACAAGTATCCATGTGCTTCGAAGGCCAGAGAGAATGTCCTGTCTGCTCTTTGGGAGATCTTAATCAGAAAAGGTCCCCACTGTCATTCGTTTCCTGTTAGATATTGCTGAAGTGGGGGTGAAGTGGAAAATCCAGTGTAAGGTAGAGCATCTCAGGTATCTATCCAGCAAATGCTAGCTATTTGAATGGAACTATGAAAACCTAAAGTTGGTGATCCTAGCTAGGTCGGCATTAGAGTCTTTTACCGACCAAATCAAACATGGCACAAAACAATCAACCAAATTTAATTCTAAAATTTTCACAGCCATCTTAAATATATCATGTATGAAATAGAAAAGTTTCATGAAAGATTAAATTCTATAGATGAAGTTTCATAGTCAGTTGTAATGACAAATGATTTTTACTCAAAAGGGCTAATCAGGTTATACACAAAGATGTGTGTCAAGTGAGGAATAAAAGAAATCCTCATGGACAAACTCTCACAATTCTTTGATCAAAATGTGAACAAGTTACATGATTCCTTTTTTTCACTTGATGATATGGAGAGAAGCAAACTGTCAAGATTACGAATTATTTGGGTAATATAATTGAGCCAAATCTCTCGGTCATATATGTGGTTCTTTTATAGGAAGGGCAAGAAAAAATGACTATCATCTAACTCTCAGGTTCCTACGAGACTAAGAATATCTCAAGTATAATCATATTAAACAAGCAAAAGTAGACTTCCTAGAGAAAAACAAAGCTTAAAATGCAAGAATTATCAAACATATGAAAATGATAACAAATTTCCAACACAAACTTGAAGGACAACAAAACCACATCCCACAAATTCTTGATTCTTTGCACAAACTATATCTCAGAGGGTCAAGGATAAAAATAAATAAACTTTCTCTTCACTACTAGTTGTGGGGAGCAAAGAGCAAAGCCCAAGTCCATTTCATATATGCATCACTATTCCACTTTTTGAAAACTGTTCATGTATTGTTGTCTCCTAATTTGGCTAAGTAGAATAATAGAAATCCCAAGATAAAAGAAAGAAAATGAAGCAAAAAATGAACAATTACCTGAGAATAGAGAAATTAAATAAACATTAATGCACTTTGAAGGGCATGAAATATATGGACCCAGTTCCATAATATTATGCTGTGCATTGTCAAATAAAGTATGTAATGGATTAGATGGTTCATTCAGATCGTAGGACAAGACTGGAATTGATCAAGTCAGCCATTTGTGGGGGACATTTTCATGATATTGCACCTGGAGATGTCAGCTGCATTGATAAGAAAATTTTGGACATATTAATACAGGTATACTTGCAATAGAGATAAATTTTACAAGTTAAACACAAACAGAAGAGCGACCAGAGTCTCATGCACTAAATTATTTTTGGCGTATCTTAGGCAGATAATTCTCTGGTATAGAATGCGTTGTTGAAAGCAAACTTTAACTACCAACAGAGGTGGCTCGCTAGAAGAAGCTAAAATGGTCAGATTACTATAGAAGTGTTAACTTCTTTCAAGATACACAACAATAAGAAGTACTCTGAGGACTTGAATTTAGGGAAGAGAAAAATCATTTACCCTCACAAGGGTTGACATAATACCTCTAATTTCAATCATTTGTAGGTCAAAATGTTGTTTATAGAATTCCACACGACTCTTCATTTGACCCATTATCAATTTTGTAATTTACTGGCTGATATCAACATATGATTTGTGGGATGTATGACATTGGCAACATATTAGATAATTTTGATCAATAAAACATATAACAATATTTTGATCGATCCATTTTCAATAAGAATTCGAGAGAGAGAGAGAGAGAGAGCAAAAGCGAGAGGAATGCATTTCAATATGCTCTTTGTTTGGTATTTGCTTATTGCTAAATAATGAAAAAGGTTATTGTTAGGTAGTACAACTTTCACGGTTCCTTCCTACCTAAAGAAAATAAGAAAAACAGAGTTGCTTGAACGATTGAATTCGAAATGTATTTTTGGCCACCAAAGTGAGAATTTGACATTCTCTCGACGATTAAATTCCTTAATGAACCTCGTGTATTAGAAAAAAAAAATAAAATTAAGAAAAATCATAAAAAAAAGGGACTGGGTCAGGGGCTGATCATGTACACATGACAACCCACATGAAATGTGTCCCACAGTCTATTAGCCATGAGAGAGAGAGAGAGAGAGAGAATAAAAAAATTCACTGGCAAACGTATAGTCCCCACATGGCCATGCCCTACCCATACCCAGCACCCATGTGGACACACCAGTTACATGCGATTATGCTCCCCGAAAGCCACCCCTCTTGATCCAACGCTCCTGATTTCTCTCCCTAATCACCCTGCCAAAACCCATCTTGACCATCCCACAGCTTCTCATTACCAAAAATAAGTAAATTAATGAATAAAAATCTCTTCCATATGGGCGGCCGAGCTTGTCTTCCTTTTGTCCCCTAAATGTGAGGGCAACCTTGCCTCAAAGTTGCTGCCTATGCTACGGACAGCTTAGCTTGCCTTTGTCCATAATTCATGCTTTCAAACAGCACCCCCACTCCATAAACTAAAGTCTCTTCTTTGTTTAAAAACGAAGTCACACTCCGCATAAATTTGCATAACAACCTTCACCTTCCTCCCCAAAGCTAAACCCAAATAAAACTTAATCACTTCTCTCTATATACCACTTCATCAACACCCAAGAAGAAGAAGAAGAAGAAGAAGAAGAAGCCAAGATCTACAATACTTCTGAACAACATTTGGAGCTATTCAGAAGTTGGATTTGACAATTTGGGATCATCATTTCTTTATCATAACAGAAAATGGAGAACATGAGTATTTACAAGGGCGAGCTCAACCTCAAGGATACAGAGCTGAGGTTGGGATTGCCGGGGACTGATGAATCAGAAAAGGAAGCAGTTATTGGTGTAAGGAACAACAAGAGATCCTTGTCTGTCACAAGTGAGGAGTCTAGGAATGAAGGTGGCTCGGACAAAGGACATGGTGACAGTGAAGCTGTTCCTGCCACAAAGTAAGTGTCCTACATTCATTAGCCAGATAAGTTGAGAAGCTTTTTGAAAAGTTTAACAGACTGACTTATTTTGATGTTTTTTGTGAAATGATAGAGCACAGATTGTGGGGTGGCCACCAATTAGATCCTACCGGAAGAACAGCTTCCAACCAAAGAATAATGAGTCTGAAGCTTCGGGGATGTACGTAAAAGTGAGCATGGATGGAGCTCCTTATCTAAGGAAGATTGATCTTAAGGTCTACATAGGATACCCAGAGCTCCTCAAGGCTTTAGAGAACATGTTCAAGTTGACCATAGGTAAGATCAGAGACAACCCTCAATTTTACATTGTAGTGATGTCCATGAAAATGGGGATTCTGATCATACTATACACAACTGATTTTTCAGGTGAGTACTCTGAGAGAGAAGGATACAAAGGTTCGGAATATGAACCTGCTTATGAAGACAAAGATGGTGATTGGATGTTGGTTGGAGATGTTCCATGGGAGTAAGTATCTTTCTCCCTCCCTCTCTCCCATATTGAAACTTGTTTTGATTTTTGGTAGACTCATAAGCCCATCTATTCTTGTTGCAGAATGTTCGTGTCCTCCTGCAAGAGACTAAGAATAATGAAAGGATCAGAGGGTAAAGGTTTGGGTTGTGCTATTTAATTAGAAAAAGCCAAGCACATAGGAGGAGCAGAAAAAGGAAAGGGACGTATAGGTTGCAAGGGAAGGTTTTTCGGCCTGGGTTCTCGAAGATATTTCATTTCTCTGGACTCTAGAGTAGGATCGCTTGCAATGCGAAAGCAGCGAAGTGAAAAAAGCATAGTAATATTACAGTTTCTCTAACCCTAAGGCATGACCATCCATGGTAATCATAAGAGTCTATGTGTAGTCTTCTCTGTAATCAATCTGAAGCCAACGGAGAGACCTGTGGTTCAAACTGAACGTATAGACGACAAACTATGTATGCTCGTCCAGTTTTGTTTGTGTTTATATTAAATTTAGTATTTGCATACAAAGGTGTAAATATGTTTTCTTATGTTCTATAATCAAATGTACATGCGGATTCTGTTCCTCATTTGTACAATTTTGATAAATCCTTGGGAGTGATAACATATCCTTAATGTGATCCTAGACATAATTCCAAAAATACGATCCGTCTATGATCCTATAATCCTCAATCATATGCCACGTGCTTGTTTTTGCCATCCACGACCTAAAAGGCATCAAAGAACCTAACCATGGAGCTTCACTCCAAAACTTAATGTTTTTGTTCATCTTTACACGAAAACCTCTCAAATACCCAGAACTTTAGTTTGCTAGGCCTTTAATTTGACCTCTACTCGCAATAAGTAGTTGGAACTCTACTTATAATTGGAAAATACTAAGATCTTCTTCACAAATATGTAACAAAATTTTATACAGTAGATTCAGCAGCAGAAAGCAAGGGAGGAGAAGGATCTGAAACAGATCTTTTAAATCAATTCAGTTCAATTTTCTTCAATTGAGTTCAAGAGACTTACCTCGAAACATAAGAGAAGGAAGCATACAGTTTCATCATCAGCTTTGTCCTATAGTTAGGCCAGGGGAAAGATCAACAAAATTTAGTTGTTGGTCTAACCCTATCTGAATCAATTAAACAACATCAGTAAATCAGTCTCTTTAAGATTTCTAAAATTTTTCTTAGTCGAAAGTTGAGGATATCCCAAATGATGCCAAGGTGGACAAAGCAATTACAATTTCTAATATTGGAAGAGGAAAATCTTTAACTGATTTTACTTAAAGTTCAGTTTAATATTGGATCGTATAAGGATTTCAAGGCTGCTATGCCCACAGAAATCTTGTACCTATTCCACTGCTGGATGTGCCCTTTTTAACTATCCAGGGAACTATCTCCTTAAAAGTATACTAATCAATGGTCTTTCAAATTCACCAAATTTCAGCTTTTAGTATCATTCAAGTTTTAGCCTAATGTTTTGGAAGAAGACTAACAGTATAAGGAAAGAACAGGTTTAAATTTTTCTGGTATAATAATGGAGAACTGCCTATGCCACATGGGGGGTGTGTGCGTGAGACAGAGGGAGAGAGAGAGAGGTAGGTCATGGTCAAGAGTCAGAAGTCAGAAGTGGCAAACAAACACCACAGCCCATGTCCAAAAGTCAGCAGAGACATGGTCAATAGTCCGTAGTGGCAAGCAACCATGGTGGTGGGGAGGCGTTCCATTGTAGGAAACAGTCAGTAGAGGTCTGTCATAAAATTTTGATCAAGAGTAAGTGCCTCCCCTTTAGATTCTTTACGGCAAACAAATCTCGAGAATCAAGTTTGGTGACCTATTCACTCGGTTGTCCTCAAGGCCAACAGGAAGAAAAAGTACTATTACTTTGGTAGTCTTATTCTTAAAAAAGTGCTCTTAGGATTCCATTAGCCATAAACTTTTCTTCAACCATAGTGTCAGCTATTCTATGGTTACAAAAAGATCATTTAAAATGAACTTTGGATTAAGCAAATCTAATCGAGGGATTCGACGATTTTTGGGGCATCGTGTGAGGATTTTGTTTTGATTATTTTTGTATTAGTAAAAGGAGATCGGTTGGGAGCCCAATGGCCTAAAGCAGATGAATGTGACCTTATTGGATGGAATTTTCTGATGAAATTTGTTTATATCAATGTCATCTACTAATAAAGTACTTCTTTTCTTCATTAACATTAGCTTTTTCCTTTGCTACTGCTAAATGTGTTTTCCTTGGACAAAGAAGTTCAAATAATCCAATACAGGTTCACTGAACCCAAGTCAGTAAACAGAGGCCAGTTTGGCTTATGTGAACTTGTGAAGAACAAATAATAACACAAAAGGATGTGAAGATAAAATTGACAAGTTGTACCCCAAATTGCTTTTTTTATTATTATTATTTTTTTCCTAGTTCAATCTCTGTCCTGCAAGAATGCACACATCACGGATGAACCTAGAAACATTATACAGTGTCGTAGATGTAGTAATTGTAATTTAAAAAATTTAAAATAAAAATATGTACAATTTTTTTTCATATTCACCGAGCCTTTGGTACCAGTACTTAACAGAAAAAAGATGGATATAAGTTAGAAAGTAACTAATATATAGATGTTTGACATAAAATTATTAAAAATCAAAAAAACAATTATTTCTATTTATATAATATACTCTTTGACATACATTACTTTACAGTTTGTGCAAAGCAATGTAGAGATTGGAATGCGTGACAATTGGTTGCAATTATCATAACTTAGCACGCTTATATTCACTACATAGATAAACTAAGCATACATATGCAAATTAATATGTCCATTTATATTTAATAGATGCCCCCTAGTATTTGAGCTTTTCTTTTCGGGGAAGTACTTGTGAAGAGGAAAGAAAGAAATACAATATTATGAAAGATACGAAGGTATCAAAGTAACAGCTCAAAAAAAAAAAAAAACCCAATTTTCCGAACTAGTTAGTCTCACAAAATCCATGACTCTGCCATAGTGATGAGGACATGGTGTTTGTCTTTAAGATTGCAGAAATTTTGATTCCAGACAAGTAGAATCAATCAGAAGGTACAAATAAGGGGAACTCCAAAACAATAATACAGCTAAAGTATTTCTGCAGAAGTCAAATTATAACCCAAAAAAAAAAAAAAATCAGAGATATAGGCTAAGCAGGGAAATAATCACAAGTCTTAAGTGGTGGCACTTGTGATCTAGGTGGACACTAGCAAGGCTCAAAATCAGAACATTAAAAAAAAAAGAAAAAAGAAAAAAAAAGTATCAGCATGAACAAAGATATTGCCCGTCAGCCAAATCTCAATAATGATTGCACAACCAAGTTTTCAGCATATAACTTACGGGCGGCATCCAAGCTTCGCCTGACTCGAACATGAACTATGAAAAGAGAGGGAAGAGAAATCAGAAAAAGAGATAAGTATCATGAAAATGCTCAAAACATACCCATGAAATTTTGATTCGTCAACAAAGAAAATTGTTCAATATTGCATCAAAGAGTTGTTTTTTTGAACAACATGAAAGTACCTTTAAAACAAATGATAGAGTTCTACAACTCCTCGCCACATTATGTCATGAAGATGTAATGATGTCCACTGACCACTTTAAAGGCAATCTTTTGTAAAGATTTATGTGTGACTCTTTCAGGCCAAATGCCATTCATTCTCATTCTGATATCAGTCCTCACATTGTGTCGCGACTCATGAGTGTGAAGTTAATCAGCATCAATTTTTCCTCTTAGGGATCTCAGGGGAAAAAAAAAAGTATATGAAACTAAAAGTATAATTACAGCTTCGCCCAACGAGAACCACACTTTGTTCTCCTCGGTGTGCCTCCAAATGATTGCATTCACTTTAGCTTTAGCTAGATATCTTCTCCTCCCTTGAATATCCACAAGAGGATTGGGATAGAGAATATAGCTACCATAATTGCTTGATAGCTCGGCTCTACTATTTTATTTATTTTCACATAGCACTAAACTGGAACTACAGGCTGAA
This sequence comes from Dillenia turbinata, assembly GCA_037126225.1. Classification (NCBI taxonomy): domain Eukaryota; kingdom Viridiplantae; phylum Streptophyta; class Magnoliopsida; order Dilleniales; family Dilleniaceae; genus Dillenia; species Dillenia turbinata. Next base: position 7,079,081 of record JBAMMX010000012.1, read on the forward strand.
AGCAAAGTGCCTCTTATGTCAAAGGAATTAGCTGGTCATTTAAAACTATAAGATTTTATGACTGATTTTATGATAAATTCTATGTCATTCTATAGCATATCAAAAGAATTAATTGGTCATTCAAAACTCCCAGATTCTATGGCTGATTTTATAATAGATTTTATGGTATTCTATGGCAGATTCTATGTCATCCTATGATTGATTCTGTGATTGATTTTATACCATGTATAACTGTAATTATTATCTTTATGATTATAAAGTCTCTATATTTTCCTTATTTAGAATATATTAGCTATAGACTTTTCTTTTAGACAGATCTGTATATGATAGTTTAGTTATATTTTAAAACTAAATTTCAGCTTATATCTATTATATAATGGGCATTCTTCTCCAAGAAAAACAAATCAATTTTGTTCAAAACTCTCTAAGATTATCATGGTATCAGAGTCTCAGTTCTGAATTCTCTGGTGTCTCTTCTTCTCAGTCCTAATTCAGTTCCTTATTCTTAGTCATTTTGATCAAGTTATCTTAGCCTCATGTCTTCAGACGAGCATGATATCTTCTTGATTCGTTTCAATGGCAAAACTACTCAACCTAGGCATTTTACTTCAAGATATTTGTCAAAGAAAAAGATCTATGGGGTCATATTGATGGCAGCAAACCTGCACCTGACAAAGACAAGGATGAGCACTCCAAGTGGGAAGTCAAGGATGCTCAAATCATGACATGGATTCTAGGATCTGTGGAATCCAACATCATCTTGAATCTTCGATCCTTTAAAACTGTAGCAAAAATATGGAATTATCTTAAAAAACTCTACAGTCAACACAACACTGCTCATCGGTTTCAGCTTGAACATGAGCTAGCAAGTCTTCAATAAGGCAGTTTCTCAATCTCTGATTTTTATTCTAGTTTCATGAATCTTTGGGCTGAATATACTGATATCGTCTATGCTACTTTACCTCCTGAAGGTCTTAATTCTGTTCAATCAGTACATGAAACTATTAAGAGGGATCAATTTCTTATGAAATTGAGATCTGAATTTGAAAGCATTAGGTCTAATCTTATGAATCGAGAAACTGTCTCATCCTTGAATGCATGTCTCAATGATTTATTTTGCGAGGAGCAACGACTTCTTACTCAAGCCAGTATGGAACAACTTAAATCCATTCCTGTTTCTATGGCTTATGCAGCTCAAGAAAAGTCAAAAGGTATGGACATGAGTACTATTCAGTATTATTGTTGCTAAAATTTTGGCCATTATGCTTCAAGTTGTTCAAAAAAATTCTGCAACTATTGTAAAAAGGATAGACATATCATCAAGGAATGTCCTATTCGACCTCCCAAGAGATCTGAAATAGCATATACTGTCTCAGTTGGTTCTTTTAGTGCTATAGTTCTGAGAATACAGCATATCTGACACAAAATGTTCCTGCTCCTGTTCAATCTGTGACACCTGAAATGATTCAACAAATGATTATTTCTGCATTTTTCGCATTAGGACTCTCAGGTAAACCCTTCTCTAAACCTTCTCCTTGGTATTTTGATTCCGCGGCTTCCCATCACATGACAAACAATGCTAAATTTCTCACCATTGTACGTAAATATCTTGAAAATCTCAAGATATATACAGCTGATGGCAACTCTTTGCCTATCACTGCCACTGGTGATGTTTCTTCATCCATAACTGATGTCTTTGTCTCTCCTAACCTTACTACTAATCTTGTTTTTGTTGGACAATTAATTGAAAATGATTGTAAAGTGAAATTTTTTAAATCTGATTGTATTGTGCAGGATCAGCAATCGAGGAAAATGATCACAAGGTGGCCAAAAGTAGGACGTCTTTTTCCTCTTTAATTTCCTATGGCTCCATATTCCTCTTTACCTATTATCACTTGTAATTCTATTTATGTTGATTACCGAGTCTGGCATAAATGCTTTGGACATCCAAACTCTGATGTACTTTATGCTTTGTTAAATTCTAGTTTACTCAGCAATAAAGGATCACCATCTCTTAGTACTGTTCAATTTGATTGCAATTCTTGTAGGTTTGGAAAAAGTATAGTTCTGTCGTTTCCCACTCACACACCTAAGGTAGTCCAGCCTTTTGATTTGATACATAATGATGTATGGGGAATGGCGTCAGTTATTTCTTATACTAATTATAAGTATTTTGTCACTTTTATTGATAACTATAGTCGCTTCACATAGATTTATTTTCTGCATTTTAAAGATGAATTGTTTTCTGTCTTTAAGCTTTATCATGTACATATTCAGACCTAATTTTCTGCCAATATCAAAATTCTTCGTTCTAATAATGGGGATGAGTACATGTCTCATTTATTTCAAGAATTTTTACAAACCAATGGTATAATTTCTCAAAGGTCTTGTCCTTCAACCCCTCAACAGAATGGGGTGATTGAAAGAAAGAATCGACACATTCTAGATGTTGTTCTCACCCTTCTATTAGAGTCATTTATACCCTCTCGTTTTTGGTGTAAAGCTCTATCCACTACTGTCTATCACATCAATAGGTTACCTTCTCCCTCCTTGAACCATGTTTCTCCTTTCTTTCGGTTATTTGGTCATACCCCAAATTACTCTAATCTTCGTACCTTTGGTTGTGTGTGCTATGTTCATCTTCCTACACACGAATGCATAAAATTAACAGCTCAAGCTGTTCAATGTGCTTTACTAAGCTATTCGGTACACCAAAAAGGTTTTCTTTGTTATAATCCCAACCTACGACGTATTCGGGTTTCTCGAAATGTGATTTTTTTTTTAAATCAGTATTTTTTTCCACACACAAAGATGACATTTCTCCTTCATTCTCTACTTTGCCAATGTTTCCTAACTCCTCTACCGATTCCGTGTCATCTAAGCCTCTCATAGTCTACCAACGATGCAAGATTTCAGCACCTCTCAGGTCCCCTCCAGCTCATTCCCTTAATGCTGATCATGTTCTAGCAACTACACCAGCACCTCTTAGACGAAGTACTCGAGTTCGTAGACCACCAGATAGGTATGGTTTCACCTCTCCTTTATCTTTGACAGCCACCGTATCTTTTATTCCTATTCCTTCATCCTATAAGCAGGCTATGGAGCATGAATGTTGGTAAAGAACTATTGAAACAGAACTTCTTGCATTTGAAGAAAACCAAACCTGGGATGTTGTTCCGTGTCCACCATCTGTGAAACCTCTTGGTAGTAAGTTCGTGTTTTCTATCAAGTTCCGTTCTGATGGATCCATAGAACGTTACAAGGCTCGATTGGTGGTTCTTGGCAACAAGCAAGAGTATGGCCTAGACTATGAGGAGACATTCGCACTGGTAGCCAAAATGACCACTGTTCGAACAATACTTGCCCTTGCAGCATCACAATCATGGTCTTTACATCAAATGGATGTAAAGAATGCTTTCTTACATAGTGATCTCAATGAGGAAGTTTGCATGAAACTTCCCTACGGTATGCATACTTCCACTAATGATGTTTGCAGACTAAAACACTCTTTGTATGGATTGAAGCAGACACCGCGAGTATGGTTTGAAAAGGTTCGATCAACTCTCCTTGGCTTTTCATTTACACAAAGCCAGTATGACTCCTCACTTTTTCTCCAATGGACATCCAAGGGCATAGTTGTTCTCCTTGTTTATGTGGATGACATAGTCATCACCGGTTCTGATATGGAGGTTATTTCTAAACTTCAGAATTTGTTGCACTCTACTTTCAACATGAAAGATCTCGGCTCACTCACCTATTTTCTGGGGTTAGAGGTGCATCATCAGCCTCAAGGTATCTTCTTGAATCAACATAAGTATATTATGGATTTAGTTCAGCTAGCAGGACTCACCGACACTAATTCTGTTGACACCTCAATGGAAATTAATGTGAAATATCGACGTGATGAAGGGGAACTTCTTGAGGACCCTACTTTATATCAAAAGCTGGTTGGAAGTCTTATCTATCTAACTATCACCCGCCCGGACATCTCTTATGTTGTTCATACTGTCAGCAAGTTCATGCAAACCCCTCGGCATCTCCACCTATCTGCAGTCCTCCGTATCATTAGATATATCCTGGGCACACCTAGCCGTCGCTTATTCTTCCCTACTGGTTCTTCTCTCAAACTACAAGCCTATAGTGATGCAGATTGGGTTGGTTGCCCGGACACAAGAAAATCAACTATAGGATGGTGTATGTTTCTTGGTGATGCTCTTATCTCTTGGAATGCAAGTAGCAAGACTCGGTCTCCAAATCATCCACTGAGGCGAAATACCGTGTCATGTCTACTGCATGCTCTGAGATCATTTGATTGCGTGGTCTTTTAACAGAGTTTGGTTTCTCCCAAGGTCAACCTACTCCATTACATACTGACAACACTAGTGTCATCCAAATTGTTGCCAATCCTGTCTACCATGAATGCACAAAATACATCAAGGTTGACTGCCACTCTATCCGGGGGGCCTATAATCGTCAAGTTATCACTCTCCCCCATATCTCCACTACTCTACAGATTGCAGATATTTTCACCAAATCCATGACACGTTAGCAACATAACTTTCTTGTTAGCAAATTGATGCTTGTTGACTTACCAGCATCAATTTGAGGGGGGGATGTCAAAGGAATTAGCTGGTCATTCAAAACTATCAGATTTTATGGCTGATTTTATGGTAGATTCTATGTCATTCTATGGCATGTCAAAAGAATTAGCTGATCATTCAAAACTACCAGATTTTATAACAAATTTTATGGTATTCTATAGATTCTATGTCATCCTATGATTGATTTTGTGATTGATTTTATACCCTGTACACATGTAATTATTATCTTTATGATTGTAAAGTCTCTATCTTTTCCTTATTTATGATATATTAGCTGTAGACTTTTCTTTTAGACAGATCTGTATATGGTAGTTTAGTTATATTTTAGAATTAAATTTCAGTTTGTATCCATTATATAATGGGCATTTTTCTCCAAGAAAAACATATCAGTTTTGTTCAAAACTCTGTAAGATTATCATCTTACACCTTAGAACCAAACCGGATGCAATGAACACACTGATAAGACCATCATGAGCTTGTCCAAAGAGTTTAATGCAGTCAAGAAGGCCAACTACACGTATTTTGTGAATTTCGAACCAGTTGAAATAACAGTCTACCCTCACAAGGCCATCCTTAATAGAATAGCTTGAAACCCCAACCAATGCAACTCTATGAGGCTTTCAACGAAGAAAGAAATAGCCTCTCTGCTAGACCTGAGATTTGCACAAGCCGCAAACATGGAGCCATCATAAAGAAAATCTATCCATTCTGAACAATTGAAAGCCCTTCTCTAAGCTCCCAACTTCATGCCCATCTTGGAAACTTCACGCCAAATGTAAGTTCCAAAACCGAAGACAATTTAAAAGGTCACCGCAATCATGAGGAGATGATTGCCCAAATCAAAACCTCTTCTGGTTTAATGCTCAGTAGAAAAGACTTCCAATTTGTATCATAACATCTCAATAAATCATACCACATTCTTCTCAGGTACCCACTTACATAAAAATCTCCCTCCACGACCATGACCACTAAAGCAACCCATGCTCGCTCACGGAAATTAGTCTTATGTCTAAGATCAAAACTTGCCCAGAAAAGTATCACATCTGACATTAATGCCTAAAAAGAGCATCCTTGTGTTTCATTTAAAATATTTAATACACCTATCAAATAATTCCTCTACAGTCTCCTTGTGTCCAAGAACAGTCCTGATTCCCACAAATTTATTTAATCGACAACATTCGTCGAACACCTCGTCGGCAACCTCAACAGCCCGAAGCAAGTCGGTGATGCGCTTACTTGGACTGCAATCTAGCATTCAGAATAGGTCGAATTTCGGAGATCTCAAACTTTGAGTTTGATAGGCTTTGCCCGTTGTTTGACGAACGTTACGGAACGGACTGCTCTTTTTTGAAAGTCGTCGAAATTTGAAATCCGAACCGTTTTGAGACCCAACTGTTGGGTTTCTCTTATAGCTATAGTTTTGGGCTCGATCCAAGCCCATTTCAGCAGTATTTTTATTTTCTTTTTCGATGTAGATGTATCTATTACCGACCCTATTCGGATTTAGGGCTTGTTTGGTAAGTCTTATTTTTAACTTAAAAATTATTTTTAATTTTAAGTTAAAAATAAGAGTTTAAAAAATAAAGTTAAAGCTGTTTGGTAGTTTTATTTCTAAAAACTATTTTTTTATCTCTTTTTATTAAAAAATTGTTTGGTAAAATAATATATATAAACTCTAATTTTAGTTAAAATTACAATAAAGAACTATTCATCATTCAATCATTTACGATAACAAGAAAATAGAAAAACAAAACAAAAATTGAGGATTTTTATTATTATTGGCTTCAATTCCGAAAATTAATAATATAAGAAATATAAAATTTCAAATAAAATTATTAATGCAAAAAATAAAATAAAAAAACTAATGTTGTAATAATTAAATATTTTAAATATGTAATATTTTATTTTTAATTCTAAAGTTATAAGAATTAATATTTAATATAAAATTTATAAAAATAATTTAATAATTTATAAATATTTTAATTTTAGTTTAATATTGTAAATATTTAATTATTTGAATATATATTTTTTTGGTTTAAGGTGGGAATGAAAAAAAAAATAGGAGTTCAAAAAAAATGTTGTGGTAAAAGAAAAAAATGATGGGGAGAGAGAGAGAGAGAGAGAGAGAGAGATTTCTAGAAGTCATCTTTTTTTGATTTTAAACAACAATTAAAAAAAATATGATAAATAAAATATTAAATATTTTTTATAAAAGTCATTCTTTTAAGTAAAAATTAAAAATAAGTGAAGTAAAAGCTCATCTTTTGAGCTTTTGATAAAGCACTTTTTTTTTCATTTTTCTTCATTAAAAAAAAACTCTTATTTTTTTAAGAGTTTATTTTTAAAATTATTTGGTCAATCTTCTCCTTGAAAGGAGAAGAGAAGCTCAAAAAAAGCTCTACCAAACATGTACTTAATCTTACTAAATCTGATCCAAACACTATATTCACACGAGAGTGTTTGTTCACTTGCTCGCTCGTGTCATTTTTCTTGATTCAGAAACTGTGTTGATTTCCGGATTTATCCATTTCAACAGGTGCCACAAAAAAAAAAAAAAAAAACTTTGTTCTAAAAGATTTTGTCAAATAATTATGACATTAATCATAATACTCTATGACTTATGTTAATTTTTCTTTAGATTATAAAATGTAGCGTAATGTTCTACATGAATCCACATCGGATACTTTGCATTACAAATTATATTTCTTTTTTTTTTCTGAATGATAAAATTTTTAGATATAGTGTGTCTATAAATATATACCGATTAATTTATCAAACATATACAATAACTTACAAATGTTTTTTTTTTAAAAAAAAAAAAAACCCATTATACTTTTATTCACAAGCTTCCAAAAGTAATAATCAAGATTTACACATTTGACATAAATTTAAATTATACATATTTTGATGACTCTTGCTTGCAAAAACATTGATTGAATCGGATTTGACATATGGTTGGTCCGGATAATTTTCCAAAAAAAAAAATTAACATAATAATCTCAAAAAATAATATCTAAATTGGTTTGAGAATATATTACCCATAACTAAAACAAGTAGTGAATATCATAATTGCAATTAAATATCTCCTGATTAAAATTGCATAGAATCATTGTTTCGGTAATACAATATTATGGAAATTCTTAAAAATAACCAAAAAAAAAAATTATCTGGTTATTATGAGAAATAACTTTCTTGTGGTAATTTTTATAATATTGGAATAAATGACTCTATTATTTTACCTAAGCAAATGAAATTTAAAAAATTTATTTTTTGGATTTATTAAAAGTTGGACACGTAAACTTCAAAAGAAAAATTAGATATTGAAGCCAAAAATATATATATATATATATATACACACACATATATATTAAGTTAAAAAAAAAAAAAAAAAAGTTTTTCGTACTACAAATTGTGGAGAGATATATACACACACATATATATGATATATATATTGACACATATACATACATAGAAGAAACTAAAAAGAATGAGCATTATCTAGTGTGAAGAAAGGAGAGAGATTGCAATTATGGCGAGAATTTTGAGAAAAAAATAAATAATTAAATAAGATAAGAGCAATTCATACAATAACCAAACATTTTTAGAATTTCCCTTTTTTTTTTCAGGGGTGGGGACGCTTCCTTTTCCCTAAGCCTCCATGTGGATCCAGCCTTGCAACCAACCAGAACATTTGGACCCAACCCACTTTGCCCGGGTCATACTCCCATATTCAAAAACCCAAATAATTCAATTCGAATAACTATGAAATCAATTTAGATATATATATATATATATATTTTTTCATTTTTCGGACATTCCTAGTGAGGCCAACAAGTCCTTTGCAAGGGACTAATGTGACCGACCTTGCTCCAACCGGCGAAGCCACCGCCTACAGGTACAATGTTAATTCAACTAGAACCAGAAGCAAGCGCCTAACTTAAAATTGTTGGATCATTTAATTTAATGTATGATTAATATGTAAAATAATTATATATTTAGACTATCATAATGAATCCATATGAAAATAAAAAAATGATCTATTAAAGTTTTGATTAATATTGGACTTCATAATCTTTAATAAAGTGTGATTTCATATGTACAGAAACTTAAGGGATAATACTATCTGAGAGATGAGTTTAGATAGAATTATCAAAAAATAACATAGTTATCTTTAAATATGGATTATGATCCCCAGATCTAGTGATTCTTCCATCCCTAACATCCCATCAATTAAAAATTTTATAAGGAGAACAAAGATCTGAAATATTATTCCTATTTCAAGACTATTGAAGGTAGGTAATTGAGACAATCAACATTTATTAAAAATTATTAAAATAAGATTTGAAAAGTATGAATTAAGATATATTTTTTTTAATTATTATATTCGATTATTTATATTTTTTTAATAATTTGATATAAAGATTTAGGATTATTTGATTTATATATTTATCATCAAATGAATTCTACAAAAATCACTCCTAAAAGTACAACACCCAAGCAAACACGTGCATCAATATCATGACTTGATTATCAAAAGATCTTTTTTCTACCAAAATGGCACTGCCACAAGTCAAAATCCAAATCATCAACAAACCAACGTAATTTATCACTGACTGGGAAAATTCTGTCAATTTGGCCCAAAAATGATCAACAATTAAAAAAATGGGGGCGGGGAAATGGAGAGAAAATTCATGCCCTTTTGTTCATTAAGGCACGAACATAGACCAAACAAAAGACTTGTAATTTGAACCACTGACGCCTGCCTACCTGTGCCATCCACAACAAAGACAAAGGGAGGGACCTATTTCTTGTGTTGTCCAGGCTCTGAGATAAACACGGTCAGCTCTTTCAAGTGTCATTCATCCAAATTTGTAATGTCCGAAGCTAATCTCCTACAAGACTCTCCTAGCAAAAAAATCTGTAAAAATTGAGTTAAAAATACGTGGAATCTACAATCACACAGATCTAGTAGGTGTGCTATAGTATAAATATGCCCACCCTAGAGGCAGCATAACTAGCAGTACAAATTTCAAAATCTGCTTGTGCAATGTCCATATTCCAGTCTTTTCACTCTCATCAACATTTCCCAAAGTGTTTTGGGGGGCATGTTGAGACCATGAAGAATCAGTGTTCAAGTATGAACCTTGAGTCACAGTGTGTATTCATTGTGCATTGCAATGCCCTCCATGTGGGAAGGATAAGCTCAGACAGTGATCCTGGAGTTGCATCCAAACCATTAATGTCCCTTGAAATAGTCATGAATCCGCTCAAAGTTCAATGTCATCTTTGAGGTGGTTCAATCTCTGCTCCTCCTATACTTGAACCTTTATCATTGTTTTCGTCATCTAATTTGGTCTCAAATGCTTCCTGGCTTGACTCTTGAGATTGGCCAGTAACATTCTTGTCATCCAATGATAAAGATTCGGCATTTGGCTTAGAAAAAACCACCACTGAGGGGCTTTGAATTACACTAGCCTCCTTTTGGGTTGCTGTGTCATCATCATGCATAGTATCTGTTGTAGCCAGACATGATAGACCAAATTTTTGTCCATGAGCTAGTCCAGGGCAAACTCCCTGAAGCACGTTAGAAGTTTAATTATTAGATCAAAATGTGGAAGCAATTTAACTATCAATTTGTTAGAACAGACAGGAAAGAGGAAAACACTTGGAAAAGGACAAGAGAAAATACTAGAAGGGTCTAGTCATGCAAAGGGACCAAGAGATAATTTTTGGATTGTTGATCCAATATCTGTGTACTTCAGCTTCCATCAATAGTGCTTTCTCCTGATAACTATGAGAAACTTATTGTTATTGCAAAGGAAGAATATTATATAAGACATTTCTTCCCAAAATTCTTCAACTTGTTTCCTCACCAACCTAAGGTAGGGAGAGGAAGCTCTAAAGGGATTTCAAAGATTTCTCCTTCTATGAATCTTGCCAAAATATTCTCCTCATCTAACTTTTAAGTAAATTAATAACTAGCATTTTATCTCTCAAGTCCCTAATTACAATTTTTAAATTTGTTAAGGTTATTTTTTTTTTAATTAGCATTGTCACTTCGACCTTAAAATGATCGCAAAGGAGGTTACCGGAAGCATGCAAAAGTAGAGCAAGAACATTTAAAGACTGTAAGAAAAGTAGCATCACATTAAACTCAAGTTTACATTAATTACTCCTGAGGAAGAAATGGATTTGTGGTATATGGTGTGCTATGAAGATTTGGTTTTGTGCCACCCTTGATAAAATTGGCTACTGTTTGTTTCTTGAGAATCACTTGGGATGCCTGAGTTGCGGGACTCCGTTAAATCACCCCTTTGACAGTATGCCCCAAAATATGAACAATGTTCATGCACGAGAGCTATTTGTGGAGTTGCAGGCAATAAGTGTCCCTCAGTGCTAAAGATGTACCTGAAATGAACATGTTACTTGTGTGGTTAAAAACGTATAACGAGATACTCCTTTTTCTCAAAAAACTAGGAGATCTTAACCAAATTTATATTGCAATATCATGGACCTAGATCTTAAGGACTTCAACAAAGTAAGAGGAGAAAAATTTCTTACTTGTATGGTCCATTTTCAACAAGATTATCTGGACCAGCAGCCAAATCAAAAAGAAGCCACAAGTACTTGACCTGACAAAGGAGAATAATAAATTAATAATAGGAAAAAAAATGAAACACTAGGAGTCGAAATCAATGTTGTCAAAGGTGCTCCAAGTGGTGCTCAAGGCATTAGACCATCACCTCAAGGAACATTATAAAAATTTAAATTTAACAAGTTTATCCATTTGCTTGTTATGCATAGAACACGAGAACAAAAATACACGGTATATAGTGCATATGCTTTTCAGTAAGTGAAAAAGCAAAGTCATCTATTAGCTTCTTCAAAGAATTTTTCAGTTTCTCTTCTTGTTTTTTATTCCCTTGGTCTTGGGAGAATGGGAAGTTCTCCCTAAGGGTTCAAGTAGTTCTCCCTAAGGGTTCAAGTTGTGCTTCCTTCCTCCTCTCGAAATGGATTCAATTCTTCCCTGGGTAGACAATACAATATATTAGTCAAATTCTCTGTCTTGCATCTAGGATACATGATAATGCTCTTCACGACTTCTTGTTGCCTTGCCAGCATACGATGTACATCCAAATGCTTTTCAAGGGAAAGAATCATAACATGACACAATCCACAAAAATAAGGCATATTTGAAGCAACGCAAAGTTCTTACTGTTTCAGCCAAGAAAAAGCTCTCCATGTGATCTTCCTGTCTGTGAGACTCCACATCTACAATATGACAATATCCACAGGGGCAACGAGCCCCATATTGCAATGAAGCAACCATATCACGTCCAGCATTGAGATATCTATGAGAAAGCAGATTTCTAATCTCAGTTTACAGCTAGGATAAGCATGGAAATAACAAGTTATCATTCAAGTGGAAGGGGGGCCTTGTACACTGGCAAAGTTTAAAAACAACATGAATAGAAAACGTTTTAATTGACACCAAAAGTGATTATCCGGTAGCTGTTTCAGATAGCTGTCAAGATGAAACCTTTTAAGTTGATAACGATAATTTGTAAGTAATAAACCCCCTTTGTATTGCAGAAAAAGGACAATATTAGTGGAGAGGGTGTACCCTTACCCAAGTGAAAAAATTAGGAATACCACAATAAGGGCCACATATAAAGGGAATGCTTTGAAATCCCTTCAAACATCCTCTAAATCACAACCCCTAATTGCCCTCAAGGCAAAAGACCACAATGATGGCATAGAAAACAATCTTATCCAGAAAGAAAACTATGAAGATATTGATTCTAGAAAATTCTAGATTTCCTTTCCAACCATATGTACCAAATTATTGACAATATAGTGCATTGTTAAAGCAATCAATTTTCTTTGCTACACCTACATCCTCTAGAGGTCATCACAAGTACATCATACTTGGACAAACTTCTCAAAAATGCCAAACAATCTGAATCAAATATCCCAAGCTATAGGACAACGTGAAAACTGAAAACAAGTGATCCATTGACTGCTTTGAATTTGACACAACACAAGTTTCAGGAGAAAGAGATTTGAAAAATCCCCTCTGCAGCAGATCTCTTTGGTACTTCGATTTGATTAAAAATCATGCCAAATGATAGCCCTAACTATTTAAGGAACTTTAGCATTGGCAATGAAAATGACTAATCTGGACTTTGGAAAATAACAGAATTCGCAATTAACTATGATAATGGCAGCTCCAGTTTCCCTTAAAACATGCAACTAGATATCTAAGAAAATCTCTCAATTTTCTTGTCTCTCAAAAAACTTCTCTTGGGAGAATAATGATTACAGTTGTGCAAGAAAACAAAAATACCTAAGGAAGATAAAATTCTAACCTCGGATCTCTGGTGGCTTTGTAAAGCCAATATGTACTCTCCATTAACTCTGGACGCAGTGGATAACTTTTCTGGGCATACTGAAAACATCATAATGCACAAGTTAGACAACTATACCATTAGTTATATGTCTATCAAGCAAGGAATTGCAAGTACAGACACGCTGTCAAACATGTTAAATGCTATGGAAGCTACAATTTCTAGAGACTGAGGAGTTCAAGATGAACAAACCACAAAAAATATTTGAAGCAATTCTGAAACCAATTTCTGTTTATAGAAAACATCAGGGCGGAGAGGGGGGAAAAAAGGAACAATAGTAGCACCAACCACCAGGGTGCATGCAACTCCAGAACAAGGAGAGGCCAATTTAAGATGGTATCAGATGTTAGGGCTGTGGGCTGGTCTTGATTACTCATTTTCATTTTAAGCTTTGCCTCAGTAGAATAAAAGCCTTAAATGATGCACCTATAGCAAGTTATCAGGTATACAAAAATAAAGAAAAAAAGAATAGAACTTAGAAGACAACTCAACTCAACTATACCTGCACACTTAGTGTAGGAAGATTGAAACCCTCAGGTGTGAAACCATATTTTTTCCAAACACCGAAGAAAGCAGCATGTGTTCGAATGGCAGGATCAATGTCCCCAGCTAAAACCTTCACTAATAGATTCAGTATTAGATTAACCTGAAAAGGATCGGCACATTCGAGCCAGTACAGTGAGCAACTACAAGAGTAGGGTACCGGAAGGCCAGGCCAGAATGCCTGCAAACTATTAAATAAGGGCCAGACAATGGCAGCAGAATTCATATTTACCTATACATACCTACAAGATTTTCAAAATGATCAAATATTAAACGTATCATATATGAGAAAACTTTGCAAACAGTAGTAAATGCTACAACAATCAAATAACATGCAGATATCCTGGCTGTAAATTAGTGGTTAAAATGTTCTACCAAGGATCATTAAAAAGATAACGCATCGCTGTGCTGTAAGCTTCTTGAAATATGAATAGATATTCTTCATCTCCAAACAATAAGTAGGCCTGGAAAATAATCGATCCCGTGAGAGATTGGCCTGCAAAATAATGTTTTGCCAAGGATCATTGAGAACAACCAACCTCATATTCATGTGTTGTGCAGCATGGAATGCATTATCGTTGCATCTAGGACTAGTGTATACACGAGTTTATAGCCAAGAGAAGACCGCAAATCTTCCAAACTACAACCATTAGAAAGGGAAAGGGAAAGAAAAATGCACATGCAATGGAGACCAACAGAACTGAGGAACGCTTTCATCTTAAGAAAACAACTACTAGGAACTTCAGCCCATCATATAGAGACGAGTAAAATAACCATAAATGAAGAAATAAGATTTTAGACCTTATTCAGCCACCAAAGATTAGTTTCAAGACACCAAACCTGAGTTCCTGAGTCTAAAGATCTGATGGTAGTGATCCTAATCTATAAGAGGAGACAAGTGGTCAGAAATGATTAAGGGATGCAAAGCAACAAATGCCTGTTTGGTCAAACAAATGTATGCATGCATCTAACATTGCTTTTGGTAAGAGCAGTATACTTCCCTACCCCATATGTTACAGGAAAGGCAAGAATTACAAAAATCCCATGGCTTGTGCATTTTCATAATCTCTTTTCCAAGGATTTTGTTCTAAGAAAGAGATACACAACACTAAAACTATATATGATTGATATCATCCTCAATAGATTTTCCTCTTGTTTAAAGATTGAGTGGCTATAAGAAGTAAATTTTTCCATGATTTGATATTAATTACCTTCAGGAGGTACTCATAGAAGGAGTCAATGCTTGTTCCTATACCAGCATCCTGAAAGCAACAAAAGAGTATGAATGTAATCAACATACATGAAGCATAATAAATGGAAAACATAGCTTATTGATGTGGAAGATCATATTAATGAAATTTTTTTCATCCTATAGACATGATTTTATGACATAAACTCTAAAACTTAATTCTCAAGGATGCAAACAGATTACAGACCTTACGATCTCTTAGGGAGCATACTTGACTTCGCAGTAACATTGAAAATGTTGTCCTATTCCCTGGAGGAGTAATTAATAGATAGAGCAACTAACTTGTGTATTGTTTTATTATTTACGAGAATAGCTGATATTTCACCTAACTTCGTAAGATTTGTCTTATTCATAAGATAGGTCAAAGAGAAAATACCACTGGTGTAATCAAGTGATGGAACCATTATCATAAAAGAGATAAGTACCTTCTGGGTCCATTCGCCAGTAAAAACATTAATATGAGCACCAACTAGATTAAGCTTTGAACGGCGAGCCCACAACCCACGAACTACATTCTTTGCAACTTTCTCAAATACTGCAACAAAATAAAAATGTAATCTAGAAAATGCATAAAAAGTAAGTAATAGATCTAAGGTTAAATGTTTGAATCGCAAGAATAATATTTTTAATCAATGATCAATAAGACAATCGAATATATGAACCATTGGATCGGAGTTTGGTGAATTAAATTTCTTCCTTAAATTTTAGTATTTTGCACTGTTGATTTGATTCTTATTTTTAGGTTATTAATTTTTATTTAGCAATTTTTATTTTAGTAAATTATTTGAAAACCTCCCAACTTTATTTTTAACATTAACTAAGAGATTAAATTAATTAGTTCTCTTGGAATTCGACCTAGTAACCACTATTGCTACAGTTTGTTGTATTGGGGGAATCAATATTAATTTAAGGGTTTCGACAACCCGACCAAATTTTGGCGCCGTTGCCGGGGATCGAACCCGGGTCTCCCGCCGTTGTAGTCTAGATGGTTAGGATATTCGGCTCTCACTCGGGAGACCCGGGTTCGATCCCAGGCAACGGCGCCAAAAATTTGGTCAGGTTGTCGAAACCCTCAAATTAAAAACTGATTCCCCCAATGCAACAAACTGTAGCAGTAGTGGTTACCAGGTCGAATCCCAATGGAACTAATTAATTTAATCTCTTAGTTAATGTTAAAAATAAAGTTGGGGGGTTTTCAAACAATTTACTAAAATAAAAAATTACTAAATAAAAATTAATAACCTAAAAATAAGAAACAAATCAATAATACAAAATACTAAAAATTAAGAAAGAAATTCAATTTACCAAACTCCGATCCAAGGGTTCATATATTCGATTGTCTTATTGATCATTGGTTAAAAATATTATTCTTGTAATTCAATCATTTAATCTTAGATCTATTAGGATGCCATAATAAATCTTGCGTTTTCCTAAATTAATTGACCAAACCCAGCATCCAATCAAAACTTATCATTAATCGACTGGGTACGATAGCGTTCCATATCAATAAATGATAGCATTACGTTCTGTGAAAACAGTTAAACCAAAATATAAATAATTGGAATAGCCGCAATTATTCAATTTTGTTCCATTTATTCCCTAGGTCATATGAATACCGGTAAAAGACCCATAAACAAAAATAACTTAGTTGCTACTTGTACCATTCATTCATGACAATTACGGATCACTGAATTCCTGGATAGCAATAGAAAAGCTAATATTGAATTAAATTGTCAGATTAACCAATATTAGGTTTCCCTACAATTAAATCAAGGATCAACGAATACTTGAATAAAAGACAAGAAATTAAATTAAGTACATAACCTCACAATGAAGAACAATCGATTAAAATTCCCCTTGAATCAGAAAAAAAAAATTTACCACTCATGATGGTGAGTCTTAAACAAAAGAAAAATAAAAAGAAAAAGAAAAACATAAAAAGAAAAAAATTCTGGGAGAGGAAAAGGAATGACCCCAGCCGGCAGCCCCTTGCGAAAGTTCTTGAATGATTTTGTTTCCTTTTTCAATAAGGAAACTTTTCCCAATAAAATAAGGACTCTTCCGATAGAAAAATAAAAATTAACTCCTAAAACAATTTTATTTAAAATAAAATTTCTACTAAAATTAACTAAAAAAATCAAGTTTCTTCTTTTCTTCAAAGGCCCAATAAAATGACTTGACCCAATTAACTCCAAAATTGCTTCATTAAACTCAATTTGTTCCAAACCTTTAAATTTAACCTCCTAAAAATAAAAACCAATAAAACCAACCATTAGGGTATCAAACAATTCAAATTCAAACCATGATAACATAATAAACTCAATAAATTGCATATTATCAGTAAACTGTTGGTAACCTTTTGCGATTTACCAGAATTGAAACTCATCTGACAGCTTAGCCTACTCCTGTCAGCCTAAAATAAGAGTTCTATCACTACAAACAATATCCTCATCCATGGCATTTTCCAGCCTCTAACGTGAGAGGATGAAGTCAAAAAGACCATATAATGCAGGACTCACAATGGATCACTGTTGAAGTTGCACAAAAACAAAAGAAGAATTCATAAAGCTTAAGAACATAGATGAATTGTTAAATGTCATGCATCCGCAGAGAAGATAATGTGAGGGATGGAGGCTAGGTGGATTAGAATGTTTTCCTGTTCAACTGCATAAGGGAAGAGCACAGATATAAAGTGAAGCATGTATATTTTTTTTGGATCAAAGGTAAGAACCTTTCAATGGTTGCCAGGAATACAGATTAATTGGTTTGACAATATAAGGCATGAACATCTGATTTTCATCCATCTTCTGAATTCCACCATCTCTTGCACCCATGTAAAACAGGAGACTCTTTTCAAATATTGAACAGCACTGGACTTGTGCAGAAGGTGAAGACTTTCTTCTTATTAAGTTTAAGGTATTTGCATCTAACAAAAAAACACTATGATGTCTTTCTATTGGCATTTATGATTAAAGAAACACTAAGATTTTTCACATTCAAACTCCTCGTATTTCTCTCTTGTGGAATGAGTATGTGCACTTTGTTACCTGGTGGTGCTGCTTCTGGTGCTTTCAAGGGCACAAGTTTTTGAAGAGATTGTAAGGCTTTGATTTCCTAGTCTTGATTATCCCTTCTTTTGCATTCCTATTACTTGAAGATATTTTATCCTCTACCTTAAGTCTTCATTACTTTCTTTGTGATATCCCCGGGGGAAAAAATTCAAAATAAACTTTGATAGTGTATAGGGAAGTTCCCTCAAATGATAACAGCTTCAACATTTAGTAATGTTTTCAAGAGGATCGATTATCCTCTTCTCTTTGCATATTCATTTTATATCCTAATATATATCTTTTCCTTCAAACCACCACCACACCCCTCCCCCCGTGGGGGGGGGGGGGAAGAAAAAGAAACCCTTTAACATTAAGGTTGTTTAGATAATATCTACTAAAACAACTCACAATAAAAGTTCAAGATGATTTATCAAAATCCTCCATGAAAAATTGTCATCCACAACCAATTGCATTTACACCATCTGCTCACCATCAAATACTTGTTGACCCAAGATATAAAACAGACTTTTCAAATTTAGCACAAAGATAAGTCCAAATGGATGAGTGGAATGCACCAAAAAAGGAAAGCTGTAATAAGACTTACTAGGATCCTTTGTCAGGTGACCAAGCACACCAAATTCCAAGGTCAGTGTCCCACCCCCTGTCGTCGATGTTATCTGCACAAAATTAAAAGGGGGCTACACATTTTCTCCTTTTCTTTATGATAAGGAAAGAACACCCATATTAACAGGAATTGAGAATAAAAACGAAGGGACAGAAATGGATTAAGTACAAGACAAGTATAAGACCTACTATACCCTTGCATCTATAAAAAAGAAAAGAGAACAAGCCACGAAGGTATCCACCGCAAAGACAACATGAATTGGGGCTTCTGCCCTCCAAATCATCATTTCCACTTCAATTGCACTAATTAACATGAAAAAGGAAAAATGGGAATGAAAAATGTGTCGTTTCCTACCCATGCTTCCGGTGCTTTTTATAAATCTAAAATTTTCCAAGAACAAGCATTGAGATGAGCTGTGATTACAAATGTTTAAGAAGCTATAGAGATTTTCTCATTTTGTCTTTACTGAGGTTACTCTTCTAGGCATGGCGTGGAAAACATCTTATGTGAGTTGAAATAGTGTCAAACTAGATGTCGCCATATGATGGATGGTGAGGGGTGAGTTTGAGGAGTCTTTACAGGCAGGAGTTTGTGAGATGTTTTCTCAACCAGAGATAAGATCAAAGACTGTAAAAATTTATAAGGAACTATGAAAATTAATTTCATTTTCGAAAATAATGAACTATTATCTATTAAATATTCAGTTATGACTTTCTGATTACAGAATTACAGCTGAAATGGAACCCAGTAAGTTTTGATATTTTCATTATTATAAATTTAGACTACACCCAAAAAACAATTGAAATATAATCGCATACAAATTCTTTAGAAATATTGTCATGAAGAGGAAGAGAAAATACAGACGCTTTGCCAGAGCCAAATGGAATTCCCGCAATATATTCAAAGTTTAAATCCGATGTTATGATTGAAGAAAGAGTGCAATATATCAAAATGGATTCAGCAAATCAGATGAAATAACACTAGTGATACCAGTAGGAGTGTCAAAAGCTGGCAACAATCTCCTTGCCAAATCCTCTGCCAAGTTAAGCAATTCATTGTCATAAGATGGAATCCTCATTCCCTGCACTCGACAAATGTAAAACACAAAAACCAGTGAGGACTCTGACAAATGCGCAGTTCTTTTGTATGTAAGTTCAGATTTTAAGATGTGATGAACAAAGATCCACAACCAACTCCTCTTCCTCTCACCCTCACCCTTCCTTCGATGATCACTAAAGAGCACCAGGGTATGCCACCTAGGTACAAAATATAAAATGGCACCTGAAAATCTGTAGAAGAAGCCGCAGGAAGAGCACCTGGGCACGCCATCCCAGGTATAAATTAAAATGACACTCAAAATCCATAAAAGTAGCTACAGGAGGAAAAAATTTTAGAATCCTAGGGCCCTGCCTAATAAATTAGAGACCGGCTTCTCTCTCCCCAAAAGTAAACCTTTGGAAAAGGGCCCCTGAATTTCTCTCCTTCCAAACCAACTAGACAATAATTTGAGGAGACAAAGATGGCTTTTCCTTGCTCTGTGTAATTATGACTACCCAAACCAAAGCTCCTCTCTAACAATATCATAAGTCATCCAAGAGCTACCAAAAGCTAAATAAGTGTATTGTCAGAATTCCTCATCACAAATATACTGACTCATACACACCAAGAACATCTATATTAGACATCAACCACAAAAATTCTTCTCTTTTAGCAAGTGGATAAGTTTGATCCAAGAGTCATAAACTTCGGTTTCATGGCTGAATTAGGTAAAGTGGCCAAAGCTCGCATTTATTGCATAGCTCAGACAAAATGATAAAAGCATTACAAAATATGTTTTTCCCCAAACGGGAAATGCAGAGAATAGAAGTCTTGTGGCCAACATTTTGGACTGAGTAGGGATTATTTTCCTTTCAAGGAAAACCAAGATCACCTTGATAAGGTTTGTGCATTTTAAGGAGAAGTTGATCCTAATAAAGAATGGGGCAAGTGTGATCCTTCGGCAATCATTCCCAGGTGCTAGTTGGATTTCCTCCTAGACCTATCTGTTGTTTCTTATGATATTTCAAAATCATTTACTTGGCAACCGTTGGTGATGCTAGGGAAATTAGCACAATAAAATGGAGGCAATCTTAATAAGGAAGAGGCCTAACCTCCTGCAGAAGACCCTTTCCAATCCACAGCTCCACTTTGTGTCACGTATTCCATCTTGATTAGAGGGTATTCCCAAATGGCTATGTGAGATCTCTAAAAAGTTGATTCTGTAGACATTTAGGAATTAAATCTTCTGTGGTCATTTAACATTAAAACCGTTTAGGATCAACTAAATCTAGATTGCAACTTCAAGGTTGTGGAGTACGCGGATAGTAAAAATCCCTTCACCTACCCCTGGGAACCAAGGGAGCAGGGACAAAAAAATACTTTCTAGTGCTGCGATCTCCAATGGGATTACATTGGGGATCCAGATGCCAATGAATGCCAAAACAATGTTTCATGCAGCACATCCACCCCCCACCCCCCCCCCCAAAAAAAAAAAAAAAAAACCTTCCAAAGCAAAGTATAAATCACTAACTCACCCATAAAGAATGCTAAAGACCTCCCTCTGGCAAAGATTTCCAGAAAGATAGAAGCTCCAAGAAACAGTCTTTTCTCTCCAGGATTTAAAAAATGATAGTAACAAAGCAAATAGAGAATTCCCAAGACAAAAATGCAAGACAAGTGGGAAAGAAACAAGGAAGAGACATCCCAAGTCAGAAATCTTCCGAAAGCAAATGCAAGACCCATCATCACTTACATTTTAAGCCTATGAGATAAATGTTCAGAGTTCACATGGAGAACTGTAGATTCTAATTCAGCAACCCATTAATTTTTTATTAAGGAAATGTTTGCATTAATCCAGTCCAAGGCACAAAGGATGAGGTTCTGACAGAAATCTCAACAACTAGTTCTCAAAAATTAGAAATCAAATTCTATATCCCTGACCCCTTGGACCTCAGCCTAGAAACAGGTTTCCAACTAACCAATTAGTCTCAACTGTTCGAGCCTACCACTAACGGAAGGAAATCTCCCATTACTTTCTCTAGCCTTTCAGATGTCCCAATGAGAATTCTAAGCAAGTTCCTTAAGTACAAGGACATACTGAATTAACAAGCATGGATGAGAGTGATCTGCATTCCTAAAGAGAAAAAAGCACCCTCCGAGTCATATAATCTTGTTCAATCAATTTGCATCATTCCTATTCCCTTTCTCAAGGAGACAGACTCTTTTCTAATAATGAATAGCATACAGTTTGCACCAAGTTGCAATAGAGTACCAAATATACAAAGCCCAGGGAGAATATTATGATCATCTTGACTATTTAAGCAAGTAACCTTATGCACAACCTTGAAATAAGAAAATCATAACTAAGAAATTAAGGGATGCATATAGAAATGATACCATGGCATAATCGCTTGCAATTAGATGTGCAGTAAGTAAACGTCCAAGAATCCATATGGTAGTCTCAAACACAGAAACAGTCTTGTTCTGCAAATATACCTTTTGGTTAGAAAAATTCACTAAAGTAACAGGGCAATTGATCAAATCACATTTATGCAGAGTTAGCAGCCAAAAGAGAATAGGAAGCAACTGCTAGTAATATAGGAAAAAGAAGTACAGAATAAATATTCTAGCGTCTTCAAACTTTTCCTCTATTTTAAAAAAAAAAAAAAAAAAAAAAAAGGAACAAAGACAATTCAATTCAGAAGCTCAATTTCTCTAATATTGGAATGTGTCAGACATTCTAAATAACATTCTGAGAAATCATATATTAAAGGGACAGATAAGAAATAACTGAAACACTAAGTAGGGCATTCGCATGCACACCGTGAAAGTTCAATTTTAAAATAGGAGGCTTAGCGATAAGAATTTGCAAAATTGAACCCGATACTCTAGATTTGTTATGACTGCTAAGTTTGATATTGTCCTCAGCGGAAACGTCAGAGGCCAGCACACGATGGTATCTGATTAGTTTATGTAAATGGCTACTCAACAACTAGGAATTTTCATTAGAAGTGGAAAATGCTTGCCCTGAGCAAGCTAGACAAGATTAACTCAGTTATAACTATAATTTGATTTTACAAGACTAGAAAGCATGATTTTTTACATTGACCTAATTGAAAGACGAGGCACTCAAGGCCCTTCTATGCTGATGCAAAAAAATACATTACTCACAATATCAAACCAAAGGTTTTTACCGATCCATTCAACAGAGGCAGAAAAACGTTCTTGATCACCAAGCAATGCCAATGTGTCCAATGAGTCGATCTGTAACAACATCACAGTGCATCATTGATGAGATAATGAGAAAGAAACAAGATCTTCATCAGCAAGTATATTGCTTTACAAGAAGGCATAACCACCTAAACTATCTTCTCCTTGACATGACAAAGGTCTTAGCTCATCAAGTGGAAAAGCATGATTCATATATCCATCAAAAGCATGAAAAAACATCTCACGGACCTGTAAGAAGTAAAACTGTCACATAACAAAAAGCAGCAACTATCCGCCCAACAAAGGAAACAAAATTCTTTCCAAGCTCTGTTGGAAAATGCATGCAGTGAAATATTCAAGCAATTCACCATTCTAGGCTTCCAAAGCACAGAAAGGCACTCAATTGGGCTCGGTTTACTTATGAGCAGCATGCAGTCCAGAATGCAGTCAGGTTGCCACTTTGACCATAAGCACCGATCTCTTACTATTAAGCTGTGACGCTACAACTTCATGGTCCACAATCTATCAAGTTGCAGCTTTGATAGATCTTTATCAAGAGCAGCATGTAATCAATCAAGTTGCAGACCCAATCATAAACCTTTTACCACTATTAATATTAAAAACACAACTTGATCAACGCCAGAAGCACATACCCAAAAACTACTCCTAAATAGATTATAAGGTTCATAAATTCAATGATATGGAGAATCTATTTTATGCTAGCGACAATGTTTTTGAGATCACAAAAGAAACAAACAATATGTATGAAACTGGACATTTACCTAGAACCCTTATCCGCTAAACATAACTTAGTCCATCAAAAAATATAATCGCTAGCGTGGTTGATAAAATCCTTATTCTACACATAGGACCCAACAATTCTATAACTGCTTCAATTCAAAATTTTTTCTAATTTTTTTAAACTGACATCTTTGGTGCATTGAATTCATATTTTTATGAAACATAATTAAATAAATGACAATTTACAGCAGCAGCTCTTAAGAAAACCCCATGAGTCAAAACTTATGAGTTAATTATCAGACCAATTTATTTTATCATTTGATACTGATCTTTTCACACAATTTTGAACCCTTTTCAACAACAACCTTAATGGATAAGATTTGAACTTCTCCAATCTGAAATCTGAGATTTCGACTAAATCAAATCCCTTTAAGAGTAAACTATAAAAAGAACGAATTGTTTTCATCAACCTAGGATCAAATTCAAGATTCTCTGCCTTCACAAACTAAACAACATTAGCAAATACAAAATCCCCCTAGTAAGCCCGAACAAAGCATCAATCCTCGAAAGCTACTAAATAAAGGAAAAAAAAAATGTAAAATTTGAAATAAAAAACCCCAGACCCCGTCTCTGAGCTGTTTGGCTTCCTCGGGAGTGATACCATATGCCACGAATTTAATTAGGAAAATGTGAGACGATGAAATCAGGTAGACGAAGAAAATGATGCCTACAAACGATTTCCTCGGAGTTTGCACCGTGGTGTGCGTGTGAGTGCGCGCGCTTTGCGTTCCACAGGAGTCGCAAAATTTTAACGTGGGCTTCTTTTTTCTCGGCTTGTTTTATAAATAATGGGTTCGATGTTGTTTTGCCTCAGAAAAGGTTGAGAAAGTGAGACTTGAGTTGGACTCTGATTTTACATTTTGTGCCGACCGACTCAACTTCGTAACTCCGTTACATGAAAACGGAACGGAAAAAATTAAAATGGATATCGAAATGATACAACGAGCGAAATGATATTTTATAAAAATATAAAAAAAATATAAATATAAATATAAAATATATAAATATTTTTATATAAATATTAATTATTTTATAAAAATAATAAAATAATCATATTTTATAATAAAAATATAAAACGATCAAAAATATAATTATTAATTACAAGACAATTAATATAAAAATTATAATTATAATTAATTAAATAAATAATTCATTAAATATGAAAAATATATAATCATAAAAAATATAAATACTTTTATATAAATATAAATTAATTGAGTATGTTAAAACGTTTTAAAAATGAAAAATGTTTTCAAAATGGAGAAACATTAGTATTAAGAAATTTCCGTGCATCATTACTTTGTAAAGTATGTTGTTAGAATAACGTAAAATGGGAGAGTTATCTTATAAAATGAACCCAATAAGCATTTAAATTGAATTAATTAAAATATAATTTAACATATCAATCGATAAACCAATAAAACAATAACATAAATTTCTTCATTTCAAATCTTATGTATCATAAAATTTGATACTCGATTTAAATTAGATTTAATTAAAAATAGAATAGTTATTAAATACTGATAATTTATCCCAAAAAAAATTATTGTTAGCATTTAGCAAATGTTCACATATTTTTAATTCTGAAATTTTTTGATAACTACATTTTAACCACTAATATTACCTGACCAAATAAACAATAGATGAAATGAATTAAATTTGATACAACAACACCATAATAAGAAAATTTAAAATATTTTAAAATTGAGTATTTTAAATTGGTTTAAGTATTTTTTAAATAAAATAAATAAATTAAAATATATCACGATAAATTGATAAATAAAATTTTATTTTATTTCTTGATTTATTTAATTTTTGTGTCATTATTTCACTTTAATTTAGATATATTATTCTACCCATTATGATGAGGCTAAGCGGCAATGATTAGTGAAGGTTTGGTGTCAAAACATTTTTTTTTTAATAACCTTATTTGGGGTGTATAGAAAAGCTATTTTTATTCATTTATTATAAAAGGACTATATATTTTTCTACAAAGAAATAAAAAAATAATTTTTAAAAAACCTCCCGGAGAAAAAATTCAATTTCTAATCCAAAATTGTCGCATTTTGAAAATTTGATCAACATTGGTCGAGTTTTGAAAACTCGATCCACACTATTGGACTAGTTTTCAAAACGCGACCATCATTCTATCCCCCAACCTATCTCAGTTGTGTACAAAAACAAAAAAAAATATATATATATATATATAACACAAATACAGTCCAAAAGTCATTCTCAATTCAAAACATCAAATCCAAACTCAACCATTCCAATTCAAATCCTAACATCAAAATCATGTACATAAATCGAATTCAATCACCACAGTCCAAACCTTATAATCACAAACCAAACTCATATTCAAACCGAACAATCTCAATTCACAAAGATCGATTCAAATCAAATTCATATTCAAATTTATATCCAAACAAATCTATCACTAACCAAACAGTAAAACAATTACAAATACAATAATCAATAAAATATAATATAATTTTTATTAATGTAATGAAAAATATGAAATATTGAGTACAGTAAATCAACGTTTTCTTCTTTTCCTACTATAATGTCTAATATTAATATCTGGTCTACCTATTCTAGGATCGGGATGTATAAGTCTCTGATCATCTATCTATGAGATCTGAGATCTGAGAATGACCATCATTGTCCTAGGGGGCAAAAAAAATTGGTGAGAATACATGGAAGAATAGTGGGTCACCTCCTCCCTGAACCTGTGTCAACCCTTCACCTATGTCAACATCTAGACGAACTCCCCTATATGGAGCACCTGAAGTCAAAGCACAAGGTAAGTCACCAACCTAAGGTGTGAAGAAAGGTGAGGATTGTACATACCCACTTAAAGGCCCTGCGTCGTCAAGCGGATGCTGAGAAGTAGAGGGCTGAGAAAATGGTGGTGACTCGTAGGTCCGCGAAGGCCCTGCGACATCGGGTGCTGGTCTCGTACGATGTGCTCTCCCTCCTCGTTGTCGATGTCGTCTATCATCACGCTCACCCTCGTGATCGCCGTCAACAACTATGTCTGGTCCTATTCTCATAGTCATAATCTCGTCTATATCATCAGTCAAGGCAAAAATAGTCGAATCCGCCATGTGATGTATCTAAGCCTGGCAATCAAGCTTTTTAAGTCAGGCTTTGTGAAATCCGAGCTCGGCCCGAGTAAATTTTTATAGGCCCGAACCCGAGCTTAGCTTGAGAAAACTCGAGAAATTGGGGCTCGAGCTCGACTCTAGAAATTAAAAAGGCCTCAAACCCATTTCGGGCCTGACCCGAGCTCAAATTAAGGGGAAAGAAAAAGCCCAGAGAGAGAGAGAGAGAGGTGAAGGGCCTCTAACTTCTGAGTTCTGCCACACTTTTCTGGGAAGGGAGAGGAAATTAAATGTCGAGGAAGGTCGAACAGGGGACGCCGATGCTAGATCCAATGTCCGATCTCTTCATTTACTCCACTTAGCATTCAATTTCATCCCCATCGTTCCATCACTTTCAGATGTCAATGAATGTTAACGATGATAATGGCTGTTGTAGTCGATATTGATGGTGCTACGACCGGTATTTCACAGCCACAATTCTCTTCTGCGTCCTCGAATCGGTGACCATGACAGAGGCCACTGCTTGTCTTCGATGCAGCAGCAACGTCAACCTATCAAGATCCTTGATGCGGCTATGAAATTGATGTAGCAACGATTTGAATAACAGAAACAACAAGGGGAGAGAGCTCGAGCTGTTTGCATTGCACAGTTGACGGCACTGAGAGAAGAAGATGGGTTTCTCTTTATGGTTTTCGAGACTCCCTCCTTTTCCACCCATTTTTTTTTGGGTTTGATATGATAATGGGGAGAGAGAGAGAGAATAAGAAAAGGACGGATTGATCGGAGTGGAGGGAGGGAGGAATGAGGGTGAGAAACCAGATGTGGGATGAGGAGATTCTAAAAAAATGTTAACATAGAATAAAGAAGAGTGGGAAATGAAGTTTTTTGTTCACTTTTTGAAACGTGACTTCATAGCCACACAGGTACAACCTCTTTTCCCAGCTACTCTCTCTCTCTCTCTCTCATCTGTGAGAGAATAGAAATGTTTTTAATTTTTAATGGCCTTTGCCTTGACTTGACGAGACATTTACACCCTGTTCCCAATACTCTTTCTTTTTTTTTTTTTTCTGTGTTGCAATTAGCAATGTTCTCTTTCTCTCTCTCTATGAAAAGTGAACATAATAGCTTTTAGTTGGGCTGAGAAAACTAGTTCGAATTAGCCATAATATAAATGTTCTTTGATTTTTAAATGGGTCGGGCCTATATCGGGCCGAGCTCATAGATGTTCAAACTCGACTCGAAATTAAAACGAGCCTAAATAATAGGCTCAAGCTTGGTCCAACCCTAAAATGAACCAAGCTCAGCCTTTTAAAAAGGGTCAAACTCGAGTTAGCCCGACCCAATTGCCAGTCCTAGATGTATCGCATCAACATCGTAAGACTCTCGAATCTCGTACAACCTCTCCCACTACAAAAACATATATATTTATAAGTTAAAAAGACAAATATTGATTATTGATATAGATAAAAAATGAATAAACTTAAAACTTACCACATAATTCAAGTAAGCCCCCCGACGACCTATGAAACGGCGGGAAATGGCACGAAACCACATCGGATAGGCAGGGTCAATGGTTGGTCCGAAGGACGTGTCAAACTCAACTAAGTGGTCCTGTCACGTGGTCCAAATATCAATATAATATGCATGCTCGAGCGACCAATCATTATCCTACGGACCGTGTGCCATAGTATTGTGGAGACGATCCTCTGTGTCACAAGGAATGAGGATGAACTGGATCTCTCCAAACTGGCGGATAACTCTATTGGGATAATGCCACTCGATGACACTAAAGTAGATCAAAGGTACCCGTTTATGCCAAACATCTCTACCATCATGACAATAGTCGGGTAAAGAAGATAGTACCTCCTCAGTATACAGTACCCAAACTATCTGATAAGATCTCCGTTTATCAAATACCTCTCTATACGGTCTAACTATATGCATAGGGAATGTAGTGATATCAAACCGTGACATCCACCGTAAAGCAAGTGGACCGTCAAAAATCCACAATCTCTCGTATAACGGGAGCAATGTAAGGAAACCTCTCCCAAACCCAAATCTGAAGAAGAATTAGAGCTCCACATATCTCATGTGAACCAATGTGCGAGGCTATACAGAACTACCTATATAAAAATGCCAAACACGCAGATCCCCAACTACGACGGTGATCAGAACTACCTAAACCCTCTAAAAGTAATAAAAACTGTAAATGTACATAATATGTTGTTTTATCACAAAACAGTACACCCCTTATCAACAACAAAATATATGCTTAAGTCCATTATAAAATACTGACCTCATCAACATCCCTGGGCAACTTCGTAAAAACCTCACTCAACCATGGCATACTCAAAGATCCGCTCTTAAATGCGAAACGTGGTGGCCTAACGCCCAACAATCACTCACACTCATTAGCCCAAGACACACCCATTGATCTATCCACCACGGGTAACCCATCGACGGGCAACCTTAAAAGAACCTTTAAGTCTTGGAGGGTAACTGTAAGCTCATCCTATGGGAAGTGGAATGTGTGTCTTGCGTCTCCATCTCTCAATCAATGTCGTGATCAGATGCCAGTCGAGTGAAACAAATCGTAATCGAGCAACTCCTAAAAACCTCGACCGCTCAAGAAAAAGGATAACGCGATCATCAATATGACCATTGTCTCAACGTCGTAGAATGACCTCGCGACGATGACAAATGAGGTGGGTGTGGGCATCTCCATCCCAAATGCTCAACGAACAGTGAACTCGCTGTAAACGTAGAACGGTCTTGTCAGAACATCCAAGATCCATTTGCATGTATAAAAGAAAATGAGTTAGTCAAAATGTTTGAGTAAACAATGAAAGACAATGATAAACATAAAGACAAAGAAAAGTAAAATAATCAACACAGTGATAAACATAAAAGACAATGTTAAAATACAAATACAATGATAAATATAGGGACAAACAAAAGTGAAATAATCAAGATTTAGTGAGAATGTACATTATATGTTTAACAAATACACGATGATATCGAATACGCTAAGTAATACAAGAATTAAACTTAAAAGTGAAATACAATCAAGAATCATTACTTTGGGTCGGACAATATTGTCTATTTGTGTCCCTGTCTACCACAAAGATCACATCTCATTCGTCTCATGCATCTCCTTCGATTGTGGCCATTTATACTACAACTTTCATATGATTTGCGCGATGATGATTCTCGAATATCCATGTCGTTATGATACCGAGATGACTTAAGTTTTCCATTTTGACGTCTAAGTGATATGTCGGGAATGACAATTGGATACGAACTCACTCTCCAACCCAATACGTCTCTGATACATCTCCCGCCATTTTCTTCTAAACAACAAAATTAAACATGCTATTAACAAACTAAACAACCATAAATTCAACAACTTTTAAAACAATTTTATACTTAACAAAACAATTCTAAACCCTAAATTATAAAAACCCTTTTACAACCAAATCACCCTAAATTCAATAATTTTTTAACAATTAATCAACTTATCATACAAAATCCTAAATTAATCATACAAATTCCTAAATTCAACAACCCTAATAATTTCAACAAATTTAATAATTTCATAACACTAATAATTTCAAAACTCTGATAATTTTAGAATAACAAAAACCCAAAATTCATAACCCTAATTACAGTCAACCCTAATTTCATAAAAACCCAAAACAATTAATCAAACAAATATCATTTAAGTGTTAGAATGAGAGATTACCTTCGACATTTGGGGCTCTGGCACATAGCAGGTCACGAACAGTTCGAAGGAGACGCTGCAGTCGGGCGGCAATGTCACGTGATCTGGGTCGGCAATGTGGGGAATGAGAGCAAAGAAGCAAGATTGAAGAGATGAGAGCTCAAACGTGAAAATCGCACAGCAAAAAGCGAAGGAGAGAAGCAGAGAGGAGGAGGA
This sequence comes from Dillenia turbinata, assembly GCA_037126225.1. Taxonomy (NCBI): domain Eukaryota; kingdom Viridiplantae; phylum Streptophyta; class Magnoliopsida; order Dilleniales; family Dilleniaceae; genus Dillenia; species Dillenia turbinata. The sequence goes on from JBAMMX010000012.1 coordinate 7,109,647, forward strand.
GAGAGTGAAGGAGGAGAGAAAAAAGAGAGTTTGAAATTTATGAAACGCGACAATCATGGGTTAGAAACCAAAATTTTTTCCTCCGAAGGTTTTTTTAAGAATTTTTTTTTAAAAAAAAAAATTTGGGGTATATCCGTATATTTCTCACCGTTAACTATCTAGAGGAAAGTAATGACAAATATCACCTAGTTTATCACTGTCACCAACATTGGTTGACTCAGCAGAAAGGATATTAAGATATCTTAATCATGTACACGTTCGACTCACTATGGGAATGAAATAGATTACGTTGGAAGACCTATTCCTAAAAAAGGATCCGACAACAGGTCAACCCAGATTAATCAGAACAAAACCCCGAATACTGGGTGATCAAGAACAAAAAAAAAAAGTTCATCGTATATTGAAACCATTTAAACAAAATTTTAGATTTTAGTGTTTTGTACGAAAAAAAATAGATTTTAAAAGAGTTTTATTCATTAAAGATCCAATCTAATTCGGATCGAATTTAATCAGAGTCAAAGTAAGTATCCGATGTCGATGATTTATGTTTTCATGAAAACAGTTTAGTGGTCACAATCTCATTTTCGCAATCCAGTGATCTCAGTTTCAAATTTCAGTCTAACTAAAAAAATATCGATGATTTATCAAAAAAAGAAAAAAAAAGCGAATGATGACATATATCAATCTATGACCGAATCAAAATTTGAGTAGTAAATAATTAAAAAAAAAAAAATCTATTGTTTATAAAAGCCAAGCTTATAAATTAGGAACAGTTGGAGTGGAGCAATTCTGCATTCTTTTTGCCAAAATATATTGAGTTATTTTTATTGATAGCACTAAAGTACTTGTATTAAAAATTAATTTTAAAATATTTTGTTACCTATAAGTTTTTTAAACTAATTCAATTAGTAGCAATTGTTAAGTTAGTGAGTGTAGAAGGTAAGGTTAAGACAGGCTATTATGGTTTTGTTCCTTGAAAGCAGAGGTAGGAAGAATAGGGTGGCCTGCCCCCCGACCCGATAAGTCATGTCTGTCTCGGATATTCTTCAAACCATTGGAAGGGAACTATGGTATGGATTCTACTTGCGAGGGTCAGGTTTCTTACCCAACTCTGAGTTTAGTTATTTGGGATGAGCTTAAAAAGGCATTACGAGTCTAGCAATTTTTTTATTCTTTCAATTATTATTATTATTAATGGAGGCAGCCTTAATGCATCTTCACTTCATGCCCAAATGGCTTCAACAACATTTTCTTTTATCCTGTCTCATCTTATCAAACTGCACACACAATATAAAGCAACTAGTAATTTATGTATTTAAGAATACTTTCCTATATAATAAAGAAATGTAGCATAAAGGTCTCACATTTTTTTATGTACATTATATTTGCGAACACGCACAGCCTTTCGATTATGGCAATCAAGCAGTAAAAAAAAAAAAAAGGAAGAAGAAATCTTTACGGTGGTGATCGCTGTCTCACAAATCGATGATTTCGATTGTGCATTGAAATCCCAATGAGAAGTGAAGAGATCGAGAAGTCGAATTTTTGGGTTTAGGCCACGATGGTCAGAGTCTTCTCATCTGGCAAGGATTTTACCTCCCGGTGTGTACTCAGCGGCGGATCAAGACTCAAAAATCAGGGCCGTAAAAAATAATAATAAAAAAAAATAGAAACAAAACATATTAAAATTTTATGTTAAAAATATAGTCTAATATTAAAAAAATTATATTTTTTTAATTAAATTTTAAAAAATAAAAAATTAAAGGGATGCAATTGTCTACTCTCACTTACATGTGGTTCCGCCATTGTGTGTACTCATGTTAAAGCTCTTGTGTCCCGATAGTTCAGTGATAACAATCCTCTTTTTCGATCTCATGATTTCTATTGTAATAAATAAATATATATATATTAAACTCTTGTCTTAGTACAAAAATCTCCAGATCCAAGAAATTTTAGTTTCTTCCGAGTAGCACAAAGAAATATGGCAAAAAGCATTTGAAGATGGTCGATAGTTTTTCGCAGGATTTCATCAGAAGCTCGGTCAACGAAATTCATCATTGAAAAGTGGGGAGAGCACCCCAGTCTAGTATCTCTCCCTATGGTTTATTTTTTTACTGTTTGTATCTAAAATTGTATCTAACATCATGTTTCAAATAATTTGATTCGAGATTTACAGTAATCTATTTGAGAAACTACCCTCTTAACGTAATATTTTTTATTCTTAAAATTTAAATCCAAGATCTGAATCCAAGATTTTGATTAAAAAAATTTAACATCACATCCCACTAGACTGATTATTTCGATTATGTAACCTAGTTTAACGGGTAAGTTCGTGGTTCTCGCTTATGCCTGGTTCAATGATTTGAAATAAACTAGGTAGCAGTAAACTGTGTGGTAGATAAACATAGCTGCAAACAGTCTTGATGATTATTTACAAGAAGGTTTGCGCTGCCTGCATCCTGGTGAGCCCTACTTCAATCCAAAGGACAAAACGTCCTCTGTTTCTGTAGGCAATCATCAAAATGGGAAAAAGCTTGCAACACCAAATTGCACATGTATGGTACAGTAAGAAGGGCTTCCAAAGGTGCAGCTGGACGCGCATGACACAGATGCTCGTAACTGCCTATTCATTTACTCACCAAACTAGAGCTAGCTTCATCGCACAGCCAAATGTAAGGCTTTGATGATCCAAGTGTTCAAATTAAGGAAAGGTGAGAGAAGAAAAAGGAGACAAACCCATGTTGGTTTATTAAAAACACCAGCAACCAAAAGAAGCTAAACGAGTAATAAATCCCACCATGCCGTGGGGATGGGAAAAAAAAGAAAAGAAAAGAAAAAAACACGTGCTATACAAACAAATTTGTAAATTAGCATCTGCCGAGGCCCAAAATCCATGTCAGCGACTTTTAGTTTCATGATCTGAGTAGCCAGGGGAAAAAAAAAAGAAGGAAAAACATAATAAATGAAACTATCATCAGTAAGAACCCCTAGAATGAGCATTGGGCATGAGGGCAGGAGGCCCATGTATCCACAGTAGATACAAGACTTGTGTGACCATTGTGCACCGGCTATGGAAACGTCCCAAGTGTATGATGAAACTGTGCGGCAGAACCAGCTCATGTAACTTGTAATAATATGTCTGAGGCATTTGGGATAAAAGGCCTAAGTTGTTGTTGTTGTAGGTGGATGTCTGTTCATCCCTGTGAACAATGGGAAAGAGAATATGTAACTTATATGTGCAGCATAACATCAAAAAGGAGTAAGGCATATTCCTGCATAAACTTGGATCCTTCGAAAATGATGTATATCACGGACAAAGAAACCAAAAAATGAAAAAGAATTTGAGCAAACACACGCAACTGTTCCTACAAAAATCCTAAAGATGATGAAATTACAGGGCCACAGACATTGGTCAGGTCAGATGAGTCCTTGCATGTCTGGATGTACCACAATGATCATGACAATAAATAGTGTCATGTTTGCTTTAAGATATATTTGCCTGCATAAATCAAAAGTAATGTGCACCAAGTCGCCTCCAAGTTACAAATAGTTGAACTGCCAATGGAAAATGATGACGAGAATAACTTAAACTTACTACGAAAGTCTAAAAGAATGCTTGGTGTTGGCCACAGAAATCCTTATTTGGAGAATCTCTACCTATTTGGTCATTATTTACTTTGGTCTCTCCTTTCCAATTTAACAATAACAAACATAGGCTATTTCACTATCAACAGAAAAGATTGCTGGGAAAAGAACACGAGAGCAAAAAGTAAATTAATTGCATATATTCTCCAACCTGTTGCTTTTTCTTTTTTGGCCTTCTCTTTCTCCTAGGCTTCCATGCATCAGAATTAGAACTTAAGTTACTACTATGACTCATCTGTGAATTTGAGGACCCTCTGTTTCTATGGGATAACTGAATCCCACTGCTTGATGTGTTTGTTGATGTGGACATTCCAACCTTCTGTATTGACAAACTCTTGCTTGAGGAAGATCCAAACCTTGACTTGGCACGAGCTGAACTAGAGGACAAATTGGTGGATGGGCGAGGAGGAGGCATCAGAGATCGAGCAGAAATCTGTCTCTTCATAAATAAGTTGATGGGAATACATAAGTACGTGAATTAAAAAGCATGTATGACATCTTAAAACAAGAAAGCATCTAAAATAGCCTGTAAACCTGATTTCTTTCATCACTGGACACACCAGATGGAGCTTTGCCAGAAGCACTAGAAGCTGCTTCCCTGCAAACACCAGACATATTGTTAGATCCATGGTAATTAACATCTCGTAAATTTGTACACACATAAAAGGGAGACTCACACAATTGTTTTAATTTTCAATATTCCAATCTACTCACTAAAAAAAAAAGGAAGTCCAAACCATTGTATTAATTTTCAATACTCCTATAACATCCCTAGACATTTGATTACATTCCATCTTTAGATACAAATTTTATCATGTCATCTTCTTACACATTACAACCACAGTGTTGCCGTCCAGCCAGCTCCTACCTTCAACTGTACAAACACCTATAGTTTTGTCAGCTGGCCATCAAAATTTTTTTGTTAGACATGTATTTATTATTTAATATCTCATAAAACCAAACCTTGAAAGACGCATCAGATTCCTCTTCCCTTGTAATTGGCCCTTAATTTTAAGTTTAGTTTCCAGTCAAGGATAGCATTTAAACACTGTTTAACCACCAGCTGTGTAATGGGCACAAACAAATTCTGAAAGACACGCACACCCTCACACATATTATAGGAGGCAAAGCTAGGCTGCCTACTTCCCGAAATGTCAGCTTTAAATATTTTAATTCCAAACCAATAAAAGAACTAATAGAATTAACATAGATGACCAATTTTCCTCAGCTGTAAATATCTTCTTTGTTGCTTATGCAAAACTGAAAACAATGATACAAAGGATTAGTTTCCAAGAAGCATGATGAGAGTGCAAGATTTAATTGAAAAGTCATTTATTGTTCTCAATTGTCCGTAAAGAAAAGCAAAAGGTTTCGGCCTAGAGGAAGAGATTAAACAAAATTAAAACTATAAAACAAAAAATAAAATGTTTTAAAGTTTGACAACTAACTTGTAAGGAACTCGAGACGGGGAAAGAGAGATCTATAGAATTGTCAAACTAAGGGAGAGAAAGAGAAAAAATCTAAATGAGATTAGATGTATTAAAAGTGAAATCAGTAGCACACTTGTAAGGAACGAAGATATAAGAAAACGGTGGAGGGAATATTTTGATAATTTGTTTAATATTGAGAGTACAATAAATATAAAAAATATTAAAATACCCATAGAACAGATTAATAGAGAATTTAAACGTAAAATTCGTTCCTATGAAGTAAAAGAGGCCCTAAAAAGAATAAAAAATAACAAAACTATAAGACTTGATAACATTCCTATTGAGGTGTGGAAATGTTTGGATGAATTCGGCATAGCAATGTTAACGATTCTTTCCAACAAAATTTGACAAACAAAGAAAATACCTCAAATATAGCGAGAGAGTACACTTGTCCCGCTGTATAATAATAAATGGGACATACAAAATTTTTTCAACTATAGAGGAATTAAACTCATGACTCATACGATGAAATTATGAGAGAGAGTGATAGAATATAGATTGACACGTGAAATAAGTGTCTCAGAACTAATTTGGATTTATGTCAGAACGATCTACTAGTGAAGCAATTCACTTACTAAGACAGTTGATGGAGACATTTAGAACCAGAAGAGACACCTACATATGGCATTCATTGATCTTGAAAAAGCATATGATAGGGTCCCAAGAGACGTATTGTGGTGGACGCTGATTAAGAAAGGAATCTCTTTGAAATACATTAACATTATTAGAGATATATATGAAAGAATTGTGACCAATATAAAAACTTACGGAGGGTTGAATGATAGCTTCCTTATTAATATTAGACTCCATCAAGATTCGGCATTGAATTCCATATTATTTGCAATAGTGATAGACGAAATCACAAAAAATATCCAAAATGAAACATCATAGTGTATGCTCTTCGCAGATGATATAGTTTTGATTGATAAAACTAAAGAGGGTGTCAGTACTAAATTAGAGTTATGGATGGACACGTTAGAATCTAGAAGATTTAGATTGAGTAAATCTAAAACTGAGTATATAAGATGTAATTTTAGTGACAACCATTAGGATAATAAAAAAACGATTAGATTAGAAAAAAGATAAGTTTTAAAGAGTGAACGATTTAGATATTTTGATTCCATCATTCAGAACAATAACAATATAGATGGAATGTGAATAACAAAATTCAAACGGGTTGGATAAAATGGAGAAAGACATCCGGAGTTTTCTGCAATCGCACAATACCATTACATTTGAAAGGAAAATTCTATAGAACCGCAATAAAACCTGTACTATTATATGGCATTAAGTGTTGGGCCATTAAACAACAATAAAAGCAAAAAATAGTTATAGCTGAAATGAGAATTTTTATGTGGATGTGTGACAAAACTAGAAAAAATAAAATTAGAAATGATTAGATACTTAATAAGTTGGGAGTTAGTTCAATTGTACATAAAATGTGAGAATACCGTCTGAGATGATTTGGGCATGGACAACGAAGACTTAAAAACGCACCTGTTAGGAAGATTGAGAATTTAAATATAAGAGAGTTAATAAAATATAAAGGTAGACTGTTGATAATTTGGATGCAATGTATTCGTAAAGACATGATAGTCATGGATTTAATTGAAGAGATGATTTTATATAGAAATGAGTGTCGTAGGAAAATCCGCATAAACTAAATCAACTCCTTTTTCTCTTTTTATATATATTTTATTTTTTTTTTATTTTATTTTTTCTTTTTTTCTCTTCTCTTCTTCGATATTTGTCTCTCATATGGCCGACTCCAAATTTTGGGATAGAAGACCTAGGTTGTTGTTGTTGTTTTGACGACTAACTTATATATTAGGCATTTAAAAGGTTGGTCCAAAATTCTTTCATCTACTATAACAAGCATCCATATAGAAACTGAGAAGTGAAGAAACTCCAAACTAAAAAAGATTTTCCATTTACTAACATACAGTGCACTTTTATCTGTCCATTCATCATCTGCATCAGCCTCATCACTTGAGCTACCACCTAAAAAGAAATCATCCTCACTCATATCCAAAAGCCCATCATCTTCACTTGCCGTCTCTGTTCAGACAAATCCAAAGACATAAATTTGATAATGGGCCAGTTAGAGTTGTTGAATGATTAGCAGGTAAAGAACTGAAAAAATAAAGCATATCCAGTATATATGTTTTCATACATGCCACGAATATGATATGGTGGTAATCTGACAAAAATCTAGCTAAGATCAAAATACTTATTCAAGATTGCTTTTTTAGCTGCATCTCATTCTAAAAGATAGGAAAAGAAGTCTTTCTAGTGAAAAATATTAGGCTTTAAGAACCTCCACCTTAAATAAGTCCAAATAAGATTTCTCAACAATGCCTAAACTACAACTTGTAAAACAGAAATTTATACTGATCACTTGGTCAACACCCATGTATAACTTTTCTTTCCAAAGGCTTTCATTCTTGGGCCTGAAGATGGCAATTCCTGGGCCAAATATAACCCAACATGAATTTATTATTTGTGTGGACAATAGATGAAATAGATATTGAACATAAGAGACAAAACAAAGCCTCTGCTTCTGAATTTTGGCCTGCCAGTAGAATTTGCCAGAAAACTAAATCAATATTTCTGCACCGCCATAGAAAAAAATTAATAAAAGAAAAAAGTTTCAGATATGATACCAAAGGGGCGCTATTATCACCAGAGTTGCAAAAAAATACCTTCTAACTCCTTCCCACTGGCTGCAGCAGCAGCTATATTGGCTTTGATCTGGATGCGCAATCTATTTCTCCTATCAACTGTTTCAGTGTCATTGCCTCCAGTGAATAAAGAAACATATTTCTCAGTCTTGGGAAAAAACTGAAATTTAAACAGATTTTTCAGCCTGCTGACAGCACTTCTCACAATTATACTACTTATGATACCAAAAACAAACAGATTCAACTCTTCTGAAGTAATCCTGTTTAATAACACAAAAGGAATGGCTTACCCTAACATATACAAGATCTTCTTTTAGTTGAGAAAGTTGCTCTGCAATATCGTTCTCCTGCACTTGACCAGACGACACCCGCTGCTGTTTCTCAAGACGTCGTATCCTTCTTTCTATCTTTCTCCTCTCTGGTCAATTCATTTATCAGTTCCTAAAAGTTAGGGTTGCAATAATTTCTTGAATAAATCATGCAGATGAATCAGTCTAGCATAGAATGAAAATACCAAAGAACTTAATCTTTCTGTCTCTCAAGAATATTTTGCGTTGCACGGCCAGATGATTATGAATCTCCTGCTGCTTCTTGAGCTCATCCAGCTTCTTTTCTTGCACCTCTCTAACTTCAGGCAGAAGATTCTTTTGAACAATTCAGGAAAAAAATGATAAAACATTAAGTTATAAACTCTGAGCAGCACAGAATGTCCCACCAGAACATTCAACTAATTTATGAGATTATCATATTTCCTCATAGTCAAATGGAAGGTCATTGAGGAGCATCTGCTGAAAATGTGGGATAATCAAATTTGAAATGATGAGTGCTACTTAAATTTTTTTTTATAACAAAAAAAAAGAAAGAAAAATAAGTATCAGAAAATAGCAAACCGCAATCCACTACAAGACACACTAGTTTAATTGCTGATTGGTGTAATGCAAAATCAATAGGCCACAATTGCTCACTCATGGATTGCAATGTAGCATGGTGAATTTTGACTCCAGCTAAAACTTATTTTGTTTTTGTCTTTCATTGGATTGCTTGTTAACATAACATATTAGAAGGTATATTACAATAAGAAATCAATTATGACTCTTCCAACAAGCACTATCATAGAATTTAAGTTCTATTGCGTCCTCCATAAGTGATTGAGTGAAACTGAAATACTAAAAGCATAGTCTTGAAATTTTAAAGTTCTCAAGCTCAATGAGCAATTTGGAAATGTCAGGAAAAGGGGGGAAAACTACTCAAAACGAGCCAACACGTAAACAAAATCAAAGCCTTTCCAAATACTAAATTAAGAATCACAATGTTGCGTCTCACATAAGCCAAACATCAGTAACAATCAAAAGAGATCTGCTCCCCTTGAATACACTTCTATTTGTAACTTTAAATATATATATATATATATATAGAAGGATAAAATAGGATTCCTCCTAGCTAACAAGACTGCATACTCTTTCAAGCTCAGAATTTTCTTCATCTCTTACATAAAGACAGAGACAAAATCCAAGAACATTTTGACAACAAAAAATGCCAATTCTTAGTTCCAAGATTCTGTCATAATAAGTATCACATTCAACAACTCCATGGACAACATGAAGAGGGAGTAGGGGAGTACCTCATCAAAGATCTCTAGATGAATCAAAATAACCTCAACAGTTCAACTGGAAAATAAAAGATACCTTTCAATGCATTTCATTCAAATAAAATGAAGCCCATTCTCTTCAGAATACATTAATAAAACTCCCAATAAACACGACCATAGGCTTTTTCCACATGCAGAATGCCAATAACACTACATATTTCCACCAAATAAGCAACCAGTGTAGCATTTAGCACCTTGCCTCAACTGTTTATATTATAGAAGTAGTCCACAACTTTCTTATGACCCTCTTAATCCATCCACAAACCCCTTATCAACTTTAAAATGCTGTGACCAAATTAAATAGGTTAAAATCTTTTAATTGTTTGCCCAATCTTCTTAGGAATGAGCACATTTTACTTGGATATATTAGTGCCACACATGCAATGGAAGAACACCAGCATCATGCACCTCTTCTGCAATTCTATGAAGTTGGAATTTGAAAATCAATCACCAAAGAGTAAGCAAAAATATCATTAATAAAACCACTACAACAGAACGTTCAAAAAAGGTAGCACTGAGAGCCTCCAATTAATGTGTGAAATATCTCTAATAGAGATATCAAGAAATACATCTAGCCAAGTAGTCTCCTTTCAACCACATAGAAATTCCTCCATGGTTCCTTCAATGTTATCCAAATTAAAAAATTAAGGTCTCATTATACTCAACTAATAAAACCTATTAATCTCATCAATTTGACTCCAATGAATCATCAAGCCAACCTCATATTTAGACATTTATTAACCTTGCACATATCCTAATTGACTATTACCCGTTTTCTCTTTTCAACCTTGCCCCAAGGTGCCATACACTAAAATAATATATAACTTTGCAGAAGCTGAACTACCCCAAATAAAATTAAAGGAGAGGTCCCCCCCCAAAAAAAATGTATGATGATCAAATCATCATAAAAGACTTAAAATTGAAGCTAAATCCTCCTTTTCCAAACATAGTCCAATATGCTAAAAATCCTCTCCAAAATACATAACTTACTATTTAAAATCGGGAATCCACTTGGTTTCAACTTTCAAGAGCAGAAATGTTGAATTGGGTTGAGATCCTAAGAAAATTTAACTTGAAGCATTTATCAAATTGCAAAAGGTGTGGGTAGAATTGGGATTTTAACAGCTGAATAAACTCTATCTTATGAGTTAATGACCATAGTTGCCCCATAAGTTAACTGCAGTGGCAACGCGCTTAACAGTCAAACAAGAATGTCTTAATCCACGTGGTGCTTAGAAGTTCTTCAGAGTCAATAACTAATACAACGGAATTTAGCCTTTCGCTTCCAAAATATTAGGAAATATCACACTTAACCCTTTCCGTAGAGGGGGGGGAGAAAAAGAAGAAGAAGAAGGTAGCTCCACCACCATCAACTATTACACAACGAAGTTGAACTACGGTCAGCTATATGAATCGGCTCTTTCCATTCAATTCCAATTGAAGTCATGTCAATGGTCAAGGGTCAAGTTAAATGTCCTTCTAAAGGAGAACTAAAAGCTCTTTTTATATGCTCAACACTGTTAATCTATTTTCTGTCATATTGTCACAATTGGAGCTAGCATATTAGCCCTAATTTACTCTAACACATTAACAAAACCAAAATCAACCATAGAAACGCAAGGGTCAGATGTCTACCGTAAAATGACAGAAGACAGTAAGAGATGAGCTAGTACCTTACGAAGAAGAAAACGCTCGGTGGAGCGAATCTGGTTCTTGAGAGAGACTGATTTAGGCTTCTTTGCGAGGCCCAATCCCTTCGTTTTTCTGCTGCTCACTGGTTTGCGCTCGGAAACCCTGCGCTTCCCGTAGCCGCCGTGCGCCATGTCGAAATCACCTCCTCCGCCGCCGTCTCCGCCGTCGTTGTCGCTGTGAGTGTGAGGTTGTGAAATAGAAAGAGATGAGAAGCAATGGTTCCCTTGTGCCCTAATTCCAATCCATTCTCTCTCCCTCTCTCCCTCTGCACTCCAGTCTCAACGACCGACGTCCCCAAATGATGATAATTGCAGCTTCCTAGCGTGGTTTTGTTTTTGAATGTCTAGACAATTGAAACGACGGCGTTTTCTACGTGGCGATGGTTTCTTGGCTAGGCTTGTCTTATCCTCATTAATTATTATTAGGGCATCATTTGGACTAATTATTGTTATTATATTTTTTTACCGCCATCACTCGATATTTACGTTTCACCTTGACTGATCTGTATGGATCTTACAATGATATTTTTTTCGTAGTCAAGGAGATGACATACCTTTTTTATTAAGCCAACAAACTATTTATTTTAGATTAATTATGAACGAATATACAATAAGTAATAACTCATTTAATATTATTTAGAGTTTTTAAATTTAAATTGTTCGTATATATAAAAATATATATAAATGATGAATATATTTCTTCTCTTCTTTTTTGTGTTGTGGAAAAAAAAATAAAATAACAATTAGAGTATTTTTTTTTAAGTATCATTATAATAATTAATTATCATTTAGACATTAAACTTATCAGATGTATCGTAATTATTACTTTTTTTTCTTTTAACAAATTACCCTTTAAGCTTTTTCATTTTACAACCATGAGAATCTATGTATAACTTTAGTACTAACGATCACTAGAGTACTAGATCAATAACGATTAGTATCTAAGAGAGGAAGACAGAAGGATAATGTACTAATTTTTCAGATCTTGTACCTCGATTATATTTGAGGCATAGTTTATTTTTTAAATCAAGTTAATTTCAACTGGGTTAGTATAATCGAGTTTAAGATAAATTTATTTTCAATTTAAAATTTTTGAAGTTAATTTTAATTGAGTTTAAGTGAGATTTATAATACAAAGTATTATCAATACAATGAAATTTAAGTTTTTTTAATAAAAAATCTTACACTTGCAAAACTTTATATTTTCTGTAATTTTTTTTTACATTAAATGTATGCAAATTGTGGGGTTTCAAATTCGAATTTGTGACTATTGCTACAAATAGGTAGAACGAAATACAATCTATGTGCTGGCCAAGAATATCTTTTTTTTTTATTATTATTCGAGATTTAAAATCCAAATCATGAATTTGGAAAGAGAGACTGTGACTATTAGACTATTCTCTTAGAGGTCGTTTGGATGGAAAAATTTAGAGAGAAAAGAAAAAATTAGGATAGAAATTTATAATTTTCTTTCTATTAGAAGTTTTAATACGATAGAAAAAGATAAAAAATGAAGGATTTGAAGGGATTTCAATTTAAAATTTTTTCTCTTCCAAAAGTGAAAAAAAATGTTAGAGTTAAAATATTTTTATATTCCAAAAATACCATTAAAAAGCTGAAAACGAAAATTTTTATTCCCAATGAATCATATTTATTTTATTTTCTTTCATAAAACTCCAAAACAATATGGAGAGAAAATTATAATTTTCTGTCATTTTCTTTTCTCTCATAACTAATTGTTTTGTTTTTCCCTTCAAAACTCCCAAACATACCATTAGGGATGCCAAGAACAAGGTCAACTCAACTAATACTGCATTAACTTAATTGAGCTTTCAAAGTAACCTATTTTTGTATTAAAATCTTAAACTATGATCCGAGTTGTTCCTCTTTATGATTGTAAATGGGGAATTGTAGGCAATAATGGTCAACTTGCATATCAAGCAGGGGGGGGGGGTAGGTGGGGTGAAGTGGAGGTTTGAGGCATGCACAAGTAGCATCTGCGAAATGTTAAGATGTACCAGCACATGGTGCAGTCATGAGAAAGCACACACACCTGACCGAATGAGCTTGGCGATCGCTCATAGGCGTAAATGAAACAAGATCTTTTCATGAACAATAATTTAGGATGTCACGGTCAAGTTAACTAGATTGCCCTGTTTCAAAAAGGACTATAGCTAGAAGATACTTTTGTGTCTTGTGTTTGTCTTAATCTTTTTTTCTTTTTTTTTTGGGGGGGGGGGGGGGGAGTTGGGTTTGGCGCCATGGGAAGGACTCAAAGGTGAAAAGCTTCTTCTACCTGAAAAATAACTTATAAATAAGGAAAGTGTTCATATTATTTAGTAGGTAACCTCAAAAGTCTAAGCCAATAACAACTTAAAGAGAGCCTATGCACAAGGTATTAAAGGAGATATAAATTGAGCCCGATAAATTTGAACCCACGATCTTTAAATATCATAAATTTTATAACCATTGTTTTGTCGAAAAACTCAAACTTATAAAAGCAGTGGTTATATTATTCTATAATGAAAGATAAAATCATTCAAACTAGTCATTCGAAAGGAGTGAAAACCAACAGTATCTCGTTCTCCCACTTTACCCTTTTGGTCAAGTACCAAAAAGGGTAGAGTGGGAGAGCTAGATAGTGTTGGTAGATAGTATTGGTTTCACTCCATTCAAATCAAAAAAGTAAGCTTTGAAGAGACCACATAACCAAGGAACAGAAAGAAAGCAGAGAAAGATGGAGTCTGTGCAGTGAAAAGGAACGAGTATCAGGGAATCTGGAATTGGGTTCATGTTTGTTATATGCAATGATTATATTTACATCTTTACAGTACGAACATGTCTCACCTGAAAAGCAACTTACATAGGCTTATTTTACCGCACATGAAATGAAACAACCCTCTAGTCTCTGATCTCCAGTATCACACGCCCAGAACTGGTATTTTTCACAACCATGAATAGAGCCCGTCATGAAAAATACCACCAACTGCACTTTCCCACTTTCTTTTCTCCTCTTTCATACAAGAAATGAAAGCGGTCACCCTGAAACTATGTAAGAAAAAATTGAACTCGATATATTGAAGATCCAGAGGTTATTGTTTACATGATTACAGGTTGCTCCCCTTCTAATTCAGATATTACAATTAATGAGTCTGTCAAGTCGAGGGATAGAGGCACAGTTTTTGGGTTAGGATTTATAACCTGCAATATGACATAATGTTAGGCATGAATTTTCCTAATCTATTTAACAAGAAACACCACTATTTGCAGAGTACCTTCTTATTATTTTTAATGTAACCAATTGCAACCTCCTTCCGTAAACAAGCTCTTTCGGATAGCTCAAAGAAAGTTGGATTTTCCCCCTCTTTCATGTACAGAGAGAGGTCCTAACAAAAGAAATTTAGGACAGCAGAAACATAAGCCTCCCAAGTGTTATTATGTTTGTACACAACCTTAGAGCAGACAAGAATTTAAAATTCTCTCTCTATTATCATGAGAATCTTGGAGCTCACCTTTGTTTCCAAAGGAAAGTAAGCTTTATGTTTCTAAAATATATCTATAATCTAAAATTCCAAGAGTAGTGGTCCTAAATCATGTAATTACCTTGACATATATTTCATCTCCGTCTGCATTTAGAATGTCCTTCCATACTTCATTCAACTCTCTGTTCACTGCGACTGTTATTCAGAGATTCAAATCTTTAGCGCAAAATTATAGGAAATATGCAGCATAGATACGAACTGAAGTGATAGTGCATACAACCTTGTGCTGTTACAAGGCTAATTACTTCCTCCGCAGCAATGTAGGTCAGCAATGGCTTGATTCTTGTAATCTGCAACAATATGAATGGTTTAATCCATACAACTGAACAAGCACCCCCCCCCCAAAAAAAGAAAAAAAGAAAAAGAAAAAAAGGGAGGAAGAAGAATACTTGTTTGCCTAATTTTGAGTCCATGATTTCTGCAACCAGATTTTGCACCTGCATTCCACAAATTTAATATCTTCTATCAAGTAGCAAGCCAGCCAGAAAGGCCCACTACTGCATGTTACTTTAGCTCATCATGTGCCAAGACACCTACTTTTCCTGGTAAAGATAACATCTCAATTACACCTCATTTTTATTTCATTGTGCATTTTATGACTTTAAATGTAGGTGATTTAATGAAACATCGAGATAAACCATTGAAAACTTGAATGCAAGTATTCCGTAAAGACATGAGTGTCAAGAGTTTAGTTGAAGAGATGATTTTAGATAGGAATGAGTGACGTAGGAGAATTTGAAACAGTTAAATAATCTCTCTCATTATTTTAAATTACCGTGAATAATTTATTTTTATTTTCATTTTTTGTAGCATTATCTTTTCTATTTTTACCTTCAAACTTTAATTTTATTTATTTATTTATTTATTCTCTCTCCTATATTTATCTCTCAAATGATGGTGGTTGTTGTGCATTTTATGCTTCTTTGTTGCTACCTGTATGTAACATATTAGCAAACATACAATGACTGAAGCATCAAGTTTATGCTTCCCTTTCAATACGCTTGCATGCGGTGCAAAATATTAGCAACTGCACAGTGAAGATTTAAGTTCAAGCAGACAGATCAGATCTCTGGGAACATGATTTCTGACCTTTACTCCATGTCTGTTACATATACTTTCAGCAAGAAGAAGAACATAGGCAGAATGCTTGTCTGCCTTGGATGGATCTGAAGAAAGACGAGTCAATATCCAAGCAACTTAAGCCAACTGAATTTCATGTATCATTACCTCCAAGAAGCCACTCCCGATCACTAATTACCACAATTGAGAAAGGAATATCATCCCCTTTCTTGAAAGAATTTTCTATATTTACTATGGCATCCTTCAAAGTTTCATAGCTCATTGGATTCCCAACCTGTGGCATCAGTCGAAGGTGAAAAAGATAATAGGTAAAAGTCAGTAATTCATTGAAACAAAAGAGGAGCTCTTGGAACAGCCAGTACCCTATGCAACACCTGAACATTTTTAAGTTTTCTTTCACCAGCAAGTAAGTTTGCTTTTTTCCTGTCATCCAATGGCACGTCGGACAATATTTCCTACAAATATAGGTAGTGATTAAATAAAATAAATTCCAGAATACTAATCAAAACAAAACCAGGCATATACAACTTATAAATTCTGCTTTGGATATATGTGTTTTGTATTAGAATAGCAACTAAGACAGAGATCATTTATTTATGAAATGCCCTTCATTTGCTCTATCAAGAATAAATCTTTACTCTTTATAATGACAAGTAGATGTGCCCAAATACTGTAGTGGAACTCTAGCAATAAAATTTAGGTTTATTTTCAAGTAAAAGGGATGCTAGGAGTTTGTAAAGAAATAAACGGGGTGGTTTTGGTACTTATAGATGGAAAAATAAATAAACATCGCAAGGGTCTGCAGAGAATCTCTTTCTTCTTTGCTCTTGTGGAATTAGATTGTTATCTAACTTCTTTGTGGTGCTTTGCCATTCTGACTTTTCAAGGAATGGGTGTTCAAAATATTGAGGGATTGAAGATCTTGGCATTCTAATGTTTCTCTGGCTCATTTCTGCTTTCATTTCTCTTCCCCCTTTTCCTCATCAAGTTTCCAGGAAGATATCTTGCTCTCCACAATGTGTTTAAGATTGTCAATCATTTTATAAAAGCAAATATATCTTTTTGTTCTTTTGAAAAAAGAGAAGTGTGATATCAGTAACTATTGTGATCTGTCCATGTGATACACCCATAGTTTATATCTAATGAGATATTACCTCTGCAAAGTATAAAATCCTTTTCCCTAAATAGTGCCCCACTTCAATGTACATTGACCTTATCTATAGCTCAAAATCTCAGAGAAATTGATAGGGATCAAGCTCCAAAGGAAGAAAGAAATTTAAATATAATTTGTCGCTAGCTTTGGTTAATGGGATCATGAACATTTGTCAGCCTTTTGAGAAATTGATCAAGTCTTGAGTAAGTGTTACAGTAGATGTCCTTTCCTAATAACAATTCATGTTGCAGCAGCAGAACTGTTCACAGGACCATTATTGTATAAGTTTTTAGAATTTTATAAGTTAGTTCCTACTTTTGGTGTCTGGTTACTTAGGAAGTTGTTTCTATTTCTCTTTATTACTTGAAGACTGAATTTTAGGAATATTTAGAAATTTCTAAATTTGAATCTAAGTAGCACTTTCTACTTTTTTAGGAATTAGCATTGGTGGCCAATTTAGGGACTTGTAATCTCACATAGTTAAATAAGAATTTCAGATTCTAGCAGATTGCTTTGAGCAAATCTTAAAAGGTGGTACCCTTTCTTATCCAATATGTGATGCCTAAGGATCAACTATTATGATGCTAGTAACCCTATTCTCATTTTTTTCTCATCTAATTCTATTTTTCCTTCACTTTTAATTGCTGCAACTTTATTTTAAGGAACCTCATTCAGATTTACAGATTTCTGTCTTCTTAAACAAGAAAAGAGAATCCCTAATTCCTTTTCTCTGAATTCCTCTAAAGTCATCCTATATCAGAAATAACTGAAAATGTATACATCAGAAGAATTATATGAAGATGCATATGCTGAGGATGATTTTGTCCATACCAGCACACTGCCAGGTCCAAGATAATTATCATACTCACGAATCATCTCAATAACATTGGGACGCCACCCAAGCATGAGAACACGTTCTTTTGGGCCAAGTGTCCAATCTGATGCCTGAAACATATGAAAGAATACCACATAAAAAAAAAAAAAAAAAAAAAAAAAAAAAAAAAAAAACCAGACTGATGCAAATTGTCCCTTATTTCACAGGCTGCAACCAATGTCATCTTTGGCATGCGGGAGAGGCTTGGATTAATAGGGAAATGAATGGACTAAATTGACTAGAACAAGTATTAATACTATGTTTGACATTGGACATAAGTGAACAAAGTAAGTTATGCTATGTTGGATATAAAAATTATGTGTGAATGCATGTGTGCATATGTGCTCTTACATGTAAATATAAATCTATATTTAAATAATTTGAATCATCTTATCTTATCCTACTCAATTTCATAGGTATACGTCGGATAAATTAGTCCCTTTCAATAAAATCAAGCCCCACCATTACAAAAATATAGGTTAGGATTAATTTTCCCAATTTAATCCAATCCTCTCCTTATCTTGTGTACCACACCCAACCATACTAAATTAACACGATATAAAAGTATACCTTTGAGCCAGGTTTTCTGGGACGCTTTACAGTGTTCTCGAACCGTGTATTTAACAATTCTGAAGTGTGAGGAGCAGCAACAGAAGTTTCGAGAACTTGTGAGGTTCTGGTTTCTTCATTGGCATTATCGGAGTGCACCACCCGTGGTTTTCTTTTTCCATGTATAGGTGCAATAAACAATACCTAAAAGATGCCAAGTTTCAATTAATCCCAAATTTGTTGTTTAATTTAGAAGGAAGACAATACTAAATACTAGACTCCCAAAGTGAGGGCTAAACTAAGAAAACAGGTGAATTCATTGTTCACCATGTCTTCTGTTCCTTATTTGTCAATAATCACTTGTAATATAAGAAATTTGTACAGGCATTACTACTAAGAAATTGATGCCCGAAAAACATTTATGCATATGCCACATCATCTTTACCAGAATAGTTATGTTGTTTTTTAAAATTAAACCATCCATACCCATCTGCAGCTGGTGTATTAACAACAAATGCATGTCATAATTCCATACAAATGAACATACTTTGTCTGTCTGCTGTAAAACTTCATAGTCGTCTGGATGAAAATATATTCTCCCATTCCGATAAAGACCACAAACAACTGCCTGCAGAGGCACCCAAACTAAATTTATTGTTGAACTTGAGTGGCTTAGTATAAAAATTTGTATGGAAAGTTTTACCTCTTTCAACCCACGTCTTGCTTGCCCATATTCCATTCCTGTTAGGCTGGGAAAGTTGCAGAGATTGAATACATTTTCTGTAACAAAAGAAACAAGGGGTCAGACTGAAGTAGGGCATCATCGTAGAAATCAAACAAGGATATTTATACAGGCAGGAATAATGGGCAATGAACATTCAATTGACATCTGCAGGGACATTTGTCAAAGCAATGTGGCACACCTTGACAACTACCGACTTCGGGGACATAATTGCAATTAAAATTAATCTTTTTTCAACTCAAATTCATAGCTTTAAATTACAAAACAAAATATTTGTTGGTTCAAAGTAGAAAGCTAGGTAAATGAAGTATAAAGATGCATGACATCATCCTATTGGAAACATTTGGCTATGGTATGACTTAGAAAGTTAAAAGCGATAAATATTACACCCATTTTTGGCTTAGCAAAAGGAGAAAAAAAAGGGGGGGAAATTAACTGATTAAGATATGGTAGGCATCTGTTTTCTTCAACAGTAATGCGCCTTTTTGCTATTGTTTGTAGTGTTTAACTTGCTTTGTCTGTAACATCCATACAAAAAATATGCACATGTCCTATACACTTGTGACAAGTGAAAAACCTAACTGTACATGTCATTCTTCCCTTTTTCTTTTTTGGGAAACAAATACTCTAAATCATGATCTTAATGTGCTTCATATTAACAATGCAAGTCTAAATTTTCTTTATTTTGATGCTATGTCGAGCACACAGGAGGAGCTTATAATGTTTCGTTGACTTTGGTGATTGTAACAAATTTACAACACAATTCCTTTTGTTTATCGAAAAAGAAAATGTCAGTGGGAGAGAATAATTGACCACAAAAAGCTAAGGCCATCCTCAAAGAAAAAAGAAAAAGAAGAAAACAGAGAGAGAGAAAGACTATTGCAGAAACAAAATTAGTCCTCCAGTCCCCTTGTACATAAGATAGAAGACATCTATTTCCATAAGATAAGACCAACATACTAGGAGGAAGTACTAAAAGAGATATCCACATCCCAAATCCTGTTAAGTGGGAGAGAAAATACAATTACAATATTAAAAAGTGAATTTCGATTACATTATTATATATTTTAGCTTGTTGTATTGTGTTCTAACTCTTGAAAATATGCTCCATCATTTTGTCAGTCATACAGTTTGGCTCTCTTCAGCTAGTTATCAAAAATGTTTATTGAATCATAGTGAGAGAGAGAATGTACGTCACTTGATTTTGATGGAAGTTGGAAAATTTTACAGCACACGTGATGAGATGTTGGGTTGATCCAAAGATGAATAATAAATGTTAAAAAGAAAAAGTGTATATAAGGGGCAAGGAGAAGGCTGAGCAATGACATGAGCATGGCAGTTAAAGAAGCCAGAAAATTCAAGAAGAATACAA
This sequence comes from Dillenia turbinata, assembly GCA_037126225.1. Classification (NCBI taxonomy): domain Eukaryota; kingdom Viridiplantae; phylum Streptophyta; class Magnoliopsida; order Dilleniales; family Dilleniaceae; genus Dillenia; species Dillenia turbinata. The sequence continues at coordinate 7,130,114 of JBAMMX010000012.1, forward strand.
AATAAGGGTTGTATATCACTTCAACCCATTGGTAGAAGTATGGTAATGAATCTGATTTGAGAAAATAACTTGAAGAGAATGTTACGAACAAAGGCTATTAAAAAATTTTACTAATGCTAGCACAAGGTTCATGATGTTGAGAGAGAATTACAGTACTTCGATAATTAAGGAGGTGTCTGTAAATCTTTATGAGCCCCTTTTGGCGAGAACATTGGACAAATAGCTTCGACGCCACATCCTCTACTGGCTCAACTTGTAATCCTGAAATTGACTTCAAAAGCTCACAAGTGCTGGAATTTGAAACCTACATATCAGGGAAAAATTTATGGAGGAGACTTGTTACTAAATAAATTTTAGTAGAAGCTAATGACAAATGCTACACCTCAACAATGGTGGGAATGGATGCCATATTTGGAAGGGGTTGAAGGGCTAGAACGGAAAGAAAAGCATCTGTGTCAATTTCATACCTGCATATCCAGACCTTGAGATCAGTCGACATTATTGGATGCTAAATCAAATAACCAATTTCTTCAGGCAAGTTATGAAATAATACAATTCTGGATAAACTCAGTCAGGTAGAAACTAACATAGCCCACTTACAAAGCAAACCTAGGATTCAGTCTGAAGCTACTTTTTGTCTGCCCCCCAGGGGGAGGGATGGGGAGGTCCAGCTTTAACTATGGAAAAATCCAAAGGCAGTTTGGTATTGGTAGATATGCCTCACAGGGACCATTTCAAGAAAATAATGCCAAATTATTGAATTAAAATAAAGAGATTCAGACATGATACCCTTCAGAAATAACCCATGACAGTTGAAAATAGTGTGAGCTGGTGAAGGTTCGTGAGATTCAAAAATACATCTTGCTATTATGATACAACGTCAAATGAGAGATCTCTAGAAGCTAGTTAATGGCTTTGTCTCTTTTCAAGTTTCAGAATTTTAATTCCTGTCTGTAGATTCCTGTGTTCTCTCTGAGGTTGTAAGGGTGCACCCCCTGGCCACACTTCCGATAAATTCCCTTATAAAAAAAGGTTATTATGAAATTATTTCCCTTGTAAAACAATCATGAATCCCATTCTTTTCCCTGATAAAGGAAAAATACCTCCAGTGACTTCCCTCATGGTACAAATTTACAAGGAATGGATCCTCGTTATCTCAATAATTCATAGTCAGTTTGAGACAAATTTGTGATCCCAAAAAAGCTTAAGCTTCTTCAGATATGGATGCAGAACATCAAATCATCATCAAGTAGTCATACATGATATGCAACAGATGGAAGGAAGCGATCTGTGTAGGTACAAATAAAAATGCTTCCATCAAGTAGATAGATTCTTACGGATCAGCCTTTTGTGGCAAGATGATGATTGCACGTGCCTTGTCAGCTGCAGCTCTTTGGAATGATTTTGTCAAGCTAAGACTGCAACTGCACAAGCAGAAGTTTAAATTATCAGACATGGGCTATCAGAGTTGAAACAACTCACAAAAATTTAATTGCAAACTCAATTACTCATGTATAAGTATGTGGAAGTATAAACACAGTGTTTATCGTACTGCATTTCTTCAATTTACTGATTGAACCCTTCTTAATAGATCTAGCTCGATAAGAGTTGGGAACCAAGGTTAAATAGAATCTTTTTCTACTTCCTCTTGTTTAATTAATCTATAGAAGATATTCAACACAATATATCATAAGAAATGAACACGAGGATTTAGTTCATGATTACTAAGGCCTCATTCGATCGCTACTGGGAATCAGAATTGGAATCAAAATCGGAAGCATCCTAGTTTCCTTTCCAAATTTCGGCAAATAGGAACCAGAGAAACATTCTACTTATATTGTTTGGAACTGTTTGGAAAGAAATTTTGAGAATGATCCCCATTCCTAATGTTTGGTAATGTTTAGAAATGGAAGTTGAGAATAAAATATTAGATTAACTTGTAATTTTATTTTTAAAACTATGTTAGATTATACTTAACTACAATGAGAGTATAGAATTTATAATTTGCCAATTGAATTTTAGTACTTACCATTTCCTGGTTAAAATATTTCTTAATAAAATATATATACTAATATTAATCAACATTTTTTATATAAGAAATTCAAATTTTCAACAAAGAAAATAATTAATGATAATATTTCAATACGTTTTTTTTTTTTTTTTTTTTTTTTCTTTTGATTTTTTATTATAATTTAGTTCATAATTATACATTTAAAATTATACTTAACTACAATGGATTTTTAATTATAAAATTGATTTTTAGTAATTACTATCTTTTAATCAATGGTTAGTAAAAAATTAAAAATGTCCACAAAAATATATATGGACATTATAACAACATTCTCTCATAGAACAAATTCAAATTTGCAACAAAGAAAATGATTTATGTAATATTTCAGAATATGATTTTGGTTTTTGTTTTTCCTTCTTTTAATTTCTATTTATTTTTTGTATTATTTTTATTATAATTTAATTTGTTATTTTACATTTAAAATTATATTAGATTATGCTTTTGGACTTTAAATTATAAAATTAATTTATTAATTTTTAGAATTTACTATCTTTTAATTCTTGGTTCGTAAAAGAAATATCCACAAAATTATATACTAGCATTATATCAATGCTCTATTATAGAAGAAACTCAAATTTGCAACAAGGAAAACAATTGATGATAATATTTTGATATGTGATCTTGGTTTCTATTTTTTCCTCTTTTGATTTTTATATATATATTTTTTTTTTCATTTTCGAAGGTTTCATCCCCCTCATTCCCAATTCTTCACTTGGGTTTCCTTAAAGCCACAATGACAGTACCTGACTTCCATTAAATAACTCATTCCAAAACCCACTTGGTTTTCCCAAACGCTAGGAATCGCAATGATTCTGATCCCTGCAATTAAAGAGAGGCCTAAGTGGAATCTCACCATAACAGCTTGAGCTTATTTATAAGTTCTTAAGGGTTTTTTTATGAGTTGTGCAGGGAATTCAAAATCTTGCGACAATTCATGGTGCCGGACAAGTCAAGAGCATAGCCTCAAGGAAGCAGTCTAAAATCCAAACCCATACTTGAAACTGAAGTCCAGCCATCAATTGAAATTTAAGAAACTTCCACCAGTTGGGGCAACACATGCGCATTAAACTTATCTAGGTGCCCGTTTGGTAGAGCTTATTTTTAGCTTATCTTCTCCTTATAAGGAGAAACAAAAATTAAGAGTTTTTAAAAAGAAGTTATAAGTTGTTTGGTAATTTTAATTTTAAAAATAAACTTATTTGGTAGCTTTTAAATAAAGTTAAAAGTAAAAAAATTAAAAATTAAAAGTAAAAAGTAAAAGTTAAAGAAAAAAAAGAGGATATGAGGGTAAATGAATTTATAATATGGATATATTTGAGATTTCATATCCTTTAAGTGGGCTTATAATAGGAATAAAAAAAATAAAAAACTAAATTTTAAAAAGAAAGAGAAGCAAAAGCTCCTCCAAGGAGCTTTTGCTAAAGCTCTATTTCCTTCATTAAAAAAAAGCTACTTTTTTTTTTAAGAGCTTCTTTAAAATAGTGTTCGGTAGATCTTCTCCTTAAAAGGAGAAGATAAGCTAAAAAAAAGCTCTACCAAACGGGCTCTAGATATACACTAATGTTTGTTTGTGTGTTTCTGTGTGTGCACAACAAGACAATAACTAGACAATCAAATTAAATGTTATTATAGTATTTCTTGATGCAAAAAAGTGCTAAAATTGAAATTTTTTTGGTGCATTAAAATAAATATCTTTTCTCCTTAAATTTTATGGAAGCAACTCAAGAAAATGAATGAAGCATGTCTAAAGAGACCAAAGGAGTTTAAAAATGTGACTGAGAACCATTGCCCCCGTAAGCATCTACACAGATCTGCAGTGCTTGGAGCACATGAAAGAACCTCAAAGTTGATAAGGTTAACTGTATTCTTGTGAGGTTGTTGAAACTATTAAAGAAGATGTTAATGATGTGAAGAAAGTTGTTTTTTCCCTCCAAAAAAAAAAAAAAATTCTCTATGATTTTTGAACAGATGCTTTCTTGTCCACCTCCTATTTGCAGCAGTAATAGACCTACTAACGGCAATATGATGCGAAACACAGGAGTGATATATATGAAATAACAAAACATTGCAAGATATACTACCAATTTATGGAGAAATATGACAAGATCTCCATACCTCTTAGGAAGGATATCAATGTGGTTAAGATCCTTGGCAACATTGTCTGCCAATTTGTCCATTTGCTTTCTAGGAAGATCAGAAAGAAGAAGAATTCTCTGCCTCCTACAGTTACAAGTGTGCATGTAATTTCAGATGCTACTGTAAGTGACCCTGAACCATGAAAACTTATTATGGCTAACAGCAACTACCTAGCTGTAGCAGTACCCAACCGCACAGCGAACTCATGATACTTGTTTAGCTGCTTTAGTATGAAGCCCAAATGATTGTTCACTCCACAAATAACGATATGATCAGTTTCCAGGACTTGAATTTGTGCTCCTTCTCTGATCTTTTGCATATTACTCTGCTTGATACCAATCACAAGCTATGTAAATAAACAAACAAACAAGTGAATTCCAGAAACTTTTTCTTCCATTAGAAACATACCCTAAACTGTTCTGTCATTGTGCTTAATAGTCGGGAGTAAAACAATATGCCCCATATAGCAAGAACAAAGCCAAGAACACGTTCAAAACGCGTTCTTTGCTGCATTCCAAAAGAAGAAAGAGTTTGTTGTGGCATAAGTTCATAGTTCCCCATGACTTTGGCAATATAAAGACAAGGGTGATTCATCTAGGGGACAGCTTGCCAAATTCAAAAGAGAGTACCGACTCTTAAATGAGTAGATGACGAACATAGGCATGCCCAAGCTTCCCAAAAGCAGTCCTCCAGAGATTGATCTGTTCCCCTGATAGTCAAAAGAATATCCACATTGAGAAATCAAGTGTGAGGAATCAATAAAGTAAAAGAACAGGAGTACCATCTATTACTGCAAGAAAGTTGTTCAATGTAAAAGACACATAATCTAAAAGAATGAGAAACATATGCTCTGCCTAAAGCTTTGAGCACGAAAAGTTCTGAGCCATTATCACTAGAATTTACTATTAAACTTCAGCTCCATGCCATTCAGATTCTAACTGATGGAGTTGATGGCATGGATTTATATTGCAGTCACAGTCACAGCCATAGTGTTACTGAGCTTAATACGCTTAATGTAAGAAAAATTGTGGTAGCAGATTGACAGGCTTTCCACTTCGTCGAGGTGTCACAGCAGCATTGTAATATATTGTAGGCGTTATCGGGTGTGTGTTGGTCACGTGTCATGGCTGCAGCAATCTTTCCAGTGTCATCACAAGTCATAACGGCTTTACACCCCCTGTAACAGGCCAAATCAGCATTCACAGCCATACCAGACCTTTTTTATATCCATGATTCACACGGACACTAATCTACTTTCTTATGTCTTTTATTAAAAATAATGATAATAATAAGCAATGGGGAGATGTTAGCTATCCTTGCTAAATACCCTTACAGGTCGTTCAGGTTTATCAATAAACTGATGTCTTCCTTAATAAACTTATTCACTTGAAGATAGACACTTGAAACCATACAATGCTTTATCTTTAAGATGATCTAATAGAGATGAAAATAGAAGGACGTCACCATCTATACTAGCTATCGAAAAGATAAGTATTTTATCTTTAGAAGGTGTCATAGGCAGGCTCCTTTTATAGGATTAAAAACAGTTGATCATTAAAAGCAAGCATTTTAGTTGAAATCTATTTCAGCATGAGAACTTAGATCCTTTGAAGATTAGCAGCAGACAAACCATGGAATAGAATCTCTCCTGTAAATATATCACAAAAGATACCAAAAGAAAAACTTCATCATAAGTGTCTGCATGCAGTTTACCTGATTTTGAAGAACAAAAACCCCCCAATAATGACAAATGAGAAGCAAGCGGCGAATAGAACAACAAACGACCTACATAAAGTTCCAAAAGAGGTGTCAAAGTTCTACAACCCATACGCACTTGGCACCAACTCAAGCACCCACAACATAGAAAAGTCATGAAACAAAATGATAATTTTCCAGCTAGGAAGAAAACAGTAATTGAACACTCTAAAGCAGAGAAGTAAACTATACTCTTACTCACATTGCAACATTTCTCTCTACTTGAATATTTAACAAGTAAAGCAGCCGTGAAAAATTCCACCTGATGTCTTGAAATGAAGGCAAGGAGACGTCCAATTGCAAAGGCACAGGCTTATTCAAGGAGTTAGATATACAAGCGAAAGGCAAACCTGTAGTCTGAAATGCTTGAAGGAGGTGAGGGAATGAGCTTTGGACAAGCTTCACCAATGAATGAATAAAATTTAACTGTGTTAATCTGAAAAGGATGTATACTGACATAGAGCCCAAACTAGCTGGCGGACCCTGCACAAGTGTGCATAACAAAAATCATTAGGTAAATATTTAATTAACCAAAACTCTTGGAAGAAAGGTGAAGTAAAAGTAGACGTAAATCAAGAATGCTCCACTGACCGTAAGAGTAAAACATTCAAGTGAACAAATACAGCCAATTAAAGACTCAACCTCATAAATACTATGTATCCAATTCAATCTACAAGAACAAATATGTTTCTGTATTGAATATTTGAAACAGAAATTGGTTTCAAGGAGGAAACAAGTGTAATATACGATCCATTGCTTAAACTATCCCTGCCGTCAAGAAGGAACTCTCACCTTCTGATTACTTATCAGACCTCCTCTACAGCATCTTCTTTGCAATCCATTTGTGACATTTAAATGTGTAGGTATCTCTAAGTTAGTCGGTGTTCTTCGAGCACTGGCTTCCATATTACCTGGCAAGAGGTAACAAAGACAAAAGAGATCATCCGATACCTATGTTAGTGAGAAGGAGAGGGAGAAGGGGAATATCTTACATAATGGGAAACAAAAAAGACATACACAACAGCATATAAACTTTTCAAATCAGTTTCAGCATCAAGCGAAAACTGGGGAGTTATGTATTTCGAGTGTACAATTAACAAACCTCATTTCATATCCTATTTGAAATTAACTGAGCAATACAATCAAGCACTCTCGCATCAGCAGACATTAAAGCAACACTAAAGTGCAGATGACCTCCATCAAGCTTGAGATATTAGATTCCAGTTCACAATAAGGAGTTGAACCAAAACAATAATGGTTGTAGGACCTGACATTTGTTTATTGCACCAGAAGTTCTTATGTAGCTTGTTATTCTTTCAAGATAAGAAGTTCCCTTCTGCCGCCCACTCTCCAGCTCCCCACCCCTCCCCCCCCCCCCCAAAAAAAAAAGAACAAGAAGCAAAGAAGCGCATACCATGAGAACCAAGCTCAATTAATCCTAGATAAGCCACAGAATTGACATCAATGTTGGACAGTGCTTAATGAATAGGACAGGGCATAATCGGCAGCACCATAAACATGGCATGGGCCTTTGAGTAATAGTTTGGGAAAGTTGTAGATCTACAGTTTTAAATCTTCAAATTTATGCATGTGGCAAGGAAACTCACCCACACACAATATGAAGATTTCAAGGCAATAAGGCGAGGATGTTACAAGATGCTAATGCTCTTGAGCATTGGGTTATGCGCAACATGTTAAACCAAAGGATGGATATGTGCGTACGTGTTATAGTGCAGAGGGCTTTCTGCATTTTATTCTTTTATGAGTTTAGGAGCGGTTAACCGAAAATGATCAAAATTGCAAAGGCCTGTAAAACTATTACAAGAGAAGTGACAAAGACGAAAAGAAACATGGGGAGCTATTATTAAATTAGACCATCAACCAACAATATAACTTGCATGCTATCAGAAGCATGGAGACTAGATATGGAATTCTGGAGAAACATTTGACACAATTAATATCATAAACATGAAAGCAGATGGAAATAAGTTCTATACACCCAGAAGGCCAGCAATTTGGGTGTCAAGGAGAATAATAAAAAATAAGCATCTTTTGTTCCTTTTCCTTTCTTTCTTTCTTTCTTTTTTTTTTTTTTTTTTTTGGTTTGATAGAGATAGAACACAACAGCACAGTACTTTTTTCATGCCAAGTTTCAAATGTCTAGGATAAAAAGACTCACTCCAAGTTTCAAAGCTAAGCAATTTAAATCTGACCTTCTCCATATTTTGCTGAAGAATGAGCACGGGATGTTGAATAATGAAGCCGCCAATGCTGACATAGTATTGACTTTCTGAAAAGAACTGTATTATATCAGTGCTAGCATTGCAGAGCCACAGCTTCCCAAGATTGTGGGGACAAGTTAAATAAACATCCAGTACATCTACAACTTACTCAACGCATAAGCATAGCTCCTATGGGTAGAAATATAGTTCTCAGAAATTCATTCATTACAACTGCTTTGCCTCTTTATTATTTGGCATATCATGACAAAATGCACTAATGGCTATAGGGGGAAAAAAATTTTGAACTGTATGTCAAGGAAGATAGTTCCAAATGGCATTGGCAGAGATTAGATAAATTGTGCAAGAGAAATTTAAAAAAAAATAATAAAATAAAATAAAAAAATAAAAAGGAAAGCAAGATTTCTGATGGTTGTCAAATAAGCACCCTCACAAGGTCCGAAATACAAGAGAACTCCCTGGGAAGTGTGGTCCAAGATGTCATCAAGATGAAGCATGTTATAGGCCCAACTTGCTTGATAAAAATTAGTCACATATATGTTCTTGATTTTCTGGAGGTGGATCCAGACTTGTATGGGGACCAATATTATCAGATCACAATACATTTGTATCACATTTTCCAAACTGCTGTTAGTTATTCTTGAGATGAGGAGAAATAATTCTAGCTTCAGAAAAATTGGTAACTCTTCAACTCCCTATTGTTAGCGGGCCCAATAAGATTCACATAACAAAAGTAGCAATCGTCTTCGAAGGAGAAAATGTACTCACCAAAATGCAAAAGCATCCTTTTTTATGGCTACTCATGCAACCGACTCTTCAGAGGCTATAACGGCCCTACTTGTCATGCCAGAAAGACACTCAATTCCCAACTACTTCACTCAAAAAGTCCAACCTACATCACTCGTTATCCATACATTGTGGATGATTTCCAGAATTAACTAAGACAATTATTCTCCAGTTGGTCTCTACTATGAACCTGGCAAACAATTTCTAACAAGTCTTTTCAGAAATTCACCGATGAACAGACCTCCCCACCTCCCACTTAACAAAGCCCGACAAGATTAGGCTTCCTCCTTTGAGAAATAACCTCTCATCTGAAAGGTCATTTTATTATATCTCGTTTGGACAATACTATACAAACAAATATTCACTCTGGCGAGAAGAACTTGCTCACATGTCAAAAAACAATTTGTCAATCTTCCTCGTTACAGAACCTGGGTATTTGCTTGGAAAACGTTATCAATCTTTTGAATATCATTGTTAAGGTTTTTCTATGTTTTATGGTGGCAACAGCATTTGTTTCCAAACCTTCAAATCAAATGTAAAGTTAGACTATATCCCTACGTCTCTAAAATTAAACAGAATTAAACGAATCAAAGCAAGTTGGTTCACTTGAACATATAATCAAATACCATCCAAGCTACGCCCCACGTGAGCGAAACTCGACTTTCTTGCTCAGAATACTCGAAATTCATGAATGAACAGAATTAAATACACGGAATTCAAACCAACAATGCACATTTGTCACCTTTTCGAATACGAAGAAGAAAAAGATGCTTGAGTTAAACTTGAAATTCGAGGAGTGATCCATGGATGAGAGCTCTGCAACTGCTGGAGCTGAAGCTGAATCATCTCTCTCTCGAACGGATTGGAGTCTGGAAATTACAGAGAGAAACACACGGTAGAGGCTCGCGATTTGATGAAACTAAGAGGCAGCGTCGGATTTATTTTATTTTATTTTATTTGAAAAAAGCCTCAAAAGTTTTGATTTTTCTATTTTGTGTCGCTTTCTGAATTTTTTTCTTTTTTGGCTTTTTTTAATGGAAAGTGGAGACATGAAGAACAGAACAAGACAACCTTTTGCTTTGCACTTACGATTTCCTCTCATTCGCATGGATAGGACCACATCATACAATGATGGGGCTTGGTTTTCATTGGAGCAAAACTACCTACATGCTTCTTGGATGAATTGACTACACAACAGCATAACCAGTTTAATCCTTTTAATTTTTCTTTTTCAAAAAATAAATTTATATTTCGATTAATACGATTCGAATTATTATCGGAGCATACGCTTTGTGGATTATTTGATCTACTAATCACAATTTCATTGGCACAGAGCAAAAAAGAAAGGTCCAACCTTCCTTCCGGCCCGACTGCCACCTAACAACTTACCCGCTCATGTTCGTGGGTCTATCCGGGTCGAGAGGGTGTGGTCCGGTGGAAAAATATAAATAAAGTCTAGCACCTTTGAACTAAGTTTAATTTGCTCTTTGATTAAATACTTAAAGTTCACCCTTGTTGGCTGATGTTCTTTTTATGTATATAAACCACCCAACTCGCCTAATAATTAAGTTTATTCTTTTTTTATTTATTTAGGTCAACTCTTATGAAAAGTAATATTGTTTTACACTTCATATGATTACTGGATTTAACTAGCGTTTAATTGGTTCAGTAATTATTTATTGATTTTTTTTAAATAAAATATCGAATTTGAATTTATATATAAAAAAATAAATATCAGAAGAGTTTCATTATTTAAAATTTAAATTTGACTTAAATTAGATTTAATCAGTCCGACTGATCAGATAGAAATAGTTTTATTAAATTCTTCTAAAAGTAGTAATACTATTCAATGGTTTAAAAATAAAACACCTTTAGTAATTTTTTTGGATCTTGAAAAAAAAAACCTCCGACGTATTAATTAAAGAAGCAATGGTGTAAATTTCGGGTGAAGCGAAGGACAGAGCGTTACCATGTTTCCATATCGAAATCTAATACACTTTACAATTTGGATTATCACGTGCTGCACGTGCTTTTCTTTTGCTGCAGGTCTTTTTTTTTTTTTTAAATATCTTTTGGTTGTTACCCAACCCCCCTTGGCCCATCTACCCACGACATGTACGAATTAGAGGACATCCTTTTGTTGAAGAGCAATTTTCATTTTTTCTTAGAAATTTCAACTTATCTTGATTTGTATTAATTTATATTTATTTTATTTAAATTATCTTTTAATTAAAATAATTTATTATTATTATTTAAAATATATATATAAAAAAATTTCTCAGCAATTCAATTGAAACCAATCTCAATTTTTTCTAAATTACAAAATTAAGACATGTAAAATAGAACTTATGAACTTTATTTACAAACATTTTCTTCGTTATCCAGTTTCACATCATATTTAGAGAGACACGATGTCTGGCCACCAACCACACAGCAGTCTTTGCTAAGAAAAAGCCCATTGATTGACCTCGTTTAATGGGCAAAGGGGTTTTACTTACAAAATGGTTTTTTTTTAATTGCAGAATAGTTTTTTTTTTTTTTTACAAAGAGATATACTCAAACGAATCGAACGAGAAAAGAAAGATAAAAATGAAAATACCACTTGAGACATTACAAAATGGTTTCTAAAGCATTGTGTTGGGTGTTGTCCTGGATGAGTCACCTCGCGCCTCGTTTAAGGCCTATCATGGGCATTCAGTTTGGGCTTGGCAGGTATTGGACCATCAGGTATGCACATTGGATAGATTGCTGCTGCAAGCCATGCAGGCATTTTGCAGTGAGCTTTTGATTGCAGGAACAGCAATGCAGCTCCAACATCTTTCGTAAGCTTAGCTACCTCTTCCTTGCTTCCATCATTTGACCATTTATCCCAGGCTTCAGGGTTGTTTCCTCCTCCATCTCTCTCTCCCTTGATATATTCAAAACAGGGAAATAACCATATATGGATTAAAAGAAAGTATATGCCAGAAATGTAGGATATTGTGCGATGGGAAATCACAATTAGCGATAAAAGACGGTACACATGCACTATATAGGAGCCATAAGATTGCAAAGTAATCACAATAAGGACCCAAACACCTTGGATGGAGTTAAAATCAAGGGTCACATTCCAGCCTATCAGTAGACGCCCCAAGAGCTCAAGGTGTGAAAAGGAGTGTAATGTAGCAACATATTACCATTAAATGAGTCATTCAGCTCTTTCTTCTCATGTATCAAACCTATGTTAATTTCGTAAAATGAGAAAGAGCTGCCTGAATGAGGAGAGAAGGCATAAGTGACTTGAAAATCAGATGTATCTTGAGCTTTGTCTGCTGTGAAAAGTCAAGGGTGTTATATCAGATGACAGCAATGGCTTGTCAGCTACAGGTTCTGCTACTGCCCCCAGCCTCCTGAAACCTACTCATACTCAGAACCTATAAAACAGGCAACGCATAGAGAGATGAATAATAAATTATATACGGAAAACAGAATTGCAAATATCAAAAATGGCAATTAAAATAAAACTTGCTCCGACCTAAAGGGATTGGGGATGTGACTGTTATAACCCAGTCACATGTTGCAAACCAATACTCGCAAGGAATCCATGCAAATGCATTTGGCGCTGTGCCCAGTAACGGTCATTTGTAATCGCCATTACAAGTTGATACAGCAAAAGGGTGATGTAGAAACAATTTGGTATATAATAGTAACAGAAGTGTAAGTCAGGGATTCATGCGACAATATGATCAAGACCACAGCCTCTCCCAACAAAGAGTATTTGTAGCAAACAGCTAATCTTTGGCAGAGCCAAAAATTGAAGTCTTTGGCACTTGAAAATGAGGCATAAAAAGAAGAGACTATTGCTTATCATATTCCCTGACCACAAATCACTGATGCTAACTAACAACATGACTTACTATTCTATGCATGAACAGAAACATACACACAACCAATTAAGAGGCCATAACTAGACCAATGTCAAAATCTTTCTGAAATGAAGGGGGACATATCTTATGATAAAATATCTTTATACCTTCACCTGGAGCCTCAGGTATTTCACATAATCGATGGTTCCATCAAGCATGGTGGCCCAATTTTTTTCTGCAGAAGATAAGATGTATTTTGTGATCTGGCAATCCATATCAAAGCTATTCGAACACTTAATTTCTTTCTTTATATTGTTACTCTTCGAAAACTAAATCTGTGGACAGAAACCTGGTAAAAATGAAAAAAGATCAGCTAAGAAGGAAATATCAGATTCCTAGCAAATTAACTCCAGTATTCTTCTATTTCATGCAAAGGAACTCTATTTTTTAGCAATGTTCTTACCTTATGCACCCTCACCATCACAAGTGATTACTGAAAAGGGTGAAGAACACCCTAAGAGAACTGTTCTCATGGCAGAAAATACACCATGACATTATTCTGAAATATACACTAAAGGACCACAATAAAAAGCCAACCATTGGCATAGAGCAGGATACGCCAAGGCCTACTCAAAATCCCCTACTCAGATAACTATCTCAAATACCAGTTCAAGAATATCAGAACTGTTACTCTTATGAAAATCTCTTCCTAACTATGTAATATAGTCTCTTCTTTTCCTTCAAAACAACCTTCATGAGAATGTTAGTTTTCAATTCATGTTAGTAGATATAGCCAATCTCTCAACCATTGCTATGATAAAATGGTTCTAGAAAGTCGCACAGAAATCCTTTCCACATGAAACTCATATCTAAGCAAATTCAAAAGTTCAAATTCTTAGTTTTAACAGGAAACTCTCAATAACATGATTCTGGAGTGTTGTAACTTTATATGTAAATTATATACAATTTTAATGGAATGTAAATAGTAGGGGTAGACATCTTTATTTTTGTGTATTTGAGTAAGTTACAAATGGCCACTTTTAATATTGAGCAATGGGAGTGTAAATTACCTAATAGTGGGGTGAGTGGTGGTTACAATTCTTTCCACCACTAATACCCTACCTAATGAGATAAGAATCTTGTTCACTTATAAATAGGACTCTCATTTTCATTTTTCAATATATCTAATCCTACAAATATTCTAGAGAGAGTATTAGTTAAAGAGAGGTGTTTTGTTGGTGGAGTTTTGGGTTCAAATATTTGTGCAGAATTGTTTTGAGTCAAACAACAAATTGTTGGACTATTGTATCCTAGAGGGGACGAGTCAAGTGAATTCTACTGCACCGGTTCTTGAGTTTTGACTAATGTAGAAGGCTCGAATCTCCTTAAACAGAGTGAGATATATGTGTCTCAGTCCATGGTTTTTTGTGCAATTTCTCTACTCTTTGTAATAAATTATTATTTTTATTACATTGTTCACTAATAATTTTAAGGAGATTCAATATGGAAATTGCACAAGAAAAGCTTGTCAACCAAGTTGGAGATCTCAATAAATCATTCAAATTTCATGGTGCTCACTTTAGAAGATGGAAAGGAAAAGTATTATTCTATCTTAACCTTCTCAAAGTGGCTTATGCTCTCACTAAAAAGAATCCTAACAAGGAGAACATTGAAGGCATGTCAAAGGATGAACAAATTGAATACTCGGAGAGATGTGCACAATATGAAATATGTTGGAGGTGGGTTATGACTCTACAGATACCGACTCTTTGTTAACCCGAGCAATTGTCGTCAAAAAGATGTGATACCTACAAAAACCGCCGGATAGTGATCAGACGGGGAGACTCCGACACTTAAGTCAGAAAAGAGCGATTTTCGTATTAAAAGAAAACAGACTGAGAGCTCAAGAGAGTAATTCCCTGTGATTAGAGTGCCTAATGTGTAAAGCTGAGAAAGTGCACCTGTCTAGGAGGATTTTTGAGATGTCTTATACCTGTGAGAGTCGTGCGCCGCTTGAGTGCTTCAACCCTACTTCCTTACTGAACCGATTCGAAAATCTTGGAATTCAATATTTCGAATTGATTGCAATCTTTATCTTTTGGGAAGCTTTTGTGTTAAAGAGGAAACCTTTCTTTAACTGAAAGATCCTTAGAGTACTGTCCGCAGTGAGGGACAAGAGTTAATAGGATACTCTGGTCTTCCTTTGGAGTCGTTGGTATCGTTATCTATCGATCGGTAGTTTGACCGATGAAGGGTCTTCAGAACTCCTTCGGCTGAGGAGCCAAACATTGGATGCCCAGTCGGGGCGATTGTCTTCATTCGATGAATCCTATGTGGTTGGCAGGACGACTGAGACCCTATCTGTCGGGAGATCGGGGCGACTAAGACCCTTCGTTCGTGAGATCTGAACGACTAAGACCCTTCAGTGAGCGGTTATAAGGAGTATTCGAACGTTGGCCAGTAGTCATTTCTTGTGGGCTTTCAGTAGATAATCGTATATGAACTCAGATCGGTAGTTATCCTTCGTGGGCTTTTCATGTGGGCCTTTCTCAAGCTGACTCATCGAATCAAATCCTAGGACCCGATCCCATCATTTGCCCCCGACTCATGGCTCTCTTGACAAAGAGATGTCATGAGTACTGATCGTTGGAAAAGGCGTGGAGCTTTTAATGCGATTCTCGCCGCTTCGATTTTCGCGAATCGTCTTTTGTACGCTTCATAAGGGTTCATATTCATCAGAGGGTTTCCTGTTCCAGCTTTTCCTCATTGCTTCTCCAGTTCCCTTTGAGGCTTGCCAAAGAAAATATACTCAAAAACGATAGCGAAAACACCCACTTCTCAGGCTTTTCCAGGCCTTAGTGACATTATGAGCGTTATGTCCCTAATGAACTCCAAGAGATACAAACCGAGATGCTAATGGGGGATGATTACGCCTTAGTATCTGCCACGGAAGCCGATATAGCCAATACGGCGCCGGAGGGTTGTGTGCTGATGTAGCTACAATCAATCACGTACGGCTTGAAAATTCCATACACGGGCCCATTCACAGAGGTATCATGTCGCTGTAACATTTTTTCGACCTTTCTGATCCCGAGTGCCTGGCGTTTGGTAGTCGCTGTGGTTTTCCTGTTAGGGTTCTGCTGTCTTCGTTTCGATTTTGACATCTTGTCGTCCCTCTTTATTTTGAAGAGGTGTGGAAATAATGGTTCAACCAAGGGTTGGTACAAACTTCAGACTCGTCCTGAGTCTGGCCGGAGGTTTTACTATAAAGAATCCATTGATAAGAGTTAGATGCAGAAATTCTTTTATGCTGAGTTCTCGGATAAGGACTGCCTGCCCCTGTTACCTGAAACCGATGGGTGCCTTCTGTAGGATTGAAGCCTCCAAATGCTTCAAAGCACGATCATTTCATTCGGTCGGTCGGTGGCGATTGTAAGTCCATTGGTCGAAGCGTATGGGCAGAGTCTTTACTGGATGACCAGATACTGTCCTTGGCCGGCTTGCTGATTGGGGAAAAGAGGAAAATAGATAGGCCCCTTCTGCTGGAGAGGGAGAGAATCGGGCTGGTTGACTCCCTAGATTCTCTTAACGATGCCGTGTTAGAGAATGTTATCATCGACAAGTTGGTTCGACCAGGTGTGAAGAGGTCCATTTAGGATGACATCAGGGCGGCTAAGGCCCTTCAAGGATCTTTTACTAGGGCGTCTGAGGCCCTTCTAGGGTCGCCTCCTCTTTCGGTAAAGGGGAGGGCGATTTCTTCTCCTTTATTTGCGTTGTTGATTCTGCCTGACCATTCGGTTTCGACAGTAGGCACATCAAGGGAAACTGTTGTTTTAGATGAAGGCATTCCACCGAGTGAAGCGAGTGTCGATGTGGGTAAGTTAGGAGGATCGGGAGATGATCCTTCGTCTGGCGACACGCTGGGGGAGAATATTCCCAGAGCTGTGAGGGGCAAGATGGCGGGGCCCTCTTCTACTGTCCCAATTTGGCCCTTGCGTAAAGGAAAGCGCAAAGTTTTTGAAGGAACGACGCCTCTATCTGTTATTCTTATTCGATCTTTTGATGACAAGAAGGGCTCAAAGGAACACGGAACTATTGCCGTTTGTGCTGGGGACATACAATACAGCTATATAGACCTGGTGGAAACGAAGCGTGTTGCCAACCAATTTGACTTTCATCGACATGAACTCGACTTCCATAGAATGTCCTACGAGCAAGTCGACGGGGCTCTTGAGTCCTTGGACTTAATGGTAGCGCTTTCTTTGTGCTTGTTGAGTTTCTTTTCATTTCTTGTCTTTGTTAACCAAGTTTTCTTTACAGACGATGGCTCTCGCCCAGTTTCATGGACAGCAGGGAAGGCAGGTGATAAATCATTTAAAGGGGCGTCTTTTTGAATTAATTCATCTAGCTCAAGCATAGGAAGAGATTCCTATTCAGGAGGAGGAGACCGTGGAGATTGAGAGCACGCCTGGTGCATTGCTCAACCAGAAGGAGGAAGAGTTAAGGCAATTTCGATCGGAGTTAGCTCAGTACCAAGGGGAATGTAAACGGTCAAAATTGGCGGCCACAGTGTGCGAGGTGCGTTTGCGCTCAGTTGAGAAGTTGGCTCAGCTCCGGGAGGAGTCTCTTCGAACTGCGGAGCGTAGAATAGTTGAGTTAGAGGAGTCTCGTGCGAAGAATGAAATCGTCTTTAAAAACTCTCAGCGCTAACTGATTGAGAGATTGAAGTGTACTGAAGAGATAATTCATTATATGGGTCTAGGCGATGCTTTGCCCTCAGTTGAAGGAGAAGCAAATGCTCAGAGCCCGGCTGTATAACTCTTTTAGAAATTCTATACCCAGCGGCTTTTGTCTTGTTCAATGAAAAACTCTTGTTTTTTGTCATTTTTAACTGTAATCCTTGTTGTGTTGTCTCGGCAGAATCAAGGGGACTTAAATTCTCCGGTAGGAAGCTTTTTGGTAGAATGGCCGCGTTCGCCTGTTCGGAGAGTCTCACCCCTTATTGTGTTCGAACGATAGAGATTGGGCGGCTGAGGCTCGTCTAGGAAATTTATAAGTAGTGGGCTGCGTCCACCCATCCGGAAAGTTACATTCCCTATTGATGGCCCGTACGAACGATTGGAGTTGAACAACTGAGATCCTCCGAACGATAGAAAATTTATAAGTAATGGACCGTGTCCACCCATCCAGAGAGTTACATCCCCTATTGACGACGCGTACGAACGATTGGAGCTGAACGACCGAGCTCCTCTGAACGATAGAAAATTTATAAGTAGTGGGTCGCGTCCACCCGTCTAGAGAGTTACATCCCCTATTGATGACGCGCACGAACGATTAGAGCTGGACAACTGAGACCCTCCGAACAATAGGAAATTTATAAGTAGTGGGTCACGTCCACCCGTCCGGGGAGTTACATCCCCTATTGACGACGCGTACGAACGATTGGAGCTGGGTGACTGAGGCCCTCTGAACGATAGGAAATTTATAAGTAGTGGGTTGCGTCCACCCGTCTGGGGAGTTATATCCCCTATTGACGATGCGTACGACGATTGGCACTGGGCGACTAGGCCCTCTGAATGATAGGAAATTAGGCGTGGTCTTGTAGAAAAACCCATTAAGCTAATTGCTTCAAGAATCCAAGAAATATCCCTGTAGTCCAGAAGGAAAAAACCACAAGTAGTAGGATCTGATAACTACTTAGGAACGGAAGTCGAAGGCTCCTGATCACATGACAATGTCGCGATCCCTGACAGCGTTCTGAACTTGATCTTCATGTGCTTAGTGCTGGGCAAAACTTCTAGAGCTTTAACACCCGGCCTGCTCAAGATAACATTATAGAGTAAAGGAAGATCCACCACATTGAATAAGACAGAAACTGTCACATGATTAGGAGGTGGCCCAAGGGTAACCAAAAGTGAAATAATACCATCGGGATATATCCATTCGTTTGAAAGCCCATTGACTGGGCCTACGTGGGGTTGGAGATCAACAGTTGTAAACCTCATTCGTTTAAAGGCATCACGGTATAAGAGGTTGCAGCCTGCCTCCTGATCGACGAAGATTCTTCTAACTTCGTATTGCCCAATCTTGGCGGTTATCATGAGGGGGTTGTGTCGGCTCGGATCTATCCCAAATAAATCCTCATCTATAAAACCGATGATGGGTCTTTTTTTCCTTAATCGTTTATCAGCGCTTGTCGCTAGACTTCCTATAGCGTAGAAGGAGGCATCTTCGAGCAGTATAAGATCGGTGTGATCAAGCACCCCTCCTCATTCCCTGATGGATCACCCTGGATCTAGAGTACTACTCCGTCTCTCCTGTCAGCCTGGGGCCGGGCTGTTTGTCGTTCCTCCACTTGGTTGCATCATGGCGGTTCGCGCCGATAATCGGTGGGGGGATCTCTTTCCCTTCTAATGATGAATTCTTGCAATCTCCCATTGCGTACCAGGAATTCCAATTCGTCCTTTAGCTTTTTACAGTCGTCTGTTGTATGACCTGTAATCCCAGTGGAAGTGGTAGTATTTCGTTCTGTCTTTGTTGGAGTCGTCCTCAGCCAACTGTGGGGGCTATCGAATGTACGGTTTATCTCTGATCAAAGCCAAGACTCGGTCGGGGGTCTCATTCAGTGGAGTGTAATTATTATATCTCCGTGAAGGAGGATGACTCATTCGACTCTTCCTTGATGGAGACTTTCTGGGCGATCGGTTGCGTTCTCTTCGAATGGGCTGATCCCCCTTGCGGTCGAACGCTTCAACCTCCTCAGCGGCAATATATTTTTTGGCTCGGGTGTAAAATTCTTGAATAGTAACAAGGGATTTCTTCGTGATTGATACCTTCATGCCGGAAGGCCTTAGCCCTGTTAATAGAGCAGCCAGTGCGATCGAATGGTTCAAGGATGGAACACTCATCATCTCTGCTTTGAATCTTTCCAAAAAATCCCTTAGGGATTCTTTTTCCTTCTGGTGTAGTGATAATAGGGCGGTGGACTTCTTCTTAACCCCTCTGCTTATTACAAAGTGTGAATCAAACTGCTCACGCAGTTAGGAAAAAGTCTTTATACTCAACGACGGGAGAGAATTGAACCAATTAAGTGTATTTCCCGAAAGAATGGTGGGAAAGTGCTTACACATGGTCGCATCGGACATGTCTCTAGAGATCATCACAGTTACGAAATAAGCTACATGATCCCGTAGATCCGTTGTCCCATTGTATCTTTCCATAAGAGGTAGGAGCACGTTGCGGGATATAAACTCTGAAGAGATCTTGGGATCAAAAGGTGAAGCATGATAGTAAGAGGAGATCTGATCTCCCTGGGGATTGACCTGCCTAAACTCGTCGGCAACAAGTTGCTCAACCTGTTTTCGAAGATCGTCAAGGACTGGTTTGGAGTTTTCGGATGCTTCGCAGCGTAGGGGTGATGGTCGCCGCTGGGGACACCTAGATCCCCCTACAGAAGATTGGCCTTCTGGCCTGAGGGCACGACTAAGACCTCCAATTGCTTGCTTATGTCCTGGATTTTGGACTCCAATATCTCCATCAGGGGGCGGCTGACTCGTTTCGGAACAGGGGCCATAATTGGTTGGTTGGGGACTGCAGGTTATCGGGCATGTTCCTGATGAGGGGGGCAAAGGGAGGCTGCCTGAATGTGAGTGAAGTGATCGGGTGCCACAGGAAGAGCGGCCTCAGAGAGTGTGGCCGTGCGTCCTTTCACAATAGGAACGGCTTTTGAAGATGCTCTAGTTCTCGGAAGCATAGCTATTAGAATAACAAAAATCGCTCTAATCTGTTTTCCACGGACAACGCCAATCTGTTGGAGGTGGGTTATGGCTCCACAGATACCGGCTCTTCGTTGACCCCAGTAGTTACCGTCAAAGGGATGTGGTACCTGCAAAAACCGCCGAAGAGTGCTCCGGTGGGGAGACTCCGACGTTCAAGTCAGAAAACAGCAGTTTTCGTATGAAAAGAAAACAGACCGAGAGCTCAATGGAGTAATTCCCTATGATTATAGTGCCTAATGTGTAAGGCCGAGAGAGCGTACCTGTCTATGAGGGTTTTTGAGATGTTTTATACCTGTGAGAATCATGTGCCGCTGGAGTGCTTCAACCCTACTTTCCTTACTGAACCGATCCGGAAATCTTGGGATTCAATATCTCGAATTGATTGCAATCTTTATCCTTTGGGAAACTTTCGTGTTAAAGAGGGAACCTTTCCTTAACTGAAAGATTCTTAGAGTATTGTTCGCAGTGAGAGACGAGAGTTAATAGGATATTCTGGTCTTCCTTTGGAGTCGTTGGTATCGTTAACTATCGATCGGTAGTTTGACCGATAAAGTGTTTTCAGAGCTTCTTCGGCTGAGGAGCCAATCATTAGATGCCCGATCAGGGCGATTGTCTTCACTCGGTGAATCCTACCTAGTTGGCGGGGTGACTGAGGTCCTATCTGTCGGGAGATCGGGGTGACTAAAGGCCTTCGTTCGTGAGACCTGGGCGACTAAGACCCTTCATTGAGCGGTTATAAGGAGTATTCGAATGTTGACCGGTAGTCATTTCTTATGGATTTTCGATAGATAATTGTATATGAATCTAGATCGGTAGCTGTCCTTCGTGGGCTTTTCATGTGGGCCTTTCTCAAGCTGATTCATCGGATCAAATCCTAGGACCCGGTCCCATCAAAATATATGAGTATAACTGTCGCTACTATCTTTTGAATTGCCTTTCTTATCAATTTTATGATTACAACGAACATACTAAGGTAGTGTTCAGTTAAAAGATATGAGTTGTAGAAATCAGAATGAAACCCATATAAGTTATTTGGGTCAAGGGAATGGGGATAAAGGTTTGGGAATGAAACCCATGAAATGAGAGTTTTATGAAATCCAAATAGAATCTTGGATATCGGCCAATACTCACGTCTCAAACCCAAACAAATTTCATTCCCACCTTTTGCCCTTCACAGTCAAGGTGAGGATCCCACCTTTTGCCCTTCACAGTCAAGGTGAGGAAGCCGATCTTGAATCGCTGTTGTTCAAACTTTGGTCATCATCATTAATCATCGTCGAAGGCAAACAAAAAGGAAGAGACTTACAGGACAAACTCCGAGAGATGAAATTGACGCCGATAGAACTATTGATGATAGATTGACGACTGCAAGAAATGAAATCGATGAAAACTCACAGTGATTACTCCAAGTGGCAGTAAAATTGAAGAACTCGGCAACTAGAATTGATGATAACCAATTCTTCGATGGTGAAATCAACAGATAATAGATGACCGAATTGGCAAATGGAACTTCGGCAAAATTGGGTCTTCATACTCATAGTCAACATGACCAAAGCAATTTTCTCTCTCCTCCTAGTCTCCATACTCAAGAGTCACAGCAACTTCGAACGGTCATTTTGCATAATTGGAAGGCATTGGGGGCTTATCATTAGCTCAATTCCTCCGCTAATACGACTCCTCTTCCCTCAATGTTAAGACCACAACATGGTCGAGCGAAACAGAGTCGTCGCAGGCTAGATGTGAACCATCACCATTGTTGGCAAAACCTACGAAGCTGGAAAGAGTTCAAAGTCTTGTAACCATTTTAATTGTTGCTTAAGGTTACAAATAGCATAAAATCAAAAATTGATAGCCAATTTCGGTTAGCCGCCAGAAATATCGAATTTTTTTATCATAAAAAAAACGTTTATTAAATATTTTTTATTATAAAAAAACCATTTTTATCAATTTGTTGTTTTTTAACCATGAAGCATTTTTTAAACAAAGAACAAAATTGACAATTATATGATTTCTATTCTGAAAGACATTCAAACCAAGCATGAACAATGGCAATTATATCTATTCCAAAATTTGAATCAAATAAAGGATATTCAATTTCGATTCTGATTTTTAAGATTTTTTTATTTAGATTTCGTTTCCAATTCCGAAGTGCGAACCAAATGCCCTCTTACCCTACTACCAAGAAAATATGGAAGGCTTTACAACTCAAGTATGACACCGAACAAGCCGGTGCAAAGAAGTATACAGTTAATCTCTTCTTTCGGTACCAAATGACAAACGGAAAATCTATGATAGACCAAATGCAAGATTTTCAAATGATTGCTCATGAGGTGCGGTTTGAAAGAGTAAACTTTGGCGACAATTTGATAGTTCTTGCAATCATTGATAAGTTGCCATCAACTTGAGAAGAATTTCAAAAGACCTTATGTCACAAATAGAAGGACATCACTTTGGAGGATTTAATCACACGTATCCATGTGGAGGAGGAGGCAAGAGGCCAAGATGCAATGATTCAAGATACAAATGTGGACTCCACTAAGGTAAATCATATATTCTCAAATAGTTTGCCCAATAATTCTCGAAATACATATCTGAAGTCAAATAAAACTTTTGGTAATAAACATAGTAAACCTCACAATAAAAAGAAAAATTCTAATTACAAGAGCAAGAATCATGACCACCCTCCTTATAAAAAACTTGGTATATATTACGCCTGTGGTAAGAGTAGGCATGTTGCTCGAATTTTCAAATTTCGAAAACATGATGCTCCAACTCAAGCCAACGCTACCAAAGAACTTTTTGTGGCTGTGCTGATAGACAAATTTTTAGTGAAAAAATCAGAAAGGTAGTGGGTAGATTCTAGTGCTAATAGGTATATCTGCTATGACAAATAATGATTGAAAAAATATACTCCCAACGAAGAGCCTAAAAATATTATGTTTGATGATTCTCACACTATTCAAGCTTTGGGGAGTAGTGAGATTGAATTAAAACTTACAACTGAAAGAGTATTACTTTTAAAAGATGTGATGTGTGCACCTTTCATAAGAATGTCAAGTTTTCTTCTAAACAAGGTTGGCTTCAAATAGACTTAGAGTCTGATTAATATGTGATTTCAAAAAGGGGAATTTTTATTGGAAATGGTTATATTTATGATGGAATGTTTAAATTGAATATTGAAAATAAAGTATACAATACTTTTGCTTATACGTTGTCTTGTATTAATTTTTGGTATGCTTGTTTGTGTTATATCAATTCTAGATATATGGGCGTAATCAATAAGTTAGGATTAATTCCATAACTAAACAAATTTTGAAAAATGAGAAACTTATAGCAAAGCGAAAATCACAAGGATCTCACAAAAATGTTGAGAAAAAAAAACTGAATTACTTAAATTAATACATTCTGATTTATGTGAATTAGAAAGAATTTTGACTCGAGGAGGAAATAGATATATCATTACTTTTATCGATTATTTTTCTAAATATACTTGTGTATTTGATTAAAAATAAAAGTGATATACTCGAGATTTTTAAATCTTACCTCCTAGAAATTGAAAATCAGTTTGGGAAAAAGATTAAAAGAATTTGAAATAATAGAGATCGTGAATATGAATATTTCAGAGTCAACTCATATGTTCAGTCTTTAAAAATAATTCATGAAACCACACCGCCATATTCACTTGCATCAAATGGTGTGGTAAAAAGAAAAAATAAAACTCGTATAGAGTTGTGTAACACCATGTTGATTGATTTATGTGTGTCCAAAAATTTATGGGGTGAAACTATTTTGACAGCATGTCATGTGTGAATTGTGTGCCACATAAAAATACAAAAAATAACTCCTTATGAGTTGTGGAAAGGATATAAGCCAAATTTGGGATATTTCAAAGTTTGGGGTTGTTTGGCTCATGCTGGATTACCTAAAAGGCCCAAACTAGGTGTAAGAGCTGTCACTCGTATTTTTCTTGATTATGCAAAAACCAGTACAACATATAGGTTTCTTGATATTGAAAATAATATGATTTTTGAATCAAGTGATGCTATTTTTTATGAAGAAAAATTTCATTACAAACTCAAAAATAGTGGTGACAATTTTAGTTTACAAAATAATTCTATTTCTACTTTTGATTTACAAAATCAAGAAAATATTTCTTTAATTTAGAATTTAGAAAATTTCGAAAAAATACATTTGAACAGAGAAGAAGTAAAAAAATATAGAATTGAAAAAGATTTTGGTCCTCACTATTTATATACAATATTGAGAAATTTAGAACTTTACAAGAAGCTTTACCTTCTGAAGATGCTATTTTTGGAAAGAGGCTATGAATGATAAGAAAGAATATTTAATTTCAAATCAAATTTGGAAATTAGTAGATTTACTTTTAAGGTGTAAAACAATTGGTTGCAAGTGGATCCTTTGAAAAAAATTAAAACCAGATGGAACCGTAGATAAATATAAAGTAAGGCTTGTGGCTAAAGGTTTTACACAAAAAGAAGACTTGATTTTTTTTATACATTTTCTTCGGTTACAAGAGTGACATCTATTAGATTTTTAATTACTATTGCTGCAATTCATAATCTACATATTCATCAAATGGATGTCAAAGCTACTTTCTTAAATGGGGATTTAGATGAAAAAATTTATATAAATCAACCTGAGGGATTCATAGAGTCTGGAGGAGAAAATAAAGTGTATAAACTTGAAACATCCCTTTATGGCTTAAAGCAAACACCTAAGATGTGGTATGAAAAAATTGATTCTTGCATGATTGCCAATGGCTTTAAAACAAATGAGTGTGACAAATGCATATACTATAAATCTTTTGAGAATTCAAATGTGATTATTTGCCTCTATGTGAATGATATGTTGAATTTTGGATCAAATTTATATATTATCCAATATACCAAAAATATACTTAAAAAGCACTTTGACATGAAAGACTTGGATAAGCCAAATTTTATTTTGGGTATGAAGATTATTAAAACTAGTGATAGTAATTTTCTTGATCAATCACATTATGTTGAGAAATTTTCAAAAGATATAATTTTGATAATTGTAAACATGTGACTACTCCTTTTGATTCAAGTATTCATTTATTTTCTACAAAAAATGAGAATGATGTTAACAAGCAGAAAGAGTAAGCTAGTATGATTGGAAATTTGTGATATTTAACTGATTGTACAAGACCTAACATTGCATATACAATAGGAATGCTTAGTAGGTTTACGAGCAAGCCAAGTATGGAACATTGGCATGCCATGGAAAGAGTAATGAAATATTATTTGTTATAAAAAATTTTGACTTGTTTTATAAAAAGTATCCTACTATAATTGAATGTTATAGTGATGTCTATTGGAATACATGTTAGGTAATTCTCTCTCTACCACCGATTATATTTTTATAATGTGTGGTGGCGCTATATGTTGGAAATCTAAAAAACAAACTATAATTGCTAATTCTATCATGGAGGTTGAGCTAATTGCATTAGCATCGGCAAGTGAGGAAGCATGTTGATTAATGGATTTATTATTTGATATTCTTATTTGGGAAAAACCAGTTTCTCGTGTACTCATTCATTGTGATAGCACTGCTACAATTAGTAGAGTAAAAAAACATTATTACAATGGTTAATCTAGATCCATCAGAAGAAAACATAGTATTGTGGATCATATTTGAGTAATGACATCATTAGTATGGATTATATTAAATCTCTTGATAATCATGCAGATCCACTTACCAAGGCCTTGGCAAAAGAAAGGATCTGGAGCACATCAAGGGGGATGGGATTGAAGCCTATAAATTCATGAGCCACATATGAGGATACCCAACCTGAGGACCAGAGGTCCTATAGTCAAGTTCAATGGGAAAAACGAATCATATGGTGGTCGTAAAAAGAATGCACATTTTCTTAAGTATATTTCCCTATGATGTGGTGCATTTTCCTTGTAATGATTGGAGGCTTGAGTTATTAAACTCTTAATGAAAATATGTATCTCTTATGAGTGGGGCATTAAAAGTTAAGGGAATGCCTTTGATGGATTTCACCTATGTGAGTGTCGAAGTGGAGCCACTTTGAATGAGAATTAGGCTTGTTCTCAAAAACACTCATAAAAATCAGGATAGCACAAGACTGTAATGTGCTAGCTATCAAAGCTCATAAACACTCATAAGAGAAGTGGGGCCGCTTCGAATGAGAATTGGGCTTGTTCTAAAAAACACTCATAAAAATCAAGATAGCACAAGGCCGTAATGTGCTAGCTATTAAAGCTCATGTCAACACCTAGATTATTATGTGTGAGCAATAATCTTCATTTCCCAAAAGAAGTCTTAGTTCAATGCGGAGCATACTCTGACTCTAGAGTGAGGATTTTTGTTACACTAAGTGGAGGTTCAATACAGAGCACAACTTCATGAAGCATAAAAAGCTATCTGTAACGAGTATTCTCTCTTTCAACATGATATCACTTGCATTAATATTAAAAGTGAGTGAGGGAATGTTGTAACTTACATGTAAATTATGTACAATTTTAATGGAGTGTAAATAGTGGGAGTAGTGGGGTAGATAACATTTTTTTGTGTAATTGAGTAAGTTACAAATGGCCACATTTAATATTGAGTAGTGGGGGTGTAAATTACCTAATAGTGAGGTGAGTGGTGGTTACAATTCCCTCCACCATTAATACCCACTTAATGAGATAAGAATCTTGTTTATCTATAAATAAGAGTCTCATTTTCATCCCTCAATATATCTAATCCTATAAGCATTTTAGAGAGAAAGTATTAGTTAAAGAGAGGCAGTCTTTTGGTGGAGTTTTGATTTCAAACATTTGTGGAATTGTTTTGAACCAAACAACAAATTGTTGGGCTGTTGTATCCTAGAGGAAACAAGTCAAGTGAATTCTACTGCACCGATTCTTGCGTTTTGGCTACTGTAGAAGGCTTGAATCTCCTTAAAGAGAGCGAGATATTAGCGCCTCAGCTTGTGGCTTTTTGAGCAATTTCTCTTCATTTTGTAATAAATTATTATTTTTATTACATTGCTTACTAACAATTTTAAGCAGATTCAATATGGAAATTGTACAAGACAAGCCTGTCAATCAAGTTGGAGATCTCAACAAACCATTCAAATTTCATGGTGCTCATTTCAAGAGATGAAAAGGAAAAGTATTGTTCTACCTTAACCTTTTCAAGGTGGCTTATATTCTCACCGAAAAGAATTCCAATAAAGAGAACATTGAAGGCATGTCAAACAATGAACAAATCAAACACTTGGAGAGATATGCACAATATGAAATAGATGATTATAACTATCACCATTATTTTTTGAATTGTCTTTCTAATCAATTTTATGATTACAATGAATATACTTACCCCACTAACAAGAAAATATGGAAGGCTTCAGACGTGGTCACACATCAATTTAATGCATGTACATTAAGTAATACTCTAGGGAATACTTTGTAATCTTCACAATTTTTTCTCAATATTCATTTGGGTTCTTCAATTTCACTAATCAAGTCTCTTCAACGGTAAATTCAATCCAAATAACACAAAGATAAAATCCGCCAATTTTGAGAGAGAGAAAGAGAGGATGCGAGACTAACTTGACGGAGTGGAGACACAATTGGTTGGACAGAGTGAGACCGTAAATGATCAAATGCTGAAAACATACTTCGCATAGACCCTTTCACCTCTGGCGGATTCAACCCAAATTCAAAAGAATTATTAAAAAAAAAAAAAACCAAAATTCAAGTTCGATTTAATTTCACAACAACTAGTGCAGGCACATACACTGTCCGATTGCATTTGAAACATCGTTCCGTGAAAAACACCGTCTCCAGTGGCGCAGCTCATCTGCGAAACCACCGTGTCCCCATCATTTTCGGTCAAACTCAACGCTCCGGTGTACGGAGGAAATTCGAGAATCTGTTGAAGGAAATCCTCGGCGTAATTCTCAGAAAATTCTGTATCCATCACTGATTCTACGGCGAGAAAATGAATTGGTGAGAGCAAAATAGAGGTCTATGAATTTGTAGAGAGAGAGAGAGAGAGAGAGAGGAAGCACGAAGAAGCATCGAGAAGCGAAAAAGACGAAGTGAGGTGTCGAAGAAACTGGCAAACAGACTATCCCCCAGGGGGGGAGCAAGGGGGTTTTGTAGGGTTTTGCGATCATTGGTTTTGATCTCAGATTTCATTTGTAGTGTTTTTCGCGGGGTAGAGGAGAGAGAGACTTTTAACGGAGATTGCGGTGTCTCATGAGTGGGCCCGACTGATGTTGGAAAACCACGAATCAAATCTGGGTTGTGATGTGGCTTATGGGCTTGTTAGACGTTCGACTTGTGTCAGAGATGGGTGTAATTGAGTCGAGTTGAGCGGATACACTAACCTATTTGATTGATTAGAAAATTATCATACTCAATATCCAACTCAAACTCGATTAATTTTAAATTTTTAAACTCAAACTTAATTTCAAAAGAATTTTATAATACTTAAACTCATATCGATTAGACTCGATTAAACGTTATTAAGATCAAATTTGAATATAAACTAAAAATTAATACATTTAGTCTCAATTTTGACTTAATTCGAACTCGACTCGATTAGATTTATAAACATTTCAAATCAAATATTTTAATATTCGAATTCGACTCAATACTTAAATTAATATATTTAAATTCAACTAAAACTCAATTAAATTGAATCAAATTTGAGTATATTTCGAGTTGAACTCGAGTTACTCACTAGTAGTTTGACTCATTTGTACCCTTGTCCGGATAAGAGAGCATAGGTTGAGTCAGGCCCGACAAACAAGTTATAAGAAAGAAACCTCGGCCTGAAGCCCATCCCACCCTCAGCCTTAAGCTAGAACTTGAGACGGGCCGCCGGTTCACACAAATTCCAAACTAATGTTTCGGTTTCTTGGAAGAAAATCAATTGTCCGGACCTACACTTACACATGTATAAAGATTTTTTTTTTTTAAGTGGATAACTTATCATTTGTTGGTATTCTAATTTTGTTTGACTAATTTAGTTTGAACATTGTAAAATTATTAAGAAATTATTTCTTTCAAATTCTATTTTTTCATTCGCATGATTCGAATTTAAGATTTATAATTAAAGAAATATAATATTGTATCGTTACTTTCATGACATTTTGATTATTCAGATTTAAAAATGAATAGCATTTTGTAAGCCAAATGAATCCAAAATTAACAATGACATGGCCAATGACAGTTCAAATTAAATATATAAAGTTTTTAAACTTAAGTAATCTTGTAAATCAGTAGAATTTAGCAAGAGGTCTTCTGCATTTTTGCTGGGGCATTTCAAGAAACAAATATCTAATGCTGGACAAAATTTCCAATGAAAACTTGACCTGAAATTATGGAGATCTGCAAGTACAATGTGGGGTATAGCGAATAAAATGAAAAATATCAAAGTCTTTGCCAGATGAAAATATTTGTCAAATTTGCATAAAGAAAATATAAATGAAAATCTGTAAAAACTATATCATAATTTGCATTACAAGAGAAATTGTAATGGTTTTACTATCGACATCACGGCTCAATGGTACAAGGGGTTCAATGGCTCACTAGTGGGCTCGAACCTCATAACCCCATCTTATGAAGGACTACGCCCCCTTAGTGAATCTGAAAAGGGAAAAAGGAAAGAAGAAATTGTTCTAGTTTTAAGTTGCTATGCACGGATTTGAAAGAAGACTTTGACTAAAATTGCTACTACATTAGAAATATGATCAAAATTGCTATCACATTAGAATTCTTTTTTTTTTTCCATTGACCTTATGTCATTTAGTAGCTAATTTACTAATTTTAATTAATTCGATTCGAATTAACTGTGAAACCCATTATAAAATGATCTTTTTCGATGCCTATTTTTTTAATTCCTAACACTCAAAGAAAACGTAATTAAGATAATTCAGTGTTCTTGTCACTAAATCAACAAGGCATTGGTACCATATTAAAATTCTGCACCAATCAAATTAAGAGATAAGTATTATTAACTTTATTATCCTATTTCATGCTGTTTAGGATATGTAAGTGAGTTGCCTTCATTTTATGGTTCCAAGTTGGGACAATAATAAGGAAGCTGTACAATCAAATCCCATGGAGTTAAGCGAGCAACAAGCTAGGTAAGCATCTCACTGAAATAGGTTGAGAGATCAAAACTTTATAAAATGGTTTGCTCATCACTAGACCACTCTGAGAACAAAGTATTGGATGGTTATGTGCGTACCTATTAGGAACAAAATAACAAAATAATTGTCTATTTCTTATAAGATGAGAGTTTAGTACCTAAGCATGCATATATACATTCCCGTAATGAACTTGAAGAAGAGATTGATACCTTCTTTATTGGAATTACTGCAGTCCTAAATCTCTCTTTATTTCCGATTCCCTTAAAAGGATCATGATTAAAGAACAGAAAACTACATGCAGCTGTATGAGTAAAAAGATGTCCGACTTTGTACAGAAAAACTCTTCTTAAATTTGTAAGCTCAGAAGCAGTGCTTCAGGTGTATAATACAAGTGCATGGAAGCAGGGATGGCCAAGTTAAGAAACCAATCTATCTGGCCATAACTTGAGGAGCAGATGATCCGTCTGATATGTCAAAGAAGATATCATCGCTTTTGCACAATGCATAAACAATATCCACCATACTTGGCCTCCTAGACGGATCTTTCTGTATGCAAGCAACCGCCACAGCCATCACAGTCATCACACTCTGCATTGAACTTGAAGACTCACTGACAACAGCCTCATCCATCCAACCCTTCAGTCTCCTCATCTTCTCTTCCTCACTCCCCTCCATAACTCCATTAGCACTAGCCCACAAAACCCTCCCTTCATCAATGGCTTCTCTCCCTGAAATCAGCTCAAGCAAAACAACCCCAAAAGAGAAAACATCCATTTTTGTAGACACAACTCCATCCACTAAATACTCCGGTGCTATGTAGCCCTGTGTTCCAACAATATGCATTGTTATGGCATTGCAACCAGACTTTGCTAGCCCGAAATTGGCGATTTTCGCTCTCATGTTTGAGTCTATGAGAATGTTGCTGCTCTTGATGTCCTTGTGCACCACTCTAGGCCTTGCGTGGTCGTGAATGTATTGAAGGCCATTGGCTACATCAATAGCAATCCTTAACCTAGTTTTCCAATCAAGTTTTTCAGGCTTATCTCCATGTAGCCATGAATGGAGAGAGCCATTCTCCACATACTCATAGACTAGATAGCAAGTTGCTTCTTCTGGTTCAATGCAGAAACCCTCTATTTTCACTAGATTGCCATGATTTACCTTCACAAAGTCACAAGAAAATAATCAATATGCCAAGCTTAATAATAAATCTAAAAAACAAGAGGTATGCCACTAAAATTTACTATATTTTTTTAATAATTGATTCATTTTTATCGGGACTCCATCATTTATGGAAAGGCTGTTGCAGGCCTAGAGGGGCTTCATCTGGGACAAAGGGTCCCCCTTGCATTTAAATTGTCCAACGAGTCTTAGTCTTGGGCCATGCAGCTTTCAAAAGCCCCTGACCCTGCTAAAGCTAGGAGGATACACACATTCAATCTCATCATCTTAACATAGAAATAAAACGGGGGGGGGGGGGGGAGAGTGTGTGTGTGTGTGTGTGTGTGAGAGAGAGAGAGAGAGAGAGAGACATATTCCTGTCAAGCTTAGATTCGCTCACCTCATCTATCATGTCCTATATATTTTAATTCAATACAAATAATCAAAAAAATGATTTTTTTTTTTAGTAATAAGATTCTTAATCTAAGAAGCAATGCAGCCATAACTTCAATATGATAAATGGAAATTGAAAAAATAATTAATAAGGACAAGATTGGACGACTTCCTTATTTGCCCTGAATGAATTACACAAATAATAAAATCGCAAACTTCTTCTGTTTTTAATTCAGTTTGGTGACAGACTATAGTTTTCTAATTGAATCTATAATATTCAAGTCTTTCCTCATTTTTTAACTACTAGCAAAACAAAATCCTGAAACACTTCCCTTGAGAAGCATATATAGGTACATGAATTTATTTTTTGCTTTGATGTAATTGGTGGCAAAGTCATGCGAAATAGTTGCAGTCCCACAAAAAAAAAGGTGGATTATTTTAACAGAGAATTAAAGAATAATCAACTCCGAAGATTAGAGCAAGATGACAGCACTATGCGGCTCAACTCCAGAAGCAATTCCTAAAATTAGAACCTTAATTTAATATAGTTAGACAAACAATCCTACCCAACCATTATTAAAGTGTCAATCAAAAGATAGGGATAGGTGATCAAATATGATGCCTTTTTTCATTTGGGAAACATGGTAAGCAACAATGGAGTTTTGAGCACAGAATCCGATTAGCATTGGCACTAATCCTGCTACAGTATCTTAATCTTAACCAAAAATAATATGGTCAATCTTCTGGCTTAAAACCAAACAATAAGATTCAATAGGCAAATTTGATATGGGGAACTATTTCTCTGTGCACTTTCCTTCTCTTTGTGCATTTTACTAAGTTTTTGTTATATGTTCCTAAGGAGGTTTGGCACTTACATTGTAAGCTTGCCGGTGTATTTGCTTAGTACACGTAATTTGTGATTAATTAATTCTTAAGGTGTATTATCGTTGCTAAGATTGGATTAAATGTTCCCATGAATGAGTTGCTATTCCCTTCCTTGTAATAGTGACTGGTCATCACAGTCAATTCCATGATAGACCATGAGCTTCCAAATCAAATAATGATTGTCAAAAGTATTCAGCCATCACAAAAAGCCAGACCATGTGCTATTCCAATAAGATTCCCTCTCCGTGGTAAATGTCAAGACTTTCCAGTAGCTAATGAATGCAAGATGATGTGCCTTGTGACATCAATTAAGATTAATCAGTCCACAGCCATAAACACAATATCCAATCTAATATAGTTTTACTTACTCTATTATAGGGCTCAAAGTTATCTTTATTTAGCAAAAACAAATAAATAAGTAAATAAAAATAAATTGTATCAAAGTTTATCATTTCAAATAAGGTGCAAGATGATGTCAACACTCGCCCAATTGAAAAAAGAAAATTCAACAAAGGCAAAACGAGGTCGTTTTAGAACTTTACCTTCTGCAAGATCTTGAGCTCATCATAGGCGTTCCACTTCATCTTCTTGATGGCAAACATCTCTCCACCAATACACCCCTTATACACAGACCCTTCAATCACGCACTTTGAATCAAACCCATCTGTTGCTTCTCTCAACTCTTCAATCCCAAACACTCTATACTTATCCAAACAATCAGACACATCAGCCATCAAACTCATTTCCTCACCTTTATTCTGCAGTAAAACTGCCCCTTTATTCCCTTCGAAGTCTCCTTCTACTTCTTTCCTCACAAATTCTCTATATCCCCACAAACCGAAAACCAAAACCAACGCCACCCCACAAATTCCAAGCCCAATTGACAACCCAATCACAGCCCCATCTTGGTTTTTATTGTGAGTACCGTTTGATTGAACAACATTGGGTTGTGAGAGTTGAGGAAGTTGAGAAATTGGGATGAATAGTGTGTCGAAAGTTTGTGTTTTGTTGCCATTGAAGTCCACAATTTGCTGGGTATTGACATTAAACTTTGATGCAATTGAGGAAAGATTATCTGAGGGTTGAATAACATAGGTGACTAGGTAGTTAATTTTGTTGTTGATCTTTAAGGTTGTGTTTGGGCACATGCAAAAAATGGGGAAAATCACATTCACCCCAATGGGTAGATCAGATGGGATAAGTGTCGGGTTAACAACTTCAACTGATTGGAAATCAGTGAGGTTTTCAAAGTGGTGAGTTGAAACTATATAAAAGGTGTTCCCTGCTTTGATGGTGTAGTTTAAGGAAGCATAGGAAATTGAGGTTGTGTTTGTGGGATTGCAAGAACAAGTGATGGGTACGAAGAGATTTTGGTCTGGAATGAGAGGAGAGTCTGGGGAGGATATGTTACTAGGTTTGGAGATCATGAGACGACTGACTGAGAAAAGGTCTCCAATGGAGGCCAAGTCTAAGAAATCAGGAGATTGAGCTCTATAGAAGACATAGGTTTGACATGGATAGGTGGTGGTGTTGGATGTTGTGCAGGTGTAGCCTGTGGTGGATGGTTGTGCTCGTGAAGTGCTTAGGTGGTGGCAGAGGAGGATTAACAGTGTGGAGATGTAGATGAGTTTTGGTTTTGGTTTCATTTTTTTTTTCCTCTCTTGGGTGTGAGGTTGATGGGCGTTTTGAGTGATTGGGAAAGAGAGAGAGAGAGAGAGGGGGGGGGGGAGGTGCGGGTATACACAAAGGGAAAGAGAATTTTCAAACTCTCTCTTGGGATGGTAGGTAGTCAACGACGCATCTCTTCTAGCAGCCTGAAGTCAACTAACCAGATGGACATTGTAGATTGGATAGTTGGGTCCTGAAGTAAGGACTTGTTTGTTGTTGTTCAACCTGTTGTTCATAATTCGTGAATTGATGATGATGATAATTGACAACAATACGCAATTGACAAAGGCTCAACCAAGGTAGCCTTGAGGACGCTTGGCTTTATTTCTGAAAATATTATAAAAATTATACAAAATTCAAGAAATATGATTTTTTTTTTGAATCAGAGATGCCAATTTTTTTAAAATTGATTTCAAATAGTATCGGATCAGTTGCTCATATACTAAAGAAATATTTAACCCTTGTAAGGG
The DNA here is from genome assembly GCA_037126225.1 of Dillenia turbinata. Lineage (NCBI taxonomy): Eukaryota > Viridiplantae > Streptophyta > Magnoliopsida > Dilleniales > Dilleniaceae > Dillenia > Dillenia turbinata. Next base: position 7,165,461 of record JBAMMX010000012.1, read on the forward strand.
GCAAAATAATTTGGTACTCTCAATTAATTTGCGAGCTTGACAGGACCATTGCAAGTGGAGGATCTATGACCATTTGGGAGGAAATGAGAACCCAGTAAAGAGAGAGAACAAAAGGAAGTGACAGATGCTGTAGCAGCACAACTTGTCTTTGGTTCTCTTATCTTTTCTTCTTCCCTCAAAGAGCAGCTAAGCATTAAATAGATACAAAGGAAGAAAATAGCTCATCTTTTATGGTCCTGAGAACATTGAAGCTTTCTAATAGCAAGGGTCATTTATCCCTTAAATCACTACACTTGTGTATGCTATTAGACCAAGAGAAGGTTGCATCTTTTGGTTTTGATTTTGTTTCAAATATGATTTGACTTTAAATAATTGATGAAATGGGGTATTATAATTTTTTTTTTTTTTTTGGTAATGAGATTCACCAAAATATAATATTACACCACATCTACTGGTGAAATAGTTATAGAATCTTAACATGATAACATGATGATATGGGTACTCGATGACAAATAAATGCTTTAATTATTGTAAAGATATTATTAAGATCATGTCAATAAGATTCAACTCAAATTACACCTCATGCTCTCTCTTATAATATATTTAGAATCAGAATTGAGTGTTAATACGTGTCAAAAAAATTTATTAAGATTATTAAGAACTTTTAATTTAATGATATTAAAAATTTTTCACAATTCAGAATCGAACGAACTTTATCGAACTCAAAATAAGAGGAAAAAAAAATTAAACTCTTCCCTTAATCTTGAAGTGTTGAATTTGAGTCTCTGTCCCCTATCCCTCTCTTAGTGTAACCCCTCCTCTAGACACACACACACACACATATATATATATTTTATATATACTTCGTTCTTTTATAACAAAAAGAAAAATTATTATAGTTATACTCACCATTCGCCGCACTAACCGTTTTTACCTTCCATTTTCATAATAGCAAAACGTAACCTTATTAATATATTCACAATGTTATCCCTCATCAGCTAAAATTTCATGACTTTTGTATTTTTTAATTATTTGTCTATATTGAAAAAGAGAAAAATGGTTATTCTTTAAGAGATAATAAATAAACAAATTAATGATTATAAATAAATAGATTTTTGATCCAAAAATTACATTGTTCATTTCGAATATTTTGCACTTGTAACAATTTATCTTTTTGATATTATTTTCTTACCCATGGTTAAAATACGAATGGAATTTTTTTAAATCAATATGAAAAAATGCTTTTGGCAAACAATCCCAACACAAATTCTTGTTTATAAACTATACAAAATTCTAAAATACAACAATACAACATCACACTTATAAAATAGATTTTTGTTGACCTTGGAGCCTTTTGGCAAACAATGTGCTGTTTTCAAAGTTCCAAAAGGAATTATAAGGAATTCAAGTGTAGAAGAAGAAAACATTATCGGGATCGTAAACAATTAGTTGTTGGTTTAGTAAAAAAAATATTAGAATACCATATCAAGTATTTAGATTTGAATTTTGATAGTGATAAAAATGACATTGGAGAGTCCCATCTGAATGAGAACTCAATAGTGGGTCGCTCTAGATTAGTCAGAATAAATTTTTAGATATCAGATGCCGGATCAAATTTAAAAAAAAAAAAAAGAAAAACACAAATAAAAAAAAAAAGAAAAACACAAATTCAAAGGGAGGTGGCGTTGGCGTATCCAAAAGGTAATGCAGAAGTTCCAATTTGATCTCAACTTCATCTTCCAAACATAAATGCAGCCAAAGATCGAGACTTTTTGTTGACATCATCAATTAGTTTGTCAACATTTCTCAACTTGGTAACGTGACAATTTAGCTATGGTCAGAAATTTTGACATTTTTAATGCTACTGTTTCTTTGGCATGCCCTAGCTACAAAGTTTCACCGCACATCTGTATAATCATAAAAAAATTTTGTAACGAACAATCGACTAATGAGATGAGAGAATCGCTCTTTAAATAGAGCCTTATAAATGTTTAAACTGAATTAATCGGATTATGATTTTGAATATTAATGATAGATAAAGAGAGAGAGAGAGGAGAAATTCCCGTTTAGCATGTATGCTATTCCTCCTCGTGGCAAAAAGGACAATAATTCGAATTCCAGACCTAAATAAAAAGAGAAATCTTTAGTATCACTGAATTCGAAAGTTTTTGTTAGCCCATCTCCTTCTTTATACAACCTTCATGTCATTAGTGACTTCTCTTTTGCTTTTCAAAAGTTACCTTGTGAGATTTGCCATAATAGGGGTTCTTGCCGGAGGGGGTTTATCTCTTCACAGTGTCTGTGGTTGAGGCTTGACAGTAAAATCCCAGAAGTCTCCATACTAGAGGGTGGGTAAATTGACCAACGTCATAAGGAATAGTGGTAGAATTTTCTCACTTCTATCTTTATTTTTTCAATTTAATTTTATTTGATTGTATTTTTTTATAAAAAAAATAGCATTTATCTACTTTAATAATGTTTTCATCCTTAAACACCCAAATTATGGATCCACCGTTATCGGAACATGGAAATACATTCCAGCAGCAACAGCAGGAAGAAAGAGCCATGAGATAAGCCCTGTTCAATCCAAAAACGTAATAATAATAATAAAAAAAAAAAACCGGTATCGGTGAATTTTTTTTGGAACTAATTGATATTTGAAATCATATTTTTATTAATTTGACTTGATTTACTGTTAAACTCTCTTTAGAAGAGTTCTTTCAACGTTATTTTTGTTATTCTCATAATTTAAATTTAAATTTTGATTAAAAATTTTAATGTTGTTCGGACTCAACTTAGACCAACCATATGTATTAAAAAAGGCCTGAAATGCTTGTTGGTACCTTGGAAACCCGTGGGGGGCTCAACTGCTGCAATGTCATCTGCAATTGCTCCCCAAAATGATTCTGAAATTTAAACCCCATGTCTTCTCGTCCCCCGAAATATGTGAGATTAGTTTATGTAAAACAAACAGCTTAAGCTTCTCTACTTGATCAATTTCCTTGGTTTGTTCAAGTTACTAGGTAAGATAAGCCTTGTCCTTTGGCTATTGAGTCTTCAGTTCGAGCAATTTTTCTCCCCCCCAAAAGGGTTATGTTGCTCTTGGTAAGACCAAAAAGAAAGGTTAAAGCATCGAGTAATACATACTCGTGTCTCATGACATGAGGTTCCTCCCTCCCATAACCATAAGGTTTCTCCCTCTCTTGGTAAGACCCAGCAGGAAATAAAGAAACACCATGAGGCAAATACGTTTAGATATTCATATTTCCTGATGGGTTTATCAAGGAGAAGTTCCCAACAAAATTATCTCTAAACAACAATATTATTTAACATTTTAAACATCTTAAATGAAAAAGTCTGAGATTTGATAGGAAAAAGACACATAGATTCAATCGCTTTTGTTAACACATTCACTTCCAATTAGGGGACTGAATCTCTCGGTTTCTGATAGTCTATTTTTAAAACTGAAATGAGAGAGTTTAGTGCCTCTATGATGGGCAGGATTGACCTGCCCTGACAGATACAACAATGAAACTAAAAACACTCACAATATTAGGAATAGAGTGTTTAGAGAGAGAGAGAGAGAGAATTACTGGACTAATTCCATTAGTAGCCCAACGGTTCTTTGGATCTTCGTTTAGATCAGGTTCAATTTCAATCCTGAATTCGGTCTCCTCAAATTCTACAATGTCTCGACAATTTGATAAGGTTCGTTTCGTTTCATCCGAGGATTTTACGAGAATGTGGGTGGGGTTTGATGATTTTTGGGAGGGGATTGGTTGGGAAAACAGAGAGTGCGGCAGAGACCGCCATTGCTTATCTATTCCCAAATTGTTCCGGGAGGAGGTCATATAACGGGAGTATGTGCCTGAGTTGACTGCCTGTGACATATAATGTAAGAAAATGCCGTCTTGTTATTGGTTTCAGTGGGTAGCCGAGTTGCTACGTGGTGTGATGTGACTGCGGTTGTGATATTTAGATTACCACCATCTGAGAAATTACCTTTACCTTTCCAGATGAAATGTAATTCCTGTAAGATGAATTGTAGGGGAAAGTAAAAGACTGGTTGTAATAAAAATGATAAAATTTTTGTTGTGATACGCACGAGGCACATCTTACGGCAGAAAAAGATGCCAAAGGAAGCGATGGAATTGGGATGGCGAGATTCGTGTATGTCACTACCTCGTATTGGTCTTAGTATTCTCTCATACTTTGACTCCTGTTCCTCCATCCTCTCTCTTCAAGTAAAGTTCACTCTCTCTCTCCCTCTCTCTCACACACACACGCGCACAACACACACAGAGGTTTTTAACTTTCTAGTCAATTTACTATAAGAACTTGGATCTGGTGGTTTCCTTTCCAAGTCTTGAATTGAACTGGGTCAAAGTTTTTTCGTTGGTGGGTTCCTTTTTTTTTTTTTTTGATTATTACTCTGTGTAAATTAGTTGTTCATTTTTCTTTTGGGGTGCAGATGATTCGGTCATACATTGTTAGTGTTTTTTGTCTGTGTTGTTTTAAGGGGGGTGGGGTTTGATATATGTGCTTTGCTCAAATTTTGGTCCAAATTAGAAGGTATTGTTTTGTTTTGGCTTTTGATTCATGAGAATAAGAAATTCAATAGAATATAAATAAGAAAAGAGCACAGGCATAACACAAGAACGGAAATAAGTGGGATTAAGGGTTTTGTTGTTCAATTAATCATCTTCTATTTAATTCTAGTCATAAATAATAGGACTCATCCGGTGTACAAAGTACTCTCCACTTAGTACCGAATAAGGGAAGGGTGAGCGTATATCAACAAAAATTTACTTGTTCAGCTGAGTTGTGAAATGGTCATTAAAATTGAGATTCTATTGGAGTGGCTTTAAGAGTAAAATCTTGCAGGCTTTATATTAAATTTTGGATCGGATCATTCTTACAAAATTGTAAAATTGTGGGAGCAGAGTTGAGTATTTAACAACTATTCCGATCAGAAGATTGAAAAGTTTGTTCTTGTATTTCTGTTGGTAGGAAGGATTGAAATTTGGTTAGAAAGGGTAATTTGCGCTTTCCACATCTATTGCTGGTTTGATGGTTATTGTTCTTTAACCTGTTTCAACAATAAATAACAAATTTTTGTGCTTTTATTTAATCAAAAGATTCAAGATCAATACAATAATTGAAGCTCCTACTTTGGGTGGAAACTTTTTTTTCCCCCCTTGTTATCTAAAACGGATCCTTTTGACAATCCTTACAAGCTTAGATCTCCAGCAAATGTTGGACAATATTTTGATGTTAGATCATTAAGGATAAAATTTGTCTAGTAGCAGCTTGCAAGCTGTGCTCATGAAAAGTGTCAGAAGGATCTTTCTCATGATAAGTACTATTTCTCTTCTGATTTTACTAAAACATTGTTAATAATGTCCTTTATGTTCACTTTTCACTCCATTATATGCAGGACAAGACTAATGTTCTTAATTATGGATAATTCTGGAGATGGGACTGTAAAATCTTTTCCATTGGGATTAGATGCATCAACGGAGGAAGAATATGCTTTATTGTCTATGTTACTTCAAGAGTTCACTAACATTTCCAATATTGATAGGGCTTGGATTTTCAAGTCTGACAATGGTATGTCCAGCTTTATGCATACCCTTTTAATGGATTGATCACCACTCTCAAATTCCAACAGTCAAAAGTTATAATTGAAGTTATCTATGGTATATTTCATTTTTGGAGCAGGAAATGTATCCCGAGCAATGTTTTTAGTTAGCCAACCTAATCTCTGGGCCAATAAGCAGCAGAAATATATTTTGTCCAGTCATATTTCATATGAAAATAAAGACTCCGTGAGCTGTCAATGGGCACCCTTTCCTGTTGAAATCACTGGTGCATCTACAATTGTTCCATCACCAACAGGCACCAAGCTTCTTGTGATACGAAATCCTGAAAATGATTCCCCTACTCAGTTCGAAATCTGGGGACAATCCCATTTGGAAAAGGAGTTTCATATTTTCCAATCTGTTCATGGTTCTGTATATACAGATGGATGGTAAGTCACTATCCCAAGTTGATTTACATGATATTAACTGTACTCTTTAAGGTACTTTTGGCTATGTTTGCTTCTTACTCTTTTCACATTTCACCTGTGATCTCGAAATAGAGGTTTTGTATCATGATTCTCATATATTCATGAGGTGAGGCAATGATAGAGGTAGCAGTGCTTGCCCACTATCCTATGTCTTTTACTGTAAACCACTTAAATTTCATGCACAGGTTTGAGGGTATTTCATGGAACTCTGATGAAACTCTTGTTGCATATGTTGCGGAGGAACCATCTTCCACCAAGCCCGTATTTAGTGATACAGGGTACAAACAAGGAGCTTCTGCTGACAAAGATTGTAAAAGCTGGAAGGCTCAAGGAGATTGGGAGGAAGACTGGGGAGAAACATATGCAGGGAAAAGGCAGCCTGCCCTCTTTGTCATTGATATTAGCAGGTCAGAAATCACAACAATGTTTTTTCAAGGCTTTCACGAGACAAAGTTGGAGTGCTTCCTCGGGTTGGTGAAGGGATCAGAATATAGAAAGGGATGAATAATCGCTACACACTCAAATAATTTGCTAAAATAGATTTTATGTATAAAGAAAAGGAGGTGCTAGCTTTTATGTTATATCCTTTTAGTCTCACTTTACGTGTAAAACTAGTGAAAACTAGAGAGCAGCATAAGGAAATTGAAACATAATTCAATTTAAGTGTGACATTATGCAGCTTATCATGTGAAACAATCAAGCAATATCTGCAAAAGTTGCTTTTCTTTTGTCTATTATATTTTTCCTTTTTCCCTTTTACCCTTTGCAGCAATATTGCTTATTGAAGGATGCACTCAGATTAGTTATCTTATGGCATATCTAAGCTGTGTATTGAATACTTTTCAGAAAATAAGTGCTACAAGAAATGGCAATTATGAACTGCATTGATGTCGATCTGTTTTTAAATTTACTGAGGCTCTCAAGTTTTAGCTTGAGAACCACTGTCTCATTAACTCTTTAGAGGCAAGTCAGGGTCTGAAAGAGAGATCTGTATATCCTGCTGGATCATAATACATTCTACTCATCCAATTTTTCTAATCCTTGAAAAAGAAAAAAAAGAAAAAAGAAAAAAGAAACTCTATGATGATCCCACTCAACGGGAGTTCAAGCATGATCTCGATGAATTTCAAAATTTTGTTTGCAGGATCCAATGATTTTGTGATATTAATTGCAAGATTAACTATTATGTTGTTATGGAATGATAACCCCATTTCTCTGGACTAGAACATATTAATGTGGAAACTTCTTTGGTTTTTTACAGTGGAGATGTACGTCGTGTTGAGGGAATTGGGAAATCCTTGAGTGTTGGACAAGTTATATGGGCTCCATCAAGAAAGGGTTTGCTTCATTACTTGGTTTTTGTGGGGTGGCCATCTGACAAAAGAAAGCTTGGCATAAAATACTGCTGCAATAGACGCTGCGCCTTATATGCCATTAGGGCTCCAAAATTTGAAGCTAGTGAACTTCAACCAAAGTAAGTCAATGCTTTCAATTTTATATCCTTTGTTTGTCTCAGTTAATTTTGCTCATGAATTAAGGGAATTTAGATGATAACTATAGTCCTTTTGTTATTAGAGTTGTATTTAATTTGGATCATGTATTTCAGACTTGATGCAGAAGAAGATATGGCTTTGATTAATCTGACCCAGAGCATATCTAGTGCATTCATCCCACGCTTCAGGTACTCCCATATGAATTTCTCCTTCTTAGTATACTCGTGTAATACTAGTATTGTTTTCTCCGAACATTTTAACTGTCACAGCTTTCCTACCTTTAGGAACATCCAAATATCACTTTCTGCACCTTTTATTGTTAACTACTTTTGTAAAGTATGTAGCCCTGACAAAATGAAATTAATCAGGCCTAATGAGTCCTCGAAATTATCCAAATAAGGAAACTTTCTGAATCACTGCTAACACCGTTGATATTATCCTTTTCTCAGTCCAGACGGAAAATTCCTTGTATTTTTATCTTCTAAAAGTGCTGTGGATTCTGGAGCACATTGGGCAACAGATTCACTTCATAGAATTGATTGGCCGGCTGATGGGAAGCCAAATCCCACTGCAAAAATTGTTGATGTGGTGAGCTTAAAATTTATATTTTGGAATTTATAAACTTCCTGCTGATTTATGCACTGTTTGAGTATATGCAGCCTTTTTCTTCTTCCTTTTGAGTACTAATGCTATGAAAACTGAATCCTTTATGGATGTGCTAATGTGGCTCTCAACTAGCACAATGCGACTTTTTTGCATGGCGAGAAACTTTGATCAAATGATGTAGTACCAATTTAGAATATCCTGTTGATGCATCTATAAACTATTTTTATGCATGAATGTAAAAAAGATGAGTTTCTTTTCGAAAACTACTGAAATTTATTAAGCCTATAGATCCATCCTTTAGTGTTGTATGCATGTATCTAAATAATGCTGAGTATTGCTATTTGTAAAATAAGTGTGCCATGTACACACAACACACCTAATATAAGTGAACCCAGAAAGCATCATCATACAGGTAAGATAAACTTATAGATCCTCAAAACATCTGCAGATTCCTGTTGTGATGTGTCCTGACGATGGTGGCTTTCCTGGGCTTTATGAACCAGTTTTCCTTAATAACCCCTGGCTTCCTGATGGATGTACTATGATCTTATCCTCTTCATGGGGTAGTACTCATGTCATACTCTCTGTAAATGTATTCAGGTAAATCCTCAACCTTTGCCATTAAGGCTGTAGGCCATATGGCTATTTTGTTACTTATATTTTTCCATCATGAACTGTTATTTTCCCCCTTGAATTTTGGGGGTTCCAGCGGAAAAGTTTCACGTGTGAGCCCAGCTGATTCTGGATTTTCTTGGAATGTTCTTACGCTAGACCGCAATAATATCATTGCCGGTAAATGCTATTCATAAATGTTTTGCCGACTTATTCTCTATGTTTCTGAATTTTTGAATGAATGTGGACCTTTTATATTTGTTTGGAAGTCTTTAGCAGTCCAGTTGATGTTCCTCGAATCAAGTTTGGCTTTAATGGCAAAGAGGCAGGTGCAAGTCTTTCTTGGAGCTGGCTTGATGTTTTAAGTCCGGTTCCCAGATGCTCTGAGAAGGTTACTTTAGTCCAAGTCTGTTTACTTATGCAACAAAATTTGCATCTATGTTGACCTCAACTACAACCAATCTTGTTAATTGAGATCCCTGCATATTTTACAAGTCTTATTCTACATCCTCCATCAGGTTACATCATTACTGTCATCTCTTCAATTCAACATAGTGAAGATTCCTGTAAGGACCGTCTCTGAAAGCCTTACTAAAGGTATAATTCTGCACTTGTGCTCTTATCAACTTTTTCATTCAAATTGCATCAAACTGTCTTATGAGAACTTTTTTTCTTTTTTAATCATAAATACTGAGACCAAATTTGCCATAATAATGTGTCTGATTAATGGCTGAATGCCATCTTCCAAGTGTACTTTGGCTTCCTACCTATCTAGAAAATTGATTTTATGATTTAAGTTGGAACCCATGTGAAACCTTTGTCAAAATGTTTGATAATTGAAATTTGGCATCCCTCTATTGTTACTTATTTTTCTTTTACATATTTTTTCCTGGGACAAAATTGGGACAGTTTCAGTTCTACATTCTTCTATACTGTTAAAGTGTTTTGCATATGAGGTCTCCTCCTGTATCATGTTTACAGTTTCCTTTTTATTGTGGTTTATTTTTTTATTTTTATTTTTTTAGTTTGTTTGTTTGCTGTTTCTTTCTTTAATGGTAAAAATTCAGTTTCTCTCATTATTTGTGCCTTTTGCAATGTGCTGGATCTGGACCATTATTTTCTATGTTTGATAAGTTTCTCTTTCCTCCGTGTGTTATAACTTTTTTCAAATGTACAATTCATCTAAATCTTTTAAAACATTTATAAAATGTAAAAATTTGCTAAAATGATCCATAGATAGTGAAAGAAACCATATACGTGTTCAATTGCTGTAGGTGGTAGCCGACCTTTTGAGGCCATATTGGTTTCCTCTAAGAAGAGCATGCATGATCCGTTAGTTGTTGTTCTTCATGGGGGGCCTCATTCTGTCTCACTTACAAGCTTTTCACACTCATTGGCTTTCCTCTCTTCAATCGGATACAGCTTGCTAATAGTTAATTACAGGTGATTAATGGTTCTGGCAATGTATATTCAATATTCTATTATTCCTTGGTTGTGGATCTCCTGAAATTAACCATTGGCTAATGCCATAGATTATTAGTATACCTGTCCTGGTGTTGCTTTGACACTGAAATCAACAGATTTACCAGCGAGCGGGATGCTCCCAAGTAAGAGATTTAAAGGACAATGATGTGTTATTAGCTTTGTATATGAAATGAGGATAATAAGGATGAAAGATTTTTTAACTTAGTTCATTTTGTTCTTAAACATATTATAAAGTCAACCAATTTGATTTGATTTGCCTCTCATTCTGTCAATTACTAAGATAACAACTTATCACAGGGGTTCACTGGGGTTTGGTGAGGAAGCATTGCAGTCTCTTCCAGGGAAAGTTGGCTCCCAGGTGTTGATCTTTCTGTATCACTTGATTTGTTTGATGGAATAAAGTGTGGTGCAACCCTTACTTCTTATATGTTGGCAGGATGTTGATGATGTGCTTACTGCTATAGATCATGTCATAGACATTGGACTTGCAGACCCATCAAAAATAGCTGTCACTGGTCTTTCCCATGGTGGCTTCTTAACAACCCACTTAATTGGCCAGGTTCGCTAGTTTTTTTTTTTTTTTTTGGTTCCCTGGACTTCATCCACCACCCGGTTTCCGAAGTTTTGTTTCGACTAATTCGGGTCGAGCCGCTGAAGTCCCTTGAGGGGGGTAGAACTCTCCCCAACACATTTGCTCCATCCGAGACTCGAACTCGAGACCTCTTGGATGGGGCCTAGTGATTTACTCACTAGACCAACATGTGTTGGGTAGGTTTGCTAGTTTTGTATATGCTACTTTTGTTCCCATTTATCCTCCTGTTCTGGGGAATAAGGTGCCTGGAGTTTTAGTTGTATCTGGCATTCTTTTGGTTATCACTTAACCGGAAGGTTCCAAGGGGCTCACTTCCACCCCTAATCAAGAACTAAGATGTTAAATGTGACAGGGGCGTCTCTCAAACCCCCATGCTAAGGACAAGTTTGATCCAAGGTGGTGGATAACCCCCTGGGGTGGGGGAATTTAGGAAAAAATAACATGTTAAATGTGAAGTTTTATGAAAGCATGTTGATTTTGCACCTGAGGGTGATATATATGCCCTCAAAGCCAGTTCTATCAAGTTACACAGTCTAGCCACCAAAAACACAAAAAAAACCCAAAATCATCCTTTCTATTCAATTTGTGCATTTGATCAGTAAACATGTATGCTACATGAAATAGTTTTGCATTTACCCTGTCATTTAACCTCTCAAACCAAACTTGTTCCAAGAGTTACTACTAGAAGGTTTCCATGGGCACATCCCTAATACCCCCCATTTCAGTTCTGCAATTATACAATTCCACGAGTTAGCTAGCGCAAGTGTATAAGATCCAATTGCTGGACTCCCTTGAGCGAATACATTTTGTTGGTGCATATTTCTCATCTCTTTTTGAATGCATCTGCTTGCACTTATGGGTAGGATGTCAACCACATATATGCATGCGTCAAAATTTGAGTGACCTGGTTTCTGTTTTAAAAACTTATCATCTTGATTAGAGAGCATTTCTTCAGGCCCCCGAGAAATTTGTTGCCGCAGCTGCTAGAAATCCCGTTTGCAATATTGCATTGATGATTGGTACCACTGATATCCCTGATTGGTGCTACATGGTGACTTGTGGAAGTGAAGGACAATCTATTTTCACAGAAGCAGCATCACCTGAGCACTTGGCTATATTCTACAAGAAGTCCCCCGTTTCACACGTCTCAAAGGTAGCATTTTATCATCTTGACAGACATTTCATCAAGACAATCGCTTTATTGTGCAAAGAGTATGTTTAACTTGAACAAGCTCCAATATAACTTGATGGCCTTCTATCTGCAATTGTATCGCTACTATTGGACATGGGGGTGTTTGGATTCCAACCTCTGCTGGGCTTTTCTCCTGTTGGTGTTGCATTTAATGCTAAATTTTTTGGGTACAATGACCTTGTGTATGGAAAAAATTTTTGACTTTAAAAAGCCCTATGCTTTTAAGTGAAAATGTGTTATCCTAATTAAAAAATTCTTCAGAGTAGAGTGTAGTAGAGGACACCCAAACAGCGATATGATTGGACACGCCATTGTGATGTGCACATATGACTTACATTTGGAGCTTAATATCCATTTGAAAGGTGGCTTAGACATATGTAATTTCTGCTGGAATGTAAAACAGTACAACTTATTCCAAAATGGAACAGAAGCCCACTTTCCATACATTTATTCTTTTAGGTTTCTTAGTCAGGTATTAGAAATTCAAATCTATTAGCCAATTTTCTGTGTTAAGTTTTTCAAATTGACCTTGCAGGTTAAAACACCAACGCTATTCCTCTTAGGTGCTGAGGATCTGCGAGTACCTCTCTCTAATGGACTGCAAGTATGATTCACCATTTCTTTCTTGTTTCATTTTTCATCTTTTTTTTTTTTTTGTTGATCATTAATTTTAACCTGGAATGCGAAAAACTAGTTGATCAAGAAACTGATTTATTTTTATTTTTAATCTTCCTTCAAGTGCAACACACTTTTCTGGGCAATGATATTACTTCAGCTTTTCTTGAGTGGTGCCTTTCCATAGGTTGTTGCCCACATAAAAATCTGATTAAAAAAAAATGTGCAATGACAGATCATAATGTGCCATGTCAAGCCATAATAAGAAGTCTCCTTCCATCTGTCAAATGGTGCAGATGAGCTTATAAAGTCCTTTCCTTGACAAAGCTGCATATTGTTGTACATTATATATAAAAGGGTTCACTCGGTACACAAAGTGTTTCTTGACTTAGTGAGGGTAGGGGGAGGGTAGTTATATATGTATATAGTCTTTTTCTTGTATTTTTTATAAAGAAACTGTTTCAACATCTCAAATCCATGATCTTGAGGCCACCAAAGGAGTAACTCCACGATCAAAATTTGCCTTCCATTGTTGTACATTATATATGTGTTGATTTATGCTTCATGTGCGACTTTTGTAGTATGCTAGGTCATTGAAGGAGAAAGGAGTGCCCCATAAGGTGATTGTCTTTCCTAACGATGTTCATGCAATTAAAAGGTAAATTTACTACATTCCTCTACTGTTATACCGCGTTTGTCAATATAACTAACTTCAAAATCTTTCTGCTTTTCAGGCCGCGATCGGATTTTGAAAGCTTTCTCAACATAGGCGTCTGGTTTAACAAGTACTGCAAATGAGCAAACAATTTGCTACACAAATCCTAATTTCTTGACTTTATGAGTGCACGATCATTGGGGGTGCAATTGATTGGGATGAGAGAGAGAGAGAGAGAGAGAGAGAGAGAGAGCAGGGTTGCTGTGGCAACCATTTCTTACTGATTCATGATCACAGACCAGCTTTGTGTCTAAACTGGCTGCATGTTTCATGAATGTACCAGAACCATGTAGTTGTTATATGGCACACTATTCATTAGAGCCAAATAAAACATGCTTTGGTTGTTCTGTGACCGGTAATTAAGTGCATTGCACACTTGTGATAAATAAAATTCACGTGTCGAATTATGGCTCAACTGATACTGTCTCATCCCCTCGTAAAGGTCTCAGTTCAAGCATGGCCCCTTTTGTTGAAAAACCTAGTTTTCTTTCCAAAGTTTGCCCATTCCTAATAATTGCTTATTGTATGACTCTGTAGATTGATCACATAGAATCAGAAGGGGTTCTCCCTCTTTGTCTTTATTTATTTATTTTTTTTTTCCTTTCTTCATTTGGCTTTTTTCTCTTTTTGCCTTGCCAAGTGAATGAATCATGAGAGGATGAATATTGGTTGCAAGGGGTAGGTACCTATAGTACTTAATTCGATTCGTCCACAAAAAAGGTTGAATAGAGTAAGCTTTGGATAGAAATTTTCTTATTATCTCTATTTTGTCTTGAAACATTGATTAATCAAAATAAAAAAAAAAAATAATAAAAATATAGTATTTTTCAAATAAAGATTAAAATTTTCTACAAAAGTACTAAAATTTTAAAGTTTTGTATGTTAAAAATCTCGACCAATTTCCCTTTTACTTTCCCAAACACAAACTCAAGGCTTATAAAAATAATAAAATAAAAAAACAATACCGTGTATTGCCTAAAAATTCATAGGTCCATTGGTAGAGTTATTGGGTTAACAATCCGAAAAAATATAAAATAGCATATGGTAGAATATTTCAATGGAAGGTTTAAAAAATTCTTAACATTAATGTTTTTTTCGTTATCGAAACGTTTTTTATTCTCAAAATATTTCAATATTTTAAATTAATTATATTTTTATATTTAATGAATTATTTATTTATTTATAATTTTTATTTTTATATGATTAATAATTACATACTTAATTATTTTAGATTTCTTATAAAATATAATTATTCTATTATTTTGATAAAATGATTAATATTTATATAAAAGTTTTCATATTTTTTATATTTATATATTTATTCACATTTTTGTTTATCTTATTTTTATAAAATGTCTTTTTTTTTATTGTTTAGTCTATGTTTTTTGCTTCTTTTTTTTTTTTTTCAACCTAGATCGAGAATATACTTGTACAAATTGCATGAGATTTTAACACAAAAAAATGTGTTGATATAGTTGTTATTATAATTTTTTTAATGATAAGATAATACTATGATTATAATTAATTTCTCTGTTAGATAGGCGGAACAAATTAAAATGACGCGGAAGGAAAAGAAAGGGAATGGATGGCGAGATTGTCTCTCTCTACCTCGTATTGGTGTGTCAAGTCATTCGCCGTTCGTCGTCGTTCCTCTTTTCGCTTGGTATCCTCTCCTTTGACTCCACTCTCTCTCCTCAGGTAAGTTCAAGCGCTCTCTCTCTCTCTCTCTCTCTCTCTCTCTCTCTCTGTGTCTGTGAAATGCACATACAAGCACACTAGCACGTTGTTTTAATAAGCATTAAAGGAACTTCTTGTTGGTAATTTTCATTCAAATCATTTTTCTTTTCGGCTTAGTTGAATTGGGTCCCTTCGATTTAATGCTTTTTCTTAGTGGATTTTCTATTGTATACATACATACATATACATATATACATATGTGTATATATATATTTACAGCGATTAATGCTCTTGGTTTTTGCTTTGTTGACTTTGTTCAACGCAAAGTATTACTTGTGTATTGCAGATGATATGCTCAAACATTTTTCAGGGTTTTTGATGCATGGACTGTCTCTTTCCTATTAACTCTGTTTTGACTGAATTTTCAAATTCTAACTGAAGGGGTTGTTTATGTTTGGTCAAATGATCAAAGTTTCGAAGTTTTTAATGATGGTTATGTTTTACTAGATTAGTGAATTGTGATCGCCAAATTTGTATAGCAAAAGATTCATGATGAATAGTCGAAGTTGTGGAGTTACAATTTGGATCGAGCTTCGAAATTGTGTATGTATCAATTTTGCTCAGATTGAGGACTGTCAAAGATTAACTGTTTTTCAATATTGGCCTTTTTGTTATCTAGTTATAGGACAAGGTTGTCTACATTTTTAGCAATGGATAATTCTGGAGCTACCCCTGCAAAATCTTTGCCACTGGGCATAGATGCATCAACTGAGGAGGAATATGCTTCACAGTCTAAATTGCTTCAGGAGTTCACCAACATATCCAACATTGACAAAGCTTGGACATTTAAATCCGGCACTGGTATGGGTAGCTTTTATTTTTCTGTCTTCTTGCAGTGAATATTATTCAGGTTCACCTGGACATCATGTATTTTATTTTTGGTTCAGGAAAAGGATCCCAAGCAATGTTTTTAGTTAGCCAACCTAATCTCCTGGCCAATAAGAGGCGAAAATATATCTTATCCAGTCATATCTCGAACGAAAATAAAGATTCCTTAAGCTTTCAATGGGCACCCTTTCCTGTTGAGGTGACAGGTGCATCTACAATAATTCCATCTCCATCCGGCACAAAGCTCCTTGTGATTCGAAATTCTGAAAATGAGTCCCCCACCCAGTTTGAAATCTGGAGTAATTCCCATTTGGAAAAGGAGTTTCACATCCCTCAATCTGCTCATGGCTCTGTATACACTGATGGATGGTAAGCCACTGTTCAAACCTAACTAGTCTCCCCAGTGTAGGTTTCTCATGTGTCTTTCTCATAAACCACTTACATTTTAAAAATCTCCTTCTGGAACAGGTTCGAGGGGATTTCGTGGAACGTTGATGAAACTCATGTTGCATATGTTGCAGAGGAACCATCTCCCACCAAGCCCACATTTGGCGATACAGGGTACAAACAAGGATCCTCCTCTGATAAGGACTGTAGCAGCTGGAAGGGTCAGGGAGACTGGGAGGAAGACTGGGGAGAAACTTATGCAGGGAAAAGGCAGCCTGCCCTCTTTGTTATCGCTATTAATAGGTTAGAAATTACAACAATGTTGATTCCAGTGAGAGTTTTAACTTCTGTGTTGTTATGGATGAAGAGATTTCTACCTACCCCTTTCTGGTTGGAACAGCTTAATGTGAATTTCCTGACTTTTGCAGTGGGGAGGTACACATGGTTGAAGGAATTGGGAAAACCTTGAGTGCTGGACAAGTTGTATGGGCTCCATCAAGAAATGGCTTGCCTCAATATTTGATTTTTGTTGGATGGCCATCAGACAAAAGAAAGCTTGGTATAAAATATTGCTACAATAGGCCATGTGCTTTATATGCCATCAGGGTTCCATTTAGCAATTCTGAAGCTGGCGAACTTCAACCGAAGTAAGTCAGTGTTATCCCTTAGTATGTCTAAGGTGTTTCTATGCTTGCTTTGAGGTAGATTCCTGTGGTTATTATTACCATTATGTATAATTTGATGTTTGCATTCCAGACCAGATGCTGAAGAAGATAAAGCTTTAATCAAACTGACTCAAAGCATAAATAGTGCTTTCTTTCCTCGCTTCAGGTACTCCTAGATGACTTTTCTCCTCTATTTCCAAGTGCAGCATTGGATGATAGAGTTTGCTCCACCCCTTTAAATTGTTATTGCTTTTAAACTTGAGAGGGACATTACAAGGTTCAGATATCACTTTTTTCTGCCTAATATTTTTTGATTACTTTTTAGAGTTTGTGAGCCATAAGAAAATGGCATTAATGAGGCTCTGATAGTGATTGTTATTTTTCTAGTTAGGATAATTTGTGGAACACTGCTGACACTATTGGTATTGTAATTTTCTCAGTCCAGATGGAAAGTTCCTTGTATTTCTATCTGCTAAAAGTGCGGTGGATTCTGGGGCACATTGCTCTACAGAGTCACTTCACAAAATTGACTGGCCAACTGACGGAGAACCATGCCCATCTATGAATATTGTTGATTTGGTGAGCTTACGTTTATCAGTTAGATTTAAACATATTCTGGTGGCTTATATATTATTAGCATGTTGATGGAGAATTTTAATATTATGATGTGCAAATATTCATCTCAAGTATCAGCGGATGACTACCTTGGCATAGCACTATCTGTTAAGATCATTTGACTCTTGGTTAGAGGTTTAAATGCTTCTGTATCCAATTTGATAAAGGAATATTGAGTTGTCACTGTATGACAAGCTTTTTCATTTCTTTTAAGTTTGATTGAGATCACTTACTATGCCCATTGTAACATGCATAAACACAGATTCTATTTGTTGTAATTGCTAGTTTTTCTTGAAGTTCACTTCCTTCATGTGGAACTTAGTATGGAAATAGTTATTATAAATTTTTTCAGGCAACTACATATGGTAGCTTTAGCAGAATGTCTAATGCAACATCGTCATACTTAAGATAACCATCTCACATATATGTGTCCAAACATCAAATTAAATATATCATCCTCAATAACATTGCAGGTCCCTGTTGTAATGTGTCCCGAAGATGGTGGGTTTCCTGGGCTTTATAATTCAGATGTCCTTAAAAATCCCTGGCTTCCGGATGGATGCACTATGATTTTATCTTCTATCTGGGGTAGCACTCAAGCCATCCTGTCAGTGAATATACTGAGGTAATTAGAATTTTTCCTTCCAAGTCCCAGGGAATGTAACCGCTACTCGTATTCTTGCATAGTTACATGTTGAGATGCTCTTTTTTATTTTTTGTCACCAGTGGAAAAGTATCACGTCTCAGCCCTGCTGATTCTGGCTTTTCATGGAATGTTCTTGCTCTAGACCAGAATAACATCATTGCTGGTAAACATTCATTATGATGTTTCATATATGTTCTATATGTTTCTAAATTTTGTAATGATATTTGAGCTTTTCTATGTATCTTGCAGTCTGTAGCAGTCCAGTAGATGTTCCCCAAATCAAGTATGGTTTTGTTGGCAGGGAGACAGGTGCAGGTGTTCCATGGAGTTGGCTTGAGGTGTCAAGTCCAGTTCCCAGATGCTCTGAGAAGGTCCATATTGATCAGATTTTGGTTATTCATGCATCATTTTCTGCATTTAATGTTGCCTCTTTTACCCTACACAATTAATTGAGTTATTTATTTGTCATTCATGCATCTGTATAACCCAAGTCTATGCTAAAACTTCCTTTAGGTAAAATCATTTCTGTCATCTCTTCAATTCAGTGTACTGAAGATTCCTGTAAGGAATGTCTCCAAAAACCTTACAAAAGGTATAGTGTGGATTCTACTCTTACCAGCCTTTTCATGTTAGTGTGTTGAACAATCTTCTTGTTTCTATGCATCTGATAAATGGTCGAATGCCTATGTTCCAGCCAAGTATGCCAAAAGTATGCCTAACATAAACTTTTTTAAGTCAATCTTTGCCATTCTTCCCATATAGAGAGTTGTTATAATATGTCTGAATCTTTGTGAAAATTTCTTTCAAAATGCTTCAGATATTGGAATTCTATACCCTTCCCTTGTATCTCATTTTCTGTTTTATATATTTTCCCCGCAGGTTCTGTTCTGGATTTCTTTCTTTTACTCTGTAACATTGGTAATTATGCATGCCATGCCATAGTCTCTATCAGTTTTTTCTGGTAGTGTAAATCATGGCTGAAAGTATGCCTTCCAAGTCCCTTGATCTGAATTGCATACTCTCTTGATATGTTTTACTCCTCTCCATTTTCTTCTTTGCCACAAATTAGATGATACTTATCTTCGTTAGGGTGCCAAAATCATTGCCAGGGATGAAGCTTAAAAATTTGTCTGTTAACAGCCTATATTTAGTGTTTTTTATTATGGGCCATTGTTTACATTTATGAATTGGGCACTGTCAGGCAAAATAAAGATGGACTACTCCACAAAAGTCCTTGAAATCATATTGTAACCCTTTTTGTGGGCCATGCTTTTTCCAGTCTCTCTGGCTTTCACTCTTACGCTTATCGGAGGCCTCTCTCTCTCTCTCTCACACACACACACACACTCTCTCTCTCTCTCTCTCAATCTCAATCAAACTCTCTTCTCCCTCTCCTCTCTCAAGCTGTGACAACATCAAACTCTCTCTTTCTCTCTCTCTTTCTTGAATGAAAAAAAGAATTTTTTAGCTTTTTACTGACACACTTTTGTTATATAATTCTTTAGATTAAATTTTTATTGAGAATGGACATTAAAATTCATAAAATTTATTATATTTTATGTTACCTATCGTTGATAAATTCAGTTCATTTTTGTAGTATGTTTATTTTAGGATTGTATAAATATAAATTTAGCTTTGCTTTTTTCTCTATTTAATTTTAACACTTTTAGACTTAAGTTTACAGCAAATTTAACAATGGAAAATGCATCAACTACTAAGTTATTTTTCAAGAATAATTCTTGAATTGACACAGAAAAATGTAGTAAAGAGTTTGATTTCCTCTTTAGTTTTAGTTTTAGTTCTATATTTTACATGTATGTACATATAAAATATTTGATTACATCATAAATTTTTCCTTCCCGGAGCTAAAATTCTGGCCTCATTCCTGATCATAGCTTTTATACCAAATATCTTTTTCCCCTGAAAATGAAAAGAATTTAAAAAATGATTCATAAATAGTGAAACCATATTTTCTTTGGCAATGGTTGCAGGTGCTAGCAAACCAATTGAGGCAATATTTGTTTCCTCCAGCTCAAAGAAAAGCCCCTCAGTTGATCCATTAATTGTAATGATTCATGGAGGCCCTCATTCTGCCACTTTGACAAGCTTTTCAAAGAATTTGGGTTTCCTCTCATCAATTGGCTACAGCCTGCTAATGGTTAATTACCGGTAAATTGAAGATTCTTTTTTATTATACTTCATTGGAGCCTATATCCCTAGACTGTGCATAGAGTTTATATTTCAGTTTAGTTAATTATAAAGTTTCTTGATCCATTATTTTAAGACCCTTATATACCCCATGGGTGAATACATTACAACAACAACAACAAAATGAGTCTTAATCCCAAATTTTGAAATCGACCGTTTTGAGATTAATATAAGAGAGGGGAAAAAAAGGAAGCAAAAATAATCTTTTCATAAAAATTAAAAAAATAATAATAAAAGTGCATTAATTCAACTGGTTCAAATTGTTCTGCACCACTTGTTCTTATCTAAAGTTTATCTCTTCAAGTAAACTCTTGACGCTCATATCTTTACAAATAACTTATACCCATATTTTTAATGGTTGATCCCGATATTTTGCTACATTTTCTACATTTAAGAGGTGGTTTGGGCATAAAACCTTTGGTGATGTTTAATAAATCTATAATGGGTAAATAGCTATGGAGGTTTATGGTTGAACACAATTCTTTATGGTGGAAGCTGGTGGTTGCACAATTTGGGGCGGAGGGTTATGCGTGGAGGACTAAGTTGAGTAGGGCCCCATATGGTTTAGGTTTGTGGAAGTGAATTAGTAGAGTTTGGATAGAGTTTTTGCCATTTGTTAGATTTCGGATAGGAAAGAGTGATCGGGTTCTGTTTTGGTAGGGTTTTTGGTGTGGTGAGTCAGCTTTAAGGGATCAATTCACTGATTTGTATAGAATCACCAGATTCAAGGAAAGAATGGTTGGTGACTGTGTTAATGTGATGAGCGATGGTATTTTGCATTGGATGTCGGAGACATGTTCGCATTTAATGTAAAAATAAATAAATAAATAAAAATTTTTAAAAGAACACTGTGCCCAAAATAATTTGAAGAGCGACCTACATTTGTCGTGTCTTGAAGACGCGACATGGTATGTCGCATCTTCAAGACGCAACATACCCTTTGCTTCTGCCAGCCAGGCTTCCATGTTCGAATTTCAGGAGGAGACAGGGAGGAGTCATCACCAGCACCAAAGCCAGGACCAAACCTGGGGGTGGACACGTGGGTCTTCATTTTCTTCATCGGCTCACTACCCTAGGTTTCATTTTAGGATTACTGTTTCATTTTCTTCATCACAGCACCCCTGGTGTCTCCCAAAGCAGCCTTTGATTCCAAAGACTCCCAAAGCAACCTTGAGTGAGTTTGCTTTTTGCTGTTTGCTTAGTCCCAAAGTAGTCTTCAAGTCCCAAAGCTATCTTCAAGTCCCAAACTCCCAAAGCAGTCTCTGGTAGGTATGTTGCGTCTTGAAGTCGTGACATACCTATGCCGCGTCTTCAAGACACGAAATACCATGTCGTGTCTTAAGACACGACAAACGTGGGTCATTTTTTGAATTATTTCGGGCGTAGTGTTCTTTTAAAAATTTTTATTTTTGACGTTAAATCTGAACATGTCTCTTGAATGTTGTTGTTTTTCTTTCTTTCTTTCTTTTTTTTTCCGTAATATGAATGATTGTGAGTTGCCTAGAATATTTGAGTACTTTGTTTTGTTACAAAAGCAGACTATAAGTGGTAATATGGCAGATTTAGGTTGGTGATCAGGACGGAAGGAGGGGCAATTTAGCATGAAGTCATTTTTAACTCTTTTATAGGCTGGAGCTCCTACAGTTGGTAATACTCATTTTCCCTGGAAATGGATTTGAAAGGTGCATGCTTCTCTCTGGGTTTCTTTCTTTGGGTGGGAGGCCGTGTAGGAAAATATTCTTACTCTAGATAATTTACAAAGACCGGAAATGTTATTGTGAATAGGTGCTATATGTGCAAATCTAAGGCGGAGTCTGTTCGTCATCTTCTATTACATCACTTGTGGGTGAAAGAGTTATGGTATTTGGTTTTAGGGTTTTTTTTTTTTATTTGGGATGTTCATAGGTGGTAGTGCGGTGTGATGAAGGTCTGGATTTTGGTCGTATTTTTCTACACATGAGGCAAAGGGAAGGCTTTTAAAAATGGTTCCCTTGGTTATTTTTTGGATTGTGTGGTGTGAATGTAATACTAGAGCTTTTGAAGGCAGAGAGAGCTCTATAAACTCTTTGAAAGCCAAACTGGTTATATATTTTTTACTTTTTAGGCTACTAGTGAGACTCTAAATGTAGATGTAGCTCTTCTGTCTTGTTTTGAATTATTAGTTTTGTAAGTTGTTGATTTGGCATCCCCTTAATGCCTCTAATAAAAAAAAAAAAAAAAAAATAGAGCATGGCCTAGCCTGGATGCTCTTTAGATTTTGGAACTAGTTCTTTAAATTAACAACCTAGATTAGCGATTTACTTTTCATTCTGGCACTTCCTAATACGAGAACTTATTCCAGAGGTTCATTAGGATTTGGTGAAGAAGCTTTGCAGTCTCTTCCAACTAAAATTGGATCCCAGGTGCCAATATTTTCTTTTTCTGTATTACTTCCCGTGTTTGTTCGGTTAGTTTTCCCCTAATTACTTTATGCATTGGCAGGATGTTGAAGATGTGCTGACGGCCGTGGATTATGCCATTGATAAGGGACTTGCTGACCCATCTAAAATAACGGTACTTGGTGGCTCCCATGGTGGCTTCTTATCAACCCACTTAATTGGTCAGGTATGCTAGTTTTGCATATGATGCATTTATTGTTTTATTTTCCATGCATCAGTCTTCTCCTCCTAGTCTATCTTCTATTGATCTTGTATGCCTCATTTTTCATATTTGTGGGATATGGATTTTACTGTATTAGTCATATGCCACTTAATATTGGATATTGCTTATCCCAAGAAGGAAGGTTTTAGGGGCACATCCCCCAACCCTCAAATGTGAACAAGAACTAAGATGCAAAGCCTCACAAAACAGACTCTCAAAACCCCATTGGGATTCGCTAGAGTAGCTGGTCTCTTTCAAGTAAAGGCCTCTGTGGTCCTTATCTCTTTTAGATGTATGCATTTATGGACTAGATGTTGAGGTTTCTATCTTTGCATCTGTTAATTTGAGAAACCTGGAATCTGTTCCAAACTAAGCCAGTTCTTGTGTTTGTGTGTGTTTATGTGATAGTTGAGTAACATGGATTCAGTTTAACTATTCTACCACTTTCGGCTTTGCAAACTTCTCAGGCACCGGATAAATTTGTTGCAGCGGCTGTGAGGAATCCTGTTTGCAATATCGCATTGATGGTTGGTACCACTGATATCCCTGATTGGTGCTATTTTGAGACGTTTGGAAGTGAAGGACAAAAGATCTTTTCAGAAGCCGCTCCACCTGAGCACCTGGCTCTCTTCTACAACAAGTCTCCCATTTCACACCTTTCAAAGGTAACTCTCACTGGTGCAAGAGGCATCTTTGATTAGATTTCTATCTGATAGGTTGTGATTGATTTAGCCAAACGTCGGGGTAGGTCGTTAAAAATGTGGATGTAAATTATCGGTAAAGATACGAGTGTAAGGGTTTAGTTGAGGAGATGATTTTAAATATGAATGAATGACGTAAGAGAATCCGAATTAGTTGAATTAATGCATCTACTACTACTACTACTACTACTACTATTAAAGTTTCTATGTACAGTTTATTTTTACTTTTTTCTTTTCATTTTTTTTTCTCTTCTATGTCTGTCTCAAATGACCAACCCAAAATTTGGGATTAAGATTTAGTTTGTTCTTATTGTTGTAGGTTGTGATTGCTACAATCCCTTTGTCTGTGCATATAGCAAGAGAGCATGTAGATTGGGATGAAACCAAACTCATACAACATAAATAGCTTCAATCTATAATTGTGTTAGCCTGCTTGACATGATTGGATATGCTACTACTACGACTACTACGACCACTACGACCACTACCACCACCACCACCGCCACTACTACTACTCCTCCTCCTCCTCCGAACAATTTATTTTTACTTTTCTTTTTTCATTTTTTTTCCTCTCTTCTATATTTGTCTCAAACGGCTAACTCAAAATTTGTGATTAAGACTTAGTTTGTTCTCGCTGTAGGTTGTGATTACTACAATCCCTTTGTCTCTGCATATAGCAAGAGAACATGTAGATTGGGATGAAACCAAACTCATACAACTTAAAAAGCTTCACTCCATAATTGTGTTAGCCTGCTTGACATGATTGGACATGCTTTTCCTTTATGAAAATGCATGCCATGTGCTCTGGCATGTGTCTGAAGCCTAATGTGCAATTTTGAAAGGTTTTGTTCATATGTAATTTGGCCTATTAAAATGGAATGCAAGCCATTTCCAAGAAACAATAGGCTTTTTCAGACAGGTAGTGTGTTCACTATTTGTAACATCTTTAAGCAATATTTATTATATGATGGCGGAAAAACATATCTTTGAGTTAATCTTTATTAACATGTTCCTAATTATGCCTTGCAGGTTAAGACACCAACTCTTTTTCTTTTGGGAGCTCAGGATCTCCGTGTACCAGTTTCTAATGGACTGCAAGTATGTGTCACTCTTTTCTTTCTTATTTCATCTTCATTTTTTTAAAACTTCTCGGAAAACAAAATATGTGGCAGGCAATAGTTTATAACTTCATATGCAATTATAGTTACTTAAATTGTTGGTGTTCTGGGCTGCATTCACCCACAAAACTGTAGAGCACAATGAAACTAGTCTTCTTCTGGTTCTTCAAGTGACCTTTTTTTTTTAAATAAAAAAAAAAAGAAAGAAAGAAAGAAAGAAAAGAAAATAGAATTCTATAGCTCCCTTCTCCAAATTGTGCATTTATTTAGTTACCTGACAAATGTTGGCAAAGATACAATTTCTTCCGGTTGGATTATTTTTGCACCCACAGTATGGGGGAAAAAGGCCGCCTACTGTTGTATCAGTTCGTGGAGGTGTAGATTTCCATTTATATGCTGATGAAAGTTTTCATGTTTAACTCCTGTAGTACGTGCGGGCATTGAAGGAGAAAGGAGTGCCTGTCAAATTGATTGTATTTCCCAAAGATGTACATGGAATTGATAGGTAAATTAGTACACTCCTCTTCTATTCTTCAATCTTGTCAATGGTAACTGTAGGTTTAATTGTTACCATGAAAGTGTATGTTAGACCCTAATGAAAGTCTCTTCTTTTGGCAGGCCACAATCTGATTTTGAGAGCTTTCTTAACATAGGCGTGTGGTTTAAGAAGTATTGCAAATGAGCAAGCCCTTCGATCTGTGTTCTGGCACTGCCCCATCAACTGTAGATTCAAAAATAAGTCCCTCACTAGAGACCGGGACACCTCATAAGCCCTTGTGAATGGCAGCTACAATTTTCATCCCTCTGCATAATAATAGTATTCAATCCTGGAACAAAGGTAACAATGCACAATAGCACAGCACAGTGGCTATGCCCAATTTTTGCCAACCTTTATGTTTTTAAAGTTTCTGATTAGAGGAAAAAAGGGATGTAAATTTAACTGCAGTTTGTATAACATTGGATGCTTACCATGTATGTGGCCTTTAGAGCCGCCTTTTCTTCTTAATCAAAATACTTTTCACAGCCATATTGCTAGTGTCATCTTTGTTGAGTGGCTTCCTTTTTTTTTTTCACAGAGGCAGAAATTTCTCATTGTTCTTCGCAGTCAATCAGCAATGGAGTGGGATAGTTTGGAAGAAACTCTAGGTGGAGGAGATTTGTTAGTCCCCCTCCCCCAAGAAAGTCTTTAGACATTGGCGATTCAAAAAGAAACGAAAGATGCAGTCCATGAGTAAGCAATACTTAAGAGGGGGGGGGGGGGAATCAACA
Source organism: Dillenia turbinata (assembly GCA_037126225.1). Classification (NCBI taxonomy): domain Eukaryota; kingdom Viridiplantae; phylum Streptophyta; class Magnoliopsida; order Dilleniales; family Dilleniaceae; genus Dillenia; species Dillenia turbinata. Next base: position 7,191,655 of record JBAMMX010000012.1, read on the forward strand.
AAATTGCTACATAGTGATGGAGCTTTACATGAAATCTGACTTAGCTTAGGGTATCAACACTGCTTCACTGCTTTGAGTTTCTTTAAATGCGTGCATCCCTCTCTCTCTCAAAGGCATCTCATGTGTCCTGGGCTAGCATTCTTTTAAAATAACTTTCTGAAATTAAGGTAATCTGCACATTGCTTATCTAAAAATTAGTTATAAAAGTAGCGGTTTAAGTTATTTTCTAATATAATATCATACCAACATTTACTAGTCTCTTATGTCCCACATTGGGAGTCAAAATCATTTGTTTTAGGGAATATACATAAATTAACTCAAGATTTTTGATATAATATATAAATATAAGAATCTGCTAATAAGTTATAGCCGATGTCATTTTCTTTTTTAAACATTTCGAGTTATAATATTTTCTATATATAAAAAAGAAAAATCTATATAAAGATTAAAATAGTCTGTATTTATTTTTAAAAAATAAAGTTATACTAAAATTTGTACAAAAATGATTTTTTGAAGGCCTTTCCTAGCTCACTAAAGGAGAAGTAGGAGGATTTGAATGGGGTGGTGCTAAGGGGAAGAAAGATAAAGAAATTTTATCCTCAGATGCTTAACATTCATTATTTTAGGTCAAACTATTGTTAATGCATCTTGCTCAAATGTTACAAAAATTGTGAGCTGGAGATTTTAAATTTTCTAATACCATGCGAAAAGATTAGGCTCCAATTCCAAGGGAGCCAACTGAACTCTCTACCCTATACTCAGCTCTACTGCTAATTCGGTCTCTCTTCACCGAGGAAGGTGGGCTCAGGATTTCACATTTGATGAACGCTGCGTTGCGAGATGCCTAAAGTGTCCTTCCTGCGTTTTGTTCGTGCATCCCAATCCTGCGAGATTAAAGTCTAACGTTTTGCAGTTGAGTGCAGTGAAGAAGACGACTGTCTCTGCGCGCGCGCGCGCGCGCGTGCTCCCTCCCTCTCTCTCTCTCTGCTACCGTGAGACACATCTTCCATATAGACTCATCCTTATTATATTCATTATTTCCTCCCTATACATTGAATTAACCTCGTTCGAATCTCCAAAAACAATGTTTGTAAAACCCCAGCACTCAGACGCCACCCATATCAACATAGGAATATCTCAACAGCCATCAAAGAAAATTACAAACTCCCAGATGCTCCAATAAGGTTCTTAGTAATCTGACATTCTTTATTGATGTAACATTTCTGCATTTACTATCACTTTTTTGGTACCATTAGACCAAGAAGCTTTTGGTGATGTCGCTCTCCATTATTCCCTCATTGTTAATCGAGTTGTCCTTTTCTAGTTTCTGCATCTGTTCAATCTGATTGTTATGCTACATCCTTCTTGAGTTTACACCATTATTTCATCCCTTCAATTCCATAATTCAAGAAAACTGTAAGGAGTGTCATCGGAAAACGTTAAAAGGTATATTCCTGCATTTAGTTATTATCAATCCTTCTCGTGGTATCTCATTCAACGGTCTTGTTGAGAACATCGAGATTTAGGCCCATTGCTGGCCCACACCAGGCGAACCAAAAACGTCATCCATCGAGCCCTTTAAACCAGGGCCATTTAACCAATACCGCCTATAGCTTTTGGTCGTCTCAGTCCTTGACACCTAAAACACCGCAATTACTCCGCCCTCAGCGGACAAGCCTTATAACCATGATCCAATTGATCAGTGTGATAAATATGACTTAAGATAATCCACGAATGAAACAATTCTTTAAATAAATTTGAACTTTTCTTAGGGGATAAGAATTTTCGCATTCTCGAGATGGTCCCTCAAGATAAAAAACATACCCTAACTGACATATCAAATAAGGAATCTTCCATGATTACGGGATTCTCCCCAACCGCCAAGGTAGCATATCTCTAAGAGGTCTCAGACCAAAACCCTCGTGATCTTGGGGATTTACAACAATTTTCCTACAAGAAAACTAAGGTTTCGAGACTCCCAAAATCCCATGACACTTTCAAAGAATTGGAGATATTTATAGGCATAGCATCGATTGCCACCTAGGTAAGTTCTCTTGAAAAACCTTACATTAGAAAACACACTCGCAACATAAAGCCGAGACACCACACTTCTTAATCTGTTTACCATATTCAAAAATCACTCTCCAGACTTGAGCGTCAGAATCTCTTTCGCTGAAGCCCTCACTGGCGGTTTTTTGTATGTCTCAAGTTTCGGATCAGCTTTTGTCCCATAACTCCTACTCAGACAGGCAGAACAAGTATCTGAGGAGCAAACCCACTTCCATTAGATTGATGCCGTCTATGGGAAATAGCCTAGAGAAAACCACACTTCATGCCCTGTGCCCTCCAAAAGATCATGCCACCAAAAAGAAAGATCAGGACATCTTCCAAAGCCATATTCATGGTGGAAGGACGCCTCCCTACTCCCACAAACTCTGTTCAACCATCATTCCCTATCAACCCTGAGAATTCAACAATTGCTCAAATTTGATTCCAGATAGCTCAATAGCCAAACCAGCTGGTTCAGGCACCTACCCTTGCTCCCCCTAACGAACCTTACCGTTTGAAAATAGAGAGGCTTGCTTTAAATTTGCAAGACATGAGTAGACAGTTAGATGATCTTAGCTGCACCCGTTAGCAAGGAGGCTCACCTTCTCCCCAAAGGTCAAGACACTCATGCGTAAATAAACTTATTCCTCGAGAGGATCGAGAGCATTCCGTGACGTCCCAGCATGACTCTGATGGTCTGAGAAAACAGGTGGAAGATCTTGTGGCCGTTGAACTCAGATGCGCCAATGTTAGACCGGGTGAGACCGCCCACCATGCGTCCTACACATCACCTTTTGACTCGAAAATCTTTACCGAACTTATGTATCAGGATGTGCTACTTCCTTCTATAGAGAGATATGACGAGACAACCGACCCTTGAGATCACGCAACACATTTTATGATAATAATGGTCTCAAAAGACATGTCTGATGCAGCTATGTGCAAACATTTCCCCTTGACGCTTAAGGGCAATGCTTTGACGTGGTTCAATTTCCTGCCACCAATAGGCATCAAGAACTTTTTCCAACTAAGCAAATAATTCGAGACTCATTTCGTGATTAGTTGAGGAGCCAAGAGCAAATCTACTTCCTTCCCTCGTTATGAAAAAAGAATGATAGATCCTTGAAGGATTTTTTAGAGAAGTTTAAGATGGAAATGATGAAGGCTTCAGGCTTAGACGATTCCATAACCTTGGCTGCACTGTTGACAGGATTAAGGCCTTCAGGCATGAAGACTTCAATATCCAAGAACCCACCGAGCATCATACAAGAATTTCATTCAAGGGCCGAGAAGTACATAATTGCCAAGGAGGCGGAGGCATTTGACAAACATATGTCTAAATCCAGCAGGAATGAACACACTCATTCCCCTTGGCCACATTCTCCAAAGAAGAGCCAACCAACAGTACCGACTCATCACAAGTTTAACCACTACATCCTGCTAAATGAAACCTCTAGCTATACTCTACTATAGATAAGAGATAAACGTACCTACGGTGGCCTGGATGCCTCCCACGTGATGATACTAAGAAAGACAGAACCCGATATTGTTAATTTCATTAGGATTACCGCTACCTGACAAATAAGTGACGAAAGTTGAAAGATGAACTCGAGATACTAGTTTGTGATGGAAAGCTCCAAAGGTTCATATATAATGACCATGACAATAATTCTCGCCAAGCACCACAAGAGGGGAGACGAGGGGATGCGGCGCATGAACATCGCGACCTAAAAATTACGACAGATCAAGCTAACTAGGTGGTCCTACACATAGGAATCGAGGATTCACCCCTGGTGGTTTCTCTGCCTAAGAATGGTCTGGCTATAGCTCCATCCTACAATATGATCCTAGCCCCAATCTTTCAGATGGTCGGGCCATCCACTTCTAATGAAGTCCTCTTAGCTCGCGTTGGAAAAGGAAAAGTGCCCAGAAGGCCCATGATAGGGTTCGATGGCGACGACCGTCTGGGGGTCCAATTAAGCCATGATGATGTCTTGATTGTCTCTACTCTGATCAATCAATTCACAGTTAAAAGAGTTTTTGTCGACCAAAGAATGAGATGTAACATCTTATACTGGGATACCTTTAAACAAATGGGTTTTGATCGCTCGAATCTGTAACCTCATGGCAGATCTATTAAAGGGCTCTCAGATGAGTGGTTATACCCAGAGGAAGTCATTTCCCTCCTAGTTATGTTGGGGACACCACTAAATCAGTCTACCGCCGATATTACCTTCAAAGTAGTGAAGTTCCCCTCTCCTTTCAATGCAATCCTAGATCGACTGGGTCTAAATACCCTGGAGGCACTACTGAGTAAGAGACATATGAAAGTCAAGTTCAGAACGCCTCTCGGCTTCGGAACACTCAACTATGACCAAGATCCATCCACTCCTCTTGCTTAGCCAATTTAGAGATTCTTGTTGTTCTATTAGTGGCACTATGCCACACATGAAGAATTTTCACTTACATTTTTTCTTGTTTTCTATCTTTAGCACTTCAATAATAACGACATCCTAATTTCTAACAATTGCTTATACCAATTGGGTATACTAATTTGCATCATTTGCGAATAGCCGTCTCAAGGCACAATGCCTTCGAGTACTCTTAGCACAATGCCTAGTACGCAATAACAATCTCAAGGCACAATGCCTTAGAGTACTCTTAGCGCAATCCCTGGTACACTATAGCCATCTCAAGGTGAAACTCCTTCGAGTACCTTCGGCGCAATGTCTGGTACGCTATAACCATCTCAAGGCACAACGCTTCCGAGTACTATCGACGCAACGCTTAGTATGCTATAGCCATCTTAAGATGCAATGCCTCCAAGTACTCTCGACACAATGTTTGGTACGCTATGACAATCTCTAGGCACAACGCCTCTAAGTACTCTCGGCATAATGTCTGGTACGCTATGACAATCTCCAGGCGCAATGCCTCCGAATACTCTAAGTGCAATGCCTAGTACGCTATAACCATATCAAGGTGTAATGCCTTCAAATACTTTCGGTGTAATGCCCGGTATATTGACTAATCTCAAGGCGCAATGCCTCCAAACACCTTCGACCTAGACCAAATAATCTTAAGGCACAATACCTTCGAGCACCATTAAAAAGGCACATGATGTTTACTACCCCATACAACATTTAGTACAGCCCACATTTCGTGAACCATTTAGTGTTTCTAGGCATAGTAATAAAGATAGTACCATTACGATGCCCCGCTCCATCACGCATAATGCCTAAATACAACACAACAAAAAAGAGTTCAAACAATAAGCACAACGCCACAAAAAGCGTGATAAGCGAACTTTTGGCGATACAGAACTCAAAGATATTATCATTGCAAATCTTTACAAGGAGTGTGCAAGAAATGAGGAGGAAAGATACAAAAAACAAAGAAGTATCAAGGGGAGGGAGGATTCGAGGTCTCCACCGAAACTTGATAAAGTTGGACTGAAGAGCCGAAATAGATGTGTTACCAATGGAAGGGCCGCCATTAGGGGATCCATCCAGGTAGACGTTCGGGACACTAAAACTGTAAACATTCGCTCCTTTTACAGAGCTGCCCTTTAAACATTGAATGGTCTCCTCCGCTCAGAGCAGCTTCCCTGAGAGCTTTCGATGATCCCGCTCATGAGTCTCCCTCAGTTTTGCTAGAGCCTCCTCACGGTCTCGAGCCAATTCCTTAGCAACCATTCAACCCGCCTCACTATTAGTAAGAAGGTCTCTCAAATGCTCCCCTTCCTTAAGGGCAATATCAGTGACCTCAAACGAATACTTCAGGTCAGCTTCTAGCTTCTTTATTAACTTATTTTTCTTATCAAGAGTGATAAAAATTGCTTGCTTCTCCTTAGTCTCCCTTTCACACTTCTCGACCTGAAGCCTAGCAATTCTCCCCCGATAAAAACTGCCTGCTTCTCCTTAGTCTCCCTTTCACACTTCTCGACCTGAAGCCTAGCAATTCCCCCCCGAGATTGTCCAATTGACTCTTTAAATGGTCAATCAACTAGTCTATCCTTATCCTCTGAAACTCTGCCATCGCAACGGTCTATAGAAAAAAGTAAATTAGATCCAATAAAATGAAAATGCTATATCTAAGGAAAACCCTCTACAACACTTGTACCTGAATCAAGAGAGCAACCACAGAGTCATCCCCTTGCTCCATCGATAGGCGGTTCAATTCAGGTTCCACTCGGTAAAAGTCCAGTCTATCCATAAGCCTCCTTGCCTCACATAATAGAAATAATTGTCACCACAGCTTACTGAGATAGTACCTCTCTCTTTTAACTATTTTGATCGGTCAAATGATCGAATCATAATAGGAAGAAGTGGAACCGTCTGCTCAAGAATCTTTCCCTTACCCTTTTAGACATACAAGTATTCTAGTAAGGTACTAGACGAGCGTGGCCTCACCATTACTTAGGGGGTGGATGGCAGGACAATTCCTCCTACAGTCAAAGGAGGCTCTTGAGATGACCCTTTAGCAACTTGCACCTCCTCGGTAACCCTAACGATTTGCAACTCTTTAGTCTCTCCACCGCCATGTATCTCCTCAACATCTCTAGTAGTATGAACCCCCTCGGCACCTGTAATGGGTCCCAACAATTTCCCCCCATTTCCTTGAGGGATGAGTGCTGTAATCGGATACACATCACTTGACCACTCATTAGTAGGACTCTCTCGTTCCTCATCCCAAATCCTCTTATGAGAATCTTCTCCCTCAGAATCTTTCTTCTTTACAATAATGATAAAGTCTTTGAGACCCAATGCAATCGCCCACCTGAACTCGACTCAACACCATCATCTACCTCACTACTTAGAGTCCACACTAATTTCCTCCTCCTTCGCGTAATGTGACTTGGGAACTCGCCATTGGACATGCTTCCTTCTTCTTTTTTCCCACCTCAGGCAGCCATAATGTGGGCCATCATAACCTTCAAGGTGATAACACGATCCAAGTCATCTGCCTCAACAAAATCGATGATGTCGGCCAAGCCTTTTAACTCTTTCTCCCACATAAATGACCTCTGGATCTGCACTGTTTCATCTAATAAAAGACCCGCAAGTTTGAGTGTTTCGTTCTCCACAAGAGTGTCCACCCATACTACCTTACTAGACGCCCGGCAAAATCGACCCACGGATTTAATAAAACCCGAATAACAAGGAGACACCGAGGCCCTTGATCTAACCAAGGGCTCCACATCTGGAATTGGCAGGAATGATAGTAACTCCCTGTCCATAAATTTCACAAAGAAAAATTCACTCCTCTATGTCTTGTTTAAGGTCTCTTTATAGAAGAACTTCTAGTTTGATTGACGGCGGATCTACACACAATACCATCCATCTTTGGGGTTTTCACCTTCGCACTTCCTCAAACGAAAGATTGAAGACAAAATATTAAAATCGAACCTCAAACGATAAAAACTCAGTAAGCTACAAACCGCCAACACCAACAGCCAGGCGCTAGGGATAAGAAGAGTAGGGAATATACTCTAACGTCTTAAAATAATAGACAAGGGCCCTAGATAGGGGACCCTTAACCCATATCTAACGTATTCCCTTTACATGGGAACACAACTGATAGATAATTCATTAGCCCTCTTTGAACTTAGAGGTAACCTCAAGCGGAATCTCGAACCTAGATTCATACTTTTCCCCACAAATTTTAACTCCTTCAGTGACCTTACACTAACAATCTCACCAATCTTGCGATACTTGTGCAAATTAGAACCCTAAGCCCTAATTGCTTGATGTAAAAATGCAAACCCTAGAAATCACTCTTTTCGCTATAGGCAACACAACTGCTAAACACAAGATGAAAAAAAAGAAACGTATAAGAGAAGATTCAGGAAAACCGAAAAGACATGACCTATATTAAATGTATCACCTCTGTGCCCATTCTGCTCAACATTCCAAATGCTTCACTTACAAAACCCATGGATCCTTATCCTACTCCTAAATGTTATTTTTATAAAACCCCAATTAGAAGTGGGGGACAAATGATGATATCGGACCAAAGGCCCATTGTTAGTCCACACCCAGGCGAACCAAAAAACCTCATCCATCGGCCCCTTTAAACTGGGGCCATTTAACTAAGACCGCCTACAGCTCTTCAGTTGTCTTAGTCCTTGGCACCTAAAACTCCTTAGTCACTTTGCCCTCGGTGGACAAGCCTTACAACAATGATTCAATCGACCAGTGTGATAAGTACGACTTAAAATAATCCATGAAGGAAACAAATTTTTAAACAACTTTGAACTTTCCTTATGGGGATAGGAATCTTCCCAATCTCAAGACGGTCCTTCAAGATAAAGAAACATACTCTAACAGGCATATCAAATTAGAAAGGAAGCTCCCATGATTATGAGACTCTTCCCAACCACCAAGGTAGTGTATCTCCATGAGATCTCAAACCAAGCCCCCGTAATCTCGGGGATTCACAACAATCTCTTCATAAGAAAACTAGAGTTCTGAGACTTCCAGAACCTTGCGGCACTTTCGAAGAATCGGAAATATATATAGGCATAGCATCAACCGCCATCCAAATAAGTTCTCTTAAAAAACCTTACACCAGAAAACGCACTCGCAACACAGAGCCAAAACATCACCCTTCTCAGTCTATTTATCATATTCAAAAAACACCCTTTCTGACTTGAGTGTTGAAATCTCTCCAGTCAGAGTCATCTCCAACAGTTTTTTACAGGTCTCAAGTTTTGGATTAGCTTTCATCTCAGGACTCTCACTCAGAGAGGCAGAGCAGATATCTAAGGAACAAACCCACCTCGAATAGATCCAATAGTAGGTTTCTTCCTAGTAAGTAATCCAGTGATGAAATTCACTCTGATATATCTTGGCCTTTCTGATCTTGTGTGCCTTGTTCTTCCTTTGGGGGATCTAGGCTTGTAGTATTAGCTGTATTATCTCAAGAAAGGAAAGTTCCATTGGATGCATGATAAGGATTCAGTGGCTGGAACAGTCAAGGTGATTTCAGAGCGACCATGCTACTTATGCGCTTTCACTGTACTAGAATTTGACACTGGTCTAAGGTACCTAAGTTCCTCCAGGTTGAATGGATGTGTTTACTGATCATAAGAGCATAGTTGAACTTCTGGTGTATGCTATTGACCGATAATAGAAAGAATTGAGTATATTCAGCATTTTGTGGGCTCTAGTCATTGAATAACTTCTTGGTACCTATTTTACGGAAACCTACAAAATTGTAAAAATGAGTACCCTTTAAGGGAATAAGGGGAATCTTCCATTTCATTCAATCTGGTGTTCTTCTAAGATTCATGTCAAGGTTGGTCCCCAAAAAGTGAACTTATTCAATGACTGGCCAGTGTTGAGACTTGAAGCGGTAACAGAGAAAAGCTATCATAGAATTTCCACACTTAACGTCAAATTGCTGTCTCTAACTTGGAACGTGTAGTATAATTTTCGTGGTCAGTAACATCTCAGGAAGTATAATTTTGAAGAAGTTTTACAATGTGAATTGCTGCTTCAGCTAAACATTTTCTTACATTGCAACTGTGCAGGTGCATATATTAGAATGATGATGGATCCTGACTAAGAGAGGCCTTTTGTAAGCATTTTCCTCGTAAGGCACTTCATACTAATTAATTCTTCTGGTCGTGCAATGCAATCTAGGTGTGATTGTTTGGTCATTGGAGCCAACTTACACCAAAAAGGTATCAATATGCTTGAATTACGGCTAGTGAAAACACTGGTTCATTTGTGCTTAGGGTTTTTGCTTAGATCTTCGGTGTTCATCCTAGAATTTTCTTGTATTGACACAATGGAAATCTGGAGAAGAAAAATGGGTACCCTTTTAGGGAGTATTGAAACCATAGAAATCTGGACAAGAAAAATGTGAAAAATGAGTACCCTTTTAGGGAAAGGGGTGGGGTTTACCGAGATTCAAATCATGGTCCCAATAAGTTTCAACATCTTTGATGACTAGTCAGTATTGAGACTGAAAGAGGTAGATGGAGGTATATCAGTAAGACACCTTTTATAACAGGAAATCATGGATGGATGAGTGATTTTCCCAGCTCTGGCATAGGATATGTCAAGGTATTGGTGGAGATTGTGATGTTCGAAGGATTAAAAATAATCCTGAGTATATATTTTTCTATACCAAAAAAGAAAAGAAAAAAAAAAAGGTAGATGGAGGAGCTATCATAGACTTTTCTACACCAAATCTCATCTTATCACTGAAGTTGCAGTTTCCAACTTGGAATCATCTTCCTTTTTTTTTGGTTCCGCAGTCAATAACATCTTAGCAAAATCATTTATTATATAATTTTACAATATGAATAGCTGTTACAGCTAAATATATATTATCACTTTGCATCTGTGCAGGTCCAGATATCAGAAAGGCAGTGGAGCTCCGACGAAGACAGTCTCATTATCAGCTCCAATAAATTCTCCTGGTCCTGCATGCCCTACATTTTGGGTCATTGGAGCCAACTTGCACCTTAGTAGTGTCAACTTGCTTGAATTAATGCTTCTGAAAAACACTAGTCAGACGAATAAATTACTTTGTGGTATGATCTTGCTCTTCAGCTTCATTGTGGTCTAATCTTTCGATAGACCAGACGGCTAAAAACCTGCGGCCGCAGGGCATGCAAGGTGGAGCCCGGTTGTGCAGTAGATCCCCCTAAACCTAATTCGGAGCATTTAAGGTACAATGAAGGTGGGTAACGAAGTGGTTAAGAGTCTATTCATGTTCATGCCGTAATAAAGTTGTTAAAGAGTCTACGTAACGAAGTTGTTAAAGAGTCTATTCATGTTCATGCCTAGAATTACTGGTTGCATCTTAACGGCACCAGTAGTGTTGTTGCACTAAAGTTGAATTATTGTCCACAGAGTTAGAAAACCAACAATTGATTTAACAGTAATAATACTAAATTTCTTAACTAAGTTTTCAATTCAAAATTTTAAAAAAAAAAAAAAAATTATATTAGAAGTGTTTTTCCTAAATTAAAACTGATAACTCTCAAAATTGAATTAATCAAAATATGATTATAATTATCGATTAGTTATTAAAAAAAATTGTTATCACTCTAATTGGGTCTGGCTATTACCACTTCAAGTTTTCTGCCAAGGGATTGAAGTGAGTCTATTAGAAATTATTATTATTTTTTTTTGTTGTTTGCACTATTAGAGCCCAAAATCATAATTTGATTAATTCGATTCTAATATTCACGGAGTATATTTAAAGAACAATTTTCTCAATATAATTTTTTTTATCTTTTAATTTTAAACTTATAATTTAATTAAGAAATTTAATATCTTAACCTATTAAATTGATCGTAGGTTGATGAATTTATTAGAAATCATGACCCACAAGGCATTACAAGAAACTAGGACACTAAGATATTTTTCAATGTAAATCTTTAGTTTCTCGCGGGAAATCATTACCAAAAGGTTCTCCAGCAACAAAAGAAAATACAGATTTATCAAAAAAAATTTATTTTATAATAAACAATACTAGTACAGTCCAAATTTGTGTATGACTCACACAGAACACCAATTATTGATTAATGTTTTCAATGTTCAAACAGTGACTTATTCATCAATATCTCCTCTGCAATGGTTACGTGCTCATTATCAAACAAGAACTTTAGAGCTTCTCACTCATAAAAAATAATTTTTATTTTTTGTTTTCTTTTCCTCTTTTTTCAAGTTCTCTTTTTTGCTTTTCTGTGCTTAAACTATCAAGGCATTAGTTATTTGTGTTTGCGGTTTGATTTCTAAGGGCAAGGATTAACCTTGAATCTGAATTCATGGTCGTCTCTCTCAAACGTCAAAAGCAAGAAAGCTGCAAAATCTTTGGATTGGATGGTGGAACTTCATTTCTAGCTAAATTTCGCAAAAATACAAGAAGAAAACATAAGAAGACAAACATATCATTAACATAATATAAACCTAAACATATTAAAACCCCATTTACAAATCATTTGATTTCATTTTCCCACTTGCAAGATCAAATTTGTAGGTCCCCAATTGAGAGAAGTCGCAGCTTTATCCCCCACTATACACCCATTTGTCGCAAAATTCTCAATTAGGAAGCACGAATGAAAATTTTACTCGAAAAGAATCCAATTAAATCAAACCCCATCATATCTTATTTCCCCTCAAATCGCGTCACAATGCCCAGAAAGAACATCTCCCAACCCTTTCCTAAACTCCTCCCAATAAACATCCTCAAACTCACTCCCACCTTGTACAACCTTCAATTCCACCAAAAATAATGCTGTTGCAACCTCCCAAACGGTAACCAGGATCCCCAATCTACCCTTCTCTAATCCCAAAATCCCCCTTTTACCCCTCTCAACATCGAACCCCAAATTGCTTCCCACCTCACTCACTCTGTCCAGGATCAAATCTGGAGAACAAATCGAAGTGAACCTCTTTTCCATATTCTTCACAACCTCGAACAACCCAGATAAATTTAACCCTGAAGACAGAGAAATTATGTCAAAAGCATTCATAACCTTGTTTTCTTCTTCCAATTTACACTCCTTGATCGACATCAATTCCGAATCCCCCAAACTTCTCTGGGTCTTCAAATTTAGTGATTTCTTAAACCATGAAGAGTTCATCAAATTGTGCAGGCTGATTCTCGTTTTGGGATTTGGATCGAGCAATTGGGAGATCACCCATTTCGCGGATTTCGAAATCCAAGGTGGGTAAGTGAATTCCTTACGTTGGATTTTCTGATACATGGTTACCAGATTCGAATCGTCAAATGGAAAAAATCCGGCGAGGAAAACGAAGAGGATTACCCCGCAAGACCAGGCGTCGGCCTTGGGGCCGTCGTAGCCTCGCCGGCTTACGACTTCCGGAGCCGTGTAAGCCGGCGTCCCACAGGCAGTGCGGAGAAGAGTCTTGTTGAGTTCTGGCAGAGCGGAAAGTCCGAAATCGGAGACTTTGAGGTTTCCCTGTTCATCCAGGAGAAGGTTCTGAGGTTTTATGTCCCTGTGAACGACGCCGTTTTGGTGACAGAAGTTGAGAGCCGAGACCAGCTGTTGGAAGTATCGGCGCGCCGAGGATTCGGTGAGCCGACCTCGCTTGGCGATTTTGTTGAATAAATCGCCGTTGGTGGCGAGTTCCATGACGAGATAAATTTTCGACTTCGTCGCTAAAACCTCATGGATTTTGAGGATGTTGGGGTGCTGTAACCGGCGCATGGCTGCCACTTCACGGATAATCCGAGGCTCCATGGAGGCGTCCACGGTGACCGCTTTGTGTATCACTTTGATCGCCACTTTGGAGCCGTCGGCTATTGACTGGGCCTGATAGACTTTTGCAAAACTACCACGGCCCAGTAATCGGCCCATTTTGTATTTGCCAAGAACTGTGGTGTTTGTGGTCGCGGGTCCGTCGGCGGAGCACGGCGGCACAACCGATCGCCCCATTATGGAGGGCCGCCGGCGAGAAAGAGAGAGAGTAGGGACTAGAGGGTTCCACGGACGAGTTTACTTGGTCATAATTTGGAGCTTTATAAGCGTGTGAATAAGAGGAGTCCTAGTTTGCGTGTGTTTTGTCACGTAGGCGTAGGCGGTGGGTCTCGTGTATTTTGGGTTTTTAGGTTGCCCATTTTGCCCTTTATTTTATTTTATTGTTTTTGGTTCAATTAGTATTTTTGACTTGGAATGCCAGCCTATGATTTGGGGATGGGGAGGTGAAATGAAAATGTAGTCCGTAAGATTTTTTTTTCCTTTTTTAATAATAGAAATTGAATTCGAATCACGAAATAAGAAGAAAGACTGTTATCACAAGACTATGGACGACCAGTCCGTAAGATATCTCAAAGCTTTGCACACGTGATGATTAAAACCCCACCAACTCAAAGCTAAGATCTTGAAATATACATAAAGGATAATGTTCTATGTATTAGGAGGAAAATTGAAGTTCAAGATATTTACCATTTCATTAGATCGTAAGATATTATATCAAATTCTATATTTTGGGTTCTTGAAGGTTATAAAATTATTTTAGATATACATGCTAAAATTTGCTAGGTTAGCACTTTTTGTGGGTTTCTAGAACCCATGCAAATGTCTAATGATATCTTCTTATTTAAGTTTATTTATTTATTATAGTTATAAATTTTAGAAAATTTATATGGATGTCGAATATATATTAACATGTGAAAGGTAAATATTTTTGATAGATACATATAACTTCATATGATACCATTATTACTATTATTAGTATCTTTTTATATATACCAAATTATATTACCCCAAATATCAAATATCATATATTTGAAAGAATACCCAATTTATTCAATATATTGTATATATACACAAAAACAATAGAGAAAATAAAATCATTTTCTATGAAATTATTCTCTCTATATTGCGTTATATTCTTTGAGTTTATCATAGTTTCTAAATTTAATAATAATTATTTATTTTCTTTCTTTTTCTCATATTAAATGAACTTTGTTATAGAAGGTGATTATTTTCTTATTACCTATAAAATTTCAAATCTAATACCAACAATATTCCTTTAAGGGTGTTTATCAATTTCATGTATTTTCATTTTGTATACATAAAAGAAATTTTCTACCTATTTCTTCCAATTTTCCTATAACATAAAAGAATTTGTAAAATACAATACCCATTGCCATTACTAAAGTCATTGACTCTTATCAAAACAATGATATATACAACAGTATTTGAAGAACTTCTAGTAAATACCAAAATATGCAAGGGTTGCCACTGGCCTTCTTGATATAAATATGAGCCAAGGGTGACAGGATAATATTTTTAGGTCGTAAAATACAGTACAAGGTGCATATCTTGAATGCTTAATAATTTTAAATTATAAAAGAGTAAATTATTTTCATTAATATATAAAAATTTTTTAATTTAAGTTATAACTGAATTAAAAAAAATTCAATAAAAATATTAATAAGCTTTTAAATAATGATCTTTTTTTTTTTAAAAAAAAAATACATTAAATTTTTCATCACTATCTTTGTCTCCAACTTACGTATCTCCTCAAAAAAGAGATATAAAAAATTTTTGTTTCATAATAGAGCCATTTTTTTATTTTATCTCGGTCTCTTTGAACTAAACATTATTTTTTGTATCGCTAATATATATATTATTTGTATATTTTTTAAGTTTCAAACTTGCCTTTTTTTATATAAGAAAATGCATCAAAGCAGAATCAAACGGGAAAATGGAGAATAGAAGTAAGAGGGCACTACCGCTTGAACTGTTTACAAGGGACACGTCTTTATTTCTATAACATTTCAAATGAGGAAGAATTGTAAAATGGCTGGCGATCCCTATTTCACAATAATTATTTGGTGTTCAAAGTTTAGGAAAACTGAAATGTTATAAAATGTGTGAACATTATGATTTGCAATTTTCTGTAGACACTCCTTCCTTGCATTTAATTAGATAAAGAAAGAATTAATTATTGGAGGAGGATTTCACGCAATCTTATAATATTTCCTGTTCTTACCAGAGGCAATTTCAAATCTCTTCAAACTAAACTAAGCTAACTTATACGTCTTTTGTCACGCCCCGAACCGGGAATCGTGAACAGCCGCCCGTTGACCTGGATGCCGGTTGTATTTTTACAGAAAATCGGACAGAACCTCCCCATAAATCGGAGGTCTCCCATGTACAATAACCTGTATAAATTTAAAATCATCATGTAAATCAAACAAATGGCCATCCCGGCCTCTCCAAAACAATTCACCAATCTCCCAACCGACATCCAGACAACGCAAGGCTAACAAATCACCAACAGTCCTAACCACAGACCTCTACTGTCATGCCCAACTAGAGCATGAACAGCCGCCACACCGAGCGGGCCTAAGTTTTATACAATTTACAATACAAATTCCCAAGTTTACACTTGAAACATTTACAAATGCCTCAATGCAAATGGAATGAGAGTTTCGCAAACAGAAGTCCAAAAATTATACAATTATCCCAAAATATGTACACGGTCAACTACGGACCTCAACAAGACCACGCAGGGTCTACAATAAAATACGAAATTCATATCTTCAATTAAAACTTAATCTCACCGTTGTCAACTCCAATCCACCAATAAGCCATCATACCTCTAGAGCCAAATGCGTCGCCCTAGCATCATAATCCTGTCTGGGGAGGGAAAGAGGAGGGGTGAGTATTCAGGGAAGAATACTCAGTGAGTGAGTGGGTCAATGTAATCGTGTAATATGGGGTGTGAAACTGGAGTGTCAAAACATAAGTATATAAATCATATTTCAAATCATCATGCTTTTCATTTCAACAATATATCATTTGCACGCATCAACAAATCAAATATGCATCCAAAATACTTTTATCAAAATCATAGAGCTGCCAGCCGTAAAACTCCCGGCAGAGGTCTACCACGACCTATGACAGCGCACGGGGTGTTTTATGCGATTTTATTTAAAGTGCTCTCTACCCCGGCGTTGGCGACGGACCTCGTCCAGGTGCTAGATTTGAAGAGTGTCCAAATCCTCCCCCTTTCGGGTTCAACTGCCTAGTACCGTGTCGTAAATATAATCCCGACAACTCGTGGGATACCCCGGGGCCTTAGGCATATCCGGACGCCACCAAAGCGCCTCTCACGGTGTCCTTCGTAGCTACGGAACAATACATATCACAGCCCTCAAGGCCAATATCAATATCACGATCATATCACAGCCCTCAAGGCCAAAATCAATATCATATCACAATATGTGCCGTAAATCAGGTTTACAAACCAAATGCAACATATAGCATAAAATGGCACATTTTACATTTCAATCACATGGATGCATATTTCATAATTCAACCACATTTTCAGACACTTCATCGGTTCACAAAAATCATTTTCAAAGCCAGTCAAAACATTTTAAACACGCGGTAAATCATGCTCATTTATCAAACTGTTGTAAAACAGAGTTTGCATATTAAACGAAAACATTTCAATAAAACCCACTCACAGTATACGGGAGGGTCAATCACTCCCTATAATGCACAACAAGTGCCGAAACTGTGCTCCCCTCGATCAAGACATCCAACACTTACGCATGTATGTAATCAGCAAGTTTCAAACCTGCGCAGTTATAGAAAATAGGCTATAACTTCTAATACACCTTTACAAATCAAGAGATTTCTTATTTCATTTTTAAAACTAAGGATGTCTAGTGTCTAAGGTAGAAAACCTCATGTCCACAAGACTCAAATGATGGTACTCAACCAATCCTACACAAAGTTCACACAAATCCAATCTCTCGTCGTACATAAGAGTCAGCATCTACACCAACACACTTTTATTCAAAATTCATCAACTTCTTCTCTTCAATACCCCAATACAATTCGATACATTTATCATATCAATACAAACACATGCTTTTACGCATTCTTTACAATTGCACATTTTCATATCACTTTAACACACCAATATCACTTATTACATACACATATAAACTTTCATCTTGCTTACTAGAGTCAGTCCAACTCTCTCCAATGGATTCGATCAATACAATTTTACATCCACATACTCACTAACCTCTATCCAAAATCCAGCATACATAATTCCTCACACTTTTGGCCTCAATTTCACAAATACAGAGCCAATAACACAAGTACATTAAATGCACATTTTAACACTCCAAAATACACTCAAATCATCCCAAATTCTAGCCACACAATCTTGTCATCAATGGTATTTCATTTATAAGTAATTAACAAAATCAAATTTGAGTCAACTTCAATCCTACAATCTCTCAAAGTCGGAAGCAAGTCTAAAATAATTAAATTTCCTTCAAGATTAAAAATCTTTGAAAAATCATACACTTTTCGATTCTCATCCGATTTCTTCAACCCATATGTCATTTCAAAGGTATTGAAACCTATTTTCATCATATGGAAATAGTATTTTGATTGCCTATATGCAAGACAACTTATAATGAGAAAGACTGCATCGATCCTTAAACTCAAATCCCAATTTCTCATTATTTTCATGCATTCGTCAAATTAAACTCTAAGAGAAATCATTTCAAATCACCAACGACTTTAAATTTACAATATTCCTCAATTGTACCAATTTCTCCCGAATTTACATACTCCAAATTTAATTCATGCCAATTTCAATTAAATTTTCAACTAAAGCTATATAACCGAATCAAACAAACTTGTATCATTATCTAACACATTCTATTATGCAACGCAGCCCTATTTATATCAATTTCTAAACTTAACATAAATAATTTCATATGAAATTGCAGGAAAGTACATTTCCTTTTAATCTAACTTATTTCAAAGCATACATAAAATTTCCAATTCTAATTTCAATCCTAAATTCAATAAAATAACTCAAATATAGAAAGGATTGCATTTCCCTCACCTAGGGTTCACTGCTATCCAAAACCCTAACGTCCGTGCGACATTCGATTTCGTCCGAAACCTACAATGCTTCCAATTGAAGCAAAAGTCAAGAAATTTAGTATAAATCTCCAACCGAAATCGAAACCCTAGAATTTGGTTTAGGGTTTGATCTTACCTTTGCAGTGGACAAGACAGTCGACCTAGGGCTTTCGATTGGGGCTTCCGCAGTGGCAGGCAAAGCGCCAGGGAAGCGAGACGCGCGAGAGGAGGAGTCAGAGGCCGCGCGGGGGTCGGGCGCGCGGGTCACGCGCGGCCCGGCGGCGCAGAGCAGAGCGCGGCCGCGCGGTCGCGGCAGCCTGCCGCGGGCAGCAGCAACGCGCGATCGCGGGGCTATCGCGCTCTGTTGCACGCGCGAGTAGGGAGAGAGGCAGGCGGCGACCCGTGGTGGTCGCGGTGGCTGCGCCGGTGGACTGCGAAAAGAGGCGGCGCGGTGGAGGACCGAAGAGAGATCGCGAGCGAGAGAGGGAGAGCAGCTCGCGGGTGAGAAAGAGAAGCCGAGAGAGAGGAGAGAGATAGAGAGAGAAGGTGGGTCTTGCTGGCCGTCTGCGGCGGCCGCGATCAGCAGCGGCGGCGGAAGAAGAAGCGCCGCGGTGGAGGCGGCGAAGTGGGAAGGAATGGCCGCGGGAGAGAGAGGAAAGGGGAGAGAGAGAGAGAGAGAGAGAAAAGTGAAGGGAATTAGGGCTAAGCCCTAATTTCATTTTTTTTTTTTTTATTTATTATTATTATTATTATTATTATTATATTTCTTTTTGTAAATAAATAAAAAAATTTTAAATGAGTAATGTATAAATAAATAAATGAATAAATAAATAAATAAATCATCTATGTATTTTTCATACTCACTTTATTTTACAAATCGGAAATACGGATATTTTAAATATCCCAAAAATTTCAAATTACATACCTCAAAATCGAAAATCAATAAAATTAAAATTCTCTCTCTATATATAAATGGAGAAATATTTTATTTAATTTCATGAATAGGAATACTAGTACGGACACCGCAGTGTCGGTGTTACATTTTCTAACCCCCTAAAAACAAGTTTCGTCCTCGAAACTTAAAAGAAGGCTAGGTACTTCCTTAGTACTGAGACATGAAAGACAGTATGAATACGGAATAGTTCATTTGGCAACTCAAAGTGTCGCCGTCTATGATCGGCATATACCTTCTGCCTGTCCTGGGCGGCTTTCATCCGCCCACAGATGACCTTACTTTATCTTTCATTTCCAAATCAACTCAACATTGTTGAGATGTCGTTCTACGACCTCACCCTAACATATCGGAGTGCGGCACTCCTTGTCATACAGTGCCTCATATGGGGCATCCTGATACTGGTTAGGCCAGTATAAAGACGTTCCAATACCTCTAAAGAAAATAACCACGAATCAGAATGAAATGTGCAGACTTGGTAAGTCTATCAACGATCACCCAATTTTAGCATCGTGTCGTGCTAAAGTCTGCGACAATCCTTGTCACAAAATCCATTGTGACGTGTTTCTACTTCCACTCGGGTATGGAAAAAGGCTACAAAGCGCCTGTGGGTCACTGATGCTTGGCCATCATCTACTGACAAACTAGGCATCAAACAACGAACTCTCTCTTTATACCAGACTACTAATAACTATCTCGGATAGTTAGGTACATTTTTGTACCTCTCAATGCATAACGCAAATGGAGGAATGAACTTCCTCTAGAATATGTCTACGAAGATTCACTATCGGCGGGAGTGCAAACCCGCTATCGATATACTACTAGTCCGTTTTCACGGACTCGAAACTCTCTGTCATCATCTCTACAGATCTATCAAGAACAACTTGGAGCTCCTCATTTGCTCCCTAAATCTCTCTAATGCGGTCGAGCAAAGTCGGCCTCATTTCAAATCAAACTAGTACTACTGCTTGATTATCACTAGTCAAACTGACTCCTAATACGCGGAGTCCCATCAATAAGGGAGATAAGCACTCTCTATATACTGAATATCAAATCGACTGCTCACTAAGAGGAGTGAAAATCAATAGCTCCTCATCTAGCGACGATAACAGTCTACCCAACTGTCGAGCGAAATAATACTCTCAAGTAAGAATAATCTGAACCAGTGTCAATAAGAACACGGGCGTCAACTCTAAGTATTTTCATGATACTCATGATGTGAGAAATCGAAAGAGATTCGATTTAGGATGCGCAAAAGATACACGTATATATATATCAAGTAGTCAAGCCTCTAAGGCTTTAACCAGTCATAACCATACATATCATCATGAGATGCATGATTTCAAAAGAGGATCACAATAGTTAAGCTTCTAGAGCCTTAACTAGTCAAAACGGTACATAGATATCATGATATACATGATTTCAAAAAGGAGAGTATCTATAACTCCTAAACAAAAGAATCTACTGGAGGATTACCCATGGTCGTATCTGGGTTCGCCTAAGCATCCTCCTAAGTCGTAACATATATGCGGGTCTATGCCCTCGACTACTATAGTGAAGAGTCTAGTGCAGTATTGCTCCCGGCTGCAGTCCATGGAGCGGTGTGTACAAAGTGTGCAGGTACTCCCTGTTGACCTGTCCATGGTCCACCCATGTATGTCTGTGACACCTGACCTCTGAAACCTAGGTCAGGACAAGAGCTACAAATATGTCCTTGCTTCCCATATTAGAAGCATCTAAAGGGAGCTCCGCAAGCTCCAATATGACATCAGCCGCAGTCGCGACAATTAGAATGGTGCAATGCTGTGGAATAACTAGAGGCACTAGAGGCCTATACTCTAAAACTCTAGGGACATGGTCCCTGTCCAAACTGTGCTGATGTAAAGTGAGAGGGACTTCTCTAAAAGTTAGAAGTCCTACCCCACTTCGAGCTCTGGCTCGTCGGGTCTCAACCCTATATGTCCTACTAGGACTCCGTAAAATATCTGCGGTCGAACTCCCTTAAGAAGTCCTCCTACCGCAGTGGGTCAATAGCCTCGTCACAATTAGCCTCCCACCAAGTGAGGGCATCACCGTTGAGGAATCTCTCAACAACTCTCAATCTGATCTCCTCTGACAATCCCACATCAGTAAGGATCCTGCGAATCCTATAGATCCAATGCTTCGCTGCTACGGCATCACTAGATCCTGAAAATCTATGTATCTGAGCTATCGTAACTCTATCACCAACTAAATAAGCTCATGGATGCGCCTCAAAGTAACCGAAATCTCATCGGTCGAAGCAAAAACATAAGGACCGGCCACTGGAGTAACCGGTGCCGTAAGAGTAGGTACGGCCGCAGGTGCGGTCGTTGAAGTCTATAATGGAGGTGGGGGCATCTGCACCCCATATCTACTGAACCACTCCTGCCACTGCCTCAATACGTCGAGTGGTGGCGGAGGAATCTCAGCTGTAACAGCCGGTGGAGGTGCTGAGGGTGGCACTAGTGAAAGTGCGTAAGTAGAGGAAGCATCCTCTGGTACTCATGAAGTCTCGAGTGCCACAAGTGCATCAAGCACTAAGGGACTCTAGTGGTGCACCGCGCCTACTACATCTAGACGGCATAGTTCTGCAAACAGAGCACTTTTTCATTAAGTGGAAATCAAGGATTAGGGTTAGTTACGAAGTAACTAACCCCCTAAAAAGAATTTGAGTTATGAATCAAGGCATTCGAATCCAATGGGAGGTGTATCACTCGTACACCTGCATAAATGCCTCAAATGATGGTAATGGAACCGTGGCTATAATAGCCGGCTGAGAAAGTGCTAAAAGGGTACATTTGACGAGGAAACATCCTCGAGTATTCTAGATATCTCAGGTACAAATCGAGTACCTCGTCTAGTAATCATAATCTTTCAAACGAAGAACTTTAATCAGATATGATTCAAAGATTAGGGTTAGCTGCGAAATAACTAACCCCCTAAAAATGAATAGAGTTACCGGTTTAAAAACCGCTGAAAATGATATGCTAGGTTAGATACGCAGCGTATCTAACCCCCTAAAAAGAATAACTCATATACCTATGACCATGTACTGGGACTTCATGACTGTATGAAACTCTCATGCATTGAGGACTTTAAACACAACACACTTGGGAATGTTTTCACAACTATTCTATAAAACACAGCTCTCAACCTAGAGCTCTGATACCACCCGAACTGTCACGCCCCGAACCGGGAATCGTGAACAGCCGCCCGTTGACCTGGATGCCGGTTGTATTTTTACAGAAAATCGGACAGAACCTCCCCATAAATCGGAGGTCTCCCATGTACAATAACCTGTATAAATTTAAAATCATCATGTAAATCAAACAAATGGCCATCCCGGCCTCTCCAAAACAATTCACCAATCTCCCAACCGACATCCAGACAACGCAAGGCTAACAAATCACCAACAGTCCTAACCACAGACCTCTACTGTCATGCCCAACTAGAGCATGAACAGCCGCCACACCGAGCGGGCCTAAGTTTTATACAATTTACAATACAAATTCCCAAGTTTACACTTGAAACATTTACAAATGCCTCAATGCAAATGGAATGAGAGTTTCGCAAACAGAAGTCCAAAAATTATACAATTATCCCAAAATATGTACACGGTCAACTACGGACCTCAACAAGACCACGCAGGGTCTACAATAAAATACGAAATTCATATCTTCAATTAAAACTTAATCTCACCGTTGTCAACTCCAATCCACCAATAAGCCATCATACCTCTAGAGCCAAATGCGTCGCCCTAGCATCATAATCCTGTCTGGGGAGGGAAAGAGGAGGGGTGAGTATTCAGGGAAGAATACTCAGTGAGTGAGTGGGTCAATGTAATCGTGTAATATGGGGTGTGAAACTGGAGTGTCAAAACATAAGTATATAAATCATATTTCAAATCATCATGCTTTTCATTTCAACAATATATCATTTGCACGCATCAACAAATCAAATATGCATCCAAAATACTTTTATCAAAATCATAGAGCTGCCAGCCGTAAAACTCCCGGCAGAGGTCTACCACGACCTATGACAGGCGCACCGGGGGTGTTTTATGCGATTTTATTTAAAGTGCTCTCTACCCCGGCGTTGGCGACGGACCTCGTCCAGGTGCTAGATTTGAAGAGTGTCCAAATCCTCCCCCTTTCGGGTTCAACCTGCCTAGTACCGTGTCGTAAATATAATCCCGACAACTCGTGGGATACCCCAGGCCTTAGGCATATCCGGACGCCACCAAAGCGCCTCTCACGGTGTCCTTCGTAGCTACGGAACAATACATATCACAGCCCTCAAGGCCAATATCAATATCACGATCATATCACAGCCCTCAAGGCCAAAATCAATATCATATCACAATATGTGCCGTAAATCAGGTTTACAAACCAAATGCAACATATAGCATAAAATGGCACATTTTACATTTCAATCACATGGATGCATATTTCATAATTCAACCACATTTTCAGACACTCCATCGGTTCACAAAAATCATTTTCAAAGCCAGTCAAAACATTTTAAGCACGCGGTAAATCATGCTCATTTATCAACTATTGTAAAACAGAGTTTGCATATTAAACGAAAACATTTCAATAAAACCCACTCACAGTATACGGGAGGGTCAATCACTCCCTATAATGCACAACAAGTGCCGAAACTGTGCTCCCCTCGATCAAGACATCCAACACTTACGCATGTATGTAATCAGCAAGTTTCAAACCTGCGCAGTTATAGAAAATAGGCTATAACTTCTAATACACCTTTACAAATCAAGAGATTTCTTATTTCATTTTTAAAACTAAGGATGTCTAGTGTCTAAGGTAGAAAACCTCATGTCCACAAGACTCAAATGATGGTACTCAACCAATCCTACACAAAGTTCACACAAATCCAATCTCTCGTCGTACATAAGAGTCAGCATCTACACCAACACACTTTTATTCAAAATTCATCAACTTCTTCTCTTCAATACCCCAATACAATTCGATACATTTATCATATCAATACAAACACATGCTTTTACGCATTCTTTACAATTGCACATTTTCATATCACTTTAACACACCAATATCACTTATTACATACACATATAAACTTTCATCTTGCTTACTAGAGTCAGTCCAACTCTCTCCAATGGATTCGATCAATACAATTTTACATCCACATACTCACTAACCTCTATCCAAAATCCAGCATACATAATTCCTCACACTTTTGGCCTCAATTTCACAAATACAGAGCCAATAACACAAGTACATTAAATGCACATTTTAACACTCCAAAATACACTCAAATCATCCCAAATTCTAGCCACACAATCTTGTCATCAATGGTATTTCATTTATAAGTAATTAACAAAATCAAATTTGAGTCAACTTCAATCCTACAATCTCTCAAAGTCGGAAGCAAGTCTAAAATAATTAAATTTCCTTCAAGATTAAAAATCTTTGAAAAAATCATACACTTTTCGATTCTCATCCGATTTCTTCAACCCATATGTCATTTCAAAGGTATTGAAACCTATTTTCATCATATGGAAATAGTATTTTGATTGCCTATATGCAAGACAACTTATAATGAGAAAGACTGCATCGATCCTTAAACTCAAATCCCAATTTCTCATTATTTTCATGCATTCGTCAAATTAAACTCTAAGAGAAATCATTTCAAATCACCAACGACTTTAAATTTACAATATTCCTCAATTGTACCAATTTCTCCCGAATTTACATACTCCAAATTTAATTCATGCCAATTTCAATTAAATTTTCAACTAAAGCTATATAACCGAATCAAACAAACTTGTATCATTATCTAACACATTCTATTATGCAACGCAGCCCTATTTATATCAATTTCTAAACTTAACATAAATAATTTCATATGAAATTGCAGGAAAGTACATTTCCTTTTAATCTAACTTATTTCAAAGCATACATAAAATTTCCAATTCTAATTTCAATCCTAAATTCAATAAAATAACTCAAATATAGAAAGGATTGCATTTCCCTCACCTAGGGTTCACTGCTATCCAAAACCCTAACGTCCGTGCGACATTCGATTTCGTCCGAAACCTACAATGCTTCCAATTCGAAGCAAAAGTCAGCAAATTTAGTATAAATCTCCACGAAATCGAAACCCTAGAATTTGGTTTAGGGTTTGATCTTACCTTTGCAGTGGACAAGACAGTCGACCTAGGGCTTTCGATTGGGGCTTCCGCAGGTGGCGCAGCACGCACAGGAGATCCGCGAGCGGAGGAGTCAGAGCGCGCACAAGGGCCCGCGCGGGGGTCGCGCGCTCGGCGCCGGGAGCAGGGCCGCCGGCCGGGAGCAGAGCGCGGCCCGTCGCGCAAGCGACAGCAGAAGGCGGGCAGCGCGGGCCGCGCGTGCTATCGCGCTCTGTTGCACGCGCGAGTAGGGAGAGAGGCAGGCGGTGACCCGTGGTGGTCGCGGTGGGCTGCGCCGGTGGATCGCGAAAAGAGGCGGCGCGGTGGAGGACCGAAGAGAGATCGCGAGCGAGAGAGGGAGAGCAGCTCGCGGGTGAGAAAGAGAAGCCGAGAGAGAGGAGAGAGATAGAGAGAGAAGGTGGGTCTTGCTGGCCGTCTGCGGCGGCCGCGATCAGCAGCGGCGGCGGAAGAAGAAGCGCCGCGGTGGGGGCGGGGAAGTGGGAAGGAATGGCCGCGGGAGAGAGAGGAAAGGGGAGAGAGAGAGAGAGAGAGAGAAAAGTGAAGGGAATTAGAGCTAAGCCCTAATTTCATTTTTTTTTTTATTTATTTATTATTATTATTATTATTATTATTATTATTATATTTCTTTTTGTAAATAAATAAAAAAATTTTAAATGAGTAATGTATAAATAAATAAATGAATAAATAAATAAATAAATCATCTATGTATTTTTCATACTCACTTTATTTTACAAATCGGAAATACGGATATTTTAAATATCCCAAAAATTTCAAATTACATACCTCAAAATCGAAAATCAATAAAATTAAAATTCTCTCTCTATATATAAATGGAGAAATATTTTATTTAATTTCATGAATAGGAATACTAGTACGGACACCGCAGTGTCGGTGTTACATCTTTTGCGCAATTGTCCAATGATACATTATATTTAAATTATTGTACGTATTTTACACATTTATGATAAATATATAAAAAATTACAAATAATTCGAGTCAGTAATAAAATCTTGATCAAATTTAAATATATAATTAAAATATTTACATGAATATACTCTTTTCAAGCTAACTCAACTTGTCTAACTAGTTAAACAAGTAAGTTTAAGTAAAAATTTTATATTCATCTCAAAATGAAACTCAGTGGTCTCTCAAGGACAGCACAAGTGATAAAGTCTTCACACTTTTATCTTTTTTTCTTAATTCGATTCTATTTGATTGTATCTTTTTATATATATATAAAAATAAAACTCAAGTGAAGGACCTTATTCAGAAATAAATTAAGTTTGAAATCATTTAATATAATTTATTTGAAATTCTTATGAATATAACTCACCAAACCCTTGTTTCGGTTGAGGTGAAGACGATTATATAAATTTATCTTTTTGATTAACTCTATTAAAATTAATATCAATTTATAACATTATTGTGAGATCTCATAGTTGTCATCTAGGATGACGGATGGTAACTATCCCTTGAATTATATATAATTTTAAAAATTATAATTTTTACTTGTCTTCTATTCTTTTATTTGTGTATTATATTTCGTCTCTTATTTGGGTGCCCTTATGCTTCTCACAATCAATATTATTTAAAAGGAAAAAGAAAACTTAAATCCTCTTTTCCATTAAACTGTTTTTTTTTTTTGCTATACCAATTGGTATTCATATTTATTTTCTAATTAGGGGATAACTCTATTAATATAATATTTTTTATTTTCATATTTTAAAATCAAATTTTAATTAAAATATCTAATATTTTTGTTGTTTTCATTAAATTGATGACTATTGTGGAGGATGACTTCAAACTTAGACACTTCTCCACGCATTCTCAACACCTTACGGACACCCAGAAGTCCACTAATCTACACACGTGTTTTATGTTAAAAAAGAGAAAGATCATCGTCCGGTCCAATGATATTTTGGGTGTTACTATCATTTCATATCCTCCTGCATTTTCCCTTCTTGCTCCGAAATTTCACGGGGCTGCTCCTACCGCCAGCCCAACCCCAACCTAACGTCGGTCAGGCCAAATTCGTAAGAAAATAATTTAACGGTCACAATTTTTCTCTCTCAATTCTAAAATCTAAAATTTAAATCGTTTATAACAAAAAAAAATCAAAATTGATGAAAGAAAACAGTTACACACAACAAATTATCAACTAATCGAGATTTATGTGTATTCTTATATATATATATATATATTGTTTATATTTAATATGAGTGAGAATCATTATCCACAACTCACCGATAAATATAAAATAAAAATGAACATGAAATAATACAAAAACCTGAAAAAAAAAGATAAATATAAAATTATAAAAAATTTTATATAAATATTAATTATTTTATATAAATAATATAATAATCATCTTTTATATTAAAAATTTAAAATATTTAAATATGTAATTATTAATTATAATATAAATAATATAAAAATAAAATTTTTTATATAAATATTAATTAATTTAATATGATAAAGCAAGTGGCGTGGATTTGTTTTCGTTAACTAATCCAAGAAGGGCATTTTCGTCGAGAAATAATTCTGCCGAACGGTCACTCGGCGTTTTAAGTACTTTCAACTTTAACAGCAAAAGAAAGAAAAACGCATGAGATGATTCGATCGAAGGAGTTGAGTTGGGCCACACGGGCGAGGGCTACGAGGCTGTGGCGCGGTCTTTCGTTTTGACCTGATGGTCCGCTTTCCCCCACTTTTTTCCTTTGCGTCCCAAAAACACTGGAACTATAATTGAATTTTTTTTTTTTTTTCATTTTTTTTTATTGTGGGTTAGAAGGAAAGACAAAAACAAACTGGCCTTTGAAAGAGCCCAACCCTCTCATATCCTGCAAAAGAAGCAAACTACAATCGAATTATTAGTATGATTTGTTTTATAGAGTTTAATTATTTTGTTAATTGGTTCAGCGAATTAAATTTAAATATGTTTTTTCGAATTCACTTTTAAAATTAAACTCGATTTAGCTTGTTTAATAAATATAAATTATTTTCACTCAATTTGTTTATAATTTTAATCGTCTCAACTTTGTTTACCAATTTTTTTTTTTTTTATCAACAAATATTCGGATTTCATTTGATTAATCCGATTCGAATATTGTGAAACCTATTTTAAAAATTGACTCTCTAAATCTTTTTTCTCTATTATTAGAGTTTGAACTTGAAATCTTTAATTAAAGAGTTAGAGTATCCGATTATTCAATTCAAAAATATTTTACCAACTCAACAAATTATTGATTGCTGAGCAATTATAGTATACCTCCCCTTATAATGAAGTTTAGGGCTTAATTCTTGATTTTATAGTAAGAAACATTTCATTTTTTGGATAACTCATGATTTGGGCATTTCTCTACGTCTTAAATACTTCACAATTTTGATTGTATGCTTATATTAAATCTCGATTTTCAGATAAAAAAAATTTGATAATAAAATTAAAAATTTGAATAATTTTTTATTTTTATATATTAAAGAGATTTGATTGGCTATATCAATATCATACGTTCAAAATAATTAAATTTCTCAAGTAAAAATATTTTAAAAATAAAGCTAATATAATATTGAAATCATACTGAGATAAACACTTAAATCCTCAAAATAAGAATTTTTTATTTTTTTAATTCTAAAAATTAGAATTCTGTGGGATTAAGTCTCGTGATGCGGACTGCCATGAATGGCACGGGCCCCATTATGCCCACGTGGCGACTTCCTGACAGTTTTGGCTCAAAATTGTGGGACCACCCCACAGTAGTCGGCCAGCGTTGAGAGACGATGGTCTGCATTATTGGCGAAATTATGGAACGTCGAACGCAATTGGAACTCGAAACAAATTAAGAAATATATCAAATCATTGTCCTCGTTGAATAAAAATTATAGCCGTTAAACTCTTTTATATTAAATAATTAAATATTTTATCAAGATTTTAAATTTAAATTTTTAAAAAAAAAATTTAAGAAAGTTAATTCTTTAATGGACTCCACAATACTTAAATCTAATTAATCAGACAAAACTAAAATACCAATTATTAAAAAACAAAAAAAAAATTATGGTCCATGGTGGTTCCAGTAGTCTGGACCACACTGTATTATGAACCAAAACTCTATTATAATCATTTCTAATTAAATTATAATTACTGAACATTCAAAATTCAATTTAATTATTAAGAAATATACCTTTGTTTTTAAATGAAATTCAAAATCCAAACTTTTAAAGTTATAAAAAATGTATATCTTTAGGTAATAATTTTTGTTCTAAATGAATAAATACTTTAAATACAATGAAATAAAGAATTTAAAAGAGAAACGAAGAATAGAAATGAGAGACAAGAGGGTACGGCATCTAAACGCCATCTTAACCCCTGGCTCTCGAATAAATCCAAGTTCGAGTATCCAAATATTTCAATTACTACCCCAATATTTTTTTATTTTATTTTTTATTTGGTTTTTGGAATTAATACATGGCGAAACAAAAGTAATTTAAGGAATGTTTTCTCGTGAGGCTGAGGTACACAATACATCCCCATAACAAAGAAGTCGTCTTTAGTGGGAATAATCTAGTACAATCACCGTGTCTCCTTCCCAATTTCTCGAAAACAACCAAATTTGTCTTCACCTCCACACATGCCTCCAAAAGCTTTCTAGCATCTTCTCCTTCGTTATTAACCATATTAATTTTTCAATAATAGTAAATTATTTCTATAAATCATCATCACTCCGATTAAATTTCATTTAAAATCGATTAAATATTCATTTAATATCTATTTTTAGATCTGGATATTAATATTAAATCCCTGGATCAATTAAACGTTAGATTTTTTCTTTAATAAACCCCAATAAGGAAAAAATAAGATAATCAACGCATTGGGTTTTTGTTTTGGAGAGAGATTAAGCCGGCACTGTTTAAATTATCTATTTCCCTTTTCTTTTTACTTTTGCACAAGTCAAATCTTTTTGAGAAAAAAATTAAAAAAGAAAAAAAGAAAGAACGAAGCAACGATGGAGAAAAAAAGGGGAAAAAGAAATAATCCTTATGTTGCATACAACTAAGCAATGTCACATGAAGGTCCAATGGGCGGCAAGATTTTAGCGGCCACATTCTCTTAATCTTGTATACTTTAAGGAAAGGAAGCCAAGATATCTCCATATTCCTCTTGGTGCAAATATCTTAGCACGAGAATAATTAAATATGGACATTAATTATGGCACATTATGGTGGGTGTTTTGTCAGGGCCATTGAAGTTTGTGGGCATTGACCCCCAATAGAAAGTTATGATGTTGATGGGCACTTTAGGTCACTAAAGCAAGGTTTAGATCTTTAAGGAGAGGAGGGTAGGTTTTGCTTCTTATAATAATGTGGGATGGGTTGCCAATAAATAACAATTGATGGCATGGTGACAATATCACATGATTATTAGATTTATTTTTGAAAGCTAGTCATTTCATTTGTCTTAATAAAGAGTGATCGTTTTGGCATATTCTTGGGGTAGATGGATTCAAGGGCTGTCCTTAAAAAACGCCATAATGGTTAAACTAATCATGCCATCTTTGGAACTATTCTATGTGCCGAGCCAAGGGCACTCAAAGGGAGAGATGCCATAGAAATGGAAACCCTAAGGCTGCCGGTGTTCCTTGGCTTTTAGTCCCACAATCAGTCGCACTTCTTTCATGCAGCATCTGATTACCCTTTACTGTTTTGCTTTATGAGATTTAGTCATTTAGACAATTAGAACTTTTTAGTAAGTAATTAAATCTATCGACAATTGAACTTAAATGCTCGAAAAAAAATAATATTTGATAGAAAAACTAGGAAGTATCCCTTTAAACAACATGTTTAATAAGAAAGTATTAAATCTTGAAATTAATTTATCGGGTTGATAAGAAACCATTTGTAGAAATTAGTATTAGTTCAACCGATAAAAAATATTAATATAGTATTAAGAGATCATAAATAAAATTTTATTAGTATCCAGATTGAGATGTTTGCATGCAAAGGAGAATTAATGTCGAATATCTAATTTATTTACCTTTGAACGAAAAAAAAAAAAAAAGAAAACTTTTCTTATTAGAGCGATAGAGACGATCAGAATGACTAAATATAATTTCTAGTCATATGGATATATATATTTTTTTTGTTTTGGTATAAGTTATTGTTATTCAAAAATCATATTAGATTTAATTAAATTCGGTTTGAGTTAGATTTGACTTTTAAAATGTAAAAGTCTCCCGATGCCTGTATTTATCACACATAAAACTCAAATTCAAAATCTTATTTAAAAGGTATCAGTATTTAATTACTGGACCAACAAGATGTTGGTCCAAGGGTATGTCTTTTAGTCTTTGTCTAAACACATCAGATTTATTACCATTTTGATTATTGACATTCTTATATATATAAGCTCCTCTTATTATCACCTTATTTAATAAAATTGACCCTCTAAAACTAAAAATATCTCATGGACGTTGGGAAAAACTAAGGATTTGCTACTTTATGCCCAACTGCTAAAATAGAGAAAAATGACATGAGAAGGCTGATTTGACATGGACTATTTGATATAGATCAAATGAACATAATTAATTAATTAATTAATTAATACACTAACTAATTTCTTGGAAAGGTAATGCAAGATGTGTTTGGATACATCGATAACCACTGTCGACCATGTCATAAACTAATCAACTTAGATGACAAGAAAACTAGTAAATTTTCTTTTTCCAATAACACCATCTCGACCTAGTCAGCTTAGTCTGGACATATATGGTGGCATTAGGATCTATCTAGACCAATAATAAGGCATTTAAAGATACCCAAATGGGTTTTGGACCACTAGTTTGGAGGGCAGTTGATCCCACATCATTTTCATGCCATTGTTTATGCATGGTCTAAGGGTACAGCTTTGTCTTTCTAAAGAAAACTGCTTGCAGCACTCGTCCAAAACTTACTAGTTGCTAGGGGGTGAGAAAAAGATATATTTCACACAGCTAAACTTTGGAAGATGCCAATTTTCATGAAATTTTGGAGCCGATCCATGTTTACCCCGCATGAACAATTTTCCTCTTGGCCGGAAATGTTAGCTTAATACGATTGTACTATACATGTATTTTATCTATAAAGATTATCTGTATTTTCTGATACGTCTTTGTATTTTCAAAAAAGACGTGTAACATTAAAAGGCAATGTAAAAAATCAAAAATTGAAAAAAGTAAAGGGAATGCATGAGTAGAGATTGTAAATAATATTTCCCTATTGTGTGTAGCATTACATGAAAATGATAGAAATAGAAGAACAGAAATTTTTTTTTTTTTGGTCCTTGTTTTTCTGATGGGATTGACGAGGTTAATCTCCATTATTTGTGCTCAAAACAAGGAAAAGAATTTATAATTTCTAATATCTTTCAACGCAAGCAAGTATCAATCCCGTTATTAGCTCAATAAATCATCTTTAGTCCATGCCTATTTTGCATAAATACTGCTTACTCCCCCCCCCCCCCAAAATTTGAGCATAAACACCAGTTGAATCAGAGAGATCAAGATATTAGTCATTCTAAGATCTGTCCTTACGGTTTTGGTCCAATTTCTTTTACACTAACTGTTCGAATTCTAATAAAAATTCTGAACAAAAATCGTGTTCCATTCTATTACCAATCAAAAAGATAGGAAAAAATAATAATAGAGATTGTCAACCCAAGAATTTCTACTTAAAATGGTTACTTCTCCACTTTTAATTATTAATATTCGGTTTGGCATTGACTTAAACTAGGGCAATCATTTTTTTTTTTTTTTGTTATATCAAGATTGGAATCCAGATCATTAGGTTGGAGAGGGGGATTGTGATTACTATGTCATCCCTTTGGAGACAACTAGGGCAATCATTCTAATAGTTATGACCTTGCTTGACGTATATGACTCTTGTAGCGTATCAAAGGACGTATAGAATGCATGAACAGATTGCTTTGTTATCAAGTGGGAGAAGGAAGACAAGATAAGGAGTGTCCTCAAAAGGGAACAGTTAGGATACAATGTCCTCTGTTGGTTTCAACAATTTGCAATATGTGGCTCTACCCAACCCAATCCAAAATATTGGAAAATAATTTGGGTCCACTACTTTAGCACAAAGCAAACAAAAGTAGCACATGCTTGCCTACCGGAGCCAGGCCCCCCCAAAGGTTCGGGGGAGGAAGAGGGAGAGAGGGCGTAGTGTTCCTAGACAAGGGAGATTGGAGAGAAACGGTTTTGGATAAAACCTCCCCAGGGTTGTTTATTTATTTATTTATTTTTAAAGGTAGAAGATACATTTATTGCTATTTTTATAGTGAGATTTTTTTTTGTGATTTTTTGCCAATGACTCCACATTTATATGTATTTATATGTATATCTATTTTAATTTTCAACAAGTACTATAAATAGAATAGAAAAAATATCATATTGCTATGAATTAAGACTCGAGAAAGAGGTGGTTCCCTGGTAGCCTCATCATGCTTATATGGAGAGATTAGGTGGCCCAACTACAGGCTTTTTCTATTTTTCCT
Organism: Dillenia turbinata; assembly: GCA_037126225.1. Taxonomy (NCBI): domain Eukaryota; kingdom Viridiplantae; phylum Streptophyta; class Magnoliopsida; order Dilleniales; family Dilleniaceae; genus Dillenia; species Dillenia turbinata. The sequence continues at coordinate 7,225,793 of JBAMMX010000012.1, forward strand.
TCCTTCCTTATTTTCTTCATATATATATATATAAAGAATGGATGAAGCTCCCAAACCCATAAAGGAAATGAGAATTTTTAAGTATCATCTGCAGAGATTTTACTGATCAGCTTAAACTCCAATATTTTATAGTGTAATTTAATAATCCAACAGGCATGCAACATAGGACTTGTACCTTCTCCATTAAGCACGCCCTTGTTCATATAAAATGATGGATCTAATAAAATAAAATACTAAATTTTTTAATTAAATCTTAAATTTAAAATTTAATAATAAAAAAATTATACTGAAAGATCTATCCTATAAATAGATCTCTGTAAATATTCGAATTGAATTAATAATTTTATATATCAATGATGATTAAAAAAAAAAAAAGGTTCTTGTTCACCTCCCCCCCGGGGGGGTGTGGGCTGGTTTATGGGTTTACAATCAATTAGGTTGCACATAGCTAAGCCACAAGGGTCGCCTTGCAGGCTTGAGAGGGTGAATGGAAATGAATAGGGCACTTAAGACAAGACCAATACGAATGTTATACCCAATCATAAGTAATTGTAGATTTATGGTAATATAAACCATTATTGACCATGACCAAAATTTAGTCTATAAGACCATGAATGTAGTACATGGAAATCATAAAATTGGATGTCATATAGAAAAGAGGAATATATATTGTAGAAGGAAAATCACCCAAAGGATGGATAAAATAAAAGGCTATGAAGAGATAAGAGGACCTGCTATGTCCAAAATAAGGGTACTAAGCTGGACCTGCTAAGTCCAATGCGCAAAACCAACAGTTCTCTTAAAGTCAAATTCTCACGCAGGGCATTTTGATTTTCTCCCGACCTCTTTGCACTTTTTTTTTTGTTTTTTTATTTTGTTTATTTATTTTGTTTATTTTGTTTTGTTTAGTATTTTTATTTTTTTATTTTATTTTTTATTTTTTTAATGATAATGGTAGAAACACAAAACAATAAAAAAATAAGAGAATAACAAAAACAAAAGAATTAAAAACAAAAGAAGAAAACCAAAAATAAAAAAAATAACAAAAGAGGGGCGGTTCCACCGCCCCTTTGCACTTTTTTTTTTATTTTGTTTATTTATTTTGTTTATTTTGTTTTGTTTAGTTTTTTTTATTTTTTTATTTTTTTAATGGTAGTGATAAAAACACAAAACAAAAAAAAAAAACAATAACAAAAACAAAAGATTTAAAAACAAAATAAAAAAAACAAAGGAGGGGCGGTTCCACCGCCCCTTTGCACTTTTTTTTTTCTTTTGTTTATTTATTTTATTTATTTTGTTTTGTTTAGTCTTTTTATTTTTTATTTTATTTTTTAATTTTTTAATGGTAGTGATAAAAACACAAAACAATAAAAAAACAAAACAATAACAAAAACAAAAGAAAAAAACTAAAAAAAAAAAAAAAAAAAAACAAAGAGGGGCGGTGTGCACTTTTTTTTTTCTTTTTTTTTATTTTGTTTATTTTGTTTTCTTAATTCTTTTTATTCTTTTTTTATTTTATTTTTTAAAAACAAAAAATTATATTTAATAAAAATACAAAATTATATTTAATAAAAACAAAAAATTATATTTAATAAAAACACAAAATAATATTTAATAAAAACACAAAATAATATTTAATAAAAAATTATATTTAACAAAAAAAATAATATTTAATGAAAAAACAAAATAATATTTAATAAAAAAAATTATTTTTAATAAAATCAAAAAATTATAGTTAATAAAAAGATAAAATTATATTTAATAAAAAGATAAAATTATATTTAATAAAAACACAAAATTATATTTAATAAAAAGATAAAATTATATTTAATCAAAACAAAAAATTATATTTAATCAAAACAATTTTTTTTTCAAGTTTTAGCGATGGATTAGCGACGTATTTAATGACAGATTAGCTAATCTGTCCAGAAAAGTTTTAGAGACGGAAATTTTCCGTCGCTAATTTTAGCGAGGGATTTAGCGACAGATTTTTCCGTCGTTAAATCCGTCACTAATCCGTCGTTAATAGCAATCGATTTTTTTTTGTGGGTAATTTCTATGCTATTTTCTTGTAATGTCAGGGTTTCGAATCTAGTTATAACAAAAACAAAAGAGAGAGAGATATATATAAGAGGGAAGTGGGATATGAAAGTTGAAAGAAAAAAAATATGTAGGAGTGGAGAGATAATCGAAACGAGTTAATTTTTTTTACCCTTATATATATTTTTTTTACTAAAGTAAAAATTATATGTGTGATAAAAAATTTGTTATATATGTAGAAAGCAAATGGGATAATGGTGTTGCACTCAACTTATTTTCTTTATTAATATCATGTTAATATCTTGGAGACAAGGGCCATAACCAAGGGTTACACAGCACCTGGTTTTTTCTTCCCCCTCAAAAAACTGCAAGACAATGTAGGAGTCTCCATAGTAACATGCCTTCTTTTTCTTTTTCTTTTTTTGTACATAGTAACATCGTCTTTGCCATTCGTGGAGTTGACCAACCAATTATCAGATGAGCAAACAAATAAATGACAGAATCCCTGAGGCTGCTTCCAATAACATAGAGTTCCACACAGAAAAAATCAACGAAATGTAAGAATGAGACACAAAGAATTATTATTATTATTATTATTTTGGTTACAGAGGCACAGAGAATTATTAGAACCCAACCAATATATACAAAGGTAGCCCAACCAACGGATAGTTAATCTAATCGGATGTGATACTATATCTCTTAATCAATTTTTCGGATTCGAGTTTTAAGAATAAAAACAATTACATTGGGAGGATAGTCCGAAAATGGGTCATTACAAGTTTCGAACTAGATTAATCAGAGGATAACTTCGATTCCCACTGATGTACAAAAAAAGAAAAAATACAAAGGTTAGCCCATGCCAGATGAAAAGTTAGGTTGTCTTTTAGATCCTCTAAATTCATAATTGATCTTGTATTGTCGAACTGTTAGAATATATTATATTTCAAAATCAAATCACAGTTAGTTACCATCATTGTTTCAATTGTATTATTTTGAAATAAAAAATTTTGCAATATTTTGAATACATATTAATTTTGGAATCCAAAATTTTAGTTCAACTTACCATGCCGCAGTCTGTGATAATCATAGTCGTGTAATCCAAAGGAGTAGCATCATAACTGTAAGAATTACATAGTAAAGAATGTATGGTTTAGTATCATATACAAGGAAAGGACAGAACGAAAATTATGATTTTTTACATTGAATCCCAGATAACTTGCAACAAATTTTAGAAGCTGAAGATTTTGGTTTTTCTCCCAATTGTTCAGATAATTAATCTCTCTTCTTCTAGGAGCTCTTGAAATGGAATCAGGATCATGTACAATATCTCGTGATTTTTGACTTTATTAATAAGTTGATTTGTTATGTATTAAAAAAAAAGTGATTTGACTTAATTAATAAATAATTTTAAGTAATGATAAATGAATTTTAATGTGATATGACATGGTAATATAAAAACCATTCATTTTTATTTTTATGGTCTTTACTTCAATCATTATTGAACTGATGTATCGATGGATAATTGATTTAGTGAGATAAGATATTAAATCTTTTAATCAAAATTTTGAATTTGAGTTTTGAAAATAAAAAAAATTAAATTAAGACGATAGCTCAAATACAGTAAATTTTAAAATTGAATTAATTAAAATATGATAATAAAAAAAAGAAAAAAACAATTGTACGGATATGTTATTGCTTTTATGAGGAAATAAATGATTGCAACTTATCAATAATTATAATGACACGTGAAGGTAATGTCCCTTCATTTTTATGGTGTATACTTGATCAAAATTGCATGGATATGGTATTGTTTTTACTGAGAAACAAATAATTCGAGCTTATCAACAATGACATGACGTAATATCTCTTTCTCTCTCTATATGATATCTCTTTCTAAACCCTAACATCTCAATAAGAACAACACAGTCTTTCTCTTCACACTCTCACAAAAATTTTAAATTTTAAATCTAAACATAAGGGTTCAAGGGAAGAAATCGTTTATCACCTGCACTCTACGTTCACTCTCTATTTTTGTTTCCCCTCCCTCTCGCTGCACCCCCCCCCCCGGGGGGAAGCCCTGTGATCTCTCCCATGGCGTTGCGCAATGGCTAGGTAATAACAACAACATTTTGAATGCTTTTTTACTGTTTACTTGATTATTAGACATTTAACTATTTTGATTTTTATTCAATTTTTCTCTTTTTAATGTTTGTTGTGTTGTGTTAGGCTGTTTTTTTTGTTGGATCTAACATGGAATGGGTGGAGTTGGAAAGAAAAAAAAAAGGTAGAACATGACCAGGACAACATAAATCAAACTTTGCTTTCTCTTTCTGTAAAAATGAAAATATCTCGTTTTCTCTCTCTTCCCTCTTGTATCTCTCTTTAAACCATAACAAGAACAATCACCCACACCAGGTTCTTTAGATATGAAGATAACAATTACAAGGAAAAGGTTTCTCTTTCCCGAAAAAATCTTCTCGCCTATACTCTACGGTTCACTCTCCGTTGTCTTCCATACTCCTCAGCTCTATACACCTACTCTTTCTCTCTCTCTCTCTCTCTCTCAATATATATCCGTTCTTGCTTCCCCTTAAATGCCATTTGATCTCTCTCATGATTGTCCAATGGCTCGGCAACAATAGTTTTTTGCATGCTTTTTCTTATTATCTTATTTTTATTTAATGTTTGCTCTTTTTGATGGTGTTGTGTTAGATTGCTTTTCATGGAAGATGGAATGGGCAGAGCTGGAAAGAAAAAAAAAAGGTAGAACACGACCACTCAATCTTGTTTTCATACCATTTCTTTTATTGCTAAATTCCTTGGTTTTTTCAAGTATTATACTATTTTGCATCTGTTATCGATATTTTAGTCTATTTATTTTCTAATTTTATGATTTCCAACTCCAAAGAACTTTATTTATTTTATTTTTATATTTCTATAAAATCAGCACTTCATGATTATTAATTTGAATGAGTTGAGGATATGTTTTTTTTTTTTTGGTAATTAGGGCATTTATACTATCCCGTGTTTGTCGACCATTATGAGTTCAATGTTTCTTAAAATCATTTGCTCATTTGTTTTAAGATAATGATGAAGTTTATTCAACTTTTTTTAATATTACACTGTTGTTGGTCATAAGATAATGGATTGTAGTGATAGATTTTTAATTAAAGGATAGTAGTGTCTGCAGGGTTTGTTAATGATATTCATGCTCCTAGAGGTGCTGATGCAACAACAGTCGATATTGATGATGAAGTTCCATCCAGTTACAAAGCTTCCTCGGCTGGTTCAGGTCAGGTCATTCAAAGGTAGTGATTCGAGAACTACTACCAGAAGATCCACGGACAGAGCAAGCTATCTACCCTCATTATCATCTCGGTTAAGGCTAAAGCTATTGGGATGCTCGAATAGCTCCCAATACCTGTCGAACCAATTCAACTCAATTTGGACATTCTTATTGTTCAAATATAGTGGGGCAAGAACTTCTAGTTGCGGGCAAAAGTTGGACATTATATCACCAATTCATTGAGCTATCTAGGCGTACCATAATATGATACAGATAAATTACTATAGATGAGTTATGTATTTTGTAAACCCCTCATAAATTTCTTTGGATGAGTTGGTCAAGTATTTTGGTTTATTGTTAATGTACTATGGCAAATTGACGTTTTAATTCTTGTAAAGCAGAGAAGAAATGAAATTTGGCCAAATGAATATTTTAGTAGAAACCAAGTATATATGTTTCCATTTTTTTTTTCTCGTTGCTATACCAATCAGTATTTAAAATTATATTCCGACTAATCCGATTTAAACACTTCTCAAGTCTATTTTAGGGGACAATTTTCCTACTATAACCTTTTTCTCTCCCAAATTTCAAACTGAGACTTGATTAAGGATTTATCACCCTTACCTACTAAGCCTATTTCCCTTGGTAAGTACATGTTTCCTTTATCTAACATGAAATGTGGTCGACAAGAACACTAGTAAATATTTATTAACATTACTTGTTAAAGCTAAATTTAGTCTAAAAGATCCATGAAAATCATAAAATTGGATGTCATGATAAATACAGGAATATATTGTAGAAAAGAAATCACCATTTTAGAGAATTAAATGACCATGAAAAGATAAGAACTGCCTATAAAAAATGGGGAAGAAACCAAGGGTTTTAGACTTAATGGTACAAGAGGGTTTATCGAAAATTTAGCCCCTACAACCCCTTATACCAATTTATGAAGGATATTATTCTTATAAATAAACTAAAAATAAAATACAACAAAGGATGGCCAAAAGGCCCAAAATTTGGGGTGTTAAAGCTTGGCCTGCCAAGACTTCAGCTCAATAATTTGGCCCAATAGGGAAACCCAAGGTTTGAATGTTGAGCTAAAAACTGAAACATTTTTTTTTCTCATATATCCGGAAATCACGTTGGTATGGCTAAATTTGACTCGAATCACATTAGCATACAAAAAACTCAAACTCGAGACTTTGTTTAAAGAGTATTAGTGTTGAACCACTTATCAACTAGATATTGGTGTTAAAAAAAATAAAATAAAAGATTACAAAAATAGGAAATATTAAGATAATAAAATGTTTTTACTTGTATTAGCATTAGCAAATGAGTTTAGTATATATCTAACGGCTGAAAGCAGATTGTTATTTAAAAGAAACCCTACCTTTTCCCATTGAATTACATATTGTCACCAAGGAGATAATCCAGTGGTAACACCCTTTCTCCCTCGACCCTATGATCCAGGGTTCAATTCCTATTGTAACAAAAAGAATTACATATCTTTTCATTATTGTTATAATTTCGGACATTAAAATTAAGTCATCTTTTTACTAAAGTTTTGATTATTCTCTATGTTATTTTTATAACATTTTGTACTAGCTTGACTATCTTTTTGAAGTTCAAATTATAATAATTTTATACTAATTTTGATTTATACTTTGTTCATAACTAATTGATGTGATGCGACATAATATTGACTACATTAATTTCATAATTATGATTTATAAAGGAAAAATGAGATAATATATTGTAAAAGGAAGATATCAATACGTAGAGGATAAAATGATTATAAGAAAAATAAGAGAATGAGATAATATATTATAAAAGGAAGATCAACAATACGTAGAGGATAAAATGATTATAAAATAAAATGATCAGGTTAGAATAGAAAAATTATGACTACTAAACTGTTTTTTTAAAAACGTCTATATGGTCTCTTTCCTTTGTGGCACTATTTTCCAAGCGGAACCCAAAAGAGTGAAAAGGGAAAAAATAAAAATAAAAAAGACAATGAAGAGGAATTGTTAAGTGAAATTGATGTCACCGGGATATTTAATTTATTTTATTTTGAGTAAGAACTATATAACTTCATTCTACTTGGTAATTTATCGTGAGCAAAGTGCTCTAAAATGAACTCTATCCAATAATTGGGTCCAATAGGTATTTTTTATTAAGAATTTTTTGGTTTACCTTTACTTTTATTTTTCGATGGTTTGAATACCCAAATTTCAGACTAGTGTTTACTCTTTTGTGAACCCAAAAAAAAAAAAAATTTCAAAGAGTTGAATTAGGGTTCAATGGATCGGTTATGGTTCGGGTCATGGTAATACCATATTCGATCCTAAATCTTAACTATAATATCCACATTCGATTCTAACCCGATTCGAGTTAAAAAATCAAAAATCATATCCGACCTTACGGATTTTTTAAAAATTTGATTCGACCCAATCCAACTTGATCTAATACATATCTTTAAAAAATCGATCCGATCCGATTTTAAACCGACTTATATCCAACTCATACCTAATATAAATTATAATCTAATGCATTTTTAATTTAATAATATTTTTTCAAAAATAAAAATGAAATTTATAAATTATAACTAACTATAAAAATCATTTTATTTTATTTAATAATATTATATTAAAATAAAATTTTATTTTATTATAAATTATTATCAGATCGGATCGAATCGGATTATTTATAATATAAATCCAAACTCAAACCGATCCGACTATTTTTAATATTATAACTCGACCCTAAATCGATTTTTGAGGAAAAAAACCCGATCCATAGGATCAGAATTTTTGGATATCCGTCGAATAGGAGTGGATATTGTTATCCCTAAGTTGAATGTTAAGCTTAAAAAAAAGATTAATATAATAAATGCTTTTATTTATTTTTTACAAATCAGTTTAATTGCTAGAATTCTCAAGATTATTTAGAAGGAATTCTATCTTTCACATAAAACTGCATATCTTAATTCTTATTATTTTTTTCAGTTGTTGAACATTGATTTTCGTTAAAAAAAAATTGAATTCAAATTTTATATATAAAAAATTATATAAGGAATTCATTTACTCAAATTGAATTTAGTCGAGATTAATATAATTATCAAATATAGATAATTTATAAAAAAAATATTAATAAAAGCAGGTCTTTTCATTTTTGTTGGTAATTTTAAGCATTAAAATCAAGTCATCTTTTGCCAAAATTTTAGTTATTTTTGTGTTAATATTACAAAATTTTAAACCCATTTGATTACCTTATATGCTAATTTTTGTTTTTAGTAAATATCTTTCTAAGATATAGATCTGCTTTACTATTTCAATATCTATTTTATTTATTTTTTAATTTATTTTGGTTGGCAACTCCTGCGACAATAAGGAAATCAGAATCGGATTGGAACTTTCAAACGCTGCGTTTGATTTAGATCTGTCTTACTATTTCATGCTCCTAATACTGCCACGTAACTCCGTGTCTCTCTCTCTCTGGGGTTTTATATCTGCAAATTTAGGGTTTTCGAACGAGTGGAGAGATAATTGAGAAGCAACAATGTCGTCGACTGGAACCGGGAAGGGGATTTTAGAGATTGCGAAGTTTGCTGTCTATGTCTCAATACCCGTCGGTCTCATGTACGCTTTTGCAAGCAACACAACTAACCTCGAGAAAGTTATGGGAAAGGTGAAATCTCTCTCTCTCTATGTAAGTTTTACTTCAAATTGATCCATCTATGGAGTTTTTACTTACATGCTTAAATCTCTCTCTAACTCTAAGACTGTTTGAATTTGGTGATTTGAAGCCATAGTTTTAGTTTAATAAGGATATAATTGAAGGATAAATACGTGTTAGTTAAATTGATTGTACTTCCCAAAGATACGCAATGGAATTGAAAGGGTAAAATTAGTACACTCTTATCAGATCTTTCAAAAGTTCTAGCAGAGCAGTATCAGGAGATCAATCCTCTCACTTGGTTGTTCTTGCCTTTGCCTTGCCACTGCTTCAGAAATACTTTGGTTAATTCCGGTCGTGAGTTTCGCATGAGTACGATCAATCCAGGCCGGCCTCACTTACACTGGAAAGTGGATCTTCTTATGATTTGGTGGTTAGAAAAACTGACCTTTGTCCTCTAGGACTGAGACCTTTACTCCCCTTACCTTTCTGGGACATTGATGCTCTTGCAAAGTCCTCTTATCCAGTCCTCTGAAGTTGAATACATTCTCAAGTTTGAGCTGGAAAGTGAGTCTGAAGTGAGTTGGTATAGTCTAGGGCTTCCAATTCAGAGGCTATGAGAAGGGCTTCGATCTCTTTCATAATTGTTTGAAGAAGTGGCTGAAGAAGGACCGGCTGGAGAGTAATTAGTATTATAGTCTGTTGGCAGGGGGGTCAAGTAGTTGAAGGGGGGAACCATTGAAAAAGCGTGCTCCATAGCTTGCTCCAAATTCAAATCATCAAATCAATTTAACTGGCACTCCTGTCTCCTAACTTTGCTAGTTATTACAATATAGACCACCATCTTGATGTTGCTAACAAATTATTTTATAAGTAACACTATTTGGGCTGAAAAAGATGAATCAAATTACAAAATTCAAGGCAAGGTGTGATATCCCATCGGTTATTGAAAAGCATGTGATGGAACTTTGACTTTACTACAACAATAAAATCAGAAGGCATTGGATTTTGTAATTCAGTGCAGTAGAGTAGGAAGTTTCATGTGCTCTCGGTGACAAATGAAAGCATGCGATGTTGAATTTTTTAGTCCAAACAACATAAGTCTTACCATGTTATTACTTGGCTTTGGAGTTGTTGTGCGGATTAAGGGGGCAATAATGCATTTTCCAAAGTGGGAATTATATCCTTTGTCCATTTGAGGTGATATTTAGGTTTGTGTGGTTGAGACTTAGGTTTCCATGTCACTGAAAAGGCAAGCAGAGTTAGATGTTTCCATCCCTAGTTTTCGTGGGCTCAACCAAACCCAAGTTGCAACCCTAGTTTTCCACACAAAAATTGTTATCTTGATTGGTGGTTAGTTTACTTGATTGATTGGTTGATGTGTTAGTGCTCAATTTTAATTGCACAAACGAGGAAAAAAAAATTATTTTTGACATATCGGCCAAGCATTTCCCGAACATGTTGCAACAGAGCCAGTTGGTTATCAGCATATGTGATTCTTGTGCAAATTAAAATGGAAGAAAAGTTGCATGGTACTATGTTGAAGCCTATTCCTTCAAATCATTCCATGTGGAAGGTATTAATAGAGGATATGCTGTATTCTGAAGATTGATTTATCCAATTGAGCACAAAAGAAAATGTAGAAGGGTTAGAATGATAATGAGTGGGAGAAGATTAATAAGAAAGCTTGTGGTTTGATTAGGAAGTGGCTTGATATTACTGAAATTCATCACACTGCATGTGAGATGAAATCCTATTTACTTTGACAAAAATTTGAGAATTTGTATGAGCTGAAAAAAGTTCAAAACAAAGCTTTTATGATTGGGTGGCTTGTTAGCCCGAAGTATAGGGATGGCCTAATGTTTTCCCCTAACAAGAAGGATTTGAAAACCTGAAGTGGTGTCATAGGTGGCTTTAGAGGCTAGATTGTGCTTTCAGCTTGTTGCACTTTGGATTGGTCTGTGTCACTTTTGTACTTTATACCCATTTTTGTCATAAATCCATACGAAGTTCTGCCTCTCTTATGTTCGTTTTCGGGACATACCGCTAGTTAAATTATGAGCTGCTAAGCTTTGAGGTTTTGGACATAGAATCTTAAGTATCTTGTTGCAGTGCTACTTCTTGACTTTGTGATACAATGTTGTTAGATTTATAACTGCAATTCGGCAGTAATTTTAATTATGAGAGGGTTGTTTTAGTTTCCACCTTGCAGACCTCTGATTTATCATTGCTTTGTTTTATTTAGTGAATGTTTGTTGGCAAATGAGTCGAGCTTCACAGGGACTTGAAAAATTTCAAGTGATTGAAATTCAAGATGCCAGAATCACCACATCTTCACCTTATCTTGTTTATATCCCTAGTCATGCGAAGTCGGAGACAAATTAGATTTTGACAACATTCACTTGTGCTAGGCTGTAAAAGTTCCAATGCACCTTTAGGGCTACTGGAGTGCTAGCCTGGGTTGTACAATTTGGGTTTGGTATATTGGGGGTTGCTGCAGATAGCTTCAGTGCTACAGGCTCGGCTGTCTGGTTGTGGTTGATGGATGTTCCCTCTATGTTACATATTTTTGTCATAACCAATAGTAGAGTAGGCTACACTATGGTCAAAAGTACCTGGGTTGGTAACCACAATTGGATTGATCAAGATCAAGATACCCTGGTGAGCAAACACGTTTAAGATGGAACTAGGATTTGATTTTGACCTGTTGCCAAGCAGTTGATCGATCCTATCATCTCATTGTCATGCTGTTTTATGATTTGAAGATTTCATTCTTTTTTCATGGTTACTTCTGAAATCTCTGTGCAAATCATTTTTGGTTTTCTTATGTAGCGGAAGTACGTTGTTTACCCACCTGAGGCACTTCGGCCTCTGTCACCAGAAGAACGCCAAGAACTGGGTTTAGATATTGCTCACAAGAAGGATGGACAATGAGAGATCCTCTGCATTGTACGTAGATGGTATCCCCTTTTTTACCTCATGAGAATTTTTGTCTGGAATTTAGTGGCATCCATGTATAATTATCAATATAGATGTAATACTCAGACGGAATGTGAATACAATCTGAAATTGGGATAAATGCCTTGGTTGTTTTCCATCTTCAAATATCTCTGTGCATTGATTGCTGGAGAGATCAGAAATATTATTAGTTCATACTCCATTTTCAGCTGCCCCCACCCCGCCCCCAAAAAAAAAAAAACCACAAGAACTGCAGACAGCACTCGATTGAGATTTTATTTGGTCGTGTAATTTTAGTGAATGTCGTATGTCTTATTGGCTTGGGCATAATGACCATTCTTTTTTTTTTTAATCTAGATTTGGTTTGCCGTCGAGTATTCGGAGTTTCGTTCTAATTCATCTCGTTCAAACTGTTATCGGATTCTAATCGAGAGGGAGTTCTCCTAATATAATTTTTTTCATTTACAAAGAGACTCGAAACACTTGATTAAGAGGTTAGAGCACCCTTTTCACTGTGTGGTTGGTATAATGACCATTCTATAGCACTTGCTAGCATGAGTTTCAGGCTGACCTAGATATGGTGATGGTGACAAGGGTACGTAAGGGACAAACCTTTTATTTTATTTTATTCTACTTTTGTTAGTTTTTACATTAGGTGCCATCTCTTCAATGTTACTGTGGAGGAAGGATGGATGGGTAGACCGGGTCTTGGAATCTCTATTGCTGCTGGAATTCTGCAAATGTCATTTGCCATGAGTCTGGTTGTACCTTTTTTTTTTCCGATTCTTTTTCTTTTTTTTCTAATTTAATTCAGTCAAAGTGGAGACTACCACAGGCCCATAAGTCAGCATATTCCTATTCGACTCTGCATGATATTTGTTACATTCGACGCGTATTGTCTCACCCAACCCGACCAGCCTCTTGGCGGGTTGACAGATATTATTTTGATAAAAACGCATTGAAAAACATTAACCACTTGATGCGGATCAAGTCTCGGGTCCAACACTTCAAAGCCCATGTAACTCGACCCAACCTGCACACACACACACATATATTGACTCACATTTCACATATAATTTCGTCTTCCCGCCATATCAGCATAATCGGCCAATTTTTGTCTCCCATCTATCATATTGAATCCGTCCAGATAATTCAGATTTTTAAGCGGGTCGGTCTATAATTTTCACAAGAGTGCAAGGTGGGGTCGGATATAAATAAGGGTTATGTTACGAATTTCATATTAGATCCATAAAAAATCATAGAAATTTATTTAAATCTAATAGGTTTTTTCACCTATCAGATCGATTTTTTGAATTGAGTTCTCATATTGGTTTTGAGTCTATCATGTAAGTTCATGACAAATTGGTATGAGAGTCTTGGTTTAATATGAAAATGAGTTATCTGGAAGAGAGTCACCAAGTACTTGATAAAATCTAGAGTGAGTGCAGTTCATTGGGGATAAGAATTACTTGGTGCCATAAAGAGTTCAAAGTGAGAACCGTCTAAAGATGAAAAATGCTACTTGAAGTAGTAAAGAGTTCAGAGTGAGAGTAGTCCAAAAGAAAAAAATAACTACCTAATACTCTAAAAAAATCCAGAGTGAACGCCATCCATGAAGGTTCAACTTCTCAAGGGATGGGCAATATTCTGAATCCCACATTCGATCCACAAAAAAATCATAGAAGTCTATTTAAATCCAATAAATTTTCTCATCTAACAGATCGATCTTTTGAACTGAATTTTCTTATTGGATTTGAATCCATCACGTGGGTCTATGATCGGCTATATCTAATCCATCCCAACCCATGCACACCCCTAATTACTATATAGGAGAATGACTAACCCGTAGCTCACAAATCATGTTAAGAACTAAGTATGATCACTGTGTGTGGGTCATAGTAATCCAAGTCATTCCTCCCTTTTTTTTTTTGTTTTTAGTTTTCACTGATATTCAAAATCATATTCTAACTAATTTAATTTAAATATTTACAGGGTCCTATTTAGGGAGTAGCTCTCCTAATATATTTTTTTTTATTTTTAAATTTTGAATCTGACACTTGATTAAAAAATTTAACATTTTATCTCGTTAAACTGATTGTCATCGATGTAATCCAAGTTATTCCTTGAAGAACATTAACTCACATAATAGATCAAAATACTCATTCCTTCTCTGTCAATGATCCCGGTCTGTCTCAAATTATATAGCATGATGGTAACTACAGCAACAAAGGGCAATAATTCTCTCAAATTATAAATAACTAAAATAGAATGGATTTTTCCACCCTAACATTTTTTCTTTTGTAAACATCGTGAGTCTTGAACTCAAGACCATTACAAGAAAGAGTGGGGATGATACCAGTTGAGTTAAAATCTATTAGTTATTCTTAAACGAATAGTTTAATAATCATAACTTATCTCCCAAACTCGATGATTTCAAATTCAAAAAAAAAAAAAAAAAAAGCCTCATTGACCCACCGTAGCAAGGGTTGTTTGGGTGTCCAACCATGTTGGGCGGATTTATATGGGAGAAGGGTGGCGCTTCGGCCCGCTTTAGCCAGCCTGGGCTTCGCAAGTCCTCCCTAAGGACCGCCCAAAGCTCTCGAAACAGGAGGAACAACCATGCAATGTTCTATCTAGGACCACCAATCGGGCCGGGCTGGCCCGAGCTCGGCCTCAGCTTGACCCGTTTTAAAGGGTTGAGTTTACCTCATTTGGGGCTTGAACTGAGTTTAGGCCTCTTTTTTAGACTCGTTTTAATTACAAATCGAGTCTGGATACCAATAAAATCGGCTCGTTATAAACTTTACCTGTTTATTTTTTACTTTTTAAATTAAAAATCAAATACTGTAGTATTTAGATGATAATTTTAATGATTTTAATATATTTATTTTAATATAATTTTTTAATTTTTTATAATATTGTTATTATTAATTTTCATAATAGTATGTAATTTTTAATTTGACATAATAGTATCTGTTTTATATTTTATTTTGAATGATTTATGTATTTTTATTTTATATTTATTATATTATAAATAGAGTTAAAAATATGAAAAATGAAATTATGTAAAAATAAAAAATAAAAAAAATTATGTTTAAGGCCGAGTCTGGTTCGAAATGGCTTTGAGGCTCTTCCAATTTTTTGGATCAAGTTTGAGTCAATTTTTTGAACTTTCTCGAGTCAAGTTCAGACTGGACCCATCAAAATTTAATCGAACCGAACTTGGACTTAGCAAAAGTCGACTCAAAAACCCAATTGCCACCCCTAGTTTTATCTATAACTTCACGTGTAGGGATGACGATATCCGATTCGATCCAATGAATATCTGAAAAATCCGATCCATCGGATCTGGTTTTTTTCTTCAAAAATCGAGTTAGGGTCGAATTATGGTCATGTTTTAATATTAAAATAGTCAGGTTAGTTCGAATATGGATTTAGGTTGTAAATAATCTGATCCGATCTGATAACAATTTATAATAAAATAAAATTTTATTTTAATATAATATTATTAAATAAAATAGAAAGATTTTTAGGATTTGTTATAATTCGTCAATTTTATTTTCATTCTTGAATAAATATTATTAAATTAAAAAAAAGGTATTAGGCTATGATTTTAAGTCGGGTATGAGTCGATTTAAGATCGGATCGGATCGGTTTTTAAAGGTATATAATATGTCGGGTCGGATTGGGTCAAATCAAATTTTTAAAAAAATTCGTAAGTTCGGATATGATTTTTTATTTTTTAATTAGAGTAATGTTAAGGTCAGATATGAATATTAAAATTAAAATTTAGAATCAAATACGATATTAACATAATCCGAATCATAACTCATTTATTGTCATTCCTGTTCACCTGTGAAAGGAGTCTCATTTCTTCACTAGGCGCATCGTCTCCTTCGTGGAGGCCACTACCAAATTGGAAGACAAACCCCAAAGAAGGGGTGGCGGGGGGGTGTGAATGGGCAGCTTCACTTTGGCCCATTCCAGGGTCAAAGCAACTTCAGTAAAGTCATTTTCATCTGCGAAATATGAAAGAAACTTTCCGGGAAATTCAAAAGATAAAGCCCGGCATGTTTTATACGTCCAAACTCATACAATCTTTTTGGAACCAGTCGGAATGTCACATCAATAACTCCAATCACTAAGCCGCGTTGGCACCTCTCTCTCTCTCTCTCTCCATAAAAAGAAGGATGTGAGATGATACGTGTCTGAAATTTAATCGAACATCATGCATTGACTTGAAACTGAAAGCCCCGGGGGAGGGGGTCTTCGTTCCGGTCCGGATTTGTGGTTCACTAATAAATCATAATACATAAATAAGGAGGACAAGAGATGGTTAAATGTAAGGTATAAGACTTGCAGGTTCATTGGTTTCTCTCTCTTCTCATGACTCGAGTATTTTTGTGGTGAATAGTATAGACAGAGTGGAGTCGTTCTCTCTGTTTGTGTCTGCTTCATTTGATGTTTCAAGGTAAACCCATTTTTTTGGCTGTTCGTAATTATTGCTTTCCTACTATTTTGTTGTTCCTTGTTAGAAGAGTGTCTTGCTTTTGAATCTCTCTCTCTCTCTCTCTCTCTCTCTCTCTGTGTTCCGTCTCTTTTTGGAAGTGGGTTCTTCCTTCTTCAATTTTCTGGCTAATTGAAGTAAGAATTGAAGGGCAACTGAAAGTAGCAAAGCTCTTTGCCCCCATATTGCAAAAACTTACCTCAACCTTAGCATCGCAGTTTGTGCATTGTAGACTTTTTTGCCCAAAATTTGGTTAATGTGGTCTTTATGACAGTTGGAATTTACAAAAAAAAAAAACAAAAAAAAAATCTGCAATCTAATTTGGCTCATTCAATTTTAGAGATAAGTTTTCGCCCCCCCTCTCTCTCTCTCCACACAATTAGCTTTCCATACGAAGGTTCCTGCAAATTTACAGAATTATTTAGTCAAGCATGATATTCTGCTGTGCTGGCAGATCTCTAATACAATTCAATTGTGGCTCCATCATCCTATTTGACTTGTGCTGGAAAGGGATTACTATTTACTACCCTTGAAAAGATTCTGACAGTTCTGAGGCAAAACGGTTTATCCAGTGCAGTTTCTAATCTTGTATACCAACTTGTTCCGAAACATCATCTTGGCTTCCAAAAATGGTGCTGGAGCTGGTACCAATAGGGACAATCTTGGCTGTGTTGACAAACCAAGTCGTTAAAACAGCACAAGCTGCAAACGATGTCATTGTGGAGAAGGAGAGTTTCAAGATTCTGTCCAAGCACCTCTTTGATATTGAACTTGTCTTGAAGGAGTTGCAACTTCAAAAGCTGAATGATTCTGAAGCAGCAAGGCAGGCTTTAGAATTCCTCGAACAAGATGTCAAGAAGGCAAATAATTTGGTTGAGAAGTACAAGAACCGAGCAAGCTTTTACTTGCTAATCAAGTGCAGGCACATAGTCAAGGAGGTTCAAGATGTCACGAGGGATATTGGAAAGTCATTGGCTGCTTTGTCGCTTGCAAACACCGATGTCCTCTCAAGGATGTCAGACCAAGTGCACAGGCTACAAGACGAGATGCAAAGCGTAGAATTCAAGACTTCCCAATCTCAGCTCGAAATTGTTGACAAGTTGAATCAGGGCCTTAGTCAGCAAAATCTCGATCAGGGTTTTGCAAATGACATGCTTGAAGAGATAGCAAGGGCAGTTGGGGTACCCGTTGAGCCTTCAGAGATAAGCAAGGAACTAGCGAGCTTCAGAAGGGAGAAAGAAGAAGCTGCAAATCGCAAAGAAAGGGCTGAAGTTTTTTTCTTGGAACAAGTCATTGAGCTGCTCTCTAGAGCCGATGCTGCAAGAGATTATGAGGAAATCAAAAGGCAATATCACCAAAGAATTCAGGTCATAGAAAGGTATGACACAAGAGAGGACCATATCCCGCCTCTTAACTCATTTGTTTGTCCTATAAGTGGGGAAGTAATGGTTGATCCCGTCAGTATTTGCACTGGTACAACATGTGAAAGATCAGCCATCGAAGATTGGTTTTATCATGATAAGAGGACTGACCCAGTAACTGGTGATCTTCTCAAAGATTTATCTTTGAGGTCCAATCTACCTTTGAGGCAATCTATTGAGGAGTGGAGAGAGCTAAATTTTTGCCTTAAAATTAGGTCTGCAAAGGCAAAGTTACAGTCAGGAATGGACTCGTCTGTGAAAGAAGCTCTTGATCAAATGCAGGCTCTTATGGTGGAGAGTTCAATTAACAAGGACTGGATTACCATAGGAGGGCTTATAGATATTGCTACCTCATTACTTGGAAGTTCGGAAAACAATAATATAAAGAGGAATATTTTGATTACCTTGACGGATGCTGTTGAAGGGCATGCAAGAAATAAGGTTAGCAGCTCTTTTGTTAATTTCAGAGATCGGCAGTATATGCACTTATTTTCTTTCATCGCATATTCTTTTCCTTGCATTAGTTGAGTTTTTCTAGTGCAATTATGATAAAAGTTTTTCCACGGATGGTCGTTTGTGTTGTGTTCTATGTACTATTCAGAGCATGAATTTTAGGACAAAGCATGGTAAATGACATAGACACTAAGTTATAAGCAGAAGACATCTACAACACTGTGGCATGATGATGGTCCATACTCCATAAAACTATTTGCCAATGTTCTTAATACGAATCCCTTAAATTGTACCATACAGGATAGAGTCGTAGAGTGTCAAGGGGTGGAGCACATTGTTCACTGTTTGGAGTGTGACTCGAGCATATCAGAGGCTGCACTTGAGCTACTATACGAGTTGTTGCAAGACAGCTCAGGCTGGAACATGTCTGTTTGCAGGAGAATCTCACAGCAAAGTAGTTCTATACATTTCCTTGTTACCCTACTCAAGGGAACAGAAAGGGAAGCTGCAGAAAAGGCAGAGGCGATTCTGCTTAAGCTTTGTGACGAAGATGAGAAAAATATCTCTGCAAGTGCTAAAGAAGACTGGTTCAAACCACTTATTAATTGCATACTTCAAGGTCAGTGCTTCATCTGCTTTCAAATTAGAGTATATAGATGTTTGAAATCCTGACGAAAAAAAGCTGCAAACATGTTTGTTCAAGTATTGTTCACCTTCGACTTATGGTGATTTATTGGAGTAAAATGTTTCAGGGGCAGAATTAGTGAAGATGGTGTCGATGGCAAGGATTATTGTGGAAATGGAACTGGTTGATCGAAACCTAAAGATCCTTGGTGAAGAAGGAATAATTCCTCCTTTACTTCAAATGGCATCCGGCAATCTTGAAACAAAAGATTTATTTTTATCTCTTATTCTTAAACTGTTGAATTGTCCACAGAACAAAGTTCTTTTAGCCAATGCTGGTGGGGTTCCTTTAGTTCTGAAGCTTATGTTCTCCTCTCCTGCAAACACAAGAATTATTGCCAAGTCTTCTCAAGTACTTGAGAAACTTTGTTCAGATGATGATGGACTCACATTCCTTGTCGATGAAAATGGGACACGGCTTGAGTTGGAACCAGTTGTAACCAACTTGTTAGCTTTACAAGAGAATTCATCATCCAATATAGTCCGGAAGCCTGCATTGCGCGCTCTTCTTGGAATCTGCAAGTCTGAACCGGGGCTGGTAAAGATGGCTATTATCAAGGCAAATGGTGTTTCTCTAGTCCTCCCTCTTCTGGATGATCCTGATCCAGAGATTCGAGAAACCACCGTGAGTCTCTTGTTCCTTTTCTCAGAACAGGAGCTAGAAGGAGTTGTGGAATACCTTCTGAAACCTCGGAGGTTGGAAGCTTTGGTAGGGTTTCTCGAGAAGGACGATGTGCAGATGGCCGCAGCTGGCTTATTAGGTAATCTTCCGATTTCAAAAGTAGACCTCACGAAGAAGTTGATTGAACTGGATGGACTAAATGCAATCATAAACATTTTGAAGACTGGGACAATGGAAGCAAAAGAGAATGCCCTAAGTGCACTGTTCAGGTTCACAGATCCGACAAATCTTGAGTCACAGAAGATAGTGGTTGAGCTCGGAGCATACCCTTTGCTTGTAAATTTTCTCAAAGATGGCTCAGTGACAGCCAAGGCTAGAGCTGCTGCTCTTATTGGTAAACTCTCCTTGAGCACTCCAATACTCATTGCCATGTCAAAACCAACTGGCTGCTGGTGCTTTATAGCACGTTCCCCCTTATGCTCTGCGCACGGGGGTATCTGCAGTGTAAACTCAACATTCTGCTTGTTAAAGGCAAATGCTTTGCCTGAGCTGGTTAAACTCTTACAAGAAGAGGTTCATGAAACGGCCTCTGAAGCTATTCCAACTCTCTCCACACTAGTGCAAGTAGACTGCCCAAATAAAGGGACAAATGTGCTGCACGAGGCTGATGCAATAAATCCCATTTTGGCTGTCTTGAGGTGGGGTACTTGTTCTTTGAAGGAAGAGGCTCTGGAACTCTTGGAAAAGGTATTTGTTTCAAGAGAGATGGTGGAATTGTATGGATTTAAAGCCAGGTTACATCTCACTGGCATGACAGGTGGAAGTATTCATGAAAATGGCCGTCTTGGAAGGAGATCTGCAAGAGTCCTTGCTCAAATTGAACGCTACTCGAGGTCATTAACACCTCGTGTTTCGGGAGTACTTCGATGAAAACTTTTTGGTCATCTCAAAAATAGGTTTGCTAATTCTCTGCCTCTAGTAAGGTAAACCTACAGTCAGCCCTCTCTATGGAATTTAATTTTTTCTTCTTACTTCTAGAAAAGTATTTGCCTTACATAAATATAGTTCTTAGGCTTCTGTGGAACATATAAATGCAAAGTTGAATGATATTGATGCTGCTAGAAAAGAATAATTGACACAAAAGCCATTAAGAAAATGCAAATGGACCTAATTGTCCGTAATTCCAGCTCCACGGCTGAATATATTGTCCAAAAATTGCAGTGTTAGTGATCCAAGCATTGTCAGCTAACTGAATATGTTCAATTTTTCACATTATCTTTGCTTGGATTTGCTCATCTCTCCCGAGACCAATATAAGAGAAGCCATGTCAGCTCCATTGATGCAATGAAATTTGAAAACAAAGTAGAGAAAAATGTCATGAAGTCCCCTCTCCCCCCATAAATTCAAATATACTTATCACCCAAAATATATATATATATATATATATATATATATATATATATATATATATACTTGGCCCGATGGAAGTGCTATTATGGAGGTTTTGAACTCACATATAATTTTCATTTTGTAGTTTCAAGTATGCCTAATTTGTGGACTATTGCTTGGACTTCATTACCATTTTTTTTTTTACACGAGATTCAAATCCGGAATCATGAGATTAGGAGATTAGGAGAGAGGATTGTGATCACTACGCTGTCTCTTTGGGGATTTTGACTTCATTACTTTGACAGACGTGCAGTTTCTGTTATTTTGTTTTCAATGGTTATAAAGTGGCAGCACATTGGCATTAGAATTACTCCTAATCATCTCCTAATTCCTTCAATTATCTATGAAGAAGTTTCATATCAGTTTAAAATGCATACCTTGGCAGTATGAATCAGTTATTTAAAATAGGCACATAAAGGACGAGTCCAATCTCCACAGCTTGTACCAAATAATGGCTCATGAAAATTGGTTGAGAGGGGTCCAATAACATTGTCTTGGGACTCATAAACTACTTATTTTGTGTAGTACCAAGAAGTGTTATTTTATGTTATCGGTCGATCTTTCTCATTAATTCAATGTAAGGCCAAAAGAATGGCATATGATTTTTTCATTATTAGTGATTGGTTGGGAAAGTATGGTACTGAATCCTAGGAGTGTTTGTGTTTCTTGACATATGGGTATTTTATTAATTTCTCTATAAAACCAAAATGCTTATAGTTCCAAGAATTTTTTGATGGTGCACTTCACCCATCATTTGGAAGCTAACCAAGGACCTTATATATACACTTTACATCATAGTTGAAATATCGGTTCTAACTTTTTAATATTTATTGAAAAATCTATAGGGTGTTGTTTGTAACCGTACGCACTCGACAAGCATACTAGATGAGGGGTGTATAGATTCAAAATTCTCTAATAAATTCTATATACCGAATTTAAATTTGGATGAAAAGAAGTGTATTTTTTTTCCCATCATTGCTATTCAGAGTTATAATTTGATTAATTCGGTTTGAACATTTGTAAAGGATTTATTTAGAAGATAACTTTCTTAGCGTAATCTATTTTACTTTTAAGTTTCAAATTTAAAATTTAATTAAAAGACGTAACACCCGTCTCACTAATTGATTGTCCATCGGTGAAAAGAACTGTATTTTGTAGCAGAAGCTTTGGGATTTAGGCGCATATTGGATTAAGATCGGAGGTTTTGCTTGCTCAAGAAATAATAATAATACTTTTCTGGCCCTTTCTTTCAATTAGCTCATTTCAAGGTACTTGAGTGTGTCCAACAGATATGAGATTTTGGGCCTAGGATTCTCTCTTTTCCCATTAGTATATTTAATGAGCTCATCCATTACTTGCATGGTGATATATTGGAAAAAGTTTTTTTTTTTTTTTGATTTTAATTTGAAATTATTGATTTAAAATAAAAAAAATTATGAACACTAAGCTCTCTTCTTAGAGATGAAAAGGTCAATTCTCTCTCTCTCCCTGTCAGGGTGGTAAAATGGAAACGATTTCTTGTGTGGTCAATTTCTTGTGCACGCAATTCTAATTCTAGTAGTGGGGACGAGGTCAGTTGTCCCATATTTCCAGCCAAACTATTTATTGTTTATGGTGGCAAGGCAGGACAATGTGATGGTGAGGTGAGCGATGACAAGGGGGGAGTTACCCCAAGAAATATATTACTGAGAAATGGAAAAATCCAATGATTTTAGGAGAGAAATCAGATGGCTTAATTGAATGAACCTTATCAACTTGCCATATAACATGGACACGCTTCTCTTCTGTCACCTACCCCTACCCCCACCCTCAGCTTTCTCCATTCTTCTTCTCCCAATTTCATTTTTCTTTTCTCTAATCACAATTTCATCTACAACAATCACCAATCATAATATGAATTTGAATTATCTTACTTTATATGTGGATAATGTGTATATATATTTGAGAGAGAGAGAGAGGGGGGGAATCAACCAACGGTTAGTTTAGTAGGATGAGATATTATGCCATTTAATCAAATATTAAATTTAAAAATTGAAAATAAAAAAAAATTATATTGAAAAAGTCATCTCTAAATAGGGCCTTATAAACTAGGGCTTTATGCGAACTAAGTTGAGTTGGAGTCGCTCGTGAGTCACTTGGTCAAAGACTTGACTTAGCTCAATTTTGTCAGAACTCAAGTCGAATTCGACCGATTATACAATTGAGTCGAATTCGAATAATAAAATTTTAGATTCAAAAACTCGTTAAATAACTTGATAATGTATATTAATATATATTATATATATACCTATATATTATTATAATATAAAAAATTAAATTCAATAAAGTATATTAATAAAGTTTTATAAATTAACAAAATCGAGTTTTTAAGTTCTTGTCGAATTCATTAAATTATAAATAATTCGAATTTAAGTCATATTATTATTAATCATTGAGTTCAAGTTCGAATATCATTAAAAAAAGTTTGAATTTGAATATAAGAATACTCAGGATCATTCGACTCAAATACATCTTGAATTATAAATATTCAGATCGAATTAATCAAAATATAATTATGGATAAGGTATAAAAAAAAAAAAAAAAAAAAAAAAAAAAAAAAAAAAAAGGAAGCAAGAGAAAGAGAGAGAGAGAGAGAGAGAGCGCGAGCGAGCTTTAAAGATAAAGACTTGCACTTAGTTCACTCGTACGGTCTCCTTCGACACGCTTCATGTATTTTTACCACAATACCCTTCTTGTTACGAGCAAGAGGCTGGCTCTACAACTTCACTAAAATCCGGCCATGACCAACAGTCAACTCTAATTATTATGCTTCAAAAACAGAAATTTATTTTCACATCCAAATTTTAAATTAATTCGTTGAAGATTTTAAGTTTTAAAATTCAAATTCTAAAGACTGCACTAACACTTTTTTTTTTATTATTTTTTCTCTCTCCTATTTTTTTCTATTAATATTGTCAACCCTAAAATTTGAGATTAATTTTTACTTTTTTATTGTTTGTATATTCAAAATATAATAATAAAGTTTCCGAATGCAATACTATTCAAAATGCTCTGATTAAATTAATCTATCTATATATAAATATTCTTACTTAATATAAAATTTGTGAATTTAAAATTATACAATATGGTTTATTCTTCTCGTACAACTATCAAAAAAATTAATTAATAGGTACATAGACCGCTGTACCATACTGTTTGTGCATTATAAAACAAAACACTCTTATCTCCCTATCCATAAAAGAATCACCCCCGTTAATTTTTTTAAATAAATAAATTGATATATAAAATTATATTTTAATTAATTTAGTTTAAATATTATTGGATTCAATTTTAAAAAAATTAAATTTTTTAATTTTTAATTTTTAAATCTTTAATCCAAATTTAATTAAAAATTTAATATTTTTATCACGTGTGTTATGAATCAACTTAGGAAGCCCTTTTTCTTAGTGAACACTCCTCTCTCTCTCTCTCTCTCTCTCTCTCTCTCTCAAAGACAAACCCGTTTTACTTGTTATGGTGATCAACCCTTAGGCTAACCCTCCAATAACATTTCATATATTATTGAAATTGTACGAACTTGCAAGAAACATCACAAAAGAACATTAAATTATAGTTATGATTTACAACTTTCATACACTAATTTAACAAAAGGGTCCCCTAAAATTTTTCAGGTTTTTTTTTTTCTTTTTTTGGCCGGCGAATGCAAATTTCTTAAAGTTGTTTTCTTGTGCATCACATGAATTTAATACTTGTGAAAATTAGATATAAAACAATTTTTATAAAACTAACAGGTGATTGACACACCGTACATTACGGAGTGTGTGCCGTGAAAAAAAATGATTAAAAACAATTATAATTTGTTATATTTATAACATATTTATCAAATTGTAAATAATATAATTTAAAGTATTAAGTTTTCGATTGTGATAAATTATTTTAACAATTTTAAAATCTCATTTAATAGATCTAGGAATTTTAAAACTTTAAGACCAAAATGACTCGAATTAATCTTACTTTTGAAACTTATATTATTCAAATACGCTGAAATTCATAGTTTTAAAGGGATATTTAAGTCTTGAAAGTAAAGTGACATGTGGAAATGGTGAACAAACATTAAGTAGGGACGCATATAGGTTCAGATTAGAGGTGTTATGACATTCGAGTCGAATCAGGTAGTATTGATACCCGAATTCGGCTCGAGTATTGTTTAGGTGAGCTCGAGTTTGAACTCGAAGAGTCATCGGGTAGTAGTGTTATTTATTTTAAAAATTATTTTAAAAATATTATTTATCGGGCTCGTCAAGCCTTCAAGCTCGACACAATTAGCCTTGAACTCGAGTTCGGTTTGATTGAATTCGAGTCGAATTTTGACTGAGTAATGTCACGGGTGCCCGTGACACTACTAGAGTCTCATAACAACCCTAATTCAGACAATTTTTTAACTTCTTTAAAGAGAGATCACATGTTACCCATTAACTTTTTTCTTCTATATTTAGACTAGTTATTGCCTCGCATCCCACAAGATATGAATTGTATTTTTTCATTGCATAAATACTAGTTAGATTTATAATTAACTCAATATATAAACTAAATTATTATCTAAACTAATGAAAAATATCTGGTATATTAGCGACAAAAAAAGTTTACTCACTGTAATTTTGAAAAATGCCACGAATAAAGTAAAAAAATGGTAATAAGTAGAGTAAAAGCATAATAGAAATAAAAGGGACAACGATCTGTAGAGCAAAAAAAAAAAAAAAAAAAGAGAAAAAAAGGATTTAAGAGGAAAAAAAGAGTAAAAAATATAAAGAGTAAGAATCTAAATGAGAAAAAAACTATAATTCAAAAATAAAGAAACGACAATCTATGAGATGAAGAAAATAAAAGGGAAAAAACTTATATTCAAAAAAGACTAAAGATTCAAGCGGAAAAAAAAAGATTGGGTAAAAAAAAAGCAAGAACCTGAATGGATTAGTGGGACAAAAAGGGGGGGAAATCTATATTCAAAAAAACAAATAACTTGAGGATAAAAAGGGGTAAAAAAATAAAAAGAGAAAGGGTTGAATAAAAAATGGATTAAAAACAAAAAGAGAAAGGATCTAATGAAAAAAAGAAAAACTATAGTCTAAATATAAAGGGATAACATCCGCATGCGTCATAAATAAATGAGACAAAAAAGAAAAAAAAGAAAGGGGAAAAACTATATCAAAAAAAGGAGTTAAGTAAAAATACTTAATAAAAAATAAAAAGATGAAGAACCTGAATAAAACAAAAGTCCAAAAAAGATGAAGGATATGAACAAAAAAAAAAACCGTGATCATCAAGATAGACAAAGAAGACAAACAAGAAAAAACCTATGTCTAAAAAAGATAAAGGAAATAATCAAAAAGCAAAACTGGGTAAAAAAATGAATAGAGAAAGAATCCGAATGAAAAAATGATAAAAAAAAGGAAAGGACTTGAATAAGTAAAAAAAAAAAAAAAAAGACCTGAATAAAAAAAACGAACAAAAAAATGGTTCAAAAAAAAGAGGAATGACATGAATGAAAAAAAAATTATGGTCAACAATAGGGCCAAAAAAAAATAAAAGAGAAAAAATCTATATAAACAAAGAAAGATCTAAACAAAAAAAAAAAGAACTCAAATGAGAAAAAAACCATGTCAAAAAAAAGAAACGACTTGAATAAGAAAAAAAAAAAGGAACTTAGAATGGGAAAAAAATTTTAGGGTCCCAAAAAATTATGGAACGATCACACTCAAAAGCATTTTTCTTTTATACTTGGTAAAATCATAATTTTAAAGAAAGATATATATTATTTGTCACGTTATAAAGACATTAATTTCCTTTAAAATAATTAATTCAGATGTCCAGATCAATTCTGACAACTAATCACCAACAAAATCCCAATCACAGATCAAATCCACAAAATAGTTAATTCACCTACTTGCCTTTTGCCATCAGACACCTAAATAGCCCAACCACACCAATTTTGCTACAGTTTGTTCTTCTTTGGCCTTTTAAGAGAAAATATACTCATTGGAAGTGGAAATGTTCAATAAATTCTTTTTCTCAAACATCTTAAATTTAAATATCTATATAATAAAAAAAATACTCAACAAAATTCGATTTCACCTGATCATTTTAATATTGATATTTTTTTAGTTAAAAAAGAAACTTATGATAGTAAAATACATAAAATTCACACCCTTATGGATTGTTCTTTCCTTGCGCATGAAGCGTACATAATCTTGTTATTAAATAAATTTTTAATTCAAATTGCTTTTAGGAGTATAAGATGAAACTGATTAATTTACATTTTTATATTCATTTAACTTATTAAAATATTCGGTGATTCTCCTCCTCTAATTCAATGATCTCGAATTCAAATCGTAATATAATAAAATAAAAAAATACTCGGCACAAATTTATTTGAAAATGTATTTTTTTGTGAAGATTTTAAATTTGTGAAGTGGGGATCGGATTACTTTAGGAGGTTGGCTGTTGAGCTAAATTGCAAGTGACGAGTGTGAACGGAGGAGGCCGAGTGGTAGAATGGAAAATAGGTTGGCAACAGTAGGTTGAAAACATAAGTCGTGCAAGCCTCCCACATTGTATCATATCCACGGCCGTCGGATTCAATGCCATGCCACGGTTCCCTCTCCCCTCTCATTAAAGGTTCGTTGGGGTGGTTGCATCCGCCCCCTACATTCCTCTCTCTCTCTCTCTCTCTCTTCACGCCCTTTAAATCCCTCTCTCCCTCTCCATCTAAGGCATCATTCCCTCCCTCTCTCCCTCTCTCTCTCAACCTTCCTGATTGATAGCTCATAGTGCTTTTATTCTATTCTTTTGGATTATATCCTAGCTTAGCCTCTCCAATCCAGTGTTGCCTTTCTTTACCAGTGACTCCAACGTATATACCATTTTGGATTGTAGCTCCAAGAAAAAAGGATGGGGGATGAAAAGCAACAGAATCTACAAACCGGGTCGGTTTCGGTCCGGCCCGGACCCGAAATGAGAAAGAGCAACAGCCTTCCAAATTTTTTATTGTCTGTTAAGCTCAAGTATGTCAAGCTTGGTTACCATTACTTGATCTCACACGCCATGTACCTCTTGCTCACACCGCTACTCGCGGTTGTATCGGCTCATCTCTCAACCCTCACACTTGAGGACATAACCCAACTGTGGAACCACCTCAAGTTCAACCTGGTCACTGTGATACTATGCTCAGCTCTCTTGGTTTTCCTAGCCACTCTTTTCTTCATGACCCGACCCAGAAAGGTTTACTTGGTCGATTTCGCTTGCTATAAACCTGACCCGGATAGAATATGCACGAGAGAGATTTTCATGGAGAGGTCTGGTCTTACAGGGAGCTTCACTGAAGAGAACTTGGCCTTCCAGAAGAAAATCTTGGAAAGGTCTGGTTTAGGTCAAAAGACCTATTTGCCAGAGGCCGTGCTGAAGGTACCTCCGAACCCATGTATGGCTGAGGCAAGGAAGGAGGCCGAGACTGTCATGTTTGGTGCAGTTGATGAGCTCTTGGCAAAAACAGGCGTCAAAGCTAAGGATATTGGTATTCTTGTGGTGAATTGCAGCTTGTTCAATCCGACTCCATCGCTCTCTGCCATGATTGTGAACCATTACAAGCTGAGAGGGAACATCCTCAGTTACAATCTCGGTGGCATGGGCTGCAGTGCTGGTCTCATATCCATAGACCTTGCCAAACAGCTTTTGCAGGTTTGTTTCCTTGCCGTTCTCTGGTAAAATACATATTTTCTCCTAAAGGAAAAACTTAAAAAGTTCAAATCAAATATGCATAAACTTGTAAAAATATACTATACTTGCCATGGGAGTCAGATACCAATTTTGAATGGTTACTTATTGTTCTCCTATATTTACTATAAGATAAAGGTCCTCTAACATGAAAATAGAGTGATTGGCACATGCACGCTCCAGCTAGGAATAGATAGCCTGCCATGAAAAAGGGGAGTTAGTTGAGTTAGGTTGTCTCTCATGAAAAAAATTTATGATCATTTTGTTACCACCATGGGAATTTAATTTCCCCCAAAAAAGAACACAAAATCTAATGAAAAAATGTAAGGATCCAACACCTTTAACCACTATCATTAATGGCATGCGTCAAAAGAGTACAAATTCCCCCGGGGGGGGGGGCATTAAATGATGTAGCTATACAAATCACAGTATGCAATTTTCAATTCAATGAAATAAATGAAATTATGCAAAGATGAGCTAATTCTCATACCCAAAATTGTTTGTTATGTGTTACAGGCGCATCCCAACTCTTATGCCCTGGTTGTGAGCATGGAGAACATAACCCTTAATTGGTACTTTGGCAACAATCGGTCGATGCTAGTTTCTAACTGCCTCTTCCGAATGGGCGGTGCCGCCATCCTTCTATCCAACCGAGCATCCGATCGACGTCGATCCAAGTACCAACTCATCCACACTGTCCGCACCCATAAAGGTGCAGACGATAAATGTTACAACTGTGTCTTCCAACAGGAGGATGAAAACAAGAAAATTGGTGTTGCTCTATCAAAAGATCTAATGGCAGTTGCTGGAGAAGCCCTAAAAACTAATATCACGACCCTAGGGCCAATTGTTCTTCCAATGTCGGAACAGCTCCTATTTTTTGCCACTTTAGTGGGAAGAAAAATCTTCAAGATGAAGATCAAGCCATACATTCCAGATTTCAAGCTGGCTTTCGAGCATTTTTGCATTCATGCAGGAGGAAGAGCAGTGCTAGATGAGCTGGAGAAGAACCTTCAGCTCAGTGAGTGGCATATGGAACCTTCAAGGATGACCTTGTATAGGTTTGGAAATACTTCTAGCTCTTCCTTGTGGTATGAACTGGCTTATTCTGAGGCTAAGGGAAGGATCAAGAAGGGTGACCGGACATGGCAAATTGCATTTGGATCAGGGTTCAAGTGCAACAGTGCAGTGTGGCGTGCTTTGAAGACAATTAAACCAGAGAAGAAGAATCCATGGATTGATGAGATCGATGATTTTCCAGTTGATGTCCCCAGGGTGGCATCCATTGGTTCATAATGATTTTTTTGACCCCAAAAAACATAAAATGGTTTGATACTAATGTTCATTGTTAAGATCAAGACTTGGGTTGGAGAGAACACCATCTAATCAATCACTTGTCTTGATATCAAACAATGAACTTAATTGGCACTTAGACCTCCTGATTTTTTTTTTTTTTTTGGGTAAAAATTGTGGAACCAACATTTTATTTTTGGTCCTCTTGTTTCCTCCAACAGAAATTTATTTTCAGCAATAATCTTAGTTTCTCACATTCAATAGGTATATACATTAAAGAGCATCTCTTCCCTCAATTTATTAAAGTGTATAACAAACAAGTGTGTTTTCCAACATGTATTCCTACTCAGGTTCTTAATGATATATAAATTCAATGTAAGCCAAGTCTTTCTGATCAAATAAGGTTAAAAAGCTAGCCTTCTCTCCTCCCTGTTCGTCAAGGTCATGCTTTCTTTTCCTGTCAGTTTATTATCCCAACAAGAAATAATGTATATAATTTCTGTTGCTTCATACATCAAAATTAACAAGTATTGGTATCTTCCTCTCCTTTTTTCCCCCCACCCTTCTTATCCTATTTACACTATTTACAGGGGCGTCTAATTTTTCCCTTCTTATTTTTTCAAACTACCCAAACAGGCTGTAAAGGAAACAGATAAATCACACCAAGCTATCCCTGACAAGTCATTCATTAACAACAGTTCGAATATGAGTCAACCAAAAAGCTCAAGGCCAAGTTCAAAACGTTCACCAATAAACTGCAAAAGAAATAGACTAGCTAACTACGAAGAAATTTTAAAAAAGAAATCTTTTTTTTTTTTTTTTGGATTTCCATCCGTTATATCAATCTTATTAAAGATATACACGATGGAGTCGTTACCAATGTAAGAACTTGCGAGGGTAAGTGATAACTTTCCAATAAACATTGGACTCCACCAGAGATCGGCATTAAGCCCAATTTTATTTGCAATAGTGATAGATGAAATCACTGGTGTATGCTCTTTGCAGACGATAGAGTGTTGATAGATGAAAGTAAATAGGGTATTAATACTAAATTAACACTAAAATTCAGGGGATTCAGATTGAGCAGATCTAAGACGAAGTATATGAAATGCATATTCAGTGATAGTTATCAGAATGATGGAGAAACAATTAGATTAGAATGACATGAAATACCAAAAAGTGAGCGTTTTAGATATCTCGGGTCTATTATCCAAAATGACTGTAATATAGATGGGAATATAAATCATAGGATTCAAGCGGGTTGGATGAGATGGAGAAAAATATCTGGAGTTTTTTGTGATCGCATAATGTCACTCTATCTAAAGAGAGAGTTTTATAGAACGATAGTAAAACCTGTATTACTATAGGCATCGAATGTTGGGTCATTAAATAAAAATAAGAGTAGAAAATGACTGTAACTGAGATGAGAATGTTAAGGTGGAGGTGTAGTAAAACTAAAAAAGATAAAATTAGAAATGAAGAGATACATATTAAATTAGGATTGAATTCAATTGTGGATAAGATGCGGTAATATCACTTGAGGTAGTTTGGACATGTGCAACGAAGACCCAAAGATACTCCAGTTAGGAGAATCGAGATGCTAAATATAGAAGATTTAGTAAAATGACGAGGTAGACTATTAAAAACCTGGATGCAATGTATTCGCAAAGATGTGACAGTTAAAGAGTTAACCGAAAAGATGATTTCGAATAGGAACGAATGATGTAGGAGAATTAAAATAAGTTAAATTATCATTGTACGTATTATAAAATATATTTGAATAGTATATATACAGTTTTTTTTCTTTTTTTTTATTATTTTCTATTTGTCTATCAAACGGCTGACCCCAAATTTTGGGAATAAGATTCAGGTTGTTACTGTAATCTTTTTTCTTTTTTTTTTTTTGGCATTAAGGGGATGCCAAATCAACAAGTTACAAAGCTAACAATTCGAAGCAAGATAAAACGGCTACGTCTATGTTTAGAGTCTTACCAATAGGCCAGAAAGTAAAGGTATATAACCACTTAGCATTCAAAGAGTCTATAGAGCTCTCTCTACCCTCAAAACCTCTCGTATTGCATTCGCGCCACACAACCCCAAAAAAAAAAAACCAAATGAACCATTGCTAAAAGCCTTCTCTTCCTTCACCTTATGCATGGGAAAATACGACCAAGTCCAAACTTCATCTTCAATATACCCCGCCACCACCTATGAACATCCAAGAAAACCTAAAACCAAATTTCATAATTCTCTCTCTCACGGGCAATGTAAGAAAAGATGAAGAATGAATTCCGTCTCAGATTTGCACATACAACACATATTAACAATAAACTTTCCCGTCTTTGTAAATTATGAAGAGTAAGAACGTTTTCCGACAAGAACTCCCGCCATAGAATGAGCCTGCACCTTCCAAATCCATTTCCAGGGAAAATGAGTACTACCCACTATAGGAGCATCAGCCTGTCAAAGAGTGAAAAATGACTTGACACTAAATTGCCCCTCCTTCCATGCTGACCACCAAACTGAATATGCCATATTAACACTCAAAGAAATCGAGCTACAAATGCAAATAAAAATCGCTGCCTCCACGGATCAGACATCTCAGGAGCCAAAAGGAAATACCAACAGCATGGTTTGACAAAAAAAAGGTCCAGACAGAGGGTTTTTTCCTTTTGCGCTGGGGAAGCGTGTGGTTTGGCTGAGAACAACCCCATACATTTTTTTCCTTTTCTTGGGGGGGGGGGGGGAACCATGTGACTCGAACTCTTGACTTGGTAAATAATAGGAGAGCTTCCTACCACTATGTCACGCAAGTTGTGGTAATCCATTTATTGTGATATAAACAAATAACTACTGACTTTTGTGTAAAGCTTAGTAATCACTCAAAATCAAGCAACTACCACAATTATTTTAGTTTGGCATTTGTCCTTTTTTCTCTTTTCCACTCTAATTAATTCGGCTTATGGGTGCATAAGAGACAGTTAGGAGGATGAAGGTAGGGAAGGACTTCTCAATGATGACGGCCTGTTTGATGTTACAATGAGAACAAATATTTGGACCGAAACCTTTCGGCAGTTCCACCAAAGAGCCATGTCGATACCACCTGTCTTGAAAGGAACACTGATTGGAGGTTATTGGGGACCCTCCATCAGGAACTGAATGTGATGTCTATACATCACTCCAGCAGTACTGGGCAAAGAATCACGGATCTCATAAACAATGTCTCTTATTATGCCTTCAATTTTGAGAGAAAGAAGTCAACAGAAGCTTTTGAAGGACCATACAAAACTTTAATTGCTGGGAGAACAAAATGCAGTATCAAGATATCACAGAAATGGCAAAACTCATCATTTCTTTGTAGTATCAATTTAGAAATGAATTATTATAATGTCATATTGGTTTTCAGTGCATTCGGTCACTGGCAAGTAACTCGCATTCAATTATGAGAATATTGTAACCCAAGCAATGTCTATCCTCATACAGTTCATTTCCATCCAATTGCGGGTCCTATCATTACTCACACAACCAACTTGGCCATTTTTGGTTCATGTTTAAAAACCTTGCATTAAACATGAGGCTCAAGTGTCAGAACAACTGGCACTGGACTGTTTCCTTGTTCACACCGGCTGTGCCCCGCATAGAGGCCGAAAAAGTGAAGGAAAAATCAAATCATCTTTTCAGTCCATTGAGAAAAGATCAGAAACTCTGTCAATTTGAATACCTTACACGGAATTTCAAGAAGAGGCATATGCAGAAGTGCATTCAATGTGTTGTTTAAAGTTGTAGACATGTTCAACTAATAGGTAACACGGACACATCATGCATGTATTTCTGGTCGCTCTTTAGGATAAGAACAGTCTAGCAAAGCTGGAATGACAATTTAAGATGGAAGAGATATGGCAGAGGGTAAAAGCGTAAAAACATGCAACACAAGCTGGAGGAAACTTAAGAGCGGGCGCTAGGTTGCACGCGATTTAAGAAAAGCTACAGGCAGAACCTCATTTGGGGCAGGTAGACTGGTTAAATGAAAGAACACTGAGTACCAAGAAAACATATTAACTTGCAAGACATCAAAGAGAAAAAAAATATGACACTTTTTTAATCAAATCGATGTTTTTCAATTATACAAAAAAAAAAAAAAAAAAAAAAAAAAAAAAAATTCTTGAATTAACACAGAACATTGTTACTAATAAATGTCAAAATCCATACATGCAAGAGTTAACCTTATTATAGTGCATTCCATGAATAAGCCTTGTGCCATAAGTAAGAAATGAAGTGCAAGAATTCAGAAATATATCAAACTCGACATAGTAATTAAGTTAGAGATATCTTGTACTAATTCATGAAAGTGACATAAAACTAGTCAGTAACTTGCAAGTCTTTTACATCATTGGCAATGAAATTGGTATGCAAAAAATTGGCTATTGTGAGGATTCTGAGAACTTACTTAAGAAGTTGGTGAGGGCAAGGCTTTCAATGGCCAATGCAATGTCTCCAAGAACTTAAAATGAAAGCATGACTTTCATCCACATCCTGATAAAACAGATGATTTTAAACAAAAACTGTGTTCAATCAGTGAAAAACACCATGATAGTAAAAGAAACTATACCTGCCAAATTTCTCCAGGTAATGTTGAATACCAGAAGAAAATATCTGGGACAACCCCACCAGAGTCAAATAACTAACAGTTGGTGTAACAAGCTCAGAGTTCCCACAGAACAAAGACTAAGTCAAAAAAGTAGAACAATTCAGCAATACAACTGAGGCAAGATGCAATGCACCAATATAAGGCTATGTAAGGCGCAGCCTTACCAGAATTCAGTGTGTCTCGCGAATTTCCCATCCTTTACCATCATTGTCAGCAACTAAGAACAATGTTTGACCTCCTATAAATATGGTCACGTTACACAAATGCAGTTCATGGTAGGATACAGTTGAGAAACAAATTGATTGCTCACGTCTCTTTATGCCAGAAATCCACCGACTTC
Source organism: Dillenia turbinata (assembly GCA_037126225.1). Taxonomy (NCBI): domain Eukaryota; kingdom Viridiplantae; phylum Streptophyta; class Magnoliopsida; order Dilleniales; family Dilleniaceae; genus Dillenia; species Dillenia turbinata. The sequence continues at coordinate 7,260,942 of JBAMMX010000012.1, forward strand.
CAACATTCATAGATCTTCTCTAACTTTGTTGATCTCCCCCCCCCCAAAAAAAAAGAAATACACGTAATATACAAATATATATATATATATATATATGTGTGTGTGTGTGTGTGTGAAAACAATAACAGTTTGTATTAACTTATCCCATCCTCCCATTTTAAACAAGTTTCCGTTGCTCCACCCTCCATAAACCTTATATTGTTTAAAACAAAGCAATACATCTCACAACTTGTAGGTGAAAACACATAAAAGACCATGTAACGTACTAATCACATGGAAATAACCATGCCAAATCAGAAGCATGGTGCCACTATTAAGTATCAAATCCCAAAATAGTAATAAATCCTTTCACCTACTACAAGGGTAAATCTTCCAAAAGATAGCCGTGGACTTAACTTAAGCAATATATATTTTACATAGCTATATTTCAAATAAAAAAAAAAAAAAAGATCAGGATAATATCAGTAGTAACACTAACATTCATAAAGAAACTTACAAGCATATAGAATAGATGATGTGCAGCCATAGAAGATGAAACCAATACAATAAGCATGGTCATATCACCTAAGACACAAATTGTCTAATCACAACATGATACATCTAAACCTGAATAATTTAACATACATGTTCTACATATTGTGCTGAAGGAAGGTTGGGAGGTTCAGTTGGCAGAAAGTCACATGCCCCACACTGCACGAGCTGTGGTCACTTTGTTGTTTGATCGAGCAGTCAGCTCATATAGTATCCTAGCAAACGTATCGGAGTATCTACCATCTGTTAATAGTATCTCAGCAAAAGCATTTTCATAAGCTAGCAGAAGAGGCCTGTTCTGGGGCTCCGAGACAAGGCTCTCCAATATAATAGCTGCTTTCCTGCATACTTCTGGAACAGGATGTGGTTGCTTGATCACTTTCAGAAGCCGGTCAATTGCCCTAGATATAATGAGGTCCATGGAGAAACCATTAATTTAACAACAACAAATCCAGTTTTCACAGTGAAGTGAATGATATGTTGGCTATGCACAGGTTGAAAAATAAAGCTCACCAACGCTCACTGGCAAGCTTCAACCTGCAATCTACATTAACTTCTGCAAGGTTATAAAGTGCACCAACAGCAGCAGCTTGGGCATCTACAGCTTGTAAGCTTAGAAGATCAACCAGATGCTTATATATCTGCAATTGAGATGTAATGGATTAAATACATATAGGAGAAGTGCCCTCCAGTAATTAGCAAATTAGGAAGTAGAAAAAATTTCAACCTGTGGGGCAAAAGGAAGAAGGTGGGGTTCATTGTCAGGATTTATTATCAAGCGCCCAAGCAACTCAGCAGCTCCGCAATGCCAGGCCTTGACAGCAGACCCTAGCATTCCCATGATTGCTTGAACAGCTCGTTGCTCTCTGATGTGTTGAAAATAAAAATAAAAATACAATAATAAGAATAATAATAACTACACTTAATAACGGGGCTCCTCAACTCAAGTAAAAGGCAAAGCAGTAAACAAATAATAAATAAAGAATAAAGTTTCTTACGTAATTTTGATGAAGGAAGGCTTCGTTGAACTAAAGATTTTAAGTTCAAGCAATGGAGCCAAATTAACAGCAGTCTCAAGAGCATTTGTAACCAGTTCCTCATCCTCTACAGCACAGAGAAAAATCTTAGATACAATAAAATCAACATCTGATTGAGAAATGAAACATAACTAGTTGTTAAAAAATTTCCCAGAAAATCTCATCAGCTGAGGTTACTTTTAAAGCTTTTTCCCAAAATTACAATTAAATCATAATGCATATTGCACTTTTCTTCTTAGCAATTAGATATCATTCATAGATAGACACAAACTAGGCCCGCACAATGTCAAGAAAGGCATCCGGGCATAAAGTACCAAAAAAGAAAGGATTCCAAACATCATGCTACACTGCTCAATAGAGTATGTTCTACACGTGGTACTAATTGTTGACTATAACCAAAAACCAAGCATGAGCTCCACTGGAGATGGGATTTTGGCTGTATAACCTTCAAAAAATGGGATCAACCAAGTAAAAAGATTCCATGTGTGAAGCCTAAGGGGCTTGAAAAATTGTTTTCGTTATGGTGTTCCTCATGGTCAAGAAGTTATGGGGATTTTGTTTTTTCTATGCCAAACTTACCTTGGTTGCTTAAAGAAATTATGAGTTGAACTCCGCTTGACCAAGAATATAGTTGCCCTTTTTAACTTGAAGGGATTTCCTATGGGGACGTGAGCTTCAGTTTCCATTATAAGTCGAACAAGGGTCAAGGTGAATGCACTAATGACTCATCACGACCATAATCCCAAATCTTTGTGCCATGGTGACTACATCAAGTTAAGTTTCGCAGACCCATTCAAAGATCTCTAAGTAGAGTAATTAAGTTAGTTTTCTTTATACGAATAGATTTAGTAATAAAATACTCCCCTTATCAATCTACATAAGTACTGACATAGTTGAAATCATGTTTTAAGCATCAAGGCTCAAAAACTGCATGAGTAACTTTTTTTCTTTCTAATGAGCAGGGAAAATCACCATCTGCATATTGCTAAATAGAGTATAAAATGAACTATCTACAAGAAAACATAAGAACTCTGTAACGAACTTGCCCTTAGAGAGAAAGAAACCCACTGTCAGATTCTGACGAGATTAAATCACATGTCCAGCACCAAGTAATGCACAAAAATAAATACAAAAAAATGGACTAAAAATTTTCTAAATTCAATAAAAGCACTTCTCACCAGTGAGATGATCCTCTATGCATTGGAAAACGGTTTCCAAACAATGCCTATGATGAGCCATGATGACTTCATTCTCTGGCATGAAAGAGAAGTTGCGGATAATATTTGAAGCAGCAATGGCACACTGCTGTTTTTCTGCTCGTCCTTCATCATCCAAATTAAAAAGACCGTCTTCATCAAACCACCAATCTGCAGGACGAAGCCTGCCCACATCCTTCCTCAAAGCTGTGTCTGCAGCAGAGGAGGCAGATGTGCTGCCACCCAAAAATGAACTTATGTTTGCTTTTGTCACATTGGAACAAAATATCTATTTCTGAAAACTACATTGAAATAGGCAACCATCTGGGGCTTACCCAGAAGTAGGGGAAGCTTCATTTGAACCCATTGCTCCATACTCATTCCCAAATCCTGTCACAACTGAATTAGATCCTAACAATCTGACCCTTGGAATCCTTGCAAGCTCCTTTGGGAGAGCAATATCACGCCAGTCATCAATCTGCATATGCAACCACTACATGGTCATTATAAATTTGCAAAATAGCAAAGTAGAGTCATTTTGGCAATGCCGGTTGCTATTGTTGTATGTTTAGTACAAGGAAAAATGATAGAGATGCAAGTTCTAGAAACTTATTCCTATGCATGTGTAACACTATTTCTTTTTTGCACCAAATGTGGGATATATAATGCCCTTAAAGGGAGCCGCATGTTACTGATCAATTAAGGAGGGAAATAAATAACTCCATGTTTTACCCTGCCCCCTTCCCTTACCAAAACTTGATTCCTTCAATCTCAAAACTGCTGTCTATGTAAGTAAATTATAAAACCACTTGATTCCTTCAATCTCACCAAGTATTATGTGTTTAATTTGGGATGAAATTTCAGGATCTTTTACTCACAACCATTGGGAAATGAAACGTAAGGGAGAAAGCGTGGGAGCTCTCTCTCTCTTGCTTCGGGACAGAGGTTTGCTTCCAATTTCTTTAGGAAGCTCTCTCTCTCTCGCTCTCTCTGATCGCTCGCTCTCGCTTATCTCTTGCCCGATTGTTTGAGCAGCTCTCTCACGCTGCTTGATCAGATAAGTACTCACTTCCCCTCCCTCTCTCTCTCCCCCTCCCTTTCCTTCTCTTTCAGATGAGACCAAAAACCTACCCTTCTGCACCTCCAACCTCTCTTTTCTTGTTCCTTCTCTCTCTCGCCTCCTTCTCTTTTCCCCTCTGTCTCTCCCTTCTGTGCCTCCTTCTCTCTCTCTCTCTCTCTCCGACCACTAGACGATCCCAAATCTGTCTACCTTGTAGCCTCCGGCCCCAATCTGTCCTCAGAAGTCCCAATTCTGTCGAAAATCCCAGATCTGCTTCCCTCTCGTCAGATCCCACACCTGACGACCCCAGTTCTGTCCTCCCTCTCGTTTGATTGCATCCCCAGATCTGCTTCCCTCTCTCCCTCCCTCTCTCTCCCTCTCTCACTCTGTTATGACAAGGAATGCAAATGAACACAGGGCTAATGAAGTGGCATCCAAGTGGACTCATGAGGTGGATCCCAAGATGCTGCACAAGGAGGCTCCAAAGGCTCTGCTGGTTTATAACCGAAGAAGGAATAAGAAGAATGTGTAATATAACAGATTCCATAACTATGAAGAAAGAGAGAGAGTGGTGAATCAAAGTGGTTAGAGGCAAGTCTATAAATGTAAGGGGTAGTGTAGCAGAGAGGGGAGGGAAGAACTGAATTCTGTAGCTTTATTTGGCTTAGAAGCTGGGCAGCCTTGCTTGAGCAAGGTCTGTAATTATCCTTTGATTGTAATCTGAAGTTTTATTTCTCAATGCAATGAGCTTTTAAGAGCTCAAGTTCTCATTCCAGAAGTTCTGCTTACTTCCCCTGTCTCTGGTGCACTGCCTATTATTTACTTGTCTTAACATATTTGGTCCGACCTGCCGGATCCAACACAACACAGCAAGCGAGAGTGCCACAAACCCGAATGGAGTCACGGATTGAAGCTGTTGAGAAGAGTGTTGCAGGCATAATGGATGAATTATTCCATCAACACTCTCGTTTGGACAAAATAGATATGCTTGAGGAGAGGATTTTAGTATGGATGAAACGTAGGCCAGCAGAGAAAGAGGATGTGGGTGTTTCTACAACCCCAGCGAGTGGAATCTCTGGTGGTACCGGATTGAGAGTGGGAGACATACCGATTTTGGACACCAATGAAATCTCTCAGAGTTCGATCAAGGTAGTTCCAGTGAGTGACTACCAACTGTCCGCCAAGAAGGTGGAGCTCCCAAGCTTTGACGGCAGCGACCCCACGGCTTGGATTGCACGAGCAGAGCAATACTTCCTCATTCATAAACCAGGGAGGAGATGAAGGTAACCCTGGCCCTAATATGTATGGAGGGATCGGCTCTTCACTGGGTCGATGGCTTTACGAACAAAACCCGAGCATTACTTGGTCTAAATTAACGGTGGAGCTCCTAGATTGGTTTGGGAATGATCTTATAGCGAATCTAACGCGGGAGAGATAAAAGAAAAACAACAGGATTTGAAAAGAGAAAACCTTAAACTCTTAAAAGAGAAATATCACTCTCCAAAGAAAAATATTATTATTCATGAATACCAAAACAATGAAACACTATAGCTATTTATAGGGAATGCAAACCCCATAAATTAGGAAATTATAAAAATAAAGAAACTAAAGAAATAAAGAAACTAGAAAAATTAGGAAACTAAAATTAGAAAACTAGGAAAACTAAGAAACTTTAAATATTAGGAAATTATAAAAAAAAAATAGAAACTAACTAAATTAATGGATCCCTTTCCTTTTTCTTGAGCCAACTGAATAATTATTGAAAATTTGTCCCATATCAGTCCCTCCTTCCTGAAAAGAACTCACCCTCGAGTGATACTTTCGATGACTTATAACCATATTCTCAGTTTTCTCTTTTGGTTTTCTTGCCCAAAAACATACACTAAGTGTGGCAGATATTAAAACAACTGTAGTTGCAAGTTCACTCAATTTTAAAAAAAAATTGAGTCCCCAATAACTTTAAGAAAATCTAGACGTTTCTGGAACTCTAAAACAATGACATCTTCAACATCGTATAAATCCAATTTTGTGCCTTCACTAACCCATCATTTAAATCAGTTTCATCAAATTTTTCGATGAGTGATTGTTTTTCCTGGCTGATCAAAACCTTTCCCAACACTTTAAATGGATCAAGCTTGTCTTCAATAGTATATACGTATCCTTCCAAATTATTCTTTAGCTCTATAGTTCTCTCTCTCTCTATATCCTTTTTATTCTGTACTTCTGGTATGCCTTTTGTTTCAACAAAGAAATCATTTGAAATAGGCATTCTTGGAACCACCGTCTTCTCGGCTATTGCCAGAGTTTGCACATCTTCACTTGAAAATTCATTCTCGTTGGTTTGAACCCTACGAGATTGTTGTGATAATATAGAATTAACGTGTGGACCATGAGCGATTCTCCTAGTGCCAACTTCAATTCCTCTATTGCGCTGGTTTGACCGCAATGTCTGCAATTCCGTTTCTACCCGTTCTATTCGACGCTCTATTCGAATAGACAGAATTTAAAATACAGTTTTCATGGCTCGCAACTCTCTGAACACATCAGAAAGAGTAATCTTCACCGGCTTGGTTGGCCATCGCAAGGGAAAGTCTTGGCTCTGATACCTCCTAACGTGGGAGAGATAAAAGAAAAACAACAGGGTTTAAAAAGAGAAAATCCTAAACTCTCAAAAAGAGAAATATCACTCTCCAGAGAAAAATATTATTATTCATGAATACCAAAACAATAAAACACTATAGCTATTTATAGAGAATGCAAACCCCATAAATTAGGAAATTATAAAAATAAAGAAACTAATGAAATAAAGAAACTAGAAAAATTAGGAAACTAAAATTAAAAAACTAGGAAAACTAAGGAAAACTAAGAAACTTTAAATATTAGGAAATTATTAAAAAAAAAATAGAAACTAACTAAATTAATAGATCTCTTTCCTTTTTCTTGAGCCAACTGAATAATTATTGAAAATTTGTCCCACATCAGAATCCTTACAAAGGACTAGCTTCGACCAAACAATTGGCCTGTGTCGAAGAATATATCACCGATTTTGTGGCTCAGGCAGCGCTAGTGAAGGGACTCAACAGCCAACTCTATTTGGGGATGTTCCTCAACGGGCTCAAGGATGAAATTAGGGTTTGCATTCGTACTCACGAAGCCCTAAACATTGTCCAGACGATGAAATTGGCTCAAGAGATTGAAAGAGAACTCAAATTCATAGCAGGAGATGCAAAAATGGGTCGCGATCCACGGATGACGGGAGCATTCAAAGCTGGGAATGTGGGCGGGTCTGGAGTGACCACTCAAAAAAACCACCCGAAACCTAACCCAACGACTTTGATTCACCACAACCCTATTTCGCCCTCAGAATCGAACTTCAACAATCCCTCAAACACAGCGAGCATTCGAAATCCTCAACCTATTCTTCACCCACCCAATGTCGCGAGAAACAGGGGAACTCGACAGCTCTCTCATCAGAGCTACCTGGAGTTGAAGTCGAAAGGACTTTGCTTCAAGTGTCGCGAGCCATATCACCCCCTCCATAACTGTCCGAACAAGGGACTGCAGGCTCTGATTCTCGGGGAAGACGAAGAACTAGTTCTCGGCGGTGAATCGGAGACTATGGAAGGGAACGTAGCTGAGGCGACTGGATTCGAACAAGAGGCTCAAGCAACCATGCTGGATCTCCCTCTGTTTTCGGTCGGGGGTATCAGTCAACCAAAAACAATGAAATTGCCAGGTAACATGAATGTGTTAAATTGGTAGTAATGATCGATAGTGGAGCTAGCCATAATTTTGTAGCTGAGGAAATGGTCAGAAAACGGGGACTCATAATTGAGGCCACAAAACCATTCTTTGTTCGACTGGGGGATGGGAGGAGAATTAGGTCTTCAGGAATATGCCAAGGCCTTAGTTTGGATTTGGGAACCCTTCAAATTAAAATTGATTGTTATGTTTTCCCTCTCAATGGTGTAGATGTTATTCTAGGAGTGGCATGGTTGGAAACACTAGGGGAAGTGAGTGTAAATTGGTTAAAATTGACAATGAAATTCATGGTGAAGGGCACTCTCATCTGTCTAGAAGGTGACCCGGCTTTAACAAAGACTCCCTCCTCCCTGAACTCCATTAGGAAATTAACTGATGTGGTGTTTGGTGCTTGGGTTTGGGAAATGACAACAGAAGATGACATGAGGGAGGAAGCTAAGCCTGAGCTAAATGAATCCCAGAAGGTGGAGTTAACACATTTGTTGAGTAAATATGCAAAAGTATTCAGTAGAGAAGCCTTGTTACCATCTGCAAGATCAACCGACCACCAAATTCCATTAAGACCAGAAAGGGGACCACTGAGTGTGAGGCCCTATAGATACGGTCATCACCAGAAGACTAAAATTGAGAGGATGGTTGCAAAGATGCTAGCTGCTAGCTGCTAGAGTGATCAGACCTAGCTCCAGCCCCTTCTCCAATCCTGTCCTTTTGGTGCAGAAGAAAGACAGCAGCTGGAGGTTGAGCTTAACAAATCCACCATTCTATTTAAGTACCCGATTCCCATTGTTCATGAACTACTTGATGAACTAGGAGGAGCCACTTATATTTCCAAGTTAGATTTACATTCCGGATACCACCAAATACGTATGAAAGAATCTAATATACCCAAAACTGCTTTCCACACCCACTCGGGACTATGAATTTGTTGTCATGCCATTTTGTCTAATGAATGCACCCGCAACCTTCCAAGCCACTATGAATAATGTTTTCCGTCCATATCTACGAAAATTCATCATCATATGTTTTCGATGACATCATAGTTTACAACAGATCCTGGGAGGAACATTTGGCTCACATAGAGGTGACACTAAAGGTTATGGTGATGAACAAGTTTGTGGTGAACCAAAAAACGTGTCATTTTGGCTGCCAAGTGATTGAATATTTAGGACATCTAATCTCAACTGAGGGAGTTAGGATGGACCCCAAGAAAATCAAGTGCATCACAAGCTAGCCTGTACTGAAGTCTGTTAAAGAAGTACAAGGTTTTTTGGGGCTGACGGGGTATTATAGGAAATTTATACGTGATTATGGCACGATCGCTAAGCCATTGACGGAATTACTGAAAAAGGAAGCCAAAACGCTCTTTACTTGGTCCTAAGGGGCTCAAAGGGCTTTTGAATCTCTGCAGGCAGTCATGGTCAGCGCACCAGTACTGGCAATGCCCGATTTCAGCCAACCATTCGTATTAGAGTGTGATGCATCAGGACGAAGAGTGGAAGCGGTCCTTATGCAAGGGAAAAGGCCCATCGCCTATTTCAGCAAGGCTCTTTTGGAAAGATCATTTTCTAAATCAGCTTATGAGAAAGAGCTAATGGCACTGGTGCTCCCCATTCAACATTGGCGACTCTACTTGATTGGGAGGCGATCTCAAGTTAAAACTGACCATAAGAGTTTATGCCACATGTTGGAACAGAAGATTGTCACTCCAACACAACAAAATTGGATTTCTAAACTTCTTAGCTATAATTTTGAGATGGTGTACAAGCCAGGAGTTGCCAACCGAGTTGCGGATGCTCTGTCCAGAATGAACGATGAGCTGAATTGCAACGCCATAACATGGCAGCAGTGGGTAGAATGGGATAAACTTGAAAAGGAAATCGCTAACGATCCCAAACTTGTGCTGAAACAGCAATTGATGCAGGAGCCTGATAGCAGACCACCTTATTCATTGGAAAATGGCCGGTTGCTGCATAAAAATCACATAGTGATTTTCGAGACTTCAAGTTGGATACCGACCCTGCTAGCTGAATTCCATGAAACTCCAGGGGCCGGTCATGTTGGGGCACTAAGAGCCTATCGAAAAATCGCGGCCAATGTCTACCGACGGGGCATGATGAAATCGATTTTGCAATTCGTAGCCGCATGCCTAGTTTGTCAACAACATAAGTATGAGGCAAGGTTTCCAACGGGTTTGTTGTAGCCACTCCCTATTCCTACCATGATTTGGGAAGACTTAGCAATGGACTTTATAAACGGATTACCACGCTCACAAGGGATGGATTGCACATTGGTTGTAGTGGATCGTCTCTCAAAATATGGGCACTTCAATGGACTTTGGCACCCTTTCACAGCCAAGACGGTGGCCGAAGCTTTCGTAAGAGAGATTGTCCGTCTCCACGGCATCCCTAAGTCAATAGTTAGTGATAAAGACCCATTATTCCTAAGCAACTTATGGACAGAAATGTTTCGTTTACAAGGGACAAAGCTAAAGATGAGTAGTGCTTATGACTCAGAGACGAATAGTCAAACAGAAATTCTCAATAAGGGACTTGAGACCTACCTGCAATGCTTCGCCTCAGAACAACTGAAGGGATGGGCAAAATGGTTGCCTTGGGCTGAGTTTAGCTATAATACCAGCTATCACACCACAGCCGGAATGACACAATTTCAGGTCGTTTATGGACGCCCACCTTCAACAATTCAGAGGTTCTTACCTGGTGAGACATCGGTGGAATCAATAGCCAAGGAATTGACGGATCGTGATGAGATATTGCGGCAACTACAATATAACTTAAGAAGAGCCCAACAAAGGATGATCGAGTCCGCAAATGCGCATCGCTGGGAAGTTCATTACGATGTAAGGGACAAGGTTTTCTTGAAGCTTAGGCCACATCGACAAACTTCAACGTCATCTCCACTAAACTAGCAGCCCGCTACTATGGTCCTTTTCATATTATTCAAAGGATTGGACAAGTGACATACAAACTACAGTTACCTGAAACTTCCCGAATACACCCGGTCTTCTATGTTTCCCAGATGAAAAAGGCTATTGGGGAGCATGAAGCGGTAACAGATCTATCAGCTGTCTTGGAAACCAGCAGTCTTGCATTTAAACCAAAAGAAATACTGGAACAAAGGACTATCCAAGAAAAAGGAAGATCAGTACAACAAGTCTTAATTCGTTGGAAAGGAAGTTCGGTTGATAAGGCAACATGGATGAGCCGGGAGAATATTCAGGGGCAGTTCCCTAATTTTAGCCTTGAGGACAAGGCTGTTTTCTTAGGAGGAGGTAATGTTATGACAAGGAATACAAATGAACACAAGGCTGATGAAGTGGCATCCAAGTGGATTGATGAGGTGGATCCCAAGATGCTGCATAAGGAGGCTCCAAAGGCTCTGTTGGTTTATAACCGAAGAAGAAATAAGAAGAATGTGTAATATAACAGATTCCATAACTGTGAAGAAAGAGAGAGAGTGGGGAATCAAAGTGGTCAAAGGCAAGTTTATAAATGTAAGGGGTAGTGTAGTAGAGAGGGGAGGGAAGAACTGAATTCTGTAGCTTTATTCGGCTTAGAAGCTGGGCAGCCTTGCTTGAGCAAGGTCTGTAATTATCCTTTGATTGTAATCGAAAGTTTTATTTCTCAATGCAATGAGCCGTTAAGAGCTCAAGTTCTCATTCCAGAAGTTCTGCTTACTTCCCCTGTCTCTGGTGCACTGCCTAACATTAATAAAATGAGTCTTTCTTTCTCTCTTCTTCCCTATACTCTTGTTAACCCCGGCAAGAACTCCCGCCTCACTGTCGCCTTCTCTCCCACTATAGATCCCTCCCTCCCTCTGCCCCACTAATATTGTTATCTTTAGTATTATCAATATTAATATAATTATTAATATTGTTAACTCTGCCTAACATTAATAAAATTAATATTATTATTATTATTATTAGTAGTAGTAGTAATAGTAGTATTGTTATTATTATTATTATTATTATTTTTATTACTAGTATTATTACTACTATTGTTATTAATATTATTATTACTAATATTATTACTATTAGTAGTATCATTAATAATATTAATATAAAATATATTACTATAAATTTAACGTTATTAAAATTTGAAATATTTCAATCATATAGCAATATTTTTTTTTAAATCATTTTATATATTATTATTTAAAGAACTCCGTCACATTAGATCCCGATCTTGAGTAAAAGAGTAGATTTGTTGTAGGCTGACAATCAGCATAAAACCTTTTGTCAAATTAAAATGAGAGACAACTATAGAAAAACGTTTGGGGCATTTCCCCCTCAGCGACATGCTATATTGGATCCCGAGTGTAGTGACAAATTAATAAGGGACATTAAGGAGGGGGTAAATAAGATAGTCCATGAAGATTAGATTCGTTTGGCCACTTCGAGCATAAAATCCTTAACCGAAAAGTTGGGAAAGATAGGAGAAATGATAAATAGAAGAAAAATTAATATCATATGTTTTTAAGAAACTAAGTGAATGGTAGAGAAGACTAAAATAATAGAGGCTTATGGTCATAAGTTTTAGTATATAGATAGGGACAGAACTAAGAATGAGATAAAAATAATTGTACATAAAAACCTACTAGGGGATGTAGTAGAGATAAGAATGAAAGGAGATAGAATTATACATGTCAACTTAGAAAATAGGGGGAACGTAGTTAATATAGTCACTGTGTATGCACTCTAATAGGTATAGATGCAATTAGTAAAAAATAATTTTGAAAATATTTAGATAAATTTATACAAACCATACCTAGTGGAGAAAAGTTATTTATTGGAGGAAACCTAAATGGATATATAAGAGAGAAAAATGTCGGATTCAAAAACATGCATGAAAACTTTGGCTTTGATAATAAGAATAAGGTGGAAGGTACTATTTTAGAATTTGTCGTAACGTTCGATTTGGCACTCGTAAACAATTTCAAGAAAAAAGAGTCGCACATAATTATATATAGAAGTGTGTCAAATATTAACTAAATAGATTTATTTCTCACTAAGAGAAGTGATAGAATGAATTGTAAGGATTGCAAAGTTATATCGGGGGAAAGTATAACAACTCAGTACAAACATTTAGTTTTAGATGTACGTGTGCCTAAAAGACAATAATGCCGACCATCTGTGGAGTCAAGAATTCAATAGTGAAATCTGGAAAAAGAAAATATGATGACTTTTAGAGATAGTAATTGGAATAACAAATTTGCCTGTTAATAATGACTCAAAAATAATGTAAAAAGAGATGTTTAATAATATTAAGAGTATACATAGGGAGATTTTTGGAGTATTTAAGGGTTAGGTTCTAATATGCAAGGAGTCGTGTTGGAATGAGAAAATACAAACTGCTATTCGAATCAAAAGAAAGTATAATAGAAATCTTAAAAGTGATTGTAGTAACGAGACATATGAAAAATGCAAAAATACAAAAAAAAAAGGAGTGAAAAAAATTATTCACAAATCAGAGAATATGGTGTATAACAAATTATACAAGAGACTAGAGACTAGAGACGGAGAAACAAAAATCTACAGAATTGCCAAGCTAAGAGAGAACAAGAAAAAAGATCCAAATAATGTTAGATGAATTAAGAATGAAACTAATAGTATACTTGTAAGAAACGAAAAGATAATAATTAATTGGAGAGACTATTTTGATAATCTTTTTAACGTTGAGAATATAATAGATATAAGAAATATCGCAACACTTGTAGAAGAGATTAATAAAAATTTTAAACGTAAAATTCGTATTCATGAAATAAAGGAAACACTAAAGAGAATGAAAAATAACAAAACTATATGACCTAATGACATTTTTATTAAGGTGTGAAAATGTTTGGGTAAATTCAGTGTAATAATGTTAATAGCTCTTTTCAACAAGATTTGGCAAATAAAGAAAATACCCCAATCATAGAAGGAAAGTACACTTGTACCATTATATAAAAATAAAGGAGACATACAATATTGTTCCAACTATACAGGAATTAAACTCATGAGTCATATATGAAGTTATGGAAGAGAGTAATAGAGTATAAATCAAGACTAAAGATAAGTGTATTTCAAAATCAATTTGGATTTATATCGAATCAATTTGGATTTATATTAAAACAATCCACCACTAAAACAATTCATTTGTTAAAACAATTGATGAAAACATTTAGAATGCAGAAAAGAGATCTACATATGGTATTCATTGACCTAGAAAAAACATATGATAGGGTTTCTAAAAACGTGTTGCGGTGGATGCTGATAAAGAAAGATGTCTCTTTGAAATACATTAATCTTATCATATGTATAAACAAGTTGTGACCAATATAAAAACTTACGGGGTTAACTTCCCTATTAACATTGGGCTCCATCAAGATTCAGCATTAAATTTCATACTTTTATAATAGTGATAGATGAAATCATAAAAAAAAAATCCAAAATGAAATATCATGATATATGCTTTTTGCAGATAATATAATATTAGTTGGTGAAACTAAAGAATGTACTAGTACTAAATTAGAGTTATGAAAAGTTATACTAGAATCCAGAAGATTTAGATTAAACTGATCCAAAACTGAGTATATGAAATGTAGGTTTAGTGACAATCATCAGAATGATGGAGAAACGATCATGTTAGAAGAAAGAGATATACCGAAAAGTGAACGTTTTAGATATTTTGGTTCCATCATTCAGAACGATGACAATATAGATAAAAATGTGAATAATAAAATTCAAACGGATTAGATGAAATAGAGAAGAGCATCCAAAGTTCTCTGTGATCGCACAATACCATTACATTTAAAAGGAAAATTTTATAGAACCGCAATAAGACATGCGCTATTGTATAATACTGAATGTTGGGTCATTAAACAACAACAAAAATATAAAATTGTTGTAACTGAAATAAGGATACTTAGATGGATGTGTGATAAAATTAGAAAAGATAAAATTATAAAAAAATAAATATATAATAAGTTAAGAGTTAATTCAATTGTGAACAAGATGCGAGAGTACCATCCGGAGTTTTCTGTGATCACACAATACTATTACATTTAAAGGAAAAATTCTATAGAACCGCACTAAGACCTGCGCTATTGTATAGTACTGAACGTTTGGCCATTAAATAACAACAAAAACATAAAATGGTTGTAACTGAAATAAGGATATTTAGATGGATGTGTGGCAAAATTAGAAAAGATAAAATTTAAAATTAAAAGATACGTAATAAGTTGAGAGATAATTCAATTGTGCATAAGATGCGAAAGTACTATCTGAGATGGTTTGGACATGTGCAATGAAAACCCAAGGACACACTTATTAGAAGGACCAAGAAGTTAAATATAGGAGATTTAGTAAAATGTAGAGGTAGGCTGTTGAAAACTTAGATGCAAGTTATCCGTAAAGATATGATCTTAGATAGCAATGAGTGACGTAAGAGAATCCACACAAATTAAATAAATACTCTTGTTTTTGTTTTTTTTTTTTTCAATATTTGTCTCTTAAATGGCCAACCCCAAAATTTGGGATAAAAGACCTAGATTGTTGTTATTGTTATGCATATAACATGAACAGTGCTATATTTTCAAATTTACCCCTCTATCTCTTCCTCCCACATACCAATGTACATGAAGCCACATGAAAATGCAATTAGCATCGACATTACAGAGTCAATTTCCACGGTTGGTTATTTTCTCTTCTTTTTCTTTTTTGCTAATGGCAGAATTCTACTTCCAAATTGGCAGGGTCCTTGAAGCAGCACAATTCTATCATCTCCAAAAGTGCAAAACCATATACATCGATTAAACTACAAAGCAAGCAATCGATAGAAGCAACAGATAAAATTATTGAATAGGGGTGAAGAAAACAATACATACAATTTGGAGAAGTGCATCAAGCAACCCGGTGATTTTAGCAAGAGGAGTGGCATCTTTGCGCATGTCATCCTTCTCTTTAAAAGAAAGCAATGTGAGAGTATTCAATGCCCATGTCAGTTCACTCTTTAGTCCACTTTGCAATGCCAGTACTATCCTCTTATTGTTTTGATCTGCTGGAAAAACAAAGAGAATACAGAAAAAGAGACACCAGATTATGCATTGAAGAAAATCTTACAAGGATTCTCAAATCCCTATTATTAAGTCCTATTTGAAACCCTAATTCAATTGAAGATGAGTTTCAACAATTTATTATGAAATTTTACATTTTTCTATAGCAAATAGTATGATAATTTGGAATGTGGGATGAACCGTGTGAAAGGAAAAGTTAGGGTTTGAAGAGAAAGACCTGCGAAAGTGGTATGAACTTGAAGAGATGGGCCGAGAAGCGTCGAAGGCGCAGCTGTATCAGCTGCTGCGGCGGCAGCGGCGGCGATGGCGTTGTTGGTTCCGCTTCCGAACGGACGGCCTCTCTTTGCCGCAGGTGTCGTCCCGCCACCGCTTCCTCCGCCTTGCTTTCCTAGCTCTCTCTCCCTCTTCTGCATCTCTTCTCTGTCCGTCTCCCTCTCATAAATGGGCCGTTTAAAGAGGGGGACAAATGGACTTGAAAAATCTGACAAGAAATTGTAAAATCCATTCGTTGACCCGACCGTATTTTTGGCTGGGGTCTGACCAAATTAATCATTGGGCCGGGCTAGAACTTTGTCTTACTCCTCCGCGGGCCCTGCCCAAATCCAGCCCAATCAAGTCTAAAAACAAGCCATTTATATATATATATATATATATATATATATATATATATATATATATATATTATAAACTATCGGTATTCAGTAACTACGTTGACTCAACCAAATCCATTTCGAGATGGGTTGGGCCCTTAAAGGGCAAAATTATCCTAGCATCTATTTTTATTAGCATAAGATTCAAATTTGAGATCTTTCGGTATTCACCACTAGACCAATTATACACACACACACTGCACATGGCTTAATAAAATTGCTTAATTTTTTTTTAAAGGATGGTCTTAGTAAGATGACAAAGAAGAATAACGTGTGTGTGTGTATATATATTTAGTATAAACTATCAGTATTCGGTAACCACGTTGAGTCTAATTAAATTTGGTTTGAGATGAATTAAGCTTTTAAGGGACAACTTTTCCGGTGTCTATTTTTATCATACATAAGATTCAAATTCGAAATTTTATTTAACAGTATTAGTATCTACACAGAAACAACTATATATATATATATATTGCTAAGGACGGTCTTAGTAAGATGACAAAGAAGAATGATGTTTTTGTTTTTCAAAAATAAGGTTTGATAATTGTGTTGTTTAAGGATATATTCAAACCTTTCTCTACCTTTTGGCTAAGATTAAGTTTAGTATTTGTTTCATCGGTTTAAGAATATATTCCCTTCAATCCCTTATTTTATAAGGGATTATCTGTCTAGTGACAACAAATGAAAGCTACTTTTCACTAAAACCATTTGCTTATCGAAGATAGATAGGACCAATAATATTAACTTCTTAAACCTCCAAAATTCTGCATATGACAATTAATTGGTCCAATTGTCAGCACGAGCTCCATCAAATGGTTAATTTAATTTAATCCCTTTTGACCAAATCTGTGTTTCCTGATTGGGTAGAGGAATAAATATTTTTTTTTGGGTTAAAACAGGAATCAAATCCCGAATCAAGGGGTCGGGGGAAGGGTTGTCGCCATTGAGTTGTCCTTTGGGGACGGTAGAGGTATAAACTTGAGAAAATGCTAAAGATCACAAATTTTCCTAGTGTTTCTCAAAGCTTGAAAACAAGATTTTAACCTTGTTATTTTTGCTTCCAATTTGTATTTCCTAATTGCAATATCACTTATAACAAATAAGAGGGGAAAAGGCATATCACAAGAAAAAAAAAAAAGAAAAAAAGAGGAGAAAATAGCCATAAAAAGAAAGAAGCTTGATAACTTACACATTAAGTAGGGTGAAGAGAGCGGACTTTTTAGAAAAAAAGATTATAAAATATATGTAATTTTTAAAATTATAATCTCAAAATTTTTCCATTCACTTTCTGAAATTATAATTTCAAATGCATATTAAATTTTATTATTTGACATAAATTTCTGATTTAAAGTTAATATTAATAATTTAAAAATCAAGTCTAGTTTGCCAAGGAGAGAAGGAATCAACAAAAAAAAAGTATTAATTTACATTCATATATATATATATATATATATATATATATATATTGGGTAGGTAAGCATAAGCATAAATTTGCACATCACATGATAAAGAGGTAAATATTGAATAACCAGAATGGACTAATAGAATTTTTGTATATAAGAAGAAAATGGATGTTGGAAGACAGGAGCACATGGAATAGAAGAGATGTTTTGATCTGGTGAAGCATTTGTAAGAAGGTGGAAACTTGAATAAGAATTTAGCCTTTTTGTCTTCTGTTGTGCATGAAATATGAAGACTTTACTAAAAAGAAAGCCAATCTTGTATAGAAAGAGAAGCATCCCATCTTTTATGCCTTTTCACAATCATTAGAAGAATCTGTCCTTTTGAATGGCTATGGCTATACGTGAATTTTCCTTTCCAATTCCTTCAAGAATTCTTAAATAAACTCAATAATAAAGAGAGGGACGGGGGATAATTATGACCTTTTGTTACATAAGAATCACAAAATCGTAAAAATACATACATCGAATACTAAATCTTGGAGAAAACATTTAAACAATAACTTTTTACCACTCAGATGTCTATAGATAATTACAACTTCGATGCCTAAGTGTTAATTGAAATGATTTAATGCACCATAACGAACAAATTACTAGCTTGTGAATTGCAGGCTTTGCTTTGGTAAAAGTTTTGAAGACCAAACTTTTCTGAAGAAGTAGTAATGCCCCTAAACTGCATTTCATTGTGCCATAATTGACCTGAAAATTTTGTATTGGGGGGGGGGGGGAGTGTTCTCGTGAGAACTAGCTGTGATGCTTCAATCTGTGGGAGGAAACTGGATTCATTAATTGGGCTTTTGAAACGAAGGTTTCTTTGTCTTTGTGGAACACTATTGCCCCTATTCAGCGCCAAAACATTACTGTTGTCTCAATAGTCAATAGAATAGCTTCATTTGCTTTACTTGTAAGTTTTCCTGCCTTGTTTTTACAAGGCCTACCTTTGTCAACCCAATTTTTGAATTATGTCTAAATTATTTCTAGTCAAATGAATTTTTCACCCTTTTTTACTAAGAAACGGAAAGAAACTTAGAAACAGAAGAAAGAGATGTAGAAATAGAAACAACTTTCAAAATGAACAAGAGAGATTCACCAAAAAAAAAAAAAAAATCCTACTCCTTCCCTTTTTTGGAAGAAAAGGAAGGTGGAACAAAACTGATGAAATGGAAGAAACACAAGTGAATGAAAAAGAAAAAACACAAGATGAATTCCACTTTCATTCACTTTAAAGTGAGATGCTATAAAAATAACCCTGTTTATAAAACTTCTAGTCCGGATGAGAATCAAGATAAATGAAAGTTGAAATTTCTTAAACTAAAAGAAAATAAATACCCTTTTTGATTTGAAAAACCTATAGCTGTCAAACCCATTTAATTATAAATAATTTGAAATTACCCAAAAATGGAGATTTATTAAAATTTTAACTCTAGAATTGATATTTTGCCCATTTAATGAAGGTATTTGCCTCTTCTTATCAGATCACTTGTGGTGGGGTGTTGCCCTTTTCCTTTAACTATTTAAAAGTTACACTAGTTCTTGCCCTAGAGCTCTCGAAGAGGGATATCTTTTTTTTTTTGAATTAATTAAAGTAGTTTCAATTTGTTAGTACCAATATCTTTTTTGTGTCATCAACATTAAAAAAAATAAAAATTATATTAACTATTTCAACTGTTAGAAATTTCGTGGCACATACACACAGTGAAAGCAATAAATAAAATTTTCTGCATTACCGATTGAGATATATCGCGAACTCAAACTTTTACGATTTTAAAATTTTATTTATTGCTTTCGCTGCCTGTATTTGTCACGAAATTTCTAACATTTTCTAACATTGGCTCTGATACCAATGTTATATGTTAGAAATTTCGTGATACATACACGCAGCGGAAGCAATAAATAAAATTTCAGAATCGTAAAAATTTGAGTTCGCGATATACCTCAATCGGTGATATAGAAAATCTTCGGAACCGTGAACTCCCAATGTGAATTTCTCGAAGTCGGAATAATAGTCACAATAATCGAACTATCACCGCAATACTACAACGATCTAACCCTTAACCCGATAATTCGTAAACCATCAAAAAACTCTCGTAATTAATTATTCTCACAACAATTAATTCTCTCTCAAAAAAAAGGAATTTTTCTCTCTCTAAAAAATGGCCTTCTTACTAATTTTTCTCTAAAAAAAAATAGAACTCTTTTTCCCTGTAGAATTGATTTTCACCCATAATTCTAGAGTCAATTTCCTGTGAAAGGAAAATAACCTCCGTGAAAGTTATATATGAGAGAGATTAGGAGGGAGTGTAGCTAATGGGTTTTAACCAACCCAATTTGAATTTCAAAAATTTAACTTTTTTACTTTGATAATTTCTGTCCCACATGGGCATCAACCAACATCAACTCTACTTCAGGTTAAAAGAAAACTATTTCTTAATGCATAAACAAGCTACCAGCCTTCAGTTAGCATCAAAATAGCCCACCTGTTTTAGCTCATATAAAGGTTTCGATATTGTGTAGGGTAAGAAATTTTTGCTTCTTTTGCAATAAAGTATTGGGGGAGCATTTGGTTTACACTAGCGAGTCGAAGTTATATTTGAAATAAAAAATCTTAAAAATGGGTTTCAGAAATTCAAATTCTATTTTTATTTCATTGATTCAAATAAATCACATAAATTTTAATTTAATTTTTAATTCCGATTTATTTTAACCAAATATTCGGTCCATGCTTTCGTTAAAGAGGAAAGCCTAATTATCCTTAATTCATGCTGAAATCTCCTTGGACAAAACTAGTTAAAATTTATTCATTTCATTTAGAAGCGTACAAAATAATTAAAAATTTGTAATGCAAGCAAATGTAAATAGAAAAGTTAGTTCAATTATAGATAAGATGTGAGAGTACCGTTTGATATGATTTTAATAAATACAACGAAAACTTAAGTACGCACCTATTAGAGATGCAGAGAACTTAAATCTAAGAGATTTAATAAAACATAAAGGTAAACCATTGAAAACTTAGATACAATGTATTCGTAAAAATATGATAGTTATGAATTTAGTTGAAAATATGGTTTTAGATAGGAATGAGTAACGTAGTAAAATCTACACAAACTAAATCAACCTTCCTTTTTTATTTTTTATTTTATATTTTTTTATATTTTATATTTTTTTTATTTTTTATCTCTCAATATTTATCTCTCATATAGCTAATATCAAATTTTGAGATAGAATGTTTAAATTGTTATTGTTGTTGTAAGCACAAGTAAGACGATTGTATGTTGAGTTAATTTTTTTTAAAAAAAAAAATAGCAGATTTGAGGTTTTTTTTTAACATTTTTTAATTTATGTATATATAGAATTATCTTCTATCATTTGATGATAAATTATTAAGATTACGGATGAAAAAAATAAAATTTAAAAATAGTTCCACAAGCCAGACCAATTCCTTGTAATAAGCGATGGTGTGAATTCGTGGCACCAATCATTTCAGCCAAGTGGTCGATTAACTTATATGAATTTTACTTTATTTTATTTTATTTTTAAATATTTTTGTAAAAACATAAATTTTTCTAATAAAAAATGCAAAAAATAATTACAATTACATCAATTATTTTTAGAAAAATAACCTAATGTTAATTAAATCTGTTATAAATTTTTCCAAACAATCCTTCAAAAAAAAAAAAGCTTGGAAAAATGGCATCCTATGGTCTGACTTTTATGTAATAGTTGTTGTTTCAAGTTGACTCCACGTTACAAAAAGAATCCTATTTTCCAGCTCTCTCTCTCTCTCTCTCTAATATTCTTGTGTCCCAAGTAAACTAAGTTTTTCTTTCATGTCCTAATTAGCCAACTAGGCATTGAAGTATTGCTTTCATAGGATAAAATTGTATTATCCCAGAGGATTAGATTCCTTAAAGCATTAGGCAAAGGGAAATTTCGGCCAGAAAATTGTATTGGCTTTGATCTCTTCTATTAAAATTTAGTTAATAAATCAAATGGGTTCTTATTAGTATAATTTTTTCTTGGAGTGATCTATCACCCTTATTAATTCCTATTTATGTTTGGTTTTTATTTTTTTAATAATTTATCGGTATTCGATAATCATTTTACGTTCGACTAAATTCAATTCGATTCGAATTAGACTTTTAAAGTACAAAACTCTCCTGACGTATATTCTCTTCATACATAAAGGTAGAATCCGAGATCTTAACTAAGAAGTAACGGTATTCAATTATTAGACAAGCTAAATGTTGATTTTATGTTAGTAAAATATAGATAAGCTCAAAAAAAGAAAAAAAAAAAAAAAAGCAATGCAATGGAGTTGAGCTCATCTGCCTGAGTTAAAAGAAAAAGAAAAGAGAATAGCATTTGGATACCATATACCAAATAAATATTAATAGATAGACTCGAAAATAGGCCGACTGAGAGATAAGTTTAAAGTTTACGCATAACTCGAATCCAATTCGATCTTTTTTTTTTATTAATTATTCATAAGAAGAGATATTTATTGATTTTAATCTTATATTTGACATTTCTCTTTTGAATTTGAAGATACCAATGAGTGGACCATATTCAAATATGTTGGTTCAAAGACTCCAAAAATTTTGTTATACAGACCATTTTGGACCGTTTATAAGTATTTAGTCAGCACGAAACATGGATCTTCATTGTATAATTTTGTCACTTTTATTTAATGTCATGGCCTACCCAAAATGTCCTTGTCAGTCAAATATGATACACATTAATTACATTGGACCAAAAAAAAAAAAAAATCAGACATAAAAACAAAAAAGGGAAGTTCCGGAACTCATTGGCATATGATCTCCTGGCATAGAAGAATGGTCTTGAATTTACCCCCATAACTTTTTTTTTTTGTGATTTTCTATCGATATTTAAATTTTATTCGATTAATCTGATTTAAATATTATAGAATCTATTAAAGGATTGTTTCTCTCAAATCTTTTTTCTTTATTCTGAGAACTCAAATTTAAAATTTCTGATTAAAGGGATAGAGTGTTTAACTATTCAATTCAAAAGAGATTGATATTTACCCAAGTAACTTTGTCAAGCTTTGCTATGCAAAAAATTGTCTAGGAATTGTCCCTCTCGAAGCTTTGCTCAATAGAGAATTATCTAAAAATCGGTGAATATGAAAAATATGAAAGTTTTTATATAGATATTAATTAATTTAGTATGTTAAATATTTTAAAGATAGAAAATATTAATATTAAAAAATTTCTGTATATCAGATATTTGAACAAGAAAAATAAGAAAGGAGGGTGGAGAACACAACGGTAAAAGCAACAAAAACTTTGAAAATTCTAATTATTCTTAAAATAAAATCAATTTAATCTCTTAATTATCTTTAGAATAAAAGCTGTTTAATTATAATTATTTTTGAAATGGAAACTATATAATTATAATTATCATTGAAATCAATTACAAATTTGGGGAAATTTTCTTTCTTTCTTGGTTTTAGAGTTTTCATGGAAAACTGAACCCTAGAAAATTTCATAATATCCAACTATCATACTTATCAACAATTGGGCTTGTGTGACATATAAAATCATGCATCTAAATGGAATACGTACAACCCCATCTCCTTCCCATTCTTTTTGTCACAGACATGAAGTTTGGTAAAAGAAAATTAAAGCAACTTTCCCCAAAAAAAAAAAAAAAAAAAATGGCACTGATGTATAAGAGAAAAGTGTTGTAAGGAACTAAAACTCAATTTAATTGATTAGTACTAATTTATTAGATACTCATATCTAGATATAGTGGTAAGACGTTATACTTTCTTGATTATAAATCTCGTGTGCGAACAATGAGAATGGAAGAATAAATTTGGGAGAGCCAACCCTTTAATAGATTTTACAGTGCTCGGATCAAATTAATTAGGTAAAAATCGGATACCGATCGATGAAAACAAATATATATATATATATATATATATATATATATATACTCATATCTATTGCAAATTGTTACTCATAGACATTTTTGTATTGAGTTTCATTCTCTTGTTTGTCTACCGCAGGTAGAACTTGACCCCTCTTCTGTGTCATATTTGGGAGGGCGTCAACATCCTCAGCACCAATTCCTTTTGTTTTTCCTTCCTTATCGAGTTGTTTCTTTTCCTTATTTGGCTTTTATACCAATTTGAAGATTTATTCTTTGGGTTTCGATATCAATAACATGGTCATTATCTCTTGAAGTCTTGTAGTGCCTTTGACATGTATATCAGTTTGCTTCTTTTTGTTTGCTTATAGTGGTAGGGCTCACTGGATCTTTTGCTTGGTTTCTTTTTAGTCTGGGATATATCATTTGAAGGGATTTTACGCACGGAAGAAATATGGAACTTATCATCATCTTCAGTTCTCAACTATTGAACATCCTTTGGACTTTCTGAAGATTTCTGCTACTGACGAGTATCATCATCATCATAAACAACTAGGTACTTCTTAATAGTCTTTTGCGGCCCGTTTTCTCTTTCTTCCATTTTTCATCTTTTGATACCTCCTCATCATCATTGATATTGGAAGCAAAAGAAGTTGGGAAGACCTTTGGCACCTTATCGTCATCAATAAAAAATTCCTCGTTCTCATCCTCATCGGAACTTCTAGCATATTCTGATTCAGTGTTAGCTATATCTTCTCCATGGGATTCTGAATTTTTCTACGAGTTCAGTAAACACAACGACCTCCAATTACACAGATCACATCTTTAGCCTTTGCAAATTCCAAGGCCAAACTCCATGACTTCGCCTTGTCAGGTAGCCAAATGGATAGCAAAATAGGACTTTTGACACCCACATTACACTGAATCAAGCACTTTGGTGTGGAAGTACCATACCCCAATGTCATTTTGGTTATTCAGAGCTGTCTGCGAGAGCTATGAGGTTCATGATGAGATGTCCACAATGCATGTGGGATTCAATTTTATTAGTCCACATATCAAAAGATGTGAAGAAGCCACCAAAGAGTTCTGCACCAGCGAAGGACTAAAACAAGGAGTTAGCTTGATCAACTAATGTGAAAATCTCAAGAAAGCAATTAAGAGAAATTCTCAATTAAAAGAATGTGGAAATATGTATAATTAAGGATTAATATATGGTAAATTTAATGATCAATATATGTATTATTTATTTATTTATTATACGGTTGAGTTGTTTTTTTGGTGACTTTGAAGTCACGGGTTTGAGATGTAAAAACAGTCTCTTTGTAAAATATAAGAGAAATATTACATACATATATATTCATTTTCCCTTATCCTGTACTAAATTAAGGAATATTTTGTATATCGGGTGAATTTTATTTTACCAATTAGAATTTTCTTTTATACGAACAACTGGTTACATGATACATGTAGTCAGCTAGGGCACCTTTGTGGGATGCCCAATAGAAAACAGCAAATTACAAAGTCTGGCCTCCTCGCTTGTCTGAATATGACCCTGCTACTGCGTATACTTATACTAGATATTCCCACATTGATTACGGTTGTGAGAGGAGAGAGGCGGGGAGAGGAAAACTAATTCCACTCGAGAATACAGGTAATTTAATTACAATACTGTTTGATTAAAGGGTATAAAATTTAGAAATAGGAATAAAATTTATATCAATTGTTTAGATTAATGGAACGAAAACAAAAAAAATGGGTATCAAACCATTAATGTATAAACCCTAAATCAATGGGTTTCATAGAAAACCCAGGGATAAAACCAAAAAAATTCATTTCAATTTTTGCTCACGGATGAAACCCTCTCTCTCTACTCTCTGTAAAACCCGTGCGAGAAGAAGAAGAAGAAGAAAAATGGCGTCTTACTTTGATCTTCACCTTCGACGGCCTCAATTACACTGGAAAAAGCAAAGGTTTCTATCACGCAAAGGTTTCTTCTTATCCTCCGTCCGCCACGAGAAAGAGAGAGATGCTTCTTAGGTTGGGGCAAATTTGACAGCAAGAGGGAGGAAGAGAGAAAGAGAGAGAATTGGCTTTCTTGGAAAGATTGGTAGTCTCGAATAGGTTTGAGGAATAGAGCTTGAAATGGGATTAGTGGCCGGTATAGCTCTGCAAGTATGAGGGAAGAGATGTGCAGTTTTTTTTTTTTTAAATTTTTATTTTCTTTCATTTTTCTTCAACCATTTTAATGGGCCTTCTTTCTTCAACCGAGGCAATAGCTATTTTAAAAATAAAGAAATTTACGTTATTTTAAAAATAATTTTAATTTTAATTTTTTAAAAATAATTTTAATTTTAATTTTAAAAATAAAATAAAATATTAAAAATATTAATTTTAAAATATTTTTTATCAAGAATAAAATTGGTATTTATATGATTTTCATTTCAAAAAATATATAAATCAAATATCAACAATGGTAATGATATTCATTCCAGAATTTGAACCAAACAGTCGATATCAAAACTTAATTCCAATTCTGATTCTTAAAATTTTTTATCCGGATTTTCATTTTGATTTTTGAATGCGAACTAAATGTCATGTTAGTGATCAATAAACAGATAAAGATGTCACCTAAAAAATGTTTCCAAAAATAAAAAGTCTTAGTGTGCATAATATTCAATAACTCCAAGTAAGCTTTTGAATAATTTATATCATGTTTTAAAATCAACGATTAAATACACACAAAAGACGTAGGAGACTTGTTGCCCCTAAGGGTTCAAAAAGTCTTCATACCAAAAAAAATTCTCATCTCTTGTATATATATATAAAAACAAAAACAAAAAAAAAAAAAAGTGTAGGAGACTTTTACCTTTAAAAATTCAACCCGACTCAAATCAGATTTAGTTAAATTCATCATGATTATTAGATCCCATTGCTTATGTAATATATATATATATTCTAAAAAGGTCCCTTCTTCATGATAAATTTCTAATGACTTAATTATATTTTATAAATCATCCATGCACATTTCTCACATGTTTCCTCATTTTTCTACTTTATAGCTCTTATTCAACCTACTTGGGAAGGTGGAAAACATGTTTTTGCCAAAAAATTTAAAATAATATTTTAATAGACTAACTATTTCATTTATTTTATAAAAAATTAATACAAAATTAATATATGTTCAAAAAATTAATACGTCAAAAACTAATTATACTTTTTGGTTCAGTTGATCTAATCTTTAAGAGATTATCTTCATGTGGTGCTTGGTGATCCTCTGACAATCAAGTCTCTCTTTTAGGTATGCTTTGAATTGAACGAGTCAGCAAAGCACACATGCATGAGCCCATTATATTATATTGGCTAACACATGCAACCAATATAATATAAGTTAAAACAAATATATATATATATATATATATATATTCTAAACAAACTTACATTTTTGGTATGTGGGTGTGTGTCATATATAGTTTTTCTTTATAATGCTTACCAAAATATATATATATATATAGTTTTTCTTCATAATATAAAAATATTATACTAAATTAAATATTGGGGTGTGCATATTTTATGAACCTAGGGAAACTTTATGCACTTGCTCGTGCAGATCATTAATAAATTTATCGACATTAAAGCTCTATCTTATCTCTTTTCTTTAGATGGAGAATTGAGCAAACAATTTTTATGCGAAATTAAAAAAAAAAAAAAAAAATTGTTCAATTCCAGAAATGCAGACGAAGCCACCTTCAAACAACTTTAGGAACTTTAGGATCGGTAGGCTAATCAACATCTAGTTAGCTAGTGACTACATATCGATACTCCTTAAATAAGATTTGAATTCAAATTTTATGTATAAAAAAAAAAAAAAGATATTGGGAGAGATTTACCCCTTAAGAATTCAACTTGACTAAAATCAAATTTAATTGAAATCAACATGATTATCGGATACCTATCATTTATTAAAAAAAAAAAGATTAAGCGGCTAAGAAATGAAGGGGAAAAAATGTAATCCCAATTTTAAGATTGGACAGAATGCAATTTAAACCAAAATTTTTCGAATCCCTGTTGGTAGTTAATTTTCAAAAAAAAAAAAATGAATACTTTTTTTCTTGACCATAATATCTTCATGGAGCCAAATATTAAAAAATCTAAGAAAGACAAGAGGACATTTTTTGCAAGGGAAAAATATATTTTTGATTGCCAAATATATCCCATAATTTTATGCAAAAATCCAAGTGTTATAAAAAGATTGGACCATTAAACTACATATTTTTCTTATAATAAATTAGTAAATCACGATGCACGGCGTTATTTTTGAAGCAAAATAGGATTAAATTATTCAAATGAAGAGATCAAATAAATCTAAAATCGATAATTTATATCATAATATTTTAAAATATTTTTCAAAAATTTAAACAGAACATTTTTTAAATATAATAATAAAAAATTTAAAATTTATTGATGTGAACCGTTAAATAGTATTAAATCAATTTGATTTCCCATCATTATTTTCAAATAAATAATTTATTTCTTTTTATAAACCAGAAAGGCTAATGGTTGCAGCTTTGGAAAGGGGAATGTGAGTGGGTTGAAATTAAAATAAACATGGTAATTGCAGATGAGAGGACAGGAGCAAAACACAAAAGGCCAAAGAAGGATATGTCAATTTGAATTCAGTTTTTTCCCATCTTCATGATCATGGGAGTGGGAGGCAGCTATAGCTGCACTGAGGTCTGAACGAAAGCAACAGCAATCCATTGATAGCTCTAAAGAGTCTGCAGGATAAGGAAGAAAGAATAATTAATTAGGCCAATGCATGCGAATATGCTAAGTCAGGACTGTCACAAGTTTCCTCATCCCTTCTAAAAGTTGAAAACCTAAATGCACGGTATCAAAGAATATTCTAATCTAACTCTAAAAAAAAAAAAAAAAAAGACAGTTTAATGATTACAATTCTCTTTTTTAATTTAATGATTTCGAATTTAAATTCAAGTATAACAAGAGAGAGAGGGCACCATAGTTAACAATGACATAAGGGGATACGTTGTGTTCACTAATGATCTAATTTTTGCTTTTAAGACTTGTGGGGTATGATGATTAGATAATTTAGCATATATTTGTTTTTTTGGTACCATATCTTGAATATCGTCTGGTATTTGAGATTTTATTCTGATTAATTCGGACCGACCGTTGTAGTGACTCCTTTCGGAGGGTGGGTCTCCCAACGAGGAACGCTCCATACACATGAGAGTCCGATGCTCCCACGAGAGTTAAATCTCGATCATGTTTAAGGATACTCAACCCTTAAGAACACCTTAACTTTAGAGTTTAAGTTGTGTGCAGAGAAAAAAAATGCGAAGAGAGTTTTACCATTTAAGATTTAATTCGACTAGAATCGAATTTAATCAATTTTACTATGGTTATCCACTAAATACTAGTGATTTATTAAAAAAAAAAATTGGTTTTTGAAAAATTGGATTTAGTTAAATTATATTGTGGAGTTGTTTGTTTTAAAAAAGAAACTCCCTTCTAAAAGTGTTTCACAATAAACTTTATTCTTAAAAAGAATCATATTTTCTTTAAAAAAAAAAAAAGTTTTTCTTGTTTGAACATAATATCAAATATTATTGTATTATATTAATTTGCACTAAAACTCGGTCACTTTTAAAATATATATATTTTTAAAAGCAATTTTTGTAAAATTTGTCCTAATTTTCTTCTTAAACAAATTTTTTTCTTCTCCACTAAATTATGTTTTTTGAAGAGTTAATTTTTTACCATTAGATGCCCAGAGTCCCTTTGGTCGCAGTTGATTAATCTCAAACCCTCTTATTTTAATTTTAATTATCTTTATTTTATTTTTTATTTTTTTATTTTTTTATTTATAATATTTTTTTAGTAAAAAAATAAAAATTATTCGATAATTTTTTATTAAAAAAATAAATCTCCAACTTTTTCTTAGGATGCGAGGCCTCGGCTTCTCATCCCTTTTCTTCAACATTAAAGCTTTGGGTATGGGTTTCGTGTGGGCTTAGCAAACTCCATCAAATTTAAAACCCACAAGCAACGTCCATACCATGAGAGAGAGAGAGAGAGAGAGAGGGAGAGGGAGAGGGAGAGGGAGAGGGAGGAGTAGGTGGGTTGTTGCTTTCATAAAGGTACAATTATTGTCAAGCATTGGGCAATTGCTTTTATTGTTTAGGGTTTGTAATCTACCCCACGAAAACTTTGTTAACATATTTTTTTTTGTCATAAGATAATAAAATTGATTATGATTTACAAACATAATGGATTGCGATAGCCCCACCATAATCATTGTAACCTATCTTAAAGACATAAACTTTGTAAATATATATATATTTTATTTTACCTTATATATAATATGATTTGAATATTGAAATTCTAAATTTCAATTTCAAATTTTATAGATAGAAAAAAACATATGTTAAAAAGATTTACTGATTGACGTGATTATTGGATATTAGTTAAAATACTATTATATTACAAAATATATAATAACAACATCAATCTAGACCTTCTATCTCAAAATTTAGGATCGAATATTTAAGAGACAAATATCAAAAAAAAAAGAGAAAAAGATTGATTTAATTTATGCAGATTCTCTTACGCCACTCATTCCTATTTATGACCATTTTTTCAACTAAATCCATAACTCTCATGTCTTTACGAATACATTGCATTCAAGTTTTCAACGGCTTATCTCTACGTTTTATTAAATCTCCTCTAACATGTGTGTCATTAGATTTTCACTGTACGTGTCTAAACCATTTCAGACGGTACTTTCACATTTTATCTATAATTAAACTAACTCCCAATTTATTATATTTCTTGTCGTTTCTAATTTTATTTTTTCTAACTTTGTCATACATCTATCTAAATATTCTCATTTCAGTTACAATCATTTTTTATTCTTGTTGTTACTTGATAGCCCAACACTCAGTATCATATAATAAAGCATGTCTTATTATATTACAAAACATATCATGATTATATAAAAGTAATTTTATTTTTAAAATATTAAAAATAAAATATAAATAAATATAATTTAATGGTTGATATATCATGTAACTTATTTTAAGAAAGTATATCCAAATCTTATCAATAATTTTAGTTTAATCAATAATCAAATAGTAGAAAGATGGTCCAATATATATTTTTTTGTGTTAAATCAATCAGGTATTCTAATTATTTGATTAATTCAATTTGAAAACTATAAAGTTCATCTAAGGTTAGCTTTCTCATCACCTATTTCACTTCTAAAATTTAAAATTAAAATCTTGATTAAAAAAATTTAATATCAAATCACTGCATTGATTCTACATACGTTATATAAGCAAATATCCCTAATAGTGAAAAAAAAAAAAAAAAAAAAAAAAGAACAACAACAACCAATATCAAAATTTTGTTAATGTAGCGCACGAGGTGAAACAGTTAAATATATAAGTTTGGGCGCCTGTGCCTCTCAAGTGGGAGGCAGCTTTCAAAAGGGGCGGGTTTCCCAAGCTTATGTATGGGGTATACCCTAATTGTTTTGAGGTAGGCACTCACATGGCCTTTCATCTGAAAATGCTTTCCCAAGAAGTACCCCTTGAAATTTAAAAAGAATAAATGCAAATTTAACATAATCTTGATCTTGGGTTTGTAAGAAATTTAAATATATAGTAAATTTTATGCTATTTAAAATTAAAATGATTATTATATTAGAATAACTTTTTTCTTAGAAAAGATTTACCAATCTAACGTTACTTAAAACATATATTATTGTGTATTTTTTTATGTCATTGAACTTGATCCATCATCTCATGTTTGGTGTTTTGTCTCGATTAATTTGACTTGATCCGATTAAGAGAGATAAATATTTTTTAACATAGTCAATTTCATACCCAAATCACGAGTCAAGATCGTTATTTTGGTTGAGGAACACAGTCTCATCGTCTATTTTTTGTATAGTGTATGACAATCAAGTATGAGATGCTAAAATTGGAAAGAAAAATACTAGATAAGGCTTCAAGGGGTTTTGCACCAATCACTCTAATATAATTTTCTTTTATTGGAAAAAATTAGCAATAAAGTCAAAAAAAAAATAATTTAATATAACTTTGGTCAGTCATAATAAATAGTATTATTCCAATTTTTCTAAAGAAGGACCATTGTCTGATTTAACCATAATAATGATTCGTAATTAAGTTGTTAAGCAATTTTTGGCTAGTCATTTGTTATAAAAATATAAGTAATATTTGAGAAAAAAGAAAAAAAAATTCTATTGGCCAGATATTGCTTCACACTTCAGTTATAATTAAATAAAAAATAATAAATGATTTTCTATTCTACACTACACTATCCTTTGTATTGTATTGGCTTTAATATTTCATACCAAACCCTAGTTGGTCCAAAGATTAATATTGATATTTTTAAATAAAATTTGAATTCAAATTTTATATTTTTTTAAAAAAAATATCAAAAATTTTTTTTCTTTTAATAATTCAATCCGATTCGATCCGAATCTAATAGGATTCATGTTATCGGTGATTTATCTTAAAAAAAACTCTTATGCCACAATTCTCTCATGTGTGTAATCTATGTTTCCTAACTTTCTCTTCCATATCCTAAAGTTTATCCACACCTCTTTTTTCCATTTTCCTATTTATGTGACAAAATTAAAGATGTATAGCAATTAGGTAAGACATTTTCATCTCCATGTTTGAATTGGGAAAATAAAAAATAAAAAATAAAAAATAAAGCCCACTCCTAGAGTCTAGATCTTGTCAT
This sequence comes from Dillenia turbinata, assembly GCA_037126225.1. NCBI lineage: Eukaryota > Viridiplantae > Streptophyta > Magnoliopsida > Dilleniales > Dilleniaceae > Dillenia > Dillenia turbinata. Next base: position 7,293,390 of record JBAMMX010000012.1, read on the forward strand.
TTGTGAAGAAGACAAATAAGGCAATTGACTTAGCAGAAGCAAATCACATCAAATTGTGATATCAAACATACTGAATTGATGATGGATCATTTTGTCCTGAAATACATATATTGATGCCATTTGACAAATTTCAACGTGTCCTTTTCTTTTTTTGTACATTTATTATTTTTTAATTAAAATACAAAAAAAATACAAAAATTATAGGGTAAGAAATCAAGTGTGACCTGAAAATTAAGATTATTGTTATATTAATAATTTTATTAAAAATTTCATTTAATATTAACTCGGTCTCAAACCACAAGATCCTATATTCAAATCTGATTAAAAAAAATATCACTTACAAAAATATATATAAACATTAAAATACTCTATTTTATCAATAACTTAATACATATGTAAAAATGTATAGTTTAAGTTTAAGTGTTTTATGTTCCAAGATAATAGTATAATAATTACAACCCTTCTCTCAATTCTATAATTTAAGGTTTAAGTTTTTGTGTAACAAACAAAAAAATTAAGTATTTTATAATAGAATAATACCCGATCAGATAATAATACTATTTTTTAGTACTATATCAATCGATATATAAAATTATATTTCGACTAATTCAATTCGAGTTGTTTTAGGTCTTCTTTAATAGTGGAGTTCTTCTAATATAATTTTTTTCATTTTTAAAATTCAAACTCAAGTATTAATCAAAGAATCTAATATTTTTTATCAGGGCAATTGTTTGTTGGCATCGGATAATAATACCATCAAATTCTAATATAATAATTATATATATATAATTTTATACGATTGCTAATTTTGGAAAAATAATGGGAGGGTTTGAAAATAAATTTTGCGGGGTTGTCCCAAAGTTGTTAAAGCCAACATATGAGACACAAATGGAAGCAAGTGATTGGGTTTGGGTAGTATGGTTTGATTCCAAGGTGGTCAAAGTAAAAAGGGTTAGGGCAGGCCGTGAAACACATGAATGGTGATCACGACTCACGAGCGAGATTGAATCGATGAGATTTTGAACATTATGAATTGAGCACATCAAAAAATAAAAAAGGGAGGGGTGAAAATTACAAAGGAGGATGGGGGGAGGAAAAAGGGAATATCACGCAATTCTATTGCAATGCAACCCACTACGCCTGGACCGAGACGCCACGAGCCCTTGTCCTGCCGTCACTCGCCAACCCTAAAAAACAGGCATCAATCTCACCTCTCATTTTTCAAGGTCTTTGGGCACATCAATTTTTGCCTACAAGAACCCTCCACGTACCGCCGACCATATCCTTTTAATCTAATGCCCAAAAACCACACCCCTTTTAAAAAAAAAAAATCCTAAATCCCAATACATAAGTTAAAAACAAATGTATGAGATGCCAACATTTAAATGAGATAAAATGTTATATCAAATTTTATAGATTTGAAATTTAAAAATAAAAAAAATTATATTAAGAGAGTCATTCTCTAGATAGAATCTCTACAGATATTTAAATCAAATTAATTTAAATATAGATCCGTTTATTGATAGTAGGTAAAAAAAAAATACTAGAGTTTGCTCCTATTAAAAGTGACGAATTTCAACTATCTAAAAAAATCATATTTCAATTAAATTATATAATAAAAAATAGCCAGTATTGAGATTTTTGACCGAATGAATCAGACAATAAATGTACAAAATTATGTATGATGGTTCATAGTAATATATTTTGATCAATTACTTAAATAATTTTAATTACAAATATATTAGCAGATATTTATGTGAACTATTACGTATTAATGTAATCCATCAAACAAATTAAAACTAACTAAACAGGAACTATAATTATTTATGATAATTATACCCCTAATCATAATTGTTTTTGCTCATTATGTTTAATTTGTTCAATAATTTAATAATTTTTTAAAATAATCACAATGAAAAGTACTATTTCATGAACGGTAATTATTATAATTTGCTCTATCACAGATAATTACAAGCTGCCCAGCCAAGAAAGATGAAAAAAAAAAAAAAATACAAGTTTTAGATATATTTGCCAAAAAAGAGGGAAGGAGGGGAAAAAACCAAAAAGGAAAGTCCGTTCCGATATATTTATCATGATATTTATATTTTTATCCAGACAAAAATTAAAAAAAAAAAAAAAAAAAAAAAAAGGACCCAAAATTTTTTAGCGTTTCTCGGTGAGAAGAGAAGCTAATCCGGGGACAATCCTGCACCCACTCTCCGACGAACCCCTCGGTTTAATGGCCGGCGGCTGCCACGCGGCCGACAATCCAAAACTTTTGTTTACATCTCCGATTGAATTATCCGCAGACGGGTTTGTTTCGCTGGTAACAGAATTCTCCGGCGAGCTCAAATTATTCCCAAAAATTAACTCTAAATCTCCAGCGACAGAGTCTTGGTCTTTGATATCTACAGAAACGGCGACGGGAGCGTCGTTTTGACTGATTCTGGTGTGAGGAGAGAGCCATTTGGCTTTCATGTACTCGGCCTTTCTCCAAGGAGGAAAGTGCATGCCTTTCTTCTTCAAACTTTGTTTAGCTGCCTCTGATATGATCGAGATTATCTGATTCAGACGGTCCGATTTTCCGACGAAGATGAACGGCAGCGATTGGAGGATCGCCTTGTAGTTGGATGTTGACCGTGCGATCTCGAATTCTGATCTGAAATCAACGTCGATTATCACTCTCTCGTCTTCCACAATCACATCGATGAACTCATATTCACCTGTTAGAAATTTCCAATTTTCATGCCTCGATTTTCAATTTTTTAATTTTCAGAAATAAAATTTGATTAATAGAAATTGGAGAAAAATTAATTACCAGCTGGAAAAGAAGAGGATTTTTCCCATTTGGATTTGCAAAGCGAAGCATTGTAATCGAGAGAAATTAATCCGTCGGCAACAATTTTTCTCAGTTCATCTTTTCTCTTGCAGAGTTTGTTCTTCTCCACGATCTTCGAAGCATCGGCCAAAATGTTTCTCTCACTTACACTTGTGCACGGAATCAAACTCTGCAGAATTGCAATTCGATTAGATGTGCAAAAATTTAGAGAGAGAGAAAAGGGGCTGATTTACCTTGAGAAATTCAGAGGCATCGAAGGAAGAAGACGATGTCGTTTCTCCAAAATCATCGAATTCGTCATCGGAGCTATCATTACTGTTGCCATTGAAGCAATTGCAACGATTTCGTCCACATTTCACAGTCGCCGATTGCTTCTCGTTGTTCTCTTCAATGAAATTCTGAACCATTTTCGCTAAACAAACAGAACTCGGCTCAAATTCGTTCACTCCACTCTCTTTCCCGTCGAAATTCGTCTTCTCCGTCGATGAACTTCTCAGAACATTCGAGAACGGCCGATCAAACAGCCTCTTCAGCCTCGATTTGAACACCGGCTTCCCTGAATCTGTCCGTACAGTTACAGGTTCAATCGATGCTTCTGGATCGATCGGTTGTACCTTCATCCTTTCACAGGTCTGAACTCGCTTCTCTTTCTTCTTCTTCACTACTACTCAGTTCTGCTTCATTGAAATGACTCCTAATCTACCAAAATTTAGGCATCCAAAGAAGGAAAAACGAGAAAATAACTTTCGAATAACTTGTAAACTCTGCTACCAAAAAAATAATTAACGAAGGGTTCGATTTTCGGATTGTTAGTTAGGGTTTGAAGGAGGATAAAAGGAAGCAGTTAGATTCACGTTCGTGGAAAACGTGACAGCGATGATCTGAGACACGAACATTGCGCGTTGGTAGAAAATAACTAATCGTCGCCGGAATATTCATTTTTCCCGGCGAGCTTTAATTTCTCTTCTTCTTCTTCTTCTACCCTTTTTCGGGGAAAAAAAAATTGGTTTTTGATCTTTGATTTCTGATCTTTTACCGGATTGGCTTTGTTTGTTGCGTGTGAGTTTTGTTTTGAAGGTTGAAGAGTAGATGGGGGTATTGGGGTTTTTATAGTAGGCGAGAGAGTTGAATAGTTGAATTTCTGCTGACTAGGATTTTTCAACTGCCACGTCGGATATGACGTGGGATTGTAGTTAAATAGTGGTTCTGTTAATTGACGAAAATGTCCTTGGTTAGGGGGAAAAGATCTAAATCGTGGGCACAGCACTGTAAATTTTGAGTTTTACTAGTACGTGCAGTGTAATTTCCTGACACGTGTGGGTCCAAAGTAAGACGGGTGGATGCATGTAGGGAAAGTACTGTGGGGTTCAGTTTGAGCGGCAGGACGCAGGGCAGGGGTGGTCTTTCCATAGGGGGCATGCTTGGGATTTTATAACTTTTGGATTTTTTTTTTCTTTTTCCTTATTTTCTGCCTCATTTTGTAATTTTAAGAAAATATTATTTCTCAAAATTAGAGTAGTTTTAATAGTATAGTGAACGATTCATTAGTAATTCTATTTTAGAAACCAAATCAAAATGTTTAAAACTCAATTAGAAAAATTCAAAGATGTATAATTATATCCAAAAATAGATAAAAGATTTAGCACTTGTATGTTATTATCTCTATCCATCCTAAAAGCAGAATTTTATTCAGGATCTTGAGGAGATTGATGGCATGGCAACCATGAGAGAAAATGGCAATGAAGTCACTTATCCTAACTAGACTTTTTAACCTTCTTCCATAAAAATATTTGTATCCATCATATTGTATTTTATGATACTTAAAAAAAAGGATTTAATCACATTAGTGATAAAAAAATTGAAATGCAAGGAGTGTAAAATGAGATATAATAATTTGTTAGATTTTGAATTTAGTTTGTGTATAATAAAAATAGATATCAGAAGAAACTTTATCGGGTTTAATCAGATTCGAATTGGATTTATTATTAGATATCGATACTTTATAAAATATATATAAGATGATTTTTTGCTAATACTTTCAAGGTGAACAATAATGGAGATAAAATGAGTTTTTCTTTTTCAATATTATTTTAAGAGCTGCTACTAAAAATATCAATCATATTAACAAGTATAAAAAAAAATAAAACTATAGAATATCACTGATAAATCATATTTTTGATTTTCTGTCCTCTTATTATAACTAAAAAAGGGTTTATATAACATAAATATATAGACTAATGTGTCATTACTTTAGGAAAAAATATGATATAATTCGACTTGATTTTACATGATTAGATTAATGGTAAGTTGGGTTTACTATTGTGTGATGGATATATTATGGATTATTTAATCTATGGGGTGGTGATTAATTGACATATTCAACAAGGGAATCAAGTTAACGTTTATTTAAAAAAAAAAAAATTATTTAATATTTTATTAAAAATGTGTCTAATCAAGAACAGCAAAATATGTCAATTCAAACTTTTGACTCTTAAGTACAACTATTTCATTTCATTTTCACCAATTTTTGCAGCGTCGATTTTTGCTTTGCACACTACGCACGGCGTTCTCTCTCTCTCTCTCTCTCTCTCTCTCTCTCTCTCTCTCTATCTTTTTTTCCACTGATTTTTTAATAGTTGTAATTGTTGACTGACTGTAAAAGAATTTATTCATTTCAAATTAATTTGGAAAACCTTACCCCAACAAATAAAATTTGGTCCAAACTGGACCTTTTTCCCGGAAGCATATGGAACATTGGGAGTTTATTCCACAAAAGGGTTAGCTGAAATTCGAAAATCCCTTATAGAGATATTTACCCTTTATTCCACAAAATGGTTGAATGAAAAAAAAAATTACATTGAATTTTTTTATTAATAAATTAAGATTAAAAAATATTTTACCCTTTATGTTGGTTTCCATAAAGAAGCTATAATTTGTTGTTGGCACTCAATTTCTCCTTTCTCAATACTAATGATTATGGTTTAGAAAAATCTCAAATACATTAAATTAATTAATATTTTAAATTTTTAAACTTTTATGTTTACTCATTATCCATATTTAATTAATTAATTAATTATAATTTTTATGTTAGTTATTTTATAATTAATAATTACATATTTTATCATTTTAGATTTTTATTATAAAAAATGATTATTCTATTATTTTTATAAAATAATTAATATTTATATAAATTTTTTTATATTTTTATATTTATGTTTTTTTTTTATATCGTTTCATATCCTTCTTGTTGTAACAAAGGGTCCTCTCTATTAATTTTTTTTTTTAGACAAAGATTTGGACTCCAATTCCCGGGATTGTGGGAGGGAATTATGACCATTATATTCTCCTGTTAAGGACCGGTCTATTAATTTGTTTGAAAACGTTTTATTGCTAATATAGAACATGAATTATTACAGACCAACATAGAGTAAAACTTACTTAAGGTCACATTAATCATTTCTACAAAAAAAAAAAATAAATAAATAACCTATTAATACAGTTTTGACCATCTGGTCCCCCAAATACAATACAATAGACAAATCAATATAGGTTGACCCATTGATTACATATACTAAAACTATTGAATTAATTGCTTGTGGCCCCCTATGATCTTAGATGACAACACTTAAATCAAAATTTTTAACTAAGAAATTTAGTTCTCTGCCTCACTCTTATCTTAGAGGAGGTAAAGAATCGGAGTATTTATCTGGTTTTTTATCTCAAAATATATCAATTACAGTAATATAAATTTTGGATAAAATTTTATTTCACTCGGTATTAATGAATAATATAAATTTAAAAGATCAAATATTTTATTATTATCTCTTAAATGGTTGATTTTAAAATTTGAAATTAAAATTTAGATTATTGTATTTTTTTTTTTACTACTCTGACATTAAATTTTAAAACTTTTTTTTCCCCTTATATAGGTGCACCCCGTGAATGTACTTGAGGAGGAGCAAAATAGAAAAATGATAAATGTGGCTTCTGTACAAATCTCTGTGATGAAGTCCTTGTGTATGGGGGGCTATGAATTAAAGACATAAGTGACAAAAAGCTAAGGCTCAATGAGTGATTATGTGATTTTTCATTTTATTTATTTATTTATTTTCTTTTTGTCAAGTTGATATCTATGAGTCTCATTCAACCACCCCATCGTTTTCCATCTGGTTGAAATTGTATAACCCATTTATAATTGTTTAATTTGCGAACATAATTTCTTATCAAAAATACAGTTTTCAATTGGTAACATCGAGACTTGATAATATTCACCCTTGGCTTGTTTCTGGTCGATTCATTTAGTGAATTTCCTGTCCCACCAAAAGTTGAGAGAGAGAGAGAGAGAGAGAGAGAGTGAGAGTGTGTGTGGGTGAGGGTGAGAGTGAGAGAGACCAGCAAACAATCGATTTAGTCAGTGAATAAAAATATTAAATTTTTTAATTAAATTTAAAATTTGAAATACGAGAATAGAAAAACTATATTAAGAGATTTCTCTTTAAATCGGATTCAATAATATTTAGATTAAATTAGTCATAATTAATATAATTGTAAATATTGATTGTAAGGTGGGGGGGGGGGGGCAGGGGAGAGAGAGTCATGGGTGTTTGGACAACACGAGGCCATCGTCATTTGGGTATGGCATCCTCAAACAAAGCTAGAATTATTACTTTTGCCCTTTATCTTTCTTTAGTCTTGTAAATGATGAAAGTTAAGCATTAGAGTTTGTCATTTACTAGTTTGGATTTGCTTTAAATTTTTATGTGTGACAAACTTGGTTGTGGCAAACCTATTAATTGCAACTTTATTTCTTTTTAACTTTCTTTTTATGATGACTCTTGAAAATAATACGAATCTCTTTACAAAGCTCATCATTGCCCCCTTCTTTAAAAACCCTTTTGGGAACATGGGCTTGTTATGAGCTTTTGAGACCTAAATGCTTTAAATTGACTACTATGATGCTTTTGGTGCTTTGAGGAAAAAGTTGCAGACTTTGAGGATTGTATTCTTAGGTCCTACCTTCGTTTGTAATGGGGATTTCCATGTTATTGAAATTGAAACATCCTTAGGCCTTATCCCAAGTCTTTTATTTTGCTCTTATCCACACAATGCCCCATCAAAAATGGCATTGTTCATTTGGATAGCTAACCCTTTTTCTTTGGCCAAGTACAATGATATGAATTATGCTACTAAATATCCAAATAAATTTGTTGGTCCTTCCTCTAATGATGCCTAGGTAGGAATTTGGGACCTTGGACAACTAGTGACCCACTCTTGAATTTAGTTTGGTGGTAAGCATGTTCCATTTTCTGTTGTTGCACATTATGCAATGCTTGCCCGTAAGTTATAGTTCAATGATACTATCATCTTCTCTTTATAAATCTCAAATTCGAGTTTCTTTTATATAAAAAAAAAAAAAAGAAAAACTTTTTCCCTTATATATGAACTAATGTTCTAGCTCATCTAACAAACTTAAATTCACTTGATCTTTTTTTCATTTTTTTCACCACCGTTTCACTCTAGTGATCTCATACTACTAGTATACATGCCAAAGTTGGAAACTAAGATTGGAAGTATCCCTTTCATATTTAACAATAGGTCTTTTATTGCTCAAGCAGGTCTAAGAAAATGGGTGTTGGAGCTGGTCCCAGCTATCAGATTTTCCATTCTCTTTTCCTTTTTTGGAGGGGCAGGGGGGCTGTGTTGATGGGTTGCCAATTTATATCCATTAGTAACCCCCCCCCCCCAATAATGTGCCTTCGCCCTTTGGGTACCCAACTTTTATAAATATAAATATATATATATAATCCATAAATTTTATAAAAAATTTTCCGTCAAAGAGAAACAAGATTAAAAATAATTTGCGCGATTCACAGACAAAATCTCGTATCGACCCAAATATGATTCGATATTTATTAGTATTAATTATTTTAATTTCTTGTTTAGATCTAAATCTAATTATATGAAAATTTTTAAATTAATCAAAATAATTTGCACAATAATTTATCCATCGCATTGTCTTAAACAAATGTACTTGAGCCCCAATTCCAACCAACCAACCTTGCTGCAATTAACAACCTCTGGTGAACTTTTAGAAGGATTATTTTTCTTTCCTGGCATACGACATCAATCTCCCAAGAAAATCCAAGAAAATGACAGAGAAGGTGAACTTGGGTGACCATCCTTGAGAAGCTAATACACTTGAGAAAAATAATAATAATAAAGAAAACCATATAATATAATAAAATATAAGAATGGGGTAAATAGAATAATGAAATCGATCAAATCAAATTGGGGGCAAACGTCACTATTCCTTCGCATGACTCCCTTCTCCATCTACCATTAAAACACCCCCCACCACCCCAATCGCTGGCCTACCAAACACCCTGTTTCTTTCAATGATAGTCCAATGTTTATCTCTCACCACAAAACCAATATCTTGTGCACTATTTATTGATCTTTTTTTTTTTAATTTTAAATCCTTAAATTTATTAAAAATTTAACATTTTATGTCATTAGATTAACTATTTATCGATGTTGGGTCACACGTAAATATGTGGTCATCATTGATATGCTTTTGCTTTGCCTTGTTAAAATGCCTACTTGGTTTTAGGGCACATCGATGAGTGCTGAGAGATGGTCCTTTTTATGTTTTTTACTATGTGAATTCATCCCAATCCTTGCCATGTGGTAAACTAGTTCTCTGAATCTTCACCGTCCAATGATTCAAATCATTGGTCTAATTTATCTCAATAGAAAACATTACGTTGGTGCTACCATTCTCTAAATAAAGATTTATAAATATTTGAACTGAATTAATCAGAATATAGATCCAAATAACAATGATGGTACTAAAAAAAATTTATGTCAATGGAAGCTACTTGAAATTAGAACTCCTATCTCCCACACATAGTTTGATTTAACTATTATATTTTCATTTTATTTAATATACATAATTTAATTACTATAATTTCAATTTGTTTAATGACCATTAAATCATCAAGATAAAAATTTTAAATGTAATTTTGAAGAAAAATTTTAATTATAGAATTGAAAATATAAATAATACTTATTTTAAAGTAATTTTCAAATTTTAAACATTCTTTTTTAAAAATTTGATCGTTTCCATCAGTATTATGCCAATATACTTTTTTAAACCATTTTATTTAAAAAAAAAATGAACTAACAAGCATCGTAGTTACATGGCCGATTAAAAAATTGGATTATTTATATTTTTAAAGTTAGTAATTAGGGTTTTGCATACCTTTAATCTCGCAAAGTTGGTGAGAGACCCATAATGCAGGATTGAATGCCACCCCATTTGAACAATACCCATCACAAGGAAGATTCACTTGTTTATTGGCATCGATTAAAACAAAGTTGGTGCTCCCCCTCAACATTAAAAAATTTTCTTGAATAATTTTATTTTAGTTTTTTTTTTCCTTTTTTTTTTTTCTACTTTTAAATAAAGGATGATGATTGATGAGGACATAAGGGCAGTTGACAAGGAAAGATAGATGAGATTGATGGGGTTGTCTTTGTCTTTCACCCCACACCAAAACCCCATCTCAAATGGGCCATTTGTGCTTGGATTCTTGTTTAAAACCTCATTTTTTCTTGGGCAAAGCTAAACAAGGCACTATTCCAATCTTTGTCCTTCTTTATTTGTTTCTTATGGATGAGGTTTAGGTCACTGTTTAAATAATGCAAAAATTAGCTGTTTTGGTGATAATTTTTAATTTTTTTTTCCATATATCGGAGTTGAAGAAGTCTGTGTTGATATCAATGAGTGGGCCAACTGGTGGGACTAGAGAATATGGCCCATTAATAATAATGATTGGGGGGGTGGGTAGTATCAAAATATCAAAATCCTACCCATATTAGATTTATAATAATATTATTAAAAATTAAAGCAAACCAAATCACATTAGCAAGGAGATTAGGTCAATTATACATGACCCCGCTACACGTGTCAATGACCCACATAGTCCATTTAATGGTCGAACAGATTGATGGCATCACCTCACCTTAGGTCTAAATTATATATATTCAAGTTTATGTCCGGTTCATATTTGATGAATTATTAGGATAAAATATTAAATCTTTTAATCAAATTTTAAATTTAAAAATTAAAAATAAAAAAAACTGTACTAGAAAAGTCATCTCCTAAATAGGATCTCCATAGACGTTTAAACCAAATTAATCAAAATATAACTCCAAATACTCGTGATGGGAGAAAAAAAAAACGATGAATCATTGAAGTTTGGTGGTCTATATTCTTAGGCATATTAATTAATAGAGGCTTCATCACCATGATAGAATTTTGATTTTTTTTTTTTTTTTTGGAGATTTGAGTTCTTTTTTTTTTTTTTTTCCAATTGATATATTAACCTTAATTTCATCAATTCTGAGTTAACACGCTCTATTTAGTCGGATAATCGCACAATAAAAAGTACCAAGAAGGCTAATGGAAATGTGCCATCTTAACTCTGATGATCAAAATGTACAAATACAAATTATGATAAGATTAAAATTATTTTGATTATGAAAATAACCTTTTCACTGTCCATCCATGGTGGGAAAGGCTGTTGTGAATTTACCCTGTAAAAGAGAAATTATTGGAGTGTGGCAGGTATCTTGTTGTTGTTATGGCATAGATGCTTTTCAAGTCACTTCGAGGACTTCTTCAAATTTGCATTAAATGGGCAATGCAAAAGAGGGCCCACAAAATGATGGAAAATGAAATGGTGATTAATTGGGGAGCCTAAGATGTGGCCTCTGCCACTGAAGGCAAGCTTGTGGTTGCAAGGGATTTGCTCTCTGTTTTAGGCCAATCTATCTTTCGTGACAGGATATGTTGCCTTTTATTGTCGCCCCATGTGTATGTCCGAGGCATCTTTTACAGTATCTTTTGTCCACGTTAAGTAAAAGAAACACATCATCTTCTTGTGATGCAAATCTCTCTCATTGAATCTTGTGTTTCTTCTTCCAATCTTATTAAGCCTTCTGTTTGATAATTGATATTAATATTATGTTGTTTCAACATCAAATCACTGCAATTGTAGTGAACAAAATCTTCAAATAGAGAGAGAGAGAGAGAGACTCAGAATTGGTCCAGCCTGTCTGTCTAATCGCGGCCATTCACCTCTGGGGTAATGCTACATTGGCACCCCGAAAGCTCAATCGAGATTATTGTATGTTTCGCATCTTGAATAAGACACAGATATCCTATTCCTAGCATGAGATGTACTTGGGTTGCCACAAAGATGAACAAAGCCAGCGAGCATTTAGAATCGTAAGACAAACCTATAACAGGCTGAACCTGTATGCTAAAAGACATGATTAAAACTTCTTTTGAGCAAGCATCTTGCTATGTAATATACCTCTTAACTAGTTTAACGACCGGATATTGATCTCTTTAAGTAAGATCTCAGATTCAAATTTTATGAATAGCAAAAACAAATGAAGTAATAGTTTTACCCATCAAGGGTCTAACCTAACTTAAAAGACTGAACCCAACTCGAATCGGATTTAGAGGGTGCTTGGAATTGCTTATAAGCTTGTCAAATCAACTTATAAGTTAAAATTAAAATTATAATCATTTGGTAATTAAAATTTATAAAATTGCTTATAAGCCAAAAAAACAATAAGCTGCTCTCATCAGTTTTTTCATTTTGATGCTTATAAGCATAATTAAAATAAACTATTTTGATCAATAAAATTATATCTGCACCCTTTTGTATTTAACAAAAATTACAACTATACCACTTCTTATGTCCACGATGATCTTTTCTCTATTTATATAGTTTATAAGCACTCATTTTACTAAACAGTTAATTACTTTTAAGTAATATTTATCCAAACAGATAATAATTTATTTTTTTTAAAAGTTAAAATAGACTTATAAGATAAATATTAAGTGCTTATAAATAGCTTTTTTAAATAATCCCAAATGGCCCCTTGATCCAATGATTTATAACAAAAAAAAAAAAAAAAAACAATTCTAGGTATGTAATGTATTATGGAAGATTGTGAACTTCAATGCCATAAAAGTCTTTCAAATATCAAGGAAAAGTTGAGCTGGATCTCAATCTTAAATTTGATTTCTTTTTCAAGTAATTTGTCAACCCATCAACCTTAAGCCTATATATTTGTAACTTCATATCTTAAGAAAATCCATCATTTTAATCCACTAATCTCACACGAATAGGCAAGTTTACAACTGCAACTACTTTCATAGGAGACAAAGTAATGATATGTTACTTCTCTCACTCAAATTAATAGAACCTTGGAGTCCCATGTTTTCCCTTTTCTGTTTTTGAAGAATTTTACAAAACAATTAAAGTAGAGCCAAACCCAGATTGAGCTCATCCTAAATTTTTATGTTATATAAAACAAATTCCTCAAACCGCCAACGTTTTAGAGTCACCAACAACGTAAGAACATATGAAAAATGCAATAATGTTTGATTCTGAATCTTCTAGTGTGTTCAACTCCGGGATATAAAAATAAATGAGCAAAAGCCAAAAGAATTAGGGTTTATTCTTTATTGATATCATAGCAGACAGGACAATTCAACAAGGCTAGAAACCGCACCCCACCATACAAACCTCCAACATTGTTCAAATCGACAAAAATATATTCAAAAAATTCTCATCAAGAAATCGGACTAACCACAGATCATAAGACAAAAAATGAACAGTACCCGGTTGTGGTCAACCAAAATCCTACTAGGACACAAGGGATGAAAACAAGCAGAACACCAAACTAGTTTACAAATGTGTCTGCTTCAGATTAGTCGTAGTCTTCTAGACTATGAAAGACTTACCACCTTTCTACCATATCGACCCCTAATTATTTCACCAATAAACAACAATTAATCCCCAAATCATCAAGAAAAAGGAAATTGCAATCTTTCTGACTATTCAGAAGATGAATTTCGATCGAATGATTGAGGCCATTAAATAAGGAAGATTATAGCATAGGATCAACTAGATAGTAGACTTGGTGCACACCACGCCTAGTCAATTTTTTCTAGAATGCAAAGTTAATTGATTATATAAGATTATAACAGCACATAAGCTACATAATTTAAAACCCCTCTGCCCCCAAATAAAAAGGGCTAAAATATTAAGGAAACGTGAGGGATAGTTAACATATGACACCTAGAGTAACATTTTGCAACAATACATTACCTGCACTATATAATAAGCCGAAATTTTCAACTTAGTTGGCCAACCATCCATCAAGAGAAGAGAGAAAATGCCAATTGAAAACTTCATTTGCAAAGCAACTCGAGAGGCTTTAGAGTGGAACATCGGGAGAATAAACAACTCTCTGAACTCGTGACTTAAGCATTTTTCCTGTTCCATAATATATCAACAGGCATGACAGTTTCACAGATTAAATGAAGGACTGTAAACTCCTAGCAATCCACAGGCCAAACTATTTCTCAAGGAACATTCATGACTTGAATGGATTGCAGCATGTCAGATACAGCAATGACAAGGTCACCTGATTTGATCATTCCCCTGGCCTTCAACAAGGCGAACGTTCTATTTAGGTTGCTTTCCATATCATCTGAGAAGTTCAGACGAAAAGGTATTAGGCCCCACTGAAGATTCAAGCGCCTACGCACTGATGTTGTTGTTGTGAAGGCAAAGATTGGACAGTCAGGTCGGCACCGTGAAAGGAGAGAAGCCATGTGCCCTGTTTTTGCGTAGACAAAAAGTGCATCCACCTCCAAATTATTAGCTGTAAAGTGCAAAAGCCACAACTCAGCACTTGTCAACATATAATAGAAACGCAATAAGCTACTTGCCAGTAACCATATCCCATACCACAATAAATCCAAGAATATAAAGACAATGAACAATGAATGTAACAAACTTATTCACAGTAACTAGCCAAGCCAAAAAGCGCAGGCATTACTATTATATGATTTGACATCCATGAATCTAAATCCCACCCCAAAAAAAAAAAAAAAAATCCAACACACCACACACAACTTATTAGTTTCTAATGCAAGCTACCCTATGCATATTAAGAGAGAATATCGTAAATGTGTAACAGTGCCATACTAAACCCAGCTTTTAATGTAGAATCCAATCCAGCCATGCGGCAAGGTCCCCTAGATAACACTCTGAGAGATGAAGGGAACCTTGGATCTATAGAAGGCTCTATGATGCAAATGTATGACATGAGTGTGATCCACGAATCATGCTGAAACGGAAATTTGTACAAAGTAGACTCCTAGCAAGCACTAGATAGTATTATTTTTATGTTTTCCACCTAGGGGTGGTTCATCAGCGGAAGTTAATGCTTACCCATCTTGGCAGCAGAGTTGCAAATCTCCTCTGAAATAGTGTCTCCAAATGAAGAAGCAATATTTGGAAGTTCCATAGCCTCACGATGTTTCTCTTCCCTCCACCACCTCTCAATTCTCAAACTCACACTTCTCAAGACAGCTAATGCTTTCTCTGGGTACTGGCCCATGGCAGACTCACCAGAGAGCATTAAAGCATCCGCTCGCTGCCTAACGGCCTCGGAAACATCAGCAACTTCAGCTCTTGTGGGGGTAGGGTATTCAATCATGGATTCAAGCAGCTGCGAGGCTACGATAACGGGCTTATTTAGCTCCCTGCAAAGCTGAACAATTCTCTGCTGGGCTGATGGAACCTGCTCCAATGGGATCTGAGCGCCAAGATCACCTCTTGCCACCATGGCTCCATCCGAGGCCAGGATAATCTCTTCCAAGTTCTTCAATGAGTCGATACTCTCTATCTTTGCAATAACAGCAATATCACTGCACCATCAGGTTAAACTTCACATTTAAATTTTGAGTAAGCAGCATTCTGCATGTGCACTAACTTAGAGGTCTTCACTGTGAAAGTACTACCAATTCTTTTTGATAGAAACTACTAGCAATTTTGAAGACTACACAAGAAAAATAATAAAAAGCCCCGCTCAAAGGGGAAATATTAAATGAAAACTGCGGTCTTTGCAAATCCAACACCTTAATGTTGCAGACATAAGCAGTTATTAAATGCTACTGCTTGGTAATAGGTATTAAAAAAAAAATTAAATTAGTATAACCCAACATTTCCAGGCAAGCCAGTACAAAATTATTATGCAACCACATGCCAACCAACCAATTGCAAAATAAAAGGAAAAGTCTAGAAGCTTAGGATTAGAATAAGCTTAACCAGAGGAAACATGAGGTGTAAAACAGATAACAGGTAAATTATGAGCTTACCCACTACGAGATCTGGCTGCAATGTAGCTCTTAAGATGAGTTATCACTTCAGCAGATTTGACGAAAGAGATTGCTATGAAATCAACACCTTCGGCAATGCCAAAATCAATATCTAGCCAATCCTGATGACAAAGAATAAAGCTAAAAAAGTGAGACAGATTATAAAGTTATATTCATAGATTTTTAGATAAAATAATTTGAAAACAGAAAGGGGGATGCCCAAGAGAGGGGGAAAAAATGAAGAAACAAGCATTTATATATATCAGATGACTTGTGCGGAATACAAATAGCAGATGTTATGGTTATTGATGTTTAATGAGTCACTTCTGGACGAGTACAATAAGCTAGACAACCATCCTGCTCCAGTCATCCAAGTTACTGCATACTGCACGCTCATTCATAGTGCTGGTTAACAAGCAGCAATGATGCATATAACAAGCAACTCCACCGCAAAAGACCTCGCCAACCCAGAAAAGCCAGATAGTAGTTACATACACACAACAATATTCATCATTCACAAACTTTTGCATAAAAAGGCTGTCAATTGATAACTTTTCAATACAAGATTTTCACCAAAAGCTTGACGAAATTATTGGAAACAACATAATGAGAATCAAGGATTTTGGAAGATCTTCGGAGTATGTTAGATCCATAGTGGACTAGTCATGTCAGAAACAGGGATTATTGCCTCTTAAAGTATGTGTATATTTTGTTCATCAGTTTATTCCAAATCAAAAAGAATGCCTATGCATAAACGGTGATGCTGCATCTCCCATATGGTTATCACAGTTTTCAAAAAGAGACTGAATAACTTCTGCCCTGGTTAGTGTTCATCACTAATCAAATTGTCTGGCAGAGATTCAGGATCAACAAAGTCCAGTTTCACATGGCATAATATGAATAAAAACCCTCTAAACAAACATGCAATTGCCTCATAACTCAACATATTGACTTGCAATAGACATAGAAATATTACTTGTACATCAGACAACAATTACTTAGTGGGGGGAAAAAGAAAAAACTACATTTAAAAGGAGGATTCAAGTGTATGTCTCAGTTTCTTTCTGCTGATCAAATGCACATTCTAATCCAAAATGGTGTCTAATATGGATGGAAATTTCATTTTGAAGGATCTAGGCTTCATAGAATATAAGAAAGGAAGGGTGAAAAAGGAGAGAGAAACTGTAGTTGTTATTGCCTTCAGGTTAACTGAGAAATCAACATGAAAACGATAATAACCCTAGGATTACTACTTTATTGTTGATCAATTGTCTAATTTTAAACATCATTAATTTTGCACTTTCTTTTACTGGTGTACATATCTGATAACAGCCATTTATATTTATTATCAAAATTTTTCTGAAACAAGCAAGGCTAAAGGTACCGACCTTAGAAGAGATTGTAGGGAGCATTGCATTCCGTTCCCGTACCAGACTTCCATCCCTCCAAAAAGTGAGATTGGCCCGTGGAAGCAAGAGACCAGGGTCAGTACATTGGCACTTAACATCTGGACCAATCTTCTCAATCACCTCAAATCTTACCATTCCTCCATCGACGAGGAGTTCATCCCCAACTTGCACATCTGTATCAAGAGATGGCAAGGTTATATTTTTCAGAACGTGTCCACCATCACTTTCAAACAGGCTATTTCACACAGATTAATAGTGGTTGCATTCTCAAAGCATAAAAAGGCCTTGAATCACCTTCAGCAAAACCATCATAGTTCACATTAATTGTGCGTACTGGACGAGGCACATCAAAAGCTCGAACGCTGAAGGTCCAAATCTCACCATCCTGCAAATATAATACAGTGTAGCTCAGAAAATCTACCCTCTCTTTCATTACACTATTTCATCTTGATTTGGTGATGACTGACATGGAAGTATGTAACACACAGGTCTCAAAGGATTATTGTAGCCAACCATTTAAAACCACCAGACTATTACGTTAGACGTCTTCAAAGGAAACAGGAAAATTCAATTTGTGTAAGATTAGCTGAACTAAGAGCTCCTCCACTTACTCAAGGTCGAAGAAAGAAAGTCTGGTAATCTTCAAATTAATTATATTGGTTCTGCTACTAAGTCAAATTTATAAAATATAACATCTTCTACAAACGTGTAAAGGAAGCATTGATCTGTCTGGTCTCTAATGCTGGTAATCTCCAAATTAAAGCTAAGCTAAATTTTCGAAGCTTATAAAGCTCCTAAACCTTATAAGACGTTTTTGGAGCTTATAAGCTACTATGTCTTTTTTTTAGAATAAGTTGTTAAAGTTTTTTGATAAAATAAGATCCTACCACTTACAAGATATTTTATAAGCTTATAAGTTGTTGCATTTGGTAATAATAAATGCAAATAAACTCTTTTTAGTGTTAAATTGACCACAAAGGAAATTGTGACATTAATATAATATAAATAGCCATTTATTAACATGCAGAGTGAGCCCCCAGGGACCAAGGGGTGACATGCCCCCCTTGAATTCCCAAAATTGCCTTTACATGCAGTGTTTTTAAAGGTCAAAAGTGGTAAGTACGATTTTGGCTGCCCCTAATTTCTCAAATGCTCTAATCTATTATATTTTTCTTTTCATAAAAAAGTGCTGAAGCAATCTAGAGTTCACACAAAGAAAGAATACTTTTTAATTCATTACGGTTTGTCTTTTAACTAACATTTCAAATTAAAATTTTCTTTATACATTGTTCAACCAAATAAAATTTTACCTATTAACCTATTTCATTTTGACTTCTTTGCTTCTTTTCATTTCATCTTCCTTTGTTCTTTTGCTTTCTTTTTGAAGCTATGAGGAATCTTTTTTTGGATTATAAGATTTTAAAGTTGGAGACTTGGAGCAACCATCATTAAAATTATATATGCATATATATAAATTAATACACAAATAAATATGTATATAATTCTTTATTTCCGTTATTTAACCCATCAAAATTATATATACATATATATATAAATGAATTATAAAGAATTCTTATATTAAACTTGGCTAAATTTATAATTTTAATTATGAAAGTTTAATAGTATAGATTGGGCCCCGTTAAAAAATTTCCAAGCCCACCACTAAAGACATGGGAAGGGTAAATATGAGATAATGAAATATTAGTGCGGATATTTTGGTTAGTTTACGGATAAAAATAAAATAGCTAATAAGATGCATATAAAAAAGAAAAAAAAATGTTGAGGTGAAGCTGTTTCTTTTAGGAGCTTATAAGATGACATTTTTATTTTTAGAGCTTATAAGCTCTTATTGAAAAAAAAAAAATTACAAAACAAACTTTATAGACTTATAAGTTGTCAAACATCTTATAAACTGTTTTGAAGAGTTTGTAAGCTTAGCCAAGCACCCTCTAATTATAGTGGTGTTGCTACATATTGGTGTTACAAGAACTTAAGACATGAGGCAACAAACATTACCATCATAACTCACTATCCGTTAGCACTATAGTCTTATTCTCAAGACAACTCTTTAAATTAACAATGAGATAGCTAACCAATTCGTATATGTTGCTTATTTAAAGTATAGCTTAATCTAAACCCTTTTATTATATCTTCCCATCAGTCAGCACTGTACAAGTAAGCCAAATTGTTGACTGATCCTTGCCAAAGTTAAAACAAATTAACAGAAAACAGATTAAAACCATGAACCTTTTCAGCGATCAAGAGGAGAAAAAAAGAACTGTTTCCAAGTATATTGCAATTATTACATTTTTAACTTCCCTACCCCAACACATGATCAGAACAAGGACAACAGATAACTTGGAAACCCTAGATCATTAAATCCACACAGCAGGCTATCTTAGTCCATCATAAATCAGGAAGCATGACCACTAGGATCATCCAACCTGCAATTTTAGCATCAATATGCATATTGTTCAATGGATGAACACGCAGAACAGGCAACA
This sequence comes from Dillenia turbinata, assembly GCA_037126225.1. Taxonomy (NCBI): domain Eukaryota; kingdom Viridiplantae; phylum Streptophyta; class Magnoliopsida; order Dilleniales; family Dilleniaceae; genus Dillenia; species Dillenia turbinata. The sequence continues at coordinate 7,313,394 of JBAMMX010000012.1, forward strand.
TTTAGAGAATATACTGTCACGGTTCCCCACTGAGTACTGAGAACTGTGGACTTAATGGCACAGTTCAATTCCAAAGAATATTACTGCTTACTGTCTATTCACAGGCATGGTGTTATAGGCATCTCAAATCGAGGCCAAACATTGTACGGTGTTAATTGTTTCTCCATAGAGATTCCAACTATTACATAGAGACAATTGCATTGCGAAGTTTCAGCATTGAGAACCATCAAAAAGCTCAAAAGGCAAATTCTTGGTCTTGCTTTCTCTGGATTCAAAAGCCTTCCTTCAAAATCCCTATGCAAGGATTAAGATCCAAGCATATAAATAGTTATAAATAGTTATTAGTTATTTGCTGTTTTTCCTATTACCTGCTTTTGTGTATTTACGTTCAAAAGGCTAGACGGTGATATTCCAGCAATACAGAAAATTGATGATAAATATTTTTCATGGAGGTGTGAGATAATGGAGCCATATTTTCACACAACTCTGTAAAACAATCTGCCTGATATGGGACAAAATATAATTAGGACTAATTAAGAAAATACCTCAGCTTCAACTTATAAAAATCACATTCCTAATTAAATACAACCCTCCCCCCAAAAAGGCCATATCAACCATTTGAATGCCAGTATGCCACATAAACATTATGAGGGAAAATAACATCTATCGAGAAAAACTCCAAAATAACTCTCTGGGAGTATACAAATTTATATTATTAAGTCTAGCACCCAAGCTACAAACTGAATGTCAATCAAGAAAAATGCCCACAAAGGAAACACATTAGTAAAATAATATCTCATAACACTGATGCAGCAGAATCAATCAAGAGAAACTTCTTCAGTGCTACAGTCTAAAGCTCTAAAAGTGAACATCTGATGATTCTGCCCATTTTGTTAAAATGGATTCATCACAGAACATAGCTCTAACAAATATCCATGATAGTAGCATTTTGGAATGGAATCAATTTCAGTAAATACCAGAAATGTACCTTGTGTCTATTTCACTTGGACAAAAGGAGAACTTAGGACGATATCTTCAACTCAGTCCAAAAGTACAATATCAAATTACTCGATTAAATTCTGATCTATTAAAAAAGAAAGAAAGAAGAAGAAGTTTTAATTAAATCCTAATCAAATTACTCAAATCTAAGTTCCAGTTCTTTCACCAACAATAATCCAATTCACCTAATTGAAAAATGACCTACCTTTGCTTGAATCCAAATTCTTCTGAATCCAAATCAATTGAGTTATATGAATTAATGAGACAATTACGACCACTCCTATACAATATCAACCAAATTCAAATACTCAACTCTATAATATCTTACTTAACCAACAAAAACATACAATATGGAAACTAAACATTAAAAATTTTGTAATCAAAATTAAATCACAAACATTTCACTATCCCAAACTTAAGAGCACACTAAATTGCACCAACACTTCCAAAAATCATGTCATGTCACACAACGCTGCAACACTCCGTAACTTATAATAGTGCAAAATTATTATAATTGTGCCATTTCACCATTGTCCTCTGTGCGCCTCTGCTTTATAGAAATCACATTATACCTCAGGTACGATTATGAAAGAAACACTTATGCAAAGCTCAATACTGCTCCAACCAAATTAATTTCCCAACACTAAACACCTAATTGATCGACAATAAATCTACAACAGGTAAAGTAGTAAAATTCAAAATTGAATTAAAAAAGGGTAAATTCAACAATCCAGAAAGTTCAAAAAAGACATTATACCTCAGCTTTAGCGGAAGAAGCGCCACCAAGATCACCCATATGAATCTCACTCCCTTCAGTATCCATCATAATCGCCACAGCAAAACCTTTCTCTTCATTCAGCCTCCTCACTCGCTCGATCACTCGGCGATGCCACTCGTGCGTGCCGTGGCACATGTTGATTCGCGCCACGTTCATGCCGCCGACGGCCAGCGCCTCCAATTGCTCGAACCCGCACGTCGCCGGTCCGATCGTGCACACCAATTTCGTCCGCCGTGTGCTGCGAAAACCGTTCTCCTTCAGCTCTGCTTCCGTCACGGCGTCGACGTCGATGACCGAATCGGCGGTGGTTGGGTGATTATCGGTCACCGGAATTACCAAATCACCGCCGGTGCCGTTGTCCGAAATGAGGACTTGTGAGGAGGGGGATTCAGGGTTTAGATCTGAGGATGAGGAAGCGTAGATTGATAATTGTTTCTTGATGAGTTTGATCGGATGGTTGTGATTGTAACTGGAGAGTGAGGGTTTAGAGAGAGAAGAGAGGTTTGTTGAGGAGTGAGAGGAAGGGATGCGGAATTGGAGAGAGAGTGACTGCGCCATTGTCGAGTGAAAGGTGTGCGACGGAGTGAGGAGTGAGAGAGAATTTAGCTCGAGAGATTAGAGAGAGAGAGAGAGAGAGAGAGAGAACGGAGAATACGAGAAAAGAGAATAAGCACGCGGCTTCGGAATTGTCGCTCGATGAAGTTTAAGTGGGGAGTGAGAGAGAGAGAGAGAGAGAAAGAGGGCGTGACGTGACACGACAGGACACGAGCCTAAAGCCGTAAAAGGACAGACGAGTATCTTGGGCAAAAATATTTGCAATTTGGAAAATTCAAATGAGTGATATTTCAAAGAAAATCTAGAAAATTTTTTATTTAATAAAAAAAATAAGAAAGAAGATTATTTTTTTAATATAAAATGTAGATGTAACAAAATTAACAATATTTTGGGGTGATCATTGAAGAATGTTACCATCCTATAGTTGGTCAGCAAAATTTGTTTATAAGATTAGATTAATTATATCAATAAATTAGAATACAATTAATATTATTCTTTTTTTTATTAATTTTGAGTTTTAATTGATATTATTATTTTAGTTACGGACGTTTGACTCATTTGGTAGAAAAGTGTTGAGACTCTTTAATCATATCCAGATTAGATTTAATATAAAAATAAAAAAATATATATTAAAATATTTCACTCTGAAAGTAAATCCAATTGTGATTTAGATTAATTAAGACAAAATCTTAAATACTGTGCGATAACACGATACAAAAAAAAACTTCATAATTTTGGTATTAATTAAATTCGATTTAAAAAAATTTTTAATTTTAATTCAATGACAAATATTGCTACCCATGAAATCAATGGATACAAATCGAATAATCTTAGTACTCCCAAAGTTTATCAAAAATGTAGAAAGAATCATATATTAACCGTGAAATTCTTTTGAAGGGGAAGGTGCATCTTAATCATACTTGCATCAGACAAAGAACTTTGACCACAACATGAAATATTCGAAAAGATACCTTTTCAACAAGAGAGAGACAGAGGGAGAGACGACAGCTTAGCTCATCATTTGGATTAATCTTCTCCTCGACGTTAATTTCAACTCACACCTTTTGGGTTCAACTCATTATCATTATCAAGGAAAGAGAAATGGACCACTTTTTGTTTAGTCATCTGCAACTACTGCAAAGTTTTGTCATGACTCATGTCATCTGCCCCCTTTCAGGCATATTCTTTTGTTCTTTAGGTTCACCAACCCCCGAAAATATCCTAACAAAGACCATAAAAACCCAGATACAATGTTACCCCATCTCTGCTCCCTATGAATCATGTGAACATAGGTTTTGGATGGACCGGACTACACTTGATCCTGGAAACAAGGGAACACACCGAAATGAAGCTTCCTTTACTATAATCCAAACAATGCACAAACAGAATCTTGACAAGGGTAAAAACATTGTTTTTCTCATTTTTGATTAGCAGAATAAGAAAAAGAAATAAAAAATGACATATTTTACACATTGAAGCATGTAATCGAGCATTTGGCAATATGGACGACTTTCCTTGTTGGCCTGTAATGTGTTTCCAAACAAAATTATATCCTGATTGCCTCTTGCCGGCAAATGGAAAATAGAAAAGTTAATTCCTGTAATTAGGGTGCAACATCCATCACAAGATCCAACATCTGCAACCTTTTGACTCTTGAGGGCCTTCAAACCAGCGGTCCCACGATGGGTTTGCAGGGCCATTTGTTCTGTGAAACCAGAATCCAATGAAGAATTTTAAGAAGGGTCCAGGACAGCAGGAGAAAAAAAAGCTGCAGATAAGAAAAGGTCGGAGTGTCATCTTACACAGGGAGTAGGGGATCTGGTTTTGTATCCACATTGCTCAGCAATCTGATGATCAGAATAAAATATTTAATTTTCGAGTCAATGTCAGCAAGAGCATACATTGCAAATAACGGATGTCAGCTTACTTACTCCTTACAAGCCGCTGAAGCGTTTTCAAATTTTTCAAGCTGTTCAAGCTCTTCCTGTGTAGCAGTAAGATTTATGAGATGCAGTCAGCAATATCATTTACCAAACTATCAACCAAGGAACTTTTTGAGTTTCATCATATGATAATATACCATCCAAACAGTAAAAAGCCATTTCAGAAAATTAATCAGGCAGGTCAATCAATGACAAGTGGGTGGATCAACACATCATTATAAATCACCAACAGCAACAACATCCCAAAAAATGACAATAGAGGGAAGCAAAAACACCAGGATTCTAACAGAAATTATAAACTGATAGGGGACAAGAGCAAGAACTAAGAAAATTTCAAGCTAACTTCAATTTAAGCCATCCCAATATGAATGAAACATTTTATACTCATATCAAAGATCAAAAAATTAAACGAGGTCTGATGGTACTAGCATGGAACAAAAATGCAGTTGGTCATGCTATACTAGTTTCGCTCCTATTTATATAAAATTGACAATCATGGCCCGTGGGACAAAATAGTGCCCATAATATATTATTGCAGCTGAAACCACTCAGCATCAAGCCCTATGTGATTAAGTTGTGGCTCATTTTGCAAGCCATGGTGAAATCCAAACATAAATAGGTCATGTTAAATAATAGGGGTTAGGTAGGGTCCAAAAGACATTAAAGATTTTTGTATGAGAACCCATTAGCAACTACAATGCAAGTTCTACTACAACATGAAGCATGTAAGCTGAACTAGCCACTGACTCAATTATCCTTATGTTTTCCTATCATTAAACATTCACAAAATTGTATCTTCATGTACAAACTCATGAAAGGAGCTAGGTGGGACACAGATCAACTGGGGTCATGTCATCTTCAATAAGACTGAGTGTAGGCAAAATATAGATCAATTCTTCAAAGACAGAAACAGTGCTATGGATCAGGATGATGAAACAATAGCCATCAGAGAAATGGGTATTTCTACCACGGAATCAGAGACCTCTTGTTTGAAACACCTAACCTTGAACTCATGTACTAGATATTCTATTTGTTTGTCTGTAAAATAGACCAAAACTTAAGTGGGTCTATGTGATTCTGATTTAAACCAACCATAATGCATTGCACTGCTGGAGCTGTAAAGATGAACATATAAAAATGCACATTGATAGGGACCGACATATTATTTCTGCATATGTAAGAATAAATGCAATTGTCAAGGTACAATTGCCATTGCAATAAAGTTAATCCTGGATAATCAAAGGTTGAGATCACTTAAGGGATCAGATTGGCTTTTGTCCTTGTATCCCATAGAACAAATTTGAGACTTTTATTGACATTAGAGAAACTCACTATCACAAAATCACAATTATTTCCGAGTCAATTCCTTACCTTATTATTGGTCAATGGCACCATATGAGCAATATCTTGTCTAACAAGAGGCAAGCTCTTTTGCCTCTGGCTTTCCACTCGAAAAGTACCAAAATCAAATGTTGACACATGTCATGTGTTACTAGAAGTCAAATATTATGATTTGAAAGACTTCCCCATGTCACAAGATTAAGGAGGCAAATTGTCACATGTCAGCTACCATTTGATTGTTTTATAAGACCTGGATAATTCCACAACCATGGCTCTGACATGAACCTTTTGCTGAAAGAAATTAGGTTAAGAAACGAAATCATATGTCCGCCAATTATAGTATGTCATCTCATACAAATCTAACACATTTGTTCTTTAGTAACTATTTTTCTGGACACGAAGTAGCACCAGCAGTGACAGCCTCAAAGCCCTCAGGGATGACAAATGGCATGGAGACTGTGATTACACTATCCACTTTTGAGAAGGCAAGAATAAAAACGGGAGGAAGCGGTATGAAAAACACTACAGAAGGAACTTTATTTAACATCTTTCTACCATTGTGGGGAAGAAATGAGAAGGCAATAGGGTGAATTCTATTTTTGGTCCCAAAATTTTTTTTCTAAAATCTTACATATCTTGTTGAACTATTATTTTTTATCCTTGCAATATGTCCGAACAGAAAATAAATGATTAATATGTATATGCACTGCACTTATATGTTGAACAATCACAATGGAGATAAATTGGCCAAATGCTGCTTGCATGATTACCATCTCAAACTCTCAACACAAATCAAGCACGCATGATGCATGTGATTTTCGTCCCCAAGTGTCATATCTCTCTCTCCCAACATAGCAAAACCAAAGACAGGTTCTTTGAAATGAAGATCCATTTGAAACAAGAGGAACTAAAATATTTGAATCCCTCTTCACAAAATCTCAGCATCACTCCACAATTTTCCAAACTCATCTCTACTACATACATCACTTACACAATCATATATGCAACAACATGCTAAAAAGTTTCCATCAATCAAAGTTGCTGTAAATACCAAAAGAACCACAAAAAATTATTTTATGCCTTTCAAAATTTAGATCTTAAAGAAGGTAAATAGATATAAATTTCATCGTAAACATAAGCACAAAAAGGCAAACTAAACAATATTGATCTCCCAAACTCCCAACCTAAATTCTATATCCAGTACATAAACAAAAGGCTTATCTAACATGCTGGCAAAAACAAAATCTAGTTAACAACTTTGCAAAGGGTCACCAACCCAAGAATGTTCTTTAACTAAATCATAAAATTACTACTCACATTGATGGAAACCATATGGGGTGTTCCCTATCAGCAGAGGCAATTAAAGATGCAACAGCTCAAAAGGCTGTTCAGCTCACAGAGAGGTTGATTAGCACCAGTAAAGCACAATTAGATGTTTCACCTTTTAAGGACCACATTGAAAAATGAAAGTTCATAGGACTTTTAAGGGACTTTAGTAGTGGACCAAAGCATGAATTTGCTTAAGTGACAAACAGGAGAAATTAATGTCAAGAGAAACCGAAAATATTATAGGTAAAAAGGTCATAATCAAGAATGAGCAAAAGAATATAAGTGGGTACAGGGCTGCAAACTTTGAAAGAAGTGAAAAGAAAGAAACTGAAAAAAAAATTGTCTAAATCTGGTGATGTAAAATAAAAGAGGTTGAATCATTCCACAAGAAAGCACAAGATGAAGAAAACATGTTCCACTGAGATATTGTACTTGCATAGACTTTGTTTCTATATGAACTATATAACCACTACAATATCATCGTCAACTATACCGCACAATCAACTAGTATCTGTTTACATTTTTTTATATAGTTATTATAAACTATACAGTAATAAGGATTTATAGGTTGTAATTTTAAAATTTTGATATAAACTTCATGAAAAAATTTATTGTTCTCAGAATCCACAGTTTCTAATCCTCAGCATACCCTGCATGTTTGTCATACATCAAGTAGTTCAGTTACACAAAGGAGTAGCTTCTTTGAACAGAAAGTAGATAGGAAACATAGATGTTTAAAACAAGGGTTGAAAACTGCCGGAAAGTAAACAGATCCTATTTATATTATGCTTGGAAAAGAAAGAACCAAGTTGCGAAAAAAGAAGAAGCAAGTGCCATGAATAATTTTGGAATCTACACCTAGCCAATTGTATACCATTAAAAAACCCATCTTCACAATTAACAATATTGTGCAAATTAAATCCAATGTGGATGTAGACACTTGTAATCTGTTTTCAGTTAAATACTAGAGCTGCAAGAAATAACCGGGAGCAAAGTGAGAAAATGGTGAATAGATGAGTTTCATCCAAAAATGAACAAAAATAACGTGAATGTAAGAAAAGAAGATGAGACGTGACATGTCTGAGTTAGATTTGATAGAGTTATCAGCAGGAAGATGAGAAAATAGACTTGCCACTTTCTAGTTGATCTTTCCATTTCCAGAAAGATGTATAACAACCATGAACCATTGGTAACGGGTCAAATGTTTAGAAAGAAGGAAGAATTGGCTAGAACAGTATAGTTGCTAGACTTTGTATATGAGGATTCAGAAGGGTTAATGCTACGAAAAAATTATCCAGGAATGGTTAAATTTGTGATAGGATAAAGCCTTGTTTACTTGAGACAAAAGCTTTTAACATAAAAACAACACAATTGTTGGTCAAAGTATTAAGTACCTTAGCTTATGTCAGAAACAAAGTTTGTGGTTGGTAAGTGCCCCAAGTGCATAATATCTGCTAAAGACCTTACTTTAAGGATAAGACCATCATGACAATGCCTTAATTGTCTTCCACATTCTTTTAATTAAACTTCATATATGATAAGAAGTTAGTTAATTCAACTTGTAACCCAAACCAACCCCCATGACTTCATCTTATTGATGAACCCTGGCAATAAAAAAATACCAGCCAAATCTTCTACACAAATAACCCCATATATATGGTTACAGTGCTCTTGGTAATAGCAAAAGTTATTTGCTTGCCAACAGAAACAGATACTAAGTTTTACAAATCCCGTGACATTACTCGTGTAATTGGCATGGTCCCAAAACAAGAGTTTCAATCAACCAGCAGTGAGAAAAAGCATGTTCAGGCTTTTTTTTCAGGACTCATGAAATTAGACCTATTTCAAACAACAACTACCCAACCTTTCTCCAATCCAACCGTTAAAAAGGAAACAATTAGGAAATTTTTCTAGACAGAGAAATGAAGCCACAAATCCATATGATTTAACGTCTCACACAGAAGAATCTGAAAAGGAAAGGAGACTACATATGTATGTTTCAAGCATTAAAAATGCCCCAACACAGTTAATTGATCCAACATTGAAACTTAACATAACACTGAGATATCAGAAAGTTTCCAAAGATACCCAAATGCATTAACCAAGACAAACTCTCTTTCCCTTCTTTTCTCGGTCCAAAGGTGATTGAACCACACAACAAACAGTAATCCAACTTGCACCCAAAAACACCACCAACCCCTTCCCCCGGGCCAAAATAAAAAACCAAAAAATTCCGACTAGGCAACATTCGCCCTTGGGTCTCTACTACCAATTTATAAAACTTTACCAGCGGAACTAATTGACACCTGCAACTATTGCAGGCTCAAAACTACTAGTGCTCTTTGCACCATAAATCTTCTCCTCCATTAAAACAAACAAACCCACCAATTTTACTTATGGTAACAAACTCCAAACATTAATATTTATCCATTAAATGCTTGTACCCATAAACGCTCTCCCCAAACCCTATACAGGCGAGATTCAAACTCAGGCCTGTAGCTCAAATCCAAACAACTTCACAAGCTGAACTAACTGGCACTTGCAATTACAACTAAAAACTCCTAGAACTCTTTGCACCATAAATTTTCCCCCACATGGAATCAATCAAACCAACCAATTTTACTTCTAATGACAAACTCCAAACATAACTTTTAATCCATTAACTGAACAAAACAATCTGGGGCACTAAAATTGCACACAAAAAATGCTAAAAAGTTTAAAGGGGGGAAAAAAGATGAAAATGAAAGAGTACCTCTAAGAATTTAATCTCGTGCTCAAGACGCTTGACTTCAGCAGCAATACGATGTTTGCCTCTCCTATCAGCGTTTGACGTCGCAGTCGCAGGTTGAGATTGATTATGATTCATCGAATTCGCTTGCATCTCCTCCTCTAAACCCAAAACCCTATAAATTCTTCTTCAAAACTCAGTCAAGTCAAATGTCAAAAAAAAAAAGGGAAAAAAAATAAGTACCTAAAGAAAAATTGAATCAGTTATCCGCCAAACCCGCCATTAAAGACAATCAAAAAATTCGAATAGTATCGACGCTGTCTTCCATTAAAGCATAAACGGATCTGATTCCAACCCAAAATTTCCCAGAGAGAGAGAAAGAGAGAAATGAGGATTTTACTTTTTTTTTTTCGAAACAAGTGCAGAAAATTACTATATATACTTTATACTATGAAAGTGGGTTTTCTTTTCTCATTTTTTCCGGGTCTTTTTTTTTTCTCTCTCCCTTTTTGCTTCTACCTTTTTTATTCCTCTCTCCCCTTTCTTACAGTTGTAGCGACTGATGGAGAATGGAACGCGGGGGAGAGGGATGGCTCCACAAAATGGCTGTTGGTTGGGGAAAGAGTCTTCATCTGGTCTGGTGGTTTTGATTGGATGTGCGTGTTGAATACGACACGATGCGTCTCTCTTGGTTCTTGAAAGCTGGACCTATTCAATTTTTTTATACGAGATTTGAATCATGATACGATATTAGGGAGAAAAATTATTAGTACTAAATTGTTTTTTGAAGGCATGGCACTTGCTCCATTCATCACATGCAAAACCTACCAAAAGTGTTATACTTCTGGTTTGAAGCCCCAAGTGAGACGAAGATAGAGATGGGAAAAAAAATAATTGGTTTCTTTATTTCCTATATTCTTTCGAAGAGAAGTGACAAAAATTTTATTTATTTTAACTTCAAAAAAAAGGAAAATTTTAATTTTATATTCATCTTTTTAAATTAAATATAATATTCTATGTCATATATGATCTTATATTCTAATATAAATATTACTAAGCATTCATAGTAACGATTTATGAATATAGTGATAGAATATTAATTTTATTAATTAAAATTTTGAATTCAATCTTTTAAAAAAAAATATTCAAAGAATCAATTTTTAAATTAAACTTTATAACCATTCAAATCAAATTAATCGAGTTTACAGACATTGGTGTTTAAGTAAGAAAAACAAATATTACTTGGATCTAAATTCATGTTAGTAGGATAGGATCTAAATTTGATTTTTAAAGTTGTATTATGGGTTGGAGTTCATGCATAAAGAAAAACTCATTGTACTTGTTCAATGACTTGTTATGCATATCTGATAAATGTAGTCATATGGTAATTGAGTCTCTACTATTACAAAAATATATATATATATACACACACGTATATAAACATAAAGTACAATATTTTGAATATAAAAATTTATAAGTATAGTGATAATTTTAGTTATTTCTACAGAGAAATTTAACTTTTTACTCTCAAAATATTATATTTTCTAAAAGGGTCTAATTAAAAAGATTTTATAAATAAAATAAAATGAAATAATAGAGTTCTCAACAATTTTTCTACGATTCTAATTTATGCAAAATGCACCAAACCTCTCCAAACCCTAACTCGTTTTGTTAGGGTTATGTGGAGAAAAGCGTATCAAGTTCCATAACTCTCTTCCTATGCAGTAGCGGAGCCATGATTTTAGTTAAGGAGGATGAGGTAAATATATGCATTTGTAAATACATTATATATAAATTAAAAGTATAATAAACATAAAACCAAAAATTATATAAAATGTAAAATATTAAATTTGAAAATTTAGTAAACAGAATTTTTTTAATTTATTGAAAAATTTTTTAAATAAGAAAAAGAAAGAAATTTTTGAGAAAAGGAAATAAATAAGTGATATATGTTTTAAAGTTTTAAAATTTATATGTTTTAAAATTTTAAAATTGTGTATATCATTGAAAACACAAAAGTTGTATCCTAATAATTACATACATTATTAGGATTTGAATTTTAAAAGGAATTATGATTGTTTAAAAATTGAAGAAATAAATAATAGAGAAATATTGTGTATTATTTAGTATATAATCAAGTCATATTTATACATTATATTTTCTAACTTTAACAAAGGTCAATATGTTGAGGTTAATATACTATGTTATATATATAATAAATACGTTTTCAATATTATTTCAACATATAGTAAATACTATATTAACATATAATGAATATTATGTTATCCAAATTATATTAATAAAACAGATAAAATAATGAGAGTTATAAATTATTTATAGTTATTTATGACAGCGGCAAAATTAATATTATTTTTTTATTTAGGAGGTAATATTAAAAAATTAAAGATTTTTATGAATTTTTTAAAAAGGTTAAGGCAGAAATGCCCCCTCGCCCCCCACTGGCTCAGCTATTGTTCCTATGGATGCATGGTTTCCAACTGATTTAACATCACTTGGAGCTGAAAGCCCAAGTCCATTAGCAGAAATAAATCTTATGTGATTACTCTTTACAACTTTGTTTTTGATGCTTAAAACCAATTTAGATATCTTAGGAATTACAATACAAACACTTTTAAATAATCAAATTTCGATATTTGACTTTCTTCATCTTAGTCTAGTTTGAATAAGAAGTCAGAATTCGAAAAGACGTTGACCTTTTCTTCTTCTTCTGCTTGTTTGCTACCAGTGATGTACCATTCATTCGTAATGGCCCCATGCTTAGGATGCCATACAGAATAATTGAGAAAAATAATGGCCCCATGCAATATTAAAAAAAAGAAGACTTCACACTCGGAAATGAGAAAGATCAAACACCTCGAAGTCTATAGATCTGTGCTCGTGCATGGCTTGCACGTGTTTCTCCCAAGAGCCGCCCAAATGCCACCTGTCCCCCACCTGTCTCTCTCTCACCCACTCTTCCTTTTCTCGCTCATTCATACCCAGCAAGAACTCTCCCCTTCTGTCTTCGTTCCGCCAAAAAGAGAGAGAGAGAGAATGTCCATTAATTGTAGTATCTTTACATCTGCCTCCAACCTCATAAAGAGATCATTTCCGCTCTACTCATTGGCCTCAACAAAATCACCATCTTCTCCATCACACAAGCCATGTGCCAAATCATACCCGGTTCGTCATTCGGGTCGGATCAATGTTAAGGTGGGAGACACCGACCCATCTGGGCAACCAAGCAAAAGCCCTCCCGAATTCCCTTCCTCAACACCAAGTGAGCAGCCATCCAATCCACCGTTAGAAGTGCCCCCACCATCAACTGATCCAGAAATTGACACCACACCGATTGGAACATCGGTTGACCGGTCACCTCCGTACACGAATCCAAACCCGCAACCCGGGATTCCACAACCCCCTGCACCGCATCCACCAGGACCCGAGATACCGCCCCGGCCGGGTCCGGATAGTCCTCCCTGTGTACCCCCCAGATTACCACCAGGGCCACCGGAGAATTTCCCTCCACCGGATTATATACCGACTCCACCTGATCAGGTGCCACCTCCTACCCCACCGCCAGACAATGTGCCGCCTCCAACTACACCACCCCCTGGTCAGGATCCGCCAACTGGTCCCAGAATTGTGTTTTAGTTTAGGAAAGCAATGAACAGCATAAATATTTTAGTTTCTGTACTGCATCAAATGTTTTGGAAAGGAGAATATAATAGTTTTTCTTTTAGCCCCTGTGGCAATAACAAGGCACGAGTTAGGGTTGGACAACTCGCATGAGGCTTCCGATTTTCAAGTAGTTATATATTTGTGTATGTTGAATTATAATTATTTTTATTTAAAAATTAAAAAAAAGAAGCTCTAGAGAAGAACAGGTAAAATTTGCTAAATATGGCTTAAGTGGAAAAAATATAATATATAAAATATAATTATATTTTACATAAATTGGTCAATATATATGGTTATTTATTATTAATTTCATTCATATCAATCAACAATTATCTATTATAATTATTAATTCTTGTAATTCAATAATACCATGTAAATTCAATTATATTTTAATCTCGTGGGCAATGTAGGATTTCCTTAGACTACTTATTCTTCTAGTAGTTTTATTCTGTTGGATCCCAAAAGTAAAATCCTTTTTCCTTCTTTAAATGAATCACGTAATAATTATTATATTTATATATATATTTTTTTAAAAAATTAAGTCCAAAACAAAACAACTAAAATCCTGGACCTTGACCTTTGAGTTAAATGTTTTTCCAAAAAAAAGTATATTTTATGTTTGAATCGGAGAAAAACCGAATAATCACGTTGTCATCGGTGGAGTTAATAGAGGTGTTTGGTTGTTGTCGGGTGGAAAAAAATTATATTATAATAGAAAAATTATTAAAACGATAAATAATAATACTTTATATAAAATTTTTGCACAAAATTTGTTGTATAGGAAAAAAAGGTTTGTGATAATTTTTATTTGATGTTGACCTTTAATAAAAAAACAAAAATAGATGTTATGAAAGAATTTATATCGTTAGAAAAGATTATTTGAGACTTAGATGCATGGAAACGCCCGGTTCTAACATTTTCCACTCCATACTTAGGGTAGTAATTGGGGTATTTAAGTCGGGTTTTATGAAATCGGAATTCGATCCGATGAGTTCGATCCAATTAAATTTTGATAGATTTGAGTTTGAATTCAAATTAAAAATATAATTTTTTTTTATTATTTTTTGGTTATAGAATTTTAATTTTTATATTTTTAACTCATTTATAATATAATAAATATAAAATAAAGATATATAAATTATTTAAAACAAATATCACTATATCAAATTAAAAATTAAACACTATTATGAAAATTAACAATAAAAATATTATAAAAAATTAAAAATTACATTAAAAGTAATATATTAAAATCATTATCTAAATATCATAATATTTAATTTTTAATTTAAAAAAATAAAAAATAAACAGGCCGAGCCCATAACCAGGCTGAGTCTACTGGTGTCCAGACTCGATCCATAATTAAAACGGGCCTAAAAAATGAATCCAAACTCAACTTGATCTCGAAATGAGCCAATCTCAGTCCTTTAAAATGGGTTGAACTTGAGTCGACTTGGCTCAATTACCAATCTTATCCATACTAGAAAAAACCAGGAAAAACAAAAAGAAATTAGAAAATTTTTTTGTACTAAAATGAAATTAATATTTAAACACGTTAAATTAATTAATATTTATATAAAATTTTTATATTTTTAATATTTACAACTTTTTGTAATGAATTTAATTATAATTTTTTTATATTATTTATTTTATTATTAATAATTATATACTTAATCATTTTAAATTTTTATTATGAAATATAGATATTTTATTATTTTTATAAAATAATTAATATTTATATAAAAATTTTTATACTTTTTATATATTTATACATTTGTTTATTTTTTTATATTTTTATAAAATATAATTTTTCTGTATCTTCATTTTTCTATTTTCATTTCTGTGTAGGTTGTAAAACCAGTAAATGTTGGGAAAACACAAAATTAGAGATTAGTAATATTTTTAATAAATTTTTTTGATATAACAGTAATTAATGAATCAAAATTTAAATTTATGACATTTAATATTTTAATAGAGATATGATATGATAAATGAATTCTCTTAAAAACAGTAGGAAGATTTGTATAGAATATTTTATATAAGCCTAGAAAAGAAAAGGGCATACACAAAACTTGAAGTACAGAACGATTATTTTCTTCTTCCACTAAAACGGGGCGGGGCTGATAGCAAAAGCCCTACTAAACCCCTAATTCTCAGCCTCTCACTTCTCAGCACTGACCCCATCGCCATTGGTCACCGTCATCTCCAATCGCTCCTCGCGTTATTCCGGCGTCTGTGAGATCATAGTTCGTGCTTAGGATTATTTAGCACCTTTGCTTTGCTTCAAGTACCGTTTCTCTCTCTCTCTCTCTCTCCAATTTTCTTTGTTCTTTAAAGCTCTCTATCTCTCTCTGTATGAAATACTTTGCAATTTGATAAATCGTAGGATTTTGGTTATTTCTTGTTCATTGAAGCCCTGCTTGGAGCCAAATGGGAGTTCCCATTTTGAGAAATTCAATCCGAATGATTCCGAGTTCCTTTTTCATTTGGTTTCAAGTCCAAGCATGATTCATAGTCCCAATCATTATAGACTTCAATTTTATGTTCTTGCGTCTGTGATTAGTTGTTTGATTTCAGTTTTCAACTTTTTATTTTGAATTCATTGGCATAACCTAGACTAGAAATGATTTTGTCCATCCATGTGAACTAGAATAATGTCGGCTGAGAAATTCAATTCGAATGATTCCAAGTTCTGTTTTCATTTGGTTTCAATTCCAAGCATGATTCATAGTCCTAATCATTATAGACTTCAATTTTATGTTCTTGCGTCTGTGATTAGTTGTTTGATTTCAGTTTTCAACTTTTTATCTTGAATTCATTGGCATAACCTAGACTAGAAATGATTTTGTCCATCCATGTGAATTAGAATAATGTCGGCTGAGAAGGGCTCATCTTTGAAGTTAAAAAAGAAACCCTCACTTGCAATCTCTAGATCACATTCTTCCAATTGTGGTGGTGCTGATGTTAAAAGAACTAAAAAGAGGTCTGCCATTTCTCTTGGTAAATTGAAAACCTCTAAGGGGACAAATGGTGGCAGTGGAAAGAGACTCATCAATACCAGGTCAAGGGTTAATCCTGAACAAATTGGATCTACTAAGTCTGTGAATCTTAAGAGGAAAAGAAAGAGGGTTTCTGCTGCTGAAGGAGACGCTGGAGATGAAAAAGCAGATGCCAAAGTTCATCTAAAGCCCCTTAATTTGAAGAAGAGCAAAATGCCTGCTGGTTTTGTTGTGGAGCCTACCAAAAAGGTCCAAGACAAAAAGGGCAAGGGTGATGATTTGATTGACATCGATACTAAACCAAAGAGGAAGAAGAAATATGGCATTCGAATTGACCGGCATGATATTTCAAACAAGCGTATGGATGATACCATACCCGTTAATGGTGAGTGTTGATATTACTTGCATCGTCATCCTTTTCTTTCCTCATTTATGTTGGTTTCACAATGATGTTTATCTTTACCTATAAAGCAGAGACACTAACATAGGCACGGTGACATGGAAAAGTTTTTAAAATTTGACATTATTGCAAGTTTCAAAGTGCGATATCTAGCTGCATTTATAACCTTCTCTGTTGAACATGGTCATTTCTAAAAGTGTTACTGTAACATAGATCTTTATTGACTTTAGTTACTATAAATCAAGACTAATGCTTTACTATAGATGGTGGAAGTGACTGCTTAGATTGATTGCTAGGCTGCTGGTGTTCTGCTATTGGCTTTCATACGTGCTGGAATATCTGTTTCTTGGTCTAAATATGCATTTGTCCAAATATTTTCTAAGAACTATCACCTATAACAATAATAACAACAACCTGAATCTTAATCCAAAATTTTTGGGTTGACCGTTTGAGAGGCAGATGTAGGGTGACGGAAAAAAGAAAAACATAAAATTAAAGTTTGCAAGCAAAAATAAAGAAAATAACATTAAAAAAAAAATCATGAAAAAAATTATTCCTAGAAACTTAAAATAATAAAAGAGATGATTTAACTGTTTCGGATTCTCCTACGCCACTTATTTCTATTTAAAGTCATCTCTCAACTAAACTCTTGATACTCATATTTTTATGGATAACTTGCATCTAGGTTTTCAACGGGCTATCTCGACATTTTATTAAATTTTTGATATTTAAGGTTTTGCATTTTCTAACTGGTGCATTTTTGGGTCTTCGTTGCACATGTCTAAAGCGCGTTAGGCGATATTCTTGTATTTTATCCACAATTGAATTCACTTCCAACTTAATACGTATTTCTTCATTTCTAATTCTATCTTTTCTAGTTTTATCACACATCCATCTGAGTATCTTCATTTTAATTATAACCATTTTATACTTTTGTTGTTGTTTAATAGCTCAATTCTGAGAACTATCACCTGAATTGGAAAATAGAATTCAAACTCATTTGACAACCTTTAATGCTCTATTTTCGAGGTTGGTACTGGTTTAAAATAGGAGAGACTTGTTCGTTATGTTATCCTTATATTTGAATTTAGCAGATGAGTTATCTCTGCTTATGCATGTTCTTCATCTGATTGCAAGCTCAAGTACTATGTACTCCATTGTCATCACGTGGTTTAACTTTTACTTTCTGGTTTCATTAGGATAAGAGTTGAAATTATTTTAACATGACAATCCTCTGGCATGTTTTCCAGAAAGCACCAAAGAGAAGAAAGAAGATTCAGAGAAAAAAGTTGAAATGTCCAAGAATGCTCAATTCCGTGCAATAAAACCAAGTCCCTCAATTCTTTCATTTGTTGAAGAAAATGTAATTCATCTTCCTGAGGCATTGCATTGGAGCTACCATTTTCAATTTTTAGACTTTCAAATTCTTTTGTTTTATGACCCTTGAAGGTTTCATTGGCAGTTACTTGGACGCAGGCGCTTAATTGAGTTACGGAGAGCAGGTTACAATATAGAGCTTTCAGCCCCCTTAGATAACATCCCCTTGTCCACAAGCTCCGAAAGAGAGCGTATTGAGGAACCTGTGCGTACTTAACTTCTTCATGTTTGCTTTGCATCTTTTTTTTTTTAAATTCTTTTTTTTTGTGTATTAGTAATCCAATTTAGAGTTTGTTTTGGATTTCTTCTTTTGTTTCCAATTAAATTAAATGTGCTTAGTACTTGAAAAAAAAATTTACTTTCTCTTTCATTTTATTTTCTTTTTTAATTTTGGTCTTACTTAAGTAGCTTGTGGCGTCAATGGTACCATTGTTTGTACGATTGGCCAGCCAGTAGCTAATTATTCATATATTTAAAAATATAAGCTTTGTTCGTGTGTATAATACATGTTCTATCCTACCCTTTTGGATCTAGGGTGTTGTTTGAATTGTCCATATACCTCTTAGTTGTAATACAACTTAGAGGACAAAGGCCCTTTTGTGGTCTGCCTTACAAATAAATCTTAATGAAGTGGCATGTTCCCCTGAAATTTTTGTGGCTTAAAGACTAAGCAAATCTTATTTGTATGCCATGTTTATACAAGTCTGAAGTGTTGAAGATGGTGATAGCTCTTTATGGTGAACTTTGAGAAAGTCATAAAGTTGTTAAATAGATTAATGAACCCATTTTAAGCCAACAGTCTTTATATAATTGGAAAAAATTGACCATTTTTAAGCCTTTGAATGAGATTCAGCTATTTGGAGGCTGCAAAGATTTTTTTTTTTTTTTTTTTTGGGGGATCGGGGCAATGTTCTTCAAATTTGTTATTGAAGCTAACTATTTTGAACAGGTATTTAGAAATAAATTGGAATTTTTTGCTGCTGCAAAGGTTTCTTCTTCATTTCCACCTCCCAATCTTCCAGAGATTGCATTTGCAGGTTTGGATATTAAATTATTACATTCGGTCTTTTTTTTTTCTTTCTCTTACATGAAACTCCAAGAATTTTCTTTGTTCATTCCTTTCTTTATGCTGCTTTATGGTATCATATACTCAGAGGCTGTTTTATCATCATTATCTGTTTTCTCCCTCTAATGTTTTCCAGCTTGCGATCATGAAATGTATGAAATAAAACCAAACATTCCTTTAATGAATAAACTACATAATTGAAAAGAGGGGAAAGCATTTTGTTGCTCATGTCTGGAGCTTCTACCATTCAATGCATGCTTTCTTCTTTTCTAAACAGCATTTGGTAGGCCCCTATAGTTGAGCCATTAAAGTTGCCTTGATAAGTTGATTTTATGTAACTCTTTGCTTGGACGTAGGCTTGCAAAAGTTTGTCCTTCTTTTTAACCCCATTTATTCTTGAAATTCATAATTGAGGATTTTGACATTGGAGGTACCAACAAATTATTAATTTGATGTTTTGTATTAGGAAGGTCTAATGTTGGAAAGTCATCCCTACTAAATGCACTTACTAGACAATGGGGAGTTGTGCGGACTTCTGACAAGCCTGGCCTAACTCAGGTGCTTGTTTTCCTTTCCCTTTGGCAGAATTTCTAGGGTTCTATTAATTGTATAAATTCATGTTGAGCACCAACTGTTTGTTGGCAGACCATCAATTTCTTCAAACTTGGATCAAAGCTTTCTTTGGTTGATTTGCCTGGATATGGTTTTGCATATGCAAAAGAAGAAGTTAAAGATGCTTGGGAGGAGCTTGTAAGTATTCTATGAGTCTTTATTGGTTCCTACCTTAAAATTTAGTTTTGAGTTTAAGTTGTAGAATTCTATGGACATTGTTGGCAAGAAAGCTTAAAAAAGAAAAAAAGGATTGCTGACCAATAATGTGCTCGAGTGAAAGACATTTCTTGGAAGTCAAGAAAAGTTTTACGCATTGGAATAATTTTGCAATCGCAGTTTCATGTGGATCTACCAAATAGCAATGTTCTTATAAGATCTCTGCCTGAATTCTTTCTTGCAATTACACTTCAATGACTTGCGTTTAACTTTATTTTGTTGTCAAGAATGATTTTGTTGAATCATGGTTGTTGGTAAAAGCTTAATCCCTAAAAACTAATGTAGTTCTATAATGCTTCCATGTCTTTCAGTTTTGTTTTATATATGCCTCAAATTGCATAAATGGGTTAATTTTTTGTTGCCATTAAGGTTTTTGTGTGGTACTCGCATGCATTTTGTCCACAAAACTTTGTTTGGGTTCAATTCAAACTTACTGTTATTTTTCACTCTTTGGATAAAACTATGGTCAGAAGATGCTCAGAAAGTTAACCATATGAAATGAATATATAGTGCTTGCTGTTCAAAAGTTAAATAACCCACTTTTGTTGTTAAGCTTAGTTATCATGCACCGCTCTAGCATTTTTCTTTGTCTAACATAACAGCTAGTTGGATATTGGGCTCCATTGAGTTAGGCTGTGTTCTTTTCATTGTGAATGTTTTCTAAATGTTAGATTTAGATCCATGTGATTGACCAATATAATTGATAATGACAAAGTTTTGCAGGAGTTCATTGTTGTAGTTGGCTAGTTTTTCCTCTCACACTTTGACTGCAATGCAGTACATACAAGTCTTTTTCACTTTATTAATTTGTGATGGTGTGAAGGAAATTTTCTATTTCACTTCATTACTTTCCACATCATTGTTGTAGTTGGCTAGTTTTTCTATCACACTTTAACTGCAATGCAGTACATACAAGTCCTTTTTCACTTTATTACTTTGCGATGGTGTGAAGGGCATATTCTATTTCTAGTAGAAACTTAAGCTACATTTATTTGTTCTCACCTGGAGGAGATCCAACAGGAAATTGTTTCTAATTGTATCCTACCCAGTTTTGTCTGGTGTCGTGTACCATCTGTCATCTTAATATGCATTTTTTTTGGCTCAAGTAATTTGTTTTTGTTGCATTTTAAACTTTAATATGTAGGTGAAGGAGTATGTCTCGACACGAGTTGGTCTGAGGCGAGTGTGCCTTCTTATTGACACAAAATGGGGCATGAAGCCAAGGGATCATGAGCTTGTTGCTCTGATGGAAAGGTACAAAACACACTCTGCTTATGAGATAATACACTACATGTGGGACATTGCCATATAAGTTGGTTCATTATGATTGCTATCTCATTAACTCACAGTGCGAGTTACTTTAATGTGGTGTGCTGTAGTCTTTGGTCTCAATCACTGTCTTGTTGCTTGTTTATAGAAGGCTATGGCCAATTAGTAATAGGATGTTAATTTTGTCCCCTGCTGAGTGTAATGCTCTCATATTGATTTCCTCTTCAATAAATTGGCAGATTTCAGACAAAATATCAGATTGTATTAACCAAGACAGACCTGGTTTTCCCAATTGATGTGGCACGCCGTGCAATGCAAATTGAAGAGGTAGATTTGTATTAAAATATGGTTGGCATCTATTTTTAGGCAATTGCCTTTTCTAATCAACGCTTGGATCCCTGTACATGTGATTTGTTTTTGCAGAGCCTGAAGGCAAATAAATCAGTTGTTCAACCTCTGGTATGGACATAGCAAATTTATGATATCCCTGAGTTTGATATTGTTTTTTATTTTATTGGATATAAAAATAATCCCCCATTTATTGGGTTTGATTACCGTAGATGATGGTAAGCTCAAAGTCAGGAGCTGGTATAAGAAGTCTAAGAGCTGTGCTGTCAAAGATTACTCGGTTTGCAAGACTCTGAAGGTATTAGAGGATTTCTGTCCGTGGGATTTGTTTGCAACAATTATACCCAGGTAAAATGTCAGTAGAAACTGCTGTTGGCACACGGCGATTGTCATGTAGAGTGTGATTTTACGATGGGAGGCAATTTTGGTGGCCTAGCAACAAATGTGCTTATGTGGCGATCTTATTAATTTTGCATTATGACTTGCTTCAGTGGCTTAATGATAGGAAATGGGTGTGAATGCTGTTTATCTGTTTTTTTTTTTTTTTTTTTTTTTTTTTTTTTTACATAGTGAGACTCGAACCCGAGTTTATTACAAGAGGGAGCAAATGTTGTTTATCTGTTTTCTTGAATTATGATTGGATCGATATCTTGACGTCTCTTAGCCATAATCATGAGAGGGAACTGTTCAGGTTGATTCTGCTTAAACTGTGTTTCTTTGGACCTGCCAGAAGACTGTGTTCTAATATTGAGTTTATGCTGTCAATTGTGGCGTTACTGTTCATGGAGCTTGAAACGAACAAATAGTGGTATCAACACACCCTGGTGTTTTGGTTAGCCGCAGAGTGCAGAGTGGGTGTGGGTGGATTTTAATGCCTGTTTGATAACACAAGCTAAATGTAAGCAAGTAATGATAGATTTGAGTTGCATTTCTTTAATGATATCACCTTTTAACCACTCTGATGACCTATAATTCAATGTGTGTACGAATTTATTATATTCATTTAATTAAATGTTGAGTTTGATTTTTGATAATAAAAAAATATATATATCGATAGAGAATTAATTTTTAAATTAAATTTTATAATTATTTGAATTAAATTAATAGAGTTTGAAAATATGTATTCAAAAGATTGAGCGCCAAAGCCCCACAAGCAAACAGTGCAATGATTGGGCCATCAACTAACCTAGTATAAGTTTTTTTTTTTCATTTATAGATATTTAGATTTTGATAGATTAATTTAATTTAAATATTATGAAGTATATTAAGAGATTGATTTTTTTAACTCTTTTTCTTTATTTTTATAATTTAAATTCAAAAATTTTAATTAAAGGAATAAAGTGTCTGATCATTTAGAGTTTATTGTTTAGAATATATTCTTAAAACTTTAAAATAATGTTAAGCAACTTCACATTGGTTCAGTATTGATATTTTTTTAAGTAAAATTTTAAATTTAAATCCTGTGAATAATAAAAATAGGTATAAAAAAAGTTTTTTTATTTTAAAATTTGCATTTAGTCAGCGTTAATATGTTCACATGATGGATTAAAAAAAATGTTAAAGCATTTTCTTGTGAATCAGTTTGCTTGTATGAATGGCGCACCGTCCATGCCACGTGTCTACAAGTACAACACACTCACGTGTTTTCCCTAAATGTCGCCTTCACTTGCCTTCACGTGTTATGCCACGTGTATCCTTGCAACCTCCCCCATGAAAGGAAAAAAATAAAACTCCGTTAATATTGGTATCCACTACCTCCCTTCATTGCCAAGTCATCATTTGTCCTTCACATACTTTTTCAAAAAAGTCATTTCCATTCATAAGCTTCCACGTCACCGCTCCAACACACTCTCTCTCTCTCTCTCTCCCTTCAAATCCTCAGAGCATCAAGTTTCCCACTCTTACTCACAGTCACTGCTCTCTCTCTCTCTCTCTCCCCAATGGCGTCGTCACAATCTGGACTCTGCTCACGCGTCACCGCGCGCGCAGCCGTTGTACCGCCTTCCACCGGAATCCACTACTCACACTCACTTGTTCAAACCACCAAGTTGCTAATTATGAGTCGAAGAAGGAAGAGTTTGAACTTGAGAGTTAGGGTTTCTTCTTTGAATAATGGAGGAGGAGGTGGAGAAGGAGAATCGAACTCGTACCTAGAAATGTGGAAGAACACGGTGAACAGAGAGAGGAAGGCTATCGAGTTCGACAAAATCATCGAAAATTCTAACACTGCGAATGATGTCAGAAATGAAGAGGCGAAGGAGGAGGAGAGTTTGGAGAAGAAGAACAGCGAGTTCGAGAAGATTCTTCAAGTTCCAAGAGAAGAGAGAGATAGAGTACAGCGAATGCAAGTGATTGATCGTGCTGCGGCTGCAATTGCTGCTGCTAGAGCTCTTATCAAGGAGAATCCAAATCCAAATCCGACTCCGAATTTGAGTTCTGAGGAGTTCGATGTTTCCAATTTTGCAACAAGAAGTGACTTTGGTGATCAATTTCGAGGACAAGGTAAAGTTTGAGCATTTTCAAACGTTTTGTTATGTTGTTTATCATTTTCATTAGATCATTAACTAAGTTCCTGTTTGGTTGTCTTACAAAATACTAAAATAATTTCATTTGAATTGTGAATAGAATTAGTCATGAGAAACAAATTCATGGCTTTTGAAAGTGAAATTATTTATTGTATGTAGATTGTGGATGGACTATATTTAACTGAAGAAATAGTAGGAGGCACATGACATTCCTAGTACTAGGAGAAATGTTTGCATTCAAGATCTAGCTTTGGTCAAAATGAAACTTTTTTTTTGGATTCCAAACTGGCACCAATCAAGTTTTCAATGAGGATGACCCTATTTGGCCATACAAACTTAGGACACCACGGTTTCCTCATGAAATATTTATTTCTTTATCACTTGGCATTATGCTTTGTTAAGGAAAGTTGTAAAAGTAGTACTACTTTAGTTTTCCCGACATACAATTTTCCCATGGTTTTCTGTTATGTGCATTTGATGATATTCCTTGCATTGCATCCTTGAATTAATTCGATGAAGACTGCAATATGAGGAATTTTATAGGGTCAAGTCTTGCTCTACATTTGTGTGTCAAAAGCTTCTTTTAACTTCAGCTTAATTGTCCTCTCTCTTCAGGTTTGGGGAGTAATATATCATTTGTGTCTAAGACAGAAACATCTAAAAGTGGAACACCAGGTCCAGATTTTTGGTCCTGGACTCCTCCAACGGATGGTGATAGCCCCAGTGATGGTGGTAACTTTCAGGCTGCCGAGAAAACTTTGCCATTCCCTTCAAGAATCGATCCAGTGATGGAGAAAGAACAAACATCAGATTCTCTTTTACTTCCATTTGAGAGTAAACTGTTGGAGGGCAATCATACCCCTCTTCTTCCACCTCTACAATCACTGATAGAGGTCGAAAAATTGGAAAATTCTAACATGAGTCTGCAAATGCCATTCATGGAAGAGGAGCGTGCTCATGATGCTCTCTTTTCAGCATATGCAGCAGAAGCAGCTCATGCTCTTGAAAAGGTGGATGAAGAATCATCCCATGGTGTGAATCCAGATGGATCGAGATGGTGGAAGGAGACTGGAGTTCAGCAACGACCTGATGGTGTGGTTTGCAAGTGGACCCTGAAGAGGGGCATGAGTGCTGACAAAAGTGTTGAGTGGGAAGACAAGTTCTGGGAAGCTGCTGATGAGTTGGGTTATAAGGAACTTGGTTCCGAGAAATCGGGACGTGATGCAGTTGGAAATGTTTGGCATGAATATTGGAAAGAGTCAATGTGGCAGGTTAGTGAAGTTTTAGCCTGTGAGTTAAGTAGCTGTCTCTTTTCCATCCATATCCGTTGTTTCCAACTGTTTCTTACATAATGTTACCCCAAGCAGCATTTGAACACCATAGTTAATCAGCACATCAATTAAAAAGCACACTGAATAACAAAATATAAGTTTGTGGTTTCGAAGTTAGAAAGGCATGCATTTTGACATGATTGTCAGAGAGATTCAATCAAGTTGCAGAATTGGTAGTCCATGACTTCGGATTGCCAGGAGTACAGAAATATCTCTTCCCAAAAGCTTTAGCCAATGAAAATGGTGGATTGTTATAGTTAGTGGTCTTTGTGTGTGGGTTGTGAGTTGCTTTGATGAAAACATGCAATTGGGTGGATGTTGTTTGCTTACATGGGGCCAGAGAGGCCCACAAGGGATTTTGACTTGGTGGTCCAGTCTGAAGTAAACTTAAATAAACTAAAAAGGGCTCACCCGGTGAACAAAGTGTTCTTCGGTTTAGTGCAAAGGTAGGGGGAGGATGAGCGTATATGTAGTGATGAATTTAGTTGCAAAAACTTAAATAAACTTTAATAAACTAATTTCCTAAAACATCTAAATGTGGTGAATTTAGTTAATGTGTTTTAAAGACATGGTTTAGGTGCCTTCTGTCCCATGATTTTGTTGATAGAGCATTAGTTTGCAACTTGAAACTTTTGAAGTAGCAGATTTTTGGAAGACCATCATATTTATTTATCTTGTTTGCACTTTGTCAAGAGATGAAATTTTTTTGTTGCAGCCAACAATGGGCAAAACAGAAGAACAAAGTAGAGAAATCAAAACCATTAAAAGAGAAAGAAAGCAAGATTTATGTAGTTTGGCTTAGAAGCACACATACATGGTCAGAGAGGAGCAAATCCGTTATAATGTGAAAAATTGGAGGTACAACAGTGGAGGAAACACTCTCAAAACCCTTGGATCAATACAACCAAGACTCTGGTTGCATGTGCACGCAACCCTATTTACTATGTCCATGGTTCCCTGGAGTAGTTCAGAGGGTGGAAATATGTTTGCAGGCACTCTCCTAGTAGGGCTTTAGTATGATAACGACTGATAAAGAATCCATCCATTTGCTTATGGAGTTCTTATTATATTTATGACAACGGTTTGTCTTGTACTACCTACTGTTGTCCCTTGCAGTGGACAATAAAGAAGCACTTTCTGGCTACTCTCAACCTTAAATGCAGTTCTCATAAGTGTGCAACTACTGCATTTTACTTTTAAGGTTTTTAAAACACACCTTGGATCCATTTTTTGCTTCAGCAAGTAGTATTATAACTGTTGTTGTATTCCACTTTGTGCAGGACCATGGACTTCTTCATTTTGAGAAAACTGCAGATAAGTGGGGGACGAATGGAAAAGGTGATGAATGGCAAGAGAAATGGTGGGAAAAGTATGATGCCTCTGGGCAAACAGACAAATGGGCACACAAGTGGTGCAGCATTGACCCCAATACGCCACTTGAGGTTGGCCATGCTCATGTTTGGCATGAAAGGTATGGCAAGCAAGCATACAATCCTTTAATCAATTAAACTCTGCTTTGGCCCTCTAGTGATTAATAATTAATAATCCTAGACTATTCATCAATTCTCAAGGGAGAAATGCGGGTTCTTGGTGATCTATTGGGCATAGAAGACTGCACTCAGTTTGCCCCTCCAACTGGCCAGTCATACATAGTCCTATATGTTTTCTTGTTTATTTATTGTGTTTTAGCCCAAGAAATTCAAAATAAAAAAAAAAAATAAATGAAAAAAGAAGGGAAAAGGAAAGATAGGGGAGGCTTGTTTATTTGGTTTTTGACTTGAATGGAAGGGACCGGTGTTATTGAAGTCATCATATGCTGTGCCTCCATGTTCTACTATGCTTTATTAATTCTCATCACCCCGAACCCAAAAGAGAGAGAGAGAAGAAAAAAACATATGGATTTGTCTTATAATTTTGAAAATGGACGTAGACAACTTTCAAAAAGAACCCTGGGAATTTGATGTACTATCCAATATGCTTTTGCTCTTGTTGGTCTAAACTCTTTGGTGTTAAGTGAGGTATCTTCCTTCTCATTTATTTAAGTTTCTCCTCATTAATGTAGCATCAACTTATTGCAGGTGGGGCGAGAAGTATGATGGAAAAGGAGGCAGCATAAAATACACCGACAAATGGGCAGAGAGGTGTGAGGATGGTAGTTGGACAAAATGGGGTGATAAGTGGGATGAGAATTTTGATCTCAATGGTCATGGTGTGAAACAGGGTGAGACATGGTGGCGAGGCAAGTATGGTGAAAGATGGAACCGCACATGGGGCGAACATCACAATGGTTCTGGTTGGTTGCACAAATATGGAAAGAGTAGCAGTGGAGAGCACTGGGACACTCGTGTGCAGGAAGAAACCTGGTATGAGAGGTTCCCACATTTCGGATTCTACCACTGCTTTGAAAACTCTGTCCAGCTGAGGGAAGTTAAAAAACCATCTGAGGCTTGATTACAAACTAAACCCCTCAATTTGTTACATTCCTTTTGTGATTTTAATAATCCAATGCATACCTGTAGTAGTAGGGTTTAATACAAATACAAATATGTTTATGTCCCCTAATAAGTGCCTCCAAGCCGGTGCTCGGATTATTCTGTATGAACTATTCGAATTTTATTTTGGTGTCACATAATTTATCACTTTATGTATTCTTGTAAATAATTTTCTTCTATCAAATCAACTCACTTTGGTGCAGCGGTGCGACCGTCTAGCAAATCACCCCAGTGGCCAGTGTCATGATATCATTTGTTTCTTAAGACAATTGGTAGAGATTTTTTATTTTTATTTTTTTTGATTCAATTCTTTTATTTATGTTTTCTTATATTAAAAAAAAAAAAAGATATCACTTGAACTTATGTTACGTGAGAGCACAAGAACGTGTGACTTATTGATTATTTAATTGGAGAAGTGGCACCAGTGTCAGGTTTTAGGCTCCATTTCTTTTATAGAAAATAACTTTCTCACAACCATTTTGCACTTTTTACTTAGAACCTTTTTTTAAAAGAAAATTAATTTTTGGTAAATAGAAAAAAATTCTGAAAAAAATTTTATGAAAATGATGTCTAACTACATACTGCTTGCAAATATGCTTTTATAAAATGACATTTTACCTAAATAATGGAAAATATTATCCCTTTTTCTAAAATAAAAAATATGGGACTATCGCGGTTTGAAGTCAGGATAAATAAAACGACACCGTTTGGCAGCGAAACATCTGCGGTTTCGCAGTGTGAGAAAATGAGAGAGCGCGACACAAGTAACATTCAATCCCAACTAGTGGTGCCTGTTTATCAAAGAATCGCGGATACCTCTTAGGGCCTCTCTCTCACATCGAATTATGCAAACCTATTCATATTTGTAAGCTCCTTTTCTTGCATTCGTTTCTTTGCCCAACATTCCTGTGTCGGATTATTTATTGTCTGTTATTCCTTGCAGCTGATTTTCACCGGAACAAGTGCTTCACATATTCAGCTTCGAAACACAAAATTTTCATGTGGGTTTGCTTCGAAATTTGCAATTTGAACACATAGAAGGCAAACTTGTTAGTTTTCTCTATCTGGGTGTTCTCTATATATCCATTTATGGCTTCTTCCATGCTCATCAGAGCTGACAATATCAAATTAACTGGGTTAGGTTTCGTGGGTTCAGAATTTCATACCCAAAAGAGTAATTTGTCTTACAGTAAGAGAAATCTGGGGTACAAATGTGTAGTTCCCAAATGTGGCATGTCATCATCATCTGCAAGACCTGTTTCTCAGCCTAGGTTTATCCAGCACAAACAAGAGGCATTTTGGTTTTATAGGTTTTTGTCAATTGTTTATGATCATGTGATTAATCCTGGGCATTGGACTGAAGATATGAGGGATGAGGCACTTGAGCCTGCCGATTTGCATGACAGGAATATGATTGTTGTTGATGTTGGTGGAGGGACTGGCTTCACAACCCTTGGTATAGTCAAACATGTTGATGCCAAGAATGTTACAATTCTTGATCAGTCACCTCACCAACTTGCCAAGGCCAAGCAGAAGGAACCTTTGAAAGAGTGTAAGATAGTCGAAGGCGATGCAGAGGATCTTCCATTCCCTACGGATTATGCTGATAGATATGTTTCTGCTGGAAGGTAAATTTTCAAGTGCCAATGGTCCATTTCCAAGTTCTTAACTTGCTATGCATTTTCATATGTTGTTTCTTTCCTGAGTGGTAAAAACCTAAAGTTTATGTTGCCAAATTTTGATTATGTTGGAACTGGGCTAGGACTACTAGTAAAGCCATAATCTTGCGCTGAACAAATTTGTGTTAAAAGTTCAACACTGGTTTGGAATTTGACCGTGATAAAATTTGTCAAATTTCTTCAGCCACATTATTTTGGCCTCTCTCTCTCTCTCTCTCTCTCTCTCTCTCTCTCTCTCTATATATATATATATATATATGCTTTAAGTACTGTTGTTGCTTTCTTGATCAGTGGAAATTGAAGTACTGGAGTCTTAAGCTTCCAAATTTCAATAGTTTAGGAACCAGTACCATTATTGATGCTATAAGCTACATGGTATTTACACTATATACACGATGAAAGGTTCACACTATTTCAGGGTCTGTGTTTGTCTTTGAAGTTAAAATATAAGTTCAAATTTCAGTTGGAGACCACATCTTAAGAATTTTTTCATATGGTTATTTCATGGTAGTAGTAATCTATTGCTTTGTATTTTGATTTGAAGTAGGATCTCCACCTTACAAGTATGAGACCATCAAAACACTCCTTTTAGTTTTTAGTTTTCATGGTTGACTATTTACTTTGTTTCTGCCCCTTCAGCATTGAGTACTGGCCAGATCCACAGCGGGGTATCAAAGAAGCGTATAGGGTATTGAAAATTGGAGGAAAGGCCTGTGTGATTGGTCCTGTATACCCAACCTTTTGGTTGTCCCGGTTCTTTGCAGATGTATGGATGCTCTTCCCAAAGGAGGAAGAGTACATTGATTGGTTCCAGAAGGCTGGTTTTAAAGATATTAAGCTAAAAAGAATTGGCCCAAAATGGTATCGTGGTGTGAGGCGACATGGTTTGATCATGGGCTGTTCTGTGACTGGCATAAAGCCCTTCTCTGGGGACTCACCACTGCAGGTAATTAGCTTTTGCTTTATTTTTGCACTACCACTTTCGCAAATCAATCTTTCATTAAAAAGAAAAGAAAAAAAAAAAGAAATCATCAATCACAGGGACGTTAGAGTTCAATAACTTTGTTGTTAGCTCAATAACGTTTATCCTCTCTTCGAAGAAATAGCATGTATTGTCTCGTGTGAAACCAGTGGAGTTGGGAGTGGGGGCGAAGAATATGTGATGCTGTGTTTGCTAGGTGTTGACACATAATGCCTACTTTTGGAGGCTGGATTCTAATATTTTAAGAGGGTATTAATGAAATTCTATCAAGCTATATTGGCCACTCAAGAATTTTTCAAACCACCCTGTGGTGGAGTGCCTGGCCTTTGCCACCCCAATGCCCTTCTTGGATCCA
The DNA here is from genome assembly GCA_037126225.1 of Dillenia turbinata. Classification (NCBI taxonomy): domain Eukaryota; kingdom Viridiplantae; phylum Streptophyta; class Magnoliopsida; order Dilleniales; family Dilleniaceae; genus Dillenia; species Dillenia turbinata. The sequence continues at coordinate 7,344,396 of JBAMMX010000012.1, forward strand.
GCAATAATGTGTACTGTTGGACTTGGCCACACCTTCTGGACCCCCATTTTGAATTTGGCTTGGCTTAACCCGGAAATTTTTAGAGGTGTGTTTTGATTTTTATTTGTCTTTAGAAGCATGAGCCAGATTATGCCAAATTCCCAAGTCTGATCTCCAGGCCAGCCTAAGCCTGTGACTATCTTTTACTCAGCCAGGCCCAACTCTGGCCAGATCATGCTTAATTCTAATCTTAGCTGTGCTTGTCTAGGAAGGTGTCTAAGGTGTTTGCTTCTCTTACAGCTTGGTCCGAAGGCAGAGGATGTGAAGAAGCCCGTTAATCCATTTGTGTTTCTTCTGAGGTTTATTCTTGGAGCATTGGCAGCAACTTATTTTGTGTTGGTTCCAATCTACATGTGGCTGAAGGACCAAATTGTTCCAAAGGGGAGGCCCATATGAAGGAGAGGATGATGAACATGGTTCTGAGTGGTCTTCATTCTCCAATTCAATCACAATATGACTGCTTCTCGGTGCCACAATTGTGGTGCATAAGTTTTTAGTATATCATCATCTGCTCAAAGCCTGGTATTCCCTGGTCTTTACAAACCTTTTGTCTAGGAAAATGGTCACAATTGTAATCAAATTCCAATTCAAGCTTGAGCTCGGATTCTTCTGTAAATGGCTTAATTTCATCAATAAGTTCAGATGCTGCATGATTATCAACTTTTTTGTTTGTTTGCACCATTCGTCAAATAAGATTAAGATAATTCATTTATATGCAATAAAATAGGAATACTCAATAGATAATGAACCTCTAATACTTTGTTGTACAAAATCCTACAAGAAGGTCCCAAAGGGCACTAATTTTAAGCCCTAGAATTCTCCAGCGCTGAGGGAGACACAAGAAAAACCATTTACTTGTTGAAATATCATTTTTTTTTTTTTGGTTCCCACCATCGATATTTGGAGTCATATTTTGAGTAATTCGATTTGAGCATTTTGCAGGAGTCGTATTAGGGGGTAACTCTTTCAGCGTAATCTTTTTCATTTTCAAGTTTTAAATCTAAGAGTTGATTAAGAAATCTTTAGCACCTCATCCCACTGAGCTAACTATCCGTTCATAATCTTGTTTTAGTTTTACCAAACGCAAACTATAAACTACCAAAATGTTGGGCAGGGAACGTTTTCCGGGTACTAATTTAAGCAAAGGATGTGCAAAGGATATTTGGAAATTTATTTATTTACTTATTTATTTATTTATTTAATTATTATTATTATTATTATTTTACCAACTGCTATTCACGAACTATCTTTACCCTAGCGGATTGGTGCCAATTGTTCATTCTCCAATTTAATTATACAAACACACTGCTTCCTTCTGGTGTTTCAATTGTTGTTTCCATGGTTGTAGTTTATGACCATCTGCTGAAAGCCTGGGAGACACATTATCTAGCCTTTGTAAAACATTGATGTTTTAAAAGATGACCATTCTCTCTCTCCCTCTCTCTCTTCAAACTTAGACTGTAAAACGTAATCAAATTCCAATTTCAAGGGTTGACCATACGCATTCAGGAGCGTTTAAGTTGAACAGCTTGGAGGTCAGCTTGTTTCCAAGTGGTGCAGTCAAGCTTGAGCTTAGGCTATTTGGTAATTAATCAGCTTCAAGGGCATTACTGTTCAGCAACTAACCATAGCTTCTTCTACTTTCAACCTTACAAAAGCCAACACATATCGTGCGACTAGATGTAGATATCACCCCTTTTCTCTTTTTCTCACCCATTGAAAGGATTGGGTCAAATTGTCTGGAACCATTCAAAGAATTTGGATTTTATATGTCAAAAGTGTTGAATGAGTCCAATTAAATTTCTGTCTATGGGTCATCCTAGCTTATATTTTCTCCCTTCTTTCTTGAACTAGTCTTGGGTCTTGGGCAAGAATTTATGGGCATCTTTGGAAAATATTTATTTTATGTAAAAATATTTATCAACTAAAATAATTTTTTTTTTTTATAGATTATACAGAGTTTTACCAGTGTAATTCAAAATTTTTTCACAAAAGGAACCGAAATTATTAGTATATAATAGTTCAAAGTAACTATACTGATTTATATCGATCAACATACATGGCAATGCGTATTCAGATTTGAATCTAAAAAGGGCATTTAAAATTGAAGAACCAAAAGAGAAGTTAGTATAAAATACGGTCTCCCCCTCCAATGGGATCAGAAAAGGTTATATTAAAGTTTCAATCAGTTAATAACATGATAATTGCTCCTGCCCGGAAGTGATAATAAAAGTGGGAATGCGGTCACCGGAACGAAACACACAGATAGAGGTGATCTATGCATAGTCATTCCAGGTCCACACATGTTGGAGATAGTTGTTATAAAATTGATAGAACCTAAAATGCATCATAACATTTATATGAGCCTTTCATTGTATAAATGCTGTATGAAGTAATCGATGACTCTACAAACTTAAATTGAACATCATTTTGAATTTAATTATTATTTGCAATTTACTAATTACATTGAACACACAATAAATATCCACCAATTAACCAACCAAACCCCCCCCCCCCCCAAAAAAAAAAACCACATAAAAGTTGATTATCAGGGTGCCAAGTCTCAACTTGTGGGATCCATGAAATGAGCTTTTCTCCTATTCCCATATCTCTATGGATGTTCAAGAAATTAGTAACTATTGAACGATCACCAATCATCATACAATCTCCGAAGAAATGGTGACTGTTAAATGACAATCTAACGATTATCGACTCTATGATCCTTATTTTCAATTTAATAGTTCCCAAAATCACACTAAATACTGATTAAATGGTCCAACCGAGTGGATTGAAGCAAAAACATGTCTTTAAGAAGATACATGGTTAAATTTTTTTAATTGGGTGACTAGTATGGAGTGGTTAGAGCTCAAGAGCACGTCAAATATTGATGCCTTCCATAGTTTGATGATCGTCGCACGAAGGAGTTCTTGCGAGTTTAAATCCAAATAGTAAGTCAAATTTATTTTTATGATTGCATGAAAAAGTTTCTTAGGAACAGCTGAATCTCCACACTTTCATTATTCCATTCCCGATTTGATACCGTTTGTTTGCATTTCTTTATATTAAAAAAATGATCGTATAAAAAAGAGTTATTTCCAGTTGTGTATTCTTAACACATAATATCCTCTTGAACCGAAAAAAAAAAATGATGCTTAAGCTGATGGAACTTGATGACTGGATCCAGCTAGATTTTCATGTTCATTGTTGAAAACACTTGTTTACTGACCAACTAAGAACTACAAAGCATCATGTAAGGGTTGGCTTGGGCCACTCCGCTGGAAAATCTAGTAAAGGGACAAAAACAAAGACCTAGTTAGGGATTGAGGACTACATAAAGAAATTGCCCTCTAGACATTTTAAAAAAAATTGTAGTATATGGAAGGCTAAGTTATATGCACAGTTTTCAACAATTGTCAACATCATTAAGACAGCAATGCTTCAACAAACTGAGAGCTTTACAAGAAGTTCATTCAGAAAACATGTTAATTGCTAAAAACATTGGGTGCAACTAAGAGACCAACTTATAATATATATATATTTGTTACACTAAAATTTGAATCTTGAATCACTGATTTAGAAAAAGAGAGTTGTGACCACTAGCTTGTCTCCTTAAAAACCTCCTAAGAGAAATATAAACACGCTATTTATAATGCTAGATTTTATATTTAACTAATTAAATCCTTAAGAGATGGTATATAAATTTGGGACAGAAATCAAGCTGTCTTTTATATCGACTAATTTAATTTTGAGACATATGTGGGAATGAAAATTCTTTCATTATATGTGACAGTAAATGATATTTTAGTTATTATTTTGATTTAACCTCATAATTCTATTAAAAATACCTCTAAACTTTTATTGGGTTACACGATTGAATAACATATTTTAATTATTCATGAGCCAAAACAAACATTCTCATGTGAAAATAATAAACGTAAGAAAAAAAAAAAAAAGAAAAGAAATTTTAGATCGAGGGATAGGGGAGAGATCATAAATTATATTTAGTATCTGAGTATAAGATTTAGTTTCGAAGTCAAAAATTGAATAGTTCAATTTTTCATATTATAATGTCAAACGTAATACCCTGTTGTCATAGTTATGATACTAAATTTTTTTAGATCGAATGATCAGATACTTTAGTTTCTTAATTAGAGGTGTTGAGTTTGAATTCTGAGAATGAAAAAAAAATTTAAAAAAGTTAATTCTTTAATGAATTTTATAATATTTAAATCAAATTAATAAAATAAAATTTAGATATCGATCGATGAAAATTAAGAAAAAATAAAAGTCACAGAGTGTGATGTAAATTCGCTTGTAATTTTCCATGGTTGTTTGAAGGTTGAAAGTCCAAGTAAAGGACCCCCACCCAGGTACGATTCCTTTACACGGTTGTAGGAATTAATCCATATTTTATTATTTTCTTTTATCAACCCAAACAGTTGGGAGACGGAGACGAGTCAATCTCTCCAGAACTACGACTGCACACGAAATTGAGAGAGAGAGAGAGAGAGAGAGAGAGAGAGGCCTTTCTTTTTGGTTAAGAAAATTCATTTTCTTCTTTAATTGAAGGTTGGAATCGACATATCTCTGCATCAACTTGTCATAATTTTGTAATTAAAGTAAAAATTTAATTAATAAATAATATAGACTTTTGTAACTAAAAATTATTATTATTTTTTTTATAGAAGTGAACTAAAATATTTATTATATTAATAATTTTTTAAATATTTTTACTTAATTTCAATTGAATCTAATTTTAATTTTTCCGAACATAGCTAAAATATATTCATAGAACCAACGGAAACATTACATCCACATCCCTTGTGTTTCGTCCTTGCTATTGTTTCTTCTTCAGTCTTTTTCCTTTTTCTTTTTTGGTTGAAAAAAATTACAAATAAATTATTTTTTTTCCACACCAAAATCTAAGAAAACGCGTTTTGACAACGAAGCACATTTATGTTGTTCAATTTTTTATTTTATTTAATTTAATTTATTTTTTTGGATTATTGGCCGCCCGTTGTTCTAGTAATTTTCATATTTCTCTTTACGTAACTTAGGACGGACCACCAAAAAATAATGTTTGACTGAGAAAACATACCACTAGTTAACGACTTCATGAATAATATAATATGGGTCTGGTCACGTGACATCAAGGATAAGTTATAATCATGATTAAATAAAAACAAGATGGAAGATTACACTTATTGATGGATCCAAATCGAAAACTTAAGAGAGAGAAAGAGAGAGAGAGAGAGAGAGTTCTCTCGGAACAACTAGTCTTCTATTTCTATTATTCCTTCTCTGATTTAATTCTGTTTGATTGCATTTCCTTATACCTACGAGAGAGAGAGAGAGAAAGAGCTATATTTTAGCTTTGCCTTGTTGACTTTATGATAGTAATTAATAAAATTTGTAAGATTATGTTTTGGAAATTAGAGTAGAGGAGTATCAAATTGAGGAAGAGATGCCGTCATGGGTTGGGATCTATGTGCTCCAATCATGTAGATAACTTGAGGGTATTAAAAATTATGATGTAGATCTAATTATAAAATAAGTTCATGTTTTACTATACTATTGGGATTGTTTTGATAATTAATATTTACGTTATGAATATAATATTGATTTTAAAATAGCAAACCAATTGACTAAAAATTATTTTTTTTTAATTTCTTTTAAATTAGGTCGAGTCGATGAGTTCAAATATTATGTGATTAAATTCATGAATTTGGAAAATTTATGGTACTTAGCTCATGGAGATAGATCTAAAAACGAGTGGAATCATAAGATATTCAAGGACAATTAGCTCATTTTCAAGCCTTGCATTTGTTGACAGTTACGAAGTTCTCACTATTTTGCAGAGAAAAAAACATTGGAAAAATGGAATAAAAATTTAAATAAATAAATAGATTAAATGCATGTTTAGTACAAGTACCATGGATTTGGGTTTTGTCCTTGGATTTAAGTTCATTGTATAAGGAGGTTGAAAATGAACTTCACTGGTTAGATTCCAGACAAGTTCTTCAGAGTGCAAAGCTGTTCATTTGATAATGTTGTTTTGAGGAAACATTACATAAAGATGAGATGGTGAGATGAATGCCAAAATGGGTTCTACCCATGTACCCCAATTTTGAAGTATTTCTGCTCCTTTGATGTCCAAGAAGACAGATCAATTGTACATGTACCAGTCCCCAACAGGATCTAGCACAACACTAGAACACGAGAGAGAGAGAGAGAGAGGGGGGGGGGGAGGTGCATGTTTCTTGCAAATTTTTTTGCATCGAAATTATTATGGAAGAAATATGTATAATGTAATATTTGTTTAGTTGAAGTGCACCAATTTTGATTTAAAAAAAAAATCAAAGTCAAAATCGCGATAAAAGTAATACGATATATATATTTTTTTCGATTTGTTTCGAGAAGATTACATGTACTTCTATAAGTTTAAAATTCTTAAAAAATCACAAAATTTTAATAACAACTATATTTAAAAACTAGATTTGTTTTGATTTAAGTAAAATCAATTGTTATTTTCGCATAATGCCATATGAGTTTTCTCGCATTGTTATATATTTAATTGAATGTGACTAATTTTATTCCAACTCCATCTTGTATTCTGCAATTAAATTGCAAGAAAATTGTTGTAGTTCTCCATCAAAATTACTAGGAAAATCCCATGAAGAAATTAAGGAAAAAATTGTCATAACATGGTAGAATTTATATTGGAAAGAAGTAGTTGGTAGGTCAGCATTAAAATTGCCGGGAAAAAGGCCAACCCAAAGAATGAGAATAAAAATGATAATAAATAGGAAAACATATGGTGATTTTATGTTTCTCTGGAGGTGTGGAAGCAAAAAATGAGAGTGATGTTTGGGTTGAGAAAAGAAAAAAAGAAAAGTGGGGGTTGGGAACAAAATGCACACCTCCCCGTCCCATGTCCTCCACCAGTCTTCCCTTTGAATGCCGTTTGTCTCCCAAACATCAAACCTTCACAGCTGTTCAACATTTTAATTCCACACATTTTCTCATAAGTATGTTACCCCATAATAATAAAAATAAAAACTACACCAAAATTTAGAATGGTAATGCCTTGGAAAGGCTAGAGAGAGAGAGAGAGAGAGAGAGAGAGTAGGCCCAATTTGATTCTTCTTTGACTTTTCTGAAAAATAAAAATAAAAAAGAGATTATTCTGTAAGTAATGACCAAACAAGCAAAAATTTGACTGCTATTTATTCTATTCTATCCGGTAGTCTAATCAATAGAATTTGAAATGAGAAATTCACTAGTCCTATAGTCCTCTCCACCACCATATATTAAAATCCCCCTTCCATTTTGCCCAGCCCAGCCAAGATTGAGCTATACTCAACAGCCCATACCCCATCTCTCTCTCTCTCTCCCTCTTTCTGTTTCCTGGAGGTTTCAAGACTCGCAAAAGGGCCATGGCAGATTTATTGACTGAAAAGCAAATTGTTGAGTTCAAAGAAGCATTTTCTCTGTTTGATAAAGATGGAGATGGTTAGTTCTCTCTGCCTTTTTCATTGATGAGTCTTATCCTTCCTCTTTAAACTTCCATATACTTGATGGGTCCATCAAAAATCATGGTTTGAAACTTGTAAATGACTTCCTTTTTACAGGTTGCATTACCATTGAAGAATTGGCAACAGTGATCCGATCACTGGATCAAAATCCAACCGAGGAAGAACTTCAAGACATGATAAGCGAAATCGACACCGATGGAAATGGCACCATAGAATTTGTGGAGTTCTTGCATCTTATGGCAAAAAAAGTTAAGGTACAGCAATCATAAATAAAATATTTTATTAATCTACTTGGAGTTGCAGAGTTCATTGGAATGAATATTCATAGTTCTATCACCACGACAACCAACTCCACAAATTTTATATTCACATGTATATATTCTTTTATTTTCACCGACCGGTATTCGGATTTTACCCGATTCATCTAGTCCGAATAATGTGAGGTCTATTGAGAAATTGGTTCTCTTAAATCCTTTCTCCATTCTCATAACTTGAACTTGAGAAATCTCATTAAGAAAATAAAGTATCCGACTATTCAATTCAAAGAAATTTAGTATTTTATATTCATATTTAACACTATTGCCAACTGGACATATTAATTAACTCTCTATAATTTTTTATATTTATATATTTTTGTGTGCGTAACAGGAGACAGATGCAGAGGAGGAGCTTAAAGAAGCATTCAAAGTGTTTGACAAAGATCAAAATGGTTACATCTCTGCTAATGAGGTAATTTTCCAACATATCTGATCTGTATATTCCATTATTTTCTTTGTAAAATAAAGAATTTAAGATAATATCAAATGCTAACAGATATATATTACTGAAAGGTAAAAAGAATGGTTTTAATTCTGTATAAGAACAATCAATAAATATGACAATTTGAATTAGTTTTCAAAACCCAAATTATACACATAACGTGTTTTTGATTTTTATATTTAATTTTTAATGCATAATTTGTAATTTATTTATTTTTGTTAAATGATGCAGTTGAGGCATGTGATGATCAACTTGGGAGAGAAATTAACCGATGAGGAAGTGGATCAGATGATAAAAGAGGCCGACCTGGATGGCGATGGTCAAGTTAATTTTGAAGAATTCGTGAAGATGATGATAGTCGCTTAATGAAATCATGTTTAGACTGAAAAAAAAAAAAAAAAAAAATTTCCTTGGCAATTATGGTTATCCTTCAGTCATGTTTGTGTTATTATCTTTGACCTACAAATATGAATAACCCAAAGTCTTTAAGATGACATTTCGGCTATTTTTTTACACATTGTATTCCTTTTTTTTTGGGTAATGCATATCGATGATTTTTCTTTAATACTTTTGCAGTATTAAGAGTTTCCCTCCTTTTGTAGTGTTGCTGAAGCAATTGGCTCTTTTCGCCCAGATAGACATTTATGGGTATTTTGTTCAATTTTGATTGTCCTCTGCCAACAAGCAAAGAATTGACTCTAATTATGGTTCATTGCTTGGCTTTGACCATAAATCAACGTGTTTGAATTGACTCCATGCGAAGACTTCTCTCTCTCTCTCTCTCTCTCTCCAATTCTAGTCTATAGGAAGTGTGAATAAGAAGCAGTACTTCTCGGATTACATTTCTTTCCAATGAATGGACCTATTCTTCATTCTTTGGGTGCCTCCCCTTTTGGGTTGATGAGATTACATAAAACCACCGTCCCTTTCACATCCTTATATTTCCCTGTGCATTTTTTTTTTCCCCATCTCTCTCTCTCTCTCTCTCTCACACACACACACACACACACACACACACACACACAAAAGTAATATATTTGTTTTTGTTGTTGCCCAGAAACTTGTATGACATGTTCTCCAAATTTGGATTTCGGAATTAATGAAATAAAAAATCAAGAAGAAAACAAAAATTTTGTGAAGATTAGCATTGAAAAATGATGTTACCAAGTTATATTGTACTAAACTATGTTTTTCGTCCCCTTATGCTTTGGCTATTACCTTCCTACAGAGCTACATTTATTATTATTATTATTATTATTATGGGCGTAGAAGGAAGTAAGACTTTAATGATAAAGGAAATGAAGCTAATTAATATTAATAAAAGTTTTATAAAACATGAATTAAAAAACTGATTCTAGCCAAATCAGAATGCAGATTTAGATTTAATTAAGTTGAATTAATTATATTAATAGTTTTTTTTTTATTTTTATTTTTTTACCTTGAAGTTACCATTTTAATAAACACTATATATATTTGGAAAATTTTTTAGCATGCAAAACTTTTTTGTAATATTATTTCTAATCGCCTGGGAGGAACGACTGGATCAATATTCATGAGACATAGTCCCAGGCTCAGCTAGAGGAGTCAGCTTTTGAAAGGCTTACACAAAAAGCCGACAGCCCACTGATCGATGTTCAAGTATTCCTTGCGACCATTTACCGAAAGGTCTCAGTCACCCAGATCTTCCGATCGATAGGGTCACAGTCGCGCCCGCCAACCGAACGTGATTCATCAAGTAAAGGTAATTGTCCCGATCGGGTACTCAATCATCGGTCCATCAAGCGAACGAAATCTAAAGACCTTTCATCGGTCGAACGACCGATTGATAGCCAACAATTCTAAGGAAGGTCAAAATACCTTACTTAATGGGTTTTAATTTTTTTCCATTCAGTTTGCATAGTGAAAAAGAACTCTCTAGGATCTTTCCCCTAGAAAATTTCCGGATCGGCTCGATAAGAAAAGTAGGGTTGAAGCGCCCTGACAGCGCACGACTCTCGCAGGTATAAAGTATCATAAATCCTTCAAGCCAGGTATGCTCTATAGGCCTCACATATTGGACACTTTAATCACAGGGAACCACACTCTTGAGCTATCAATCTGTTTCTATTTCTTTGGAGTCTCTTACTTGGTCACCATCCGACGGTATTTGTAGGTATTACATCCCTCCTGATGGCAATCGTTCAAGTTTATATAAGAGATTTTGCCAGAGAACCGGAGACTAATGTCTACTACAATTACCCCCGACTAACCTCGCAAAGAGAAGGCCGTCCTATTATGATTTATATTTGTTTGGCGATGACCCCATCGTCATTACCCTCAAGATAGAATCCTACACCGTGAAAAGGATTCTCGTTGATCAAGGGGCTGATTGTGATCTCCTCACTTGGGACGCCTTCTGCCAAATGTGTCTCAATCCATTTCGACTCTTGCCGCCTACCGGGTCCCTCAGAGGACTCTCAGATGAACCCACTTATTCCGAGGGTATTATCTACTTTCCCGTGACCCTCGAAAAACCCCTTAACCACGCGACCGCCCAGGTCCTGTTCCATGTGGTTAAGCTTTATTTCCCTTACAATGCCATTCTTGGAGGCCCAGCCTAGAAGCACCCCTAGCATGGCCATGAGGCATATGAAGCACGGGCCTTGCAAGGTGTCTGACTCATATCCTTTTTGTGACCCAAGACGCGCAAGAAGCTTTTCCAATCGATGCCTTAAAATCTAGGGACGACACCGAGCCAAATCGAAACCTGAGCCAAGCGAAGAGACGACTGAGGTCTCTCTAATAAGCGACTCCAACCAGACCGTCCGGATAGGGACCAACCTATCACATTCCTTTCAAGGGTTTTAGTCATTTTCGACACCAAAGTTACTCGAAAGTCTGCAATGCCGAATAATCTGATCAATATGAGTCTAGCCACCAATCTTAAACGATTCATAAGCAAAAGAAGTTGCCCATCGGGTACTCAATCGTCGGTTCATCCGGAAAGTCAAATATCCCAAGTGGTTAGTTAACATGGTCATAGTGAAAAAGACCAATAGAACAATTCAAGGAAGTTTGTCACAAATACCTTAAAATAGTATCTAGGTTCCTCTTTGAAACAGCTTTATGGATGCTTATTCATGTTAAGATAAAGAATTCTAGTAGAAAACGGCCAACTTACTCAAAAGATGTATCACAATCAATTCGAATATTGAATGAGCAATTTCCATTGGTCGCTAAAAACGTTATGAACGTTGAAGCTTCCATGACGGTTTTCAAAGCCCAGTAGGTATGAAGTTAAGCTTATTGCATTTTACATCCTATCAAGACACCGTTCCGGTTTGTAAGAATGATAACAATATTGGAACTCTAATCATTAGCACCTTTGGGATTGTCTCTGGTAAGTTCCTAGGTTTCATGATCACCGATCGAGAGATAGAGGCCAACCTTAAGAAGATACATGCGATATTGGATATGTCGACTCCCTAGACGTTAAAGGAAATGCAACGCTTTACCGGTTGGATAGCGGTAAGGGAATTCAAGTTATATACAAGTGTCAATTCTGTAGAGTCATTCAGATCGGGCACCTTCGAACAACTATGATAATAAACCTAATGAAACCACCACTACTTTCGCGGCCCATCCCTGGGGGAGAACTTTACCTATATATAGCCATCTCGGTTGATGGTAAAAAAGATTCCTTGAGCCAATCTACTATATCAGTAGGATATTAAAGGAGTTTGAAATTACTAGCAAAAAACAAATTTAAAAGGTAGTTTATATTTCTTATCATGCAAAAAGGACGGTTCGGACGGCTTATCAAGTGGAGTGTAGAACTAGAAGAATTCGATATCCAGTACCGATCGTGAGCAGCGATAAAGGGTCAAGCGTACCAAGACCGTTTTTGACGAACCACGACTTTTGAAGTGGTGTTAACAGTGTCGAGAAGTGGACCATTCATGTTGACGAATCATCAAATTCTTTGGGAAGTGGTGCTGGACTTATACTAGTAGGACCGAATGATTTCAAGATAGAATACGCCATCCGATTCGATTTTCAGGCCACCAACAAGGGTTTTTAAGAAACTACCCGGTTTGTATGGAATGGAACGTTAGGGTATTCATGGACAGCCAGTTGGTCATGAAACAAATTGAGGGGATCTATGAAATCAAAGACCCAGTCATGGCTAAATATCTGAGTAAATTACCGAGAACGATAGGGGGGGGGGGGGAAAGTTGAAGTACGGTCTTCGTATTTTATCGAATTTGGTTGTTCCGAGATTATTCTTAACCAAATACGCCATATTGAGCATAGCCCAACACCCAAAAAAATTACGAGGTTAAAATCCCTAGAGAAAATAGCTATAATTGATGAGATTTTTTATCAAAAGTCATTTACTCATTTGTATCTGCAGTATCTAACTCCCAAAGAGGGGGACTATGTCGTCCGAGAGATCCATGAAAGAATATATGACAATCACTTGGGTGCTCGAAATCTAGTTTATAAAGCCTTTCGTCAGGGATACTGTTGAAATGAAGAATACTTAGGGTACTCAATTAACCCTAAAAATATTGTATCTTCTCTTACTCATTTAAGGCCCAAAGGAAGCCTAATCATAGATCCCAAAAAGAGGGCAGATTAATGCCCTCTTTCTGTTAAAAAACCCTAACCCATACCAGGAAAGATCGGCAAAAAGTTAGGGCTGAAAAGAGGGGACCAAAAGGTCCCCCATTGGCTAGATAAACTAGCCGTTGGGGATAGCCCCAACGGCTAGTAAGCCCTCTCCTCCCTCTCTTTTTTCACTAAGTTCTCTCATCCTTTTTTTTTTTCTCTATAAATAGAGGATGATCTCCTATTCGTAAAGTATGAAAAAAATGTTCTCTTATTTTGTACAAAAATTGCTCTCTCTCACTCTAAAATTTTAGTTTGTTTTTCTTACTTTAAATTTCAACAGGTACTACTGGACAACCATGAAGGTCGATTCCGAAAACTATGTAAAACGTTGTGACAAGTGCCAATGTTCTCCTCAGTGCCTCGGCTACCTTCCATCGAGCTCAACCCTATATTTATCCCTTGGCCGTTTACCCAATGAGGCATGGATATTCTCGAACCATTTCCCCTAACCATGGGACAGCGAAAATTCTTGATAGTAGCAATCGATTACTTCACCAAGTGTGTGGAAGCCAATCCCTTAGCTCATATCATAGTAGCCAAGACCCAGTCCTTCGTATGGACCTATATTATCACCCCGTTCGATATACTACGTGTCATTATTATTGATAACGGAAAGCAATTCGACAACAAGCACTTCCAGGAGTCCTTTAAATTAATCTTCATTTCGCCTTCTCCTCTTTATCCTCTATTGATTAATCTAAGTTTCATATTTCTCCGTTCCATAAATAGATTTCTAGGGTTAGGATTTCCTAAATTTTTTGATTTTCAATCTTCTGCTCAAAATCTGTATACGCTTTTGTCAAATCTATCGCTTTTGTCTTTGGATTCATTAATTTTGGTTGATTTCGTCTAAATTTTTGTTAAATCTATCGATCTTCTCTTATCATTTTTGTTAGATCTACATACCTTTTTGTCTTTGTATACCCTTTAGTCAAAATTTTTATGTTACAATAGGCTGATTTTGTCGATTATCAATCAAAATTTTAGAGATTTAGAGTTGTGTTTTTTATACAAAATGACCTTTTGCCTCTCTCTCTCTCTCTCTCTCTGGTTTTTCTAAGAATTAAAACAAGCTCGAGCTTGGCCCAAAATGGGCCCAAGGCCTTAATTTTTTGGGCCAAACTCAAGCCTTGATTGTTCGAGCTTTCTCGAGTTGGGTTTGGGCTCGAGCCCAAAAAAATTTCCCCAGGCTGAGCTTGGGCTTCACAAAGCCCGGGTTAAAAAGCTCGATTGCTAGTCGTATGCGCGCGTGTGCGTGAGAAAGGAGTTGAACAAGGGAAGGTGATATGAATTATTTGGTGTGACGCATAACTTTTTCTTTTTTTCTTTTTTTTGGTAACATTGATATATTTTATAATTTTATCTATATCGAAATTTAGATGTGATATTGTAAACTAAATTTTATAAAGATTTGGAAAATGAATAGGCAATCTAAATTTTAGGGTGGAGAGAGTTGTATAGAAAAATTTGAAACTACTTAAACAATTGGTTATTAGCAAATTAAGCAATAGAAAGGACTCCTTATAACATTCATATTTATTGTATTAATAAGAGGAAGAAGTATTACAATTTCAATATTTCATGGTTCCCCTCAATAGAGTTCAAAAAACAATCGCAGTAATCAACACAAAAGGAGTTACAAAGTATTTTTGGCTATGCACTTCCATAGGGAAAAAAAAAAAAGAAAAAAGAAAAAAACCCTCTAGTCCTAAGAACATGTGAACACAAATTTGAGCTAAGAACAGGTGACAAAAAGGGATAAAAACAATCAGTGGTTATGTCATGCCCATTTCTTCAGTCTGTAAAATTGATGACTTAACCAATCAAACAATCTCTCTCCTCTTCAATTCAAATTCCATTTTCAGAAACTTCATAAATCAGAAAACCCAACAAAGAAAAAAGGAAACAAAAGAATTACTCAATTAATGACGGCTGCACAACAGATGCAAGTGCTGAAGAATGAAGACTTATGCTTTCTCTTATCTTGCTGTTTTGATGAAGTCTTTGATGTTCGCTCAGTTGATGAATCTGAAATGTCCTGCTTCTCTGCCTTATTTGCGCATGAGGCAACAAGGCTATTCTGTTTCTGTGGTGTGAGCAAAACTTGCGTATCTTCTCCTCCTTTCAAGAAACTCAAAAGTGGAGACCTCAGCTTCTCCGAATCGCTTTTCTCCATCTTAACACGTTTTTCTTCTGTTTGCACTGGAACATTTTTTGGCGGGTTTTCATTGCTTTGTAAAGATCTTGTCATGGCCTTGTCATGGTAGAGCAATGGTGTTTGATCAGATTCATGAGTTCTTGAATCAAGTAGAAGATCAAAGTCAAAGCTGGGAGATTTTCTTGTCTCAATTACATGAGTGCTCAGATTCTGGTCAATTGTATCAGTACTAAATCTTCCCATGATTTCTTGTTCTGCTACAAACATTGAAGCCTCCTCAGTAGGTTGTGTATCAGTTTCCAACATTGTTGAGCTCGAGGAATCAAAGGATTTTGCATCCTTTTCTTCTGTTTCTTGACCAACTTTCTTTTCATTAAGATTGTCTGCTTCATAGACTGCATCTTTGGTGATGGTTGATTCTGACAAAAACTTTTCTACTTCTTGAACTTGTCGAGTTTCTTCTAAAGCCTTTACCTGTTCTTCTGAAACTGAATTTGGGCTGGTGTCTATTGATGCAAGGTCATTGAGCTCATCAATCTTTGATATCTCAATCAACTTCTCACAAGATTTAGCTGGGTTAATATCAAGCTTCTCTTCGCTTTGTGATTCACTTCCTATTTGTTTTGACTCTTCAAAGAGAACCACGCATTTATCTTCAGACAAGAGAACTTCCTCTTGCAAGGTTTCTAAGGATGAAGAGGTCAGACCGGGTTCTGCTTGTGGATTCGGCTTAGTAGTCAAATCCATATCACTTTTGTCTAATGCAATCTCAAAATCATCTACAACATCGTGTAATGACATTTCTTTCACATCCCATTTGCTTTCGGAGTCAGAATTAACAGTTTGATCGACATGGTTGTCTATTTTGCTGTCCAGGTCTTGATCTTTCTCCTCAGTTGTGCAAGATGAACTTACCCTTTCGACTTGCTTATTTCCTTCTGACCCCTCAATTTGCTCATTTTCTTTCAATGGCAAGCCATGGTCGTCTTCTACAGATGGGGCAGCTTCAACACTCGGATTTTCAATTTGGGTTGGTTTTACATCTGTTGGTTCAAGTGGTTGAGGCTGGTTTGATTCAGGTTCTGTGTCCCATGCTGAGGGTGACCCTTCTTCCTCTGCTACAATTTTTAGTTATATCAATCTCTCCATTCTGAGATTTTTTATCCGAATATTACTTATTTTGTTAGATCATCTCTACAGATACTAATGAATACAGCACTTAATGAGAATCGTGTAGAAACACACAATTCTAGGTAAAAAGGGAAATGCTACTCCTCACAGTAAATAGTAAAGCTCAAGTGTTCTGCAGAAACTAAAAAATTTAGTATGATGTCTGATAATGAAAAGTTGTGCAGAAATTTCTATTTAATAACAATTTGTCATCTAAGCCATTAAAACTCATTCTGGGCACTTTGATCAACCAGGTTCTCTACTAAAGATTGTGTGCAAACCTTGTTTGACAGATGACTGTCCTTGACCTTGCTTATCAATTGCTTCCGCTGGATTATTACCAATATATGGTTGTTCTTTCAAATCTGCATCAACTGATTGTGCAGGAGGCTCTGATGATCGATCAGTAAGGACTACCGCAGCTTCATTTTGCACTATGGAAGAAGCAAACGGCCAGAGAAACAAAAAATGAACAACTTAAAACTAATTAATCAAGCTCGCAATTCAAAAATTAATGACATAACAACATATTCTATAACTTGCCTTCAACTTCAGGGTCTGCTGTTCCTGTTTCATTGGAAGAAGCCAACCCTTCAACTTTTTCATGAAAATCTTTGTCTTCAGATGAACCAACTATATGATTTCCTCCATTTACATCATCTACTTTAAGCACTTCGCCCACCGGATTTTGCTCAGCTTCAACTGGTGCATTATTTTCTACTGCAGTATCAAAGAACTGTTACATATGAATTTAGAAAGAGAAAATACACAAAAATTAGGAGCATACCATGTAAACTGGAAACGTTGCTGTTACCCATCTCATTTCCCATGTTCAAATCTCCCCAAATCCTGCAAGAATATAAGACTTGCAACTTACAATTGCCCTAACTGTATTCCTCCAAATTCTAGTAGAAAAATGAATCGGAGAAAAGTTAATAATGAAAGGAAAAAGCTACAAAGGCTAAGAAACTCCATACCATAATGATGACTCTATTCACATGCAAATTGGCATTAACATAAACAGGACAGCCTTCTTTCTGCGAGACTTGCCAGAGTGTTAATACTTGATTAAGTCGGCTGCTAATTGACCTCTGCGGCTTTGTGTTTGCTTAAAGCATAAGCCTTATTTTTGGGTCATGGTCAGCTAAGGAGGAGGATGAGATGAATCACCCAAAAAAGGAGGGGGAAAAAAAAAGTGGGAACACTTTATTTTCTGACGAGGGCATTATGCTATGATGAAATTCTATACTGTCACGCGGGGACATATGGTTTAAACTGGATTAATAAGTTGACTATTCGTGCGACTTAACATGGTGGGTGTGGCCAATCTATGACCTGTTCGTATAATTGTGTTTTATAGGATTCCAAAGCTTACCATAATTTTAGAGATGTCCCAAGTCCCAACCTCCTTTTTTTCTTTTTTGGTTAAAATAAGAATTAAACCCCGAATCATGAGTTCGGAAGAAGAGTAAGGCTATTATCACCGAGTTGTCTCTTGGGGACTTCCCAACCTCCCTTTCTTAGACCATAAGATTAGGGTGCATGGGTTTTGCTAAATTCCCTTAACAAAGGATGCCCTAGCTTATAAAATGTTGTCTCTTTCGATAAAATTCATCAATCTCTTTTTAATGTGGGTTTATTATTAAAAATATAGAAACTAACATAATTGTGCACTCTAATGATAGAGTCTAATTAATTAGGCATAAAAAGGGGATCTACAGAGAGCATTTATCGTCATATTACTTGATTAAAGCCTAAATTTCCTTCTTTATGCCGTGGATAGGGAATAATGGTACATGATATGGGGTTGTACATGTGGGTCTCCTCTTCCAAATAGTTTTCATGTTAAAGGTTCATAGGTTTTTTTTTTTTTTTTTTTCATCAATATTTAGAGTTATATTTCGACTAAATCGGTACATTCACGGAATCACTATTTGGGGATGACTTTCTCAGTGTAATTTTTTTCATTCTAAATTTTGACAATGAGATTTGATTAAAAGACCTACCATCTCATCCTCAGAACCGAAAAGTTGGTGTTAAAAGGTTCATAGGGTGGCAAAGAGAAGGTGTTTAATAATGCTAGCCTCATCATGTCTATGCATTTTCTTTGGAACTCTCTACCTTTGTACATGCTCAAAAGGTTCGAGTACTTGGACCCTCAACCCCTTCTTTTTCTTTCATATAGAAGGGGTTGAAAGAAAAGAGTTGGTGGAGATCCAACAGACACCCACTTTTCAGAAAAGAATATAGAGCTAGTGAAATGATTATGCCAAATTGCATCCATTCAGGAACACTTTTTTAATTTACCCTAATCTTCAATTAATCCAAATATTATAGTTTTAGTGGGAAGATTAGATCTACAAAATCTCTGACCGACATGTTGTGAAGACAGGTAAGCAGTGAGTTTGAACCTAACAACAAGGATTAGCTTTGCAAATGAACTTGATTAGAATTTATGGCATTCAACTACTTTTCTTTTAAATGACCATTTTATCATCAACACTCCTAAATTAAGGAAAATTTTAAGGTAATTAAGTATATAGAAATATTTAAAAATAAAATTCACATTTTTTTGTTGTTATAAGTATAGAAATTCAGTTGAACTCCATATTTTAATTTCTAATTATATATACAGAACTTAATTTGCAAATAAACTCTACAGTTTAATTATTTTAAATGAATTGAATTTATTTTTTATTTGATTTTGAGTGGGTAAAGGATCTTATCATGGGGCCATCAAAATTCAACTACAAACATAAAGCCCAAGTACCTTCACCAATGACTTATGAGCCTAGTGGCATGACACTGTACTCTTAGTTAATATCTCGAGTTTAAGTTTTTAGAATAAAAAATAGACATTAGAGAGTCAGCTCTTAATTAACCTTCACAACTGTTCATATTAGATTAATCGTGTTTCTGGATATTGGATCAATCGGCCAAATAAAAAAAAAAGCCCAAGTATCTTATTTTTCTTTTTGAGTAAAGAGATAGTCAATATAATAGAATGGGGTGTTAGATTTTTTAACTAAATCTCAAGTTTGAAATTTTAAAATAAAAAAGATTACGTTAGGAGAATCACTCTCTAAATAGAGTCCCCACAAGGTATTAAAAAAAAAAATGGGAAGCCATGGTTATTAGGGTCACCGGGCCTTTGTATTCTTTGATGCAAATAAGAGCAAGTATAGGTGGACCGCTATCAGCACAAATGTCGCATGGGCCAATTACCTATGGCCTCAGGCTTCGTGAATTGGTCTGTAAATAGACACGGAAATTAGTCCACTCTAGATACGTGAACACGGGTACAATGACCTATATGGGTTCAAAGATGACCTCTTTGGTACACAAAATGGGTTATAACATGTTTTAGAGAACTCACAGGATGAAATCACATAGAATATATAGTATATTGCCTCATTTAAATTTTAAAATATTACCATGGAATAGAATACAGTTAAAAAACAGATTATTCTACCAATGACCCTTGAATTTATTAGCAGAGCACTAAATTTCTTTTGAAATCTCGAATTCGAGTTTTGAAAATAGAAAAACAGAGACCGAGAGAACCAGCCCTTTAATTGAATTTTATAACTATTCGAACTGAATTTATTAGATTTTTCGGATATATGTGATAGGTGTTCCAAAAAAAAAAAAAAAAAAAAAAAAGTCAGACAGCTCTTAAGGGTCTTAGGCTTCCATTTTGGACCGAAGCCCAAAGATAGCCCAGCCCAAGAATATATATACATATATTGTTTGTGTAATTTAATATAAGCGATCGGTATCCAGAGTTATAATTTAATTAATTTAGTTTGAGTATTATTGAATCCAATTTAAGGAAACTCTCATAATATAGTTTTTTCTTTTTTGATTATACAAAGATTTAAACTTAAAATTTTCAGATTAAGGGAGAGAGTTATGACCATTAAGCTATCCTCTTGAGAACCCTAACATAGTATTTTTTATTACCAAGTTTCAAATCCGAAATTTAATTAAGAGATATAATATTTTTGTCCACTAAACTGACTATCTATTAATATATATATTTATATATATACATACACATAATATATATATATTTGTATATATGTATGTATGTGTATATATATATATTTTAGAATACATAAAAGTCCAACATGAGTTTCCTTGGAGCAAGCTTGGGGTTCCACCCAACAATTCCACAGTGAGTAAACAAAGTCTGAGGCGCCGGGTCAAACATGTCGCCCATGGTTAGGTGCAACCATTAATGAGTAATTGAAATTTGAACCTGAAATTTCAATCAAGATAAGTTTTGTTTACCAACATTTTTCCACATCAGAAATTGCTTCCCCTTTTACACGTGAAAGGAACCGAAGCTCTTGAAGATAAATGAAAATTTTATTTTTATTTTAAAAAATATATAATTTTATACAGGAGAATATCATTTTAGGAGAAACGAGAGAGATTCAAACTTTATACTCACAAATCAATGGAGAAATTTTTAATTCTACTGAATCCAAAGGCTCTTCATACTTTCTCGATTGTTAATGTAAAAAAAAAAAAACATTTTTAAAATTTACATATATTATTATTAAGTCATTTAATCCTAAAATATATAAACGAAGCTAGAAATCCTCTGGAATAGCTAATTATGGTCTAATAAGTAAAAGTTTTATATTGGGTTATTAATATTCTTACTTCAAATTTAAAACTAACATGGCCCACGGAAATTGCAAAATTCATCAAGTCTATGGATCTGGTGGGTCATGGTCATAGATGATAGAGAGAGAATGTAGTTTCCTATGGTGTTGCATAGAATCAGCAGACAAATTTAAAAGTCCAAGACGCGGTTCATGATCATAACCACTTGATTTGAATAAATAAAATTCTTTCATTTAAGTTAGCTAAAAGACCCTAGCTCTGAGATTTTATCGAATACAATTTAATAGTTATAATTTTTTTCTCTTAATTTAATAATTTCATATTTAAAATGTCATATAACAAAAAAAACCATCATCTCGGGGGCTGTTTAATAAAATATACAAGGACTTGGTTAATGGGTTTGCTAGTTGCTTGATAAGATAATAACATGGTATTGGATAATAATGGAAAAAAAAATCAAATACTAGGTTTTTTTTTTTGTCCACTTGTAAATTTAGAATTACGGTTGGCCAATGTGGGGCTCGGCCCATGCTTATATGTGAAAATGTGTCACTTTCATGGCGCTTTTTTTTTAAAAATAAAAAATTATCGATTAAATTCGATTTAAATCAAATTAGATCTGTAAGTGAAATACTAACTGTGTTACTTTGTAATATGTTTGTATAAGAGAATATGACTTACGTATATACAAATCAACCTAGTAAAAATAGGAAAGAAAATAGTAGAGAATAATGGAAAAGAGAATCAAGAGATCAACCTAATTACAATAAGAAAGATAATAATAGAGAATAATGGGTAATAAACTAAAATACATAATCGAAGTCTAATTATGTGCCTAAATCTATACACATTAACACCCCCCTCAAACTCAAGGTGGGATAGTAGAGACCAACTTGAGTTTGCGAAGTAAAAGATTGAACCGTCCAGGAAGATGAGCTTTAGTAAAAAGATCAGTAGTTTGATTTTCAGAGAAAACCGAAACAAGTTATAAAGTGCCACATTTGAGATGTTGTCCAACAAAGTGACAATCATTTTCAATGTGTTTAGTCCGTTCATGGAAGACATCATTATGAGCAATTTGAATGACACTGTGATTGTCATAATATAAAATAGTAGCAGAAGAGTGTGTAATATCAATATCCTCAAGTAACCAATGGAGCCACAGTAGTTTAGATGTAGCATCAGCAAGTGTTCGATATTATGATTCTGTGCTAGAGCGAGAGATGACTGTTTGCTTCTTACTGCGCCATGAAATGAGGGAGTCACCCAAAAAGAAACAGTAACCAGTTGTGGATCGACGATCAGTAGGGTCCCCGACCCAATCAACATCAGAGTATCCGGACAAAGTCAATGATGAATGAGTAGAAAAATGAAGGCCATGAAGGAGAGTGCCTTTGACATACCGGAGAATACGAAGAATGACAGTAAAGTGAGTAGTTCGCGGAGCAGACATAAACTGACTAACAATGTGCACAGCATAAGCTATATCAGGGCGAGTCACTGTAAGATAAACAAGACCACCAACAAGTTGTCGATATAGAGTAGGATCAGGAAAATGTGTGCTATCAAATGGAGTTAACTTAACATTAGTGTCTAATAGTGTAGAAGTAGTAGATGAGTCTGTGATACTAGATCTTGAGATTAAATCAAAAGCATATTTGGCTTGAGATAAATAGTACCCATCAGAACTAGAGGAGACTTCAAGACCAAGAAAGTAACTGAATGATTCCAAATTTTTCATCTCAAAATGATGACTAAGATAATTCTGTAAGTCAGAAATGATCAAAGAATCATCATCTGTAATAATCATATCATCCACATAAAGCAGCAAAAGAACAGCACCCTTGTCAGTACGACGAATAAATAAGGCAAAATCATGAGAACTAGAGGTGAAACCAAATTGTGTAATAGTAGAGCTGAATTTGACAAACCATGCACGAGGAGCTTGCTTAAACCCATACAAAGTATGATGAAGAAGACAAACTTTCTGTGGAGGATGAGAATACCCAGGCGGAGGATGCATATAGACTTCTTCATTCAGATCTCCATTAAGAAAGACATTTTTAATATCCATCTGAAAAAGAGGCCAATGTTTGACTACAGCAATAGCTAAAAGACTTCGGACAGAGGTCAATCGAGCAACATGAGTAAATGTTTCTTCATAATCAATGTTGTATTCCTGAGTATAACCTTTAGCAACCAAACGAGCTTTATATCGCTCAATAGAACCATCAGAGCGAGTTTTAATTTTGTAAACCCATTTACATCCTATAGGAGTTTTACCCGAAGGAAGATCGACTAAATCCCAAGTGTGAGTTTTCTCTAAGGCCTGAAGTTCTTCTGACATTGCTTGCTGCCACAAAGGATTAATACTAGCCTCACGATAAGAATAGGGTTCATGTAAAGAGACAATAGTAGAAAAACAATGATAATCTCTAAGATGATGTGAAGTGTTTCGTACTCGACTGGAGCGACGAAGTGGAGGAATAGGATCATCAGAGGAAGCAGGTTCTGGAAATGCAGAGGCAGAGGAGGGATCAGATACATTAAGTTCAGTAGAAGAACTTGAAGTGGAAGAGTCTGAAGCAGAGGAAGGAAATAATTCCAGTGAAGGGTCAGTAAAAAAGGGTTGAGAAGTAGAGAAAGAACTATGAAATTTGGATAATATATAAAACATGGTGTGTTCCCAAAAGGTGACATGGCGAGAAATACGTAGTCTGTCGGAAATAGGATCCCAACAACGATAATCTTTATGTTCTATCCCATACCCAAGAAATCAACAAAGACGGGCACGAGGTTCAAGTTTAGTATGTTCATGGGGATTAAGAAGAACAAAACAAGTACAACCAAAAACTTTGAGGGTAGAATAGTCAGGTGCCTTGCCATATAATCGTTCAAAGGGAGAGAGATTTTGAAGAACTGAAGTGGGGAGATGATTTATAGTATAAACAGAAGTAAGAGCAACTTCACCCCAAAATTTTTCAGGACAGGATGCAGAAAGAAGGTGAGCACGAACAGAATCTAAGATATGACGATGTTTACGTTCTGCTCGACCATTTTGCTGAGAGGTATGAGGGCAATCGTTGGAGAATGGTTCCCTGTTGTTTGAGAAACTGGAGAAGAATAGAATCTTGATACTCCATTGCATTGTCAGTACGAAGAATTTTAATAGGACGCAAAAATTGAGTTTTAATCAGGGTAGCAAAATCAATATAAATTTAGGACAATTCAGATCTATGCTTGAGAAAATATATCCAAGTGAATCTCGAATAGTCATCTATGAATAAAACAAAATATTGATAGCGATTCACAGTGGGAGAAGGAGTAGGACCCCAGATATCAGAATGAATTAAACTAAAAGGAGTATCACAAATAGAGTTATTATTATTAAAGGATATGGCAGGTTGCTTTGCTTGTTGACAATATAAACAATCAAAAGACTCAAATTTAGAAAGGTTTAAGGAACCACTAAAAATCAAGGATCGGATTTTATTAGCAGATGTATGACTAAGACGGAAGTGCCATTGATATGTCAAGGGAATGGTGGTGGAAGTAGAAATTTGTTGTTGAATAGGAATGTGAAGAGATGTGAGCTCAAATAATCTGCCCACCTTGTATCCCGTTCCAAGAATCTGTCCCGTCTGTAGGTCTTGAACCTGACAACCAAGAGGAGAGAAAGAAACAGTAAAACCAAGATCACACAATTGACCAACAAAGATTAAGTTTAATGCTAGACTAGGAACAAAATAAGTATCGGGAAGGGTAAGGGTAGAGGTAGTTGCTGTTCCAGTATGAGTAATGGTCATACTACTACAGTCAGCAATGTGAATAGAAGGAAGAGAACTGGCAGGAGTTGGTTTAGATAATAGAGAAAATTGAGAAGTCATATAATTACAACAAGTAGAATCAAGGAGCCAAGTATTACCTGGGGTTACAGATAGAGCAGTGGAGGAAGGAATCACTCGTTTAAGAAGAGCTTCAAGATCCCTAATAGTAAGAAAAGGGGAAGTGGACTCACTAGAGGAAGCAGCAACAGCAACAACAATGGTAGAGGATCCAGGTTTAGAGGAAGACTTGGATTTCGTTGAATCCCCTTTAGGACGAGATGGACGAATTGGACAATTTTCCAAAATATGGCCATGTTTATGACAGTATCTATACTCAACAGTTGGACAAATAGCAAACGTATGACCTGGGTTGCGACAATTCTTACAGAAGGCAGATCCAGAGTTGAAGCGGGGTTGAGTGATTGTAAAAGCAACTTCTGATGAATGAGGTTTGAATAAATCAAGAAGAATTTCCTCAAACATAATTTCTTTAACTGTAGCATCCAAAGTGGGCAATGGATCACGATGTAACAGAGCAGCACGTACTGATTCATATTTAGGACGAAGTGCCATAAGGACTTGAATAAAACGAAGATGATCATCACTGATTTTAGCTTGGGCTAACTGATTCCATACAGGTTGAATGATGGCAAGAAAGTTATTAACTGACTGTCCTGACTCTTGCTTAAGGCTATTTAGAATAGTGAGCAACTGATAATAATGTGCAAGACCAGTAGTTTTGTACCTATTGGACAAAAAATCTCAAATTTCTTTTGCAGTATCAAAGTCAGCAAACTGAATATGAATGGATGAAATAGAAGTGTAGCAAAACCAAGTAAGGATCTGATGATTTTTGCTATCCCAATCCTCATGACGTTTAGCATATTTTGCATCATTTTTATTATTATCACGAATTGGTTTGACAATATCACCAGTAATAATACGTCAAAGTTTTCGTCCAATTAAAAAACTTTTCATACGTTGAGACCACAACGTATAATTAGAGCCATCCAAGATAGTACCAATAGGACGAGAAACTTCAGATTTGTCCATATCAAGAAACCCAAAAGAAGAACCAAACATAGACAAAAAATAATTCAAGATGAAGCAGAATGGATCAGAAAAAAATAAATAAACTGACTAACCAGAGCTACCAATCGGGTCACAAATCAATTGTGACAATGAGAGCAAGAGATAGGAATAAGTTACAAAATGAGAGCAAGAGACAGAAACAAATTGATAGCTTGAAAACGTAGAGAGCAGGGCTCTGATACCATGTAAGTGAAATACTAATTGTAATACTTTGTAATATGTTTGTACAAGAGAATATGACTTACATATATACACATCAACCTAGTAAAAATAGGAAAGAGAATAATAGAAAATAATGAGTAATAAATTAAAATACATAATCGAAAGTTAATTATGTGCCTAAATCTATACACATTAACAAGATCTATAATAAGCAAAAATTTTTCGATATATGTTTTTATTATAAATAAAATTTAAATTTAAAATCTTATTTAAGAGTATTAATATTTAGTTTGAATCTAAAATTTTATTTAAAAATATTAATATTTAATTATTAAATTAATTAAATATTAATGATATTTTCATAGCTACGTTCGCACAAAGACTAAGATTTATTCTGAT
This sequence comes from Dillenia turbinata, assembly GCA_037126225.1. Taxonomy (NCBI): domain Eukaryota; kingdom Viridiplantae; phylum Streptophyta; class Magnoliopsida; order Dilleniales; family Dilleniaceae; genus Dillenia; species Dillenia turbinata. The sequence goes on from JBAMMX010000012.1 coordinate 7,370,825, forward strand.
TTCATCCCATAGCGACTATTTTTGTAGTTATGAAAATTCCATGAAAAGGGAACACGTCATGGATGACCTAACCACCATGACGTAACATTGCCAGCACTTCGCAAACGAGGCTACTCTCCAAAAGGAGTTTCAGGAGGCGAAATAACAAAATTTTGAGAAAAGTCAAACTAAATCTGGAAAAGAGGGTAAGAGTAGTACTAGGAATTCCAAAACCGTGAGGCACGGGTGTAGCTATTGCTACGTGAACAAGTCAAATTTTAAATTTTTATTATTTATTATTTATTCTTATTATAAAGAAAGCCTAAAATCTAAAGAATGAAAAAAATAAAGCAATGAAAATCAAATCCAAAATCTTTTAATTTGAACCAGAGAGAACAGTGTAATTATGTTCTAGGTTGTATAAAAATAGAAACAGAAAAACGGAAAAATCGCAATACATATAAAGCAATGCAGAAAAATTATATTTTGTAAGAATATATAAACCGAAAATGTGTAAAAATAGATAAATATGTGAATATTAATTATTTTATGTAAATAATAGAATAGTTATTTTTTATAATAAAGATCTAAAATGATTAATATAATTATTAATTATAAGATAAATAATATAATATAAAGAGTACAAATTATAATTAAATAAATAAATAATTTATTAAATATGAGAAAATATCTAAGTATAAAAAATATAAAAATTTTTATATAAATATTAATTAATTTAACGTATTGAATTATTTTGAAAATGAAAAATGTTATTATTAAAAAAATTTTGTATATGAAAGATTAATTATATAATAACCCCACTTTAAAAGTTTACAAACAATTTGGAGTAATGTTAGTTAGGATATTTCCCATGTTGGTATAACTTAAGCAACGTCAACACCCTTTCATTGGATTCCCATGTATTGGCTTGAACTTGAGACTTTTATTAAAAAAAGAAAAACGATATCAATTGAATTATAATTTATTGACTCGTCAAATTTCTGTATAATTTCATAGGTTGTTGTCTTAGATTGAATCTTTCTTGAAATTTCCAATCCAAAGGCATTGTACATGACGAACCTATCTACCAACAGGACGAGAGAGAGAGAGAGAGAGAGAGAGGCCAATGCACACCATCCCGGTGGATCTCTGTAAGGGCGAAGCCGACTGCCTTTCTCTAATTTTTTTTTTCCCTTTTTAATGTATATTAGTCAATATTTCAGTAGATATTAGTTTTTTAAATTATTTTATTTTATCTATATGTTATTTAATTATTTTATATTCTCTCTGCAGTTATTCTTCAAGTAACCCCACAAAAAAATAAAAAATTTCACTTAGAGCATATAAATAGCTCCCAAGGTTATACGTTTTTTTTTTTTTTTTTAATTATAATCAAATTGACCAAACTGCTTATTAATCCCATCATATAGTTTACCATTTATTGAGTTAGAGGCTCTTAAATTTAGAATTATACTGTAAAAATTATTTTTATATAATTATTAAATAAATCAGAATTATTAATAATATCGAAACCTTTTGACACCGATAATGGTATTTGGCTGATGGGTATGAGAATTAGAAATGAGTTTAAAATCCATATAAATTGTTTGGGTTAAGAGAATAAGAATCAAGGTATCGGTATAAAGTCTATGGGTTTTGTGAAATCCAAATAAAATGATGAGTTTTGATTGAAACCCACAGATAAAATCCAAGAAAATTTTTTTCTTTTTCTCCTGAATTTTTTTCAAGTAACAAGAAATTATTAATAATATATTTAATTTATAAAAAATAGTAAATGAAATTATATGATAAGAACAATATCAATATTGGTAATTGTTCATTTTGAAGGAAAGAAAAGAAGCAAAAATTTCGCACCAAATTTAGCCAAGATTTCAGGAAGGGGGGGGAGGCCACTTTTCATTTCACACGGTGATCCATAGCAGCGCTAGGTTTAAAAATGGACATCAAGAGACTCTTTTCTGGTAAAAAGTATGAAAAAAATATTAAAAGTATAAAAACGTAAATGATAACGTAAAAAATATAGAATCCATAAAGATCAACATTAGAGTTTCCTTGAAAGATGCTTGGGGTTGCACCCGACAATCCACAATGAGTAAACAAAGTTTGAGGCAATGGCCGGGTCAAAGGTGTCGTCCAAGGTCAGAACCATGCATGAGTAAGTAAACCTGAAAATTCAATCAAGATAAGTTTTGTTTACCAACATTTTTCCACATCAGAATTGCTTCACGTTTTACACGTCAGAGGAAGTGAAGCTCTTGAAGATTAATGAAAATTTTTATATTTTTATAAAATAAAAATATAATTTTATACAGGATAATATCATTTTACGAGAAATGAGAGAAAGATTCAAATTTATAATCACAGATCAATACAGAAAATTTTAATTCTACTGGATCCAAAGGCCCTTCCTGCTTTCTCGATTGTTAATGTAAAAAAAATGACATTTTTAAAATTTTACATATATTATTATTAAGTCATTTAATCCTAAAATATATAAACCAAGCTAGAAATGCTCTGGAATAACTAATTATAGTCTAATAACTAGATGTTTATATTAATATTCTTACTTCAAATTTAAAAATATCATGGTCCACGGAAATTGTGAAATTCATCAAGATTATGTATTTGGTGGGTCATTGATTTTTCTTTTTAATAAGAAAATACAATCAAATCGGAGATGAGATGATGGAAGAGAGAAGACTCTATCGTTTGAGCTATCCATGAGATCATAGATGATAGAGAATGTAGTTTCCACCGGAGTTGCAAAGAATCATAATCATAACTACTTGATTTGAATAAATCATATTCTTTAATTTATTTAAGTTAGCTAAAACCCCATCATGGGGGGGGGGGTGCTTAATAAAATGTACAAGGACTTGGTTAATTGGTTTGCTATTTGCTTCATAAGATGATAACGTGGTATTGGATAACGATTGAAAAGAATCAAATACTAGGGGTTTTTTTTGTGCACTTGTAAATTTAGAATAAGGGTTTAGGTTCGGCCCAAGCTTATATGAGAAAATATGTCACTTTCTTGGATATTTTTTAAATAAATTAAATACGATTTAGATTGGATTTAAAAAAAATGAAAATTTTTTGATATCTTTTTTGGTAGTAAATAAGATTTAAATTAAAAATTTTATTTAATTTTTTTTTAAAGATATCAACATTTTTATGGCTATATCGATGTACAAATCTTGCTCGCGAACTCCTTTAAATGGCTAAAATTTATTCTGATTTCATCGTATCAAAACTATTTTTGTAGTTATGAAAATCCAATGAAAAGGGACACGTCATAGATGACCTAACCACCATGACGTAACATTGCCTGCCCTTTGCAAACGAAGCTACTCTTCTAAAGGAGTTTGCATTATAATTCTTTAATTATATGTTTAGATTTGAGTTGAAAAAAATAAGATTTTAAAAAAATAATTCTTTAATAGATTTTATAATATTTGAATCAAATTAATCAAATAAAATTTATATACTAATCGATAAAAAAAAAAAAAATTTGAGGTAGTGAAATAACAAACTTTTGGTAAGGGTCAAACTAAATGTGGAAAAGTGGGTAAGATTAGTACTAGGAATTCCAAAACGTGAGGAAGGGGTGTCGCTTCCAAATACTTGAACAATTCAAAAATTAAATTTTTATTATTTATTATTATAAAGGAAGTCTGAAAGTTTAAAACAATTTGGAGATATGGTTGTTAGGATATTTCCCATGTTGGTATAACATGAACAACGTCAATTCACACCCTCGCATCAGATTCCCATGTAATTTCATGTGTTGTCGCCTTCAAATGAATCTTTCTTGAAATTTCCAACACAAAGGTATTTCCGATCATCATCGAATTAAAAAAAAAAATTGTAATTACTAAACTATCCTACTAACATATCCTACTTGGGTAAAAGTCAAAAATAAAAAAAAAAAAACAAAAACAAAAAAGAGACCGATGCACGCCATCCGGGTGGAACTCTGTAAGGGCGAGGCCTGCTGCCTTTCTCTAATTTTTCTTTTTTTTTTTTAATGTATATTAGTCAATATTTCAGTAGATATTAGTTAAGTAAATTATTTTACTTTATCTAATGTCATTTAATTATTTTATATACTCTCTGCAGCTATTCTTCAAGTAATCGACATGCCTCGCCCCTTCCTACCCCCACAATAATATTTCTGAATCTGCTCCAATAAAAATTTTCAATTAAAGCATATAAATAATTCTCAATGTATTAATGGACAGTTGATTTAATCAGAAGGATACTAAGATCCCTTAATTATGATCTACTCGGATTCAAATCATCAAAATAAATAAAATTATACTAAGAGAACTCTCTCCTAATTTGGCTTCGACCTTAACTCGAATTGGATTGTTGGAGGATGGCTTCGAATATGGTAAAAAGAAATGGCTCCCAAGGTTATACGTATTTAAAATAAATTTGTGAGTAGGAACCGACTACTATTAAATAAATCAGAATTATGGATAAGATTCAAACCTCCTAATATTGATACAATGTCCGACTACAGTTGCTTGTTCGTGTTGTCGGTATTATTCATTTAGAACCTAAAGAATGGATAATAATCTCCTCGAGGAAGTCTATCATTTCAATGCTTAAGCTCTAAGGTTTCACATCAGGGTGATAGAGTGGAGTATGACGGTGATTTTTTAATAAAAGATTTTGAATTTAGTTTTTGTTATAATAGAAATTGAATTTTGAATCATAAGATTGACGGAATTGGGTTATTGTCAATAGGTTATCCTCTTGAAGACAGAGATCTCGAGTTTGCATCCTGTGAATGAAAAAAAAAATTTAAGAGAGTTAACCCCTTAATAGATCCTATAATATTCAGATCGAATTAATCGAATAAAATTTAAAGACCAACCAAAAAAAAGAAAAATAGTGGAGTGTGAAGCTCAGAAGGAGATATTTGAACAAGGGAACGCAGCTTTTCATTTTACGCGGTGACCCTCTACGTAGGTAACGCGCCGAGGTCCTATTAACAAAATTGACACCATAAGGTGCGGCGCAATTTTTTGATAAAAATTTATTAATATGATATTGATTTTTTTCTTAGAGAAATTTTAATTTTTATTTATTTAATTTTTTACGGAAATTGATATTATACATAAGCTGACGTTTTACGCATCTCACCCTGTCCGAAGTTTAGTTTATGATAAAGTAATGTAAGTAGAGTTTGAAGAATCTTAATTTTTCTTAAAAAAATTAATTAAAAATATTGTACTGATCATTTGTGCATTGAAAAAATTGCATAATCTTTTTTTTATATATATATAAACTATCAGTATTCAATAATTACATTAAATCCGATTAAATCCAATTTGAAATAGGTTGAACTCTTAAAAGATAAAACTCTTTTAATATCTATTTTTATCATATATATATATATATAAGACTCAAAATCGAGATTTTACTTAAAGATACCAATATCCAATCATTGGACTAACTGGATATAGGTAAAAAAATTGAATAATCTTAATTGAGTCTTATCAAACTTTTCTAATTACTACTTATAATTTATTAATTTATAATAATTAAGAACTATATGAAGAATCTTTACAAAAGTAAATTATCTTATATCATATTTTGGGCATGTTCGAGGACATATTCCTAAACCTTCTTTGCTCTAAAGCAATAAAACATTCATTAATTTGTACGAAAAATATTTACATAGAAAAATCTGGTTTTTCAAATCAAATGGTCTCAGTAATATCAGTAAAGAATTATAAAAAAGTAACATCAAATTTAAATTTAAATAATATTATTTGGACCAAATGAATTAATAATCTAATTTAACATAACAATACAACCAAATTTAAATTAAATATTTATAAGATTAGATCAAAATGTACTTATAATTTAATTAAAAATCAATTAAAATATACTAATATGAATTATTGCGTTAAATTTATTCTTTTGATTTTTCATTTATTCTGATCATATAACATGACGTCGGCGGCACTTTTCATTCCAATGGAATAGATGCCGTATATGGAAGAAAGCGCCCGGAAGCCAATAGGGCTACTAGCCGTTAAACCGCGTTGACGCGATTTTTGACCGTTCAGACTTAATTTTGGATAATGGTACCAAAAATAAAAAAGAAAAAAACAATAAATGCAGCCCAGGGGATTCGAAGCGAAGCCTCCCAGCAATAAGCATGCTAGTGCGTATGTCTTACCCGTCTCCTAAGTTTTCTTCACGATCATGACTATGGGAGCCCCAGAACAAGTTTCTAAAAAATTACGCGGCTCAACTTGGCTTATATAAACATAGCAGTGTAGTCCTAGGATCCATCAGATCAAAGTTGCCTTTGTTTTAGTGATTTACAAAAGAAAAAACCCTTTTCGTTACAGCTTTCCTCGTAATCCCATTTCTTTCAAAAATCCATCCACATCGTCCTTTGTTTGAAATCATCTTTGCATGGTTACAATGCTTGTCGAAAGCATTTCCAGCATGTTCCTCGCAAACATGTCAATAGTGGACTTGCTTCGCATGCCCACAAACCTTAGCAAATCCAAAAAGAGATGGCAATCCTCCTTCTGCACAATCTACTATTCTCGAGCATTTATAACCATTGCCCAGAAAAGTAAGATTACCAAAATCACTCCGACTCCATCCTTCACTGTTCTTGAAATTGAACCAAGAAGCTATTATTCCAGAATTGACCAAGAGCCCCTCATCAAACTCGTGAAGGACAAAAATGTAGATCGGCTTCTCCAACTAGGAGGAGTCGAAGGGGTTACTTCTGCTCTTAAAAGTCATTCAGAAAATGGCATAAAGGGCAATGGTGAAGACGTGGCACATAGGCAGGAGGCCTTTGGTTCAAACACTTACAATCAGCCTCCAACTAAGAGTTTCTTTCACTTCGTGGTGGAAGCTCTCAAAGATTTTACCATCCTGATCCTCTTAGCCTGCGCTGTGCTCTCTCTTGGTTTTGGCATCAAACAGCATGGGTTGAAGGAAGGCTGGTATGATGGTGGAAGTATAACTCTGGCTGTTTTTATTGTCATAGCCTTCTCTGCTATCAGCAACTTCAGGCAAAACAGGCAGTTTGAGAAGTTGTCCAAGGTAAGCAACAATATCCAAGTTGATGTCGTGAGGAATGGAAGGCGGCAACAGATTTCTATCTTTGAGTTGGTTGTTGGAGATGTAGTGTGCTTGAAAATTGGTGACCAAGTTCCTGCTGACGGGTTGTTCTTGAACGGCCATTCCTTGCAAGTTGATGAATCAAGCATGACAGGGGAGAGTGATCATGTCGAAATCAACCACAGCAAGAACCCTTTTCTGGTTTCTGGAACCAAGGTGGCTGATGGGTATGCTAAAATGCTCGTCACCTCCGTTGGCATGAACACGACATGGGGTGAGATGATGAGCACTATAAGCCGTGATTCTGATGAAACAACACCCTTGCAAGCTCGCTTGAACAAGCTTACCTCATCCATAGGCAAGGTTGGTTTACTGGTAGCCTTCCTGGTACTTGTTGTGTTGCTTGTTCGATACTTCACTGGGAACACAGAAGATGAGAATGGAAATCCAGAGTTCAATGGAAGCAAAACAAAGGTTGATGATGTGCTCAATGCTGTTATTGGAATCATTGCTGATGCAGTGACTATAGTAGTTGTTGCTATTCCAGAAGGCTTGCCACTGGCTGTCACACTTACTCTTGCCTACTCAATGAAGAGAATGATGGCTGATCAGGCTATGGTTCGAAAACTGTCTGCTTGTGAGACAATGGGCTCTGCCACCACAATCTGTACCGATAAAACAGGCACGCTCACATTGAACCAGATGAAGGTGACAAAGGTTTGGCTAGGTCACAGTTCTATCGAAGAGGGTGATTACCGTTCAATAGCATCAAATGTTCTTCAATCAATCCAGCAAGGAGTGGCTCTAAACACTACTGGCAGTGTCTACAAGGCAGCAGCGGGTTCAGAATTTGAGTTCACGGGAAGTCCTACTGAAAAGGCAATTCTTTCATGGGCAGTCACCAAGTTGAAAATGGACATGGAGACAATGAAGCAGAGTTTTACCATTCTCCATGTTGAAGCCTTCAATTCGGAGAAAAAAAGAAGCGGAGTTATGATGAGAGCAGATAGTGACAACACAATCCATGTGCACTGGAAAGGTGCTGCTGAGATGATACTAGCAATGTGTTCACATTATTGTGATCTTTCTGGTACAATCAGAGCTCTGGATGCTGAAGAAAAGATGAAGTTTGAACAGATAATTGAAGGAATGGCAGCTAGCAGCCTTCGATGCATCGCATTTGCTCATAAGCAAATTCCAGAAGAAGATGAAGATGGAGAAGTCCCCAGAAAGATGATCGTAAATGGGTTGGTTCTATTAGGAATGGTGGGCATAAAAGACCCTTGCAGGAATGGGGTGAAAAAAGCCGTGGAGGACTGCCAATATGCTGGAGTGAACATCAAAATGATCACTGGTGACAATGTTTACACTGCAAGGGCTATAGCTACAGAATGCGGAATTCTCAGGCCTGGTCAAAATATGGATGGAGCGGTGGTAGAGGGTGTGGAGTTCCGAAACTACACCCCAGAGGAGAGAATGCAGAAAGTTGACAAAATCTGTGTGATGGCAAGATCCTCTCCTTTTGACAAACTTCTCATGGTGCAGTGCTTGAAACAGAAAGGCCACGTTGTTGCGGTCACTGGTGATGGTACAAATGATGCTCCGGCGCTAAAAGAAGCAGATATAGGACTCTCAATGGGCATTCAGGGAACTGAAGTGGCTAAGGAGAGCTCAGACATTGTCATCTTAGATGACAATTTTGCTTCTGTGGCAACAGTTCTGAGGTGGGGAAGATGTGTCTACGCCAACATCCAGAAATTCATCCAGTTCCAGCTCACAGTCAATGTTGCTGCTCTTGCAATCAACTTTGTAGCAGCTATTTCAGCTGGCGAAGTCCCACTGACAGCAGTCCAGTTACTGTGGGTGAACCTCATCATGGACACACTGGGTGCTCTCGCTCTAGCGACGGAGCAGCCAACCAAGGAGCTCATGGAGAAGCGACCTGTGGGCCGCACGGAGCCACTTATCACCAATGTCATGTGGAGGAACCTCATAGCTCAAGCTCTATATCAGATAGCTGTCCTCTTGACCCTACAGTTCAAAGGCGAATCAATCTTCAGTGTGACCAAGCAGGTAAATGAAACTTTGATCTTCAACACTTTTGTCCTTTGCCAAGTTTTCAATGAATTCAATGCAAGGAAGCTGGAGAAGAGGAACGTTTTCAAAGGGATACTCAAAAACAAATTATTCTTGGCGATCATCGGATTTACCATCATTCTTCAAGCAGTGATGGTAGAGTTTCTCAAGAAATTTGCAGACACGGAGAGGTTGAGTTGGGCACAGTGGGGCGCATGCATTGGCATTGCTGCAGCGTCTTGGCCACTCGGTTGGATCATCAAATGCATACCCGTTCCAGAGAAACCATTTCTTGATAACATCAACTGGAAGAGCTTGAAGTTCATACGGAACTAAGCAATTTCTCAAATTCTGCCAAAAAAACAAAATGCAATTATTAGGACTAGTGGATAATTCTTTCATGTATGAGAAAAATAATGTAAATCAGCTGTAGGATACAAGCAAGTACTATCTTTATTACATGTAATTAAGGGTGTATAGCAGATGCTGAAATTAAATTGATTTGTCACCTTTCTAGCCTCCCATGAACTGGGATTTTCCTTATAATTGGTTTGGGCGTTTCTATCCAACAAACTTGCACATATTTGTCAATAGTGTCTTTCTACACGAAATAGCAAAGCAGAGGATGCAAAAAGAAACAGGTAACCAATGGGGCCAAAGAGAAACATGTAAAGATGAAAGCAAGAAGTGAGGAGACACTATGACTATGACAGACAGCAGGGGAGTAAGAAGGAAGCCATGTTCTTCCATTAGTTGATTTCTTTAACATTGTTATACCTTGCTCTTGCTTGATTCAAAGGTTTCTATAACTTTCACCAAGTCACTTCCTGTTATGCTTCTAACATCCCCAACACTGAGGCGTCATTGCCTTCACTTCACTTAGTAATCATATTCCATTAGCATTCATATTCCATTACCATATTTGCTAACCAATTTGCTAGCTTTTCATATTAATGTACTGATTTTATCATCAATCAACGATGGAAAGACAATATCACGAATTAGTGATTAAGGCTGATGAAATCTGAATTCCAAACACTAGCAGTCACATTCTAAGGAAACAAGAAACTAGGATACTTATACAGATGCAGGCCAGTGTCTATCTTATTGATGCTATAAAGCATAGCACAGGAAAACCTCACAAAGTCGGAAGCCGGAAGACTTGTGTAAGGATATTAACAAAATCACCCTGTTGGTTAAGAAGCCTATAATTGAAGCTTTTGTAAAAGTGTCTTGCACTCATCAGTCTAGGAGCGGATACTTGAACGCAATCCTAGATATTATACGTATCATATTTTCCTCTAAAAAATCCTTTGTCAACATTCACCAAATTTCTCAAATTCCTCAGACTGGTTCTTTATAACCCTTACTGCATGAATAAACAAAAAGTTCAACTTAAAGGAAATCAAAACCATTCCAGAAGAACAAGATCTGAAGTATTTTTAAGACTCGTACACTCGCAAAACCCAGCAATTGAAATTATCACTTGATCCTATGAAACATTTTCGACGGAATTGGGTGAAGAAACTTGCAAGCAATTCACAAATTCAAAGAAAATCAAATCGAAACATCCAGATTTAAACTAAACTAAATTTTCAATTCTTAGTAACAAAACAGATGTTCCCACGTATGATTGAGAAATGGGTGCCACCCAGAATTAATAAACAACCTCTGCAAAGAAGATAACATTCAATTTATAAACTACGTTCTCAATCAACAACATTCAAAATCCAATTGCCACCATAAGTCATCTACTTGGTGCATAAACCCGAGAGAGAGAGAGAGTACTGTTCGTGCAATCATGTTGGCCCCAGATACAGCTTGGTTTCTTTTCGTTTTCTGTACCCCACAAGGAATGAAATGAAAGACAAGGCTTGATTAACAAGGACAGGCTTGCTAATGAATTGGGAGTGGGACAGGGCTGTAACTCGGCGGGGTTGGGTTGGGCCGAAGGGAAAAATCCTTAGCTTGACGACAGAGCCTAGCCCAATTGAACTCTCGTCATAATAAGACAAAACAATGGATTCTCTACTGGGGATCACGAGAGTCGGGCTCACTTGACAAATCTTTCCTTATTGGTCAGTAATCTACATTCTTTTTCTTTTTTGGGTAGATGTCAGTAATCTACATTCTGATTCTTTTTGCGTCAAGTTGTTCAGGTTTATCTAGTTCTGATTCTGTCTCTTTCAGTAAGGATGCAGGGTACTGCTCCCTCTAAATTAAAATAATAATAATAATAATAATGATATTAAGTATGAAATTATTTAATAGCCTTTAAATTTTTTAAAATTCTTTCTTATTTTTTAAAAATTATAACATTTGTCCTCTTATACTTCATTTTCTTGATAGAAATTTCTAATTTCATTCCTATTAGAAAAAAAAGGTACTGTTGCTTAATAGGAGAAAAAACTTATCTAGTGCGGTTCGTTTTTGAGCAGTTTAGAATTAATCAGATAATTCGAATATCAATCGATTAAGATAAAAAAGAAAAAGAATTGAATCCATGAAAAAAAAAAAAAAAAGACTTGAGCGCATGATCGGTAGCACGCTCAAACAAGATGCAGCCCATTATTACATAACTTAGTATCGGATAATAATGGAAAAAAAAAAAAACAAATACTATTATTTTGGGTCCACCTGTAAATTTAGAATTAGGGTTGGCCAATGTTGGATTCTGCCCATGCTTATATGTGAAAATGTGTCACTTTCATGGCTATTTTTTATATATATATAAATCACTGATTAAATCCAATTCGAATCAAATTGAAATCTTAAGAAGTAAATTTTTTTTTATACCTGATTTTATATAGATAAAATTTGAATTCAAGACTTATTTGAAATCTTATTTAAAGGTATCAATACCGAACCAATTAACCTTTAATGTCATTTTTATGGGTAAGTTGGTATATAAATCTTGCTCGCACAAAGTCTTTAAAATGGCTAAAATTTATTATGATTTCATCCGAAGAGCTACTATTTTTGTAGTGATGAAAATTCCATGAAAAGGGGACACATCATGGATGACCTAACCACCATGACGTAACATTGCCTGCACTTTGCAAACGAGGCTACTCTTCAAAAGGAGTTTCCGGAGGTGAAATCACAAATCTTTGGTAAAGGTCAAACTATATGTTGGAAAAGAGGGTAAGAGTAGTACTAGGAATTCCAAAAACGTGAGGAAGGGGTGTTTGAATATTCAAAACAATTTGGACTTGGAGCCATGTTTGTTAGGATATTTCCTTTTTTTTTTTTTTTGATTATTTCTTGAAAATTCCAATTAAAAAAAAAATGAAAAAGAGACCAATGCACACTATCTGGGTGGATGTCTGTAAGGGAGAGGCCGACTGCCTTTCTTTAATTTTTTTTAAATCTATATTAGTCAATATTTCAGTAATTAGTTTTGTAAATTATTTTACTTTATCGATGTTAGATTTATTTTACGACGTGGAAACATGAAAAAAATTAAATAGGTTGAAATTTTCAGGATCGTACCTCAATGCGTAGGTATACAAAATTATGAATCGCGAAATCTCTCAATCAAAACTTTCGATCAGGATAATGATCACGAAATCAACCGTGACTCAAATTGAATTAATCAATTCAAATAAAAAAAAAGAGTTTCCAAGGTTATACTTGTTTAAAATAAATTTGTGAGAAGGAACCGACCGTGAGACAGACTTAAACTATCAGTACTTTAAAACGCATACAGTGTTTCCTACACAACACAGAGCTCTATTAGATTATTTTGTTCTTCTTTGACTTATTAAGCCGACAAATTGCTGGCAAAAATTTTATAATCAAATCGACCAAAACTACTTTACCATTTATTTAATTAGAGATTTTCAAATTTAAAATTACACAATCAAAATTATTTTTTAATATAACTATTAAATAAATCAGAATTATCGATAATATTCAAACCTCTTAATACTACTAATACAGCATCCTATTGATACAGTGTCCGGTATTTGTCCGTGCTGTAGTATTATTTGTTTAGAACCTAAAGACATAGTGTGTGTAATGGATAATAATAGTATCTGAGTTTTATCTAATTAATTCGATTCTAACATCATTGAAATCCATTTTAAAGACTGACTCTCTCAAATTCTTTTTCTGTATTTCTAAAACTCGAATTTACTGATTAAAGAGATAAAATGCCCATCACTCAATCTAAATAAATTTCTATATAGGTAATGCACCGAGGTCTTAACAAAATTGACACCAAGAGATTAGGCGTAATTTTTTAATAAAAATTTATTAATATGATATTGATTTTTTCTTAGAGAATTTTTAATTTTTATTTATATATTTAATATATTTTTTAAGGAAATTGATATTATACATGAGCTGACGTTTTAAGCATCTCACACCTGTCAAAAGTTGAGTTTATGACAAGCTCACATAAGTAGTGTTGAGGAGTCTTTATTTTTCTAAAACAAAATTAATAAAAAACGTAAAATTTTATAATTAAATAATAGTTTCTTCTAAAAATTTTATTAATATTTGCACCAATAATTTATGCATTGAAAAATCTTGCATAATCTTAATTGAGTCTAACCGAATTTTTCTAAATACTACTTATAATTTATTTATTTATAATTATTAGATTAGATTAAAATATACTAATAATTTAATTAAAAATCAATTAAAATATGTTAATTTGAATTATCACATAAAATTTATTTCTTTAAGTTTTTCGTTTATGCGATTCATATAACATTTTCTTCCTTATACTCTCAAAAAAAAAAAAAAAAAAAAAAAGTCAGTCTTCCTTGGATCGGGGGGCACTTTCATTCCAATAGAGGCACAATATGGAAGAAAGCACCAAGAGGCCAATACGGTTACGACGATTCGTTGAACCGCGTTGACGGGATCTTTGACCGGTCAGACTTAATTTTGGACAATGGTACCAAAAATGAAAAAGAAAAAAAAATAATGCCGCCAAGGAGATTCGATTCGAAGCCTTCCAGCAATAAGCCTGCAAGCGTGTATGTCTTACCTGTCTCCCACGACGCTGATTACAGGAACTTCCGAATAAGTTTCTGAAAAACCTTACGCGGCCAATCTTTTCAGCTTTATATAAACATAGGAGTGTATTCCTACGATCCATCAGATATCAAAGTTGCCTTTGTTTTAGTTATAAAAGACAAAACCATTTTCGTTACGGCATTCCTCGTAATCTCATTTCTTTAAAAATCTACCCACATCGTCCTTTGTTCGAAATCATCTTTGCATTGTAACAATGCTTGTCGAAAGCATTTCCAGCATGTTCCTTGCAAACATGTCAATAGAGGACTTGCTTCGCATGCCCACAAACCTTAGCAAATCCAAAAAGAGATGGCAATCCTCCTTCTGCACAATCTACTATTCTCGAGCATTTATAACCATTGCCCAGGAAAGTAAGATTACCAAAATCACTCCGACTCCATCCTTCACTGTTCTTGACATTGAACCAAGAAGCTACTATTCCAGAATTGACCAAGAGCCCCTCATCAAACTCGTGAAGGACAAAAATGTAGATCTGCTTCTCCAACTAGGAGGAGTCGAAGGGGTTACTTCTGCTCTTAAAAGTCATTCAGAAAATGGCATAAAGGGCAATGATGAAGACGTGGCACATAGGCAAGAGGTCTTTGGTTCAAACACTTACAATCAGCCTCCAACTAAGAGTTTCTTTCACTTTGTGGTGGAAGCTCTCAAAGATTTTACCATCCTGATCCTCTTAGCCTGCGCTGTGCTCTCTCTTGGTTTTGGCATCAAACAGCATGGGTTGAAGGAAGGCTGGTATGATGGTGGAAGTATAACTCTGGCTGTTTTTATTGTCATAGCCTTCTCTGCTATCAGCAACTTTAGGCAAAACAGGCAGTTTGAGAAGTTGTCCAAGGTAAGCAACAATATCCAAGTTGATGTCGTGAGGAATGGAAGGCGGCAACAGATTTCTATCTTTGAGTTGGTTGTTGGAGATGTAGTGTGCTTGCAAATTGGTGACCAAGTTCCTGCTGACGGGTTGTTCTTGAACGGCCATTCCTTGCAAGTTGATGAATCAAGCATGACAGGGGAGAGTGATCATGTCGAAATCAACCACAGTAAGAACCCTTTTCTGGTTTCTGGAACCAAGGTGGCTGATGGGTATGCCAAAATGCTCGTCACCTCCGTTGGCATGAACACGACATGGGGTGAGATGATGAGCACTATAAGCCGTGATTCTGATGAAACAACACCCTTACAAGCTCGCTTGAACAAGCTTACCTCATCCATAGGCAAGGTTGGTTTACTGGTAGCCTTCCTGGTACTTGTTGTGTTGTTTGTTCGATACTTCACTGGGAACACAGAAGATGAGAATGGAAATCCAGAGTTCAATGGAAGCAAAACAAAGGTTGATGATGTGCTCAATGCTGTTATAGGAATCATTGCTGATGCAGTGACCATAGTAGTTGTTGCTATTCCAGAAGGCTTGCCACTGGCTGTCACACTTACTCTTGCCTACTCAATGAAGAGAATGATGGCTGATCAGGCTATGGTTCGAAAACTGTCTGCTTGTGAGACAATGGGCTCTGCCACCACAATCTGTACCGATAAAACAGGCACGCTCACATTGAACCAGATGAAGGTGACAAAGGTTTGGCTAGGTCACAGTTCTATCGAAGAGGGTGATTACCGTTCAATAGCATCAAATGTTCTTCAATCAATCCAGCAAGGAGTGGCTCTAAACACTACTGGCAGTGTCTACAAGGCAGCAGCGGGTTCAGAATTTGAGTTCACGGGAAGTCCTACTGAAAAGGCAATTCTTTCATGGGCAGTCACCAAGTTGAAAATGGACATGGAGACAATGAAGCAGAGTTTTACCATTCTCCATGTTGAAGCCTTCAATTCGGAGAAAAAAAGAAGCGGAGTTATGATGAGAGCAGATAGTGACAACACAATCCATGTGCACTGGAAAGGTGCTGCTGAGATGATACTAGCAATGTGTTCACATTATTGTGATCTTTCTGGTACAATCAGAGCTCTGGATGCTGAAGAAAAGATGAAGTTTGAACAGATAATTGAAGGAATGGCAGCTAGCAGCCTTCGATGCATCGCATTTGCTCATAAGCAAATTCCAGAAGAAGATGAAGATGGAGAAGTCCCCAGAAAGATGATCGTAAATGGGTTGGTTCTATTAGGAATGGTGGGCATAAAAGACCCTTGCAGGAATGGGGTGAAAAAAGCCGTGGAGGACTGCCAATATGCTGGAGTGAACATCAAAATGATCACTGGTGACAATGTTTACACTGCAAGGGCTATAGCTACAGAATGCGGAATTCTCAGGCCTGGTCAAAATATGGATGGAGCGGTGGTAGAGGGTGTGGAGTTCCGAAACTACACCCCAGAGGAGAGAATGCAGAAAGTTGACAAAATCTGTGTGATGGCAAGATCCTCTCCTTTTGACAAACTTCTCATGGTGCAGTGCTTGAAACAGAAAGGCCACGTTGTTGCGGTCACTGGTGATGGTACAAATGATGCTCCGGCGCTAAAAGAAGCAGATATAGGACTCTCAATGGGCATTCAGGGAACTGAAGTGGCTAAGGAGAGCTCAGACATTGTCATCTTAGATGACAATTTTGCTTCTGTGGCAACAGTTCTGAGGTGGGGAAGATGTGTCTACGCCAACATCCAGAAATTCATCCAGTTCCAGCTCACAGTCAATGTTGCTGCTCTTGCAATCAACTTTGTAGCAGCTATTTCAGCTGGCGAAGTCCCACTGACAGCAGTCCAGTTACTGTGGGTGAACCTCATCATGGACACACTGGGTGCTCTCGCTCTAGCGACGGAGCAGCCAACCAAGGAGCTCATGGAGAAGCGACCTGTGGGCCGCACGGAGCCACTTATCACCAATGTCATGTGGAGGAACCTCATAGCTCAAGCTCTATATCAGATAGCTGTCCTCTTGACCCTACAGTTCAAAGGCGAATCAATCTTCAGTGTGACCAAGCAGGTAAATGAAACTTTGATCTTCAACACTTTTGTCCTTTGCCAAGTTTTCAATGAATTTAATGCAAGGAAGCTCGAGAAGAGGAACGTCTTCAAAGGGATACTCAAAAACAAATTATTCTTGGCGATCATCGGATTTACCATCATTCTTCAAGCAGTGATGGTAGAGTTTCTCAAGAAATTTGCAGACACAGAGAGGTTGAGTTGGGGACAGTGGGGCGCATGCATTGGCATTGCTGCAGTGTCTTGGCCACTCGGTTGGATCATCAAATGCATACCTGTTCCAGAGAAACCATTTCTTGATAACATCAACTGGAAGAGCTTGAAGTTCATACGGAACTAAGCAATTTCTCAAATTCTGCCAAAAAAAAAAAAAAATGCAATTACAAGGACTAGTGGAGAATTCTTTCATTTATGAGAAAAATAATGTTAATCAGCTGTAGGATACGAGCAAGTACTATCTTTATTACATGTAATTAAGGGTGTATAGTAGATGCTGAAATTAAATTGATTTGTCACCTTTGCAGCCTCCCATGAACTGAGATTTTCCTTATAATTGGTTTGAGCGTTTCTATCCAACAAACTTGCACATATTTGTCAAATATTGTCTTTCTACACGAAATAGCAAAGCAGAGAATGCAAAAAGAAATAGGCAACCAATGGGGCCAAAGAGAAACATGTAAAGATGAAAGCAAGAAGTGAGGAGACACTATGACTATGACAGACAGCAGGGGGGTAACAAGGAAGCCATGTTCTTCCATTAGTTGATTTCTCTAACCTTGTTATACCTTGTTCTTGCTTGATTTAAAGGTTTCTAGAACTTTCACCAAGACACTTCCTTTTATGCTTCTAACATCCCCAACACTGAGAGGTCATTGCCTTCACTTCACATAGTAATCATATTCCATTAGCATTCATATTCCATTACCATATTTGCTAACCAATTTGCTAGCTTTTCATATTAATGTTCTGATTTTATCATAAATCAATGATCGAAAGACAATATCATTAATTAGAGATTAAGGCCGATGAAATCTGAATTCCAAACACTAGCTGTCACATTCTAAGGAAACAAGAAACTAGGATACTTATACAGATACAGGCCAGTGTCTATCTTATTGATGCTATAAAGCATAGCACAGGAAAGCCTCAGAAAGTCAGAAGCTGGAAGACTTGTGTAAGGATATTAACAAAATCACCCTGTTGGTTAAGCCTATAATTGAAGCTTTTGTAAAAGTGTCTTGCACTCTTCAGCCTAGGAGAGGGTACTAGAAAGCAATCCTAGATATTATACGTATCATATTTTCCCCTAGAAAATCCTTTGTCAACATTCACCAAATTTCTCAAATTCCTAGGACTGGTTCTTTATAACCCTTACTACACGAATAAACAAAAAGTTCAACTTAAAGGAAATCAAAACCATTCCAGAAGAACAAGTTCTGAAGTATTTGTAAGACTCGTACACTCGCAAAACCCAGCAATTGAAATTATCACTTGATCCTATGAAACATTTTCAACGGAGTAGGGTAAAGAAACTTGCAAGCAATTCACAAATTCAAAGAAAACCAAATCGAAACATCCAGATTTAAACTAAACTAAATTTTCAATTCCTAGTAACAAAACAGATGTTCCCACGTATGATTGAGAAATGGGTGCCACCCAGAATTAATAAACAACCTTTGCTGATAATTTTGGAATTCCATCATACGTAATAGCTGCAAAGAAGACAACATTCAATTTATAAACTACGTTCTCAATCAACAACATTCAAAATTCAATTGCCACCATAAGTCATCTACTTGGTGCATAAATCCGAGAGAGAGAGAGAGAGAGAGAGTACTGTTTGTGCAATCCTGCTGGCCCCATATACAGCTTGGTTTCTTCTCTATACCCCACGGCCACAAGGAGTGAAATGAAAGGAAAGGCTTGATTAACGAGGAAAGGCTTATAACGAATGGGGCGTGGGAAAGGGCTACAACTCGGCCGGGTTGGGTTGGGCCTAGGGGAAATGTCCTTTAGCTTGACGCAGGAGCCTAGCCCAATTGAACTCATAATAATACAAAACAATGGACTCAGATTCTTTTTGGGTGGACTTAAATTTGTTCAGGTTTATTTTGTAGTCAAATCGGGTTCTGATTCTGTCCCTTTTAGTAGGGATGCAGGGTACTGCTCCCTCTAAATTTTAAAAAATAATGATATTATGTGTGAAATTATTTAATGGCCTTTAAATTTTTAAAAAATTATTATTTTTTAATTTTCAAAAATTATAACATTTTTCCTCTTATACTTCATTTTCTTGATAGAAATTTCTAATTTCATCCCTACTTCTGGAAAAAAAGGTTCTGTTTCTTAAGAGGAGAAGTAGCGTATTTAGTCGGTTCGTTTTCAGGCAAATCCAAATGATTAGAATAACTCGGTCAAAACAAAAGAAAAGTTGAATGAGTCAAACTTGTTTTATAGCAAAGAATAGGACAGAAGAACCTTCAACAAGTATTATGAAAAGGAAGGTAATACAAAAGAATAGGATAGAAGAACCTTATCAACTTTGCTTCATTGCCTCCATGTCCATTTTCAAGTCAGTGGCTGCCCATGAAAGAATTGACTTTTCAGTAGGACTTCCCGTGTAACTCAAATTCTGAACCAGCTGCTGCGCATGAAAGAATTGACTTTTCAATAGAACTCAGACCTAGCCAAACCTGTGAGCATGCCTGTTTTATCGGTACAGATTGTGGTGGCAGAGCCCATTGACACACAAGCAGACAGTTTTCAAACCATAGCCCGATCAGCCATCATTCTCTTCATTGAGTAGGCAAGAGTTAGTGTGACAGCCAATGGCAAGCCTTCTGGAATAACAACTACTATAGTCACTGCATCAGCAATGATTCCAATAACAGCATTGAGCACATCATCAACCTTTGTTTTGCTTCCATTGAACTCTGGATTTCCATTCTCATCTTCTGTGTTCCCAGTGAAGTATCGAACAAGCAACACAACAAGTACCAGGAAGGCTACCAGTAAACCCAACCTTGCCTATGGATGAGGTGAGCTTGTTCAAGCGAGCTTGTAAGGGTTTTGTTTCGTTAGAATCACGGCTTATAGTGCTCATCATCTCGCCCCATGTTGTGTTCATGCCAACGGAGGTGACAAGCATTTTAGCATACCCATCAGCCACCTTGGTTCCAGAAACCAGAAAAGGGTTCTTGCTGTGGTTGATTTCGACATGATCACTCTCCCCTGTCATGCTTGATTCATCAACTCGCAAGGAATGGGCCGTTCAAGAACAACCCGTCAGCAGGAACTTGGTCATCAATTTTCAAGCACACAACATCTCCAACAAGAACCTCAAAGATAGAAATCTGTCGCCGCCTTCCATTCCTCACAGCATCAACTTGGATATTGTTGCTTACCGTGGACAACTTCTCAAACTGCCTGTTTTGCTTAAAGTTGCTGATAGCAGAGAAGGCTATGACAATAAGAACAGCCGGAGTTATACTTCCACTATCATACCAGCCTTCCTTCAACCCATGCTGTTTGATGCCAAAACCAAGAGAGAGCACAGCGCAGGCTAAGAGGATCAGGATGGTAAAATCTTTGAGAGCTTCCACCACAAAGTGAAAGAAACTCTTAGTTGGAGGCTGCTTGTAAGCGTTTGAACCGAAGGCCTCTTGCCTACGTGCCACACGTCTTCATCATTTCTGAATGACTTTCAAGAGCAGAAGTAACCCCTTCAACTCCTCCTAGTTGGAGACGCCGATCTACATTTTTGTCTCTTGATCAATTCCAGAAGAATAGCTTCTTGGTTCAATGTCAAGAACAGCGAAGGATGGAGTCTGAGAGATTTTGGTAATCTTACTTTTCTGGGCAACTTTGATCTGATGGATCCTAGGACTACATTCCTATGCTTATATAAGCTAAAAAAGTTGAGCCGTCTAAGTTTTTATAAACTTGTTCGGGAGTTCCTGTTATTATTATCGTGTAGAAAACTTCGGAGACAGCTAAGACATACACTCCTGCTGGCTTGTTGCAATGAGGCTTCGCTTCGAACCTTCCTCGGTGGCCTTTTTTTTCTTTTTCTTTTTTATTTTTGATACCATAATCCAAAATTAAGTCTGACTGGTCAAAGATCGCGTTAACGCGGTTCAACAAACAGTACTAGTTGCCCCACCTGCCTCTTGGTGCTGTCTTCCATATAGGGGCATCCATTGGAATGAACTAAAATTTTAAAATAATTTGTATTAATACAAAAGAATAGAGAAGCTAAAGAAAAAGCCGGAAAAATAATTTGTATTTTTTCTTTTTTAATAGGTTACACAAGAACGCCATCTATAAGGGTAATTACAAGAATTATACAAATTAATTTCTTGTTGCTCATAATTACAACGCCTTGGTTTTTAAAATTATTAATTGTTGCTCAAGAAATATTCCATATATTTCCCCTCAAATTCAAATTCGAGTGGAACTGGGGCAATCATGGAGATGCAGTTTGAGCGGAGAGATGAATGTGTCCTCAAAGGCACAGTCCAGTGACAACAGTCTCTCTTTTGATCCCGTGAACTGAATTCGATTCCTGTTATAACAAAAAAAAAAAATGAACGCATTGATTCATCAAAGTAGAGAACGCTATACCGAAGAGAACCTTTAGTAACATGTTTGGCGATAAAGTACTTATACTATCAGAAAACACGACATCAGCGACGAAAATTAGCAACGGATAGTTATCCATCGCTAATTAATAACAAAATTACGACGGAACAGCGACGGAAAAATTAGCGATAGAATTAGCGACAGAAATTTCCATTGAAAAAAATTCTGTCACTAATCCATCGCTGAAACAAAAAAAAAAAATTGGGACCTATTAGCGACGGAATTAATTTTTATTTTTATTAAATATAATTTTGTATTTTTATTAAATATAATTTTTGTTTTTATTAAATATAATTTTGTATTTTTATTAAATATAATTTTGTATTTTTATTAAATATAATTTTGTGTTGTTATTAAATATAACTTTTATTTTTATTAAATATAATTTTATTTTTTTATTAAATATAATTTTATTTTTTATTAAATATAACTTTTTATTTTTATTAAATATAATTTTATATTTTTATTAAATATAATTTTGTGTTGTTATTAAATATAACTTTTATTTTTATTAAATATAATTTTATTTTTTTATTAAATATAATTTTTTTTTGTTTTATTAATTATAATTTTGTATTATTATTAAATATAATTATGTGTTTTTATTAAATATAATTTTTATTTTTATTAAATATAATTTTATTTTTTATTAAATATAATTTTGTATTTTTATTAAATATAATTTTTTGTTTTTATTAAATATAATTTTGTATTTTTATTGAATATAATTTTATGTTTTTATTAAATATAATTTTTATTTTTATTAAATATAATTTTATTTTTTTATTAAATATAATTTTTATTTTTATTAAATATAATTTTGTATTTTTATTAAATATAATTTTGTATTTTTATTAGACATAATTTTTTGTTTTCTAAATATAATTTTATATTTTTATTAAATAAGGGTATTGTATTTTTAATATTGAGAGTTACAAATAAAATATAGAAATAGAAAACAAATAAACCAATAACACAAATGTAATGGTGGCATGGTGATTAAGCTTCTCAAGTTTTCTCTCTCACACCCGGGTTCAAACCTAGGTGGGAGCATATTTTCAGAACATTTTCAGCACATTTATGCGCGGGGGGCGGGCCGGGTTCCGGATGGTGGTGGAAGCGGGTCGGGCGGGCGGATGGATTGGGCGTCCAGCTTCTAGTATTTAGGTTTGGTCTTACTAATTTTACCGACGGATTAGCGACGGATCCGTCGCTAATCCGTCAGTTATTTGAAAATTCTAAAATAAAATTAGCGATGGATTTTTTCGTCATTGATCTTTCACTAAAATTAGCGATGTGACTTTCAGCGACGGAAATTTGAGTATCAGCGATGGAAAAATCCGTCGCTGATTCTGTCGCTGATACCCGTTTTTCTAATAGTGTTAATTAGTTGGCTGGTGTTGCCAAAGTACTCTATTCAGGTTGAGGCCCAACAGAAATAAAGTAATATTTCAAAATTTGACAGAAAGATGTTTTAAGAAAATATCTTATCTTTGTTTCAAAAAGTAAAACTATACATGTAAAATTGTGACTCTAAATCAACTGAATCATAAGTCAAATGGATTAAATATTGTCTGACAATCTATATTAACATATCTATAAATTTTTAATCGAATCATTTATATATTAATTATAACTTAACTGATACCATCACTTTATCTCTTAGAGATCTCGATTTCAAGTCTCCTTGTATACCAACAAAAAAAAAAATCATATGTTTTAACTAATTCAAATAAATATTTAGTCTATGATAACCCTAGCTCAAAATAAAATTTCTTGAGAAAAAGAAATCCAAAGAAAATGCTACAAGAAGCAGTGGTTGGATGGCTGATGGCAGTATCTGCATGAGGCGCTGCACTTTGTAACTTTATAAGAAGCCACTTGCATATCCAACTCGAAACCCCCAACAAGCTCCCAAAAAAATAATCTTTCTCATCAACCACGTAATCGCCATGCAAACCCCCAAAAAACCCTATAAACCCCCCCAACCCACCACCGATCCACCACCATTCTAGCTAAATTAAACCAAACCAAGACCAACAATGGCAAAGATCTCAATCTTAGCCACTACTTTTGCGCTCCTCTTCGTTCTGACCACAGCCTCCATCTACCGGACCACCATAACCACCACAGAAATCTTGGACAATCCAAGCGAAAGCCAATGCAGGCAGGAGGCCCAAAGGCAGAAGCTCAACAACTGCAGCATGTTCCTGAAGCAGTGCAGCCAAATGGGCATGATTTTGAGGGCAAACCAAAAGAGAGACTGTAGCCGACAGCTAGATATGTGCTGCTCAGAAATGGAGCAGATGTCGGAGGGTTGCAGGTGCATGGGAGTCCAGATGGCCATGGAACAGATGCAAGGTCAAATGCGGGAGATGGAGAGGGAGCAGGTGATGCAGACAGCGAGAAGCTTGCCCGGCCAGTGCGAACTGCCACCTCGCATGTGTGACTTCGGAAGAGTTTGGTTTTAGAGCGTGACACTTAAAAATATATAACCGCGTGTCATGTGTAATAAAGTAACCCTAATAGGGTGTTTTCAGGGTGAGGTTTGCTTTCAAGCAAGACACACTATCGTGTGAGTTATAATAACTTTACTTCATGGTTATTGAATTTACTTTAAATAAGGAAGAAAAAAAGTATTCAAAATACCAAGTCAAAATATTACATATATAATTTCTTTTGAGTTATAACATAGGGAAAACAAAAAAAAAATTTAAAAAAAGGAGAAATTTCACCTGTAAAAATAAAATTCAAAATATCTTATTTTTTGGCCAAAGACAAATATAATTTTACTTTAACTCTCTTGCTCAATGCTCGTTACAAACATATTTATAGAAAAGCAAAAAAAAAAGGTAAAAAAGTGAAAAGAGTGGTATAATTTGGTAAAAATATATGCCACAAAATCTTTCAACATTTACTTGTTGGCTTTATATGAACCAACATGCAGCGTTGTTCAAGAAATAATAGGCCAGGAACAGACAAGAAAAATGTCAATTAGTACTTAAAATTACCTACGAATGAACATAATATAATATATATATATATATATATATATATTTATATCCATAATCAACATATATAAAATTACCTACAAACCAAAAACTAATAGGTCTAGTGATAGTATACTAAAATCTCTTAATCAATGTTTAAAATTTGAGTTCAAATATTAGAAATAAAAAAATAGGTATTAAGAGAATTAATTCATAAATTAAATTCTGTCAAATTGAATTAATCGAGTTTTTGAATATCAGTCATGAAATAAACAAAATATAAATGATTCTTTACAATATAGTTAGACAAATTCATCGGACAGCGGAAATCGGTCCAACAAGGTCCAAGTTTCCTGTTTGACGGACCTTAGTTTTGCCTTAATCTACATTAATATATTACTATTTACTTTATTTAATTTGCAATATATTTGGCATAAAATAAAAATTTTACAAAAATATGGAGTTTTTGAAATTTTAGTTCAAGTCCTACTTACACCTTGGCGTTCTAGAGGCCCCACAAGAAATGAACGGGAGAACGTTTTTCTTTTCTTTGTTGCCCTTGGACCCCTATGTCTAGAATTTTGCCATACAAACCAGATCGATCCGATTAAAATCACTCTCAGGGGGTAGGGGTCTCCCAAATTAATCGATTCCCTGCCCAAATTATGATTCAAATTCGTGATCTTAATTAAAAAGTATAGCGACTTAACCACTGTATCAACTGCCAGACATATTTATGAAAATTCTTAGGGTTATTCAAAGGATTTTGCATGGGTTGGGCCGGGTTTAAGCCCAGCGGTTGGGCCTATATCATCTTGAACCAAGCCCACCAGAAAACGGAGATGGCTGGACATCCTGCTAATTTCCCCCCAAAAAAAAAAATATTGAACCATTTTTTCACTGTAATTATAAATCCAAAATGCCTTTTAAGTTACCTGTTAAAATAGATTTCAAGTTTAAAATAATTTTCCAAGTCCGTCGTATCCCTATATGATCAAAAAAGGAAAATAAAAAGGAAAATAAAAAAAAAAATGAAGTAAGCTGTTTTTAGGAGTGGTAAACCAAGAGATGCGCCATTTTTGGCACAGAAGAGGCCCAAAACGAGCCCCTCAATGAAGGATATTAACCTCTGGAGTCGACTAAGATATCATTGTGACATTTGGGAGTAATGCCATTCAAAGAGCCAAGTGGGTTCTCTCTCAGGCTCGAGCTTTTACTTGTGGCTTGAGGATGAGCTCCTTGTACGACTAGACCAAAGGGCGATTTCTAACAAAAGTTAGAGAGAGAGGAGTCAAAGAGAGAGAGAGAGGTGGCCTCTAAAAAGTGTTGGTTAACGCCTTATGGCCTCAACGCAAATAAAGATACTTTATGGCCTCTGAAAAGTGTGAAGTAACACTTTTTTCATGTTACAGCTATCAAAATTCTTAGCAAAGCTAATCTTTTTTAAGACGAAAAGGCAAGAGACAAAGATCACCTTTAAAACAATCCCACAACACGTAATACTATATAGCACAAGCACAATAATTTACAAGAGTATGCAGGACAGCACCAATGGCGCTTTTATTTTACAGGAAGAGGCCAGTTTTTTTTTTTTTTTTTTGTCTCTCTACCAGTGCCTCATCAACTTTATTACACAGCTGGAGAGAGAGAGTTTGCCAAATTCACACCAACTAGACATTGGAGATATTGGGAGATAAACTCAGTGGTCCCTTCCTGCCACAGACGGTACATGCCTTTGCCTAGGCATAGCCAACCATTCTAAGCAGCAACAGCTTCTGGGACTTTTGAGTTCCCGCTTGGAACCAAGCTGTCGTAGTACTCCACCAAGACTTTCCAACCACCCGGGCACATGAATCCATCCGGAGGGCTCTCTTTGTTCCTAGCAAGTGTTCGCATCTGTCGTGCCAACAAGAACTTGTTTAGATTGAAAGAATAAGATTCTATCAAAATTCTCAATCGAAGCATTAGTAAAATTTCAAGATCATACTGGCAGAATCAGGATTTTAATAACTACAAGATACCTTGGTGCCCGAGATGAAGAGGAAATCTTGAGGCCTTAAAGGATCGAAGAAGGCCATTTTGCCCTGAGTCATGTCATATGCAGCAACCTGCAATTTTCTTCTTATAATGAATACTGCCAAAAAAAATTCACATAAAAATGGATAGCCAGCGGTTTAAGCGAAGTTGTCTGTGTACCTTGAAGGGAAGGATGTTAAGGCGCTCAAGTCCAGGAGCCATACTGAGAACCTTCTTCCCATGATCAGCATCATACAGGTCTCTTTTCTCGATCGGGTGGCCCATGCCAGCAGGGTCACGACCCACAATGTAGAAGTTGGCACCAGCATTGATTCGAGCTTTTGCATGCCACTGGACTTCAGTGGGGCCAGCATAGTGCATAGGAGACGGGAAGATAGAAACAACAGTAGTCTCTGGATCAAGAACGCCATCTTCAAGCACCTGTTTTCATTGTAACAAGAATTATTACTACCAAGACATCATCAGTCACCAATAAATATAAGAGTCAAATGTAGACTCACCTTCTCATGCTGCTTCATTCTCCACCCAAGTGGAACATCGTCAGCCTTTGTGTATCCTCCCAGAGGGTGAAGCAAGAGGATAGGATTCTGGTATCCCATCTCCAGAAGTCTACGACGAGTATCAGTCATCAGCAAAGCATGACCATTGTGAACAGGATTCCTTAGCTGAAAAGCAAACACCGCATCAGCTCCACGCCTTTCGAATTCCTGGCGGAGCTCCGCAGGAGAAAGTCTGAACCGATCGAGACCATCATAGTACTTGATTTTATCAATGACCTCCAAGTCACCACCTATCAGCCAGTTTCCAGAGTGGGTTATGGCTTGATCCACGTATGGTAGACCAGGGGCCGTGGTTCCCCAAGTCCTTGCAATCCTTTCTTCTTTATTGTGCTTGTAGATCTCGATACTATAAAGGAAACCACAACGGCAGGATGAAGTTAGAACTTAACATAGTTGTGTTCTAATTACAGGTAGAATTAGCAACAACAATAACATCAACCAATAATAAAATAAAAAGGAGGGAAAAAATTTTTTTTTTCCAACTTGCAAAATAGATTGCGTTAGCATGACTACGACAACTTATTTAGATCTAGTTGCCAATATACAGAAGAAGAAGGGGATATAATTGAGAGCATCATCATGCACAGCAATAATCAGTTCAAGACTAAAGAAAATGTAGTTGAATCAAACATTTTCAAAGTCATAACTGAAATCATGAAACTTATGATTAGGAACTAAGTATTATCAGAGAATCAATTATTAAGGCTTATGAACCTAAGAAACCACAGCAGAATTTATACATTTTAGGCCCCATCTAATTCATTAGTCTCCGCAACACAAAATTGATCTTTGCATCCTACAATCGCTACAAATTGCCGGTGTCCGCACAAGAAATCCCAACTAGTTTTTCAAACAAAAGTTCCACCTACGTAGCTGACAACCTTGTATAGGCTTAGACTTGCATCACATTCAAACAAAACAATGGACTCATCTTTTTTTCTTTTTTTTGATGAATAAAGAGTTTAAGGGGGGGAAAAAAACGATGGACTCATCATCAATGATCAATGACTCCATTCCGAGTTACACGCAATAGAGAAGTCCAGAGTTCGCGTGTCTATAATTCAACCATCAATGATTCAGTGTTGGAACCCAAAAAAGGAAAAGTAGGTGCTATTCATACAAGAAGTAACGTGTGAGAGTGGATCACGGCTAAAATAGGAAGGAACGCATGGTACTCTACAGGAGTTAAATTAGTGGCCCGAATCTATTATTGAATTTGAGACAGACATGATGAAGTTACAGATAAGTCTGCATTGTAGAAGAGTTGATGTTTGTGGTACCCAAAGAGAGATATCTCCGTATCCATGCAAAATGTTCTTTCTATGAGGTCTTAAAACCGCAAGCTATCCTACCACTCAGAAATGTGGTCAAACAATTGCAGTTCAGTAGAACCTAGAAACAGTCCTTAGACGAAACAAGGCAGATCCCATATTTGTTACCTCTATAAGCTTAAAAAGTAATCAAAGAAGGCATGAATGTTTACACTTCTTCTATTCTAGACCATAAATTCTTAATGAAGACACTATAAGCATAGGTCACCATTTTTAAACTACCTAACCGATGAATAGTGACATAATGCTTCTCCCATGATTATCCATCCCAACAAAAACACACAATTCCAAAACAACAGTTTACAAAAAAGCTGGAAATTTCATCAGTACAGATTAAAATGTCAAATGTTTTTACCTTCCACCTCTAACATTACCAAACTGATCACTCTGCAGTTACAGAAAAATTTAGTTCTTTTTGAAAGTAAATAATATAGGACAAAAATTAGGAGTGAATATTAGCAATTAACTCTTTATATCCAAACAAGAGACGTTACATAGTTGCATATGGTTCACGGATAATAGCCTTTTAAGTAACTTGTTGAAAAGTAGTACACACAAACTGATTTTAGTCATAGCATAGAGGATGCTTTTCCGACATTACTTTCTCAAAATTGACCCCTTCCGAGTTAAATAGAAAAACAATATTTCCCAAAGGAAACATAGTTTGTGGAAAAGATAAATGATTAATAGCCGAGCTAATGTCAACTTCCCATAATAATCGCATAGACAAAATGAATCTCCACAGTTCAATACATCAAATCAGAACGTTTAAGTTAATACAAAACACAACAGCCATTTACTTGAATTAAGGAAAATAACGTCATAATATTCTGCAATTATCGGACAATGCAAATCATTAGAACTCTCGAAAGGTTTCCCTAAACACAAAGAACCAAAAATAATCAAGCATTTGCAAAACCCAAAACACAAAAATTCCAAAACCCAAAAACCAAAATTAAAAAATAAAAGAAAAAATGAGTTCGATAGCACTCACTTGGATAAAATGGCAATAGGGTTATCATTGGAGTCAACAAGAGCAACTTTGGTAGACTCCCCAATCTTCTGCTTCTGCAAATCGTCAATTGTCAGCACAATCGGCACAGACAT
Organism: Dillenia turbinata; assembly: GCA_037126225.1. NCBI lineage: Eukaryota > Viridiplantae > Streptophyta > Magnoliopsida > Dilleniales > Dilleniaceae > Dillenia > Dillenia turbinata. The sequence continues at coordinate 7,400,642 of JBAMMX010000012.1, forward strand.
ATTTACGACCGAACCGTTTTCGAGTCGGATCGAATTAAAATGAAGTGTTTGGAGGAACTCTGATTCTCTCATGAATCCATTCAAAGGACTTGCCCATCCTTCACTGAGCACATGCACCCATTCAAGATCGATTTTTGACAGTGTTACCCTTGGCAACAACATAGCCTCTTTCTTCTTCTCATCCTTTTGAAACTCGGGAACGAACAATTCGATCAATTTCCCTCCGTCTGGTTCGATTAACCCGCATGATATCCGGATCTTTTGGTAAGTTTTTCCCGGATTCAGTTTCGGGTTTTTGAGAGAAATCGAAAATTTCACGTTTGAACTCAACTGGGCGTTGATTGATTTTGCTAAGGAATGAGATGGGTTTGGTGTTTTGACCAGAACAGTCGCCATAGACGCCATTGGAGCTCTGAAAAAATAAATAGAGTTTAATAAAAAAAAGAATGAGGACTCTGTTTTTGTTATATGCTGTTTGGTTTGGTAACGAGTCAGCGGTAATTTGGGAAATAAGAAAAGAAGAACAGAACAAAATAAAAGAATTGATGGGTTGATTGAAAGTCCCGTGATCTGAGGCTGTATTTATATAGGAGTTTCTCCGTTGAGGATGGTAAATTGAGAGGATGAACCTGGACAGCTTTCACGCAATGTTTGAATGGACAGATTTCGAAAGAACAGAAGGAAGATTAGGAGAGGAAAAAAAAAAAAAAATTGAAGAGAAAATTACACATTTTTTTCCTTTCAGGGTTTAAATGCAATAGAAAGAAAAAGATTTGAAGGAATTTAACATCTCTTCAAATTTAAAATCTTTTTCCTCTTAAAAGTGGAATCTAAAAACTTTTTCCTCTTAAAAGAAACCGAAAGAAGCGAAAACACGTTAATATTAAATATTTTTAATATCTGAAAAATATTGATATCAAATTTTTTTTTTTAATGAGTGTCATTTTTTTTAATGAAATTTTTAAATAAAATAAAGAAAAAATTATGATTTTTTTTCTCTTCTGACCAATTTTTTTTTTATTCAAAACTTTCAAACATTCTGAAACGAAAAAAAAAAATAAGTTATATTAATATTTTAATATATCAAATTTATCTTAAAAAAGTAATAAAAATATTTAATTTTAGATGAATCTCATATAATACTTTAAGTTTTTAAAACTTCCGAACAAGAAATATCATTTTTCTTCCCCTCTTTTCTCTCTTGATTTTTATTTCCTTCTCTCCCTCTCAAAATAAGCATTAACGTTGTTTCATTTTCTCTCTCCCCTTTTCGATTTGTGTATTTTAATTAATTTATTTCCCACCGTTCTGATGTGTACTCTGGTCAGGGCTGGGGATCTCCGAAACGACGTTCTGGCCCTTTTGAAACGGGTCAACCCGTTTAACTAGGGATTCTTCAATTTAATAAAACGTAAAAAAAAAAAAAAAAGGAATCCGAAAATTTTTGTTACTTTGGTTATTCAATGACGGTTAAGGTTTTATCTAATTTGAAATATAACTATAGTTAATAAATCCGTGTCATGTAATCACAATATACACTTTTCAGTAACCAGATTCTTTTCTTTTTTGATTTTTACCGAACGATATTTAAATTTTATTTGACTAATTTGGACTGAATACTACGGGAGTCATTAAAGAGTTTAATTTTCTAAATCTCATTTTTTTATTCCCATAACACGAACCTGAAACTTATAATTAAGAAAGTGTAACACCCTATTATTATACCCATCAAAATTTAATACATTGGATCATTTTTTATTATACGTAAAATTTGGACCCAAAATTTTGAGTAAGGGATAAATCAATGAACCAATTAGGTATTAATTATTCTTAACTTATGATTTTGTGATTAAATAGTCGATTTATTATTCGTTTGAATTACAACATTAGTGTCATGTTAAGGTAAAAAGGTTTTTTTTTTTTAAATAAAAGGAATTATTTGCTATAAGAAGAATAACATGTAAACAGGTCAGGATTACAATATAAAATGAGACTTAGATCCGAACAGTATTTTTGGATACCCATTTGGGTTTATGAGAATATCCATTCATCCTGGTGGGGGTTGCATGAAGCACTGCACTTGAGAACATACCATCTTTGAAAATGAAATAAATCTTGACTTCATATGTAACATTTAGGAGGGCTTATACCTCCTACGAGGTAAGTCAATCCATTAAAGTCGAACAGCAACACCTAGAATTTGATTATTGACCCAAGCCATTTACCAAGAAAAATAATCAAAATTGGTGTTTTTGTTTTGTTATTTTTATTCACAAGCTGACCACATCTGCAAATGGTCAGCTTTTTGAACGGTAGAAAAATGCCTTTTTGTTTGGTAAATAATTCGATAATACAGTTGATCTAATTAAATTTAATTAGAATTAGATTTAACTTTTGAATGGTAAAATTCTTCTAATATATATCTTTTTCATATACAAAACTCAAATTTGAGATCTTACATAAGATGTATCAATGCTAGCCACGGGACCAATTAACCTTCGATAGAAAAATGCCTCTATTTCTAAATAAAATCTATATTGTGTTTATTACATAAGATTTAATAAAATATTAAGATAACTTCGACAAGATTTATTATCAAAATAAAAAGAAAATTACCTCGTATCTTATCTATTTTATGCCTTATCAATTCTCATCAGTAAAATCCCATTAAAACTCGCTTTATATGGTAGAGATTTTGAGAATAATTTATATATATATATACTCACTAGATTTTTTTAAGAATAACAGTATTATTAAAGAGATATTTATAACTAAATTAAAAAAAATGGAAAGACAAATACTTTATTTAGTAAAACCATTTGCCAAAACTTTTTTTTTTTTTGCTCCTTGGACTTAATCCACCACCTGATTTTTAGAGTTTCGTTATGATTATTCTAGATCGAACCACTGAAACCCCTCTGAAGGGTAGAGCTCTCCCCAAACTTTAAAGAAATATCAATAATAACACATATCAAATGGCCGGTATTAACAAAATTTTGATTATGTCCCCAAACTTTAAAGTTATTATACATATTAAAATAAATTTTAATATTAATTTTTTTATATAAAAAAATATAATCAAATGAAATCGAATTAAAAAAATATATATAAAAATAAAAATATTCTATCACCCACGTTATCGGCACAAATCTCAATATTAATTAATATAAATTTTAAAGTTATTACATGTATCGAAAGTCTCAGGGTAGACCAAGAAAATGACAAAGATGATGTTTGTTCCTGTCAACTTTTTGGTATAATATTTTAATAATTGAAAGCTGCGTGTATTGGCCTATGAATCTTCCATTTTGATTCAATGTTGTACAACTAACATTACTTAATTCAATGCTATTATAGTCCACAGAGTGCAATTATGGGGTAAGACATATGGACTGCTTCAATTATTCGCCATTTATTTTTTCCTTTTAGTCCAAGACATGGACTTTTATGCCTCCAACACAGACCACATTATGAGCTAGGTTCATTATCTAGCATTGGCTTGTTATTTTCCTCTTAATTATAGAATAATGAAAAGGAACATAGCCCATATTATAACTAGGTTCAGCAGCATCAAAACTCACCTTGGCAGGGCGTTGTTTGCATGGCGTCATGTCTTATGTCTGCTGATTCAAAAAGAAAGGGACACAACCAAACACCTTTGAATTGAATGGTCATGGATCCTATCTCCCTTAATCAGAAATTTTGAATTCAAATCTTGGGAATGGAGAAAAAAGATTTAGAAGAGCTAACCCTTTAATGAATCTCATAGTGCTCAGACTGAATTAGTCGGATGAAACCCTTTGAAAAAAAAAACGGAGAGGGGAGTCTTGTTCTTTATTTGTCCATGGTTCTTGGCGATACATGGGCATGTAACTCCTCCATTACATAAGAAGATATTAAGATATGGTATGCAAACGAAACAATAAAAGGGTAAGTTTTTTTTTTCCCCTTTTTTTTGGTTACACATGTTATTTTTCGTCATTCTGGCTTGAAGAAATATCAGATATTTTAACTCCGGATAATTCAAAAAATAAAAAAGAAAACGCTGATCAAATCATCTTTTTCTTATGTTATTCTTTTAGATATCCAAGGTTATTCAAGTAGATAAATTATTATTTTTTTATATTCATTCGATATTCTCAAAGATAAATATGACTTTTGTTTTACTATCCGTCTAATTATTAATATATATATATATATATATATATTTATATATGTATAATTTTTAAGAAGTAAGGGAAAATAATGCTTGGAACTAGTTGCAAACCCCATAGTAAACCTTCAAGAATTTTAAGCTTGATCAACTCATTTGTACTTGCAGAAGGATTTCGTAAGATCTGGTCGACAAGGGGTTTCAGTTCATTTGAAAGTGAGTTGGAATGCCATGAACACAAGTTTCACGCATATTCTAGGTGGGCATTGAAAGTGAGTTGGAATGCCTTGAAGACTTATGGTTGGACTGTGGAATGGAAGCACCGAATCCGTAGGGTTCCCCACAATTAAATATGTTCTTAGGACACTATTATAGAGATAGTTTTATAACTTATTTGTGTCAAATATAGCATGCATTTCTCGATGCAATTAAAAAAAGAAAACCTTTTTTAACATATTTTTAGATTGATTAGGAGTGTTAAACCCTTTTGCAACGGGAAAAAAGATAGTTTTTATTTTCACCGATCAATATTCGAGTTTTGTTCAATTAATTTGATCCGAATATTGTAAAACTCATTAAGAGATTGACTTTTCTAAATCTTATTTCTTCATTCTCATGATTCAAATCTAAAATTTATGATTAAAAGAGTAAAACGTTCTACTATTATGTCCATCAGAGTTTTGGTTCGGGAAAAAGGTAGTGGGTTTCAGAAGCAACGATCTGGTCGACAAGGGCTTTCAATTCATTTAATGATGTTACAATATAAGGTAACAAGAAATGGAACACGAGTTTCACACACATTCTGGGTGGGCCTTCAAGGTGAGTTGGACTGCCATGAAGACTTATGGTTGGATTGTGGAATGGAAAGCACCAAATCCTTAGGGGCCCCACAATTTTATATGTTCTTAGGACACTATTATACAGTTAGTTTAATAACTTACGGTTGGATTGTGGAATGGAAACCCTTTTTGCAACAAGGGAAAAAGCTGGTGGGTTTCAAAAGCAATGAATCAACAAAAAGGCATGCGTATTTTCGGTTTTGTTTTTGGGCTTTTGATCTTCCCGTTTTCTCTTTTGTATAGAATAAGCAATATTGTCTCATTATACCGATTTATATATTCTCTTCTTATTTTTTGGGTAATACTTTTTTTAATAAATAATTGATATTCGATAATCACATTAAATTTATTAAATCTGATTTGAATCCAGTTACACTCTTAAGAAGTAAAATTCTTCTGATACCTATTTTTTATAATAATGTTATAATTTATTGTTTTACCCATTTGTGTCATTTGTGTATAAAAATTAGAGTAAATTACATGTTCAGTCCTTAAAGTTTGTCATCTTTTCACAAATTAGTCCCTATAGTTAAGAATGCTACCTTATAATCCTCAAATTTCAAAAAGTGTAACGAGTTTGTACTTTCGTCAATGATGAGGACAGCCTGTCCGTTAACTGGTGACGTAGCATCTAATGTGGCTGTACGAATGCTAATGTGTCACTACCAGATTAGCATTTTCAGTACCACATTTAGCCACGTCAGCATTTTGTTGACGTGGTCATGCCACGCTATCATTTTGCTAACATGATAGTGCCACATCAGCAAAAATAATTCTAAAAAAAATCTGTTTTCTCTCTCCTCTCCTCTCCTCCCCCTTTCTCCATCTTCTCTCCTCTCTCTATCTCTCTCTCTTTACCGAAAAAAAAAAGAACCCCCACGCAAGCAACCATGGCTGTGGTTGTCACCCACGGAAGCCGCCACAATGGTGGCTACAACCACCATCTCTGCACAGGAAACCGAGCCCTTCGGTCACCAAACCTTAAATCGGCAACAAGTTTTAGCATTTCTCTCTTTCTCTCTCTCTCTCCATTAGCTCAGTCGTCCCTTCTTCAAGCTCAATTACTCTCTCTCTCTCTCTCCTCACCTTCTTCAAGCTCATTCGTCCCCTCCATTTGCTCACCACCGCCAAAACCTAACCCTAACCCTAACCTTCCATCCATTACTAGTATCGATTGACAGCATCAAAAGGATCCCAAACACAGAATTGGGGCAAAATTTGTGGGTGATGGGAAGAGGAAAGTTCGAACTGAAATGAATTGAGAACAAAAATAGTAGACAAGTCACCTTCTCCAAACGCAGAAATGGCTTGATCAAGAAAGCTTGTGAATAATCCATTCTTTGCAAAGCCAATGTCGTTGTTCTCAAACTCTACGATTTCTGTAGCGCTGACAGGTACTCTTCTCTTTCTCTCTACAAATTCTCTGAAAGGAGAGATGCTCATAGGAGAAAGGATTGCATCTTATCGCTGCTTCTCTCTACTTGTAGCTCTGCAATCCTCATTTCCATCTTCGTCACTCTTGTCATCTTGGCCGCCATTGTCCCTTCTTTCCCTTCTACTGTCTTTCGGAGTTCGAAGCTTTGCAGAAGTTTCAATAGACAGGGGAGGGAGGGAGGGAGGGACTGAGGGAGAGAGAGAGAGAGAAGGTTTCCTCATCTTCTTTGACTGTAGTCTCTCTCTATCTGTGCATGTGCAACTCTTTGATTCTTGTCATCTAAACGCCCTCTTCCTTCTTTAAACACATCTTAGAATTCAAACCCCAAAACGAACAAATGTTTGTTCTCTTTCTCTCTCTCTCTCTTCAATTAGTGTTAAAATCAGGGTCCTCTCTCTCTCTTCCTTGGTTGAATTCTTTTTTTGCATGTGTAATTTTGAATCTTTCATGGTGTTTGATCGGTTCTGAATCAAAATTAGGTAACGGCAGCGGCCAATCTGTGTCAACGAATGAAAACCCCTGTTCTTCATTGGGGAAACCCCTAGGTATGTCAAAATTATCGATTGATCTACCTTGTGTTAATGTTCTAAAGACCTTTGATGAGTTTGCAAAAGAAAAAACTCAAGAAATTTAATTAGAGGGAGAGCATTTTGTTCTGCCATTGTCAATAGGTTCGAGCTCTCTTCTTTGGTTTAATACGGTAGGTTTTTTTTTTTCCACAATGTGAGAGAGGAGGGGGAGAGAGAGAAGAGAGAGAGAGAGAGGGGGGAATTTTTATTTTCCTGAGAAGACTAGTTGCGGTGGTGGAGACAATGGGGGTGGCGGTGGCGGTGGCGGTGGCGATGGTGGAGAGGTAGAGGCTTAGTTCTCATGCGATCACTAGTAAAGTGTTAGAGAGAGAGAGAGAGATTTTTTTTAAAAAAAAAAAAACCCCATACTGATGTGACACGCCATGTCAGCAATTGGTTACGTGACACCACCACGACAGCAAAGTGCTGACTTGGCATTATGTTATATTTTCGGGTGTTAATGTGATAATGACATAATAACGTCCATACGACACGTATATTGTTACGTTAGTATTTAACGGATACTCTGTCGCTGTTAGTAACGGAAGGACGAAAATAATACGGTTTTGTAAGTTTGAGGATCATAAGGTAGCATTTTTAATTATAGGGACTAATTTATGAAATTGAGATAAACTTTAGGGATGAACATATAATTTAATCATAAAAATTATTATATCAGGGCCACCAGATAATTTACATATGCAAAGATATGCAGGGAGGCAGACCAAAGAACACTGCCTTTAGTACTCTTCACCTCGTGAACTAACTTGACAGGAAACATTAATGAGCAAAACCCATTGCCATATTCATTGTCACAACTAAATTTTCAGGTCCACCCATATTCATTGTCACAACTAAATTTTCAGGTCCACGAGGGATAGATAATCAAACGATACAATATTTTCATTTTTATATTTTTTTTCTCAATTCAATCCTGTTTAATTACACATATATATATATATATATATATATATATAAATTTCCAAGCAATCGTTTCTCTTCCCATTTCTCTCACCAATCTCACCTGTAATTCTCTTTCTACGCCTTGGAAGACCAATTGGCACCCTCGTGAGCCTCCACTGTCTTTGATGTATCCAATTTTTACTGATTGTGATTTTTTATATAAAATAAATTCAATATTTTTGTTTATAAAATAACAATAAAAAATATCACAAAAATAAAAAAAAAATTAAAATTACTTTAACCATAATAATTAACATTGGGGTATCACACCTTTAATAATATTATTGTGGTCGCAGCCAGCATCTAAGCATCCAAAGGTTCAACTTGTGACAAAATCTTAACCATGTCACAAACATTAGATCATCCCCTTCATCTATTGTCACCCCTAAATCTCTAACTCATTAATTTTCTAAGAAAGAAATATTATATATCAAAATTAAATTAATTATTAACAAATATTATGTATTAAAATAAATCAATAATTGATTTGATGTGAAAATATTTGATTTTATTTATTTTGATATTTGTAACAATAGATTCAAATTATTCGATTTTTTTTTCAAAATAATGCATTATCAAGGTTTCATATTCTTACATTGTTTCTCATCTCCAGTATTAGAGCTCCACTTACAAAAAGGGTTAGGTTCTTTGTCTAGTTTAGTTGTTATTCATTAGGTCATCTACAAATCATTTGGTATATACGAAATGGTTCTACTCTGAGAGTCGATCACCAAAACTATCTCACGCTCTACTAAAAATCTCTGCAATAGTTTCTTTGTTCACATTCTTTTTATCGCGACTTTATTGCTATATTTATCATAATATTACTACCGTTACTCTTATCGGAACTCCTCTTTCATGTCTTCCAAATTTAAATGATTTTCATTTCATGACATTGAGTTTGAGTGGATGTAAAAAAATATTATATTTTAAAATCAAATCAATTATTAAAAATATTATATAGTAAAATAAATCAATAGTTGATTTTATTTTGTAAATATTTGACATATTTCTTTTCATATTTATAGCAATACATTTTCTATATAAATTTAATTTTTTGTAATATTTTATCGAACCAAGATCATTTTTCATAATCTTCTATTGTTTCCCATTTCCAATACCTTAAATCTTTTTTTAACCTTAGTCCCTTATAATTCTCCAAGTCTACCCATAAGGGTCGATTAAAACGAATGAGTTGCACAATCAAATAAAAGAATATCTTCAATTTTTGCTCTTCATTTTTTTTTTTTTTTGGCAGCTGCATGAACCTTTCTTTATATACAATATAAAGAAAATCTGCCATAACCCACAAAGGAAAAAACAGAAAAAAAATAATAATAAAATCTTGAGAATTTGCCTTGATAGTAAAAAAAAAATAGCAACTCTCTTGAGCTTAAGAATGACAATTGTAAAAGTTTGAACCATTAGATAAGCTTTGTACCATTAAAAAAACAATTGAATTATTCATTTCATCTTCCTGGCAAATAACTAAAGTTTTCGCTCGCAGTTCTTTTTTTTTTTAATGTGTATATATATACAATGATCCATCCTTTTTTATTTATAATTAGATAATTGCTAAATTTTGAAACTTCTTGGTGGGGGATCTTCTGTTGGGTCAACTTCTTATTTCCAAATCCGAAAGATGCCCCCCCCCCCCAATCACATACCTTAAGAATGGACTGCACACATTGTCTTATCCTATTTTGGAAATATTTCATTTTCTTTCATAGTTATAATAATAAATTTTTTTATAAATCCAATTTATTATAATATTTTATCAAAATAATAGATTATCAATGTTTCGTATTCTTATATTGCTTCCAATATATAATATAGTATTAGAACTCTTTTTACAAAATGAGTTAAGTTTTTTATTTAACTCCGTTGTCATTTATTAGATTGTCCACTAATCGTTTGGTGTTTACGAAATGATTCTATTCTTAGAGCGAACAACAAAAATCATTTCATGCTCTACTAGAAATCTCTACAATAATTTCTTTGTTCATGTTCTCTTTATCACTACTATGCTGCTATTTTTATCATAATATTTTTGTCATTATTTTTATCGGAACTTCTTTATCACGTCTTCCATATTTAAGTGGCTTTTATTACATTACATTGAGTTTAAATAGATATTAAAAAATATTACATTTCTAAATCAAATCAATTATTAAAAATATTATATATTAAAACAAATCCATAATTGATTTCATTGTGACAATATTTGACTTTTTTTTTTAATTCTATATTTGAGATCTAATTTAGTATAATATTTTATCGAACCAATAATCATTTTTCATATTCTTTTATTGCTTCCCATTTCCGTTTAAACCTGTTTAAAAGTCTTACACTAGTCCCCAATTAATCACCAAGTTTGCCCATATAAATATATATATATATAAATATATATATATATATATATACATATATATATATATATATACATATATATATATATATACATATATATATTTATCTTGTGAATGGACTGCACACTTTGTCTTTATCCCATTTTCCTCACCAGATTCAATTTGTGTTAGTTAACGTAAGGCACTTCATGCATCCGAAAAAGCAGTATGTTCAAATTTTAAATATGCTTACACCCCATGTATGAAAAATATGTGGATAATTTAAAGCGTAGTGATCCTGCCCAAGCAAAATTCTTCATTTCTTCTCAAATATCAATTTTATCCTTAATTAATCAAATTCTTTTATTTTAATTGATTTTATTAAATTCCACTATATGTTAATTACTTTTCAAATTCTACTGCAACTTTGTCTTTCTTTTTCCCCACATCCAATCCCTTGACTTTTTCATTCCTTTCCCGCCTCCCGGTCTCTCCCCCTCTTTCCTTGTTACAATTCACTTCACACTGATATTGTTCGAAGCTTATCGTAAAAAACACTTTTTCACTCAACTCTTTCTTTTTGCCCATCTCTCTTGGTAAGTTTTCTTATCTTTTCTATTCTTTTTCACTCATGCATAAGTTTGTTTTTTTCCCCTTTTCTTTGCCGTTTTCAATTTCTTTTTTCAAGAGTGGGATAATAGATAGCATTCTAGGGAATCCTACTGTGCTATAAAGATAAAATTTCTAGTTTAATTGTGTAGTTCAATTGTGTTACAAAGATAATATCTCGTTATTCATATTTTGTAGTTAATTTCTAGTTTGATTGTACTTTCTTTTCTCAATGTTCTATAAAGATAAAATTTCTAATTATGTGTTTGTCATTTTAAGTTCTGATTCATATAATTTTTCTTTTAGATTTTGCAAATAGACAATATGGTTAATACTTGAGTGGAAGAAAATTATGTGAATAGCTGGAGCAGTGATATTCAGTGATAACAACCAATTGGCCAAGAAAATATTGCTGAAATACTTGATTGCAAATATGAAACAGATGAAGATATGATGAAAGTTGTGAGGAACTTCTATTCAATACAAGATTATGTATTATCAATTAAAAGTTCTTGAAAAGAAAAATATGTTACTATCGGTTGTGATCACGGAGGTCAATATCATTTTATATGTTATTTATCTGAGATTCTATAATTTTAGTTGTAGAAATAAATTTTATAAATGTAAATATAAAAATAAAAATATTATGTTATTAAATGAAACGATAAAAATAATATATTAAAATGAAAGAATTATAATATAAAAATAAATAAATACATATAATTAAATATATCATATAATGATGTAGATAATTATATGGGGAAAGAATGGAGAAAGGAAAGTGTTGACAGGATTAAGTGAGAGAGTAATTAATATATAATGAGTTTTAACAAAATCAATTAAAATAAAAGAGTTTGTTTAACTAAGGATAAAATTAGTATATGAATAAAAATTGCTTTCAAATGAGGGAATTTGATTTGATAGGATGGCTACCCTAATTTAAAAGAAAAGAAGAGAGAGTTTAAAGAAATGGTTGCGAGAGGAAAAATGAGCAACGTGTTTCTTCTGCCCAATCACAAACCCCTAATGCGACCAATATCTCAATGAGGAAAAGCCACGTAGATTTTTCTTTTTATTATATCGAGATTTAAATCTGAAATTATCGAGTTGAATGAAAGAGTTATAACTATTAAATTATCTCCTTAAAACACTACATAGATGCATTGACCTCACACTCGGCTGACTAAATCTTATTTTTCGAGTCATACCAAAAAACAAACACCTCAATCACTAGTAGTGTATTGTGGTCGACACAATTTGCAAATCATGACAATCAATTTCTAACAAGCTCTTCAACCATGTGGGCTGTGAAGCTTTTGTTCCTTTGACAAGAGCTCATGGTAGGGCCATCAACAAGAGGGGACCCATCATATAATACAATAAAGGGTCCTACATTGCATCACGGTTACGAAATTTCTTTATATAAAAAAATTTACAATATTTTGTCTCTGTTTATATTTTGCATAACGTCTTTATAGAATTTAATATTGTTGACACCAGTTTTTTTAGGCTGACGCTGTTTGTGGAATAGCCATCAACATGTCACCGTGAGACAGTTTAATGGTCACAATCTTCATTTTTTAACTCTGAATTTTAAAATTTAAATCGCTGTATAATCCCAAAAAAAAAAAAAAAGAATAGTCATCCGCATGGCAAACAAATCAGACCAGTTAGATGATATCAATAGTAACATATCAACATTCAAATTTTATAAATTCAAGATAAACAATTTACAAGTTTTGTAGAGATAAAATCGAAACAATAATCTCATTTTGAGCATGTTTAAACTCTTCGGAACTTGAATTGATTGAAAAAGTATAAATCATAAAGAAACTAAAAGAGTGTTACATCATAGGCCTTGTTCATGGATGCCTTTTCCCATTCCTTTTAATTGCTTCTTATACTTGTCTCTCTGCTGTTTATACCCGTCTCTTTGTTGTCAAGGGCAGTTGAAAAGAAAACTATTCCCAAATTATTGACGTGTTGTCAAGGGCAGAGAGGTCTTGATTTCTCTCCTGAGAGATTATTACATGGACTCAGCCAATGGACCCACTAGTGGTTGTTTCTGTGAGGAATCTGCAGGGGAATTTAATTCTCAAGTCCAGAAACAAAGACATATTTTGGAGAAACTTCTGTTAAGTGTGCGATGTCATTTCAACTCATGATTTACAGAATGAGATTAACACTACTGATTCAAAGAAGTGTGCTTGATCTTTTCTACAACAAGATATTAGCAGTAAAAGGAATGTAGGGTAGGCAAAGTATTGCTCCCAATAATCCAAATGAAAAGCACCCATTTTTGAAATGATGAAACCTGGTCCTGTCTCTACTATGATCTCTCTTTCATATATCATCAGTATAAGCTTGGTGCTCTCATGGCAATCATAGCAAACCGGAAGATTTTTAATGATCTTGATTGGGGCTCGTGATGAATCAGTTGCAGTAAGTGCAACAGCAATTGCCAGTCTCTCGCCATGGTACCCAATAGCATTTTCCTTGTCCTCCTATTCTTTGTCAAACATCACCTCCTTAGTCGTCGGTTTATAACCATATGCTTGTAGTCTTCTATTCTTCTCTTTGAGCTTCACATTGATCTCTTTCAAATGTGGGCAATTCAATTCAAGATATTATCACCACTAAGATCAACCACTGCCCTTATAAAAATATTTTGTCCCACTACTCTTGGATCCTGGATTTGTCACCGAATGTCGGTGTGTTTTGTCTCCCACAATGAACTCATGCATCACTCCATCCATCTCAACCAAGCTATTACCCAGGGCTTTGGTGATCCCTTGATCTTTCATCAACTTCCTAACTCTTCTCACACTATCCAAGCGGTGAGAACTCGCGGACAAATTTGACAGAAGTACATAGTTCCCGCTAATCTCTGGCTCTAGTGGTATCAAGTGTTCTAATGCTTGTTCACCTATCTCTATATCACCATGAACTCTTGCACTACCAAGTACTGCTTTCCACACTACAGCATCTGGCTTCATAGGCATTGCCCGAATTACCTCCCTAGCCTCCTCAAGCCGCCCTGCACGGCCTAGAAGGTCCACCAGGCATCCATAATGCTCAAACTTAGGCTCAACATTGTAATCTTCAACCATGGATCGAAATAGCTTATATCCTTCCTCAACCAATCTGACATGCGAGCAAGCGCTCATTGTAACTACTAATAACACATTATCCGGTGCTACGCTTTCATGACGCATTTTCTTGAAAGTGTCGAGTGCCATGGTTCCAAATCCATGAGAGCAAAAGCCTCTGTTCATGGCATTGTAGCAGGACGTGTCTTTGTGAGACAATTGATCAAACAATTGGTATGCTATATTTAGACAACCGCATTTTAAGAGGAGAGGGGAGGTATCAATTGAGATAAAGACTCATTGGCGTTCAAGAAATTTTATGACATGGTATTGATGATACTTGGTCAGCTCGAAAAACAATCGAACGAGAACGTCACCCGCTGGGCCCCCATAACTAAGGGCATGCATTCAACACCACCTGAAGTTCCTCGGTTATCTATCCCCTCGGTATCCCGTTCCTCAGTGATCTTACTTTTCGGTAAGATGGCATTGGAATCATGGACCAAACAATCAAAAGGGTAAGTACGATTTCGAATAAATCTTAAAGAAAATAAATTTTCAAATAAATTCAAATTTCTTTTGTATGGATGTGAATCTTTCCTATTCTCAAAGTAATTCTTAAAATATAAAAATTTATCATGACGAGCGCATCAATAAAAGAAGGGAATCCCTTTGTCCATCACTTTCCAAAAACATCGAGAGTGACATATTTTCATGAAATATGAAATAATCACCCCCGCAATTCTGGAGATTCTCTTAAATCACAAGAAACCCCGAAACCCTAGGACACTGTCCACTAAAAAGTAAACATATAAGCAAAAACAACGGCTATCACAGAGGTAAGTTCTCTGAAACTCTACATAAAAAGCACACACGTTACTATTCTGAAATCGGGACTTTTTTTGTGTGTTTATCATATTCAAAATCTGTTATATCTGATTTCAGTATTGGAGTCTTCATATCACCCTCGAATTCAAGACTCCACACAGATAGGACAGATATTTACGAAGAAAACCCACCTCCAACGAGGATGAAGGGCCAGGCCCCAAGGGTGTGACCCACATGCCTTAAGGAGAGATGGGTATGTGTAGGAATTGGGTTCTACATTTCTGCAAGAGAAAATTTTCGAGTAGAGAGAGAAAGCTGTTTGGATGTGATCTTTGTGATTTGTGAGAGGAAATTATAGTGTTGTAGAGGAAAAATGTGGGGTGTAAAAGCTCGTTGAAAATTGAGAGGGCACAAGGAATGCCAATTTTGGAAGACGGGAGGACGATTCTGTTGATGGCATTAGGCGTGGTGGATTAGGCCAGTTGTGACCATTTGGGAGTGGATTTGTTTTAATGTATATAAATTTTTGCATTTTTCTAATAAGGCCAGTGTTGTGTTGGGTGACTGAATTTTGGACTTGGGTTTTGCATGATGTTTCGACATAGAGAGAGAGAGAGAGAGAGGTAAAGATGGGATTTTAAGGATGCAGTCTGTCAGTTCCCGGATGGCAATTCTGTCGTGGTTGGCGTAAAGGGGCTGCCACTAAAATTTTAACAAAGAAAAATTTATGCATAATTTCATAACTGTATTCTATAATATCTTTTATGTCTTGTCTACAAAATTAAAATTTTAAATACATCTTATATTTCATTCCTAAAACAAAAAAGAAAAAATGTTAAAAAAATTACCTTTTAAAATTTTTCCCTAAAGCTTCTAATATCCATACTTTTTATCTCTCTAAATTTTCATGGGTAACATTTACCTTAAGTGAGGTAAATATTACCCTAGTGGGGAGTATGGTAACATAAAGGGAAGAAAAATAAAAATTTTAAAACAGAGGCCAATATAAAGAAAATATTAACTAAATTTCTAAAACAAGAAAATTGAAAATAAATTACTTTAGAGAGAGAATTTAAAATAATTTTATTTTTCAAAAAGAAAAATTATTGTGTTTAATTTTAGAGAAAAAATTAGACTCAATATACTTAGAGAAACAAAATTTGAATTAAACCATTTTTTGGAGAGAAAAATTAATAAATTTAGTTTTAGAGAGAAAAACTAAATTTATTTTTTTAAAGAGAAAAAACTTAAAATAAGTGTGATCAGAAAAAGAAAATATGAATTAAATCAATATTTTAAAGAGGAAAAATTAATACGTTTAGTTATAAAGAAAGAAAAATTAATTTTTATTTTTTAAAAAGAAAAAAAACTCAAAATCAATGAATTTGAAGATAGAAAATATAAGTTAAATTGATTTAGATAAAAAATAAATTTTATATTTTAAAATGGAAATTTAAAATTAATATATTTAGAAAAAGAAAGTATGAATTAAATTGACTTATTTATAGAGAGAAAATTAATGTATTTAGTTTTATTTTAACAAAAAATAATTTTGACTTTTGAAAATAGAAAATTAAAAATAATATATTTGAAAAAAGAAATTTTGAATTAAATTGACTTATTTAGAGAGAGAAAAAATTAATATGTGCTTAATTTTAAAGGGAGAGCTAGATTTTATTTTATTTTTTTACTAGGAGAAAACTCAATCAACATGTTTAGAGAAAAATATTAACTAAATTAATTTTATTATCTAACATTTTTTCGTTTAACCTTCTCCCGCATATGCCAAATACTATTTTTTTCAAACAAATATTGGAGTAATACTTAATCTTTGAAATGTTAGTCATATAATTTTGCTCTTTAGTGCTTGTAGGGACACCTGAACGGTGAATAACTCTTCCTCAAGTGTCTTTTTCGAATTCTAGTGCTAGAATTTTTATATATACATATATTTTCACGATTTTCACGATCATTATATAACAAAAAAATTATAATTTTCATCTTTTAAAATTTTTTTCTTCCACTAAACATATCTAATATATATTTTTAATTTATCCTGGCGGGCGGAGGAAAGCAGAGGGGTTCTCAAGGGTGTATTACAATTGGGAACGATGATCAGCAAATACGAGGAATGACAAAAATATTGAGTTCAAGGAGACATTGTGGAGCATGGAATACAAAATCTACCTTTTCTGATGGTGGATCATTTGGGGCTGTCATGACCCTCGCATGTTGAGGGGCCTAAAAACATTAGGTGCGCGGCAAAGGTAACGTTGGGCTTGGTAATAATGAAGAGCACCGTAACAATCCATTTTAGAGAAAGTAAAAATTATATAGATAGAGATAGAAAGAGGAGAGAGAGAAAGAGAGAGAATTGAGAGATAGAGAGAGAAACACTATAGAGAGTACAAAAAGGGAGAAATAGAAATTCTAATACAATTCTATACAATATTCATTACTTGTTTAGAGACCATTATTTATATTATTTCTACTAACTATTTAATCATTTCTACTAATTATTAACCAATCTTTAATTACTAACTAATCTATTAATTACTGATAATCACAATTAACTACTATCTATTCTTATTAACTATAATTAACTACTAACCTTATAGTTAGTAACTGTTACAATATCCTCCCTTCCTTTGATATCATTGTCCTCAAGGATAGGAAGAAAATCGAAATTTGAAATTTTATAAAATCCATAAATTTTGAATTAAGACTAATATTTATGTCGAGAGATAAAGTGATAGAGATGAATAATGGATGTGACTTGAATTACAAAGATAATAGTGGGAGAAAAATTAAGATGAAAAAGTTTGAAAAAAACTTTTCTTGAATTTCTTTTTGATGAAAAATTTCGTATAATCAATAAAGGAAGTTCGATTTTTGGAGAGTTTGGCAAGAATCTATCATTAATAGTTTTTCCATTAGACTATTGAAATTTTTCTTCTAGTGAAGAATTTTTCTCAATGAATCTCAAAATTTCAACTTTTGAAAAATTTAGTAAGAAATCACTATTATTGTGTTCTTCCTTGGTCATTGGTGACTATTCTTCCACCCTTAACATTTCTTTATTAGGAATAGATAGAATGAAAAATTCAAAAAATGTATCAATATCTTGTTCTTCATACTTGTCTTTATTCATCATCTTCATGAGAGTGTTGAATTTGTCATCAAAACTTGTCATTAAGACATCCAATTAAAGATCAATTTTTTGGGTGATTTCTTCTATTTTCTTGTCACACTACCAGAAAATGGGTCTTTAGTGACGGAAATTACCGACGGATAAAAATCCGCCGCTATTAGTGACAGATTAGTAATGGAAAAATCAGTGACAGATTTAGCGACGGATTTAGTGAGGGAAAAATCTACCGCTAATTTTTCCGTCGCTAAAACTTGAAAAAAAATTTTGGTTTTTGTTAAATATAATTTTTTGTTTTTATTAAATATAATTTTGTGTTTTTATTAAACATAATCGTGTCTTTTTATTAAATATAATTTTTTCTTTTCATTAAATATAATTTTTTATTTTTATTAAATACAATTTTATATTTTTATTAAATATAATTTTTTGTTTTTATTAAATATAATTTTGTCTTTTTATTAAATATAATTTTTTGCTTTTGTTAAATATAATTTTTTGTTTTTATTAAATATAATTTTGTGTTTTTATTAAATATAATTTTTTATTTTTATTAAATATAATTTTGTCTTTTTATTAAATATAATTTTGTCTTTTTATTAAATATAATTTTTTGCTTTTGTTAAATATAATTTTTTATTTTTATTAAATATAATTTTGTGTTTTTATTAAATATAATTGTGTCTTTTTATTAAATATAATTTTTTCTTTTTATTAAATATAATTTTGTATTTTTATTAAATATAATTTTTTATTTTTATTAAATATAATTTTTTGTTTCTATTAAATATAATTTTGTTTTTTTATTAAATATAATTTTTGTTTTTATTAAATCTAATTTTGTATTTTTATTAAATATAATTTTGTGTTTTTATTAAATATAATTTTGTCTTTTTATTAAATATAATTTTTTATTTTTGTTAAATATAATTTTTTGTTTTTATTAAATATAATTTTGTATTTTTATTAAATGTAATTGTGTCTTTTTATTAAATATAATTTTATATTTTATAAATATAATTTTATATTTTTATTAAATAAAATTTTATATTTTTATTAAATTAGAGTATTGTATTTTTAATATTGAGAATTAAAAAGAAAATATAAGAATTAAAAATAATAAACTAATAATACAATGATGATGGTGACATGATAGTTAAAACTCTCAAGATCTTTCTCTCACACCCGGGATCGAACCGGGGTGTGAGCATTTTTCAACAAATTAAAAGATAGGGCGTGGGCGGGTTAAGGCCGGGGCAAGAGTGTGCGAGGCGAGTGGGTGGGTCGGGCAGCCAAGGCGGGTGTCCGGGCTCGTGCACTTGGAATTGCTCATACTCACTTCAGCGACAGATTTTGTTAGTGACGAAAATTTCCGTCATTAAATTAGCGAGTTAACTTTTAGCGACAAAATTTTTTGTCGCTAATATTTTTAGCGACAGAAATTCGAGTATCAGTAACGGATATTTCCGTTACCGATACCCATTTTTTAGTAGTGTCAATATGTGAATGAAATTTTTGTATTTTAATTTTTTTATTTTTGAGATATTCTTCTATGATTTCATGCAAAACTTTTTTTTCAATGGCTTTATACCTAATTTCTTCTGCGATTATTCAATACTAGTCATGGATTCGTAGATTTTGATATCAATTTATAACAATTCA